>AP025383.1:0-2400000 GCA_030295005.1 Cephonodes hylas
TATATCTGTATATTATTTATACCCCCTAGATACTTTTTTATAATACATCGAGAGGGGGTTAAAAATCGTCTTTTTTCTCCCACCCCCCCCCCTCTCGTTTCTTCCCTCCCATAGCAAGGCTCGGCTCCTCTCCTGACCTGCCAAAAAGGTCCCGCCCCTGGGAGCCCCAGGATATCGGAGATATCATCACTTTTGTGAAAAAGTGAAACATCGCCGGTACTCCAAGTGGTTCCGGGGGATTGGGGAGCTGAGTTTTGGAACAGCCTCTGCTTGGTCCGGGCTTTCTCTGCACGGGTCTCTGGAACTGATCGGATCTCCGGAAGCAGTGAAACCGGTGCCCAACTCCTAGGAGTTTGGGAGTTCGGTGCAGCTGTTTCCGGCAATCAAATTTGCGCACTCCCCTTCGTTCACAAACACCAGTCCCGTCCCTGTCCGACTGCCGGAAGAGGCAGAACAGCTGCCTGACTCCTCGGAAATCGTAAGTACCGAGGGGAGAAAAATGGAGCAGGACTCCGTCGGTCCTTCCACATCCGGCGGCTCGGACGATCCCGTCCCTTCTCCCACCCCCGCCAAGAAGCAAAATAACAACAAGGGGAAAAACACCGGCAAAACCATCACAGTGACCGACCTCAACGAGCAGCTCCCGGAGAATGCAAGGGCGGATTTCATCACGAGCTCCACCACGCTCAAGGAGTACCTGCTCTGCATCTCCTCGATTCTCATCAGCGCAGCGGGGGAAAGGAGTGTGACGAAGCAGAGTAAGCAGCGCGTGGAGGCGATCGGGAGGCAACTCACTCTCATCGCCTCCAAAGTTGCCTTTGCCGACGCTTCGGTCACCCCTACCCCTACCCCCAACACCAACACCGGATCATCCGCCACCACCCCCGATCTCAAGACGGATATTATGGAGTGCGTCCGCGAGGAACTCGGCAGGCACCTCACGGCTGTGAACGCGCTTCATAAAGAAAATCAGAAAGCCCTGCAAAACATACAGAAGCAGCAGACAGCAACAGCCGCGGCCGCACCGTCTTACGCCTCGGCGGTTAAGACGGTGAAGGCTGCGACATCCACCGCCACCGCCACCACTTCGAGACCCGTTCCTGCGCCTCCGGTCAGTCGCCCGGCCATCATCGTCACCCCAAAGGTGGCGGCGAAGAGCCGGCAGGAGGCCGTCGAGGCGTTCCGGAAGGCTGTCTCATACAAGAAATCGTCGTACGCTCCAGCCAGGGTTCAGCCGGTCTCCAACGGCAAACTCAGGGTGGAGTTCGACAACGTGAATCAACGCGACGACACCTTGCAGCGCCTCCGCGGGTCATCTCAGGTGAGTGCCGAGGCCGCAAGGCGCCTTAACCCAATGGTAGTAATTAAAGGCATCTCGAGGGAGGTCCCGGCCGAGGAATTGGTCGGGATCATCCGGACTCAAAACCCGGAGGTATGCCCGGTGACCACGAGCGAAGGGGACCTGACACTTAGGTTCAAGCGAAACAACCGCAACCCCAAGTTGTACAATGCTGTACTTCTTGTACACCCCACTGTATGGCGGCGACTCACTGCGGCGGGCAGAGTCTGCGTGGACCACCAGCGGGTCCACGTTGAAGATTTCTCCCCGTTTATGCAGTGCTTCCGCTGCCTGCAGTTCGGGCACACGCGCGTAAAGTGCAAACACAGTGTTTCACCCTGCGCTTTCTGCGCAGAGACCACCCACACTGCCGACAGTTGTCCCACTAGGGAGAGGAAGGGGGCTCCTAAGTGTTATAACTGTCAGGCTCATAACACCCGGTTCAACTCCGGTATCGATGCGTCACACTCAGCCACGTCACCAAACTGCCCACGCATTCTAGCCATGAGGGAAAAGATAAGGACTAAAGTCGATTATGGCTGTTAAGTCCGAACTCCTGGTAGTACAGTGTAATCTAGACCGATCGCGTAACTGTCTCCAGGAGTTTATCGATTCCTTCGTGGCTAGTGAACACAGAGTGGCCCTCGTGTCGGAACCATATGTTGGGTCTGGCACGGAGGTCAAACACATCTCCGGTGTGAACGTTTATCAGTTTTGCACCGGAGACAGAGTGAAGGCTTGCGTCTTTGTCAAGCCTGACCTCCTCACACTTGGATACACACAATACTCTACATCGAACCTGTGCGTGGTGGGGCTTAGCCTAGGCAATCGGCGCTACTATGTAGCGTCAGCCTACGTTGAGCCTGACCACGACGCAGACAACACATTACACCACATAGATACATTTCTTAGGTCGGTGCGGGGCAGCCCTGTAATTCTCGGCGGGGATTTTAACGGTTGGCACCCCGACTGGGGTAGCACCGTCGCTAATCCCCGCGGTTACGAGGTAGCGGAGCTTGCCCTCGCTAACGACCTATACATTTGCAACACCGGGTCGACTCCCACTTTCGAAACAGTCACGCATGGACGTGTCCGCACGTCCATTATAGACGTGACAATGGCCTCGCTTAACATCTTAGAGGCCATTCGAGAGTGGCGGGTCGACCTCACACTAGGTACATCGTCACAACACAATGCTGTAGTGTTTCGCGTTGTGACCGGAGATACCGGGCACACCACACACACCACCAACACCTCCACTTTCCGGTACAAAAGCGACAAAGCCCACTGGGGTCGCTTCACGGACTCGCTACTTACCACCTTAGCCGAGTCCGATGTACTGGAAAGGGATATTAACACCCTCAACTGTGAGGAACTCGAGGCCCTCATAGACGAGATCACGCACATTATACACACCGCTTGCCGCGACTCCATGCCGGTAAAGCAGGGCGGAGGTAAGTACCGACCGCCCTGGTGGACCGACGCACTGGGGGAGCGCAAGCGTGAAGTCATCCAGCTACACCGACGCTTACACACAGCCGCCAGGCGCGGGCGGCCGCCGGACTCCCTGGTTGAGGAATTTCGTGCGCTTAAGGCAACTTACGCGCAGGAAATTAAGACTGCCTCAACCCAGAACTTCAGGGAGTTTTGTAAGCTCCAGACCAGGGAGAACGTGTGGTCGCTCACCAACAGACTCCTCAAGGACACCACACCTAGACGCCCTCCTGTTACACTGAAGCTCGGTGACCGGTTCACCGAAGAAGGGGAAGAAACGGCCGCAGCCCTGCTGCACCATTTCTACCCCGACGACGGTCCGGACACCGAGCCCAACCACCACTACCTTAGAAACCTCTCCAACATCCATCCTGATACTCCCGAGGATCCTCCTTTCACTGCCGAGGAAGTGTTGGAGCACTTGGGGTCTATGAACCCCAAGAAGGCTCCAGGACTGGATGGCTTGACCTCAGACATCTGTCTGAAGTTTGCCAAACAGTTCCCGGGGTTGCTGACATCTGTTATGAACAGATGCCTAGCCCTCGGGCACTTCCCGCGGCAGTGGAAGAAGGCCTACGTCAAGATCATTCCCAAACCCGGCAAGTCGGATTATACCACCATGGGAGCGTTCCGGCCTATCGGTCTGCTGCCCGTGTATGGCAAGTTGTTAGAGCGGCTCTTTATAAAAAGAGTCACCTACAGGGCATCCAGGATAGGTAAAGCCAACGTCCATCAGTTTGGCTTCAGGGAGCAGACTAATACCACTGCTGCCCTGCGCACCGCCCTGGAGTTTGTCGAGGGGGCCAGAGCACGGAAGCACCTGGTCGCTGCGGTGTCCCTGGACATCAAAGCGGCCTTTGACAACGCTTGGTGGCCTGCGCTCCTGCATCGACTCAGAGTGACTGAGTGCCCAGCTAACATCTTTGGGCTTATACTCAGCTACATCGCTGAACGTAGCGTCACTCTGGATCATGCGGGGGCTAGGGTCACCAAGAGTATGTCCAAAGGGTGCATACAAGGGTCCACTTGTGGGCCCGTGCTCTGGAACATAATTCTTGACGAGCTCCTGGACCGGCCGCTGCCTCCTGGATGTCACTTGCAGGCTTATGCGGACGACGTGCTGCTCATTGTCTCCGCTGGAGATGTGAGCGCACTTGCGGACACCGCAAATAAAGTCCTGGGAGAGATCGCGGACTGGGGGAGGAGCGTCAAACTCACGTTTGGCGCCGCCAAAACCCAGGCCATCGCGTTCACTCCCGGGGCTAAGCTTGCAAGGCTTGCCATGGACGGGCATCCGATCGCCTTCGCCAGGAACATCAAGCTCCTAGGGGTAGTATTGGATGAGAGACTGACTTTTCGCGACCACTTGCTCCACGCCATCGGCAAGGCTCAACGCGTGTTTAAGAAGCTCTCTCTGTATGCAAAACCCACTTGGGGGATGCATACAGAGAACATTTGCACAATCTATAGACACGTGATTGAGCCGACTATCACCTACGCCGCTGGTGTATGGGGGCAAGTGGTCGAGAAAAAGTACGCGAGGAAACTCCTCGCTAGTGTACAACGCGGATTTGCCATCAAGGCCATTAGGGCCTTCCGCACAGTCTCCACCAATGCTGCCCTCGCTCTGGCCCAGTTCACCCCCTTGGATCTTAGGATCCAGGAGGTTCGTCAAGCCGAGAGCACACGACTTTCCGGGACCACCCAATTCCTTCCCGAGGACATCCGCCTCGAGATCCCCACACCCATCCATCAATTATTACACCCTGCGGACCGCATCACTTTTCCGTTGGCAACCTCCTGCAACCAGGAGGAGGTCAACGGTGCGGTCCGCTCAAACACTTATCAGATATTCACCGACGGTAGTAAGCAGGATGACGACAGGGTGGGGGCCGCTTTTGTGTGCTTCGACCCCGGCGGGAAGATCACAACCACCAAGAAGTACAAGTTGCACGACTGCTGTACGGTGTTCCAGGCGGAGCTACTTGCCATCCTCCGTGCATGCCAATGGGCCCTTGACCACAGATACACTGACGTTGTCATTTTCAGCGACTCTATGTCGTCGATTATGGCAATCCAGAACAGGAGCAACACCCACCCTCTGGTGTCCCAGATACACCGCGTATTATGGGACTATCAGGAGGTGGGATCGTTGCGACTGTCATGGGTCAAGAGTCACATTGGCATTCACGGCAACGAACTTGCAGACAGCGCAGCCAATTCGGCCTGCGACCTACATAGAGCCCCGGACTACGCCAAATTCCCTATCAGTTTTGTTAAATTTAAAATACGTAGCTCCTCCATGGACACCTGGCAGTCGCGTTATCTTGCAGCTGAACAAGGCCAACGCACTCGGTCGCTCTTCCCGAGTCTCGGAGACATCCGTAGGCTTTGGAAGGCGACCGAACCCAGTTTCCACCTAACTCAGGTCCTCACCGGTCATGGTTACCACAAGGCATACCTCCATCGGTTCCACATCACTCCGGATGATCACTGCCCTTGCGACGACAGGACCAGCCAAAGCCTGGACCACCTCCTCGAGGACTGCCCGCGATACGCCACGGCGCGGTACTCGCATGAGATGGTCTGCGGACGCTGGGGTGTCGATCCTTATAAGATCTGCGACCTCCTCGCGAGGGGGAAAGAGAAGGCCCTCGCCTCCTATCTGGAGCTGGTCGACTCCATCCTGAGTTCGCTGAAGGAATTCAACGCCACCAACGACAACCCGGCTGGACCCTGAGGTTGACTAGCAACTTTAAACTTTTTATTTGTATTTTATTCACCTTTTTATCTTTGCCTATTAAATTTTATGTTTTTACATTTCATCACTTGTTATTATATAATTCTTAATGTTCTTTTTAATCTTTTTCTGTGTGTAAATCTATTTTTAATTTGTATAAATAATGTCTATTAGAGTTTTAATTATTATGTTTAAATGTTACCTACATTTAATTTTATTTCTTTGTGTTATTTCTTTCAATATTGTGTTTTGTTTAAATCTGTTTCGGTCACTGCGGGTCGTGCGGACACCGCGAGGGGACGCGGTGGCTTGCGGCCCGCAAACCTCTAGTTAAGCTATATATAATTTTAAGTTCTGCAAAATTTTAACTGTTTTTCCTTTTTGTTTACCATTTATATAATTTTCTATTTTTACTTCATTTTGTATTAGTTTTAAGTTTTAATTCTGCTTAAACGACTGCGACTGTAATCACCTTTGTTTATCTTATATCACACAATTGTATTAGTTCTTAAGTCTAGTCTTTAGTTTACCAAAATTTTTACAAAAATTAGTTTGTTCACATTTATTTTTACCTTGTCTAAATTTATTTTAATATATAAGAAACCATATTGTACACCACCTGACTGGACTCACCACATATACACATACACTCTCACACACCACATTACTCTAATGTATGATACACAAACTGGCAAGGGACAGGCTATCGTATCCAATAGCGAGGCCTCGTCTCCTTGCCAGCACACAGTCACATATACCACGACACTTCACAGTGAAACATACATTACCCCAACAGAGTAACACTGGAAAAAAAAAAAAAAAAAAAAAAAAAAAAAAAAAAAAAAAAAAAAAAAACCTAACCTAACCTAACCTAACCTAACCCAACCCAACCCAACCCAAAACCTAACTGAACCAACTTTGTTGTCTGCTATTGTCAGAAGCATTTAAAAAAAAAGTGGAATAAGGAAATTGCATGGAAAATGATAAAAGCAATTATATTATTATAACTTTTCACGTCGCCAACTCAGCACATTACCAAAATACAGCGAACCAGATCGATACGAACGAACTATAGACGAATGAATAAATATAAATACTATTTTGATCGGCATTAAAAGATTGCGAAAATGTATTTATACACCCATATATTCAACAGATCATTTCCTTTTAAGCCTGTTCGTTATATTAAGAGCGTATAAACAAATCGCCGCTCGCCGAATTTCAACTCACACCAACGTAAATGCCGGCACACATCGACGTGTGGGGGGCGGGCGCTCGCCGTGTATAACACAACAGTGGTCAATGACCGAGATCCTTAGCGGTATATTCGAATTTCATAAATGGATAATAAAATGAAAATATCACATATAAAATTGTGATTGTTCTAATCTTTTACATACATTATCTATACTAATATTATAATGAGGTAACGTTATTGAGTTTGTGAATTTGTGGAGTTGTAGAAAGTAAACTCTAGATATACTGAACCGATTTTGAAAATTCTTTTACCAATCGAAAGCTACGTTCTTTGTGAGTCTCATAGGCTATATATTAGTCCGAAAAAAAATATTAGTTATTCGCTGTGGCCGGATTTGCGAAGTGAGTCGGAGAAAAATCGGTCGAACGAATGGGTTTTCTGCAAACGTAGCCTTACCCATGGGAGATATATAGTTAAGTCCTAGAGAAAAGTTGTAGAGCTTGATAATGCCTACAAAAAAGTCAGCGGTAGCATATGTCTAACTTTTAGGATTTGTTCACTATAACCTCTTTTATGCTAACCAAATTTGTTATATCATAAAGCATTGTTTGTGAAGGTGTTTTTATAAAGATTCTATTAATCCTTATCCAAATAAATGCGTTATTTAGTAAAAGTATTTAATTTTAAAGAAATTTGCCCTTTACATAATTTAATTACAATAAGTATCTAAGAAGATATCGCAGTTTCAAAATAATGATCAAGCGCGCAATTCTTTATGTACAAGGCGCCGGCCGGCACGTTACGGTTTCACGTAATTTTGACCGATTCCTATGATTTTTGGTATGGGCATAAATAGGATTCTGAGGAGTAAAATAGATTTTCTTTCTGAACTCAACCCTGTAGTCTACGCGGACGAAGTCGCAGGCAACAGCTAGTGTTATATTAAATTTAAATTATACAATGAAGTGAGAAATTACCCATAAAAGTACATTTAATGACGGTATGGAAAGTACTGTTATTTATTTTGATTCTCTCATCAACCCTTATACGTCCCACGGCTGGGCACGGGCTTCCTCTACCATCGACAGGACTCAGGCTATAGTCCTTTGATTTTTTCCTTTTATCTATTTCGTTCGTTGCGTCGGCGAATTGTCAAACAAGGCGCGGCGTCAAAGGTGCCGCGGTTTCAAAGGTGCCGCCGCGCATCGCCGGCCGCGGTGGCGTTCGCTTGTTCAATTTTATTAATTCGTCGCATTGAGCTAATAGTTCAAGAGCTGGCATGAATTTTTGGGTATGTATTGGAAGCAAGTTGAAAACTTGTCATATATATTATATCTCAACACGGAACTGCAGACCTGGCTGGTAAGTAGCGGGGCTAAATTAATCACTAAATTAAAAAAAAAATCTAAAAATAAATTTAATTCAATATATGTTGCAATATATGTATGTATGTTGTAGTTAAATGTTAAAAGAATAAAAATAATACGTCGGGCTTATTTTTTTTATTTTGGGGTTGATTTAACCCCGCTACTCATAGCCAGGTCTGCAGCTCCACATACACATACATAACCTCACGTCTGTATCTATCCTCCATAGGGGTAGGCAGAACTGCATTTCTGCAACCACATTTCGCCAAGTATGTACCAGTCCCATGTAATAGGGGCCGAGCCTATTGCCGTTTTTCGGGCACATTTCCAGACTCCGTAATGCTACTGAAAATTTGCTAATTGCAATAATACTGCCCGGCGCATACTTATACCGCGAGACCACGAGGCAGTCTGCAGTTCCGTGTTGGGATATAATAGGAGAGCTATAACAAGTTTTCAGCTTGCCTCAAATACCAACCCAAAAATGTATGCTAGCTCTCCTACTATAATATTACTACCTATAGAGATAAGCAAATGACCAATGACGCAACATGGCGTCCGCGAAATTTTTGTTTTGTTCTTTGAATCTTTACATGTAAGTTTACTTATTTATTTTCGACAATAGTACTAACTTCGAAATGGCCTAGTCAGCACTGTCTCCTCCTCCCACGCGGACGCTCAGGGTTCAAATCCTGCTTTTGACTTTTTGTTTTTTATTACTTATTTATTTCTTTTTAAATTAACTGTTTTAATAATTAAATAAATTCAATCAAGAAAAAAATTGTTAAGTATAAAATTAATTTTAATTTACATTAACTATTATACTTTCTAAATTATAAAGCAGCTAATAATTATGGTATTCATAAATAATAACCACATTTATATCTATCATTAATTATTTAACAAATTTTTCAATAATATATTATATATGAATAACATAAAATATTATTTGGGTCGTTATATTCCCATCACTAGTTTTAAGAATAGTCTTGCTTACTTGCACATGATGGCATACTGTCGGGCCACGGATGTAGTCTAGACGCATAGTCAGCAAAGATAACGGAGGCTGGTGTTGAACGCCTCGAGTACATAAGTTAGTCTTAAGAATTATTTTGAAGAATAAACGCGTCTCTTAAATTAATTCGTTTATTTTAAAAGACTCCCTCGCGCTCCCGAAACTTATCTGGCGCAGCCGGTAGGATTGCTGGCTGATCCTGTCGTGAAGTACGTAATTTTCGTAAAATCCGAAAAGTATATATCGCGATCGGAACTCTGTGAAAGTGTGTAAAAATTACGCGCTCTCCGCGGCAATCCTCGAACCAATATAAATAAGAATAAGTGGGGACGTGATGAATACGGCAGCGGTTAAACTGTGAGTACATATGAAGTAAAATCCTTCTACTTCCTTTCTTTCCCTGCCCATTACCTAAAATCGGTGTATTAATTTTAAGATATAATTTTAAGTGTTGCTAAAATCGCGACGTACTCTGTGTTCAAAAGCGAAATAGAGTTAGTTAAGTAAAATTTTAAGTGTTGCTAAAATCGCGACGTACTCTGTGTTCAAAAGCGAAATAGAGTTAGTTAAGTAAAATTTTAAGTGTTGCTAAAATCGTGACGTACTCTATGTTCAAAAGCGAAATAGAGCTAGTTAACCCATTAGGTACCAATGTTCCCATTTGGGACATCTCACTTTTTGTCGATTCATTCATAACTACCTGCAATGTTTTAATAATTATTCATGTCATTAGTTTCTACACTGTGTGGTGCTAAATATCAAGCCAATTATTCACTTGAAATTATTGTCATTTATGTGTTGTTCATCAAAGAACGTAGTTTTTACGAGTTTCGAAATTTTCAATTGTTTCCAATTTGATTATTCTGTAATTCGATGTAAGTATTTTATAATTATTGTAAAATAATATCAAATAGTATCTAAATAATAGCTTGTAACTAGTAATTTGATTCAATGGATGGCAGTACTTATTGAATTTCTTTATTTAAATATGTTCCCAAATGGGAACATTGGACTGATGAACTAAAAATTTATTTCGTTATTTTTTTTTTATATTTTTTTTATGTGCTCCTTATTATATATATTCTTTGAAAAATATGTCAAACAATACAGAAAAAAGTTGGTACCTAATGGGTTAAGTAAAAGTTTAAAGTGTTGCTAAAATTGCATTTAAAGTATAGTTTACCATATTATTTTTGTGTATATTTAAATTAAATAGTGATATATAATTAAACGCTTTAGTGTATTAAAATGTCTGTTTCGCAAGGACAATCACCTACGTCACATAACATGACACCTACTATTGATACGAATAGACCAAAAGAAGTGTTAAATTTAATTCCGCAATATAATGGTGAAACAAATACCTTAAGTTTATTTTTGCGAAAATGTACATATGTTATCAAGCGGTATCAGGGAACAACCGCGCGTAATGAGTTTCTGATGCAATGTATAACAAGTAAATTAATTGGTAAAGCAGCAGCATTAATAAGTGAACGCAGTGATTTTGAGACATATGAGGAGCTAGAATCACTTTTGATCCAGCATTTTGGGGATCCACGAAGTGAAGAATGCGTTGCCCTAGAATTAGAGACCCTTAAGATCAGACCTAATGAGTCATACTTAGAATTTTGCGGGCGAATTCAAGACGTGCGCGCAATCCTTATCGCTAAAGTCAATCAAAATAGTTCAGGCACGTTACGCGAGGCTAAACGCGTCATTTATAACAACACATCACTCAATGTATTCTTATACAACCTATCCGAACACATGGTGCGAATAGTTAGAATTAAAGAACCTAATTCCTTAGAGGAAGCTTTAAAGCACGTTTTGGAGGAAGTTAATTTCCAAGAACAATACAATATGCGTTCAAAAATGTTACAAAATAAACCCGTTCAAGTTAACTTTAAACCACAGTTAACTGCACCTCAAGGTCAATTTAAATTCGGAATTCCAAATCAGATTAACACACAGCCTAGTTTCTTAAATACTTCATACCGCGCATCTATGCCTATACAGTTTGGGTACAAACCTCAATTCAACCCTCACGCTTTAGCCCAACAGTTTGGTCAGCGGCCTCCGTTTGGACCTAGACAACAACAGGTAAGTCAGTTTGGATTTAAGCCTCAAGTAGGTCAGTTTGGCTACAGACCCCAACTGCAACCCATGCAGACAGGCTTTAAACCACAACCATTACAGTTTGGATACAGACCACCTCAGTTCGGGTTCCGACCTCAGGTAGGACAATTTGGTTATAGGACTCCACAGCCTCAAGGCTATCGACATCCCATACAGTATCCTAATGACGTGTCAATGCGGACGGCTCCGGCGCATCCGCCAAAGGCAAACGTGAATGAGATGTACACTATAGATCAAGGTGAGTACGGCAACCAATATATATACGGTCCTCATGACGAGCATCAGACGTGTGATGAACCTCAGTCTTATGACGACGCATCTTACCAGGAAACGGGAGAACACCAGGAGAACTACAGTGGTTCCCTCGACAATGAAAATGAACTTATCGAGGCTGAAAATTTTCGTTTAGGAGTGTCTCCTCAAAGCCCGAGGTAATCGAATTCAATTACGACGCTACTCTAAAATTGCCATACATTTATGTACCCGATATAGATGGAAAATTTATGTTAGATTCCGGTAGTACAAGGTCCTTTATAAGTCCGACAAAAGCAAATATTTATTACTCGGATTTAAAATACTATGAACCCTTTACAGTATCTAGCACGCATGCTACTAGCAGCCATAGTGAAGTTGCTAACATACCGCTATTTTCGATTTTCAATAATGAAGGTTTTCATAAATTCTTTATATACGATGTTGACAAAAAATATGATGGTGTCATAGGATGGGATCTTATGACAAAACTTAAAGCAAACTTAGATCTCGGAAACAGGATATTACAAACTAATAAAACAATTATCCCTATTCAGTATGATCCAGACTACATAATTAATTTGGAACCCCGTAGCGAGCATCGTGTTAAATTACCAGTCAATTTAAAGGAAGGTTATGCAATTTTAAATTTTAAACAGTTTTCTGACACCGTACGCATGCCCTCCGCTTTGGTAAAATGTGAGAATTATTTCACTACGACAGTAATACAAAATAGTTCTGAAGATTACATAACTATGACAGTAACCAAACCCTTTAGAGTTACACTTATTGAACATGACTCTGACGTATGTGAAGTTAATTTTAATACAGACATGACAGATATCGAAGTTGACGATCTACTTAAAAATAATTTGACTAAACTACGGTTAGATCATTTAAATGACGAAGAATCAAAAGCCATACGCACTTTATGCGACGAGTACAAGGACATATTTTACTGTGAAGACTTACCACTTACATTTACAAATCAGATCAAACATCACATTCGAACAACTAACGAAATCCCTATTTACGTTAAGCCATATAGGCAACCCCCAGCTCAGACCCAAGAAATCAAAGATCAGGTTGAAAAATTACTGAAAAATAATGTAGTTAAGGAATCACACTCACCGTGGAGCGCTCCGGTTCATTTGGTATCAAAAAAAATGGACGCTTCCGGACAAGTAAAGTATAGAATGGTAATTGACTATCGCAGACTCAATGATATCACAGCTGACGATAGGTATCCTCTCCCAAACATCCATGACCTTTTCGATAAAATAGGCAGAAGTAACTATTTCACAACACTAGACTTAGCGTCTGGATATCACCAAATAGAAATAGCCCCGGAAGATAGACAGAAAACTGCATTTTCCACGCAAAATGGACATTACGAATTTTTGCGTATGCCATTTGGCTTGAAAACTGCACCAGCTACCTTCCAGCGGGCAATTGATAACGTTTTGAGAGGATTACAAGGTTTACATTGCCTCGTATATTTAGATGACATTCTTATCTTTTCCAACGGCATAGAACAGCATTTACAAAAACTCCGTGCTGTTTTCGACAGACTACGTAAAACAAATCTGAAAGTGCAATTAGATAAATCCGAGTTTTTGCGCAAAGAAGTGCAATACCTAGGACATACCTTGACAAAAGGCGGCCTTAAGCCAAACGATGATAAAATTAAAGTTGTACTTGACTATCCGATACCACAGACTCAGACTGAAATAAAACGATTCCTCGGTTTTATTGGCTATTACAGACGATTTATAAAAGACTTTTCAAAAATCACTCAACCATTGACAGCATGTTTAAAAAAGGGCAAAAGAGTAGAATTAACGGAAAAATACACAGAAGCATTTCAAAAATGTAAAGAGTTGCTAGTTAACGCCCCTATTTTACAATACCCGGATATGACAAAACCTTTTGTCCTGACTACAGACGCTTCAGAAGTAGCAATTGGTGCGGTACTATCACAGGGCGCAATAGGTAGTGATAAACCAGTAGCTTATGCTAGCCGTACCCTTACAGAAACCGAAAGAAAATATAGTGCCATAGAACGGGAACTTTTGGCTATAATTTGGGCAACAAAACATTTTAGGCCGTATCTTTATGGCCATAAATTTGATATTGTGACAGATCACAAACCACTTCTTTGGCTGTATCAACTCAAAGAACCCGGTAGTAAACTAACCCGTTGGCGATTAAGGCTTCAGGAGTTTGACTTTGATATTAAATATAAAAATGGTAAACTAAACGCAAACGCCGATGCGCTATCTAGACTCAGGGTGAATGCTCTGGGTGCGGACGAACCTAATGACGACATTTCAATGGTAGTTAATTTAGACGAAAGTGAGAATGAATTACAAAGACAGTCGAAAGACGCAACAAAGAAAATAACTAAAGTAGCTAGACGACCAACGACCGACGACTCTGAAACTATTACAATATCTGACTCTGAGAGAACTATGACAGCAAGCCCTATTACTATATCTGACGCGGATTCCCGTACTAAAGAATCAAGTTGGTTAGTTAGATCCGACTCTAGTGGCACCGATGCTACGGAAACAATTCATTCAGGTAAAGATACGGAATCCCTAGGTATTCCAATTTTAGACGAAGCCGTGGATACAAAACCAAACCAAATATTAGTTTTTCATAAGTTCGGAAATGACATACAAGTAACAGATTTATCCACGAAACATCAAAAAATCCTAGAAGTTTTCTTACCATTTCACAAAACGGATTTAGTTATAAATTTCATAAAAAAATATGTCAAGCCTAAAATCAAATACTTCATTTATTTTGAAACAGACCTGCATAGGAAAGAATTCAATAATGTTATTATTACATATTTCAAAAAGGGAACTATCAATTTCTTTGAGTGCACAAAACGCGTTGTATTAATCGATGACGAGAATGAACAAAAAATAGTAGTTCAAAAGTTACACGAAGGTAAAACTTGTCATCGTGGCATTACAGAAACTGTTAAAAGAGTCCGACGTAATTACTATTGGCCGAATTTACATGAAACTGTAGCAGTAGTTATTAATTCATGCGGAAAATGTAAAACCGAAAAATATGACCGAAAACCATTGAAACCAATATTGCAACTTACAGAAACACAAAATGCTCCGTTTCAAGAAATATTTATCGATGTATTTTCCATAGAATCCAAGCATTATCTTACTATAGTAGACGCCTTCAGCAAACTAGGCCAAGCATTCGAAATTCAAAGTCGTTCTACTCCTGAAATAACAAGAGCTCTAATAAAATATTTCAGTTTTTACGGTATTCCACGAAAAGTTAGTTGTGACCCTGGAACCGAATTCAACAATGAACTCTTAAGAGAGATGACAGATTTTTACAAAATTAAATTACACATAGGCACACCAAATAACCCAAATTCCATGGGTTTGGTAGAACGATTTCATTCGACCTTAATAGAAATTTACCGCTTAGCTAAATACGAAAGAAAGTTTACTGACCCTGCATCCGTAATGACTTACGCTATAATGGCATATAACAATAGTATACACAGCGCTACCGACCTAACACCGTTTGAGGTAGTATTCGGTCATACAGAATTAAGATCTACGTTTGACATTGATTTTGATAAAACTTACAAACAACAGTTGGTTAAGGATCATAGAAAAAGGACACATGAATTATATAAGCATTTATCACAAAGGATGATTAAAAGTAAAGAAAACGTTATTAAGAAACGCGGAGGTGAGATAGGACCTAAGTTAGAAGTAGGACAAACAGTTTACGCAAAACCTGTAAATAAAAGACAGTCAAAGGACAAACCGAGATATCAAAAGGCTATAGTAACGGAAAGGGTACACCGAAATGTAGTACCTGTAAAAATAAAAGATAGAGACACAAAAGTTCCAATTAAAAATATCAAACGCCCTCCACGGATGGTGCAGACTCCTGCTGTGGACTGTGATGATAAGGATAGTTCGTGGCCGAGCTCACCCAAACCAGGACCTTCAACTGGTAAAACTTGAGCAAACGCGGGAATACTTCCAGTTAAGCTAGGATGTGCCTTCGTAGAACATGACAAATGGTCAATCATTAAGACAATTAACTAAGAAAGCCTTATTAGGGATTTGAATTACAATATTGCGAAATATTCTGAATTAAATAATAATATTAGTTACAATAAATACATTATTAATGAAGTAAAAGAATTAAAAGGTCAGGTAGAGTATGTTCGTGACGAAGCAATAGAGAAAGTTCGGCAATTGAATCCCTCTAAACGTTTAAGCGTGGTCTCATAGACCCTTTCGGCTCCTTAATTAAAGTTGAAACAGGTAATCTTGATAACAGCGATGCGATGCACTATGATAATCTTATAGCAGGGCTTGAAACTCGAGAACAAGGCATTTTCAATAAAATAACCTTGCTCTCTGATATGATGGATCACTTTCTCCTCTCTACACAGATCATTAATAGTAATATTAAAATTATAGATGAACGCTTAAAACGAATTGAAAACATTGTAACAGATTTATCAAAAGAAAATATGTACATTTTCCTCTCATATTTAAATAACGTCCTATATATGTTTATGGCTAACTTTAGAACTATATACATGAAAATAAATGATATAGAGACAGCTATAGCACCTAGTAAGGTATCTGTTTTACATAAATCTGTAATTGATTCTAATGAACTTTTATGTGTATTGCTTGAAATTGAAAAGTATGATAATTTGATGTATTCAGTGTTTGACAAAAACCTAATTAACATTGAGGAAACACTTTCTATTAAAATTTACCTCAAGAACAATGTAATAAGGTTCATTATTGTTTCCATTAGTTAATAACCATAGTTATAACTTTTTCAAATTGTACCCTTTACCTGTATCCCATGAATCTGAAACATTCATCATAATTCCTGAATTACCTTTCCTATTAGTAGAAGGTACCAAGTACTATCCAACCGCCCACCAATGCCGTGAAATAACAGCTAACGAATACTTATGTTCTGAAGATGACCTTATTCTATATGCTCAGAAGACTTGTGTTGAGCAACTCATGGAGTATCAACGCAACTTGTCCATGTGTTTTCCACATAGAGTCCTACCGGAAGACCTGAAACTTCAGAGGATAACAGCTGAAAGCTGGATACTATATTCACGACATAGTACGGTTTAACACAGACCTGTAGTAATGACATCATTCGAGAAACTGTATTAGGGACATACATACTCACCGTACCTAAAGAATGTGACGCCACTATTAATGACGTCATTATACATGGGAAACATCGACACCAAATAGGAGCCGGTTATAAACCCATTCCACTTATAACTCTACCTGATGTTAACGAACTGCGGCAGAAACAACTTTCTGCTAACACCGAACCTGTAGACCTAAAAGGGGTCAACCTGGACGACGTACAGCGTCTTAACTACATCTTGAAGAAAAATGTTGTGAAAAGTGTTAATAGTGAAAATGGGCAATATAGTGTTCAAATTCAAAGTGTTAGTGTCGCGACCGTATTACTCTACATTATTTTAATTGTATGTTTTAGTTATATAGTTTAACTTAGAATTAGAAATGTAATCATAAATAGGCGTGCAGTAGAGCAAACAGAAAATCAAGCTCAGCCGCCAATGTTGTTAGTAACTCGATAAGATTTTATAATTTTGTAAGCGAAGTTATAGGAAAAACCTTGTTTTCCATAACTTCGGTCTAAGGGGGAAGGCGTTATATTCCCATCACTAGTTTTAAGAATAGTCTTGCTTACTTGCACA
Source organism: Cephonodes hylas (assembly GCA_030295005.1). Classification (NCBI taxonomy): domain Eukaryota; kingdom Metazoa; phylum Arthropoda; class Insecta; order Lepidoptera; family Sphingidae; genus Cephonodes; species Cephonodes hylas. Next base: position 17,312 of record AP025383.1, read on the forward strand.
TGATGGCATACTGTCGGGCCACGGATGTAGTCTAGACGCATAGTCAGCAAAGATAACGGAGGCTGGTGTTGAACGCCTCGAGTACATAAGTTAGTCTTAAGAATTATTTTGAAGAATAAACGCGTCTCTTAAATTAATTCGTTTATTTTAAAAGACTCCCTCGCGCTCCCGAAACTTATCTGGGTATTCACCAAACCGGTTTCGCTCAAGCCTCACCTCCAATATTAGAAAGAAATTTTTTTTATATTACACGTAGGTAGTGTATGTTCCCCAAAGTTGAATTTATTGTCGTTACTCTTCTCATTAGAGTATAACCTCTGGGCCAACTTGGCAGTCTATTTGAAGGCTTCACAGAGTTTGTAGCTTTCTGTGACTTACTGTTTCGAAATTATATCAATTGTTTAAAGAGTTTTTAATAAAAATGTCTGTGAATCAAGATGTTCTTCTTCTCCTTCTTCATCAACCCATATACGCCCACTGCTGAGCACGGGTCTCCTCTACCATTGAGAGGGTTTTAGGCCATAGTCCACCACGCTGGCCTAGTGCGGGTTGGCGGACTACACACCTAAGAAAATTCCTAAGAACTTTTAGGTGTGCAGGTTTCATCACGATGTTTTTCCTTCACCGTTAAAGCAAGTGATAATTCAATTTTGAATACACACATAACTTCGAAAAGTCAGAGGTGTGTGCCTGGGGTTCGAACCCGCGACCGCCGAGATTCTCGACCGCGCGCCTAAACTTCGAGGCCATCACTACAGCATGCACAAACAGCTGAACAACAAGTTCCTGATGATTCTATGTATAGTGAAAGTTCAAAAATGAAATTAACAGTGGCAGTTGAGCATTTTAAAACTTTGCTCCAAAAAATAATTTAACAATGTCACAATGTTCGAGTTCTATTTCCTATGAAGCAATGTTAATGGATGAAGAAATCATTTAATTATTAAAATGGTTAATTTAAAAAGAAAAAAAAAGTAAAAAAAAGAAACATAATATGCGGAACTCGAACCTTGAGTGTCCGCGTGGGAGGCGGATATACTGCTAACTAGGCCACTTCACCGTTGGTGATATTGTCGAAATACGCAGTCTAGTCCCAAAGTGAATTTACCACACCGTGCCCTCGCCTTGTAAAATCCGTGTTTACATTTTTATTTTACGTCAATTTGAAATTACAGCTGATGTTATCGAAATTTCCCACTAAGAATGCACTCAACCTTGAGCACGTTAGTGTAAGTTATAACTTTGAGTAATAACCTTAAAAACATCGATACAAGGACGGAGCCCAGAGCGACACGTCCTCTCTCTGAAAGGCCATGCGGCGGACTGATTTGCTCAGGTGTGCGCGCAGCGTTTTATAGCCCATTTTATAAAATTTATTAAAAAAGCAATAAGTTTGATTTCTTCAAAATAAAAATTGTACGTTTTCAAGTATATGTTCTTCTTTCATAAAAAAATATTGCTCTGTTAAATAAAGTACCATATAAGGTTTAAAAAAAATATTTAGAGACAGTAATTTCTCAATAATTTCGAACGCTTTAGATATTTTATTACTCGAAAACTGGAGCTAAATCTTAAAATGTTCGTAACTAACTTTTTGCTCGGGGATATTGTCTATTTAATAACATTTTATTTTCATTACATATATTATGAATTTAACAAAATTTTGAGCCTCGAAAATGACTCTAAAAGTGAATTTTGACGACCTTAGCTCAGTTATCTTTTTATTTATCAAAATTTACGAAAAAATCTTAAAATGTTCTTAACTAACTTTTTAGATAACAAAATTGCCTACAATAATTGGTAATTTACATATTTCTACCATGGGTCTTTCATCAACTTTAAGGGGTTCGAAAAGTACTGTTTTTGCCCAAATGACGCTAAATTTGTATATACGCTCTTAAGAACATGATGTTATAGTATTTTACGTTAACGGAGCAAAATTCGTGTTGTTACAAGTAAATTTTGAAATTTGATGTTACACTATTTAGGTCCCCTCCCAACCCTTAACGTGTGACGTAATTTATGGATGGCCCCTAATCAGGGTCAATTTGGTACAATAATAGACGTAAGTGTAAGAATATTTTATTATTTTCAAATTTCAAGTATATACAGTACAGTTGGCTCATACAAACTTAATTTTAACGTAGTGTCAAATACATTTGACAAAATTGAGATTCTTTATTTTCATATCATTCCATAGACTGTCTCATAGACATCTTAATGTAAAAAAAAATGATAAATTTACTTAGTCCATTGAAATGTTACAATTCAGGGGCCGAATATTGCATTTCTTAGAGGACGCAATTTTATTTTTGGGATATGTTTGGGGGGTCAATAGAAGCTTAACCTCAAGTTTGTGGGGTTGCCACCCTTGTCCCACGGCCGCCATTTTGAAAAAAGGGGTAAAACACTAATATTGCGATATCTCTGAAACTATGCGTCTCACAGAAAAATTGTAAAGACATAATTTGTAGCTAATTATTTTGCCTACAAATATGTTTATATAACTTTTTGCCCTAAATTAAAAATTAAAGAAGTTATAAGCAAAAAAGTGAGAAAATATTTATAAAATTTTTCTTTTTTGCTCTATAACTTTTTTTATATACATTTTACCAAAAAATTGCATCAGACCAATCTTGTAGATTATCTTTTGACAAAAATTGTACCCTATATATTTCTTCAATTTAATTCATTTAAAACGCTGTTACAGCACTTCAAAGTTGAACGGGTTTGTCAATGTTCATGAGAATCCGGTTGAAACGAAATGTTTAACTTATTTTTTCTTTATGTTCACCAGCAGCAGCTCGTAACCAAACGCATCTGCATCAAACCTTACAAATCTCCGGTGCGATCACCAAACGCATCGGAGTACAGTATCGACTCTCCAGAGTCGAGCACCGTCACAGACAGAGGGTCGCGCTCCCCGACCTCCAAGTCACCAACGCCGCCACCACCACCGCCGCCACCAAAGAAGCAAAAGTATCCACCAATAATAGTGGAGAAACTGACCAGTTGGGCTCTCCACGCCAGAGAGCTGAAGAGAAGACTCGGTTTCGCGCCGAACGCTCAGACCCACCAGAGCAAGGGTCTGAAGTTCCTGCCGAAATCGAACAACGAGTACCGCGTAGTGCAGCGGTACCTCTTCGAGCTGGAGAAAACAGAGAACATTTCCTGGTTCTCTTATTCACTACCAGCCGACCGCAGCACAAAGGTGGCCATCAGAGGGCTGCCGATTGACACCGATACAGAGGACATTAAAAAGGAGCTGAGAGAACTCGGATTCAGTCCTGAGTACGCATGCCCAATCAAGGCCCGCCAGGGCAGGCCGGGGTGTGTCTTCTTTGTCACTCTCAAGAAGACGGCAAACATCAGCGAAATCTACAAAGTGACGGAGCTCCTGGCGCTCCCCACAGTAAGAATTGAAGCCTGGCGGGGAAAGAAAGGCCCCGCCCAATGCCACCACTGCCATTATATATAAAGCGACAGATAGCAGATGTGCTATCATATTATATTAGAGTATCAGCCAAGAACTTGGCTACTAGACTATGCTCTATTGAGCAGATTAATAAAAATTCAGATTATAGCAATCTGAATATTAAGACATTGCATTTAAATTAGTTCATAAGACAACAGAGACAAACTCTGGCTATATTAGTGAATTGGATATCTTCTTCTTCATCAACCCATATACGCCCACTGCTGAGCACGGGTCTCCTCTACCATTGAGAGGGTTTAGGCCATAGTCCACCACGCTGGCCTAGTGCGGGTTGGCGGACTACACACCTAAGAAATTCCTAAGAACTCTTAGATGTGCAGGTTTTATCACGATGTTTTCTTTCACCGTTAAAGCAAGTGATAATTCAATGTGAATACACACATAACTTCGAAAAGTCAGAGGTGTGTGCCTGGGGTTCGAACCCGCGACCGCCGAGATTCTCGACCGCGCGCCCATACCTCGAGGCCATCACTGCCATTGGATATAGATTGTAGCAATAATAAGCAGACTATTAGATTGGTTCATCAAAATATTCAAGGTTTAATTAATAAAGAACTAGAAGTAGAATTATTTTTAAATGCAAATAAGGTTGATATATTGTGCTTAACTGAACATTGGCTTCAGTCCCATCAGGTGATTTTTAACTTTGATAACCATATTATTAACAGAACAAATATCATTCATGGGGGCTCCTTAATAATTGTGAATAAATTTATGAATTTTAAAGAAAGAATTGATATAGTGAGACTTTCTGTTGAACGTGTTGCAGAAATAGCCTGTATTGAATCTGATCGGTTTATTGTTCTAAGTGTATACAGGCCTCCCTGTGCATTGCTTATATCATTTATGGAAATTATGGAAGATGCTTTGCACAAGATATCTTATGCAAATAAAGGGATATTTGTGGAGACTTTAATATAAGATTCTAGAAAACTCTCAGGCAACAATAAACTTAATAAACCTTTTTAAATCATATAACATGAATAATGTCTTCTTTGAGTCTACAAGAATTACTGCCACAAGTGCAACATGTATTGATAATATTTTTACTAATGTTGAAGTTAATGAAAGTTTTATAATTAATAATTTAGATTCTGATCACTGATTAGAACTGTATCACGTAGTCTAAGTATAGATGTATTAAGAAAGGCATGTAGCTTTAAATATAAATAGTATTGTTACTTTGAATAAAGACCCACTTCGTATTAGGTACTGGTTACCTTAACCATACCTGAAGATGTAGTTCTGTGTTTTATTGACACGTCTACCACTCGACGACCCTACCTGTCGGAAGGTTGGCAAGCCCATCACATTAGGATAGAAAATCAAGGAATTGTGACATTTTATTGATGCATTATGTACTAAGTGTTGAAGGCTGTCATATTATGAAGGAAAGTGAAGATGTATGCAATATGTGAAATTGAGAATGTGAAATAAATACAAGAAATATTTATATTAATTTTACTAAAATTACATGATTTATATTGGCCTACATTAGCCTAGTCAATCACAAGGTGTGAAACATATAACACTAGCTCACTAACATACAACACAGCAAGGGAAACCATGTCATTTATATGTTTGTAAAATGGTGTAAATGCGCCATGGCTGCATAATGAGTAGCAAGGCAGACCTTTATTTAAATTAACCATGAATAATTTTAAATGAATAAAAACATGAGGCAGATTGTTTAATAACACAATTTAACAATGATTACACCTCATACTATCTTTTTTTTACAGTAAAAACAAAACTGTCTTCAGTAAACCTATCTTACAAAAAATCTTTACAACTTAGCACTTATTTAAAGAATAATGAAGGTTATCTGCGACTGTTGCCCCTCTGATGTCCTCTCCCCCGTACATATGTCTTGTGTGAGTGCTTGTTGCCATGGTCCTGAGTGGTGGGAGTAAACCTTTCGTTTTTGTTATTGTGCTGAGAGTTGGAAGCAGAAGGTGGCTGTGGTTGCAAGGCGCGGCCGCCGCCGTGAGCGCCGCCGGCCCGCTCGCTCGCCGCCGCGCCGCCAGCGCCGCCCGCTGTCGCCGGCGCAGTCGGCTGCGGTTCGCTCATATTCACCTGCTCATTGAATAACATACAAAATTCGCCCACCTGAAATGAACCATAATCTTTTTACTAATCGCTATTAGTGTTATAGTACTACTCGGAAATGCCGGAACTCGTTTATAACTTGAGTAAACGGTCCCGGTGCACGTAATGTTTAGGGTACCTTCTGTATGTCCCCTGATTTGCCTGAGTAGAGCGTGAGCGCCGCGCGCCACAGCGATGCGTAGCCGCGCGTGAGGCGCACGATGTCGCCGGGCTGCAGCAGCGCGCCCGGCTCGTCCCACACTGATAAATTAACTGAAGCTGTTGCGTCGGCGACGCGTAAAGTGCGCACTTCACGCGCCTCTTTTGTCAACGTCGGTGGACCCACTTCTAGCACTATAAACACGGCATTTATGTTCTTCATCCCCGGCTTCAAATCTTTGATCTGCACGTACTCTATGTTACTCATGGCGTTGTCAATCTATTGTAATACATTTAATTTTAAAGTAATAGAAGGGAAAATTTTGTTTAATATACGTGTAATAAACACGCACTTTGTTATGCGTAAATTAAACCGTGTTTATGAGAGTGGGATTTAGGCCAAGATCGACAAACAAACTCGAGGCAAGCCGATTTGACAGTCAGCTGTTTGTCCACCTCCACTAAGGATGTGAGTTGATTCAACCATTGGCGATGAAAAACGAACGAATGGATTTTGAAAAAACTAGTTGAATTCGTAGATACACAATTTTATTGAAAGGTGATGTGGTTGACGCCGATTCAAATAAAAAGCATGTAGTATTAATTCGCTGACATTATTAACTAGTTGATGTAATGAAATCCATAAAAAAGCGTGGTTTGTCAAATTTCACCTTTCATAATATAATATAGCTCAATTCATTCATTCTTTGTATTCTCCAAGTTATCTACGGCTAAAATTTATAAGTAATCTGTTAGCATAACCATAGATATTATCTCTTATAGAACGGGCATAACCTTTAAAAAGTTCAAACTGTGATTAAAATAAACAAGATTCCGCCGCTTTGGCTTGCGATCTCAGTTGCTATAATTAGTAGTATTAATTAAGTAAACGAAACTGTTGTGTGTAATTTGTGAGTGACCTGTTAATGTGAAAGTTCCCGGTATAGTATCAGCTCAGTGTCAAATTGTGCGCAATGTTTAATCAATTAGGCGGGGGTTCGACTAACCCCAACAAGGACTTGGAGGTTACTTCTCCGCCCGAAGACACCGTTTCGGCACTCGAATTCTCACCTCCATCAGTGCCGCAGACGTTCCTCATCGCAGGCAGCTGGGATTGTCAAGTGAGTGCTTCCACCCACCCTTACTGTTACATTGTATGTAATGATGCAAAGCTGTAGCTGCCGCCTTCAAACAACGTATTCCGTGCAACTTTTAAGATTTTCGTAGGTAAAAGAAGTTTGTGTTGTTCATAATATATTGGATTGCAGGTGCGATGCTGGGAGGTAGAAGCGTCTGGCAAAACAGTGCCCAAGGCGGCACAAGGCATGGACGGTCCCATTCTGGATGTTGCTTGGCACGATGTAAGTGTGGCACATTTTTCTATACTTTTGTGATAATCTTTAAACCTGAACTGTTTATGATCTATTGGTGGGTCTTGCGTCGCACCAAACTTAGCACTTGTCAACATTGATGACTGGGTGTTTGTTTGGCTCAAGTGTATTATTTATGTTTTTCTGTAGTTTTTCAGAGATGGTTGAATTTCATAGATCTAACTTATGCTTAGACTAAGAAGTTTTTTAATGTACTTGCATTAACAAATTGGCTGCATTATAGCATTATTTATAGCAGTTGTAAAATAATGACTGTATTGCTATGTGTCATTAAATGTAATAGAAATGTCTGTAGACTACACTTAAATTTGTATTCTACTCTGTTGGTTGTAGGATGGCACAAAGGTGTTCATGGCGTCAACAGATAAAAGTGTGAAGTGCTGGGACCTGGCTGCCAACCAGACCATACAGGTGAGCTCTTAAATTTTTGTCTTTTCTGCCACTTACTATTACTGGAATGGGGAATATTGTTATCATCATTGACTGGCATCAACATCTGTAAGAATGCAACATTGCTGGGCTGGAAGACCATTTATTTTGAGACACTCCGGAGTGTTTGATTAAAGTTATTAAAGTTTACAGGTTATATAACTTGGAAATTAAGATAATTTCAATTAAGATTCCAAATTTAATTTTTTTATTCTTATCTATTGCAAGATTTTTGACATATATTTGGTTGGTATTGTAAACTACTAACGGAATATGCACTGTTCTGCATATTCAGCTCCAGATAATATGTGCAGGTGGCAGCACACGACGCACCTGTGAAGACTTGTCACTGGATCAAGGCACCAAACTACACCTGTCTCATGACATCCTCATGGGACAAGACACTTAAGGTACTTACAATATTTTTCATTTTAAAAAGCTTTTTAGAACACCAAGGTTGTATTATCCAAACATTTGTTTTTGTTATTCCAGTTTTGGGACACACGCAGTGCAGTACCCAACTTGACAATTAATTTATCAGAAAGATGCTACTGTGCAGATGTGGTAAGATTTATTAAATTAATAGAACACCTGCTTGTCCTGGCTGCATATCATGCATATTGTATTGCTTTGCATTTATGTATGTATGATTCACACATTGGGCAGTATTTCCTTTTGCAATTCTTAGAGCCACTACTGAGTTTAGAAAAAAGTCCGAAAATGGAAAGACATGTTCCCCTATATCTTGTGAACAAATGGTTAAAATAACTAGTGCTCAATGTTTCTGTGTCCAGGATTACCCAATGGCAGTGGTCGGAACTGCAGATAGAGGCATATGTTTGTACACATTGGAGGGGAAACCGGCAGAGTTCAAGCGTATAGAGTCGCCTCTGAAACACCAGCTCCGATGTATCGCCATCTTTAAAGACAAGAAGAGCAAGCAGCCCACCGGGTTCGCCCTGGGCAGCGTGGAGGGCCGCGTGGCGATCCAGTACGTGAACACGGCCAACCCGAAGGACAACTTCACGTTCAAGTGCCACCGGTCGGCCGGCACGACGAGCGGCTACCAGGACATCTACGCGGTGAACGACATCGCGTTCCACCCCGCGCACGGCACGCTCGCCACCGTCGGCTCCGACGGCTCCTTCTCCTTCTGGGACAAGGACGCGCGCACCAAGCTCAAGAGCACCGAGTCGCTCGACCAGCCGCTCACCAAGTGCGCCTTCAACCACAACGGACAGATCTTCGCTTATGCAGTTGGCTACGATTGGTCCAAGGTTCTTTTCACTTTGTTGTCTCTTTCCTCACGCCAAATAAGTGTGTATAGGGGTCGAGGGATCTTGGGATATCTCAAATGGATTAACTGTTTACTATCTGTATATTATGTAGAAAGTAATTACTGGAGCCTCTCTGTTGTAATAATCTTCTACAATTTGAAGGTACATTAGTCCAGAATGAAATCAATTCATTTATTTATGCAGTGTGCACCACTGATTATATTAAAAAAAAAAGCTCCAAGAAATATTAGCATGAAATTACCTTATCAATGATTTTCAATGGCATATTGCTATTCACATTTTTTTAAAGGAAATGCCTACAAAAGTGTTATGTTAGTTGAAAGTTGATCCTCAGGACCAGTTGCAATTGCTTATTGTAAGACCAGCAAAGCAACAAAATATTTCAGTTTACAATTATTTTACCATGAACAACTTGCCACTTTTTGAGTTATAAGCACCATTATAAATGGAGATTAGTCTTAGTAGATTAGTGTATAAAATTAAGTTTGTGTAAATAATAAGAAATAATACTGAATTTTTTTATAGGGTCATGAACACTTTAACCCAGCCAAGAAGAACTACATTTACTTAAGAGCATGCTACGAGGAACTGAAGCCAAGACCAACATGATCTGTGCTTATATTTGTATTGGACAATAATGATATTAAACTTTTATATAACATCATGTTTCATCAAACAGTTTTGTTTTTAAATATAAATGTCTTGAAAATTAACCCCATACTCTTCATTTAAACAAACCATATATTTTATAGAATTTATTTTTAGGTTCATGTATGTTTGTACATAATTTGGAAACAATAAGTTTAAGTCTTGGTTGATTCAATAAATGTGTGTACTGTGAGTCAATTTGTAGTTGATATGCATTCATATTGTTTAAAATATAAGTGCATATGTGTTTTAAAAGACCACTATTCTTTAAGATTAAATTAAATTTCAATGAAATATATAAAACATTTTAATGGTTTTCACATAATTTAATTTTCTAATGTGACAATCTATTCACTTAACACAAATCCACACCACTTTGGAACTTCAATGGTCACCTCCCTCTTCATGGCCGTGTCCGTGGCCACCGCCACCCAGTAACTTATCAAAAGCCACTGTCACCACAGTAAGTCCCAACCCAATAGAGAATCCTCTGAAGAAAAATTTGCGTGCTCTTAACCAACGAGTACCAAACCCAGGATTGTACCTCCATGCTTCATTTCTGAAAATTACAATCATTACAAACTGCTGTGTTGTGTGTTCACTGCTTGATATTTTTTTATAATGTGTATATGCAATTTGATACTTTCTACTCAAAAATCATATCCATACCAAGTGGAAAACAACAGTTTAATCTTAAACTCATAAAAACCAATGTAAAATGAAAATTCTATGTATTACTTTGAAATTTACCATTGTCATCAACCCATATACTTCCCACTACTGGGCATGGGTCTCCTTTATCATTGAGAGGGTTTAGGCAATAGTCCCCCACGCTGGCCTAGTACGGGTTGGGGAAATACACACCTAAGAACTTGGAAGAGGTAAATAAAACAATGTCATCCTTTACCGTTAAGGCAAGTTATAATTCAATGTGAGCTTAAACCTCGAGGCCATTACTGCTTCACTGAAATTTACCGCATTATGTATAAATTATACTATTGCCCGTCAGTCAAAATACTGCTATGATCAACAAAGTTTGAACGAACCTGATCCAGGGATCTTTTAGGCCCTTGGAGGCTAAAGCTTTCTCTAGTTCCTGAAGTTGTGGTATGTCCTTAGTCGTGAACTGCGAGTAGTGCGGCACCGTGTACGGAGGTCCGTGCGCGTGATCGTGCCCTCCCATCCTGTTCAGTGGAGGAATTTCTTTAGTAAAACGTCGGTCTAACCTCTTTGTTATATAATGTACTAATCTTTACTACGTCTTTGCAAAATGCAAAATAAGGACTGACTGAACATTTATATTACTACAAAAATTAACACATACTTGGTTAAATCAACACTGGCCTAAAAACTAAGAGGACTTAGAGTTTAATGTGGAATCTTTTAAACAATAATACAATTCTAATTTTTGACACTGACATAAGACATTAACCCATGTCAGTCAAACTCAACTGACAGTGGAATATAATTTTCTTTTTTAAATGTTGCCATAACGATAGATGATAAAAACTCATTTGGCATAATCTGGGTGAATTAGCTATACTCTATTCAGGAAGCCGTGAGATAAAAGGTAAACAAACCATAAAATGGGTACTTTATAGGTTCACGATTGTTGTAGTCAATATATTTTATAAAAATAAGTACGAAAGTAATACACTGACAACACTGTAAATGATATTTTAGAATGATATTTGTAAAACTTGTGTAATCCTTACAGAGTTATTTGAATTTGAATATCATAAATGCCTTAAATATTTTTTTTATTTAAAATTATTAGTTATTAAGTTATGTACATGTAAAAACACCCAACAAAGACCCGATTCCCAAACTTCGACCGCATTTTAGTACTACTGAATTATAGACCACAGATCATACGATTTGTGGCTAAAAATAATAAAACCTTTAAAATTAATGAAGTTAAAGTTTTACTTGGCAAAAACATAAAAGTAGAGGATTGTCAAAGGTGCATTGACCATGTAATAAAAGAAGAAAAAAAACATGCTCTAAATTGATTATATGGTTGGATGGCATAATTGATTATAACTTTTGTTATTCATGTTGGTAAGAGTTCATCAGAATCCTCGGAATTCGCTGAATAAATAATTAAATATAGGAAATCTATTGTTTCATTATGCTCATAGTTATATACCTTCTAATAAAACTTTTGCAATTGTTTGTTCATACATGTGAACTTTGTAAGATAAACAAAGTACAGAAACTAAATGTAGGTATTGTTTGTTTTATCATGGAGTCAAATTAAAAAAAGAAACAGTGAAACAAAAGTTTGAGAAGCCTTGTTTTTTTTTTTTTTATTTGTTTACATTTTGTCTCAAGCCCCGGTGAATAGGGTATAGACTGTACCTTTTTAGTTTAAATTGGCGATTTTACAAATTTCCTTATTTTAAATGACTATTAGATTTGAATGAAGATGTGTGGTATTAACTTCATTTTATTCAGTTTTTAGTGTTAAGTGTTCACTATTAATATTACCATATGTATCTTCATTTATTATCCCTTTTTTTTATTTCGTGGAAAGTAAACATTTATTGAATGAAATAAATTAAGCTAGAGTGAATACATTGAACATTATTGCTGAATTTACATTATATTTATCTAACGTTTTATAATTAAGAGGAAAGGTTTGTATTTCTGCATGATTATTACGAATACAATCGAAAACTATTAAACCAATTTAAATTATTTTTTGTATGGACATAGATGGGATCCACCGAAATGATAAAGGGTACTTTTCTCCCGGAAATATAACATGTTCTTATGGAAATGTCAATATATATGTTAGGAGAGTAATCCTACATAATATCACTTAGGTACTCTTTCACAACTAAACCATTTGACCAATAAAAAAAATGTACCTATAGGTGTAATGTTATGACGGATAAACAAATAATAAAGACAAAAGACTGCTGTTTCTAGTTTTCACTTCTTAACCATTTGGCCGGTTTAAATGATTTTTGATATGTACGTAAATGAAACTTCGTCAAGTGATGGAGTATGTTTCATTATGGGGAAAAAATATCTATAAACAATGCGAAAATAACATTGTTTGTTGGTTATCCTTTCACGCCTAAACCACTGAACTAATTAGCATTATTTTAAGTATAAATAGATAGGGTCATCCATAATATAAAAGCAAAACCAAATCGCACAGTTATGATGAAAGTGTTCAAATACTCAACATAAATTTATATTATTTCTGTCATTACCAACTATTTTTTTCTGTATAACATGCTGAAGCAACATAAAAATAAGTTATCTACTTATTACATACAACATTTCTATAAATTTGGTACCAGGTGCCTAAAAGCGAAATATTTATCCCGCACATGATGACAGTAGCAACACCCGTTGGTAATCGTTCGGATCGGAGGTCGGAGTCGGACCCATGTACGTACATGGCAACATTAATGTTTACCACGGCAAGCCGCCAGGTACCGGTCGCAAGTGCCTTTGTGTGAGCTGTGTGAGCGTCTTTGTTTTGAAATGCATAAAAATTGTTTTGTTTAATAAAAAGAACTATTGTTTCTGTTTATATTAACAAATATAATAACTGACCAATTTATCAATACTTGGTGTTTTTTTACGCGATGAAAAGTACAGTTAGGGTACAGACCATAACAAAATATCCAGTGGCGAAGTGCAAGGCGATCAGTGCAATGTATTTGATGTAATGCGTGTAAAGTGGTACAGAGACATGTTGTTGTGGCGCGCAACAGCAGCGATCGCGCTGCTGAGCAGTGTGACGGGCGTGACGCCGCCGGCGACGCTCGAGTCGGCTCCCCCGGCGCCAGGTGAGGCTCGCTCTGGTGGCGCGGCCGGCGCCCGCCGCGACCTGCCCCGCGGTGAATGTCCGCACTCCGCCCTCGGCTGCAGCTTCTATATCGCACACACTCATCTTGTTTTATACTATTACTTTTATGTTTTCTTACCATCATTTCATCATTCTTATAATTCTTGTTCTTACTATGAATATACTTTTACACGAGGAATTGTGAAATAATTAGAAGGCTCAAAATTAGCGTGGCCGGTGCAAGCTGCGTTCCGTTGCGCCAAGTGTGTTTGGCAGGTGATGTCCATGAAAATAATCCTAAAAGATAAAGCGACCTCCCTGCAAGTCGGAGTGAGATAGGGGCGAAGCACTGGGTCCACTTGTTGCACGCTCCCGGGTCAGCCACATACTCTGCGGGGCACGGTATAAACGACCGTGCAGTATGGCAGCAACCACAGCGATCTGTTTAGCGTCTGGACCTATGTGGGAGGAAAATGTCTCGTATTTTTCGATACTTCCGATACAAGACGTGTATCTCAGTGTAGGCTCAACTCTAGGCTGTTGGTTGTAATCATTTTTTGTTTATAACACGTTTGACTCAGTGCTCGCTCCAGAGTCCCACCATAATCCGGTCGCGGTGGTAGGAGTTGATAAATATAAAGGAAATAATCAAACGGAGAATTTTTTGGTATGTTTCGGGTCCAGTAACTGCGGGCTCGATCCCAGTAACGTTACAAATACGACCGACAATGCCCGATGGTGGAACACCAGCCATTTATCAGCGTAAACACACATAGTACGCGTCTCATTGCTGGACTCCCACCATGGTGCCGTGCCGGGGTTATGCCATTATTCAAAACGCCCCGGCGGATGTGTGCACTTCATGTACACAAGATTCTTTTTGGAAAACTGAGAATTGTTCGGGTGTAAAAGTGTATTACTTAGTGCTATTGATGAACACTTGGCTATGAAGTATGAACTAATCGTAATTTTCCACGAATTCATTAGATAAGATATTTGTGGCCATAAGCCACTGGTGTTCTGGCCAGTTGCGGCTCCAGGGCACAGAGGTGAATCTCGTTTGAGGTGGGGCCGCAGCCGCACCGGAGCCAGCGGACGGAACTGTCGGCTGCACGCCCAACATTCCCACAAACCGGTAGAAAGGCGGCTCCGATGCTCATGCCGCGACTAGTTTCGTTTCTTTAGGAATTAGTCACTTCCCATTATACCTACGTTACATAGTCATGCTCCATGTACCACGTCACATATTATGTAAATTTGTTTGATGCGGAATTGATGAGGATTTAGGAAAACTTTCCTGGTTGTCACAGTACAATACTCATGTTGTCGGCTATACGTGGGATGGCAGTGATTTCACGCGAATGGCAACCGTGTGGTGCGCGTCGCTGTTTGTTCCACTAGGGCACTGAACACTGGTGCGAGCCAGCCTGACATCTTCTGTTACACGTTCGCGAATTTTACCATTCAGTTATTTCCTGATGATCATTGGGTTTCGGTTAATACTTACTCCTCGTATGCTATGGACGCCGCCCAAATTATCCGCTGCATCAAATCTTACCTCATTTATCATACAGTTATCAGGGAATAGCAGACGACTGCAGCTGGGCTCGTGCGTGCGCGCGCGCGTTTATGTGTGTGTGTGTGTGTGTGTGTGTGTGTGTGTGTGTGTGAGCGGTACGGCGCGGCGCGGAGACAAGTTTGCGACGAGTTTAATTGCTTGTGTACTGTCACCAGATGTTTAATGGAATAACAAGCACAGCGCACAGTGTCCATTGTACCGCACGTTTAGATAAAAATCAGTAGCTCTTCTAGTACACATCAATAAGGCCAATTTGTTTTATTTAATTACCTGCTTACTACTAAATTAAAACGTGAACATTCTCCGCATTTTGTCCAGTAATTAGTTTTGTGTAAGTCGATTAGATAGTATTTGATTTTTGTTAATGTGATAAATGTAAATCTGCGTTATGAAACAAAATATTTCTTGATTGTGGATAGAGGCCCGTGTGGCACCGCTAGGAGCAGTGAGTGTCGGAGGTGAAGTGGAGCGCGCGCCTCCTGGCGCACTATCGCGGGACACGACCCTGCTCCGTGCATGCATATCGACGCGCCCTCCTCAGATAACCAACAGAACAAACGAAACAAACGAAAAAAAAATATTTTTCTCTCATGTCAATGGTTCATCTGTACAAAGGTCCTATGCGATGTAAAAATATGAGCTATATTTATCAATCGCGAAACCGTACTCGTTCGGTCTCGTGGATTGAAACAATCGTCGTGCCTGTGGGTATTACAATTATCATCGTCGTGCACAGTAAGTATCGCTATGCGGGTCGCGTGGCATTGAGACGCATGCGTTCACCGAGGGACAGACAAATTGCACACAATACCAATTTAGAGAAGGGCGTAGCATCGGTGGGAACGCTTTCCTGTGCAACCCTCCCAGACGGTTAATGCTCCGGCGCGAGCGCGGGGCTCCCGCCGGCGACACCGCCAGGCGCACAAGTCCCTTCACGAGATACACAACATTCCTTTGTGAGTTGTGAACTCTGAGTGTATCGCTAATTACTTGGCCCCCGATAAGCGCTCCGACCGCGTGTGCAGTGCGCAGTGGGGGTGTTCCTCCACGCCCCCCTCCCCCGCACCTCCTCACGACTGTACTGTAGACTACAAGCAATCACTATCACACAGCATCAGATGGCACTCTGTCGTCCGCGAGGGATGATTGGCACTTCACAGTGTCGCTGCGTTGTTAGGAAACGGATGGAATTTGGTAGAGTGCTCTGTGCAAATGGGTGATGGGCTCGAAGATAAGCAATGTTTGTTCACTGTCAAGCAGTCAGCAAATCGGGGGTCACGGGTACGATGCCCAGGTTCTGGTGTATCACTAACGATGCAACAAAACCTCCTCTATGAATCTGTTACTGGTAGCGGTTGTGTCCTTGCGCTTCAGTTGCAGTATATAAGAAACATACTTACTGAAAGAGAGTCCCGTCTGTCACGTGAGAATTTATTTTAGGATACAAATATAAGAAGCGCGAGAGGTAGGTGCGTGCAACGTGACTCTTGCGGTACGAATGTAACCGCTGACCTGATTGTTGCGCGCGCCAGTGTATTTGTGAGCGAGGAGCGCCCGCCGGCATCTTCCGCGAGTCTCCACCGCTCATAGTGCAGTTCGGAGCCCACACTCAGACACAAGCCTTGTTCAGTGGCTGTCACAAACTACAACACACGTTACTTTGCACGAACACCCAATCGTGATGGCTTCGAAGATTGGCACGCCGTCGGCACACATTTATGACTTTTCCGAATTTATGTGAAGAAAGTGTTATTCACAATGAATTATCGCAAACTTTATCGGTGAAGGAAAACATCGGGAGAGGCGAAAACCTGCACGTGCTGAAAGTTTTTAGGAGTTTCATTTCGTAGTCTGCCAACCAGCACTAGGCGCGTGTCGTGGACTAAGACTTAAATCTTCTCAATGTTCTGTAGGGGAAGCTCGTGCCCTCCAGTGGGACGACTGTAGAATAATGAATGAAAAAATATTAAATAAAACAACCACAAGCTGAAAGTTACGTTTAACGATTTAAGCTCTACGAGAATAAACTTTCTCAAATTTTGGCCTTTTTTATTTATGAAATACAACGTGAAACCCTATGTAATTTTTTAAATTCCGGCTCAACAAAGTGATAACTGACAACACCACGCCGGATAGTGAGATAGTGAGAGTACTGACTAGAAAAGATTTCGATTGTCCTTCACTATTGCGCTCTGATTTTGTATGATGTTGGCCTCCGGGCGAATCTCTCGTACATCCCGCACCCTTGTGTACGGGAGACACTCCGGCTGGCTCCATGCGTCATTATATTTCACGCCGTACTGACCGACCGTGCCGCTACGTCCGGACACCAGCAAGAGAAGTGAAGCGCCAGTGCAGCATCGCGCGGGGGTCCTCACCGTCCAACACAATGATGTCGGAGCCCACACAGCACACTCACCATTGGATTCACTGCTTCTACCCAGCTTTTAGTTGCGAATGAATCGGGGTATAAAAAATAAAACTTAAATATTTTATTTTATTTTATTCGGGTGGCTCACAGCTATCGAAAGAAACAAAAATACATTTGACAAAATTCATATGAATAATAGCTAATTACGAGCCACCGCAGATAGGTAAAAAAGGTACATATTTATGTCTTACTATCTTAATATTATTTAACAAAATTACTAACAATAACGCACTTATACTAAGGAAAATATTTACAAAAAGAGAAACAAAAAGAAAAGAAAACCGTATAAATAGTAACAATGCTCGCATAATTAAAACAAAACAAAGAGAAAAATATTTATAAAAAAATAAATATAAAAATATTCAAATCTCAAACCAATCGCCACAAACTTTAGCAAAATTTTTAACTAAAGCCTCTCTCACAAGCAATTTTGATGCAAAACAGATCAACCCCCACATCTTGAGGCAGTTAATTAAACGCCTTGGCTAATCGCAGCATAAAACTATTCGCTCTGTAGTTTGTTCGTGCAACCGGAATGAATATTCTTTCGTCTTGAATTTCTAAATGGACGGTATAAATTTACTTTGGCCAAAAGTTGTGGACAATCGACCAGCGACTGAGCGATTTTCATTAGGAAAGAGACATCGGCAATATGTCTTCGGACTCACAATGGTAATAGATGGAACCGAGCACACCGCTTCTCATACTCATCTTCGGGAATTTTAAATTTAAATCCTTAATACCTTATAAATCTCTTTTGAATTCTTTCAAGTCTATTCGAGTGAATGATGTAGTGAGGATTCCAAACTTGACTTGCGTACTCGAGGTTACTCCTAACATAGGCGCAATAAAGGATTTTTAAAGTCTTCATTTGTTTGAATGATTTTGCGCACCGAAAAACAAAGCCAAGAGCACGAGTTGCCTTTTTTATTATGTGTTTTTATTATGTGTTAAGGCATGGAGGCGTGGGTAAACTGTAACGTGGTGTGTATTTGATTATTTTTTTGAAGCAGAAGTTGCGTAGATGACGCGGTTGTACTACGTTTGCAGCTACTCCAGTAACGATATGTAAGATCCGGGAATTGAAATAGACTGTATAATTTGGGTTTATTAAAGTGCGTAGCCACGGCAGTACTGGTGACATCGGTATCGGTAGTCGGAGTCGGTATCGGTGTGGAATCACACATAATAGCCAGGGTGTGTGGATGGTGCAGACGAGGCGGGCGCGGCGTCGGCGCAGGCGCAGTGCGGCGCGGGAGAGTTTCCGTGCGCGGACGGGACACGGTGCGTGCCCGACGCGTGGCGCTGCGACGGACGCGCGCACTGCGACGACGCCTCCGACGAGCTGCACTGCGGTGAGTCCTCGAACTTCACTTCCTCATGGCGTGCGCTGGAGCCCGCGTGTGACGGTGCGTCCGTGTTGCAGCGTGGAACGCGAGCTGCACCGCGGGACAGTTCCGGTGCGCGCGTTCCGGCCTGTGCGTGGCGGCCAGCTGGCGCTGCGACGGCGACGCCGACTGCGGCCCGCACGACCGCTCCGACGAGGACCCCTACATGTGTAAGACTTTCCGCTCATGCAGCACCATCGGGGTACGCGAGATGGCGCCCCGTGATGTGCTAAGGGCCCATCCGCTTTTTTCGCAGGCGAGAAGGACTTCAAGTGCCCGGGCAACTGGGCGCGATGCGCCACCCCTGCCGACGGCCAGTTCTCTTGCGTGCCTGTAGAGGATTTCTGCGACGGCGTGCGACACTGCGTGGACGCCAGCGACGAGTGGGACATCTGCGACAACTGTGAGTGTGAGTGGTGTTGTGTGTTGCTAGTGCGTGCGCTCGTGTGCTCATGTGTACCGGTGTGCAGTCACGCAGGCGGCGTGCGCGCCGCTCGGCTGCGAGGTGGGCTGCCGGCCCACGCACTCGGGGCTCGCGTGCTACTGCCGCGCCGGCTACCAACCACAGAAAGGAAAGTGTGTCGGTAAGAGAACTCCACAACTAAATCAACACTTACAGCGCAATGCTAATTGCTGCTCGCTAGGGAGCGGCGACGTTAAAAATGAGCATCATGGGTTCCCAGATAGCGACGAGTGCCAATGGGAGGACACTTGCGCACAGTTGTGTCACAACACGGCCGGCTCGTACGCGTGCGCTTGTGTCGACGGATACCAACTGCGCGAGGACGGGCGCTCCTGTGCCGCACTCGACGGTAACAAACAGTTTTCGCCTCGTTGCGTAATGTTTTCGGTGGAGCGGTACCGTTTAGTGAATACGCGGCGTGTTGTGCTCGCAGACGTGGACGGCAAGCCGATGTCACTGGTGGTGGTGACGCAGAGCGACGTGAGGCGCGTGTGGCCCGACGGCGGCGCGCGACAACTCAACCACTCGCTGAGCGCGCTCAACGTGCGCGCGCTCACCTACCTCTACGAAAACAGGTGAGTCTGCGCCGACGCCGCCGCACGCGCACCGCACGCCCGCACGCGCCGCACCGCACCAGAGACTCACGCGACCGCACGCCACTTCGCAGGACCGTATGCTACGTGCACCACAATCTCAGCAAGGCGGGCATCGTGTGCGTGGACGCGGATGACTTCTCGCGGCGCACCGCCCTGCCCGCGCCGGCGCTCTTCCCCGACGTCAACGGTGAGTAGTGAGCGGCGAGTAGTGGGCGCAGGTCGCGCGAGGGCCTTCACGAGCCGCGTGTCCACAGGCGTGAGCCACATGGCGGTGGACTGGCTGAGCGGCGCATGGTACCTGTCGGACGAGGGCCGCGAGGCGCTGTACGTGTGCGCGCCAGCGCTGCGCCCGTGCCGCCTGCTGCTGGACGCGGCGCTGTCCAAGGTGCGCGGGTTCGCGCTGGACGCCGCGGCCGGCTGGATGTTCTGGAGCGTGTGGGGCGCGTCGCCGGCCAGCGTGGAGCGCGCGCGCCTGTCGGGCGAGGGCCGCGCCCCGCTGGCGGCGCTGAAGCTCGTGTACCCGGCGGCGCTGGTGCTGGACGCGGCCGCGCGCGCCGTGTACTGGGCGGACGCGTACCTCGAGTGCGTGGAGCGCGTCGACTACGACGGCGCCAACCGCCGCACCGTGCGCCGCGGATACTCGGTGGGTCTCGCCTGCCACACCTGTATGGTGTTAACTACTTATCTAAATAAATAAAATGCTTTGTGAATGGAATAAAAATAAAAATGAATAAAAATGCATGTTATTTTTTTAATTAGTATATTTAATTAAAAAACATGTTCATGTTAAATCGTTATTATAAATTTGCTACTGAAAAATATTTTTGCCTCGACTTAGATGTACGGAATGCTACAATATATTCTACTTGTCATTTTAAATAGGTACTCGTACTAATTGTTTATAAAAATCGCGCGGTTACTGCTTAAAACCGACACCGTCCGTTCGTCACTGCGGCACTGTCTGGTGGTGGGCGCGTAGGCATAACTCGATTTTCGCCCGTTTGTATGAATTTAAACTACTATATGATAGTAGGTATTACCGTGCTGCGGATGTATTTACAGACGCAGCAGCTGCAGCACATAGCTCTGTTCGAGACGACGTTGTTTCTGCCGGTGTGGGCCAACATGACGGTGGCGGGCGTGTCGCGCTACAGTCGCGAGCCCCGCCGGCAGGACATCCAGCTGCACGCGCGCCCCACGGCCGTGCTCGCCTACCATCGCCAGCTGCAGCCGCGAGGTGCGTAGAGTCCCCGCGGAGCCGCAAGCAGCCACTCTACCGACAGACACTCACCGCGTGCGTTTGTGCAGTGGAGAGCCCGTGCGCGACCGACAACGGCGGCTGCGCGCACATCTGCGTGCACGAGGCGCACGACGCGCCGGGGCCGCGGGGGGCGGCGAGGGAGCGGCCGGGCCGGGGGGCGCGCGGGGGGCTGCGCGCGCACTGTCTCTGCGCGCACGGGTACCGCCGCGCCGGCCACGGTGACTGCGTGCGTGAGTAGTTTACGGTATTAATTACATCGCGGATCGACAGCTCACTCTTTTTGCACATGTACACGGTGTGTAATAATCGATTCGACGACCGAGCAGGAGTGGAGTTGGAGAGTTACCTGGTGGTGGCGCGCGGGTCCCCGCCGCTGGTGCAGGGGCTGCCGGCCGGGGGCGCGGGGCGGGCGGGCGGCGCGCGCTCGCACTGGGAGGCGCTCGTGCCGGCCACGGACGCCGCGCGCCCCACGGCCGCCGACGTGGACCTCGCCGGCGGCTATCTGTACTACTGCGACGTGCACAGGTACGACGCGACGCCGCCCGCTGCGCACGCGCCCGGGTGCAGCCGCGTGCGACACTTTGCCACGTTCCAGATACGAGATAGTGCGGCAGCGGCTGGACGGCAGCGCGCGCGAGGTGTTCATCGACCAGGACGTGGATAACTGCGAAGGCATCGCCATCGACTGGATGGGGCGTAACGTGTACTGGACGGACGACGCGCTGGGCGCCGTGTCGGTGGCGCGCCTCGACCCGCCGCGCGCCGCCCGCGTGCTCGTCAGCGAGCGCGACTACAACCCGCGCGCACTCGCACTGCACCCCGCCGCCGGGTGAGTGCCTCCCCCTCCCCCCGCGCCCGGCCCGTGCCCCGGCCCGCTGCCGTCTCACTGACGCCGTGGTGTGCTGCAGCATGATGTACTGGAGCGTGTGGGCGAGCGCGGTGTCGGCGCGCGGGCGCATCGAGAGCGCGCAGATGGACGGCGAGCGGCGGCGCGTGCTGCTGGACGAGGAGCTGCACTGGCCCAGCGGGCTGGCGCTGAGCGCGGCGGGCGACGAGCTGTACTGGTGCGACACGTACCTCAACAAGATCGAGCGGCTGCGGCTGGCGACGGGCGCCAGGGAACTCGTCGCCGCGCACCGCCCGGACGCGCCGCTGCTCAAACCTTACGGCCTGGCGCTCTATGAAGGTGGGCGTCGGAGGGGGGCCACGGTGGGTTGTCACATATATGACCTCTTTTGCAACGCTGGACGTGCGCAGGCGGCGTGATCTGGAGCGAGCACGGCTCCGGCGCCATCCGGCGGCTCGAAGCCAACGGCACGGTGACGGTGCTGTACCAGATGCCGCCGCCGCTGTACGACATCAAGCTCGTGTCGGAGACGGACAGGGCAGGTCGGTAGCTGGCCCTCGACGCGGCCGCGGCCCGCAGCCTCCGCAGTGACGTGGCGTGTTTGTGCGCAGGCAAGAACGAGTGCTCGTACAAGAACGGCGGGTGCGCGCAGCTGTGCCTGGCGCGGCCGGCGGGGCGCGTGTGCGCGTGCGCGGGGGGCGCGGGGGGCGCGTGCGAGCCCGACGCCGCGCCCGCGCCGCCGCCCGCGCGCTGTGCCGACGGACACTTCCACTGCGGCAGAGGGTGAAGCTCACACTACTCTATTCAATAATCATAATGGAATACTCGCAGGTGTTGCGAAGAGAGCTTCCTGTAGGCAGTGATTACGTAATACGCAATCTAAAGAAATTTTATAATTTTTTTTTCTTTAATAAAATTTAATTAATAGGTATCAAATTGTATGTCATTAGAAACAAAAAAGGTACAGTAACAACGGACGAAAGTATAATAGAAAAGTTTGTATGAGTAAGTGTGTGTGTGGGTGGACAGGCGCTGCATCGACGCGCTGTACGTGTGCGACGGCGACGCCGACTGTCCCGACGGCGCCGACGAGGACTCCTCGCCGCTCGGGCCCTGCGGTACGTGCGCGCCACCTCGCCGCCGCTCGCGCCACACACACACACACTCACGTTCCGCATGTTGCAGCCAACGTCACGTGCGACGACTCGCAGTTCATGCAGTGCGACACCAACCGCTGCGTGCCGAAGAGCTGGGTCTGCGACGGACTCAAAGGTGAGTGAGTTGTCGCGCGTCGCGGGCGCCACTTGCGGTGAACTCACTGATAGTGTATGTGCTGCAGACTGCTACGACGGCAGCGACGAGACGGGCGGCGCATGCGCGCGCACGTCGTGCGGGCCGGCGCAGTTCGGGTGCGCGCGCAGCCGGCGCTGCCTGCCCGCCGCGTGGCGCTGCGACGGCGCGCGCGACTGCGGCCGCGGGGACGACAGCGATGAGGCGCACTGCGAGCGCGCCGACTGCAGCGGCGCCATGTACAAGTGCGCCGCCACGCCCGCCTGCATCCCCTGGGAGTACTACTGCGACGGACACGCCGACTGCGCCGACGCCAGCGACGAGCGCGCGTGCCGCCCCGCGCCCGCCGCCCCGCCCTCGCCCGCGCCGCCCCGCCGCCGCCCCGACACTCTCACGTGAGTCCCTTCGCACCGCGCACCCGTGCGACACCGGCCACCGACCCTAGTGAGTGATCCTTGAACGTCTCTGTCGCGCAGACACCACGAGGACAAGAACACGCTGTGCGAGGAACACGAGTTTCAATGCGACAACACCGAGTGCATTCGGAAGGTGAGTGGTCACAGCTGTTTCGCCCACTCTGCATTGCGATTGGGATAATTTTAATGTGATTCGTCTGTCCCATCAGGAGTTCAGATGCGACTTCCGATTGGACTGCCTGGACGGGTCGGACGAGGCCGGGTGCCCCAGCAGCAGCAGCACGAGCACGAGCACGGCGGCCCCCGGCCCGCGCCCCGGCCCGCCCGCGCCGCCCCCGGGCGCCGAGTGCGCGCCGCCCGCGCTGCGCTGCGACAACGGGACGCGCTGCGTGCCGCTCATGCAGCTGTGCGACGACAACGCGGACTGCGCGGACGGCGCCGACGAGGCCGACCGCTGCGGTGAGTGTGCGCGTGCCGGGCGGGAGGGGCGCGCGGGCGGCGGTAGTGACGGCGGTGTTGTGTGCAGGCGAGCCCATGTGCGAGGTGTCGCCGTGCAGCCACGAGTGCCGGCCGTCGCCGCGCGGGCCCGTGTGCGCCTGCCCCGCGCCGCTGCACCTGCAGCGCGACCAGCTCACCTGCGCCGCCGCGCACCTCTGCACCGACTGGGGCGTCTGCAGCCACGTGAGTGTCCGCCGGCCCGCCGACCGACCGCCGGGAATCGCGCCGCTCAATTCATATCTCTCTTGTGCAGAGCTGTCAACCGCAGAAGAACCGGTACAAGTGCACGTGCGACGAGGGCTACCGACTCGCCGACGACGGGTTCACGTGCAAGAGCACCTGTGAGTAGATCGGCTCGAGTGTCGCGCGAGTGCGTGCGGTGGTGTGATGTGTCGCGTGTCGCAGCGAACGAGACGCCGCTGCTGGTGTTCAGCAACCGGCACGAGATCCGCGGCATCGAGCTGCCGAGCCTCACGGTGCGCGCGCTCATCTCGTCGCTGAAGAACACCATCGCGCTGGACTGGCGGCGCGACCCCGCCAGCGGCACCGTCTCGCTCTACTGGACCGACGTCATCGACGACAACATCTACCGCGGCGTGCTGCTCGGCAACGGTATGACGTCTCGCCCGCGACACTGCCCCGTCTCTCACTGTCATTGTGTATTTATAAGAGCACTGGAGCACTGTCGCCGCGTGTTTGGTGTGCGCAGCCCTGAGCAGCATTGAGGTGGTGGTGCAGCAGGGCCTGTCGACCGCGGAGGGGCTCGCCGTCGACTGGGTCGGCGGCAACCTGTACTGGGTGGAGAGCAGTCTACATCAGATCGAGGTGCGCCCGACGTCCGTTCCTTGTTTTGGCTCGCTCGGACGTGCCCGTCTCACGGTCGCTCGGTTGCAGGTGGCGCGGCTGGACGGCAAGTACCGGCGCACGCTGATCGCCGGCGACATGGACAGCCCGCGCGCCATCGCGCTCGACCCCGGCGCCGGTGAGTAGGCGGGCGGGCGTGCGGGGGTGCGGCGGTGGGGCCACGCGACGGGCGGCTGTGACGCGCGCGCTGTTGCAGGCTACCTGTTCTGGAGCGACTGGGAGCAGGCGGCGCCGCGCATCGAGCGCTGCTCGCTGGCGGGGCGGCGGCGGCGCGCGCTCGTGCGGGTGGACGCGCTCACGGACGGCGCGTGGCCCAACGGCATCTCGCTGGACTACCGCGCGCGCCGCCTGTACTGGATCGACGCGCGCTCCGACTCCATCCACACCACCTCGTACGACGGCGAGGACTACCGCGAGGTGCTGCGCGGCCACTCGGCGCTGTCGCACCCGTTCGCGCTCACCGTGTTCGAGTCGCACGTGTACTGGACGGACTGGCGCAGCAAGAGCGTCGTGCGCGCCAACAAGTGGAACGGCAGCGACGTGACCGTGGTGCAGCGCACGCTCACGCAGCCCTTCGACCTGAAGGTGGTGCACGCGAGCCGGCAGCCGGCGGCGGCCAGCCCGTGCGCCACCGCCAACGGGAACTGCTCGCACCTGTGCCTGGTGGACGGGCCCGGCGCGCGCGCCTGCGCCTGCCCGCACGCCATGCGCCTCGCGCGCGACAACATCACCTGCACACGTAACTATACAATAAACACTTGTATCCACAACTATTTCATAGCTCCTAACGATTTGAGAAACATTTCTTTCTCAATTGTGACATGCTTCAATTTGTTTTCATTCGAAAGTTATATATCGACCGATAATAGAGTTAAAATCGTTTATATATTGCACTAGTAAAGTAATAATGATCATAAATTTTGTTGTTGTTTGAAGAACATAAAAATTTACTGATAATTTTGTGCCCAATTTAGTTTGAATCGCTGAGAAAGAGATTTGTGCAAAGCACATATAGCTTTATTCTATGCATAGGTCGATATTTCCAACACAAAAGCATGTGGCTAGATTGTGAACGAGAGCTATGTTTGTGTCGGCGTCGGCCCACTCGGTGCGTGTGTGCAGCGCACGAGGAGGTGCTGCTGGTGGCGCGCGCGGGCGAGATCCGCGGCGTGGACGTGGACGAGCCGGGCGTGCACCTGGTCCCCACGGTGTCGGGCCCGCACATCACGGCGCCCGCCAGCGTGCACTTCGTGGCCAGCGAGCGCGCCATCTTCTGGGCCGACACGGAGACGAACGAGATCAAGCGCGCGGGGCTGACGGGCGGGCGCGTGCGCGTGCTGGCCGACAGCGGCGTGGAGTCGCCGCGCGGGTTCGCCGTGGACTGGGCGGCGCGGCTGCTGTACTACTCGACGGGCGACGCGCTGGCCGTGAGCAACCTGGCGGGCGAGTACACGGCGCACCTGGTGCCGGCCGGGCTGCACAACGTGAGCGCGCTGGCGCTGGACCCGCGCCGCGGCCGCCTGTACGTGGCGCTGGCGCCGGCCGGCGAGCCGCGCATCGAGGCGGCCGACGGGGACGCCGCGCGCCGCACGCTGCTGCTCGACCGCCGCGCCGACCCGCTGCTGGCCGCCGTCACCAGTGAGACACACTATACCATCTCACGGAAATCACATTCCATCAGTACCCTTACACCAATTGCACTAATCGACAATAATCCATACAATATCAAAATCATTAAATTAAAGAACATTGACGGTCCCTACGTATAAAAAGACATGTCGAATTTTGTTTTATTGCAGTTTTTGCGTATATTTGCCGATGCCCGATTTTGCTTTCATTGTTAATAATTTAGTTGTTTATGATCTAAGAAGCCATCCATAAATATCGTCACGCGAAATTCATGATTTTTTTCCAACCCCCCCCCCTCCCGTTGTCACAGCCGGTCAAATTTGTACGACTCCCCCCCTCCGTAGTGTGTCGTCACATATTTGCAATTTTACATATAGAAATTATTAAATAAAAAACAGCAGTTCCGAATCAGCGTTAATTTCAAAGGGACTTAGGTCGTCGGCGCTTGCCGCGTTACACTAATAGAGCGAGTAGCAGACTAAATAGTTTGAATCTTATGTTTATGTAAGTAGAGTTGCAAAATTGTGAATTTTTCGTTAACACTGCCAATTCCGTGTTTTAACAAAAAGTGTGAAGCGTTACCTATAGTCAGGCCATGGGCCATCGATCGGAATAAGTGGTAATCAGAAGGTGCCATGTCTGGAGAGTACTGCGGGTGAGGTAGAACGACACATTTCAGCGTTTCCAAATCCGGTTTTGCGTCATACGGACGAGAATTGTCGTGCAGAAAAATAACTTTTTTATGTCTTTCACTGTATTCCGACCGTTTTTCTTTTAATGCACGGCTCAAACTTATCAACAGTAGTCGGTAGCGAACCTCAGTTATGGTTTGAGGTGTTCGTAATTAATCACTCCCCTCTGATCCTGCCAAATACAGAGCAGAAGCTTGGATCCACAAGTGTTCCGTTTTGTCACTGATGTTGAAATGTTGTAGGTAAACTTCCACCAGAATCCATGAGAATCCACCAGAAAGTCATGACTTTCGGCAACGGTTTTACATGATAAATCATAAAGTGTTGTTGTTATTTTTTTTTTAAATAAAATAATAATGGTAGTGACACCTGATATCATCTAGTTGACTTAATAATAAAATACTCTCTTTTGGATCTTAAAAAACAATATCGCGTCCTACACAAAACTGCGACCTGCAGGCAGGCAGGGCGGCTCTGAATTTTTGTTTGGACCTGTAGTCCGCTTCGTTTTTCCTTTGCAGCCCCCACTCTGTTTCAAGCGTCCTGTGTTTCAACCGTACCCAGTCTCCCCTACACGGACAAGTCGTACATAACGCCAAATTCATGGTATTTAAAAATTGGCGCCAAAGTTCGAACATAACGTCATGTACGAGTTTCTTTGTTTGAGTAGCGGAGCTTCATATCTTGAGAGTTCTGTTTTTTATTTAAATGTAGAAGAAACTAAAGATCTCATGAAATAAATTAATTTTGTTACTTTATCACACAGTTCCGAAGACAAGTTTCGGTCATCATCAAGTCGTGTCATATATATTAGTAATAGTATCTATATTATTGCCTTCATAAATAAATAACAATTTTGCTTCATTTCATTTCCAAATTGTAATTTAGTAGGTTCCAAAAAGAATGAGTGTTGTGTTCATGTATCGTTTGTTTGTTCGTTGCAGGTATGGTCTTCGACGGAGAAACGGAGCGGCTGTATTGGGTGAACTCCGGCTCGGGCACCATGCAGTACCTGGACGTGCGCTCCGGCCGCCACGCCACCGTGAGTCATCCCCGACCGCCGTGCGCCACCCCGCCGCCGCCCTCTCACTCGCCCCCTTGTCGCAGTTGCCGCTGGAGAGCGGGCTGCGGCCCACGGCGCTGGAGGTGCGCGGCGCCGACCTGCTGTGGGCCGAGCGCGAGCACCGCGCGCTGCACGTGTGCGACAAGCGCCGCTGCGACCGCGACCGGATCTACGCCAACAACACCGGTACGACCCGCGCCGAGCGGCGGCCGCGCCCCGCCAGCGCCCCCTCACACCCGCGCCGTGTTGCAGAGGGCGTGCTGGCGCTGCGCGTGTACTCGGCGGGCGCGCAGGGCGGCGCGGGCGGGCCGTGCGCCAACCACTCGTGCGCGCACCTGTGCGTGCCGGCGGGGGCGCGCGCGCGCTGCGTGTGTGCGCTGGGGTACCGCGCCGCCGGCCCGCGGGGCGCCGCCTGCGAGCCGCGCGACGAGCTGCTCGTGTACTCGGTGGGCTGGGAGGTGCGCGCGGTGGCGGCGGCGGGCGGGGGCGAGGGCTCGCTGCTGCCGCCCGTGGCGCAGGTGTCGCTGGCGGCGGCGCTGGACTACGCGGCGGATGGCGAGTGGCTGTACTGGGCGGAGGGCGAGGCGGCGAGCGTGTGGCGCGCGCGGCGGGACGGCTCGGGGCGCAGCGCGCTGGTGCGGCCGCGGGCGCCGCTGGACGCGCAGCCGGCGGACTGGCTGGCGGGGCTGGCGGTGGACTGGGCGGGCGGCAACATGTACTGGTCGGACCCGCGCCGCATGCTGGTGGAGGTGGCGCGGCTGGACGGCTCGCATCGGTACGTGCTGCTGGACAGTGCGCCGCAACGGGTCACCGTGCTGGCGGTGGACGGCGCGGCCGGCTGGCTGTTCCTGGGCGGCGGCGGCTGGATCCAGCGCGCGCGCCCCGACGGCTCGGCGCGGCAGCTGCTCTACAACGGCTCGGCCATCGCCGACATGGCGCTACACATCGAGGTCGGGCTCCACACTCATGTATCTGATATGGGAGGGAAAAATCCAACAACAATATGTATAGAATGCAAAATTTTACGAAAGTGTATGACCTCGGGCATAGTAGTGATCTGTTCAATGTTCTGAATAAGTAAACTCAAGGAACCTGTATGTTTCTTCCTGGGTTTTGATTTTGACCCCCTTTAAACGAACAGATTTCCATTAAACTTAGTCGTGTGGGGGACCAAAATAATTTGATAAGATTATTCCATTAGACTCATAGAGGGCGTCGCAGTACTGTGCGTGAGATGTGAGTGTGTGTGGCGCAGGAGCAGTGCGTGTACTGGGTGGAGGCGTGGGCGGCGCGCGTGTGGCGCATGCGCTACGACGGCGCGCGCGTGTCGCCGGCCGCCGCGCTGGCGCCGCAGCACCGGCCCGTGGCGCTGGCGCTGCACCGGGACTCCGTCTACTGGCTCGACACGTACGAGCTGCTCCTTCACTTTTATCTCACTACTATTACTACAAGCCTATGTTAAAAAAAATATGCCGTCCAAAAGTTCTTGTTAATATTTGTGTAATTAAATAATTATCTACATTTCAGGATTTACCGAGTTATTACTGCTGTAAGATCATAAATTTATGTACGGCAACTTTGTTTTTATTATATAAGGTGGATGCGCACGAGAGGCTTTTTTTTTAACTGGATATACTAGGTAACATTTTCAAGCTCTGTACTAAAAATCAATCAAATAGGACCAGCAGTTTAGTCATAAATAATTTTTAAAGATTTTGCCCGATTTGAACACTGACGTATCTTTTCTATCAGCTGACTACGACGAACGCATAGGTCAATCACCTTAACTAGGATCACGAAAGAATTATCGATATTTTGTGATATCGAGTAAAGCAAGAAACACAATAACGAAAATCCGAAACCGCTTATCTTTAAAATGGCTTAATAAACTTTTATTTTTATGTTATTTTATGAAGGAATGGGAACGTTGATTCATATTCCTAAAGTACTCAATAATTTTATTTCATTCTTTTTTGTTTTGAAGTTATAGCTATCTTTCTCTATTATTGTATTAAATTGGTGTACTCTTACATTGAAGTAGCAATATTATGTTTCGATATATGTACCAGTAAGATATTTTTTGTCAATGCCCCTCATAAGTAAAGTAAATATTTACTATTAAAACCAAAATTTATTCAAACGCACTACGAGTTATTTGTCTCTTTTTATCATAACAAAACATGCCGCGCGTAAAAGAGACAGACGATTGCACTCACCTCGCGCGACGATGGCAATTTGAAGGCCAGTGAAATTTATCTATAAAGGATGGTTACGTTTTACTTTTATTTTAAGCGATTTAGTTTGTTTGAAACAAACAAAATCTCATTTTTGGTATTACAAATTTTTGTGTTGCGTCGAATTAACACTAAAGACGTATAGTACACGCTGTGTAATTTAATGCCCCTCGTGCGCATCCGCCCTGTATGTCTACAAAAAGAATTACACAAATGTCGTACAATAATAAATGACCTGCATTGCGTCTTCAATATAAGGTATAGGGTATAAAAATGCCGTACATGAATAATTAGTCAGTGTGCCGCTCAGAAATGACGTCATAGCGCCTAGAGTTAGTTTATGATATAGTAACAGTCTAAACGGTATTCCCGGTGGTTCATTTCACAGGTATTTTTTTTTCAATAATAATAAAGTTATTCATAATTAGAAAACTTAGAAATTAATAATTTAGAAAACTTAAGATATTTCTGCTATAACGTGCAGGATGGTGAGCCGCGGCAGCGTGTTGGCGGCGCCCCTGCACAACATGAGCGACTACCGCGTGCTGCGCGACAACCTCGGCGACAGCCTCAAGGACATATTCGTAAGTGCAGCACACTCGGCGCAGTACCGGCGCAGTACTGGCGCAGTATCGGCGCAGTGCCGGCGCAGCACGCAATACTCACGCCGCCCGCTGTTGCAGGTGTGGTCTCGCGCGGCGCAGACGCGGGACGGGGCGCGCGGCAACCCGTGCGGCGCGGGGGGCGCGGGGGGCGCGGGCGGCGCGGGCTGCCAGGCGCTGTGCCTGTACAACGGCACGCACCCGCGCTGCGTGTGCCCGCACGGACAGCTGGCGCCGGACCAGCGCTCCTGCACGCGTCAGTACCCGCTCCCTGCTGCCCGCTCTCTCCCGACTCCCAGCGCCACAGTATGTTTAATGTTACGGTGTTCGTCTGCAGCGTACACTTCTTTCCTCATGTACTCGCGCGTCACCAAGATCGAGAGCGTCCACCTGAGCGACGAGAAGACCCTCAACTCCCCGTACCCGCCTATACAGAGCAAGTGAGTCCACCCACACAAAATAAACTTGAAAATTGATTTTCCGATGGTACAGGTTATAAACCATTGTTATTGTTTAGTTTTAACGCACACTCATTTAATAGTACCGCGATGAAACCACAACTTTACTTATACAAATTGGTTTGCAGGGAACTTATGCGTAACGCGATCGGCCTCGCGTACGATTACAACACGTCGACGCTGTTCTACTCGGACATCCAGCGCGGCTCCATCAACGCCGTGCACTTCAACGGGTCCGAGCACCGCGTGCTGCTGCCGCGTGAGTACTGGCTCGGGGACTGGGCCGTGTCGTGGTGCGGCCGGCACTCACCCGCCGTGTGTGCGCAGAGGTGGGCGCCGTCGAGGGCATGGTGTTCGACAGCGGCTCGCGCACGCTGTACTGGACGTGCAGCAGCGCGGCCGCCGTGCGCGCCG
Organism: Cephonodes hylas; assembly: GCA_030295005.1. NCBI lineage: Eukaryota > Metazoa > Arthropoda > Insecta > Lepidoptera > Sphingidae > Cephonodes > Cephonodes hylas. The sequence goes on from AP025383.1 coordinate 49,354, forward strand.
CCACCCTGCCGCTCGCGCCGCCCCCCGCGCCGCTCCCCGCGCCCGCCCCCGCCACCGTGCTGCGCCTCGCGCGCGGCGACCGACCCCGCGGCATCGACATCGACCCTTGCGAACGGTACGTGTACACACTGCACGCACACAATCCTACTCACTCCGGCACTCACGCCACGTGGCCGGTCCACAGGCGGCTGTATTGGACCAACTGGAACGAAACCAACCCGTCGATCCAGCGCGCGTACACGAGCGGCCGCGAGCTGCAGATCATCGTCGCCACCGAGATTCTCATGCCGAACGGGATCGCTCTCGACCACGCCGCCAAGAAAGCGTATTGGGCGGACGCGCGACTCGACAAAATAGAAAGGATGCACTACGACGGATCGCACAGGCAGGTGAGCGGGGCGCCTCGGCGACGCACTCGAGCCGCGGCGCCCGCACTGCGGTGACTGGCTGTGTGTCGGCAGATCGTGACGCGCTCCAGCACCGAGCACCCGTTCGACCTGGCCGTGGTCGGCGACTGGGTGTTCTGGACCGACTGGGTGTCGCACGGCGTGTTCCGCGCAGACAAGCGCGCGGGCGACGCGACCCGCGTCAGCGGTGACGTCACGCGCCCCATGGCCATCGTGGCCGTCGCGCCCGACCACCAGACATGTGAGTGCGGGCGAGGAGGTGTGGCGGGTGGCGGGGGGCGGGGCGCGGGACTGACGGGCGTGTGCGCAGGCGCGGCGGACCCGTGCGGCGTGCTGAACGGCGGCTGCGCCGAGCTGTGCCGCGTGGACGCGGGCGGGCGCGCGGCGTGCGCGTGCGGCGCGGGGCGCGAGGTGTCGCGGGACGGGCGCTCGTGCGCGCCGGCCGCCGCGCGCTGTGCGCCGCCGCTGTTCGCGTGCGCGGAGGGCGCGTGCCTGCCGCAGGAGCTGGTGTGCGACGGCGTGCCGCACTGCAGCGACGCGCCCGACGCCAGCGACGAGGACCTGTACTACTGCAGTGAGTCCCGCCGGTCGCTCGCGCGGTCTCTCGCCGCGGCAGATGCTTACACGTGGGTGGTGTGCGCAGCGTCGCGGCAGTGTCCGGGCGGCACGGTGCGGTGCGGCGCGGGCGGCCGCTGCGTGAGCAGCACCAACGTGTGCGACGGCCGCGCCGACTGCGACGACGGCGCTGACGAGGCCAACTGCGACTGCGCGCACGGACAAATCAGGTCTGCGCTGCATGCTTCCTAATACATTGGCGGCTAAAATATTGAGACTAAATTAAAATAAAATAGATTTGTATATCAGTTGTGTGTATACTGTCGAATCAATCGGTTGCTTGTTTTGCGAAGCGCCCGGTTAAATATATCGCAAACATTTTTTGTATTTATTTACTCTTTCTTTGTGGTTTGATCATGATGAAGACGTGCGGGTTTTGTAGTGTGCGGTTTAATGATGGAGTCCAGTGCTGTTGCTGTACAAAACACTTAGACTTTGGTTGTGCCGGGATTTCGGAAGCAGGCTGTAGGAAGTTGGGAGCTGAAATAAGATCTAATTGGAAGTGCTCCAAATGTAAACTATCTTCTCCAACTGCTAGCGGTTCTGATGAACCGGGAACTCTTGAAGCCATACTTATCGAGATTCGGGACATGAAGTCTCAGCTCTCCAATCTTCCAGTTCTTCTTGAAGACCTCAAAATAATCAAAGATGAACTATCGGACCTCAAATCAGATTTTGTTTTTTCCAGCGCCAAGCTCGATTATATCACTTTATTATAAGACTAGCTTTTGCCCGCGACTCCGTCTGCGTAGACTTAAGGGTTAAGTGTAGATAGAAGTCAGAGTTGGGCATCAATCAATTAACTTTTAATTGAACTAATCAATCGACTAAAAAATTAATTGCAATTAAATTAATTGAATTTGAATCAATTGTAATTAACCATTAATCGCGCGTTTCAATTAAATTATTTAAACTAATGCACATCAATTGCAGATCGCGATTAAATTATTGCAATTATTTTTTTCAATCGATTGATGAAAAAATTAAAACTAACAATTAAATTTTGCTATTTTTGCACGGAAGGGTGGTCCGCAAACCTTGTAGATGTTTAACGTTAATTATCTCATATACTCTTTACGACTAGGTAGGAAAACTAAACATAACAAATTAAAATCTCTCAAAATCTGGTATTTTCAAAGTTGTGGGGTGTTAAAATGGGGAATCATAACCGAATATCTCCATATATATTCTAGCGGGGTGTCAAATGAAAGAGCACGCAAAGGGAATATCTATGACTTAATCGTGAGTGACAAATTCAAATTAGATTTTTTTTACGTTTTAAATGGAATGTAGGTTTTTCTGTCGGGGGTTTTCAATTACAAGCTTTTATTTAGTTTCGCCTGTCCCATTCTGTATCTGTAATTAAAAATTGCAAATTCAATTTGATCAACTGTCCGGTTTCCGGTTAAGTTGAAATTTTGCATGCATATGTAAATTGAATGGCAATGCAATATTATTATGATATAGAGATGATTTGATGATGGAGCTGGAAGGTGGTCATCGGAACTCCGCAATTAAACGACGCAAGCCCATCGAGTTTGGGCTCATTTGATTCGTTTTAACAAGTACTATGACACCATATGGTAACCAACGTCTGATGATGGAGCTGGAAGGTGGTCATCGGAACTCCGCAATTAAACGACGCAAGCCCATCGAGTTTGGGCTCATTTGATTCGTTTTAACAAGTACTATGACACCATATGGTAACCAACGTCTGATGATGGAGCTGGAAGGTGGTCATCGGAACTCCGCAATTAAACGACGCAAGCCCATCGAGTTTGGGCTCATTTGATTCGTTTTAACAAGTACTATGACACCATATGGTAACCAACGTCTGATGATGGAGCTGGAAGGTGGTCATCGGAACTCCGCAATTAAACGACGCAAGCCCATCGAGTTTGGGCTCATTTGATTCGTTTTAACAAGTACTATGACACCATATGGTAACCAACGTCTGATGATGGAGCTGGAAGGTGGTCATCGGAACTCCGCAATTAAACGACGCAAGCCCATCGAGTGTGGGCTCATTTGATTCGTTTTAACAAATTCTATGATACCATATGGTAACCAGGGTCTGATGATGGAGCTGGAAGGTGGCCATCGGAACTTCGTAATTAAATGACGCAACTCTATCAACTTTGGACTCGTTAGATTCGTCTTGAAGAGTATCTTGGTTGCCCTGAATATGCAATTCCAGCAAATTTGGGAAAAAAGTATCTTTCCGTTTGTTATGAATGTATATTGTATTTTGTTTCATTTAAGTAAAGACATTGCCGGTAATATACCTACCAGTGCCAGTGGCCACTATATAATATTGTTAAGAACGCTGCCAAAAAAATATTATTTATTTTAAATGTCGTTGAATGTTTTCAATTTGTTTTCGTTTGTGTTATCATTACTTGTCGCGTCGTTAGTGTTGCGTTTTGCTTCTCCTTTTTAAAGAAAATAGGTCCTTTAATAAAAGTCAATATCACAACGAAATTGTGGTGATAATACAAAATGATATGTGTATTACAATAAAAACTAACTTAAAATATAAAAAATACGCAGAAACTATTTTGAGAGTTTAAAAAAGTTTAAACCGAGTACCTAACGTAACGAATAACAAAACGTCGAGAAAATGTCAAACGTGCGTTACGAAGCAAAAATACGCTTAATTTCAAACATATTTTCAACATTAATATGTGAACAACTATGACTTTTCGCAAGTTGAAATTTAAGGAGTAGACTAACATCATGGACGTAATATATAAACGTTTATATATTACGTCCATGACTCACATTAACAACTATTCAGCATACAATTTTCAACTCTCAAATTGATTGTATAGATTGTAGGTACAGCTTAGCCCTTTGTTTAAAGACAACATCACGCCAATTACAAGAAGGATGAGTAACTTCATAATAATACAAACCGGTATTAGTGCATTTAATGACACCCATATCAAACTAAAGTCACCTGGTATGTATTATAAAGTTTTGCTATTGTTGATGTAAATATTTATCTTGTACTTTAAAACTTGATGTTTTCAGGTAGCATGCAGGCTACATCAGTCAATCATACAGAAACAGAAGAGGCTACTTTGCTCTAAACATTCAAATAGTGTGTGATTCAAAATTAATGTTGCGACACACGTAGGAAATATCTTTTGACTCCTGTACTAAATCCAGAATAAAGAGTACCAGATGAACAGGATTACACAAAGAGCTGAGACCTTGTGAAAAGAGTTTCTGACATGCTTAAGGAAAAATTTTTATGTGTCCAACTTGGACTTCAAATAAAATTAAAAAATGATTTTTACCTGTGGCGTGTAGGTATAGCTCTACATAATATTCAATACTGAAAAAATGACTATGCAAGTATTCATGAGAATATAATTGAAACATCCCAGAAATCCACAATATAGTCACAAGGTGATAATGATAATTTATATGTTAGAAATAGAACAATAAATAATAATTATTTTACAGTTGAAAACTTCTTTTCATTTAATGCTAAATAATCAACAGACTCTAGGTTGATGCCAGCTTATAATACAACAGACTGTGGGATTATTCCCTGCATCAATATATATTATTCTTTCATTTCTGGGTTTTTCACTCTAAATAGTATTTATTGACACTTGTGATACAAAGCTGTACCTAAGTATTACACACATAAAGAGGTGCTGTGTATATTTAGGATATTAATTTGAAAAAAGGTTATGGTTTAATTTCCCCTATTTATTTTAATTTTTATAATGAAATTTCAAGGTGGAGTTTTTCTGTCATAAATCTTCTTTTCAATAGCGCATTGACCAATTGAGTTTTAAAATAATTTTCCTTGAGGGATTGTTTTTTGTTTTAACAGCTTTATAGTGGTAACTTTCTTCTTCTTACTTTAAATTACAAAAACAAACAATGGTTCATATGATTGAGTACTATAAAAGTGACATAAAACAATTGGGTACTGTTTATTTTTTGACCTACATGAAATTTCACCAATATCAGAGGTCCTTGCTTCATATTTTCTTGTTTTCAGTTTGTTGGTTTTTTTATAAAGACTACAAGTTAATTATTATAATGTCCCAATACAACAATTTACAAGAAGTTGAGGGCTTGTAATTAACTGTTACAAGTGGCTCATGTGATATCTCAATAATTTCTATTTCATCTCCTACAAACAGGATTTTATATATGGCTATATACAAATATAATTACTTATATGAGAACAATTACATACAAGTACATGATTTAGACTAATTCATATTCTAATTCTCTTATTAATTAAAACCAATTAATACACAACTACTTAGTTATCATTATCTGATTCTATCATTAAAATTGAGTACCTAAAATATAAGTATGTGTTGCTTTCTGAATTAATTTAAAGATTATCATTATTTATATAATACCCTATTTCAATGTTTTTCAGTTAAGACTGAAAACGTAATAACAAAATAATTGTCTGCCTAAAAAGGGTTTCAACTTGTGGTTAGAATATTATCTAACACTTGGTGTATTTATTTTAATGCAATTGAACTCATGTCAATTGCTTTCCTTTCAATATAACACCATTTGTAGCTTTATTTATAATAATATTCAGGTGCAGAAGCCGTGTAAAATGGGTATTTTTTTTATTATTTAATATAAGTAAATGTAATTTCAGCAAAAACAGTACTTTTCAAAGAACATTTAATGATTATGATGCAAATTTTGATAAATTACAAGGTAATTAGCTTGTCATATTTATGCTATTTTAGGGTCATTTTGGAGGCTCAAAACCACCGGCGCGCGCGCTCGGCGCTGCACCGACACTCATCGCAATTACCTAAACCCTTAAGTAATGCAATTAGAACGCCTGCGCGTCATATTGTTGCAATGTAGCAACAAACGTCAGCGCATTGCTATGTGATTCCATACAGTTATAAACTTTACCAAAGATTCTTTCTGCCGCACCCCTTCTATAAGCTGTTCAGGAGTTCTATTTGGTACCGTAAATGTATTAAGAGGCTTAATCCGCACACGCATGTACCCAATACTTAAACTAATACTTGGTAAAAAATTAATTGTTAATTGTTAATTGTCAATTTTTTTTCCGCAAAATAACTAAAAATTGATCAATTGTTAATTGTATAAAACCACAATTAACAATTAATCAGTTGTTAGTTGCTGTCACTGCAAATACAATTAATTAATTGTTAATTTTTAATTGTTAGTTCAATTAACATTTGCCCAACACTGATAGAAGTGAATCTTTAATGCGTGTCCAAAAAGTTTTACTTTGAAAGAGCTATTTTCGCATTCATAATATGTTTATTCCACGGAGACATTTAATTGTTACTTCACAGGGTCCTATTTATGTTCATACAAAAAAAATAATATAACTTAGTCGAAAATTAACAATTAATTAGTTGTTAACTGCAGTGACAGCAATTAACAACTAATTAATTATTAATCATGGTTTTATACGATTAACAATTGATCAATTGTTAGTTATTTTACGAAAAAAACAATTTACAATTAATTTTTTTAACCAAATAAAATTTTTTAACCAAATAAAAATTGAACAAAATATTATATTATAAAAATATAATCTATATATATAAAAATGGATTGCTGTTCGTTAGTCTCGCTAAAACTCGAGAACGGCTGGACCGATTTGGCTAATTTTAGTCTTGAAATATTCGTTGAAGTCCAGGGAAGGTTTAAACGGTGAGAAAATATGGAAAAATTGCGAGGAATATGATAAAAACAAGAATTTCATTTTCCCATATAAACTGTTCTACGTAATGTCCTGTCCAACGGTAAATGTTTATCCCTTCAATACGGTTAATTGTTCCCTCAAATTAAAGAATAGATTAAAATAAAGGTTTCGAATCGACAACATATATCTACAACATTCGGATAATTGCATATTTTACATTTTAAAAACGAAAAATAGTGTCATTGATTAATAGGGATTGACATATTTTGTTGGTTGTCAAATATTTATGTCAGCGTTCAGAACTATTTGTGGTGTAAAATATATCAAGCCCAATTTATCTCCTGGGATGCGCCTGGTTTACAATTTATAACTGATAGACCGAGGTCCCAGAGCCGCTAGACGTTACTTATTTTCTGTTAGTGTTAGTAAGGAGAAGACGCTTTTAAGTACCCTGACCAGCTGATATCTGTAAATATACCAAGTTAGCGAGTATGCATACGATGGTAGTACATACTAACACTATCTAATGGTTCACATTTCGTCCATCAGAAAGTATCTTGTAACGTCTGGCGGCTTTAGGATCTCTATCTACGAGGGCGGGCCCAGTAATAAGACCAAGGCTGAAACCTTTATAAATAGTAAAAAGCTAAATAAAATTATAGGAGAACGAAACGCATTGGAAAAGGAAGAGAATGTAACAAAAATTTATGAATCAGTTCGTATAATCTATTAATATAAAAATGAACAGTCTTCCTGTATGATTGTATTTTCTTTATAGAATCGTAAAGTATGCCTTTGATCATGTGATAATCTTTATTAAAGTTGTTGTGCATGAGCTAAAGAAGGTTCCTGAGTTGGTACGACCAATTTTCGACAAGTGGCACAACCGACATTCAAACTCCTCTTAAACGACTCGACCAATCAAGATGAATATTTCTATTCATATTTCAATGGGCCCCTAAATGAGTTCAAAATACAATTGGACCCGCTAGATGGCGCTGCTGTCGGCATATCGTTTAAAACTTTTCCGGGCAGGACAACGTCTGCCGGGACAGCTAGTGAATAAATAAATAATAAATAAATAACTTAATTAAAATAAAATAGATTTGTATATTGGGACCCGTTTACGGGGTTAAATAGAACCCAACCATGATAAATTAAAGAATCTTTAACAATTTCAAATACGTTACATAAAATATGACAAAATCCGTGCGTGCGCGGCAGGTGCGAGGACGGCACGTGTGTGGGCGTGTGGGCGCGCTGCGACGGCGCCGCGGACTGCGCCGACGGCTCGGACGAGCGCGACTGCGCGTGCGCCGGGCCCGCCTGCGCGCCGCTCTCCACCACGCCCACTGGTACAATATTTTACATTTTTTGCATACACACTTTAACATTGCAGTAATATTTTGCACCATTACTTAAAATCCAACATGGATGTAGATACAAACAATAGTATCTAGTTTTTGCCAATACTAATATTACTTGCAGAAACTACTACAACAGAACGCGTGTCCGACCCGTTCGACGAAGTGCCGCTCGACGGCTGCGGCCCGGCGCAGTTTACTTGTGGCGGCGAGGGCGGCGAGGCGAGCGGGGGCGGCGTGGAGTGCATCCCGCTCGCGTGGCGCTGCGACGGCCGCGCCGACTGCAGCGACGGCTCCGACGAGACGCTGCACTGTGGCAAGTCGTCGCGGACCACCAACTACACTCTTTATTGTCATTTCGACAACACACAACTACACAACTCTCAGTAAAATTCACATGAGTGTTGACTGCAATGTGTCGGTCTGCAGGGCACGCGCACGCGAACGTGTCGTGCGGCGCCGAGCAGTTCAAGTGCGGCGCGTGGAACGTGTGCGTGTCGGCGGGCGCGCGCTGCGACGGCGCCGCCGACTGCCCGCGCGCCGAGGACGAGGCCGACTGTCCGTGCGCGCCCGCCGCCTTCCGCTGCGCCGCCTCGGGCACGTGCCTGCACGCGGTACGCACGCGCACACCCGCGCCACTCGCCCCCCCGCGCCGCCCCGCGCCCACCGCCTTCTCATTCTTCATTCATCTTTTTCTCTTTTATGTTGCTGCATTTTGTATCCATGTGACATTACATTGTAAACAATATTATTAGATTGTAATCTAATTTTTAGATTATAATTGTAATTTATTAAAAAAAAAAATGACATATCGTGTTGCTGAGGGAGTTTCTTGCCGTTTCTTCTCCACAGCGATAACACGTTTCGAAGCGGCACTAGTTTTAAAAAAAATATATTAAAAAGTGTTAAAAAATGACGATTCAAAAGAACTTGTAAATGTCTATTTGAAAAAAGGAGATTTGACTTTGACTTTGATTTCAACCCGCGCCTCTTACAGAGCTTGTACTGCGACGGCGACTCCGACTGCGAGGACGGCTCCGACGAACCGCCGGGATGCTCCGCGGTCACCGCCACGACGCCGTACGCGTCGCTGGCGCCCGCGCCCGCAGCGTCGCCCGCCGCCGGCCACCCGCTGTGCGCCGGCATGCCGGGCGCGCTGTACTGCGCCGGGCGCTGCGTACCGCGCGAGCTGGTGTGCGACGGGCGCGACCACTGCGGCGACGGCGGCGGCGGCGGCGCCGGCACCGACGAGGACCCGCAGGCTTGCAGTGAGTGCGCGGGCGGGGGGCGCGCGGGTGCGAGTGGGAGTGTGGGAGCGGGAGTACAGCGCGGTGTGTTGCAGCGTCGTTCGCGCGCGCGTTCGGCTCGGGGTGGCGCGCGGGCGCGGTGTCTCGCGGCGAGTGCGTGCGCGGCGAGTGGCAGTGCGGCGACGGCGCGTGCGTGCCCCGCGCGGCGCTGTGCGACGGCGCGCTCGACTGCGCCGACTTCACGGACGAGTGGCGCTGCAGTGAGTGGCGGGGTGCGAGCGGGGCGCGGGCGGGGCGGGCTGTGTGTGACCGCGCGTGTGTTGCAGACATCGACGAGTGCGCGGTGCGCAACGGCGAGTGCGCGCACAACTGCACGGACCTGGCGGTGGGGCGCGCGTGCTGGTGCCGCGCGGGGTGGCGGCGCGGCGCGGGGGCGGAGGGCGCGTGCGTCGACGTGGACGAGTGCCTCGAGGACGAGCCGTGCGAGCAGCGCTGCGTCAACACACTGGGCAGCTTCCGGTGCGCGTGCGAGCCCGGATACAAGCTCATGGACGACGGCGCCAGCTGCGAACCGATATCCAGTAAGTACCTACGCACGTTATTATTAAAAAAATCTCAACAACGTATATGTCTATTTACACTGGTACGGCAATGTGCCGCACTGGTATCTATACTAATATAATAAAGAGGAAAGATTTGTATTTTTAGATTTTTGGATGTTTGTTACGAATAAACTCAAAAAGTACTGAACCGATTTGGATGATTTTTGGTATAAAGATAGATGGGACCCACCGAAGTAACATAGGATACTTTTTATCCCGGAAAATGTAGTATTCCCGTGGGATTGGTTAAAAACCCCTATATATTTCTTACGCTTTCACGCTTAAACCATTCGACCGACTTTTATGATTCTCGGTATGATCATAAATGAAATCCTATGAAGTAACATGAACAACATTTTATCCCGGGAATATGTAGGGTTCCTGTGGGATGAGCATGTATTGTAACTCGAAAGTAACACTACCTGTGTAATGCTTTCACGCCTAAATCATTTGACCGATTTGAATGATTTTTGGTATGGAGATAGGTAGGGCCCACTGAAGTAACATAGAATGCATTTTATCCCGGAAAATGTAGTATTCCCGTGGGAACGGGTATTTCTGGATCTACTGAACCTATTTCAATGATTTTTTAAATGGAGATAGGTAGGGCCCACTGAAGTAACAAAGGATACTTTTATCCCGGAAAATGCGTTCCCGTGGGTATGGGTACATGTTATAATTGCAAGAGTAAGTCTGTAAGTCTGTTACGCTTTCACGCCTAAACTATTCGACTAAGTTATATATTTTAGGTATCAACATAAATAGGACCCTGTGAAGTAACAATTAAATGTTCCCGTGGAATAAACATGTTATAAATGCGGAAATAGCTTTGTCAAAGTAAAACTTTTTTTAGACACTTATGAGACAAATTAAAGATTCACTTATTATCTATCTGCACTCAGCCCTAAAGTCTACGCAGACGGAGTCGCGGGCAAAAGCTAGTCTATACTAATATTATAAAGCTGAAGAGTTTGTTTGTTTGTTTGAACGCTAGGATCTCAGGAACTACTGGTCCTATTTGAAAAATTCTTTCACTGTTAGATAGCACATTTATCGCGGAAGGTTATAGGCTATATAACATCACGCTACGACAATTAGGAGCGGAGCAGCAACAAAGAATGTTTCAAAATCGGGAACATTTTTTCCTTTTGGTGAGCTTCCGCTGCGTGCGCTGGGGAAACGGTTAAAGTTTCGCTAAAGTAATGTATGAGAGAATTGTTTCCCTTTAAAAGTTCTAAAAAAAAGTCCGCGACAGCATATATCTATCTTTTAAGGTTAGCTAACTATAACGTTTTTTTATCTTAAACAAATTTACTTAAAAATAAAGCATTATTTGTGAAAGTGTTTTATAAAGATGATATTAATCCTTATCTAAATAAATACGTTATTCATTACAAGTATTTAATTTTAAATAAATTTGCCCCTTACATCATGTGATTCTAATGGGTATCTTAAAAGATATCGCAGTTTCAAAATAATGATCAAGCGCGCAATAATGATACACAAGGCGCCAATCGACGCGTTACGGTTTCACGTTTAAACAATTTGACCAATTTGTATGGTTTTTGGTATGGACCTAAATAGGGCAGGACTCTGAGGAGTAAATAGACTATTTCTTATTTTCTTTCTGAACTCAACCCTGTAGTCTACGCGGACGGAGTCGCGCGCAAAAGCTAGTGTAATATAAATTGAATAGCATATGCGATGTGTTGCAGCGGTGCGCGCGTCGTTGATCTTCACGAACCGCTACTACATCCGTCGCGCGGCGACGTGGCCGAGCGGCGGGGTGGGCGCGGGCGGGGCGGGGGGCGCGGGCGGCGCCAGCTCGCTGCTCGTGCACAACCTCACCAACGGCGTGGCGCTCGACATGGACTGGGCCAGCGGGTGTCTGTACTGGAGTGACGTCACGCGGCTCGGCAGCTCCATCAAGCGGCTGTGTCGCGCGCCCGCCGCCTCGCCCCCCGCCCCCCCGCCACTGGTGGCGCCCCCGCTGCCGCCCGCACTGCCCGATGAACACTACCAGGTTTGATAGCTTTTAATGTATGAGCGTGGTGTATCTAATAAAAAGTTGTGTTAAGGCGTATGGTGGTATATTTGTGTTCGAATTCCAGACATTTCTCTTTCTTTTCTCTGAGTTATGTGTTTATGCACAATGCATTAATTCACGAATGCTATAACGGTTCACCGTTAAAAAACATGCAAAAATCGTGATGATACCTGCATTCCTAAAAAGTAGTTAGAGTAGCCATGCGAGTGCGTGTGTATGGTGGCGCAGGTGCTGCACAGCGCGACGCTGCAGAACCCGGACGGGCTGGCGGTGGACTGGGTGGGCGGCAACCTGTACTGGTGCGACAAGGGCACGGACACGGTGGAGGTGTCGCGGCTGGACGGGCGGCACCGGCGCGTGCTGGTGCGCGGCGCGCTGGCCGAGCCGCGCGCGCTGGCGCTGCACCCGGCGCGCGGCGCGCTGTACTGGTCGGACTGGGGCGCCGCGCCGCACATCGGCCGCGCCGGCATGGACGGGTCGGCGCGCGCCGTGCTGGTGAGCGCCGGCCTGGGCTGGCCCAACGCGCTCACCGTGCTCTACGCCTCCGACGAGCTGTACTTCGCCGACGCGCGCGAGGACTACATCGCCGTCGCCGACCTGGACGGCAAGCGCGTGCGCGTGCTGTTCTCGCGAGGTGCGTGCCCGGCCGAGTGCTGCCCGCACTGTGTACCGGAGTAGTTATTCAATAAATAATCTATACTCTATACTAATATTATAAATATAAAGCTGATGAGTTTGTTTGTTTGTTTGAACGCTAGGATCTCAGGAACTACTGGTCCGATTTGAAAAATTCTTTCAGTGTTAGTTTGCACATTTATCGAGGAAGGTTATAGGCTATATATATCATCACGCTACGACCAATAGGAGCGGAGCAGCAATAAAGAATGTTTTAAAATCGGGAATATTTTTTCCTTTTGAAAGCTTCCGCCGCGTGCACTGCGGAAACGGTTAAAATTACACTGAAATGATGTATAACAAAATTGTTCTCCTTTAAAAGTTTAAAAAAAAAGTCCGCGACAGCATATATCTACCTTTTAGGATTACTTCACTATAACCTCTTTTATGCTAGCCAAATTTGTCCTAAATTAAAGTATTGATTATGAAGGTGTTTTTATAAAGAGTATGTTTATCCTTATCCAAATAAATGCGTTATTAGTTATAAGTATTTAATCTATATATATAAAAATGAATTGCTGTTCGTTAGTCTCGCTAAAACTCGAGAACGGCTGGACCGATTTGGCTAATTTTAGTCTTGAAATATTCGTTGAAGTCCAGGGAAGGTTTAAAAGGTGAAAAAAAAATCAAATAATTGCGGGAAATCCCTCAAAACAGCCCTTTTCTATTTCCCATACAAATGTTTTCTAAATAATATCGAGAGTCAATTTGTAATTTAATACCGCTGCATAAAGTTCAAATTCGCGTGCGCGTTGGAAAATCTTATATCGCGTTCCGTAACAACTAACTTCAGTTGTTGATCTGTCAGATTATATTTTTATTTTTTTGTATTTTACCTTTTTTATATTTGACAATAGATTTGAGAACCAAAATATAATATGCCAATCCATCCTGTCGCACTTCAGAATACGGAAAAAATTATAACGATATTGTGTTACGATATCTGTGAGTGCATCCTTCTATCTTTGTGGCTACGTGCGCGAGAACTTTCTTTACTTTGGCAATCCTTTGTGGTAGTGACTTTGTGCTTTACAATTTATGATGCCGAGGAGAAGACGACCTGACTTAGGAAGTCAATCAAATGTACGAAGAACTACCTCACGTGCTAACCGCACTGATGACCAGAGAGAGAGAATTAAAATCCAGACACAGAAAGGAAGATTGTTCATTTTTATATAAACAGATTGTACAAATTGATTTATCCATTTTTGTAATACATATTCTCTTCCTTTTCCAATGCGTTTCATTCTACTATAATTTTATTTGGCTTTTTACCATTTATAAAGGCTTCAGCCTTGGTTTAATTACTGAGCCCTCAGTTGTAAATTGTAAACCAGGCACATCTAAGGAGATAATAATAATTAGGCTTGATATATTTTACACAACAAATAGTTCTGAACGCTGACATAAATGTTTGACAACCAACAAATATGTCAATCCCCATTAATGAGTGACACTATTCTTCATTTTTAAAATGTAAAATATGCAATGATTCGAATATTGTAGATTCGAAACCTTTATTTAAATCCGTTCTTTAATTTGAGGGAACAATTACCCGCATTGAAGGGATAAATATTTAACGTTTGACAGGACATTACATAGAACAGTTTATATGGGAAAATGAAATTCCTGTTTTTATCATATCGCCCGCAATTTTTCCATATTTTATCACCATTTAAACCTTCCCTGGACTTCAACGAATATTTCAAGACTAAAATTAGCCAAATCGGTCCAGCCGTTCTCGAGTTTTAGTGAAACTAACGAACAGCAATTCATTTTTATATTATAGACGGATCCGATTTGTTTGTTTTAAAATCATTTTATACAAAAGTTTAGGTCTTTCATTTATCGTTTTGGCAGAACAAAGTCTGCCGGGTCAGCTAGTTTAAAATAAATTTGCGCTTTACACCATTTGATTTCAATTAGTATCTTAGAAGATATCGCAGTTTTTAAATAATGATCAAGCGCGCAATAATGATGCACAAGGCGCCGACCGGCGTGTTACGGTTTCACGTTTGAACAATTTGACCGATTTTTATGATTTTCGTATATTTAAGTAAATGGGACTCTGCGGAGTAAAATACTACAACTTATTCTCTTTCTGAACCCAACCCTGTAGTCCACGCAGACGGAGTTGCGGGCAAAAGCTAGTTAAATATAAATATACACCCAACAGTCACACACATAGTTCTGACCCCACATTAAGATACAAGTCTCTTGTGTCGTGGGTATCAGAAACTACGAGAGATTTTTCGGTCTCACAAACACCCAGACCCTGAACAAATATTTGTGGATCATACAAATATTTGTCTCGGTGCGGGGATCGAACCCGCGGCCTCTCGTTTCGCAAGCTGGTGTGTAGCCAACTGCGCCACGGGGCTGTCGAAGTAGTGTGATATGCGACTCCCGGCGAACTGTTGCAGAGCGCATGCCGTGGCTGCGGCTGCACCACGTGTTCGCGCTGGGCGTGTGGGCGGGCCGCGTGTACTGGACCGACTGGGAGACGCGCGCCGTCGAGTCCTGTCGCCGCCGACCCCTGCGTCACTATAAGGTACCATTGATTTCTTACAACCAGAAAATACGCCAACCGTTCTCGCTTTGGATTACCTAAAAATAATACGATGCTATAAAAATCTAAATCTTTTATTAGATCTAATGTTAACTATAGAAAGTGAAGGTTGGCGTTTTGTTGGGACCATATCTAGCATTGATGATTTCACCTCTAACTTTATTTCCTGTAGATTCTATTGCTTCAGTAATTTCACCATGGGGAGTGGAGTGGTGAAGTTTTTTAATTACAATGCGATAAGGCTTCATGTCTTTTGGAGTGAAGGTGTGGGCTATCAATCCTTTTTCTCTCATAAGCGATATAACATTTTTATAGTGATCCAAACAATTTACTAGGACGCTTAAGAGATTTTTGTTCACCATTTTTATTTTAAACTGTGTGGGGTCACATACCGTTTCTAGAAGCTTAGAAAGTTCATTGACATCATCAATTCCGTATAAGACAATAGACGAATAATACGGTCGCTTGCAGAGTGACGCCCTTTTCTGCAAGAAGGCACAATTCGACGATGTTGGCCTGTCACATCGAAGTTGGTGCTAGCGACTGGAGTCCCTCCAGCCATTCATCCTATCAGCGCAGTCCTCACCTTAGGATTAGGGTTATTTTTATTGAGATTGTCTTTCTCTTGATCTAGGCAATGAAGCCAAGGTCTCCACTCCCACGAAACATGACCATGAGTACCGGGTTTTTGAGGTCATTTCTTATCAACAGTTGCAAGCTTGTAAAGACTTGTTAAGATCGGGTTATTTTCCGCCGCCCAAGACTCGGCGTTGTTGCTCATTTGGCACCACCCAGGGGGCACGTGTAGGGTGATTCTAGGAGTGACTAGCTGGAATTTCCTACGGACGCGAGCAACATTGCCCTATAATCTAATTTTTGATAGTTTGAGCTTAGGCTTCCCACAAATTCAACTATATCAATTTGTGAAAGTACTAATAGAGTCTCGTTCCCGCGTTCGCAGGAGACGAACACGTCTGTGGAGCTGAGCGGCGGCGGCGCGTACGAGTGCCGCACCGTGGTGCACACCGTGCACAAGCCCATGGACCTGCGCGTGTGGCACCCCGCGCGCCAGCCCGCCGTGCCCGGTGAGTGCCGCCCCCGCGCCCCGCCCCCGCGCCGCGCTCGCCCCCACTCACCGGCCCCGTGTGTGCAGAGCTGGCGGCGCTGTGCCGGGCGCTGAACTGCTCGGCGCTGTGCCTGCTGACGCCGCGCGGCGAGGGCGTGCCGGCGGGCGCGCGCTGCGCCTGCCCCGAGCACTGGCAGCTGGCGGCGGACGGGCGCTCGTGCACGCCCAACTGCACCTCGGCGCACTTCGTGTGCGCCACCGCGCTCAAGTGCATCCCGTTCTGGTGGCGCTGCGACACGCAGGACGACTGCGGCGACGGCTCGGACGAGCCCGCCTGGTGTCCGGCGGCCAAGTGCGCGCCCGGACAGTTCCAGTGCGACAACGGCCGCTGCGCACACCCCGCGCTCATCTGCGACGGCGTGCACCACTGCGGCGACGGCAGCGACGAGCGGGACTGCGACAATGTGCGCCTCTCCTCACAATAACCATGCTATGCCCAATGCATTCGTGCCTTCGTGCACTCAATTCCAATAACGTATAAAAAAAGCCTAATTTGACTGCAGTATCAAATTTTCATTACAGTATCAAATTAAATTTTTATATGCATTTTGAGAGTCCTCAGTTCGATAAAAAGTTAACTAGGGAAAGATTCGTTTCTACATATTATGTAAGTATGCGTATGTGTGTGTGTAGTTCACGTGTTTGTCGTCGCAATGGAAGTGTCGCGGCAACACGACCGCCGGCGTGACCGCGCGCTGCGTGTCGGCCGCGCTGCGCTGCGACGGCGCCGCCGACTGCCACGACGGAGACGACGAGCGGGACTGTCCGCCGCGCACCTGCCCGCCGCAGCACGTGAGTGCACAGCGCACGACACGCGACACGAGGCACGAGCCGCCACGCGACACGAGGCACGAGCCGCCACGCGACACGAGGCACGAGCCGCCACACTCACTCGCGCCGCTTTGCAGTTCCGGTGCGCGAGCGGCGCGTGCGTGCCGCTGGTGTGGGTGTGCGACTCGGACTCGGACTGCGGCGACGGGTCGGACGAGGGCGCCGCCTGCGCCACGCGGACGTGCGCGCGCGGCGAGTTCCGCTGCGGCTCGGGGCGCTGCGTGCCGCGCGAGTGGCTGTGCGACGCCGAGCCCGACTGCCCGGGCGGCGAGGACGAGGCGGAGTGCAGCTCGCGGCCCGCCGCGCCGCCCTGCGACCCCACGTACTTCCGCTGCCCGGACGGGCGCTGCATCCCGGGCCGCTGGCGCTGCGACTACGAGGACGACTGCGGCGACGCGGCCGACGAGATGGGGTGCGCGCCGCGCGACTGCTCCGAGTCGGAGTTCCGCTGCGCGTCCGGCGAGTGCGTGCGCGGCGCGCTGCGCTGCTCGGGCGCCGCGGACTGCGCCGACGGCTCGGACGAGGCGGAGTGCGCGCCGCACTGCGGGCCGGGCGCCGCCCCCTGCCGCGACGGCGCGCGCTGCGTGCGCAGCGACTGGTGGTGCGACGGCGAGCCCGACTGCGCCGACGGCTCGGACGAGGAGGCGTGCGGGGGCGGCGCGGGGGGCGCGGGGGGCGGGTGCGGCGCGCGGCTGGCGTGCGGCGCGGCGGCGTGCGCGCCCGCGGCCTGGCGCTGCGACGGGCGCGACGACTGCGCCGGCGCCGACGAGCAGCCGGCCCTGTGCGCGCGCACCGCCTGCCCGCCACACACCTTCAGGTCGACACGCACTTATAAACGACATACTAATAAGTTTTATTTATTGATTTTTCACTGATTGTGAACGTCATATCGCCCAAGCGGAAGGCCTTTATGGATGGTGATAGTGCCGTACTTGTATCATATGTTCGGTTAGTGGTGCTGATAGTGTGTGCGCGTGCAGGTGCAGCGACAACAAGTGCGTGCCGCGGGCGCTGCTGTGCGACGGGTTCCGCGACTGCAGCGCCGGCGACGACGAGGCGCCGCTCACGTGTGAGTGTCTGCCCCCACCCCTCCTCCGTGCCTCTCTACTAGCTAAAAACATCACATTAATATATACAGTTTAAAATTTTAACAAATTAGATTATTGATACAGTTTATACCTCATTCACGATAAGTTGATTCTTTTGGCATATCGACTAATGATGGGAAACAGAAAATATCGAGTAGTTCAAAAATATTGCGTTTTAAAATACTGCATTATGTGTGAAATTCTTTATTACTTTCGACATGTAAAACATTATTTAGATAAGCGATGGTGGGTCATAAATAAGTGGTCTATTTAATATAACAGGGTTATTTTTAGACCTCCCGCAAAATTTAAATAGGTGTTTTAGACCACGAAAGTAAACAACTTCCCCAAAGAAACACGGGTCGAAAAGTGAAAAAAAAAATCAGACCTTCTACATGAAATCGACCACGTAAGCAGTTTTCTATGGGAGGGTCGAATTATTTATCACATTTCGACCCATGTTTCTTTGGAAAAGTTGTTTAGTTTCATGGTCTAAACAACCTATTTTAAGTTGACAGGAGGTCCAAAAATAACGCAGTATGTAAAAATTAGAGATGGGCCGAGTACTCGGCTGATACTCGGTACTCGGCGTACTCGGCGGGTTTTTTGATACTCGTACTCGGCCGAATAACTCGGTTTGAATGCCGAGTATACTCTGTTTAAGAAATGCAATATATTTCGGTAGATATAATTTAAACAACAGTCATCATCATCATCATTAGCCAATGCAAGTCCACTGCTGGACATAGGCCTCCCCCAATGACTTCCACCGGGTTTGGTCGGAAGCCTCCTGCAGCCAGCGACGTCCCGCGACCTTGACAAGGTCGTGAACAGGGTGGTAAAATTTGAAATGACTGAATTTAAGCGATGTATTAAACATTTTATAGATTCAATAAATATTATTTTATTTCATTTCGTAAACAACTGTGTTAATCAAAAATTATTTAGTTATTTAGGAAATCTTTGAAAATCTCAATTAATAAAATCAAAATTATAGTACACTAGCTTTTGCCCGCGACTCCGTCCGCGTAGACTCTAGGGTTAAGTGCAAAGAGACTTTTGCATTTATAACATGTTTATCCCACGGGATTATATTTTCCAGGATAAAATTATCCCATGTTAATTCTGTGAACCCTACGTACCTCTATACCAAAAATCATTCAAATCGGTTTGGTAGATCCAGAAATTCCCATTCCCACGGGAATACTACATTTTCCGGGATAAAAAGTATCCTATGTCCTTTCCTGATGTATAAGCTATATTATTGCAAAGTTTCATTAAAATCCATTCAGTACTTTTTACGTGAAAGCGTAACAGACAGACAGACAGACAGAGTTACTTTCGCATTAATAATATTATATTAGTATGGATAATAAAAATAATTAATATTTAAAAATTGGATAAAGCTAAGTTATGATGCAGTGATGGCCTCGAGGTTTGGGCGCGCGGTCGAAAATCTCGACGGTCGCGGGTTCGAACCCCAGGCACACACCTCTGACTTTTCGAAGTTATGTGTGTATTAACATTTAATTATCACTTGCTTTAACGGTGAAGGAAAACATCGTGATGAAACCTGCACACCTAAGAGTTCTTAGGAATTTCTTAGGTGTGTAGTCCGTCAACCCGCACTAAGCCAGCGTGGTGGACTATGGCCTAAACCCTCTCAATGGTAGAGGAGACCCGTGCTCAGCAGTGCGCGTATATGGGTTGATGATGAAGTTATGATGCAGGAACACAAGCCTCGGTGTACGTTCTGGTAACAGCCTATTCCTCTATTCTTCGTAGACGTTACCGGCCTCCGAAAACAGGCTATTTAAATTCTAATGTACCACGCGCGAATTGGAAATTTAATTGAACCGAGTTACTCGGCCGAGTACTCGGTTGAAAAAAAATTGAACCGAGTAAAACTCGGTACTCGTTACTCGGCAAAAGTGTAACTCGGCGCATCTCTAGTAAAAATTAAGGTTGAAAAATTAAATAGTTTTATCTTTAAAAAAGTTTTTATTAAAAAACTGGAGCACACAGCCATGATCATCATAGTGTTCAGTAAAATTATCGACGTGGATATCGATATGTACGATGTTACGTTCCTTTCCGTCCGACCGATGTAACATTATACAAACGTCAATTAGTTTCAGTATTCCTATTTTAATTTTTCTTTGAAGCATTAAAGTCTCAAAATTTTCGGATAACGCTTATATCTTTAGGGACTTTTGTGTTGTATGTATTTTGTTATATTTATCAAATCATTAAAATAATAAAATAATACGTTTTTTATTTCAAAGTCATGTCTCAGAAAAATTGACATCTGCCAAAAGAATCAACTTATCGTGAATGAGGTATAAATGATGGTTCGTTGGACAAGTACGAAAGCCCGTTATGTCTCCTGTATGTATAAATGTTTGGCAAAAGCTTGCTAGTTACCCCGCTGGTCACGCTGTATGCTATCACCGCAGGCCGGCGCCACCGGCAGCTGGGCGAGGAGTCCCCGTGCGAGCGCGACGAGACGCTCTGCGGCGACGGACGCTGCGTGCCCGACACCGCCGCGTGCGACGACGGTACGCACACACATCCGGACACGCACACGTGCACATACGCTTAGTCTAGTCAACATGTTCAAAAACGTGTTAAATAGAAATAATGCTCCTAAAAATATGAGCGATGGCTCATTCGATTCGGAATGACGTCTAGAAAAATGTTTTTGAAGGGTATATTAGCATATAAAAAATTGCATTTTTTATTAACAAAATAAAAAAGGTATTTAAGGAATTTTGAAAAAAGATCCTGAAAGAGGAGGAAATTTCCAATAAAATAGAACTAACTCCCGGAACTCTATGTATATTATTTATAATATTTTTTTAATACTGAAAATAGGGCTCGGCGAGGGCGTTAAGGCATAGGCGCGCCGCCTAAAAAGCCGGTATTTCACCTAAAAAAAAAATATTTTTAATATTAAATGACAATTAAAAAAATTGGAAAAATTTTGGTGTAATGTAGATACTTGAACGAAAAAAACCTCGGTGAAAAAAAATTTTTTGTCGATTTTTCAAAAAGTTACATCATTGTTAATTAACGATTTTTTTTCCAATCTCTGTTTTTATAAACTACGGCATAAAATTTTTAATAATTGTTCTAAAAATCTTTTCGCTTCGTGGAGCTCTTCTTTTTTAGGTACTAAATAAAGTTATGCAAAAAAAAATAATTTAAGTTAATTATTTTAATCATAATTTTTTTTAATTATCTAAAAATGGAATTTCTAAAAAATGTTAATTTTTTTTGGTAATGTATTATTATTGCTGTTTTCGCATGTAATATAGGTATTAATTATCATTAGAAAAAAAAATTACGTCATTTGTTAACAAATTGTTTAAAAACAAATACACTATTTTGGGATTAAAAAAAATATTTTTACCATCTTATAGCATAAGTGAAATAATTATTTAAAAAAAATTCTTAAATATTTTTTTTATATTTTATAATCGTTATTTTTATATTTCAATTGATAAATAATTAGTTCTGAAATTATTTTATTCTTAAAAATAATCATTGACCCTTTTCAATAGAATAACAGAGAAATATATATTAAGGCAGTGATGGCCTCGAGGTTTGGGCACGCGGTCGAGAATCTCGGCGGTCGCGGGTTCGAACCCCAGGCACACACCTCTGACTTTTCGAAGTTATGTGTGTATTCACATTGAATTATCACTTGCTTTAACGGTGAAGGAAAACATCGTGATAAAACCTGCACACCTAAGAGTTCTTAGGAATTTCTTAGGTGTGTAGTCCGCCAACCCGCACTAGGCCAGCGTGGTGGACTATGGCCTAAACCCTCTCAATGTTAGAGGAGACCCGTGCTCAGCAGTGGGCGTACATGGGTTGATAAAGGAAAAGGAAAAGGATATATTTTTTTAAATAATTTATTTGTTTATTAACTTAAAAATTCGTTTTAAACAAATAATATTAACCGTTATATTTTTTTTCGAAAACTTCAAAAAATTACAAAAACAACCATTTATAAAAAAGTTAAGAATTTTTTTTTTGTATTTTTTTGTATTTTATTAAAAAAAATCCAAATTTTTAAATTGTCATTTAATATTAAAAATAAATTGTTTTAGGTGATATACCAGCTTTTTAGGCGGCTCGCCTATGCCGTAACGCCCTCGCGGAGCCCTATTTTCAATGTTAAAAAAATATTATAAATAATATAGATAGAGTTCCGGGAGTTAGTTCTTTTTTATTGGAAATTTCCTCCTCTTTCAGGATCTTTTCAAAATGCCTTAAATATTATTATTTTTAAAGTTATTAACGAAAAACTAAATACCTTTTTTTTATTTTGTTAATAATAATTGCAATTTTTTATGTGCTAATATACCCTTCAAAAACATTTTTCTAGACGTCATTCCGAATCGAATGAGCCATCGCTCATATTTCTAGGAGCTTTATTTCTATTTAACACGTTTTTGAACATGTTGCCTAGACTACGCTCACGCACACGCACAATTTGTAGTAGAAATACATCTCTAGTCGGGGAATACAGGCATGAGTGTGTATATGTTTGTATTATTCGCAGATGAAAGTCGCGTGTGTAAATGGAACTCGTGCTCGCAGTTGTGTCTGCCCAAACATAACAACTATACGTGCAAGTGAGTGTTTTTTATGTACTTGCATCCGGGGGTATCTGTTTCGTACCCGCGTCAGATAAATCGAGTGTCGTGCGTTGCAGGTGCGTCAGCGGATACAAGCAGCGCCTCCTGCCCGACGGCACGCTCACCTGCGAGGCGCCCGGTGAGTACCGCAGCGCCGCGCGACTGCCGCGCCGCGCCCTCGCTCACGTGCGTGTGTGTGCAGGCGACCGGCCCGTGCTGCTGGTGGCGGAGGGCGGCGTGCTGCGGCTGTGGGCGGCGCGCAAGCGGGAGCGCGGCCCGCCCCCCGCGCCGCCCGCGCCCCGCCCGCACCTCCACGCGCTGGCGGTGGCGCTGCTGGACGACACGTGGTGGGCGTGGTGGGGCGACGAGGCGGGGCGGCTGGCGCGCACCAACCTCACGCGCCTGCTCGCCGCCGACCACGACAACGACGCGGACGACGACGCGCACCACCAATTCCTCGTGAGTGTCCCGGGCCGCCGCTCGTGGCGCGCGCGCGGCCGTGTCATTGTGTCGTGGTGCAGGTGCGGGGCGGCGGCGCCGTGCGCGGCGTGGCCGTGGACTGGGTGTCTCGGCGGCTGTACTGGACGGCGCTGGCGGCGGAGGCGGGCGGGGGCGCGGGCGCGCTGCACTGCGCCACGCTGGACGGGCGGCGGCGCGTCACGCTGTTCCGGCAGGAGGGCGCCGAGCCGGACGACGTGGTGCTGCACAACGAGACGCGGCAGGTGTTCTGGTCGATGCGCGGCGCGCAGGCGGGCGTGCTGCGCGCGGGGCTGGCGGGCGAGGGCGCGCGCTGGCTGGTGCGGGCGCGCGTGCGGCGAGTCACGGCGCTGGCGCTGCTGGACGCCGCGCACCGCCTCTACTTCGTGGACGCGTACTACGACACGCTGGAGTCGGTGCGGCTGGACGGCGGCGGGCGCGTGCTGCTGGCGCGGTTCGAGCGCCGCCCCGCCGCCGCGCCGCCGCCGCCGCACGCCTACCAGGACGGAGGTACGCCGCGTCTCACGTCTTAACACCAGCCGTTCAACCGTCTAACTATTACGTCTAAGCTTCGCATGGGGCAATGAATATCCAGCTCTTTTTGGGATAATTCTTCTTCTTCATCAACCCATAACGCCCACTGCTGAGCACGGGTCTCCTCTACCATTGAGAGGGTTTAGGCCATAGTCCGCTTCGCTGGCCTAGTGCGGGCTGGCGGACTACACACCTAAGAAATTCCTAAGAACTTTTAGGTGTGCAGGTTTCATCACGATGTTTTCCTTCACCGTTAAAGCAAGTGATAATTCAATGTGAATACACACATAACTTCGAAAAGTCAGAGGTGTGTACCTGGGGTTCGAACCCGCGACCGCCGAGATTCTCGACCGCGCGCCCAAACCTCGAAGCCATTACTGCCACTTTTTTTTTTTCATTTGTTGGCTTCGCACTTCTTGTGCATAACACTGCCACTTAATTTGGGATAATTGTGGGGCCTTATCTGTTGAATGTGGATAGTGTATAAAGGTGCGTCCTGTGTGCAGTGGCGAGCGAGTGGGGCGGCGCGGCGTCGCAGGCGGCGTGGCCCGTGTGGTCGCGCGCGTGCTCGCGCCTGGCCGCCTGGGAGGAGTGGCTGTGGTGCGTGACGGCGCGCGGCCTGCAGCGGGTGCCGCGGCGCGCGCCCGGCCCCCCGCCGCACCCGCCCGCGCACGCCCCGCGCCCGCCCCGCGCCGCGCTCTCCGCGCTCGCGCTGCTGCACCCCGCGCTCTACCCCGCGCCCCCCGCAGGTCAGTGCCCCCGCCGCGTCACCCGGCCCCGGGCCCGGGCCGCGTGAGTGACCGTGCCGTGTGCGCAGGCGCGGACCCGTGCGGCGCGGCCGGCGCGTGTGACGCGAGCGCGCTGTGTGTGCGCAGCGCCGGCGCCGGACACGCCTGCCTGTGCCCCGACGGACTGCGCGCCGTGGACGGAGCCGACGGCGTGAGTGCACCACATCGTCGCGTGGTTTGTACGCGTCGGGCGCGTGTGATAAGTAGTGTATGGCGCAGGCCCAGCGGCGCTGCGTGGTGTCTGCCCCCGTGGGGGGCGTAGCCCCGGCGCCGGCGGGCGGCGGGCGCGCGTGCTCGCTGAGCTGCGGGCCGGGCGAGTGCGAGGCGTGGGCGGGCGGCGAGCGCTGCCGGTGCCCGGCGCTGTACGCGGGCGCGTACTGCCAGCACTACCGGTGCGCGCACCACTGCCACCGCCACGGCCGCTGCGAGCTGGACGTGGCCGACAACTCCACGCAGCCCGCAGACCCCGCGGTGCCGGCGCCCCTGCCGCCGCTCAAGGTTAGCCTTTTGTATATCGCAATTTCTCACTATACCTCATTCACGATAAGTTGATTCTTTTGGCAGATGTCAATTTTTCTGAGACATGACTTTGAAATAAAAAACGTATTATTTTATTATTTTAATGATTTGATAAATATAAAAAAATACATACAACACAAAAGTCCCTAAAGATATAAGCGTTATCCGAAAATTTTGAGACTTTATTGCTTCAAAGAAAAATTAAAATAGGAATACTGAAAGCAATTGACGTTTGTATAATGTTACATCGGTCGGACGGAAAGGGACGTAACATCGTTCTGTTAGGATGGCTCACCGTGGGTCCTTTTTAAAAAAAACTACTACGCTTGAACACCAATTAATATATTCTCAAGAACAATGTTTACAATTAGAACGTCAAGTTTGGTCTGCTCTTTATACATGCTAAACACCTCTTTTTATACAAATTTATTTATTAGTGTAAGCAAATTTGTCTGTACTAGGGATGTCCATAACAGCTCCCCCTTTAAAACGAAGCATTATCCTTTAAGGATAAGCGAAGTTAAATGAAATATATTATATAGTAAAATAAAATAGAAAGACCAATTTTGCTTACACCTTACAATGACATAATATAAGAAAAATCTAAATATATATTATTATTAATTTTTCCTTTTTTTTTAAACATTAAAAGTTATACAAATTTCTGTTCGATTTATTCAGATCATCCGAATTTTTATCATGATCTGAAGAAGATATATCTATCATTTCAATAGAATTTGATACTTTGGAACTATGTTTTACTTTCTTCTTATTGTTACACTGGTTGTAAATATTTATACAACACATAGTATTACTCCTTTTTTTGAAACATTTGTAAAGTTTGTATAAAACAAATAAAAATATTAAAACTATTAAAATGTAAGTAAATGTTGAGAAATAGGTAGTATACTTCATTACATGGGATTGATTTTCAATATAATTTAATTGTTGTTCTAAGTTGTCTAGTTTATGTGAAGCTAAATTTAAAGAATCTAGGTTTACATTATTCAATGATATGGGAGTTAATTTATGTAATGAGCTATTTATTAATTCATATTTGCAACAATCGTCGTTAGTATTATCAAAATTCACAGATAATGGATTAGGTGAATTTAAAGAAATTGTGGATGATGGACTAAATTGTAAAGTTTGATAGTAGGCGTAACAATCATTTTCCAGGTTTAGTAAACCAGTACCACATATACTATAGTCTTTTACATCATCTTTGCATTTAATAGTTAGTTTATTGGCACTACTTAATACATATATCCATTTATTTCCGTTTAATTTATGCCATATATTTATGTTACCGTATAAAACTTTGGAATCGCAAACATCTGGTAATGACAAAGTAACTTCTGTTAAAAGTTTTGTTTCACAAGTAGGGTTGTTAATTGACGATAAAATAGCTGGCAAAGGACAAATTTGATATGAAAACCTTTCAGTTTTACAATTACTTAAGTCATCTAAAAGTGCGTAACTAAGCCTATCGTCACTTATCGCTAGATACATTTTGGAAGGACGAATTAACACAAAAGAATTATAATTATTGACATCATAAGGAGTCGGCAATGGAATGTTTTTATATACATTGTATTTAGTTAATGCTATTAAAGGTATCCTTAGAACAAATATAATTTTCTTGTTATAGAAATAAGAAGTAAGTTCAGATAAATCTATAATAGAGTGCATGTTGTCTAAAGTTAATGGTAAAGGGAAATCAACATTTCTTTTAATCATGTGGCTGTTTGCTGATAATTCTTTAAATAATGTAGTAGGGCTTAAAACGTAAGGGTGAAGTATGTTAATTTTTGCGAAAAGGATAGAGTTTAAAATTGTATCCAAAATATTTGAAACTGATAACAAGGAACTTTCTAATAAATTCATTATAGTATTTATTTTTGCTAAATTAACTAAATTGTTATTAATTTTTGAATTTTCAGTTAGTATCATATTTAGTTTTTCAATTTGCTGATTTAATTCGTTTTCATTTTCATTTAACTTTTGAATTGAGGAATTAAAATGTTTAATTGTGGATTGGACAACATGGATATTATTCTTCATTAATGTGAACATTTCTTTTTCATTTTCTTGGCAAGCAATAATAGCAGAGTCATATTTACGGGCATCCTCAGCATCTAAGGTGCCGAAAAAGAATTTCAAAATTTCACCGCCAAATTCTAAAGATCTTTTAAATCGATCTGGTGGGTTATTACCAATCAAATGTGAAATGGAATCATACTTAACGAAGTTGGATGATAACAATATTTCTAACGGATTTAGCGAATCTTTGCAATCTAAAGTGATAACCATGTTTTCTGCGTTACTACATAATCGGTTCATATTGAATAACGCTTTTTCAATTTTCTTTAAATATGGTTCAAAAGAGACTATTTCTATATGCGTAATCACGTTCCAATAGTCATTATAAAAATAAGCCGTCGAAGTCGGGTCAAAGTATATACCAGGACTATGCGTGATTGGAGTGACCGCGCTGTCGGCTAGGCATTGATGTATTAATAATCTGAAAATGATGGTATAATGCATTTGTTAAAAATAAAATTCTAAAAATTATATAATTGGTGTTCTAACTAAGTAAGGTAATTAAGAGTTAATATCTAATTAATTAATTACGACTAAGAAGTAGTAGCAGGTTTAATTTCATTAACATGATACTTTATATTTTTACGACCTATTTTTAAGGTAACGTTATTGTTCTGCATCTTAATAATTTTATATGGGCCTTTCCAAATTGGTGAAAGAGCTTTCCGAAGTCTGTGGTGGTGTTTTAAGTATACCATGTCACCACTTTTATATTGAACATTTCGAGATTTATGATCATAATACTGCTTTGATCTTGTTTTGTTCTCTATTATATTTTCTATAGCTTTCTGTCTACTAAAGCGCATTCGATATTGCAAAGCGCGTATGTATTCATTATATGTGGTATTTGATATTGTTTCATATAATGAAGTAGGTATAATAGGTTTATGACCATACAATAATTCATATGGAGTAAATCCAGTAGTACTGTGTGGTGTTGTATTATATGTTAAAATTGCGGTAAATATGTAGCAATGCCAGTCATTTTGATTTTCATTAACAAATGACTTTAAATATTCTTTTAATGTGGCATGTGATCTTTCGAGAGCTCCATTCGTCTGAGGGTGATATGGAGTCGTAAAAAGAGATTTAATTTTTAAGATTTCTGTCAGCTGTTTAAATAAGTCTGACGTAAAACATGTACCTAAGTCTGTTAAAATAGTTTTAGGGAATCCAAAATGAGACATAAAATGAACTAGATTTCTGGCAATTTCTTCACTGGTAGATGAAACCATAGGATAGGCACTTGAAAATTTCGTTAAATCATCTTGTAGAGTCAATATAAATTTAAACTTTTGAAAACCTGCCTCTGGTAGAGGACCAACTATATCTAAAGCTAATCTTTCAAATGGTTTAGTGGATGTAGATGTTATCTCCATTGGAGCTTTATTTGATGCTCTCAATGGTTTATTAATTTGACACAACTTACAATTCTTTACATAAGTTTCGATATCTGAACGCATGTTTTTCCAATAATATGCGGTTTTAATTCTATTAAACATACGTTTTGAACCTGGGTGACCTGCAATAGTGGAGTCGTGATTTTCTTTTAATATATTTTTGACTTCGACTGGTGTTGGATAAATAAGTTGATTTTTATAAATATGAATGTTTATCTTAGAATTATGGAAAATATATGCAATCATATTATAAATTTTAGTATAAGAAAGTTTTGAAAAGGCATCAGAAAAATCAGGTAGAGCGAGGTCTTCACCATTTGGAAATTCAGTTAAAATTTCATCTCTTAATCGTATTAGTAAATTATAGGTATCTTTATATTTTGTTTCCTCATAATGATGGACCTTCGTGAAAAGAAAATAGAATATCTTGTTTTTATCTTTAATAACTTTTATAGTGAATGGTTCACGCTCTGAATTTATGATATTATCTGAATTTTCTAATAGTGATAGTATTTCTGTGCAATGGGGTTGAGACTCATCGAAATCTAAAGAAACTGGTAATGCAATCAATTTATGTTTAGAGTTATGAAGACTTTCAACACATTCTTGAATTTCGGTATTCGTATCGTTAATTTTATTTAAGAATTGTTGCTTAAAGTAATCTTCATATGAGAAATTATTCAAGTTAGAATGTGTCAATGCGTTGACTGGACAACGTGACAGTGCGTCCGCGTTTGAATTTATTCGACCAGGTTTATAAACGATTTCGTAGTCATACTCTTCGAGCTTTAAACGCCAACGAATGAGTCGACTGCCTGGGTCCTTGACATTAAAAAGCCAGACTAAAGGTCTATGATCAGTAACGATTTTAAATTTGTGACCAAATAAATAAGGTCTGAAAGTTTTTACACCGAAAATTATGGCAAGTAATTCTTTTTCTGTGGTTGAATAATTTCCTTCAGGTTTATTGAGTGTTCTAGAGGCAAAAGCTATTGGCTTATCTTTACCAATATCGCCTTGAGAAAGTATCGCGCCTACAGCGTAGTTTGAAGCATCCGTAGTCAATATAAAAGGAGAAGAAAAATCTGGATACTGAAGTAACGGAGCTGTAATAAGTTTTTCTTTAAGAACTTGAAATGAAATATCTTGTTCGGATGTCCAATTAAAAATAACATCCTTTTTTAATAATGAAGTCAAAGGTTTAGTTAATTTAGAGAAATTTTCTATAAATCTTCTATAGTAGCCAACTAAACCTAAAAATGATTTTATTTGTTTGGTATTAGTTGGAACTGGGAATTCAGAGACAGCTTTGACTTTATCTGGGTTTGGGGATACCCCTTTGTCTGTGATGATATGTCCCAAATATGCGACTTCTCTTCGTAAAAACTCGCACTTGTCAGGTTGGAGTTTTAAATTAAATTTCCGAAATCTATCAAACACTAGTTTAAGTTTAGACATATGAGAGTTAAGGTCATGAGAATAAATAATACAATCATCTAAGTACACATATGCATGAAGACCTTGTAAACCGGAAAGTACTGTATTCATTAAACGTTGAAAAGTGGTAGGAGCGTTTTTCAACCCAAAAGGCATTCTGGTAAACTCATAATGACCAGATATGTTTGAATTTGAATTTATTGTAAAACCTGTTTTTTCAGCATCTTTACTACTCATCTTTATTTGATGAAAACCACTTGCGAGATCTAATGTACTAAAATACTTTGAGTGTCCAAGTTGATCGAGGATGTCAGTTATAAGAGGCAGAGGGTAAACTTCAGAGACAGTGGCATCATTTAGACGTCTATAGTCAATAACTATTCTCCACTTCTTTTTACCCGATGCGTCCAATTTTTTCGGGACTACCCATACCGGTGCACTCCATGGAGAAATTGAAGGACGAATTATATTTTGATCGAGCATTTTACGTATTTGTTTATCGACTTCCTCTTTGTGACACTCGGGGAATCGATAAGATTTGACATTAATAGGAGGTGTATCACCTGAATTGATGTTATGTTCAATTGCATTTGTATAGCTTAGGGAGTCGCCTTCAAGATAGAAAATATCAGTATATGATGCACAACATTCCAAAAGAGATTGTTTTTCTTCGTTATTAAGATGAGTACATCGAATTTCATTAAGTACTCTATTTACTCGATTAGATTCAGTTTTAGTCAAAGAGTGAATTTTTTCAAAATTATTTACTGAATTCAAGTCCTTGTTATAATCGATAGGTGTTAATTGAACTTTATAATCTTTAATATTTATATCAGCATCGGTTGTATTTAATATACTAATGTTTACCATTTTATTGTTTTTTATTGAAACAATGCTATTCGCAACATAAACACCGTCACCTATAATATGATCCAATATCAAACCTTCGTTGTTATGATAAAGGTCAGGGACGTAATTAGACACAGCGCATTCTATAATCGATTCAGATCGGGCTGGTAATACATAGGTAATTTGGTTAAAACATATGGGAATATGATAACCTTCCAATTCGAGGGAATTTTTAGAATAGTGAATATTAATGTTAAAATATTTTATAAAATCAGTACCAATAATACCATCGTATTGTAAATTAATAGAGTCGCTAACTGCATGAAATGTAAAGTTAAAAATTATTTTATTCTTCATAGTCAGTTGATATTCAAAATTTAACTTTATTGATCCAAGAGATTCACAATAAGAGTCGTTATCACTAAGACCCTTTAATTTAATAATATCGGAATTGAGCACTGGTTGATTAGGCAAAGTAGAATATTTTATAATTGATATAGAAGAACCAGTATCTATTAAAAAAGATAGCGGTTTCTCGCTATTATTAACTTTTAAATAAACATGTGGAAGTGAAATCTTATTAATGTTATTTATTTCATAAATATTTTGCGAACTCAATTTGAATTTAGGTGCATTTCGTAATGCTGAATCGGCACTGCCGATCTCAGGTGTTTTGTTAACTTGCACAGGGCCGTACTTGGGTGTGTAAGAATTATTGTAAAAACTATTTTTATGAACTCGCGCATGGCAAGATTTATAAGTTACTGGCGCAGGTGCGGACTCAGTAACGCGATAATTAAAATTATTATTTTTAATAACTTGCGCAGAAACGGACTCAGGGACGCAAGAATTATATTTATTATTTTCATTAACTTGCGCAGAAATAGACTCAGGGACGCAAGATTTATATTTATTATTTTCAATAACTTGCGCAGAAATGGACTCAGGGACGCAAGATTTATATTTATTTTTTTCTGTAACTCGTGCATTTAAAAACTCAGGGACACGAGATTTATTTTTAACTTTAGTATCAATTTTTCGCGCGGGTACAAAATCAGAGACGCGATATTTATTATTAAAGTTTTTCGTGTCGCTCAAATAATAAGGTTGTTTCGGCGGACACGTTACCGAAACCCTTACTCGTTTAAATTATTATTATCATTATTCGTAACCATATGGACTTTGACACTGTCTGTTACACGTGCCGAAGAATCAGTTTCTGTTTTGCAATATTGCTTATTTTTGTAATTTAATTTGCGGCATTCTGATATCAAATGTCCACGATGTTTACAGTAAACGCAATATTTATTCGAAATTGGAAACTTCCTGTTATTATTGGAATTATGATTTGCGTAATTGTTATGAGTGTTCAATTTATTAGATGTTGTTGGATGATAAAAATTAACATGGTAAAGTTTGTTACGATCAGAATGTTTTTATTGTTATTTTTGTAACATTCTGATGATATATGACCACTTTTGTGGCATAAAGAGCATTCCTTATGAGTTCTCAAGGATAACTTTGATAATTTGTACAGTTTTTCTTCCTCTATGGCATGAGATATTGCTTCAGATAAAGATTTAGGATTTCTACAACGTACTATATGAGAGTAATTATTATTTAGACCTATGAGAAAAGTATTAAGAGCTAAATCTTCCATTCCCGCAATTCTCCCAATTAGTTCATTGCGATCTTCACAACTATAATGTATGTCGGATTGAAGTCGCGTAAGACAAGCTTCTATACGTAGGGAATATTGTGTCACATCTTCAGAGGGCAATTGTTTGCAGTTTTGCAAATCTACTAATAAGTGAGTTGAGTGCTTCTTTTCTCCAAAAGTTGCCTTTAAAAATTGTTTTATTTCAGACCAGTTTTTAAAAGTTTTTAGACTACAGGCAATTTGGGCCTTGCCTTCAAGTTGTGACAAAATATATTTACATAACACATTCTGTTGTTCTGTGCTCGCTAAGGATATGGCATTAGTACAATTTGTAAGAAATGCTGGGAGTGACTCACGGTCCCCATTGTATGGTTTAATA
Source organism: Cephonodes hylas (assembly GCA_030295005.1). Classification (NCBI taxonomy): domain Eukaryota; kingdom Metazoa; phylum Arthropoda; class Insecta; order Lepidoptera; family Sphingidae; genus Cephonodes; species Cephonodes hylas. The sequence goes on from AP025383.1 coordinate 82,403, forward strand.
AATTTTGTGAGTACTCCAAGAGTAACTTTATTTTCAGACATTTTACTTGTTTTTTGATTTTCAGATTTATGTTCTGAATCTGACTCACTGTCGGATAATTTCTCTGAAATTTCCTTTTTAGGGTGAAACGATATCATTAGTTATAAATTAATAAAACAGCAGTACAGAACATCAGACACACATAAAATATAAAACACAAGATTAAAATATGCAATAAAACATAAGAAAAATAGCAATAAAATAGAAAATTGTAAAAATCTCTTGAATAGAAAATGATTTTTAAAAATGTAAAAGTAAAAATTATATATGATAGTAAAATTTAAAAATGTGTAAATTATTGAGCAAAAAAACGAGTTTAACGTAAAAGTATTCTTAAATTGATATTATATTAAACAAAAATTACAAATTTAGGGATGCGAGAGAAAACTACTAAAACTTACAAAATAAACGTATCACTCGCGAACATCCTGTAGAACCCGAAATTCGCAGCTTACTTGAAGACGTCAAACGGCGGCGTCCTATTTGATCAAGTGCGTGGATCTTCGGAGCGCGTTCCCGGAGCAGGAACGGCGTAGGCAGGATGAGCGGCAGACTCGACGTCCTAATCTTGAGAAGTGACGCAGGCTCCCACCAGAGAAGCGGAGACTGACCGTCGATCTTGATGTTGTCCGGAACTGGGGCGCGTGCTACCACTCGTGGGGTGGAGGCTTAACGTCGACCCAAACAGCAACGGCACGGCGTGTAGTCGGCAGCGGCCACGTAGGGGCAGCAACCAGGAGAGCGGCAACAGCGAGGGGTTGTCCACTGCGACGGCGGCGGCAACAGCGAGGGGTCACCAACAACCGGAGTACCACGTGCGCGGGCTTGAGCTTCTGGAGCGAGCAAGACTTATCGTCGACACGGCGAAGGACCTTACACCACGGGCCAATTCTTAGAAATCTTCAGGATTCTTATGATATGTCCCAGTCTTGCAGGACATCCCACTTCTGACACCAATTGTTAGGATGGCTCACCGTGGGTCCTTTTTAAAAAAAACTACTACGCTTGAACACCAATTAATATATTCTCAAGAACAATGTTTACAATTAGAACGTCAAGTTTGGTCTGCTCTTTATACATGCTAAACACCTCTTTTTATACAAATTTATTTATTAGTGTAAGCAAATTTGTCTGTACTAGGGATGTCCATAACAGTTCACATCGATATCCCCGTCGATAATTTTACTGAACACTATGATGATCATGGCTGTGCTCCAGTTTCTTAATAAAAACTGTTTTAAAGATAAACCTATTTAATTTTTCAACCTTAATTTTTACATACTGCTTTATTTTTGGACCTCCTGTCAACTTAAAATAGGTTGTTTAGACCATGAAACTAAACAACTTTTCCAAAGAAACATGGGTCGAAACGTGATAAATAATTCGACCCTCCCATAGAAAACTGCTCACGTGGTCGATTTCGTGTAGAAGGTCTGAATTTTTTTTTTCACTTTTCGACCCGTGTTTCTTTGGGAAAGTTTTTACTTACTTTGGTGGTCTAAAACACCTATTTAAATTTGGCGGGAGGTCTAAAAATAACCCTGTTATATTAAATAGGTACTTATTATGACCCACCATCGCTTATCTAAATAATGTTTTACATGTCGAAAGTAATAAAGAATTTCACACATAATGCAGTATTTTAAAACGCAATATTTTTGAACTACTCGATATTTTCTGTTTCCCATCATTAGTCGATATGCCAAAAGAATCAACTTATCGTGAATGAGATATAACGTTCACAGCAACGAGATAATACAATTCATGTCACAAAAATAAGTAGATACCTCTGGGCTGAGTTACTGAGAGGACTCTCGCTGCGCTGAACAGTCGCCATAACCGAAGGAATAAACATGGATAATGGAAATGAAAAATCTAATTCTCAATACAGCAGAAATAACTTTTTAGCTACAAGTATGTGCGTGTACCCCTGAATGGATCGTTACATGTTTGGAGTGGTGTTGATGAGGCAAATGAAGTCCGTTTGAATATGAATTATTCCGTAGAATGATAACAATTGCGCTAGCGTGTAGTGCAGTGTATCGTGCGTGCGCAGTGTGTGTGCAGCCCGGGGTACAGCGGCGCGCGCTGCGAGACGGCGAGCGTGGAGACGGAGGGCGCGGGGGGCGCGGGGGAGGCGGCGGCGTGTGCGCGCGCGCGCTGCGAGAACGGCGGCGCGTGTCGCGTGTCGCGCTACACGGCGCACTGCGTGTGCGGCCCCGACTACAGCGGGCCGCGCTGCGAGCAGTGTGCGGGCGCGCCGCCCTGCGAGCCGCCGCTCGTGTGCCAGCTGCAGCCCACGGGCCCGCGCTGCCTGCACCCGCTCTGCAGGAACTACTGCCTCAACCAGGTGCGAGTCGCGCCCACACACACACACACACACACGCACACACACTGACACTGCCGCGTGCGCAGGGCGAGTGCAGCGTGGTGTCGGCGCGCGCGCGCTGCCGCTGCGGCGCGCAGTGGAGCGGCGAGCGGTGCCAGCGGCGCGCGTGCCAGGACGCCGCGTGCGCCACCGCGCATGCGCACGACGCCGACACTCACACCACGCGCCGCGCCGACACACACTCCACGCCCGCGCCCGGTGAGTGCACTGCCTGCTTACTGTGTGGGTACGGTTGTATGGGGGCTACAGAATGATACGGAACAACTGAATGTCCGGCACCGTACAAGAAACAGAAAGACGTACTGATGCGGAAAAATTATTACGTTCCAGGTATGGCTGCTTTTTTAAACGGTTTTATTTAACTCACCCCATTTGTTTTATTCTTGGGTCAAATTTAGTAATTCAAATTTCACCCTCTTCCTGTCAACCGATTAATCTGAAATTATGTATACACTTTGGATTTTGGTGACAATACCATTATGTTTATTCATTACACTGGACAACAAAATTGACACTTTTCTATGATGATTGACTTTTATCACTTGATGTTTACTAATTTGACATCGCTGATTCTGGATATGACCTCAGTTTTTTTGTATCAGCTCTAGTTTACGAGTTATAGCTATCACAAAACAATTAAAGTATTACCGTGTTAAATTGCTCATAAATTCAAACTTATTATTTTTTTAATATAATTTTACATGGCATAGTAAAGACGAGTTTGTGTGAATGATTCGAGTAATTTTTTTTTCATTTGCGGAGAATATATCTACAAATAATGCACTTTGAATGTGACAAAGCTCATAATTGAGGCTTACAAAAGTTACTTTCGACACTCCCTGGAAATAAACAACAAGTCTTAGATACGGCAAAAGTATTGCAAAACGTGTGTTGAGTCTCTAACTTTGATGACAAATAGGAAAAGGAATAGATTGAACCGCTATCATGTAGAAAGGAGCCGTGAACCATCACGAAAACTGTAATTTTTGCTACGTAAACATAACTAGTATTAGCTGTAAACATCGAGTTAAATGGGAATATCCATCCTTACGGTTCGCTTATAGACGTGTTTTGAGTCCTACTGTATAACCTGAACCTCAGACCGGTCCTTCTCTGGAGATATCTATGGATTTTGTGGCGAAAACTGACACTTTTAATTCAAAAAAGTTTTAAAAACTGAGTGCAGGGAAGATAAAAGTGGGTATTTATTTATTTATCGGGTATTTTTGACGGGTCACTGATGAAATCGTTAATACACTAAGCTAATTTGATGAAGACTGTGACAGATAGTAAGAAAAAAGCATGGAATGCGTTAGTTTTGTTAGTACAGATTTTTATGTGAAATAAGAAAAGTTTGGACGTATCTTATGACGTCTAAAAAGTATTATGCCACTATTAAAGGCTCGGAAATAATATGAGCATCGAGGTACACTATTTTCATAACCATCTAAGCTTATTTTTCTGTCAATTTTGGGAATCTAAGTGAAAAACAGAGCGAGCGACTTCACCAGGACATTCGTACGATTGAGGAACGCTATCAAGGCTCCTGGAACACATATATGATGGCTGGCTATTGTTGGAGCATTCAGAATAGCTCTCTGCCTTTCGTTTTAGAAAAAAAAGTAAAAAAGAACAAGGTATTTTCGACTTCACCTGGAAAAAGAAGGATTATCCCCAAAATTTATAATGTTTTAATATGAAAACAAGCCATGTGTCATATTTTTTTAACTAGAGCTCATACAGAAATTTCAGTTACAGATTTGAAATTGTCGTTGAAAATTGGACCAATTTCATATATCATAACCCAATCATCAGAAATGCTGTTGTCCAGTGTTATCATTATAAATTCAAGATGGCTGCCGCTTTAAAATGGCGGATAATTTATGTTTTATTAATCCCATCAATATGGGTATCAAATGAAAGGGCTCAACAAGCAGAATACAATATACTATAAAAAATTGAAATCCAAGATGGCGGCCGCTACAAAATGGCGGATAACTTAGGTTTTATCAATCCCATCAATATGAGTATCAAATGAAAGTGCTCAACCAGTAGAATACAATGTATTATATAAAATTAATAATGCGAAATAAAAACTAGAAAATAAAAATAGGTAAAAAAACTTTTTAAGTTAAACGGTTTTATGTTAAAAAAACATACATTGCAATGTTTAAGATAAATGTACTAAAAACCAAAAAATAATAAAATAGATACAGTCGTGGGAATTATAAACATATGCATAGACTAGACTAAAATAAAACCGTGGGGCACGTCAATTGTCTACAATCGTTGGAATTTCCATGAGCAAGAAAATAGTAAGTAATTTCCTCACCGTCTGCGGGCCAACTGCCTAACGACGAATTAAACGATTCTTCTATCGCACATTAAGTCGATAATTTGTAGACAATTGTCGTGCCCCACGGTTTTATTTTATAATTCCCACGACTGTATCTATTTTATTATTTTTTGGTTTTTAGTACATTTATCTTAAACATTGCAATGTATGTTTTTTAACATAAAATCGTACTTAAAAAGTTTTTTTTGTGATGTAAATTTAGAGACAAATCAGACCAAGTCATTATTTTTCTTAAAACATTTGTGAGGCACATTGATTCCAAAGATGCCACCCATAGTGTAGAACGTGAAGTGTTACTTAGTTGAATCGACACTAGATTACTGAACACAACTCACAACTGCGCTGAACCCTAAACGCGACGTACGAGAATGGTAAGCGCTGTGGTGGGTGTGGTGTGTGTAGTGTGCTCGGGACTCACTACACTCGGGAACAGCTGCAACGTGTTGTGACGGCGCGTGTCGGTCAGTGTCACGTGACAATACACACTCATTGCTCGGACCATTCAGTTTGCAGAGAGTGCACGCGCGTGCGCAACTTACGTCTGTGATTCTACTGGAATGGTTCGTTTCATTTACTATTGATAACACGGTCACATGGTGAGTTTATTTGTTTGATGACTACGCAAGCATTTTTTGTTTTCGGATTGTCTACAAAATTTTGTTCCATTTATTAGATTCTGAATAAATTATAAGAGACCATAGTATATTAGACGAAGATCCCAGAGCCGCCAGACCTTACTTATTTTCTGATGGATGAAATGTAGACCATTGGGTAGTGTTAGTATGTACTACCATCGTATGCATACTCGCTAACTTGGTCGAAGGGCCAATTTACGAATATCCGCTGTTTGGGGTACCAAAAAGCCTCTAAAAAAATTTAGGGAAAATTGACTCCTTGGGTCGGTCTGTCTTCTTGTCAAAGATTATAAAATAGCTGTCTGGTGAACGTATACAAAAATGGAGCATCAGAATTTAGGTAAAGTTAACTCATTATTTTGAATCTTCAAAGCGTCTGTAAAGCATTATGACCGACTGGAAATGCCTGGGAGTATTGAAGACTTATTTTTAACGATACTATTCAAAACATGTGAAAATTAGCCATCAGAATTTACGCCACGCATTTTGGTACCCCAAACAGCGGATATCCGTAAATTGGTCCTTCGACCAAGTTAGCGAGTATGCATACGATGGTAGTACATACTAACACTACCCAATGGTCCACATTTCGTCCATCAGAAAATAAGTAAGGTCTGGCGGCTCTGGGATCTCGGACTAGATGTGAAGAGATGATTAAATAAGCATGGCAGTGGGAGTATTTGTTTGTTTTTGTTGGCTTTGGAGCTGGGAGAAGGGGTGGGTTGGGGCTTTAATAACTGTAAAGTAGACTTCATGATTGAACGGCGCCAAACTCTTCCAATTACTCGTTTGATAAAAGAGTAAATAAAAGTTTAAGCCCAAAAGGTGCAGGTACTCTGAAGTGTGGCGATACGAATATGGACAATTAATTCATATAGACATTCCACCGCTGTTACAGTGAGCCATGGTTTAGTTGGAAGCGCACGCGACACTGCCTGTAAGTAGTAAGGACGGTGTCGCACGTTACAACCCCTGCATCTGCCATCTAAGATGACGCGTGTGCGTGTGTGTTTATATACTATGGTGTCCCCAAAAAATCAGTCTTTTTTTCAACGCTTTACCAAGCCTGTAGAGATCAACAAAATAATGCACAAAAACCGCAAGACATTTTCGTACAGTGTCGCCAAGAGTTTATTACAAGCTTGGACTACTTGTGCTACATTTAACAGGCCGTGCCTTTTCATTTATTAAAATAAATCTAGATAATGGATATAGTTATATAAATAGATATACATAGTTTTATCGAACAGAATTTAAAAAGTAAATTTAAGGCTTGACGATCAAGAATTAGTCTAAGTATTATTATATTCTTTGATGGAGATAGAGAAAGAAAATTCGGCCTCTATTTTCTATGTACCAGACGCGATAAATGGCCAGAGCAATTAATTCATTAAAAATGTCACAACTTTTCTCTTAATTGAAAATTACTAAAAAAGGGCGTACTATTTGGACATTTCGATTCCATCGTTATATACCATGTGAAGGCTCGGATGTTGTGTAATATCAGTGACAGTACCTTACCAGGACTTACATGTTATGTGTGTTAAAGACCTTGGAAAACTGTCAATAAAACAATCTCAAAAATGACTTTACAGAATATTTATCAGTATTTGAAATGTATGTGATTGGTACGGAAAACGTCAAAATGTTTATTTTTGTTGTGATTTTCTCAACACTAATGTGTTGATGATCTCCGTGGCTATTACCTGCCTTCCGAATACACTCTGCATGCTGAGATCGTGTGGCAGATGTACTTACCGAGCACTTTGTGTCACTGCCTCTATATCATGTCGCCTGCCAGAGAGGCGCGCCACACTACCGTCACCCGGCGCGACCAGTGAAAGCTATGGCGCGTGGTGTGTGCGGTGTGTCGCGAGGTCACGGTCGAGGCGAGCGCGCACACATTACGTAATGTACACTCATCGAGTGGACGGGGCGTCTTCGCGTGCTCATTGTAATAAAACTAGTTTTTTGGTCAACACTCGTATAATAACAATATTTTTTTTGCAACTTTATCATTGAAATAAACGAGTATTGCGAATGTTTTCGAGAAAAATATATAAAATGAAGTAATAATGAGGCAGTGCAGGCGTTCCTCGGAAGCCGCCGGCCATGAACACGGAAAATATGCGCCGATGCTTCGTAATGAATACATAAACTAAAGTTTTAACCGGTCCAGCAATTTATAGAAATAGTTTTTACTTGAATAATTTACAGTACGTTGAACGTGAAACCTCGAAAAAATTATTATTGACATAACTGACTATGACAATAATATGATGAGTATGAAAAGGATCATTTAATTACACGCTGCTGCCGGCAACTCCTTTCGAGTATTCGGGTCCGTGGGGAAATATTCATAGGAGTCTTTTAAACTGAAGAGATATGTAAAGTGATGTGAGGTCATTGCAGCGTGTGTGTGTGGTTGCGATGTGGCCATCTGTATGAGTTGGGAACAGGCGTCACTTGCCACACTTGTATCTGGATGTATCGGGCGCCGCCGCGCAGGTCGCGTCATTGGTACTCGAGTCCTGGGCCACTGCACTCGAGAACACGCCCCGGTGCCGCGAGACTACTGCAAGGGAAATTGCGACATACATATCAACTGGAACTTTGTTTTTAGAGTTCAATTGTAATGCTAACATATTAAATATACGTAACGTATTTAAATACTTCTTTGAACTTCCAAAAATAATATTTATCCGTGACCACAACGTGTAGGTGTAAAGTTGCAGTCGATTAGTTAGTTGGACAAAGTGCGCTTGCATCATTGTCTCTTCACCTTCGTAATTAATATTTTAATTGAGCAAGTCTCGTAATAATTACGGACCGAGCTGGGCTATTATTTTATTAATTACCTTATCAAATTAAACCTTCGCACACGTTATTAAGTAATGTTGACGGTGAACATTTTTATTTATTTTTGTGCTTCTCGTTAATGTTTTAAGCTTTTGATGTAAAAGTAGTTTAAGAATAGGAAGGATAATTAAAGCTGTAAAAAAAGAGTTGAAGCTTAACTATGTAAAATACAAAACTGTTATTAAAATATATAACAGTAAATTTTTTGTTGATGTCCGACCCGGCCGAGCTCCCGGGCGAGACTGTGTACTTGAATGGGATACATCGGCTAAGTGACGCCGTCCCCTCCACTCGAGCCCGCGGCTGTAGCAGCCGCATCGATCTGAGACATAAACCGATTTAAGTTACCCGATTTACACTCACTTAATAGTATTGCGGTTAATTAATCCGGGCTGTAGTACATAATGAACCGCAGCTCATAGGTCCAGTGCGTAAGTTAGGTGAGAGCCGCGCCGTCCGCCGCTCCGGCAGCGCGTCCGCGAGAGTGCGCGCCCTTGACCTTGACCTTCGACTGGCGCGCAACTCCTCGTGAGAGCCGCCGGTGCCGCGGTGAACGTGCACCGACGCGCGCCGCCAACCCACCAATCCACTTCTACTTTTTATGTAAAAATTATTTGTTTTTATTCATATCTTAGCATCGTTTCATTAATTATCACAGAACCAACTGGTTTCGGTATTTTGATCCGCTGGTTCCGTGTTACATTCCTTCACGCTCGGCTCCTGTAACTTTCAATACAAGGACTGCGTTGGTGAAAATTCAGCGCTCCACAGCGCGCGTGGCCGTGCCCGAGCGGCGCAGGGGACGGCGCGGGGGGCGCGGGGCAGGCGCGGGGGGGGGGGCTGTGTGAGTCACGGCGGAAAACATGCAGCCTTCAGCGCGGGGCGCGGACTTTACGCTGCCACTTACGCGGAATTCACCATATTAGCTTTTGGGTTGTAAGATTTTCCTCCTCTCTGGGTATTTTTTATCCGTCGGTAAACTGCTCGTGTATTTTCTCAACGATTCCACGAACCGTCGGTCGTATACATCATACATGGCGTCAAATATTTGCATATTTTTATTATTAAAATTGCGTATTAAACATACATTCTCGACTGTTGCTGCGTGATTGTAGTTTAATTTTGTGTATGTTTTGGTTGTGAGTGCGCGTCGTACTCTCCGCGTGGTGATGTCTTACAATTAGAGACACGGCTCGCGGGCGTCCAACAAAACGTGGCCGCAGTAACTACACTTAGTATAGCAACCATACTGCAACTGTAGTGAACATACTGGCAGCACTACGTCACGTAGTGGCGCTCATCTGAGACATTACTTTCGATCACAATCGTCTTTCGAAGTGTGCACATTCTATTCACACGCACATTGTTTGTGTGTGTCTGTGCTGCATGAATGTCAATGTGTCGATTGAAGGACTAACAAGTTGGAAAACGAGGAAAAAATCATGATTTATGTTATTTATTTTTAAATTCGCAAAATAATTTTGCGATTGCAGTGAGAAGCCACGTCACACATACCTAAGCATATATTATTAGTATTTGAGAAAATGATTGAACATTAATATGCACTTACATACTACCAACGGCTGTACTGACATTCTGATTATGCTGCATCTATGTACTTCAAATTTGCGGGTTTTTTCACAGCATGTCTTTGTGGAACTAATTTTCTTCGGCGATATTTCCAAATACGACTTTGACGCCTCTAACAAAAACCTAGTTTTTTCATAGGTCGGCATTAACCGATAATCTTTCCTGTATTGTGGGTGTCCATGGGCGGTGTGGACTACTGAAAATAAGTATCCCACTAGTTAGTCTGCCCCCTTCCCTATAAGAACAAAAAACTACTTTTATGCCACGTTTGGTTATGAGGAGGTTCGCCTCGCTGTCCTCCCGCTTCGGTGAAGGAGCTGCAGTATCTGTTGGTGGTGGTGTTGTGTACGGGTGGTTCTGGCGGCGTGTCCGGTTGCCATGACGACGGCGTGGGGCCGTAGCGGCGTCGCGGCGGCGCCGGGCGCAGTGTGTGTCGCGCTGCGGCCACGCGCACTCGTGCACAGCGCGCCGACACTACCGGCCACTCGCGCCGACCGCGACTGCTCGCGATAACCGTGCTCCATTGTAGCGACCGCTGCTGCATGCACACACGCCGTAACTCTTGTGTCACACTGCAGACATTCACTACACGAAGCGAAGGAGTAGTAGTCACTATGGGCGCGAGAAGAAGAACACGCAGACAATTTGGTGAGTGTGGTGGTGGAGTCTCCGAGCCGGCGCGGGCTCGGCTGCAGGCGCACTCTACCGGAAGAATTCCCGTTCCGAGATATGGGACACGCGCCGGAGCCGGCGGGATACATGTTTTGTTTGTGTGCTAACTCGCGAGTGCTGCACGGTAGTGTGTTGTGTACTCGCGGGACACGGTCCGGCGTCGCTAAACATCAGTAGCACTTCAACTGAGTGTGTGCCCTCTTGTCATAGAAATAATGTATTGCGATGACATAACGCCGGTGAGCTCATTTTGCGTAAACTCGTAAAGGATTGTCCCGATCGGTGCCATTCAACCCGCGGCGTGAGACGGCAGTGCCCGCGATCAGTCGCCGGAGCACAACAAATCTCTCGTGCTTGCGATAGGTCAAGGAGCGACATTGTGTGCGCTCGGCCGCCTGCCCGCCAAGGTTTATCGATTCTCGCAGCAGCGTGCACTCGACGCCGCGGACACTCGCCGACACTCGCCGCGGCGCCTTACGTAACGTGCAGCGGCTCGAGGTCCCACAGACGAGCCGGCGCGTCACGTCGCCGCTCCGAGGCACACTTGTTGGTCTCTATGTTTACTTTATTTCGCGTGGGCGTCCGGTGTGCAAGCCGGCCCGCCAGTGCCACCACAACGCTTAGACAACTAATCCAACGAAACGTTTTGCTACGCCGAGCTCGGTGTCTGTCGACTGGTCGTGAACTATCTCGTGTTGTGCAGATGAAGGAGAGTGGTGCGGCGCGGAGTGCGCCAACGGCGGGCGCTGCGTGCGCACGCGGGCGGGCGCGGTGTGCGCGTGCGCGGGCGCGTGGGGCGGCGCGCGCTGCACGCTGTACGTGGGGCACGACCCCGCGTGCGCCGCCCGCGCCTGCGCCGCGCCGGCCTTCTGCGTGTGGGGACCCGACGGTACGCATGCGCACACTGGGGCGGGGGCGGGCGGGGCGCGGGCGGCGCACTGATGGCGCGGTGTGTTGCAGTGAGCGCGAGCGAGGCGGGCGGCGTGCAGTGCGCGTGTCCCGCGGGCGAGACCTGCGCCGCGCCGGCCACCCCCGGGCCGGGGGTGCGCGCGGACGGTGCGGGGGGCGCGGCGGGCGGCGGGGGCGCGTGGGCGGGCGCGCCGCTGGCCGTGCTGGCGCTGGCGGCCGCCGTGTGCGCCGCGCTGTACGTGCTGCACCGGCGCAGGCAGTGAGTGTGCGGGGGTGCGGGGGCGCGGGGAGGGTGTGTCGGTGAGTGCGGGTGCTGTAGCGCGTTGTGTTGCAGCGGCGCGTTCGTGCACGCGCGGCTGGCGGACAACGTGGAGATCAACAACCCCATGTACCTGGCGGGCGAGGACGAGCTGGAGCCCGCGCCACACGCGCCGCACCACGCCAACACGCACGCGGTAACCACACACACACACACACACACACACACACACACACACACACACACACAATACAAGTTCCTCACAATTAATAGTATCAACAGGTTTATACGACAACTATAAAAGCTATTAAGGGGTTTTCCCATGGCTATTCTGTCATACATTTACATAACAAAGATGATCCGCAATGATTTATAATGATGTGAAACTAAATTATTTCTTAGATTAAAGGTTACAGTTGGCCGGTAAGACATAAGGTACCATCATCAGTACGTTGTGAGTGAGCGCGTTGTGTATGTGTTATGGGCAAAGTGATTATCACATTATGAATAATGCCAAGTGCCTATTGGGCAGAGTGATGTAAAGCATGTTTAAGACTTTCAAATGAAATCAATTATCGGGTAGAGTAATAATAAAAAGATGTTTTATAGTTTAGTATTTATTTTTAAAACTTAAATATATAATTAGACTTCGGTTTAACATGGATCAATTTACGAATGGCTACATTTAGGAACTGTAGTCTATAGTAATGCAGTTTGGAAGTATTTCGCACTCGCTTTCACTCACACGTAGGTGATATTGCGAGTAAGCTGCAGCGACGAATTAGAATATAATACTTCTCGGCGTGAGTAAGTTAAATTATAAATCTAACAATCTAAATGGAACTAAATGGAAATCACATCTCCGATTATTTAACTTAAATTTTACTCTAAAGTTAAAAGAGTCTTAGTAATGAGTTTCATAAATAATAGGTTATATCAAAAATAACGTTGAAAACAAAAAAAAGAACTACCTGAGTAATTTAGTACTTTTAACTCAGTAATAAAATCGGTCTCAATATCCGAATTAAAAAAAAAACTCCCTAGTTTTCAGCAGATACTTCAAACTTAACAATCAAATAAAACTTAAAAAATAAAATTTAAACCACACGCGGATTGATCGGTGATCATGAAACTTAAAATCAATTCCCAAGTTTAAAGTACAAAAAGCTTTTTACGCTTAAGTTAAAAAGCTTCAAATTATATAAAAATTAAAATAATTTAAGTCATCAGCTTCGTTTAAATAATCAAAAATAAGTTTGTAAAAAAAAATAAGTTGATCTATTTATTAGAACAACTGCTTGCATTTTAAGCACCACGTAAAAATTTACATTTTAATCACATTGCCCGATCATCATGTAGCCATATTTATAATGCCGGGCAATGTGATAAATAGGTGACTTTAGATTGTAATTAATCACATTGCCCATTCTTATTAGGCATTATTTATATTGCCCGGGCATTATAAATACTGTTCGCATTAATCACTTAGCCCATAACATATGTACTAAGCATCGCGTGGTGTTGCAGAACGGCGGCAACCACTTCGCGAACCCGGTGTACGAGAGCATGTACGCGCCGCAGCAGAGCCTGCCCGCCGAGGTGAGACACGCGCGAGTATCCTTTTGTGTTGTAATCGAGCTGCGCGTCCTGCGGCTGGATTCTCGTCGTCCACTCTATCGGAAAATTGTTAAATATCCTAAATATTATCCATGATATTGAATCGTAATATAGTAATTCTGCCTCGTTGTTTCGCGGCACAAATATGTGCCGTGCGATCTGGAGGTCCTGGGTTCGATTCCCGGGTCGGGCAAAGTGTTATTGGGATTTTCCAGTTGGAAATTCTCAGTAGCAGCACGGAGTCTGGAAATTTGCCCGAAAAACGGCAATAGGCTCGCCCCCTATTACGTGGGACTGATACATACCTGGCGAAATGTGGATGCAGAAATGCATCTCTGCCTACCTCTTCGGTGAATATAGGCGTGAAGTATTTTGTTTTGTTTGAATCAGTAATGAGTATCAATTTAGCAAAAATCTAAATATTCGTACCAAATAGTACGCACATTACACAAGAGCGCGTCCTGCCATTGCTTTAAGCACTGAAGTGTGTACGTGATGTTGGCAGGAGCACGCCAACCTGCTGTCGGAAGGGTCCCGTGACGTCACGCCGCCGCCCGAGCGCGCCGCGCTGCTGTAGCGTGACGTCACGCGCCGCCCACCCGCCGCCGGCCGGGACACCACACGCGGCCGCGGCAACATGACCCTCTGTGATGATGACAACTATACTTAGTTACGTTTACGTTAATGAGCTACCTTTCGGTAACAATTATAGTAACGAAATGTAATAATATTGAGATGTACAAACTGCGAGCGAGTAGTATCGGCGCGCGGTCTCATTACGTGTTCAATGTCGGAGCAGCGCGAACTCGCTTTTGATGTTTTTTGTATTTACATAAAAGTTGTAATCATTGACTTGAGCAATCTTATTGCATCAATTGTAATGTTTTCGATTTGACGTAAGGACTGTAATGTGTTTCAACTCGCGAGCGCCCCGGTTACATTGATAAATGAATGCTTAATTAATACCTACAGTAAGTTAGTGACGTAAGGTGACGTCACGCAGCGGGCGACTCGCATCTCGTGTACATAATGTTGAGATGTTCTTGCCGTGTCTTTAATAAGTAGGATTAGCTTTAATCTAGGTATAAATCTATTTGTATTTATAGAGAAATGCGGAATTATGTCATCGTATCTGCAAATAGTCAGGTACTATGTGCCATATCAACTTTTACAATTCTAGTTTTCTCTCGAGTGAAGCATTTTGATAATATATTCCGTAGTAAATCGATTTTCCATTGTATAAGTTCAATTTGTAACATTTTGTTAAACGATACAATGCACCAGCGCCCAATAATTATGTTCCAAGAGTGAGCGATGAATTGGAAGTGTTATCGTGAAGTAGTGCCACGAATCGCGATGTATTATTTCGAAGGCAGCTTTAATTTAAGTACAATTAATTGAATGTGAAGACTCGACACTCGGCCACGACTTGTGTCGCGAGTTATTGGCGAGATCCCGCACGAGCCGGCGGTAACCTTTACATTTGAGGTTTTCAAGTTTTATTCGAAACTTTTTTCATTATTTTTGAAGGTTAATACTTAACCGTTTTTCCTGTTGAGTCGCCGCGCGGTCACTCGGCGGCCACTCGCAGACAATCACATATCAAATGAGATTATATTACGAATTGTAGTACAATTTATACTTATGTTTTTTATATTTAATTTTTTGATGTTAATAATAATGTTTTTTACAAATCATCGACATAGAAGGCCACAAATAATATAATATAATTTGTAAACACTGAATACATCGTTGGTGTAATTATGAAAGTATCTGTAGCTCCCAGCCGAAACATTGTGTAATGTTACATAACTGTAGATTAGTGTCACACACCGGTATAGTTAATGTAGGGATATACATATTCATTAATGTCACAATGATTGTGGACTAGCTCACGTGTAGTTTGTCTCGACCAATACCGATGAAACTTTGTGTAATTAGACCGACGGTATGTAGGAGAATCTCTATTTTATAAAATAAAACATATGATAAATATGAAGTCTTTTATTTAACATGTATGTACATTATAATTACTTATTTAAATAAACACAATTATAAAATCTACTTATTCCAAGAACAATTGAAATGCTCTGCACCTAAAAGCTATTTAAATCAGTATTAACATTTTCATTTCGCAAATTGTTCTAAGCATCAAAAATATAAAAATAGAATCGGTTAATATACACGATTAACTTATAAATTTAGTAACCCATCCACTTCATAACAACACAAGTAACAAATTGATCATAATTCATTTGAAATTATAACATCAATGTAATTATCAAATGTCGCTGAAGTATGTTTCAACGTACGTCACATTATCATTTCGTAAATTAAATAATTTTCAAATCGTAATGTGTAATTTGTATTGTTTTTGAAGCCGAAATTACTTTTTCACATGATAACATACAGCTGGCTTAAAAAATGATATTGTATTTAGAATTTTATTTCATGGTCACATATTTATACTCCAAACCATTTCCCATTCAAATATGAGAGATCTACTCTGTGTTTGTACATACTATGATGGTTGGACAGCCTTCTCGGCGCAGTTGGCGAGACACCAGCTCGCGAAACAAGAGAGTTTCCACTGCCGCAGTGAGACAAATATTTGTGTGATCCACATGTTATATTGGTGTCGGGTGTTTCTGTGATGGAACAGTGTCTCGTAGATACTGATATCCACGACACAGGACTTGCGTGTGAGTGTGGGTTGACAAGAGTGTGTGGTGTATGTGGTGTGGCGTACAGTCGCGGTGGTTCAGTAGAAGTCGTCGTGTTCGTGCGCGGGCTTGGCGTTCTTCACCTGGTCCTGCGCGAGGTACAGCTCGGCGATCTGCTGCGCCGTGGTGGCCTGCTCGCCTGACTTGTCGTCGCGGATGCGCACCATCCTGTACACAACATACAGCTCATCGTCATCAAATCAATATTATAGTTATCTTCATTTAATTAATGAGTAAATTTGGCAAATTGTTATGTAATTCTTTGAGTAACGGATGAAATTAAAGACCTAATAAGCAGAAGCTTCACAACATTTGGTCGAAAATTGAGAACTTGATTGATGAATATAATTAAAACAGCATCAGACAGTGTCGGACGCCCTGGAGTGGTTGTGGATGCGGTTGCACTCCCACTAGCATGCTAGTGTAAACCAAGTCTCGGGCGGCCCGAGTGCGTGTGGGCGCTCGCGACGGACAGGCCGGTGGGGACGCGCCGCCCCCGCAGCACGCCCAGCGACCACAAGGGACCTCTTGAGCTGCCTTTTACAGGTAGGGGAGACCAAGGGTCTAACGCCCCCGAGCCACAGAATGGAAGTGCATTTAAGTGACGTTATACGCACTTAGGTTCCGTTAGGGTCCATATCAGATTGGAATTGCCGTTGAATGATTTTAGGTGCTATTACGAGAATATAAGTAATGTTATCTGATTTTTAAGTGCCTATACGTAGCGTTAAGAGACATTAAGTGGGGTTATATACTATTAGGTGACGTAAGTGTTTTTGTTGTGTGTCAAATTACGTGAGGTGCGATTAGTGAATGGTGAGTGAAAATAAGTACCATTTACCAGTGATCGAAGTGACATGAGAGTAACTCATGTGATGGCAGGTGCCATTACTGGAACTTATGTCACTTTAATAGTCATTAGTGATACTCAGGCGAAGGCGAGAGTTCATTGTCGGACTCATTTGAATGTAGGTGCCATAAGTGGAACTTGAATTACAAAAGACACTATTATTAAAGGATACCAAATGACTTAGTATCTAGAATTAGACTTTAGAGTGAGTTGAAATTTACTGAGTTACTGATGCTATTAATAGAACGCATGTGGAGCAGTAATTTATTCATTTATTCACACTTTATATAAAGTTTGTATAGGTGGACTCAATGGCAACTATTTTGCGTTGATTGCCATTTTTAAACTTATGAGGTAACTTTAGCGACTATCTTTAGGTTGAGGTGCGCCGGCGACAGCGACAGGTCCGCGCACCTCACCAGCACCACGCGTGTCATAGTGTTGTGTACTGTGTCAGTATGTCAGTATGTCAGTATGTACCTGGGGAAGCGCAGCGACACGCCCTTGCTGGGGTCGACGAGTCCCCGCGCGGCCGCGTGCGCCGGCGACAGCGACAGGTCCGCGCACCTCACCAGCACCACGCGTGTCATAGTGTTGTGTACTGTGTCAGTATGTCAGTATGTCAGTATGTACCTGGGGAAGCGCAGCGACACGCCCTTGCTGGGGTCGACGAGTCCCCGCGCGGCCGCGTGCGCCGGCGACAGCGACAGGTCCGCGCACCTCACCAGCACCACGCGTGTCATAGTGTTGTGTACTGTGTCAGTATGTCAGTATGTCAGTATGTACCTGGGGAAGCGCAGCGACACGCCCTTGCTGGGGTCGACGAGTCCCCGCGCGGCCGCGTGCGCCGGCGACAGCGACAGGTCCGCGCACCTCACCAGCACCACGCGTGTCATAGTGTTGTGTACTGTGTCAGTATGTCAGTATGTCAGTATGTACCTGGGGAAGCGCAGCGACACGCCCTTGCTGGGGTCGACGAGTCCCCGCGCGGCCGCGTGCGCCGGCGACAGCGACAGGTCCGCGCACCTCACCAGCACCACGCGTGTCATAGTGTTGTGTACTGTGTCAGTATGTCAGTATGTCAGTATGTACCTGGGGAAGCGCAGCGACACGCCCTTGCTGGGGTCGACGAGTCCCCGCGCGGCCGCGTGCGCCGGCGACAGCGACAGGTCCGCGCACCTCACCAGCACCACGCGTGTCATAGTGTTGTGTACTGTGTCAGTATGTCAGTATGTCAGTATGTACCTGGGGAAGCGCAGCGACACGCCCTTGCTGGGGTCGACGAGTCCCCGCGCGGCCGCGTGCGCCGGCGACAGCGACAGGTCCGCGCACCTCACCAGCACCACGCGTGTCATAGTGTTGTGTACTGTGTCAGTATGTCAGTATGTCAGTATGTACCTGGGGAAGCGCAGCGACACGCCCTTGCTGGGGTCGACGAGTCCCCGCGCGGCCGCGTGCGCCGGCGACAGCGACAGGTCCGCGCACCTCACCTCCAGCACCACGCGCGCCGACACCCACGTGTCCGCCGCGTGCGACGGGCTGAACCTGTGGCCGCATTTGCATATAAAAACGTGTCTTAAATTTAATATTTCGCAATAAATATTTGAATAAGAAGATGTTCCGCCCCGTGGCGCCCGTGAAGTGAGCGGAGAGTGACCTGTAGTACGGTTTGGGCGCGTCGATGACGTGCGGCCGCAGCAGGTCGGCCAGCGCGGCGAGGTCCTGGTCGCTGAAGCCGGTGCCGATCTTGCACAGCGCCTGGTACTCCTCGCAGTCGGGCTCGTAGCAGGCCAGCAGGAAGCCGCCGTACACGCCGGCGCGCTTGCCCCGCCCCAAGTACGCGCCGATCACCACCGCGTCGATCGTGTCGCCCACGCCGTCCAGGTAGTCCTTCTTCAACTGACGACACAACACAACTGTTTAGCATTTGTGTACCAGATCAACGAGTGCTTTTATGGTGATTCATTAATTAATTCTAATATCTAAAGTACTCGTATGTTTAAGAAGATGTCCAAAAAAATATAACTATTACGAGACCTTGAAATAAATATCGAACAAATAGCTGATTAGAGACTACAGCGGTGAGTGGTGACGTTGTGTCCGTGCGTACCTTGAGCCAGTTCCTGGAGCGCCTCGCGATATCGTACCTGGCGCTGTCTCCGCGCAGCGTCTTGACCATGAGTCCCTCGCAGGAGCCGCGCACGGCCTCCTCCAGGAAGGCCTGCACCTCCTCCATGCTGCTGCAGTCCGCGCTCGTCGCGAACTGCCACGCGCCTGCACCAACACGCAACAATATATTAATATATTAACAACTACCCCTAAAACTTGCGGGCGTGAAGTAGAGGTGTGTGTGTGTAGCCCACCTTCCACCTGATTGAAGTGTGTCCGCAGCAGTTCCCGGCGCCGCTGCAGCGGGTCCCGCACGAGCGCGCGGCCGTTGAGGAACAGCAGGTCGAACACGAACACGCACACCTGCACCCTGATGTCCGCCGCCGCCGCTGCCTTGCGCTTGCGCGTCGACAACACCTGCAACGCGAGATACATTACACGTACTTAACACATCTTACAACTATCTCTAAAGAATACAGGTGTCTCTATTTCCCTTATGTTACCATCTATCTCCAATTCAGCAGACCAACAAATGATCTGCCACTTAGTCACTGTCCACTTACTTTTTATCGACTACTCATATTAGGATCATCCATAAATTACGTCACACCTTAAGGGGGAGAGAGGAAAATCATGAATTTCGTGAAACGTAATTTATGGGTGGCCCCTTAGACATACCATAAAAGTAGAAGAAATGTTCCAGCGACTGTAGTGTACTGTTGTTACCTGGAAGGGCAGTATCTGTTTGTTGGTGACGTCGTAGGCCACCGCCTCGCAGTCCAGCACGCAGCTGTACACGTCCTCCTTCAGCAGCGACGGCAGCCGGCCCAGTATGTCCGGGTACTTGCTGCAAACATCAAGAAATTAAGGGCGCTCCAACATTTTTGACGCGCTCGATTTCGTCGATCCGCGGCGAGCGAGCGCTCGCCCGCCGCCCGCGCACCGACGCCGCCGCGGCCGCACGCACACACTCACATCACATTCACCGCGCCGCCGCCTGCGACTCGTCACTCGTACGCGTCACTGTCTCGCCCTTGTCTTACCGTGCGCGCCAAAACACAATACTGTTCATTTATTGGTATTTACGTATATTTATATTATTGAAAATGTGTACAAATTAAGACGTGTATGTGTTTAAAATATAAAGTATAAAGTTAAAACATATCAATATATCTATTTATACATTGACATTTAGCTAGACATCAGTGGCGAAACTAAAGGCCGCGGGTTCGATTCCGCACCAATAGTTTCTCGTAGTATGTGATACTTATGACTAAAGACTGATACGGGGTCATTGAGATAATATTACTACGTATAGAGAAGACATCCTAAGCAAAAATCATGCTCCATTTTATGACGAGATAAAACTAAAACCGCAGCAGCACTCAAATAATCAATTAGCTGTCTAACCAAACGCTTACAAGTGTAGTTTTCTCGCGACCAAAAGGTCGAAAGCGCCGTGTATTTCATGGCGCTTACGCGTTTCGTTCACATCCTTCAATGAATTGTCATTTTCATAGACTAACACAAATGAATGTGATTCCTGGATGTATTTATTTATAACTAGCTGTTGCCCGCGACTTCGTCCACGTAGACTACAGGGTTGAGTTCAGAAAGAAAATAAGTTATAGTCTATTTTACTCCTCAGGGTCTTATTTATGTCCATACCAAAAATCATACAAATCAGTCAAATTACGTGGAACCGTTACGCGCCGGTCGGCGCCTTGTACATAATTATTGGTCATTATTTTAAAACTGCGATATCTTCTAAGATACTCATTGAAATTTGAAATCAAATGATGTAAAGTGCAAACTTCTTTAAAATTAAATACTTATACTTAATAACGCATTTTTTTTGAATAAGGATTATTATATTCCTTATAAAAACATCTTCACAAACAATGCTTTATGTTAGAACAAATTTCGTTAGCATAAAAGAGGTTATAATGAACCAACCCTAAAAGTCAGACATATGCTATCGCTGTCTTTTTTGTAGGTATTATCAAGCTCTCCAACTTCTCTTTAGGACTCAACTATATATTTCCCATGGGTAAGGCAGCGTTTGCAAAAAACGCTTTCGTTCGCCCATTTTTTCATCGACTTACTTCGGAAATCCGGCTACAAGGAAAAAGACTTATCATTTTTTGGACTAACATATTATAAGCCTATAACATCCGGAGATTGATTTCTACAACGTCACAAACATACAAATTCACAAACGTTACCTGATTATAATATTAGTATACATAGTATAGAAGTATAGATTATAATTTATTGACTGCCTCGTGGTCTCACGGTACATATATTGGCTACGCGATCTAGAGGTCTTGGGTTAGATTCCCAGGTCGGGCAAATTGTTATCGAGTTTTTTTATTGGCAAATTCTTAGTAGTTTGAGTACTTTACACTGGCTCCTTATAGACATGGGATTGAAAACATTTTGGCGAAAAGCTGGTTCAGATAAGTTCGTAAATGTATAAAATGTGCTGTAAGTGGTACAAAACGGATTCAGTTAAAAACTTTAATAAATGCCACAGCGGAATTTGCCTAGAGTCCGAAACTTTAGGCCTGCAATATACATGTATCTACATAATACCTAGTTGCTACATATTATGCTGAATATGAAAATACCCGAAAATTTTCCCATTCGTGTATATTTTTCGGGTATTTTCCCTATTTTTTCCATATTTGGGGTTTTTCCGGGCAAAATCCCATCTATAAACCCCTCGGGCTCCTATTTATGCCCATAGCAAAAATCATACAAATCGGTAAAATCTATACTAATATTATAAAGCTGAAGAGTTTGTTTGTTTGTTTGTTTGAACGCTAGGATCTCAGGAACTACTAGTCCGATTTGAAAAATTCTTTCAAGATTAGATAGCACATTTATCGAGGAAGGCTATAGGCTATGTAACATCACGCTACGACGAATAGGAGCGGAGCAGCAATAAAGAATGTTTCAAAATCGGGGACATTTTTTTCTTTTTGTGAGCTTCCGCTGCGTGCGCTGCGGAAACGGTTAAAGTTTCGCTAAAATAATGTATGAGAGAAATGTTCCTTTTTAAAAGTTCTAAATAAAAGTCCGCGACAGCATATGTCTAGCTTTTAGGATTGGTTCACTATAACCTCTTTTATGCTAAGTAAATTTGTTATAAAATAAAGCATTGTTTGTGAAGGTATTTTTATAAAGATTATATTAATCCTTATCCAAATAAATGCGTTATTTAGTATAAGTATTTAATTTAAAAGAAATTAGGCCTTAACATCATTTGATTTCAATGAGTATCTTAGAAGATATCGCAGTTTCAAAATAATCATCAAGCGCGCAAAAATATGTACAAGGCGCCGACCGGCGCGTTACGGTTTCACGTTTAAATTATCTTGCTGATTTGTGTGATTTTTGGTATGGGCATAAATAGGACTCTAAGAATTAAAATAGACTACAACATATTTTCTTTCTGAACCCAACCCTGTAGTCCACGCGGACGGAGTTGCGGGCAAAAGCTAGTTTTTTATACGTGAAACCGTAATGCGACGGTCGGCGCCTTGTACATAATTGTTGCGCGCTTGATGATTATTTTGAAACTGCGATATCTTCTAAGATACTCATTGAAATCAAATGATGTAAAGGGCTAATTTCGTCTAAATTAAATACTTATAATGGATAACGCATTTATTTCGATAAGGATTAACATAATGTTCATTAAAATACCTTCACAAACAATACTTTATTTTAGAAAAAATTTGGTTAGCATAAAAGTGGTTATAGTGAAGTAATCGTAAAAGATAGATATAATATGCTGTCGCGGACTTTTTTTTAGAACTTTTAAAGGAGAACAATTTTATCATACACTATTTTAGTGTAACTTTAACCGTTTCCGCAGCGCACGCGGAGGAATCTTTCAAAAGGGAAAAAAATATCCCCGATTTTGAAACATTCTTTATTGCTGCTCCGCTCCTATTGGTCGTAGCGTGATGATATATAGCCTATAACTTTCTTCGATAAATAGGCTAACTAACACTGAAATATTTTTTTCAAATCGGACCAGTAGTTCCTGAGATCCTAGCGTTCAACCAAACTCTTCAGCTTTATAATATTAGTATAGATAGTATGAATTGGCAATCGCATGAAAACATAATGTACTTATCTCAATTTAGTGACTGACCCTGTTTACTATGTAGTACAAAATACCCGTCAAGACGAATGAAACGAGCCCATACTCGATTAGGTAGGATTGTTTAATTGCCGAGTTCTTATGAACATCTTTCATAAGAACTCGGCAATTAAACAACCATCCATCATCAGACCCTCGATACCATCTAACAGCAAAGTATTCGACAAGACGAATCAAACGAGCCCATACTCGATTAGGTAGGATTGTTTAATTACCGAGTTCTTATGAACATCTTTCAGCTCCATCATCAGATCAGCATCATGTCAGCATGATATAGCGGCGTCATGCGATTTAAAATTGCAGCTCAGTAGGCAACTAAAATGAGTGAAACGAAATAAAACATTCCATAAAATAATTAAAACTAATTACTTATATTTTATCTTTATGTAATAAAACTAATATTTTTAAACAAATAAATTCACCCAAAAGTCACTTTTTCAGTTAGACTCCATACTAAGTTTTGTGTTGAAAGTACCAGAGACTACGAGATCCCGGAGCGGGAATCGAACCCGTGGCCTTTTATTTAACTGCGCCATGGGTCTGTCAAATAAATAATCTAATAATAATATCTAAGATCTTCACAAGAGGGCCAATGTATTCATAATTGGCAACAGTAAATTATTGAATTATTTTTTAAATATGACGTATAAAAACCATTATCATTTACTGAACTTACGAAATTATTTACACTAAAATTCAATGTCATGTAAGGACACATAACCCAATTCAAATTCCAATATTACAATACGTCCGAAAGAATACTCATTCATTGATTGTAAACAACAATGTTATCTATCGGAACGGCTATTGGCTAATGCCTGTTCTATTGCTACGCTCACACACACATCGATAGGTAGTTACTTCGTTGTCAATTTTATCTACGACGAGAGGGGGGTAAGCGACGAGACAGCGACATAGACATGCTTCCAAGACCGCGGCTCACCGCGGAATGGCACTCGGTCGGCGAAAAATGTATGGGGGAATTTAGATGCGTTGACGTTTTAGCCTATAATTAAAAAACTATATATTTCTATGTCCAAAATGTTTACTTTTTGTATTGAGGAGTATATAGGTCGCAATATTATGTATATTGATGTGCCTCCGGAAAACATACAGCATTGCTTTGAAGAAGACGTGCATACTTACGCGTAAACTGCGGACTTCCGGTACACCAAGTCATCCGGTTGTTACAATTTTATGTGGCGGTAGTTTTTTCCCACCAGCTAGAACCTACCTTTGGAGGTGCTGTCATTTTTCAATTCATAGCGTTGTGTACTTTCGCCGAGTGCGGACGAAATTACTTAGTTCATTTTCATGATACCACATATATAGTAAAATACATAGTAAAATACATAGTTTTGATTTCTTATAAGAAGCAATTTCAAAAAGTTTAGTTTGAAATTTAAAAAAATATATACGGTGAATCGCAAATGGATAGTTAGTCGGAAGGCAAGATCGATATTATCGACAAGGCCAATCGACCAATGCTTGTAAATTCGCCGGCATCCGAGAAGGAAACAGAACAAGATAAACGGGGACTCCACTGGCTCTGGCAGTTCCTCGTGCAGCGAGTGGGATGAATCACCACGTAGAACACGAAGTCGTGTCGCACAGGTAACCGTCGATCCTAGTATCGATGAGTTATATGCCCGGGTGAGTCTCCTCATTTTATTATTATACAACAAAGTTACGTCCACAATCTATACAAGGACAATTATATCATGGAAGAGCATGACTAAAATAACAATGACTACGCAACGAATTTACTTAAATAATTAAAATTGCAAAATTGTTTTTGACGAAAAGAGGGTATTATATGCCGCAAACAAAACACGTGCGCAACAATTACGTAATCTTTAGCATTTTAATTTGCTCCTGTGGTAGCACATTATATACAAGAATTTCTCTATATACAAGAATATTAGTAGTTAAGTAACTTACTTTCCCAGGTTTCTTGTAACCAAAACATTTACGATGAAATGTGTTGTTTTTATGAGGGAAATAATCTTTTGGCTACCATCGAGGAAGCAATTGCGGGTATTACCTATGCATTGTTTAAATCAAAGAGAATTATTAGCCTAGTTTAAAGGTATCTTTGATTTGGACCCACATATGTCCATATGATTTTATTTCGGACAATAATATTATCGTTATGTATATAATTAAAAATTAATAATAATGCAAAATTGTATAAATAGTGACACCCGCTTTATGCCTCCGATCTCTCCAGTCCATCTAACATTTGCCTGAGAGAAATCGCTGGCAGCGGTAAAGCCCCCATTTGTGACACTACGTTATTTCGAGTTGCTTAAAACAATGCAGTTTTATTATGGTGTACAATAAAGAATAAAAATAAGTAAATAAATATTACCGAAGCTTCCATAAAATATTTTTCAACAGACGGACTGTTGATTCAGTAAATTGTTTGCGGTAAACGAACCCGATAAAGGTATTCAAAGGTCTATAGCTAGTTTACCTCCTAGCGATTAATTCTTGTTCAATAAAACAAGATTAAATGTTCAGATTGCTGTTGCGAAGATTAAATGCCTTGGACGTCTCAAGTTTATGGTTGTCATCGCAAAGCCAAATAATAATAATATCAGAACAATTGTTGACGAAAATAACATTGGAAATAAAGCCGTTTGGACCGAAATCGACATCGGATAAATTATTCAAGGTCTCTTGAATCAAATCTTTCTCGAAAGAGTACTCAGAAACATTCTCGAGTTTCATCTCGCAAAATTTTCGTCAAAAGAAACGCGATGCTTTTGACTGACAAAAGGCGATGCCTGATATTCGAGTTATGACATGAATTTGACTTCAGACGATTCTGTACAAGATTTTCGGCTACCGAGGCATTGGCCGTAAAACTAGATGCCACGTGCCAATAACAAAATCACACAAGCTGTTTTTTGAGAATCAGTTAAGACCATTTATTGGAATGATATGCCAGCCTTTTAGGTCCAGCCTAAACGCCACATCTGTTTTTGACGTGTAGGGTCTCGGCGACTCTGTGCACGAAGGAATGTCGAGTGCTAGATGTTTCTAGACGACTTCCTTATGGTCAATCAGGACCATTTCCAAGTTATGTACTCAGGCTGCGGAAGCCGTGAGGCACTTGGAACTTCTGGGTTATATTATCATTACCAGAAACTTTATTTTTTGGACCAACCCAGGATTGGAATATCTGAATATTCGATGGCAAATGGCAAAGAACATCATATTCCTTTGAAAAACGAGAGAATTCTCAACGATGACTTAGATTGATGCTCTGAAACATAAAGCCGAATGAATCTTCGTAAATAACAAAGCATGCTGGGTTATTCAAATTTTGCCGTGCCTCAGGGCAGATTACAAAGGCGCAACGACCAAGATTTTATAGCTTTTCAACAAAAGCCAAACGAACCAAACACAAGATATTCCAAGAAATTGGCGTTACAAGAAATGGTAGCGCGGAGCTACCATCCACTCTTGATCAATACTCAAATTACTCATTTCTGAGCGGCGGACGCTACGGATCTGAGTTAGGGTGCGGAACCCTATTGTCCGGCACATGGACACTTCGCCAGAAAACGGTGGTATTGCTACAAGAAGGCATTTGTACACAGTCACAGCAGTAACCAAGCCAAAGCGACTGGTTTAGAGAACTCTCAATTATGCTCGTACAATCAAATGATCAAACCTTGATAGCATATATACGAAAGGAGGGAGAAACAAGGTCACTAGCCTTACTGGCTCCAATTTGCAACCAGTTATGGTTGACAGTTAATAAAAATAACCATTTGACAGCCCTTGTTGCTATTGGTTGAACACCGCCTTGCGAAAAGCCGCGGGGTTCGTTCCCTGCACCGACCACTATTTATGTGATGAGCAAATATTTGTTTCGGGTCTGTGTGTTTGTGAGACCATGATGAGTCTCTTGTGGTCTGATACTCTTGACGACTTTTTTCCTGCTGTGGGGTCGGAGCTGTGCTTGTGACTGTTGAGTATATTTATTTATACACTTATTATCTCACAAAGAAGTATAATACATATAATAGCAGACAGGTTTATGCGAGAAAAATACCCTGCAGAATAGCATCTTTAGATTCAAGCGACTTTAGAAGTCTTTCAATAGTGAGACCAACCCTGAATAGAGCTATTTGCAAGTTGGAAAGGTGCTATAGTGAGAAAATACGACTCCATAGAGTCCAATCACTAGATAACATAGATGCCTACAGCAAAACATTGAAATTAACAAAAGTATTCACACTTCCTAACCTCCTACCAAGGGTGCTCCTGCACTCGTACAGTGTGAGGAGAAAATACTCATTTCATTATTAATAGCACTCAACCACATGCTATCGGGCCAATCTGCCTCATGCTTTTTGTTTTGAGAACCTGACCAGCAAAGTCCAGGACCAACCACAGTTACCCTGGAAGATGCAAAAATGTCATTACCCCCTCTACAAGGAGATACTTCAATCTTGATAGGTTGGAAAATGGGGGGGGGGGGGGGGCAAAATAATACTGGTAAAGAGAAGAGAATACAAGGAACATCTCATAAGTAGTCGGAAGAGAATTCCACTTTGTCATCATACCTACCAGTCGAAGGAAATAGATAACATGGTGTTTCAAGTTCCTCAACCATCTGAAATTGATAATTTTTTAATGGTGGTTTTGTTTTTGTTTTCTTTTTCAGGAAAAATTATATTGCAATACTTGTTTATAAGTTATCAATTTTGGCTTTTTGTGGTCCATATATAGAACAAGAAAAAATTACAAATTTAATTATAAAGCAAACAGTTATGTAATTAGGTTGGCCAGACCAAAAAGTTGTACTTTCACTTGTGGCTCAAGAGTGGTTTTAGAATAGCGTTTTATCTATCTCCATAATATACTCGTTTTGAAATAGCTCCTAAAAACCTCAACGGTTCTCAGGGAGTTTTAATAGTCATGATCTTACTGTACTTAGATTTTAAATCATAAATTTTTTGATAATGGATCGGAATTTTGACTGAACATAGATACTCTGTCATATATATATTAATCTTCATGGAGGCTTTCTTAACACTGTGTTGTTAACAGCTGCCTAGTATTTTTGATTACATCACTAATGAAATAAATAAAAAATTATATAATGGGGCACAAATACTACCAATTAACACAAACAACCTTTTAATTTCACTATCAAATAAAGTAAAGGCAGTCTTTACAGCCATGCTCCAAATTGGAATGGAAAGCATGTTTTACATAGATATTTGAGTTCATCCACCTCCTGCAAGTTGTAGGTCGGTTGTAGTGTCTTCGGTGGGTTAGAGATTGAGCCAATTACTAGTGGATGGATTTTATCTCGTGGTCACCAGAAATCGTCTACCACAAGCCTTATTGAACATTGTCGTGAAGTTAATGTTACTAACAACGTAGTAAAGTATTTTTATTTTTTATTTTTTTTTCCATCCTAATTAGTTAAGAGTTAAATATTGACATTTTATTTAACTAATTATGGAGTTTAGTAATTGTGTATACAGTACTGAGTACATTCTTGATAGCCCTTTTTGTCTGTCTACAATCAGTTTAGTAGGTATCACTTTTTATACTAATAATAACATTAAATTCAATCTTATTTCCGATTATTCATTATTTATTATTATCATCATAGCGTTGTGCTTTTACTAATCACCAGCAGATAACAAACACGTCTTCAAAGCAATGCTGTATGTTTTCCGGAGGCACATCAATATAACGGTTTTACATAACAATAAAACCGATATTATGTGCCGAGAAGGAAAACATACAGCATTGCAGGAAGTTCTTCCTGGTGAAGACTATGAATTGAAAAATGACAGCACCTCCAAAGGTAGGTTCTAGCTGGTGGGAAAAAACTACCGCCACATAAAATTGTAACAACCGGATGACTTGGTGTACCGGAAGTCCGCAGTTTACGCGTAAGTATGCACGTCTTCTTCAAAGCAATGCTGTATGTTTTCCTTCTCGGCACATAATATCGGTTTTATTGTTATGTAAAACCGTTATATTTAAAGTCGAAACATTGATTAATTTTAATGTATAGGGTACCTACTTAGACCCTATTTTTCTCAATTTTGAGCGATCATTGTGTTGGTAAAATCGTCTTTGTGTATATATTTTATATGGTGACATATACTTTTTTTTAATTACATATATAGATGAATATATACTCTTTGATTGTATATATTATAATTTGTTAACATTTGAAATATTTTAATTCAATAAAACTGCACCTGAAAAGCGTCGATTTTTGCATAAAAGTGTAATAGCGCCCTTAAGTAATTTTAATGTAATCTTTATTCGTGCATTGAACTTAGTACACATGAAATAAATATACAGGCTGTATTCAGACCGTGATCGAAAACTAAGGCGGGTAAAAGCTACGGTGATTTTTAACCCATTAACGCCCTCTGTACTAAATAAACGACACCATTTCAAATAAAAAAACAATAGTCTTTTATGTATGATTCAGACAAATTAATATTTAAAATAAGTAATTGATGACCTTAGCTTCTTTGAAAGCATAAAAAAAGTAAAGAAATTAATCGGTTTACCGCCTTTTTTTTACATTTTAATGTGCAAATATTTTTGCTGCTCAGGTAAGTGAATTATTTTATTTTTTTAACTAGATTTACGTATGTTTTTCAGTGTGATTATGCATTTTATTATTAGATTATGAGTCTAAGTTGCTATAATAAAAAAAATATCTTGAATTCATCATGTATCTTGTGACTTAGACTACGATTTACCTTGATGTCGTTTTTTTAGTACACTGGGCTTTAGTGTTATATTTTATTCGCAGATAAAATTTCTCGATTCTATGCTGCAAATCAGTATCGCGGGCTTGAGGAAGCTGTAAACGCCGTTGCGGAAGATTAGAGTGATAATGAACATAACCTTATTATTTTACCCCCTGGACCTGACGTATTGACGGACAAAAAGAAGGTGAAGACGACTTACAAACGTCAGAACTACCGAAAGATATTCCTGAAACAATTGAGGTAACACGTCGTCGACGTCATTCATCTGAAACGTCAGACTGTGAAGATAGTAACGATGAACCTTTATCGAACAAAAGAAGGCGTCCCAATCCAAGCGATATATTACCGACATGGAGGAAGTGTTCACCATCTTACTTATCTTTTTCCCAAGATTTGCGTAGATTTCTGGGGATTCTTATTTTATCAGGACATGATAGATTACCGAAAGGGCGTCAGTATTGGAGTTACGATAAAGATCTTGGAGTACCACTTGCTGCCCGGTGCATATTCGATATTATGGATGCTTCTATTTTCATGTACCAAGTGAGCTCAGTCGAAAAAAAGTGGTGGTGGGCTATTTTCACCAACTTGCTTGATATGTGTGTAACTAACGCTTGGCGTCTGCACAGCATGAGCAGCGAAGAACGCTTTGACCAGCTTGACTTCCGGCGACACGTAGCGAGATATTATCAACAGCGTAACATCAGTATCAAAAGCCGTCCATCCGGTATTGAAATAGCAAGACCATGCCCAAAAAACAATGGACATAACCTTAGGAAGCTGCCCAAAAAATTAAGATGTATTTTGTGTCAAACGCATATAAAATGGCAGTGTAGCACGTGCCAAAATACATTGTATATAGACAAGGATTGTTTCGCTAAGTATCACGCATAAACGCCCGCTGTACTATAAAAAGTACGGCTCCAAATATGGATTTTTATTTTATTTTTTTTATTTTTAACATTATAATGTGTCTTTATAGTCCTTATGTAACCTATTAATAAAGCTATATTAATAAAAATATAACTCGTATTAATTTGGGCGTTAATGGGTTAAATACCCATGGGTTGGTGATCACCGTTTTTGTATATTTTCACTGTTTTTAATAATTGTTTACTTATATTCATACAGAAATGTAATACACTAATTTAGACGTTATGCTTGATTTTTTTCATAATTTGTACATGCTAGTTGCTGATTAGAGTGCATTATGTGTCGCTCACGTGGTGTTGTCCTCCTGGTTGCGGCTGAAGATGGCGGCGCGCGCGAGGTCGGGCGCGTCCCTGTCCGCGAGCGCCGGCACGTGGATCTGCGCGCGCTCGCCGTCGTACTTCCACTCGCACGTGAACTCGCAGCCCTCGAACCTGAGACATACGTACACATTACTGCACCGGTGCTAATACTAATACTAGTATATGTGTGTGCGTGTGTGCACCTGCTGAATATCTCGTGCACGCCGCGCGTGGGGTGCGCCAGCATGGGCTTGAGCGGCACGCCGGGCGCCAGCACGCAGCGCCGCGCCAGTGACGTCACGCCGCCCGCCAGCAGCGCGCCCACCACGCGCGAGTAGTCGGGGCACTCGCAGTACGCGCTCTTCACGGCCAGCACGTGCTCCTCCACCAGCGCCTGCAGATATACACTTATACACTCACATATTGGTTAAGTAATCAAGCTTTTATTTCTATGAAAAAATGTAAAAATAATTATGTCAACATTATCTTACTCTAATTATTCGATAACTATCGCCTCAATGAGGCCAGCCTCACTTTATTTAAAGGTTAAAAATTATGTATGCCTAAAAACGGTTGTGTAACACTGTCATAGAGTGTCAAGTGATTCTAACTGGTAGGTAGAGCGCGTGTAGTGACCTTGAAGTTGTCGGGGTGCATGTCCCGCGCGGCGTCCAGCTCCTGGCCGGCGCGCTCGGGCGGCGTGTGCGCGGCCGCCAGCGCCAGCGCGTGCAGCGCCGACTGCTCCGCCAGGCCCACGCGCAGCTTGCCCTCCAGCGACCTGCACACACACATTCCGTTACTAATACCGAGGACTGACGTTCTCACTTGCAGTGGAGACAGGTGCCCATGAGTAGAACGGAAAAAAATGCTTTATAATTTTGTAAAACGATGTTCGGCAGTCTTTATGGCCAGTTTTCGACCAAACTACTAGTTTTTATTTTTCATTAATCTTTCCGTATCCAGACTATATTTTTTATTCCACTGACCACAAGCTTTCTCGAACATTGAAAGTAGCAAGGACTACCAACGCTTGGCTGGCACGGCTAGACAGACTATTCATCAAAGAACAATAAACGTGTTTGATGTGTAAAAAAAGATTACGTATAGAGATCGTATAATACTAACCTTATTAAATATTTAGCTTCAGAATGTCTGCACGCAACAAACAACGATTGTATTTTGTTGATCTTTTTGTTGACCGATGCATGGCCTGAAAACATTAATATTGTTAATTATGCATACAATGCATTTCTTCATCCACGCTTCGCCAATGGAAACGAATAAATTGAATAACGTGATGGGACATGAAGTCACCTTGGGTAACATGGCGTGACATGAGGTCACGTTGGGGAACATGGCGTGACATGAGGTCACATTGGGGAACATGGCGCGACATCAGGTCGCACTGAATAAAATAATGGGACATGAGATCACTATAGGTAATATGATGTTACCGGTCATGCGCGCGATGTCCTGCAGCGCGTGGAAGACCCCCCGCAGCGTGAGCGGCTTGGCGGCGAACATGGTGCGCTGCGTGTTGCGGGCGGCGAGCGCGGCGCTGCCCAGGTCGCCCTCGCGCCGCGCCGCCGCGCGCACCTGCGCCACGCTGCGGCCCGTGCACTGCCCCACCGCCTTCATCAGGTACGTCTCCGCGATGCCTGCATGTATACACTCATGTAACGCAGCTCTTACTCACTTCCTCTACTCTAGTAACACAAAAATGTTACTTACCGAGTTCCAAACTATGATAAGCTGGTGCCAGCTGATTGAGACACAGATATACACTCGGCAACAGGTCCTCAGGAGTCAATGCGATCACTGAACGGAAATAGTTGCTGAGGATTTCAATCATCTTGAGCCTCGCTGAAGTGCCTTCGATGGCCTGTAGTGTCTGGGCGAGAGCCAAATATGGCACCTCTTGGCCTTTGGACCAGCATGCATCTTTTACAGGATGGTATTTGAGTTTGGCAGGATTGTATTCAGCCTCTGTAATAAACCAGGTAAAATGCTTGCATAAATGTTTCTTTAGAAATGAGATTTCTAACATAACAAAGTATGTTCAATATAACCTATCACTGGTAATTGGTAAACTTAAAAGTAGAAAATGTAATATTGTATCAGAGTTGGAAAGATAAAAGGTATTTACCAGGAACTAAGCTAGCATCTTCTGTTTTATCATCAGATTTCTCTTTTTTAATAATTGTAAAGAAGTCTTTTTTCTTTTTGTTTTTATCTTCCGTTTTAGATTTATTTGTTTTAATGCTTTCACTCTCTTTTGTTTTAATATCTTCACTGTCATTTGTTTTAGGTTCTTCACTATCTGCCATTGGTTCCTTCTTTACATTGACCAAAAATGATTTCATAGATTTTTCCTCTGGAGACTTGCTATTTCTATCTTTCAAAGTCTTTTCAGTCTTCACTTTTTTTGATTTAGTATTATCAATTTTTTTCTCTTCAACATTTTCCACTTTAACTTTACTTTCAGTATCTACAGTGACATTTGATTTTAAATCTTTTTTCTTCTCTTCATGCTCTGGTGATTCATTTTCTAATGAACTGCTTGTGTTTTTCTTGGGTGACTGAGATTCACTACTTGAACTGTTAATCCGTAGCCGTTTTGTTTTCTTCTTCTGAGCAGACTTACTTGGTGTAACTGTGTCACTATCACTACTGTCTAAGCGCTGTCTTTTTGAGGTTGGCTAAAAATAATACATACTCCAATTGATCTTAATTTTAATTGTTTCTCAGGATTAAAATAGAACACATATGTATTGAAACATAAAACATGCAAGTAAGCATAGTAAGTAAACACCACACCATCCATGTGATAAAATAAAATAAATAACGCTTTATTGAGAGTATCAACATGATGGTATGTCATTTTCAAGCTAAAAATCTTAAACCTTCTTAAAATAGCAACCAATTAAGACTTCAAGTCAGTGATGATTATCATTATTATTTTATAATCAATACTGTACATATCAATGGTTCCAAAATTTTGATAAAAATAATTATTTTACCTTGTCTTCAGATTCAGTGTCACATGAGTTGTGCCTATTGACATCCTTATCAACAACTCGCTTTTTTACAGCAGCTGGAGGGGTTCTTTGAAAAAATGATGTGATAGTCTTTTGTGCCATGGTTCTTGAGTTCAACAACTGTGATTTTGTAGACACTGCCTTAAATGTACTTTCAATGAGAATGGGCTTGCATACTATACTAGAAGCTCTAACCAGCCATGCAATAGTGCTCATGAGGTCATTCTGTATGCTACTTCTGAAACCAATAATCTATTAATAATAATTTATTTCATAACCTGTCATAAGCACTGTCCAGAATTTGGAAGGATCGGCAACCTATTTATAGAATAAACTAGTGGAGTAAGGTCTCGTCCCTCACCCCCCTACATACTCCAATGTTCATGACAAATGATACTATTTCACACACTACTTAAAATTTACAAATAGATGTCATCAAATTATGAAAATCTATCAAGTTCTTATAAGGATGAAAAAAGACTGAAAAATAAATGGGATGCATTAGGCAGTAACGTCGCTCAATTTATATCTATATCGTCATTTGTCGTAAAATTCACTTAACTAAAAATACAAGTTATCACTTAATACTCACGACTTCTTAGAACGTAACCAACTTACATAGTAGGCGACGCTGTTATAGAAACATTTACAAATAAGTAACGTATTTACAAGTAAGTAATTCACTCCTTGATATAGAATTCAAAAAGTATACTCATATAATCTAATCAACACTTTGGTATACCATATTATAATATACACATATTAAAAAATGGGAATTGGCGGGAATATACACTTGTCCTTTGAATCATTCCAATTAACGCTGTTTTTGTACATAGTAACTTCAAGAAGTAGTTTAATAAAATGTATTTTTTAGACTCAGTTATAAGCGTATGTTTTTAGTAAGGTGGTTTTATTAAATATTTTTGGAACATTAAGTTAAATTTACCTGGCTTCTGAAGTATCTAACAGCTTGTGCTAATTGCAGGGTCACGATATTTTCATTTATTACTTCGGTGTCATTGTCTAGAATGTCAAACATTTTTAAAAATCGATAGGTACATAAAATAAAATGGATAACTTCTCCCATTTTTTTTAAATTCATAGCCGTTGCAAATATTTTACCGAATGAATATAAATAAATATTATTTGCTTTTAATCATATAATAGATGTTTCCGAACGAATACTTTAACTTCCGATTTAGAATTATCCTTTTATCTTTAATTCAAGTGTTATAGATTACAGACAATTATTTTGAACTAAATTAAAACAAAAAAGTTAAACAAAAGTCATTTTTAACAAGATATTAGATAACACTTGAAATTTATAATTAAAGTAATTGTGTTGATAAAAATCTAGAACTTATTTTGCTAAGATGGCGCCCTCTAGTAGTTGAACTGTCAACCATCCGCGTGTCGTCCATGTTCCGAATGTGGTGTGACTTATTTTTGTTTTGTGTTAATTTTCAATATAATATATTAAATGTGAAATGCATAAGCATGTGTCATCCTATATAGTGGAACCTTGCTCCGGCTGAATGGATCCCGCCGTGGCGTGGTATCAGCCCGAGCAGGAAGGACCCGCGAAGCGCCTGTGGCTTCGTATCTGGGAAACTCAAAGTGAAATAGACAAAATGAACTTGAAAAACTTAGAGAACGCTAATCCCAATGTGAACAAAACGCAAGACTTTATACCAATAAACGATGTGAACGGTGAAAGTAGAAATAATAATTATTTCAACCCTGCGCGGAGGAAAGTGAACGATAACCGCGCGTCGACTTTTAACCTGAACAAAAATCACGATGCCCTCATAGGTGAATTCGGAGGTTGTCCGTGGCGGATACCCAACTATAACTACAAGCCAGGAGCCCTAGGGTAAGTGGGAATGGCCAATCTTCACACAACTCATGTCGTTGTCAACGTGTTTGACAAGTTGGTTAGGTACGCAAGTGGTGAAGGCGCGCGGCGTGCTCGTGGCCGGTGTTGGCATGGAACTCCAGAGCTCCTCACGTGCATTTCGCGCTCTCGCTAATTGTCGTCGCTCGATTCTCATACACCCATACAATTCTTGTTAGAAACATTTGCAGTCCTTGGCCGTGATGCCGCTCGCTCGGGAACTATCTCAAGAGCTGATAACGTTTTCAACTAGCCAAAGACATGGTCATGTTTGTCACCCGCACTGGACTGTCATGAGCTGCACATGGCTATTCCTTATTCTCATTTAATCCAAAATATTTCTTTTCTGATACATATCAATATGATTCAAAACATCTCTTACCTAATGGTCAAATAATTTGCATGGACCTAATCAATACAAAATATGAAGATGAGAAACCAAATTAGTTTTAGCGAAAACTGGTAGTGTAGCATATAAATATGTACATAATATGTTCCTATGTTTGTGATTAATGTTCACCAAACAATGATTGTCTAATTTGCATTTGTGTTCAAATAAGAATTGCCATTAAAGTGTCTGAGACACCCAAATGTCAGCTGGAATTATGTCAGCTGTTATCATTTTGAACAATGATATCACTTTATCACTGTCATAGTGATACAAGATTTTATTTTAGCCCATTTAAGAGATTTACGGCAACAAATTTATTAACTACCAATGTGTGATTTTTATGTGTTAATAATAAAGTTAATGAATATGTAAATGAAGATGTCACCCAAGGGCAATTCTTTATGTTAATGTTGCAAAACAAATAATGGTTGAATAGATGCGAGAGCAAATAGAGTTGTTAATTCAGGAAGAGTTTGCCAAACATGTAAACAATCTGTACACATGACACAGTAATCTATGTATTGGATATTATGTATGTGTCCCAATGTAACAAGGAAGTTATGTCTGTAATGATTTTGTAAACAACTCAATGCAAACTCGCAACGTTTCTGTTTACTTTTAAGTAGAAGTCATATGTTTCATTGGAAATTAGAAAGTAGTGGATTTGGAATTTTTAATACAGTTGCAGTGTTTTTAAGCAATTAACAAAGTTTTTAGTATGCAGAAAAGTATTTTTAAATTTAAAAACATAGATTATGTTCTTTAGTATACACACAAAAATTGAATATTACTACTGAAAATTTAAAATGCAATCAAGCAATGCAAGATTTTTTATGCATTTACTAGTATTTTATTTAGTCATGAATGTTTCCAAGCAATAAATTATATTTAAAAAAATGGACTTGCACTGAAATATTTATTGAAGTAATTACTGCTTAAATAAAAGAGTTGGCTGTTTAATGTAGTATAACAGTAGCAATGATGATGCACGGATAATAAATGTGGTAACAGCAAGATATAACATTATCTAGAGTGATGTCACAAATACCCTGATATAATTTAATAATAAATTATAAAACAAATTTGAT
Source organism: Cephonodes hylas (assembly GCA_030295005.1). NCBI lineage: Eukaryota > Metazoa > Arthropoda > Insecta > Lepidoptera > Sphingidae > Cephonodes > Cephonodes hylas. Next base: position 119,997 of record AP025383.1, read on the forward strand.
AATTATCATGTCAATTGTTATCATATGTGGGGAATATTGTCGCTGAGTTCAAATGAAATTTTATGCCCCTGTTTTGCCAAGGATATCTTTGATTTTGTTCCTAATAGTTGGTTATTAAGAAATATGTCATATTCAGTGTTTTGCTACATATTGTAATTTTGTTGTGCAATTTGTTTAAGAATTAAATTTCAATGCTATTGCAAACTAAAATACTGTTCATTAAGTTTTGTTGACAGGTTAATAGATTACAAATCACAAGTTATTGCCTTGAAAAAAAAACCATAATAATTGATTTATTGCACACTTCAATAATGTATGTCATGTTTGAGTGTACGCAGTGGTATTTAATATGGTTTGAGTGTACGCAGTGGTATTTAATATTCTGTTTTGAATTACAAAATCCTATTGATGACCTTTAATAGACCATTTTGTGGCACACATTGACTTCATTTCATATATGAATCATATGTGAGGTCATTGTAAATTTATGGCCCCTCATAAACTCAGCACTGAATTAGCAACAAGTATGCTGTGTCAGACAATCATAAACTGAAAGTTTCCTACTCATGACTGTGTAGTAATGTGAACACTGAATTGTACTACTTTGGTAAAATTGTTGATCTGTTTTTGCAATTGATTGATTTGTTGCATCCTGCCGAGTTTTCTTCGGATTGATTCTTTTACAAATTATCTTATGACATGGAATTTGAAATGGTGAAATGGAGGTGTATAAATACATTCTAGGCCATTTTTTAGACAATGAGAGAAAGTAGAAAACTAAAATGTAGCACTATGTGTATGTAGGAATTTGTAGTGGTACTTCCAAAAAAGCCCAATAGCATTACACATTATTTTTTTAATGTTTGACTTCTAAAAAATCGTATGAAATTATTTTGCATTAATGTGAACGAAACAATTTTTGAAAGGCAACATAATTAGTTTACAAAGAGATGCAGCAAGTTTGCACACTACCAGTAGATCTATCATATGGTCCTTGCGCCAAACAATCTGGCGATTCCGTTAAGAAGTCACCCTCGATGGAGATGTGATACAATAATAAAGGGTATGAAACGAGCACCACCTGCCCGGTATTTATCTCGCCCCAATACCGACGATCCTTCTTCTAGCCCCTTTTGTGAAACCGTTTTCTTTCATTACAATTACTCGGATATCCGAGCACCGTTAACAAAGATATCTCTCATTGATTTATTTTTTTTTATCAGTATATACTTGGAAGATTAACAAAGATTCTTGCTTTTATTCTAGTATAGGCAGAGATGCATTACTGCTAACGTAATTAGACACCAAATAAATCGTTGCGGAGCACGGGGAAACTTGTTTCCAAATGGGATTTTAATACGCGGCCTGTCGTTCTACAATCAGTATACAAACAGTAGAGAGGTCCATAATATCTTTTCGCAATTTTTTTTTCCTACATGACATTGTTTCATATTTATATTCGGATATCCGTAGTCTTTTACAAAATGTTCGGTAAAAATACTCAAAAACAATTTATGCTTCATTGATTGGATTTCTAAAATTTGGATCCACATAGCATATTATTACATCCGTCATCGGACTTGACAGAAACTATTGTACAGCAGTCGCAACTTGTTTGCAAGTATAGTTTACGCTGACTTTATGAGAGTACGCAAAGTTAAAGCGTTTCATACCATGAAGTAATTGTGACAAGTGTTCGGCGTGCGATCCGCAGCCCCAGGGCTCTATCCGCGCTCTCTGGTATTGGCTTGTGCCATTAAATAATTTCAGTACCTCAACCGAGCCTGAAATATTTAGCGAAAAATGACAATAACGTTGTCCCCTTGCTTTTAAGATCTAACCACAACTGGCGAAATGGTAGCGTACAAATAAACCGCGGTCTTCTTCTTTATCGACCCATATACGCCCACTGCTGAGCACGGGTCTCCTCTACCATTGTGAGGGTTTAGGCCATAGTCCACCATGCTGGCCTAGTGCGGGTTGGCGGACTACACACCTAAGAAATTCCTAAGAACTTTTAGGTGTGCAGGTTTCATCACGATGTTTTCCTTCACCGTTAAAGCAAGTGATAATTCAATTTGAATACACACATAACTTCGAAAAGTCAGAGGTGTGTGCCTGGGGTTCGAACCCGCGACCGCCGAGATTCTCGACCGCGCGCCTAAACCTCAAGGCCATCACTGCCTAAACCGCGGTCTACACTTTTGGAAATACGGGCGTCAATCGACCTATGCGCAGAATAAAGTTATACGTGCTTTTGCACAACTTCTCTTTCTCAGCGATTTGAACTTAATTGGGCACAAAATTATCAGTAATTTTTTTGTTTTTGAAACAACAACAAAAATTATGATTAGTATTACTTAACTAGTGCAATATATAAACAAGTTTAACTCTATTATAGACATAAAAAGCACTTTAGTGTTATAGTCATAAGTAACCTTATTCTATGCATAGGTCGATATGTATCAGACAAAGCGGTACATTTATTAGTATCTTAGTAGTAGTTGTTATCAATAATCTTGTCTAAAACGAACAGTGGATGTAAATATCGACGAATACCACTTGCTTTGTTCAGTTTCGCGTATCGTTCCTATTAGAAAAATACTGCGTAAAATTGTGCCGATGTGTAGATGTGATACATTTTCCTTGTCTATCGGTACCTAATTCGGATAAATTTGTAAAATAAGCTTGGCGATTATTACTGCTTGTAGTACGGGATAACATTTCTCTGTCTACCCTTTAGTATATAAACATAAATGAAACTTTTGATTCGCATGCAACTGATATTTCTAAACTATCGGTATACGGGGAAATCCCCACGAGGTGTGTGTATCAGATTAAATGTTTATGTAATGTAAGGGAAACCGCACGCGCTCGAGGCCCGCCGCCGGACCCGCTGTTGTGTGAACTGACTACCCAACTACATTTGAGGGCTAAGCGCGTGTGTTAAACCAAGTGTGGAGCGCTGGGAATACCGCCGACATGTATTTTGTGCATGGATGAAAATACAGTATAAAAATTGTTAAGACTACACCCTTGCGTACTGATAGCGATGTGAGAATGTTTTTCCTTTTTCTTTGTGCGGATGTAGACCACCGTAATTTAGGTCTAAAACATGCTATAGTTTGTTGAAGAATGAAGATTGTTGGTTTCTGGAATCAAGTAGCATGTAATGGAATATGCAGTCATAATTATGTTGTTTTGTGGTTCTTACGTGCCAGTATAAGAAAAACATGATGTCCATCGTCTAATATGTGTGTTGTAGCAAACACGTTGTTACATAACTGCGTGATAACGTTGATCGCGTTATGTGCGATCGATGGAGTGCCTCTAAGTCGCGCGGTACTTCCTAATTGTCATTCAGCTCTTGTCTACGAAGAGGGAAAACGGCTGTTGACCCCGACGCCGCCCACGACATGTTTGCAAAATTCTAACATTTTTCTGTCTGCTATTTTCTTGACGGGCACAAAAATCCGGGTCGATTTACGGCCATCGCATATTGCATTAGTTAGACAAAATATGATCTTAATGATTTTAGTTATGTCGACGAAATATTTGCTCTGCATTCTAAAAAAAGAAAAAAGTGTACTTCAATACCAGTTCCTCGGTAGAGGCTATCTAATTGAGGAAAACAGCTAGTTAGTAGTAAACTCGTAGAAAACACCAACATTAGTCTCGGTGTGGCGCACACCCACAAGCTAGTTTTACGATGGTAGCGTGTGTCCAACAGGCAACAGCCTCCGCCAGTCTCACCGGCTGTACATCAATCATCTGTAGCCCAAAAGCGTTTACGTTTTTTGTAATGATTACTTTATAATTATTTATTGTATGGTCAGGATATTTTCATTTATATGTCAATTTTTGTTTAGTAAAGATTTTAAGTTCATTGATTTGGATTTTTTAAGGCTACCTGGGCTTTTGGGCTTGTATGGAAGTGTTGAGGGTCTGAATGTGCTGGAGTGTGCAAGTGGTGGTGCGGCCAGGCCCAGTGACCCACATGTGGTGGAGGGGCGAGATGAGTCACCGGTCTGTCGCACGCCTTGCCGAGAGTCGCGCCGTCTGCACCGCACTGTAATCATGTTGAATACAATGCGAAAATTATTAAAACATTCATTCAATATTGGTTTATTCAATTGATAAGGTATTCCTCCTTAAGTGACTGATTGATAAAGAAACATACAAATAGTTTCTAATATACATACAACTGTTCTAGTATCGTCGAAGGGGTAAGCAAAGGTTGCACGCTGTAGCAGGCAAGCTCATTACTATTTTCAAGAACATTTACATTCAATTTTACGGTAGGCAGCGGCGTGGCTGTGCCCCTGGCATTGCCAAGTCCATGGGCGACGGTGACCGCTTACCATCAGGCGGGCCGTCAGCTCGTCTGCCTGCTAAGGCAAATAAAAAAAATTCCAGTTCCATTTCATTTCCAGACTATGTTCTTCTGCCAAGATGTGAAGTACGAATAGAACAGATATATTCAACCTACGACCCATTTGTTACCTTGTATCCATTGGCAAATTAAAGAAAGAATTGCAAAGACGTAATGTGGTCATTTTCTTTATTTTTCGCGGTCTGTGGCACCATAACTAACTCATCATAGTAGCCCATAAAGAAAATACATTAAATACCACAGATGTAAAACATTTACTATGAATACTAGATTTCGTGTGTTGTAATTTTATAGAGGGCTGATTCAATGGAATTCGCTAACCGAGATCTTGCAGGTATTAAGCAGCGTAATGACATATCAATGTGGCCGATATAATATTTCAAGGTGAAATGAAGCACGTGAAAGTGTCCGGCGGCCTCGCCGACAACATTCACTCATATATCTAAAATTATTTTATGGTCCGGTTTGTAATTAAATGTCCATGGTATGGTGAGGGTCGGTTGCATTCCGGTGTGACAGGCGGCCGCGGTGACACAACGAGGTAAAATTAAAAATGTGAGAGCTGATACGACCTCGTCAATGGCAGTCAGTGCCCTCTCCGGTGGAAACAATGACCACTGTCGCCCGAGCACATTGTACGGCGGCTCGTATTACCGGGGATCTCAGTAACCATTGTAAATTGGTCTTTGCGAAGTAGGGTGGGCGGCGGCGGTGCGGCTCTCGACTTGGTGTAAATAAACATGCCGTAACGCAAGTACGTTACATCATCCCATGCGAGGTAAAAATACGAGTGTGTGCGAGCTGCACGCGGCTCCAGCGCGGTGCGTTTGGGTGTTTACCCGCACATTTTGTTGGCTTGCGTCCTTTTGGTACTAATATACGTTTTGTTCAGCCGGAGGCGTGAGCTTTGACAATGTTTTCTCGTTGTTAAGCGTGATAATACTCCACTTACTTACATAAAGACTGCTCTTGCAGACTGCAGTAGTAATCTTGCATGGGTACCGTATCTGATTCAATTCTCGGATCGGGTTGGGACTTGTGCCCGAAAGAAAAAAGCTTGCCTTCTATAAAATAAGACTAAAAATGCAGTTGGCAAAATATTAAACATTTGTAGAAATATATATATCTCGCATGGTTCATTGTATGTAATTACATGGTACATAATCATCACCTTTTAATTTAACTAAAACTAGTTATTGTGTGGCACGCTAAATATTGTAAACTTTTGCAAATGCAATATTTTGCAAAGTTATTGTGTAGATATAATTATCTAAATAAAATAAATAATAAATAAATACACCCAACAGTCACGTACATAGGTATCAGACACTACGAGAGACTTTTTCGGTCTCACAAACACCCAGACCCGAAACAAATATTTGTGGTTCACACAAACATTTGTGTCGGTGCGGGGATCGAACCCGCGCCCTCTCGTTTCGCAAGCTGGTGTCTAGCCAACTGCGCCACGGGGGCTGTCAAATCTGTGTGCTAGATTGATGTTAAGCTACTTGTATCCTACAGTCATTAGGAGGACTCAATCATTTTCGATTGTAGTTTTTCTGACTAATTAATTATCGTTTTTTTCGTCTCGTTTCAATTTACAACAGCCGATCTTTAAGAATTGTGAGCATAACATTGATAACACAGGTCAACAAAAAAAAAAAATTTTTGGGTTTCTGTTCTAATGCTTCGATTCTGATTCCAAACATCGAAAAATACTCGGATATAAATTTTTAGGTCTTAAAGTTTGCTTTTGTCTGATTTATGTTGATAAGTTCGTTTGAAGATTTTCATTAATATCATAAACAATGGGTGGTAGAACTTTGATTATTATCTTAATTGCAAATAGTGCATTATTTCTAAATTACACTAGTGAGTGTTTACTTGTCCATTACTATTAAAAAAAATCTATTACAGTTATAACAACCGACTTTTATGTCGTATTAAGATAGAAAATGGCAACAAGACTGTGTAAAGAAGGTGTTGATTCATTCTGTTTTATTTGCTGTGAATTTATCAAAGCAAGGATAAGGCGGATAAACCAAATATTCTTGTCACCTATGCTTATGGGATAGCAGAGCAGACTTAAAACATTACCAACGGCGTATATGGCCTGATCGACTTTAATTTCAAATTGGAAAACATAATATGAATGCTAAACCAATCGTAAAGCCCAAAGATATATTAATACCACCGTAATGTATAAAGTTAGGTCTAATGAAGATGCAACCCCGAGATTGGCGGCAGAGGACGTGACCTCTTAACTGTCGTGGACGTTCCCGAAAGGCGAACGTCCAAATAGATTAAGTGGAGGGCATACCAAGCCCTCCCAATTTGGAGGGGTCCAAAATTGGACGGTGCGCTGGGCGGCAGCGGACCATTTAGGGCACTTCTGGCCCTGAGATGCCGCAAAACCGCCCTAAATGCGTGTGATGGTCACCGAGAGGTTTTAGTCGGTATGCTGGCGTAGCCAGTGACCCCGACATATCCCTTACGGCCTCCCCCGAGGTACCAAACAGGGTAGCTTATGGCGCTTTCCTCTCGTGAAAAAAAAAAAAAGGTCTAATGAAGATAATTTTGAAAGCTCTAGATCATAATTCGGGAGCTTCTAGATATTTAAAGAGATTCTTTCCTAAATTATGTAATGCTAAAGTCCAAACTGGTATTTAGGGGTTCATACGAAAAAAGCCAATACATGCATAAAAGATCAACTAAAAAAATCGTTTTTGAACTCGACTTTTTGTTATTTTCTATTTGTTTGCTATTATTTGTCATATTTCTTGTATAAAAACACTTTTTGTGTTCAATAAAAAAAACCTTATTATAATTTTAAATAAAATTAAAGAGAATAGATAGAAAATTGTATACATTTTTTAAAATTCATAAAATTGCTCTATTTTCTACAAAAGCAAACTTTGATCGGAATAGATATTTTTTTATTTATTTGTGACATTGGAGAAACTAAAATTTCATATTCAGGACCCAGACCCAAAAATCGTGTTGACCAGTGTAATTATTCGCCACCTGGTAATAGTTAGTCGAGAGTTCTCCCGCTCCGTGTAATAAAATATTTCGATACCACCAAATAAGAATCTTTTCGCTGTTGCCTCGTTCCGTTACGGTTTTGCTTTCAAATGGTTCCTCGCGGACTTCGAAATACGGAATGTAAACTTTATTATAATTGAACTAAAAAAGTGTATAAAAAGCCGTCGGTAACAAGAAGCAATGAAAAACATCCATCGCAGGCCGAATGTTCCGCCGGTAAAAGTAGTACCGTTGTGCGAGGCAGTTGTTGCCAAGAGAATACCTGCTTTATGTCCGCGGAAGAAAGTTGAACGTCCCACCTATCGCGTTTTATAGATATCGAGGTCGTCTGACCGCGGCTGTCTAGTCTAGACTAGAGACACAGTTGAGACGGAGTGGCAGCGCAACTTTGTTTACATTACCCAATTATTTTTAAATCATTTTTATTCTAGAAACAAGGGTCATTGATCCAACACTCCTACGCTAGTAATAGAATGTTGTTGCTTCACAAAAAATATTCCTCAGCAGGAATCAAACTAGTTTTTTCTTGCTGTTACATTTCTTGAAAATAAGATTTACGGTTTTCTCATTTTTAGCGGCCTTAATGTTTTTTCCAACGTCTGTCGCCAGCCGGTCGAATTATGTCGCTGATACAGTGATGTATGTCGGAAACATTTTTATATCCGGACGGCCTTGATTTTATGAGGCATAAAAATATTTTTTATTACATTAGTCTCGGCCCTCGCGTAAAACTTTCAGTTGAGACAACCGGCAAGGATTTACGTTCCAAGTACAAACTTTAGAGTTCCAAGACTTTAAAAAGTGACCCGCGTTGTATCATCATTTTAGAACAACTTTTTCTTTTGGTACAATGTTTTTTGTTTCTCCAATGTTTGTTTTTGTTAAACCCGTACATTTATTTCTCTTGTACATATTATGAATGTAGTTATAATGACAGCCCCGTGGCGCAGTTGGCTAGACATCAGCTCGGGAAACGAGTGGCCGCGGGTTCGATCCCCGCACTGAGACAAAAGTTTGTGTGACCCACAAGTATTTGTTTCGAGTGTAGGTGTTTGTGAGACCGAAAGTCTCTCGTAGTTCCTAATACCCACGACACAAGACTCGTATCTTAGTGTGGGGTCAGGTCTATGTGTGTGACTGTTGGGTGTATTTATCAGTAGTTGTTGTTTTTAGTGTGTACATTTAGCACACTGTCGCCTGCACTATGTCCTGCCGTGAGCCCGCGAGCTGCGGCGCGTGAAACCGGCCTATCTTGGACGCGACCTCTCTCTCTACCACAGTGCGAGTGAGCGAGACGCTCTCACTACGAGATGACACCGCCGTGTTTACAACCCGCCTCTGCATTCCAATTAAATCTCAATACTAGGAATGTTTGATTTCCAAACATTTAGCCGCCTAACGAGAGGTTTCCCTTCCCGGAATTATTTCTAATACCTTTTGCAATATTATCTCGCGTATTGGTTAATATCCATTTCCGTATGTTTATCTGTGTTACGATAGACTGCTGGTCGATTGTATCAATAATGTAGTGACGATTGTGGACTTACTAATATTGAACTCGTTTAAGCACCAAATAGGAATTCGGTAAAAGATATTTAATTATTTAAAAATAAGTATTTAAATTTTATTCCATGCCACAATAATGGACTAAGATCTAAACACTCACAATGTTAGAGAAGGCCTGTGTCCAGCTGTGGGACGTATTTGGGCTGATGACGATGAAAGAATTCATGATATGTTAATACAGCATTCATTATTTAATGATTTGTTAACAAATGTTTACGTCTGACTTAAATGAAATGTTATGTCTCACACAAGTCATAGGTCAGTCACACAAAACAATTGTTTGTGAACATAGACGTAACTAACACATAATAAGCAATACGAATTCAACGATGGAAAAAGGTTAGAAAAATAATAATTAGAAAAACATCGGTTTTGTCTCGCTTTGTTTTACAATTTTTGTCGCATTGTGGAACAAAGCAAAAAGTTAAATAACCAACGAATTGATCTAAGGTAAATAACTAAGGCTGGTATTATGAGGTGGGCCATGTAAGCTGTGTTCAGACAGATTAGCGTGGTGTATGTGTGCGATGTGAAAGGCACGTGTCTGTGGAGGCCGTTGGAAGGCTGCGGCGGGATTCCACGCCGGCACCGACCCCTCCGCACGCACACACAACGTGACCACACTCTGACTGTACGCTGCTTCTCCCGTGCTATGGTTAGGAGATGATTTGTATGGAGACCAGATGATTTTAAGGCGGGATTGGAGAGATCTCTTGTTCAAGAAGGCTTTATTAATGCTTCATGATTCGTGTATTAATTCGGCCTTAGACGAGTAAACTCTTCTACCTTAGAATTCCTTCATTGATTGTTCAAAAATTTACCTTTACATACACTCACATTTGCAATCCAATAGGTGGTTAGGCAGTGCATTTCTGCAACGACTCTTCGTCAGTCGTGTTTTAAGCCTTATGTTATTAGGAGAATTAACATTTCTCGGAGACATTTTCAGACTTCGTGGTACTGAATTGAACACAAAACCATAAGGCGCACACTTTTTTCGAAATTAATGAAGCCGTGTAGAAATTATGTTCTCTAGATTATGGCTTAGTGGTTGGATGGTTCAAATGAACGCGTTGTGTATGTGAAACAGTTCCCGGCAGGTGCAGGTGTCGCGGTAATTAGCATGCTTTATAGAGATGAATGCGCTGCAGTGCGTTGTAATGGAACACATTAGTCTCTCGGCGCAGGTACTCGTAACTCAGTCGGAGAGCGTGTTGTGAGACCCCATAATTACCGCTCTAACTCATGGAGAGTTGTGAATCTTGTCCTCTATGACATTTCTTAATCGGTTCGAACCATCTTTAATTACATTAGAATAGTGGGCGAAAGAATTTTAAGTGCGCGTAATCGAAGGAGAAATTATTGACATTTTGGGGGCATGTTCCCAGACTTTATACTGCTTTATAATAAAGTCGATGATCCCGATAAAAATTGCCTGCCAGCGAATGAAAACTGCGGCCTCTTGATTTCAATGTGCAAAACTTATCGTACTGAGTATTCGGTAGTCTAAAGAAAACAAATTAGTATTGACACATGCCATCTGGCAAAAAAAAAAAAAACAAAAGACGGTTCTGCTGATGTAGGTACACAGCAAGTGTACGCACATCTTTGTAACCTTCGCGAAGAAAACGTAACACACACACACACATCAGTATCGTTGCGTACCCTTTGTGATCGAAGATCATGAATAGACGTTCATCCCCATCTGTCCGCACGTAACGGAAGTTGCGAATTAAAAGCCAACCGAAATTTCGCAACCGTAAAAGCCGACGGTATAAAAATGTCCGCGGCATGAACTCACAATGGATGAAAGAAGACAACTCTCAATGGAAACTCGTTTGTGTCTTTTATTATGTATAACTGGCTCGGGCAGATACTTATATTGCAAAAAGTATTTTATTTAATTTAAGCGGTGTCAAAATAAATGGATTACAATAAACGGATTCTATCCGATATTCTAATTAGTTTTTTAGATATGCATTTATTATTATAGATAGGAGGGAAGCTGAGTACACCGACATGATCGTGTTGAGTGACAATTTATTGTGGGGTAAACACCTGTAGTACGTAGTTTTAGTATTACATGGCGTATTTTACTCGAAACTGATTTATTACATACGTAACTAAACGGAGCACAATATTTATTTATCAAACAAAGTTTTCAAACGAACGAATACATATATACCGGTGATCTTGCCTTGTATGTTGTGTGTTGTATAATTCCGGTAATCGGTTGCGTGCGCACTCGCCGCCCTCCACTGGCCAGCAGCACACATAACTCACCGGGTACTACTGATACACGACACACTGGCAGCTGTGCTGTCCACACTGCATACAATCAACGATTATGTACAAAATATCTATGTATATCTGGAATACATAAGTGAATTTTATCGAATATTCACTTTAAAAATATTTAGATGTTTCCATCCTCTTTGTACTGAAATATTATGTAGATTTATTTGCCCTCACCCATAGCGCACATTCGACCCACATTACTGGACACTGATAGTATTAGCGACACCATAGAAATGTTTTCAGAAAGTGCCTCATGCTTTATACAATGGAATACTTTATTTTGTTTATGACTATCCTTAATTTGAATTATTATAAAAACATATTTTCTACTCATTCATTAAACAGCCTTTAATTCGTCTACTGTTGGACATAAGGCACTCTATAGCACTCCACTGAGCTCGATCTTCGGCTCTCCTCATCCAACCGCTGCCAGCCACCTTGCGGATATCGTCGCCCCATCTAGCCAGGGGGCGTCTTACACTATCTTTCTACTCATTACTTTGGTTTATTTATTTACAACAAGTTTCTTTTAAGCCAGTGGTCGGCCGGCCGCGGCGGATGGCCGTGGCTCGCGTTTTTTTTACGAATTTGGGGTAAATATCGCAGTTGCGGCCCGCCTATAATTTTTATTTGCCATTTTTTTACCCTTGCAAGCCAAAAGGTTACCGACCACTGTTTTAAATTATTACCTTTTAAAGTGTTGTGTACGTGACCTATTGAGATTGAGATGTGTATGTGACTTGTTGTGGTTGTGTGCGCAGGCTGCACGAGGAGATCGAGCACTTCTACATGTACATGTCGCCGACGGAGACGGAGCACATGGTGCGCACGACGGTGGTGACGCGCATTCGCAACGCCATCCTCACGTTGTGGCCGCAGGCGCGCGTCGAGGTGTTCGGCTCCTTCCGCACCGGCCTCTACCTGCCCACCAGCGACATCGACCTCGTCGTCATCGGTCAGTATCATACTACACTACACACTACGCCCATGGTGATGTACAGGTGTATTCAAACCGTGATCGGAAACGGAGGCAGGTAATAACTAAAGTAATAAAAAACTTTCTGACGTTAACAAAAATCCCGGCAAAAAAATAAAAATTTTGAAGTTTTAACAACCTAACATCACAGACAGAGACACAGACACAGGCAGATTTGATTTGATGATTCACTCCTCTTGTAGTGATAGCCTGTGATGTCGGTTAAGTATGGAGTCGGCTATGTACCGGTGGATAGAATTGTAAATGTAGGCGGGCGCTGCGTCGGGCGCCACCGGCATGGCAACAGTAGCAGCGAGTAACGTAACTACTGTGGTTTTGTACCGCTCTGTATATAAACGCAGCCTGAGGACAACGTGAATCGTACGCAGGATAACAGCAACACGATTGATTTAAAATGAAATTCTAAAATTAATGATATTGTGAAAAAAAATCGCCTAAGAAGAATATAGGAAAACAGTACTAGGACCATCCTAGAAGTAGGTGGTGAAAGAATTGATAGTCATTTTTCAGTGGCGTAAAACGTTAGATTTTTTCATGGATCCCTTAGAAATAAGTGAAGGATTTATGACAAATAATAACATAACCCTCGATAGCAAAATGTGTGTGAATCTCGGTAAATGTGTCAATCAGCTCCACAAGTAAATATTGACGTGACGTCGGCGGGCGGTGATTCACGCCGAACAGTTGCGCAACGTGTGCAGCGCCGCGGCTCAGTATGGACGAGACAATCTGCACAACTATACGGAGACAGATGTTGAGATACATGCGATAAGCGCTTTCACCGGCGGCTGTGCAGTCCGCGCCCGCCTTATCACATACTACGTGCTATGAGGCTTCGAATTATGGACGTGGCTTCGATCCCCGCGGAAAATGTTTGATACATTTATGTTTGTTTCTATGTAAGTATTTGTTGGGCAGTCTCTCGTTGTTCGCGTGACATCTGAACTGTCTGCTTGGTATCGGTCCAAAACGAGAGGACGTGAATTAAAAAAAAAAACAAAAAACGGAATTTGTATCGTACACCCTACTCTTGGTAAATATAATAATTTATTTTATTTGTAGCACTAAAGATTAGTTGAAGTTTAAGAAATGTTACAGTAAGAGATTCTTTAATCGGTCTACATTTTCAAAGAAACCATATTTAATATAAATAAAGGAAATAAGTTGAACACTTAAGATCTCTAGTGACGTGTGCCACAAAAACCAATACACGGAATAATCGGTCACGTTTCCATGAACATACAAAGTACGAGACGGCCGGTAGCTATGTGCGGGGCACGTGCTCACAACACGCTCGCTCAATGAACACTATCTGTACAGGTACACGCGTAAATATGCTCATTAATTCACATCATTGCCGTAAACGGATCCAAATTCTACGCTTAACTTGTCGGATGCGTTGGTTCGATTGGCAACTTTCTTTCCTTCTACTCTCTTTCCACTAAATGATCTTGTGAGTCAGTGTGTAGTGGAGAGTTAAACGGAACTTGAAGCATTCATCATCGGGTTAGCTCAATCGCGCCAAAGTCAAACATGATTTCTGTCAGTCTCTTTAAAAGTACACCTTTGACAGCCTTTTAAACTTTAATTCAGTAGATAAATCAAATTACAGTCTTATACAGAGCTAATTAAAGGAAATGTATCATAATCTGGGGTAATATAGAATCAATAAACTATTCTTGGTATAAACTGTACTCTTTGATATAAAATCAAACTCCGGTGGGCATCCCTATCACTAAGCATACTGCGCTGCCGGTGGCTTTCCAATTGATTCACTTATTTCGATTGTGGCTGATTGTGTGGAGCGAGTAAACAGAACTAGCGGCGGTTCGGCGAACCTCGTTATTCACTGGGACCACGAATCGCGGGACTGGACGGAGTTTTAGTATAGAGCAATTTAAGTAGTATTACTACTGTCGCCAATTGGCTTCCAATTTACCAATATTCATTTGAAATGTTAAAGTTGCGAAGCTTAAGTTGCGAGTAGTTAAATGAACTTGATTAGGATTTAATATAATTTTATCATAAATTGTAGCTTTAGCACGTTCTTGTTGTCTCCTAACTCGGATCTTTTTTTAAATAAAATTGCAATAAAACTCTGTATAATTACTAAATTGAAATAATGTTATTATCATGCTGTGCCAAAATTATTGTTATTATAAGATTAATGTATTTTTAAGATGAGCCCATATGTCGGATACATAACAGACCAGCATACTTATGTCGACTTACGACAAATTTCAGTAAGAATTTCACATCCCTCTAACTTACATCCATTTTTAACCACTTAGGTACAATTCCTTCCATCAAATTTGACACTTATTTGTCATGGCCATGTCTAAATGTTTATAAAATTCCGTGTACGTTATAATTTGTGTAAATAGATAGAGATAACGCGAAATAAGTGAGCCACTGGCACTACTATGCAGGTGATATCGCTTATCTAGTGAGGTGTTGCGTACGGATTGCCGTGTGCTACTGACTGAGTGTGTCGCACCGAGGGCGAAGTATTGTTATTAATTACATCTACTGAACTTAATCACATTATAGCATCGACCCTCATTACATAGTTTATTGTAAGGACAGTGATATTGTTTACCTAATATACCGATAGTATTCAGTCAATACATCATTTTCTTGGGTATTGTAGAGTGACGGTGCTGAGAATTGTTCATCCGCTCGGAGGTGCTATTGTAATACAAATTGTCATTGTGGCGCAGTTGGCTAGACACCAGCTTGCGAAACGAGCGGCCGCGGGTTCGATCCCCGCACCGAGACAAATGTTTGTGTGATCCACAAATATTTGTTTCGGGTCTGGGTGTTTGTGAGACCGAAAAAGTCTCTCGTAGTTTCTGATACCCACGACACAAGACTCGTATCTTAGTGTGGGGTCAGAGCTATGTATGTGACTGTTGGGTGTATTTATTTATTTATTATTATTTATTTAACATTTGATTCGATTTGGAGGGGTGGCGATACCTATAACCCTAAACTTCTGCTTGTGTTGCTCGAGATGAGTTCCGGCCGGAGAAAAATCTCGTTCTCATCGACAGAAATGCTCATGCATTTCTGTCGATGAGAACGAGATTTTTCGACCCCGATTACCTCCGTTTGACACATTCGTCTTTTCCTTTTAATTTTATTTGAATGTTCAGTCTATCGAAAATAATCATAAGAAAAAAAATCATAATAATCCTGTTGATTTCCTAAAGTATTAGACTGGATAAAGACTTGATAGCTTATGATACTGGCTACATTATTATAATCAGCCTATCGCCGTCCACTGCTGAACGTAGGACTCTCCAAGAAAGCGCCAACCATCCCGGTGTTGAGCAGCCCTCATCCGTTACCCGCAACCTTTGTCAAGTCTATATACTGGTTATCCTGCGATACAGTACTGGGTGATGTGAGCGTGTGTCAGCAGGCCGCTGGTCGGCGGCGTGTTGTTGCACCAGAATAGCGCAATTGGTTTGTGTGTCACTCATTATCGCGGGTATTTATAGCCGCGCGCCACTGGCGGCAACCACTCGCCCAGTTGAGCGGCCTCGACCACCAACTGTTAGCGCCAACCGTTGGACGAACCTCACAAATATTGTCACAATAATAATACAACAAACACATTGTTTTATGTGCTGAGTGTCAACAAATACGTAGACGTTTATGTATCTGTTAATTTGTGGTCCAGCTTTAGACTTCCGTTATAATTCGATGCTTGCCTATTAGTTATGGGTATTACCATACAAACTCACCCGTTATGCTTACAAAATTTAAGAAAATTTTCTCAAGTTTGTCAACCATTTTGATAGGCTGACGATCCACCTAATTTGTCTATAGGTGTTTGTTTTTATTTGTCTATATTTGTTTTAGTATTTATTCAATCTTTCCAAAAATAAGTGAAATTGCAGCTAATTCGTTGTTGTAAATGAGAGATCTCTTATACTGGAGTGCAAGATGGGCTAATAATTAATTAAATAGGATTATTGTACATCAATATGTACACTTATGTAGAGGTGTGTAGTGCGTGCGGTGTAGTGGCGGGCGGCCAACCGCGCGCCGGCATGCCAATGGCACGCACCGCCGTCGCCGGCCCGCCGCCAGCCCACCGCCCGCCAGCCCGCCCGGGACTACGTAAACAAATTACTGTAGTACACACAGCAGATTTTAACAATACTTCTCTTGTTGTGACAGACTAAGTTATAGGCGAGACGGTTATTACTAACATTGGCAGATAAACAAAGCGACTCATTGGAAAGGTTTAGTTTAGGTTTTATAATAAGAATATTGTAAACACAGTCAAATACATAACTGACTCCACACTAATATACAAGTCTGAGGTAATGGGTATCTATACTACGAGAGACTTTTCGGCTTAACAAACATCCAAATCAAAAACAAGTATTTGTGCATCAAACAAACATTTGTTTCCGTGCGCGGTTCCTGCCGGTCTAGTCAAATGCGCTACGTGGCTTTCTTAATTGTTGGAAATGTCAAAAAAAAAAATTGCATGCGGAAAAATGATACTGTTTACATTACTCTATGTATTTGTAACACCTTTTGCATCGGCACTTGCTACATTTCAATGGAATTCCATAATGTAGTTACGCAGAATGGAAATTATTAGAAGAAAAACGAAGACTTCTCAGAAACAAATGTTATTGCGCTTTTATCAAAGGAAATCTTCTTCTTCTTCTTCTTCATCAACCCATATACGCCCACTGCTGAGCACGGGTCTCCTCTACCATTAAGAGGGTTTTAGGCCATAGTCCACCACGCTGGCCTAGTGCGGGTTGGCGGACTACACACCTAAGAAATTCCTAAGAACTTTTAGGTGTGCAGGTTTTATCACGATGTTTTCCTTCACCGTTAAAGCAAGTGATAATTCAATTTGAATACACACATAACTTTCGAAAAGTCAGAGGTGTGTGCCTGGGGTTTGAACCCGCGACCGCCGAGACTCTCGACCGCGCGCCTAAACCTCGAGGCCATCACTGCATCAAAGGAAATCGGAAGACATTAATTTACGCAGTTGTCACGCAATTCAAAACAACAAATTTTACACACATCGTCATTCGAAAGAAGAAAACACAAATGTGTGTTCCGTTCGTTAAATCGACCTTTCATGCCGCGTGCAATAATTCATTTCGTGTGATTCTTGTGACTAACTCATTGTATATTCGAATCGAAGTTAGTTTATTTAGTGCAGTTGTAAGTGTAAGGAGCTTAGTTATTATTAGCTGGCAACCGTCTACTCGCGACCTTTGCTAGGTCGTTTGCGCACTGAATGTTACCGATATAATCCGTGGTGCGTTTCATAGTTCACTTACCTGCACACAGCTCTAGTTTTAATAAAAAAATAAGAGTATAACTTCTGTATGTATGATGTGAAAAGTTTGGCTTTTAACATGACCTTCCACATCAACAGTAAACCAGTTAATGAGATGGGGTTAATTTGGGCCTGATCTTAACTATTAATCAGCAATACTGTTTAAACTTTATCTTTAATTGACCGAGCCATTAAAGGGATATCCTCATTTAGTAAGCAGCGTCAGAAACCAGATGTTACATTAATCACGATTACATACCCTTCGAATTGTCTAAGGGTTGAGTAAGTACGCAGCAGCCTTACAGACGACCTTGCCGACCCATGTGCTGCGGCGGGGAGCGGCGCGAACGTAAACAAACATTAACGCTCGCTTCGGGAGCCGGGGGGACTTACAGGAGGTGAAGGGGGGGGGGGTATCGTAGGATGTAGTACAGTGTGGATCAGCTTGCGTAATAGTAGGGTGTGCAGTCCACCGCGCAGCCATCACGCATTGTTCCCGCGTGAGTCACGCAGCGGCGAGGATCTCCGTCGCGCGCGGAGTGACAGTGAGGCGACTCCCGCGCCGCACACGCACAAACACACACACACAGACATACGACACATGTCAACAAACATTATGCAGTCGGTCTGTACGGAAACACAGGATGGGCAGTGTGGACTTGTGACGGTCGTGACTCTTTGACGTAGGTACGGGTGATCCATGATATCTCGACAGCATTTGTTGGTCCGCAAATGGTCGCGGGTAAAAAATTCTCACTTTTACTTTCTAGAGTCTATAGACAATTAGATATGACAAACTTCACTTGATTAAATGGAATGTTGAGGGTTATTTTTAGTCTACTTTGCGATACAGACGCAATTTATTAAAGCATCATTAAATTTAGATCGAAATGCGTAACGACTGTTCGCTACATGAAATGAGCAAAATAATAGATCTGTGGGAGGAGTATCTCATTTCTGATTTTCTCCTTTATTTTTTTTATTGCATTTACGGAATAGGGTATAAGGGTATATTGCAATGAAGGATCTGTTGGCGTTTAAAAAAAACTACAACAACTAAAGTATTAATAGTAATTGTTCATTCAGTTTACGATCTCTAGCAAAACGGCTGAGATTCCATTGATATAATTTTGCTCGAAGTTTGTGGTGACTCCTACAGCGCATAATCTTTTGCCAAATGGATGATACAAATCAGGTAAATTAGAGATCCAAACACGCAAAACAAAATTGTTGCGAGCACACGTGTGCCGCTAAATATATGATCTCATGTGTTTAGCATCTCGACTAGCTCGTTGTAATAGTCGGCAGGTAGGCGGGCAGTCGACACTGCTGACGCAATTATAAATAATTGGAAACCACTACGCAATGTATGACGCAGTGGATGCGTGACGTGCGCCCGCCACGGAAAACATCTCGAGTCGGGCCGATAACGCGCCCGGATACCAGATAAAAATATACATGTACATCGGACTCGCGGGCGCACGCAACCGATTGCTTCGGTAAACAATATTTACATTACATGCGATAACGGTGTAAAAATACGTGGCTTCGCATAATTGCTGGTACTCGCGCCGCTAGCCGGCCACGGGAATTTACCGTACATTGCGTTCTCCTATCATAGAAAATCACGTACAGTCCTTGCTTTCGTTCTTGATCACTCTTAAGTGTATATTACCGAGTCTTGATGCTGGACGTTACACATGACCCTCGTATTTTGAAAGAGATAAACAGTTTTACACGTATGTGTATTATATGATGCTATTAAGCCTCATTGCTCCGCCTTTATTGTCTCTTGTAGAAATTATGAGGCTTACTAAAACGCAAGAACTTATGGCGAAATGAGTATTATGGGATGACAAGAGTAATTATTCGTCGTAGGGGCAGTATATCCAGTGTATGTGCGCGCCACGTTGCCGTACTGTCGCTCTGTACGTGATGCGTCACAACTCATTGATGTAATGCGGACATGACACGCGACGGCCGAGATCTGTACTCATTCACATCGCGCACTCGACGCACTTGGACATGCACTGATCAAACATGTCGCTGGGATTATTCGAGTGTATGTTTATGCTTTCAGTACAGCTTTTGTAGTGTAGGAACTTTCTCTTGTAATGTCCTTGCCTCGACAGTGATAATGGAATGAAGCGCTCTAGATTCATAGTGGGCTTTTATGAAAACATTCATCATTATCAGCCTTCTCTGCACCTCAGTGGGGTTGGGCCTTACACTACTAGGACCTAGTGTGGTTTGGCAGAAGACGCCCTAGAAAGTATTTGTGCGGAGTTTTCTTCAAGATGTTTTTCTTCACCAATAATGAACATGATGATGTACACAGAGAACCTGCGCCCGCAAAGTTTTCGTCCGCGCTTCCAAGCTCGAGACCACTGTAAAGTAATATTTAAAAATAAGCTATCTGTTTATTAGTCATATTATTTCGCACTAATTATCTTCAACAAATGAAAAACATGAGTGTCGAATAATATTAGTACATGTGTGTTGTGCGCGAGTGGGTAAACATCGAGTGCCAAACTCCGTGGCGTTGGTATTGAGTTATAGACGGCACTCGGCTGTGACGACGCGGACAGATGCTCTTACATCATGGTTCACTTTTATTTTGAACACAAACATGCAACTCGTCAAATTATACCTACACATCCGGCCTAATTCTCACCGGTACAAACATTGCGTCTCTCAAAGCGCGTATAACATGTATAAACAGAAGAATCGGACCTAATGTAAAGTAATGACGGAAGGACCTTTTTGGATAGTGTAATATTCTAAACCGACGATATTTTAAGATTTTTATTTGAATTGTTTTGAAAATATGGTCACGTCTGTATGTGACAGGGTGTATAGCAGTGTTTCCCAACCATTTTTAGGCCATGCCTCACATTAACCTTTTCTCTAAAATTTGTGTGCCCCCTTGACATAATTTTTAACCTAATAATGGTCGACACACGCAGGTCTCTACCATGTCGTGCCGAGTTCCTTTATAATTTAACCCCCCTTAACTATCAAATTGTCTCCCAGTAGCATATAGGCCCCACGTAAGGAAACACTGTTCTAGAGCAAGGAATCGGTGTGAAAAGAAATCTATAGTAGAATGGTGGTTGTTGTGTCCCAGGTCAATGGGAGAAGCTACCGCTGTGGACGCTGGAGCGCGAGCTGGTGAAGCAGGACATTGCGGAGAAGGAGAGCATCAAGGTGCTGGAGAAGGCCACCGTGCCCATCGTCAAGATGACCGACAAGTACTCCGACGTCAAGGTACACGCCTCACACGGGCCCTCAGGAGTCCCTTATAGAAGAGATATATTATAATTGTCAAAGTTTATCTTTTTTATCCTAAAGAAAAAAAAAGTTGATAATACTTCTTTTTCATGTTAGAAAGACCTGTGTCTAAGTGGATCCCTGCAGGCTGATGTTGATGATTTTATAAATATGGGTTAAAAAATGTCTTAAAATAGAAAGGCTTTGATAAGCATGGATATGGATTAATATTAATGTACATGTAAAGAAACTTGATACATACAGAAACAAAAGCAGTGAACTTCCAAAAAATTTAGGAGTACTTATTCGATAGACCCGTTGCACAATTGGCTAGACATGAGCTTGCGAAACAAAGGGCCAGCGTATTGAACCCCCGTACCGACAGAATTGTTTGTGTGATCCAATATTAATTGTTTCGGGTCTGAGTGTTTATGAGGCCGAAGAGTCTGTATCTCGTGGTTATTGGTACCCACGATACAAGACTAGTATCTTATAGGGCCGTTGGGTTCTTTGTCCCTGGTTGTTGTTTCAGCCAACGTTATGATACATGATAACATTGTGTGTATTCCTCAGGTGGACATTTCGTTCAACATGAGCAGCGGCGTGAAGAGCGCTGAACTCATCAAACACTTCAAGGTGAGTGTCCACTGCTGTCGACGGTAAGTGTATTACACCATTGTAATGTCACCCAATACATTATATTGGAAATGCAAAAGTTACTGTCTGTGTGTTTTACGCTTGTACGACTAGATTGCTAGACCGATTCAAATGATTTTTGGTTGTGGCGATAGACAAGATCTTGGGATATTTCCCAAAGTTACTTTTTATCGCAGGAAAATGTAGTCTTTCTCAGGAATGAGTACATAATCCAAATTAGGGCATGGTCGGGGCCGCGACCCAGAGTCTTAAGAATATAAAGAATGTTCAATAGAGTATAAACTGCCTCACAAAAGCATTCAGTCAAAACACAAGACAAGTAATGCCTTTTGCAAAGAGTGGCCTTGGCGTTGTGGGTTTCATGCGAATTCAGCGAGTTATCACCACATGTACAAACACTTCTCACTACGCAAGGAAATGTAAACATCGCATTTAAGTCGCACAAAAATGTGGTGTTTTTATATAGGTACAGTGCATTATGTGTCCTTGACATTCGGATTTTCGTGTCAAATCGGATAATCTTCCTATTTTACCAGTTAAATAATTGGAAGGAAAACAAATATAGTGTTTGACATTCGGTATCATCTCCGAGCAAAACTGTAATCAGAGCAAAAGTCTTCCTCAAAAGTTGTCGAAGCGATCAGCTGTGGCCCGCTGGACACAATAATCCTTTTGTTGATGAAGGTGCATTTTATGTTTTATCTACATAATGGCAATTGGACATCTATAGTTCAAACTTGTACAAAATCTAGTTGTGCCTAACTCGCACGAGCCAACACATTCGTTTTGCATATTACAATCGAGTTTGGAACGAAACTGGTTGCTTGTCATTTGTGATAGCTAATAATCCGCCGGATTTCGTGATGGTTTCATTCAAGGCCAACACTCCTAATGATATCACAAAAATATTTAATTATTTAAGTTTGTACGTGAAATGGGCATCTTGAACTGATTACAAGTTGTTTGTACTGTAGACGTTTTTAATAAAAAAGTATTTTCCCACATTTTTCGTATTAATGACTGGGTATAGTTAAAAAGGAAAGTAGTGGTTCATAACCCTATGGCCAGTGTGTCGGTGAGTTCGTTTGTCACCACGGCAGATATAGCTCTGTATGGGTGTAACAGTAACGTCACGTGTTGCAGGAGAAGTACCCGGTGCTGTCGCGGCTGGTGATGGTGCTGAAGCAGTTCCTGCTGCAGCGGGACCTGAACGAGGTGTTCACGGGCGGCATCTCGTCGTACTCGCTGATCCTCATGTGCATCAGCTTCCTGCAGCTGCACCCGCGGCCCGACCGCCTGCGCCAGCCGCACAACCTGGGCGTGCTGCTCATCGAGTTCTTCGAGCTCTACGGCCGCAAGTTCAACTACGTCAAGACCGCCATCCGCGTCAAGAACGGCGGCTCCTACGTCTCCAAGGACGACATACAGAAGGTACGCACTACGTACATCAAACAACATTTACAGAGTTGTACAACTCAATCTCTTGGTTGGTTCGATGTATCACAATTTGCGGTTTTGTTTACATGGATCATTCAGTAGCTGTTATATATGTATCAATCAATAAAGATAGTCAAATATGCTTATCTAATATGCTAGTGTGTTGTTGTGCAAGTTGAAGACAAGACTGCTGATAGATACGTTTGGAAGGATAAAACATAGTGCAGCGACCTTAACTAGAATTGTTAAGAAGGCAAGAGGAGCATGATGAAGATGACGAGCGTGGTGTGTTGCAGGAGATGAACGACGGCCACCGCCCGTCGCTGCTGTGCATCGAGGACCCGCTGACGCCGGGCAACGACATCGGGCGCTCGAGCTACGGCGCGCTGCAGGTGAAGCAGGCCTTCGACTACGGGTACATCATCCTGCAGCAGGCCGTGGGCGGCGGCGCGCTGGTGGCGGCGCACTCGCTGCTGGGCCGCGTGGTGCGCGTCACGGACCACGTGCTGCAGTACCGGCGCTGGGTGCGCGACACCTTCGAGCCCTACTTCTTCCCGCACCGCCACCCGCGCCACTACGACCCACGGGACCTGCACGCCCGGGACAGCCCCTCGCCCTCGCCAGAGCCCTCCGACAGCGAACAGGTACTTTTTATATCTAAAGAACATCAGCTGTCTTGTTACCAAGTTTTTACGAGAGGAAATGCCTTGAGTGCCCCTGTGAGGTACATTAAGAGAGGCCGTGAGAAGTATGTCGAGGTCTGTAGCCTTACAACTTGGAGCGCAGAAAAATTGTCCGCTTAGCTGAGGTGGGACCCTAACCAAAATCTAAAACCTCTCGGTGACCATCACCCGCATTTGGGCATTTTGCGGCATCTCAGGGTGAGAAGCGTCCTAAATGTTCTGTTGCCAGTATTAAGTTTTTATTTTATTTCCTAGTTTAGCATTAACAAACCGCTCACACGTACAAAAGAGTACTTAAAACGTTAAACGGTTTGATTTATGATATGCCAAGTATCCGGTAATATGAATGCATTGGTGTGTGCAGGAGTGGTCGGACAGCGGGTCGCGGCTGGCGAGCAGTCCGCCGGGCAGCGCGGGCAGCGGCGCGGGCGGCGCGGACGTGCCGGGCGGGGGGCCGCGGCCCACGTCCCCGCCGCCGCTGTCGGCGCTGCAGTGCTCGTCGCCCACGCCGCGGCGCGTGTCGGCGCACCAGAGCCGCATCATACACCACATCACGCACCACATCACCAGCAACTCCGACTTCAACAACTCGCGCCCCGGTCACTATACACACATGTTATGTCTCTCTTCACGACAACCACTCACCCCCCAGCCTGACAGTCATCGCAGCATTCGGTATTATACATGAATAAAAGTTAGGGGCCTAAGAAGTCCGCTACAATCTGTTTGAAATAGGGGACAATCATTCAGTCTAGCGGCTTACGAGGTGTAAATTTGTACGCTGAAACGACTCATTATATCTTTTCTTTTTTATTTATTACAATTATTTAAACTATGTATGTAAAATTTAAGTCATAATAATGTCGATAAGCATTATTGTGTGGCATCGATAATATTAAATGTAGAATGTTATCGCATGACATGTTAAAAATATCGAATGGATTATATAGTTGTCGAAGAATTCGATTAGAGACGGAAGTAAACATAGTAGGTCAGTAGGAGTGCGTTCAAAACTCGTTGATATTTCTTATAAATATGCGTTGTGAATATAATTATACGGGTTGAAGGCCACGTTTAATGTGAACAAGTGCTCGTTTTTGTTTTTTAACAGATATTTTGTCACAGTACACGTGCCTGCACGTGTTGTCCTTTTATGTTTAGTGAAGTGTCTGTATGTCGATGTTTTGGTTCCGTCTTTGTAAATTTAGATATACAATATGTATTTTTTTTTTGATAGAGATTAACAATACGTGTGTGTGTGCAGGCGTGATGCCGCGGTGCGGCGGCGGCGCGGGCGGCGCGGCGGGCGGGGCGGCGGGCGCGCCGGCGGGCGAGGGCGGCAAGACGCGCGCGCGGGCGGGGGGCGGGCGGGCGCGCCGGGCCCCCTCCCCCGGGCCCCGCGCGCGCCGCCGCCGCCACTACGCGCACCACCAGCACCACCCGCAGCGATGATAGCGCGCCACCCCCCCCCCCCCCCCCCACACACACACCCGCCCGGCCACCACACGCGGCCCTGCTCACTCACACGGCGACAGCCATCCTCAATGACCACTCTCATTGTGAACCTTTCATCGGACACTTCTCTGCTGACTGCTGGAACACTGGTTCGAAGCGAAAACGATTGCGCATCGAATCATCGCAATGATCAATGCAACCTTTAAAAAGACTGAAATATTTTTCAAGTATCATCGATCACATTGAACACGATCGCATCCACGACGCCATTACGCGACACGCGCCCTCGGATCGCACGACAGATTTGAATGTTCTAAATGTAGTCGATAGAACCGATAGTTAGCCTAGTGCCTTGGAACGACGCTTGCCAATCGCGGTGGCGCGTACGACGTGAGTCGTGCATGAGCGCCGTCTCATATTTATTTGTTACTAACTGATTAGACAATGTTTGCAATTAAGCGTAGTTGTAATTTAATCCGTTGTTTGTCGATATTGTTGTATTACCAGTGGCTCGCGCAGTACGCTCGGCTGTTTCTCACATCACCATGGCACGCGAGCGAAAGGGACGGAGTGACGTGTTCCAGTACCGATGCGCAGTATCAAATCATGGAAGTAGTCGATAGAGATACAACGATGTAGCTTGTGTATGTGAGAAAAGGACGACACGATCGATACAGCGAGATTGGTTCGTCGGTTACCTTGCGTATAAGTTAGTAGGGTGAATGTGTAGCGGGACTTACTCGCTCTTTGTTCTTGAACATGATGTGGCGTGGTTGTGTGACCGTGTCAGGGACAGTAAGGGCGATTTATCGACCTGCGCAGTGAGACATAAACTTGATCTATAGTGGCTATTGTATGAGTGAGACAGTGAAGTAGTCTGGCAGAACAGATGTACGGTTACACTAAGTGTGACAACGGACTACCCTCGGCGGGTGCCTATCACTGAGTGAGGGAGACAGAACGCGAAGTAAGCTTTGTATCGAGTGTCCACGCTCGGGTATAGGACACTATATAGTAATAATTGAGCGGCTGATGTATGAAAGAGACAGCGCGATGCGTGGCGCGGCGAGTGCGAGCAGTGCGGTTGTATATTTAAAGTTATGTTTGTACCTAGCCATAGTACGTGGGACAAGTAATAATAGGTTAAGTTGAAGCGAACGGGACGGAGTGTGTGTGAAGCGACTTGTGATTTATTTTCTATCGCGAATAGTACTGTAAGTGAAGAAGTAGTGGGTGACAATGCGCGCAAGTTACCGCTGCGTATGTACCGAGTTTTTAATTCGACTAGCTAGAGATGTCCCTCGAGTCGACATGCCGTCAAGTGTTGGTGTCGCTCTGGTTCAAGATGTCGGTGTACACCGCACTCGAATGGAATGGCTGCCGTGGACGGACGCCCAAGGTGTCGAACCGCCACCATTCTAAATGTTTAGTGATGATCGAAATTGAGTCATTAATTTAAGGTCTTTAAAATTATTTCTAAGGTTCGAGGTTCACTATGTGATATAGTTATGTGTATATATGTGTGCTGAGCTATTGGAAAATAGTATAGTTAATATAACACCAATAAATTAATTAAATGTATAAAAAAAAAATTTAGTCATTACGGGTAGGTACGAATCGATCGATTTAAAAGTTTAAGGTGCGCATCACTAGTGTTGGCACCGGTTGCTATGGCAACGAAGTCGGAGGGAAAGCAGGTCGAATTAAAAACTCGCTAGATACTTGTTACACCGGGGCCTTAATACAACGCTTATTTTCCACGAACCATTTTACGTGTAAGCTAAAGTGAAATGTCGGTGTGTTCGCTCGGAATGTCAACTGGGGAATAATGGATGGAGGAGCACGAATTTTTTGGTTGTACAAACATTCTGAAACTGCCAGTGTATGTTTAAGGGCGAGAGCGTTGGACAAATCATTCATTGATGCTTATATATAAAAAACAAAAAAAAAATATGGCGAAAACACTACACCTAAAAGACACATGCTTTTATCTAACACTGATTGGGAATCGAAATTTCGGGTTTTACAGTCAGGCCTCTAACCAATCGTGCTATAAAGACTAACGGATAAAAAAGTCCCAATGTAAATGGTATGCCATTTAATGGACATCCTGTTAATCATCAACATATGATACCAGTACAATGTTTAATCAATGTTAATAC
Source organism: Cephonodes hylas (assembly GCA_030295005.1). Lineage (NCBI taxonomy): Eukaryota > Metazoa > Arthropoda > Insecta > Lepidoptera > Sphingidae > Cephonodes > Cephonodes hylas. The sequence goes on from AP025383.1 coordinate 147,283, forward strand.
AAGCAATAATACTTATCTAATACGTCTGCTGATAACATTAGTAGCGTCATCATCGTCCAGTCGAAGATAGGAAGGAAAACGTCTGAGTATAAAATGTCGATAAAAATTATCGATAACTTTGAAACGAGGTCAGTTGTAAACAATTCCCAGTAAATTATTTTAAATCTAATTTTTAAAGATTATAGTTAAAAGTGAACTTACAAAACAAGTTACATAAAAGTCTATTATAAATCGAAAATCAAATGGATACATCAGTCTCTTATACTGAATATTACTCAGCTATAACATTTACCTTTATATTAATTCATTATATAATGTTAAGCCCAATCCCAAAATAATTTGATAGTTGTTGAAATAATTTGTGTCCTAAATATTTACTTGGCTGTTCAAAATCGAGTGTACACAATACAATTGCGTTATACATCATTAGTGCACACGCGTCCGTTCCGCTGGGCCTCTACAATCGAAACGCTGTAGGACTTATTCACCGCCGAGGCCTAGTGCGGGCCAGACCACTGGGTTATTATGCCGGGTTATGTCCGGGTATCCTATGCGTGTTTGTATAAATATTCCGCTATAGTGTATGTAAAATCGTCTCTTCTGTATGTATCTTGCGGTCCAAGTATGGGTCGAGCGATCTAGGGGTTCTAGGTTGGATTCAAGGGTCTTGAAAGTATAAATAATTGGGAATTCTTAGTACCAGCATGGAGTCTGGAATTATGCCTAAAAGGCTATAGGCTTGCCCTCTATTACATGGGACAAAAAATATATCAAGGCCCTATGCCACCACACACCGATCACTGTAACTCGCTCCAGTATCAGCACGCACAGTAATGACGCTGAGAAATGAGGCTCAGCGAATCTAAGGGGACCTAAATTGTCATAATCCCGCAACGAAGTTAATCAGAAAAAGCATTGTAAAGGAGGAGTTGGAAAACAAAGAGTTGTCTTTACAAAGTCATATGTCCACAATTATTAAGTACAGGGCGAATAAAGAAACTAGTAAATTTAGTATAAAAAGTATGGCGCCTACTGCAGTGGAGTCATGCATCATATGTCGTGGCAGTCTCACACGTGCAGTACAAAGCGCAATAACTACACACCACGCCACGGGGAAATGAATTATGATGCATCCACTCACGGCTTTATGCAATAATTGCTCGTAATGGGTAGCCTTATAGGCGGAATGGCATTTAAGTCTAGGCGTACATGAAGACTGGTTGTAAGCAAAATTTTACAGAAGTTTAGCCACATTATTGGAGGGAAGGCGGGAGGGAGAGAAAATTTCGAAAAATATTCTTTAAACATTTACATTTTTATGTAACAAAAGATTTGGACACATAAATGAAAATATCCTGAGCCCGTAATAAACGATTATAAACTAGACATTACACAATTATCGTGTGACGCTTTTGGCCTTCTATACAACAATTTTTGAGGCGTAAAGTTCCACTAACTATAGTTGGGGATATACTCAAATGTCTGAAAAAAAATATAGAAAAAGTCTAAAAAAAATACTTTAGAAATCAACGAAACTGGCACAATTTTATGTACATGCGTTACATTGCGTATTTAATATTTAAAATTACAGTTCAATAGTATTAAATTACAGTTCAAATACTATTTGTATTTAAATCACAGTTCGTTATGTCTCCCCACAAAACTTTATCCGCGTCTCATGTTCTCCCTCGTTACTATATAAATGACTTTCATTCAGAATTTTATCTTTGGTTCACTCTTCTCTCTTTATGCACTTAAATCCCCAGTTACTTGTCATAAATAAAAGCAATACAAATAGAACCCACGTGTTGTAGAGTGGAGGGTGACTCGCATGCCTTGTGTTATGATTAACGTGTCGCCCGGACGTGACGTATGCAGGGGGGGGGGGGGGTTTACAAGCAATGTGTTGGATACATTCCGATTTGCGGAACGTATAAATTTAGTTTAAATACACATTAGTTGCAATACACCAGTAATAAATAATACCAACTCGCTTTTTTAACAATGCATTTATGATGTATAAGGTTTGGTTTTGAATGACGTAGCTTTTCCATTTGTACGCAGACGTTTTCCTTTTACGTAAGACGAAAAATTATACTTATCTTTCCTCTTTAATATTCCAGTGTATATCATAGAAAATTCATTTTTATTTATGTTACTAAAAGATCTCCATAGTATACTTAACACATGTCAGTTGCCAACCATACAACCATACAGTCAAGCAGACACACAAGTTACACTAGAATCTATCTCCACACAAATCACAAAAGGAAACTCATGTAATGTAGCGAAGTATTATAAGTAAAGGGGTGGGCAGCGACACACGAATTTCACAACTTTTAAGTATGAATACAAACGTCGAGAATGTATTAGTGATGTAATTTATAATTTTTAAATTGGTTACATAATCCGTGACAAAATCCGATTACAACTCTATTTTATCAAGTTACTAATACGTTTTCTATGGAGGTTCGTGCTTGTCACGAAACTTCAGTTAAATAAGTAGTTATGTGTGTCGCTGCCCCCCTCCCCCCTTGTGCGATGACAAAATCGTTTGTACCTACTTAAGTCGGTTGAACTATAAATTTTGTACGAATATAAGCAACTCCTCGTGTGTATCGGTATAGTGTCGTGCGCTGTACATAGCGACCACTCGCTGTGCTACAAACTATCAAAAAACATATAAACAAACTAAAAATGATAAAGTAGTTACCTGCGGCAGTGCGGGGCCGGCGCGTGCCGAGAGATGGCGCCTTGCGTTCATTTGATCAGTATAAATTGAGAATATTTTTGTACAATAGTTCCGAGCTTAGACATAGGCGGTAGGTTAAGGCTGTGAAATGGTATGTTTGTGTATTGAGAACCTCGCGACACCCGATTCATTGTAAACTATAACCATCAAATTGAATGCAATTGTAAATAAGCATATAACTAATATTGTTTTGTAAATGTTTCATCGATATGACGACACATTCTATATCAGAAAATATAAGCCTTCAGCTTGAAATACAGTTTGGGTTTTTGTATGAAATGCAATGAGTTCAAGATTATGATAATATTGAGGAAAAAAACATGTAATAAATAAAATCCTCACTACAATTAATTTATAAAAAATGAATTGAGTTCATCATGTTTATAGCACTACTTCTTATCAATGGATGATAGGCATTGAAAATTGTATAAGAGTGCATATTTTTTGAAAACGCTGCTTATGGCATAACATTTTTTATTGTTTTCATTTTAATGTGCGTCATGATTTCTAATGTATTACATTCTTAAATTAGTCTGCTTTCGATTCGAACCTCGCACTTCTGTCTCGAAAGCACATAAAATCTTAACAATTCTCAGATACTTTGTAATAGATCATTTTAATTCTTTGCTCTTTATTTTATTTCTTTGATGTGAGGAAATAATCATTTAAAAAATATAATCTACAATTAATAAGAATATATCTGTCCACAAAGTATTGTACAGGTTCCCGCTGAATACACACATATTTTGTACCACTGTTTGAATAGTGTTAAAATAATTAGTCACCTACTACCATCAACACATGCATTTATGAACAGTACGGAGTGAATCTCTCGGCGCGGCGACATTTTGTAATGCATGTCATGTTGTAATGAGTGTGCGAAATGCTTGGACGCGACCGACGGAGGGTTGGCAAACATTTGATCCAATCAACCAGTACTCGCAAACATTTGGTGTCAAATTATTGTAAGTACTACCAACTTGCGTTGGAGCGTCCATGCAACATTAGGGGCACTAGACATATTAACTCGTCCGACAAGTGAGGCCATTTTCTTTTTATATAAATTTTGTATGTATGCAAATAAGTGTCGAATACACTCAACTTTGAGATTGCAATAATATATCAACTGCCTTATGAGGTAAATGTTTTTATAGTCTGTACCAGGTTGATTGTAATTATAAAAGTAATTCTTGTAATAAGATAGTATATTTGATGTAAATTATTGAGATGTAATGTTTGTTGTAAAGTGCGAGACAAAATTAAGTGTACAGTGAAATTAATTTATTTAAGTAATCATGCCTACATAATCAAGCGTTGTTAAAACTTTGCTACTGTATAAATTATTGGGAATTGGTTGTACTGGGAATATCAATATTACTGTTCTTGTGATAGTCTACAGCATCATAAAATGCGCAAGTTTTTATGGCGTAATCTCGTTATTTCAGTTGCAATACAAACTACGAGACTCGTACCAAACATCTCATGATGGCAAGCGACGCACATCATACAAACATCTAAGTTATTTGAGTGTTGCATTACGAGATGTGGGGGACGGCCGGGGAAACAACCCAGGGCGCTTTTGATGCAGTAAAACGTTTGGACACAAGGAAATATAATTTATACATTTATAAGCAGGAATTAATGCTATATTGTTGGCTAAAAACAAAATTTAAACCCTTTAAAAATTATATTCATCAAAACCAGTTTAGTTGCTACGTTTTCAATGTAAACACAACACAATCACATGTCGAAAAAGAACGAATAATCTGGGGTTTTCTACACGTGGTTGTCGTGTACTTAATGTAACATTTATCAGGAATTGTTTATAAAAATCTGAAAGCCTTAGTTGTGAGTTGCGCCCAATAGATCGGTCGGACGTGTGGCGAGGAAGCCCCGCTGTACATACACACTGTACATATACTAACTGTATATAGCGTGTACATACTCTAGAGATATATAAATATATATTATATATGTTTAATATTAATATAAATTTGATTTAAAGAAAAGTTTTAAAAATAAATTGACAAAAAAACACCAAAAAAATATATTAAATAAAGACATACCGTGAGTATGAAGCGGAAAAGCAATGTTCTCTTTTATTTTGTCCCTCTAATGTCCACCAGTGTATTTTATACAAATGTTTAGTGCACTCTAATGAAAACTGATGGTACTAGGTTTAAAAACCAAATTGGGTTGAATCGCTCGAAATAATTGCGAATATCTTCAATAATCAACACAATTATGGCCTTATGACTTCGAAGATGTAGGCAGATCTTAAAAGTCGACACAGTTACTAGAAGTCTTATAAAATATCTACATTTACTCGTCGATTCTTTGTCACTTCTTAAACGAAATAGACTAATAAGAATACTACATTGTGGATCATTGGTATTTAGCAAAGTTAGTGTCAATAATGACAAAATGCAGTTTAAAAGGAGTATTCCTTAGAACGTTTTTTTGATGATAGAAGAATTAAATCTGTGGTTGGTTAGCGACTCAACAGAGAAAGTGATTACAGCAACATATCTCCATCGAAGTGCAGTACGTACCTTGGCGGATTATAAAATAACATCTTTTTATTATTTTTATTTTTTTTTTTTTCTTTTTTATGGAAAAAGGAGGCAAACGAGCAAATGAGCCACCTGATGTTAAGTGGTCAACACCGCCCATGAACACCCACAATACCAGAGGAATCATCGGTGTGTTGCCGGCCTTTGAGGAAGATATAAGCTCTCTTCTTGAAGGTCCCTAAATCGTACTTGTTTGGGAATACCGCCGAAGGAAGCTGATTCCACAAAGATGTTGTGCGAGGTAGAAAACAGCGTTTGAACCGCACTGTTGAGGAACGCCATTCATCCAGATGATAGGGATGGAACCTCAATTTCTGACGTGTGGTGCGGTAATGAAAGTCGGCAGCGGGTATCAACCCAAAAAGTTCATTAGAGCACTCCCCATGGTACATGCGGTACAGCACGCAAAGCGACGCAACGTCTCTTCGCAGTGCAAGAGGGTCAAGTTTCTCGGAAAGAATTCGGTCATCGATGATTCGAGCAGCTCGTCGTTGAATGCGGTCGAGTGGAAGCAGCTGGTACTGAGGGGCCCCAGCCCAGAGATGGGAACAATATTCCATATGGGGCCGGACCTGCGCCTTATAAAGCTGAAGGCGCTGAGCCGGCGTGAAATAACGTTTTGCTCTGCTGAGCACCCCAAGCTTTTTCGAAGCCAGATTGGCTTTGGCTTCCAGGTAACCGCAAAATTGGACGGTACTCGAAACATCGACACCAAGGATTCCGAGACTTGACGAGATACCAAGAGAAGTGCCAATGAACTGAGGTGATATTGAAAAGGGAGTCTTTTTTGCAGTGAATGCGCAAACTTGTGTCTTCAATTGATTGAATTGGACCAAATTTTGTCTACCCCAATCTGCAGCTTGATCCAACAAATGATCAATTTCCGACACAAGACTTTTCCGGCAATCATAGACTTGTTCCCGAGAAAGATTTGCGCGGCCAGAATACCAAGCATCCCCCGTACTGTCATCTGCATAACAATGAATGTTACTATTAAGTAACAAGTCATTGATATGCAGAAGGAACAGAGTTGGAGAAAGCACACAGCCTTGTGGTACACCAGCATTCACAGGCATGGAGTCCGAGCTTGAACCGTCAACTACGACCTTTATGCTTCGCTCTGTGAGAAAACTGGTGACCCAGTCGCAAAGTCTCTCGGGAAGTCCGAAAGAAGAGAGCCTGGAAAGCAGAGCTCTATGCCAGACCCGATCAAAGGCCTTCGCTATATCCAACCCTACTGCCAAAGCCTCCCCCTTGCTTTCGACCGCTTTCGCCCACTTGTGTGTTAGATACACCAGAAGATCACCGGCAGATCGCCCCCGTCGAAAACCGTATTGACGGTCGTTGATCATCTGATGAGATTCTAAGTAACACAGAAGCTGGTTGTTAATTATGGATTCCATAGTTTTGGAAAGCAAGGAGGTAATAGTTATGGGCCTATAGTTCGAGGGATCAGAACGATCGCCCTTTTTAGGGATCGGGTGCACCAAACCAGTTTTCCAAGATTTAGGGACTGTACCGGAAGTATAAGATAACCGAAAAAGGCGCGTGAGCACTGGTGCCAACTCAGCAGCACAAGTTTTTAGCACAATCGGAGGTATTCCGTCTGGCCCACTCGACTTATGGATGTCTAAGGAAAGCAATGCCTTACGCACCGAGCTTTGGTGGAATCGTATTTCCGGCATAAGGCTCTCGCAGTGTGGGATCGTAGGTGGTAGTCTCCCATTGTCATCCAAAGTCGAGTTAGATGCAAACAGGACACCCAAAAGATCAGCTTTCTCCTTTGCGCTGTGGGCGAGCGTGTTATCCTCCCTGCGTAGAGAAGGAAGTGATGGCACGCAGAAGTTACCAAGGATTGCTTTGGCAAGAGACCAGTATGCTCGAGTTCCTGAAGGAAGACGAACTAATCTCTTGCCAATGCCCTCGATGTAGTTGGACTTTGCCTCAGCGATCGCCCTCTTGAAACATCTGGCGGCAAAGTTGTACTTCTTTTTAAGAGCTTTGGACTCCACGTCTTTCGACAAATTAGAATTTGCCCAGGCCTGGTAAGACTCCTGCTTCAGACGAGAAGCTTCTTTACAGGTATGGCCAAACCAAGGCTGAGATTTGCCACCGACCGGTAATACAGAGCTAGGGATGAATAATTCCATACCTTGGAGCACTACATCTGTAATCGAGTCGGCAATGGAGTCAACATCGCCCAGAGAGAAGCAAACCCGCCGCCATGGGTAGGAAGCGAAAAAAGTTCTCATGGCATCCCAATCTGCTGACCTGAAGTGCCAAACACGTCGCCGGGTAGTACGCGGACGTGCAGGACGCTCGTGTGGCACCTCACTCCGGATAAGAGAATGGTCTGATGACCCCAGAGGAGCATCGATGGCAACCTGATAGCCATCGGGATGGGTTGTCAGCAGAAGGTCCAATAAGGAAGGCGTATGATTTTCCACATCAGGCACTCTTGTAGATGAGTCAACTAATTGTGTAAAACCATAAGCTAAAGCAAAGTCATGAACAGATCTCCCAGTGTGGTCAGTTGTAAGAGAACCTAGCCATTCGGCATGATGAGCGTTGAAGTCACCGAGGATGATTATCTCAGCAGAAGGGATCTGTTCAAGTACGAAATCTGTTGCCATTTGAACACACTCAATGAGTCGGTCACTTTCTGCGTTACCGCTGTGGGACCTATAAAGGCAAGCGTAGACGCGAGGATGATCTTGACAGTCTACACGCAGCCATAAGATGGAAAGGTCCTTACCTTCAAGACTGCTGAGGCGACGGTAGCACAAATCCTCTCTAACAAATGCACATACACCGGCTCGACGCAAGAAAGTGTGTTCGATGTTATACCCCGGGTAGCGCAGATATGAGATGTCAGAAGGCGAGGCTATTTGTGTTTCCGTTAGAAACAGTAAGGCCGGCTTGTTCGTTTCAAGGTGGTAGTGAACGGCATCTAGGTTGGAATGAATCCCTCTAACATTGCAAAAGTCCATGCGGAACATTAAAGGGGTTGCAGTAGGGGCCTTACAAGTAACGCCTCTTGCAGATAAGTTACGGAGCGGAATATTGCCCTCCCCAGAATACGTAGGGCAGCCTGAGCAAGGGTGCTCAGGGGGGGATTCTCCTGCACATGAGGTGCCGGTACCCCCCTGGGGTAGATTTCTCTTGTACACCGCAGCCATAACTAAGAGGGAGGGGAGGGGGAGTTGGGCCTCCGGCAATCTCACTCACCAATCGAAACGCAACAGTATACTGTTACTTTACGTTGATATTACGTGAGACAGTGGTACCACCCCGGGCGAGCCGGCCCATTCATGCTTTTATTAAAAGCGTGGCTCTACCACTTAGAAAATTTAATTATTCTGCCAACAGAATGATAAAATATCTAGACACGCGGCAGCGTGTCAAGCCAAGTTCAAGTAAAACTGGCTAGCCAGCGCCGAGTGTATCATTACACGAACCATTTGGCGCCACTTTTGACCCTTCTATAACTAAAAACCTATTTGACGTAAACACTTGAAACTACGTGTGTTTAATTATATCTATAAGGACATCTAGAAGCCCAAATTTCATGAAGCTAGCTCAAACGGTTATAAAGATATGGAGGTCAAAAAGTTGTAAATTTTAGCACTGACTGACTGATAGTACCTAAACCTAACCTACTTCCAGATGACCTAGAAGGATAAAATTTAGAATACAGCTCGGTAATTATGTGTAAACGTAGGAAAAAATCTAAAAATAGAAAAAAGTTAAAAAATAGGGGGGGTCCCCATACATTTTTTTTTATAATTGTAGCGTTAGAACGGTTACAAGCAGATATTTGAAAAAACTATCCCAATATATGTATTAGTATACTCACTTGCTATATATCAGAAATATAAAAATGAAGTTAAGTCAAAAAATAAGTGGTGTCCCCATACAAAAAACTTGTAATACGCGCTAAACAACCGGCGAACACAACGGTGTCCTCCGCGGCGCGCGGCACCACATATAATATAATAAATATACACAGAACACAAATAAATGTACATACATAAAAGCGCTCCCGAGCGACACATAAACATAGGCACTGCTTAAAAATACCGATTCAGTTAGTTAAAATCTCAATACCTGCATAATATTCTTTACAAAAAGTAATGATATCCCACCAAAAACATAAATGTAAAAAAGGAAAGCCAAGTTCAATACAAAAATTATTCTCGACTGTGGGCTTCGCCGCAAAAAGAATGGAGATCTAATTGAGTGCCAAGTTCTATGCAAAATCCAAATATAAATAATAGGAAATAAATATAATTATGAACAAGTATTAAATCTATTTATGTGCTTTATTAGATATCTATATGTAGCCTAAGGGTTGACTTGGCTAGTTTTCATTTACAATTTATATAGCCTTCGCATGTTCTAAACCTGGTACCTTTCTGTTCTTATTTTATTATTCCGAAAATTTGGCTTGCTGGTAGAAACTACCCATCGAACATAAGGCTCTTCCGTTACTGTGTAAAAGTAGGTACTTAATAATAATTCGTGTAAGAAAACTAGCCAAGTCAACCCTTAGGCTACATATAGATATCTAATAAAGCACAGAAATAGATTTAATACTTGTTCATAATTATATTTTTTTCCTATTATTTATATTTGGATTTTGCATAGAACTTGGCACTCAATTAGATCTCCATTCCTTTTGCGGCGAAGCCCACAGTCGAGAATAATTTTTGTATTGAACTTGGCTTTCCTTTTTTACATTTATGTTTTTGGTGGGATTAAGAGTATACGGTAACAATAACTATCGTGTTTGACTAAACTTCGAGTAGGTTCATGTGAAACGTAACGTAAGGGAACATTACACAATTGTTCTATAAATATATAATTATGCTTGTTGTACGCAGTGCAAGCGACAGGCGTCTTATTACTCATTCCTACGTAAACTTATGCAACGTAAACAGTACAATTTACGGGTAAATGTTACAGAATATTAATGCAATTGTTAGAATTCGAACTATTGTTATTTTACTTGTCCTATTCTTAATTAACTGATGGATGCCCTTCATTGATCACGGTGTCCTAGTAATAGGCATATTAACAAAAGAGTTTTAAAGGAAATTTTACTAAAATATTCTATGTTTAGTAAAAATCACAAATGCCTATTAACAATATTATAGTAAAGTGCAAAACTTCACGTTAGTCTAAGTCAACTGTTAAATTGGATCGTGCTTAAAAGGGGACTTAAAAATTACGATTACTAAAGCCCAACACGGCTTTCAGCCAAAAAATACAATATTACACGAATTTCTTAACAATTTTCGAACATAACGATATCGATCCAGTTGTATGTAAAGCAGGCTCTCGGAAGCGCGGGACTCGAGCACACGAGATTAAAGACACGGGCTGTGTCCCGCGCTCAAGTGGCGATACAGGCGGCAGGCGACACTCCACGATAACAAGGAAAATCCTCATACATTCACTAACAGCCCGAGAATTTCCGATTATGCTTCATGAAAATACACTGGCGTATTTATTAGCGACGGCGCGATAGTTGCGAGTAAACGAAGGTTAATGCGATCATTATTTGGACATGTTATTAGATTGTGAGCATTTGCAGAAATTAATACACGGGAAGTTTAGTCATCAATTTTGTTGGCCAACGTATTTCAGGTTCAGTTTATTCGTGCTCCAACTAATGATTCAGTTGATTGGATCGTAAATTCAATATAGATATAATAGGCTCAACGTGTTGTAGGTCTACAATGACAAGGCTAGAGCCCAAATACAGTTATGTATCGGGTGCTCTACGCGTACATATACATTTATCAATTGTTATTGACACACACTTTCTTGAAGGGATTAGTAGAGGAGAATAGGACGAATGCCATTTAATAGGACTGCCAGTAGAGTAGTAGCCATTTTTTAGAAACATTTCCAGTCTCCGCTGTTAGGTAGGTACTCTAGTTTTTTTAATGGACTAAGCATATAACAAAGACTATTGGGTCACCCTAACGCTGACCACGATCCTCAGATATGAAGGACCGAACAGAGAGAGAGAGATTAGGTCTCTGGTTAAACGACATTCTTAGATACAGTGTATAGTAGTGTTTATGTATGCAATATATGCAGTAACATTGGACATGTTTCTCGGTGTGACGACCGAGGACAGACCATAACACACATTGTGAAGTCGATGATAAACTAATCATTGGCATTCGTTAGATAGTGAGAGGGCACAATCATGAGAAGGTGTTGACAAAACATGTTAATTTGATGCACTAAATTTTGTGAATTGCATGAGTATAAGTACCATTTAGGACGAGAGTTCTACAACAAAATGTTATTGGACAACACAATTTATTATTTGGTTATCGACCAAGCATTTTCGTTTCACAGACTTAAGTACCTTTGACCAAATGCGACATGTTACCTGCCTTATGGAAACAGATTCTCAAGAAATGAAAAAAAGAAAAACACTTAATTCAAATACTTTCTCATTACATTGAGTTATGTTCCGTCACGAATCCGTTCGCGCCACATTCTCGCTGAGTAAAGCGCCAGACGAACTCGCCGAGTGATAAAGTCGACGGCGCACCGCTATTTAATTCAATTTCCAGGGCACCTGCTAATTGGAACGTACAGTGCTTACTTAGGCCCGTCTAGCCGCCGACTGTTGTACTAAAATATTAAAAACATAATAAAATTAATGTGGAGAGTTGTCACTAGATAAATTATTTGCGCAGGTTGGAGCCGTTGGACCTTTTTCGTGCTAAGGGTCGATGGACTGAGATGTGACAGCTCGGAGCAAGAGATTATAATTATTTGAGACTCACCATCTGTTAAGTCCTAATTAGTTAACTTCGCTGTGTTATGAACAATACTAATAAATCTATCACAGTAAACTTATTTGCGAGTTACATTTTGATATATATCTGATATCAACGTATTCTTCGTGTCGTGAAATTTAGGTTTAACTATCAGACATTTTTACAAATTGAGGTCGGGCGTTAGCTTTTCCTCTGTCAACATTAGCCCATTTTTTGGATAGCTACAAGATAAATATCTGTGCTCAGGTATTTTTTTAGCAACAGTTAGAACAGTGAATGTTTACATTAAACATTCATACTCCCTGTATCCGCGATATTCGAGAGGCACGTACGATCGAGCTTTCCAGGCCCGGTACATATTTACATGTCTTAACTTTCATAGTCTTATTGTGATTTTCCATGATCGATGCAGAAGTGTATACGGCCGTAGACATACACCTACCTCTATCATGTGATAATTGGAGTGATTTATTTTTATTTATTTATTTTATTTAAAAACTTTCTTGCACATACACTAAATAAAATAACGATACTTAATTAACAAGAGATAAAACAAGAGGCCGCCTTATCGCACTAGGCAATATTATATTAGGAGTGATAGTATAGTTCTTATAAAAGTTTGAGGCAGCCCCCGATAGAAGTGGTCGGTATCGACGCTTACATTTCAATAGGGTGCACTTTGACAATCCTGTTGTGTTGATTAGACACCTTATCAGGTTTTCTTTCGTAAAAGTTGTATATTAGTTTTCAATAACCCCGTTATTCCATGCACCGCGTTCCTCTACAGACCGTCTAATAGATTCGCCAACACGCACAAAAGACTCGTTAAGTTGTAAACTTCGTGTTAGAGTAACCGCTGCGGGTTCCTTTTCAACTACAGTTTAAGCGGCTTCCTCTTTCGCAATAGTTTGAAACTTATAATTATTGAGTGGGGCGCGGTTCGTGTGAGTTTCCAATCTGCGGAAGGATCTAAGCAGCGGCGTTTCACGGTTGTGACGAGTTTTGTGAACGCCGCCCCGGGTATGACACGCCTGGATGTGAAGGCAAGTATGTGTATCCTAATAATAATACTGTATTGTTGTAACTCTAAATTTATTATTCTGAATTTTTTCTCATAAGTACTCATAATTCCTATGAAGTAACTAATTCGACATATGCATATACAATAAGGTTACTAATGACTATAACACCAAAGTACTTTTTACGTCTTTATAGAGTTAAACTTGTTTATATATTGCACTAGTGAAGTAATAATAATCATATCTTTTGTTATTGTTTTAGAACCAAAAAAAGTTACAGATAACTTTGTGCCCAATTAAGAACAAATCGCTGGGATTTTGCACATATAATTTTATTCTGCGCATAGGTCGAATTAAGCACCTGAAGTACCCAATATTTAACTTATATTAATAGGCAATTAATACTCTCTGAAAGTATGTTAATTCTGATATAGGTATGTTTAATTTTAAATTACAATTCTATTGTTCCAGAAGTGCGCTTTATCATACATAAATTATATTTAATTGATGTAGTAGTCATTTTAAAGCGTCTGATGAAAATGTGTAAATTTTTTAACCGAATTGATTTATATTTTGTGGTAGTAAAATTTCGATTTAAGACTGGAGGACAATGCGAGAGACTTATGTATTGATCACCTTATCATTTCCGATTCAAAAGAGTGTCATAAGAGTGCAGAAGTGTTCGGAGTTCCGTCAAGTCTTATTGTTTATTTTTAATTGGTAATTCTTATTTAACACTAATTTGGAAATCGGTTTGTGAAACGTAAACAAGCTCGCTTCCAATTACGTGAGACTGAAACCTGCTGGAGTATCGTCGGTGCACAAATACAAATGTTTCCGTACATAATTTTCCAATCCGAAATAATAAAGTGAATTTTACGCCCTAGTTCAATTCAATCTTTTACAATTTGAAACTTCTGGAACTATCTCGGGGTGTTATGGTTTATTTTTTATTTATTCACATTATGTGTGTGATGCGAATCGATTACGCATGCGGGGCGGCAGGTAGGTCTCTCGTGAGTGTGATGCACGGGCTCATTTTAACGTGTTGGAGATGCTCCCACAGAATGCTCGTGGCACCCAACGTCGCGTCACGCCGACCTCAAAATATTGTTACAAGCACTTTTTCACGAAACCAAACTGTTACTAGGATTTGTTATTTCTTATTTTTAGAATACGACAAAGTGACAACCCAGCAGCCTAGTAACAAAATTGAGAAATTAGATACTTTCATGCTAAGTTATATAGACTCTGGATAATAGGATAGGAAAGTTACAACATATTTGTCAAGGCAGCCTTTGCCGTATTTTTTTAGTTCACAACTGTCTTTTTGTAGTACAGAATATAGGTACTGGTGTAGCTCTTAGATATGATTTACAACTTCAAAAACACGATCTTAGTTTATATGGAAAAGTCGTTTTTTTTTTATAATTTATTTAGTTTAATTAAATCTCCCTATTCACTTTACTCACATTGTCTGAAAACTGTACTTCTGTATGAATATGAACGCTATGCTTTTTGGCAACGGGTCCCTAAAAAGGCAGTGCGATAACTCGTGTTACCGAGAGCTCACTTAAAAAATACTCGTCCACGGCTCATCCCTCAAATAACACAAAATCAACTTTAATCTCAACATAATAACAGTCAAGATGCTTTAAAGTCAACGTTTTGTAAAGGCTAGCTAAATTCAATGCTAAGATTAAAAACTACCGTGCGCACCAGACCATAAGGTTGAAAAAGGCAAACATGGTAAATTTTGAAGATGTAGGTAGTTGTGCGCATGCGTGGCGCGTCGTAAACACTGGCACGGTCAGTCGTACGGCGGCCGCCGCCGCGCCCGGTCGTGTTTCCCGCTCCGTTAGTATTCGCAGTACCGCCGCGTGTGTTGTTGTTATTTCATGGACTGAAGTAAAAAGAATTTTTTGGTGTTTTGCCTAACAAGGATTGCAGAAGTTATTTTAAAGGTGAGTTTATGTTTTAAACACGTTATTTCTCTGCATTTTCCAAGCGACAATGGCAGCTTGTGACCCGGTTTTGTAATAAAAATAACATAAGCGTTCATTGTGAGAATATATGCCGGTATTTATAACCTCGTTTACTTTTTTCTGTTTTCAATTTTGTTGTTTTTTCATCGAGAGTGTAACAGTTATTTTTTTATGATTTTTTGAAAATCTTGCCATTTATCTCAATTTTGTCAATAACAGTTTTGTTTGTAGTCACTAATTAGTCGTTGAATAATTTGTATAGCGGCACAACGTTCTCTACCTCTCTACGTTCCACAAACAAGAAATCACCTCCGCGTGGTTTCTTTGTCTGTACATTACTCAATATTAAATGTTGTTGTAATCCCATGGAGATCGTAATCCATGGGGGTTGTATAACAATCTTACGTCACATCCACGTGTCCGGTGGCGGGTACACTGCCCCCTCCCCCCGTGCGTTCCTCTCCCTCCCCCTGGCCGCGGGTTCGGTGTCCGGCGCCGACCGGGTCAGTACTTTCCTCTCGAAGTCATCCATCCGGCTGTTTGAATAGCATTATTTGCACACACGGAGGAAACTTGAATGAGCTGTCCCGACCGACGGCTCGCGGCTTTCGAGTGCTTCTTATTGACTATGGTTGGTTTTTAATCGATTCAGTTATGGGGGAAGTTGAGAGGGTAAACGATGTTTTATTCAATCTAATTACAATGAAAAACCATGTGAACTGACGAATAATATTTTCCTCTTTAAAAAAATGATAAAATATGTTTATTAAAACAAAAGAGAATTGTGTGTAAAATTAAGTGCTAGGATTTGAAGCAAAACCCACTGACTTCAACTATGACTATGGAAACTCTTGGATATTTTATGTATGCGATGAGACCCGAGCAAGGTCGAGGAAATTTATGATCTAGAACTATAAATTTTATTTATTTTTTAGCCCTAGACATTCTCACAGCTAAGAACTCATAATAATGTTTTCGTTCACATGACATACACTGTTTTATCGAATAGGAAAATTAAATACGTTTATTAATCGGGACCTTCCCTTTCAGAAAGGATATTAATATATTTTTCGTTAAAAAACATTGCCTGACTTAGGAATCAAATACCAGCCTCTATCCGTACCCTTTAAGATATTCATACTTAAGTATCCATGGAGTAACGTATCTTTTTTCTTACTTAAAGCTTCAGTATACCGTTTAAAAACAACAAGGTGCGAAATATGTTATTTAAGAAAGTATTTTTAATATAGCGATGTTTTTACATTCCGCAGACATATTAGCATATATTTGCCATACAAAGCGGAGGGTGGCGCCCCTACCCAGTGCGTTCGCGTACGTCGAGAGCTAACACTCGTAGCGGTACATTGGAGGTTTGCGTTGGCCGCCGAGCACGTGTGCGCCCATTGAACTGTTTGTGGATACAACAATTGCACAACTATCTTTGTTTTACACTCGTACTAGTGAACACGTTGGTAGAGTGCTGAGAGTTGTTACTTCGTGGTACGATGTCCTATATTAATATACTATTAACTGAATGATTTAAACCCAAATAAATACATAGGTATCTTTGTATATCGCAAAAATGAGTACGGCTAATAAAAGTTTAGAAGTTTTCCTTATATTAAACCGTGTTTTACTTAATCCTATCTTAAGTAAATTTATTAAAGTTATTCAACCTCTATTCAAGGCACACACCTTTTACTTTCGAAATTACTCACGTAGTAAATAAAATATGCCATTTAACTTTTCGTTTCCTGTGACAGTAGCAGGATTTTATTGTTTACTTTTTCCATAGTACAATGCAATATCATATTACTGTTGTCCGCAACTCTATAATCAAACTTTGGGCTTTAATATATTGTTTCCGATTTCGACGTATTTCTGATTGTTACGCTGCATCTATAGGTCGTCATTGTTGAAGATATATAGCCTATCCTTCCTCGATATATGAACTAATTAACTCAAGGAAAATTTTCAAGTGGATCTAATGGTTCCTGATAATAGAGCTTTCAACTGAATCAATGAAACAAACGCAATTTTTAGCTTGTAGGTAGTATATGACAAAGATACAAGTCCTGTGTCGTGGATATCAATAACTACAAGAATAAAAACATTTGCTTTGAAGCGGTAATCGAACCCGTAACATCTCGTATCGCAAGTGTCTAGCTAACTGCGCCACGGGGCTGCTAAAATGCAAGTTTTCTTAATATGATATCCTTCGTTGTCCGTGTGACCCTTCGCTATGAACACGCATTACTTCCTAGTGGAAGGAGTGTGACTGGAATTTGAATTTGCGACTAATGTGATGTGGTGTCTTGCCTCCGCGTGACTAAGCTACCACGCGCTTAAAACATGATACAACATTGCTACTCTGTTATGTGTATTTGCCATCGAGATGTCCGAAGGACGATCCCTTGCTTGCGTTCTTGAAGTCACGGATTAGGCAGTGTTTTTCATTTGTTGTCTAGGAATTAAGTAATGCTCAGTAGCAGCTACGAGTAAAAAAATTGCCCAATCGAACAGGCGCACAAACCTTTTTAAACGATAAAGGTGTATTCAGACCGTGATCGAAAACTATGTCAGGTAAGATTTTAACCGCATACATTTAATACCTATGGTTTTCGGGAATATTACAAATTTCTATTTTTTGTTAAAATTATTAATTTCATAGCCACTAGGTTCATGGCCGTAGCTATTACCTGCCTTAGTTTCCGATCACGGTCGGAATACTCCATGTCTATACACCCATATAAGTGTGTAATGAAGAGCTGGTGTCAGCGAGTAGTGGGAGCACATGGATTAGTGCGGCCGTCGCTCCCTCGGGACTGCCGCGCGCTGCAGCCACGTCTACCGGCGGTGTCAGCAGCTCGGTGGATTCACTCGCTTAATAAAGTTTTAGGGGGTAATGCGATTTATATGGATTTATCTGTACACACACACTTTGGGAATAGAGCCTTTTTAAAATAGGGGTAGACTATTTCTTAAAGACTCATCGAGTAAATTAACTAAGATACATATCGTAAACCCAAAGTACCTACTTTGAGTTGTTTAGGACACCAGCTAATTTATTTAGACATCGTTTCGATGTGCGGTTGAAAATGTCTCAAATACGATTCAAGTGGACCGCCCCAATTTGTAAAACACAAATGTTTAATAAAATACATCATTTTTACGTTCAGTTCCTGGCAATAGGTGATTCAATTCCTAGGCTGAACGAAGTGTCGTTCGGTTTTGCATGACTTTTCGGCTAAGCAAATGCACCTCCGCCTTTCCTTACGAACATAGTATGCGAGCATGCAACTTCATTAACTTCTACAGGTTATAAATGTAATATTTAAAATCCACACTAATCTCACCACCAAGAAATTAATACCGCAGTGCAAAACGCGATATAAGCTGCGCCGCGGGGCTGGCCATTACAATAATCCGATATTTTTCGCATAAATTACATGTTTTTCTCATAAACGAAACAATTAGATTAATAAAGGGAGCAAGATTCAATAAAGGCGAGTGGCGGGGCGTGTCGCCGGGTGTCCGGTGGTGTCCGGGGGTGTCCGGGTGCGGGTGTCCGGGTGTCCGGGTGTACGCCGTCCGGCCTGATTAATAGAGCGTACGAACATGTAACCGCAGGATGAATGGCCGCCGGTCACTTGTGCACCTACAGGCCACGGTGGGGGGAGGGGTACCGGATAACGGTGGGGGGGGGGGGGAATCAAGGAAATTACTAGTGTACTAGTCATTTTGTTGTGGTTTAATGAGACAAGTGCAAAGGTATTCTAAAGGGGTAGGCAGATGTGACTTAATCCTTAAGATACGTCAGGTATAATTTAAGGTGTTTAATGTTAAAATTTGAAGAATTGGGATGCTGGTGGCCTCGAGATTTAAGGCTCTTCTCAACGATTGCAGGTTCAGACCCCAGGCATACACCACAAACATTTTTTGTAGTATGTGGGTATTCACAATTACTTATGACGAGGAAACCTTATTAGGAATTTTCTTAGTTCTTAGCACTAGACCACACGTTTCTTTACGTCTGAGATACCAATATAAGTAAAATTCAATGAGTAAAATTAAATTTAAGGAGATGCAGGATGTTCCAGTTACATTTAAATAAACAGTAGAATCGATTGGTAGAAGTATAAGGAAATAGTAAAATTTTATTCGCGCGGACCAATGTTTGTGTGACCCACAAATATTTGTCCGGGTTTGGTGTTTGCACGCGGGAAATTTGTGTCTGCAAACACAACGATAGGAACGAAATTATGGGGATAGTGCACTTAATGCTTTTAGAATTGAATACAGCTTTATAATGTTGTCGAAATTGTCTCATGATATTAATTGGTCATACATACATTCGTACATATATACATACTTACGTACATAGTTAGATATGTATATGCGCTATGTGGGCTTTTCCTTAAGGTTAAGATGGCATAAAATTTTAAATTAAGACTATAAAATGTATCACTCGTGTCTGTATCCTTGTAAAGGTATTTGCTATACCCATGTTTAGTTGTTTCAAACACGATTAAACGCTAGATTTATTTAGCCGTTTTTGGGTGCTTTAAATTAATGGGATATAGCTTTTTCCCGACCTAGAACCTAAGGCTCTTTTGATCGCACGGCACAAATCGATATCGCGGAATTAACTAGGCGATCGAGAAATAAATAAAAAATAAAAATCTCTTTGATCGAATGAATCGCTCAACTTTTTATAAAATAAATAGTGTGATAATATTTGCGGAAGGTTTTGCAAGCGCGTACTCTTGTTGTTTCTCACGTGAAAAAAATCGTTCAATTGCGCACTTTGCACACATTAAGTTTTTGCAAGCATATTTTTCTTATACATTATTAGGCACTTTTAGAATAAAGAAGCCTCTTAACTGGCGAAGCTATGGCTGATTTTTTGTTACGTAATTTCACGTAATTTTGTGCATATCTTTACACCCAAATCAAAATGTGAGCGGGATAAGGAATTCTTGTTATCTCTCTTTTATTCACGAATCTACTGACGATGACGACAAAATTCATATCTAATATCAGTTATGCGTGCTTACCATGTTCGAAATTGTGATAACTTTATATATATATAAAGCTATAGCTTTCAAGATAATAGTCGTTCGTACAAAGTTTTAATACGTATACATAAAGGGGATAATGTCAGTTGATGAAGCGAAAAAAGTGTGTTTGGTCCGTAGTATTTTGCTCTCTATTGTTTCTGCTTATACCAACGGTAGAAAAGGGAGAACTCAAATATGTACACATGCTAGGTTTAAGTGAGTTTACAATTATGTAGAAATCGCCAATTTCATCATCTATGCAATCTCTCGTGCAATATTTGAATGCTGTTGTAAATGGCTCAGGTGAGTGATTAATGTGGGGCCACCCCTGCAACGGTCCAAGTGCATTTGTGCAGTTGTATTTCAAATGGACACTTTGACGGAATGGCAGTCCATTAGATGGAAACGGGGCCCATGGATAGCTGTACACATAAGGTCACCATTTGTGACACTACTTTATAGAGTTACTAATAGCAATATTGTATTTTAATTATTGTATTATAAATAAAATGCTTTTTTTTAATTACTACATACACACTATACTCTCTAGTCTCTACATACTCACTATACTATTATTAATATTGTATTTTCACTATAATTTTCAACTACTTGTATATATAATATATAGTTATTGGTACTTACCTATATTTATTTGTATTGTATGTATGTATATGCACCAACAATTATTCTGTTATATTCACCTGTCTGGTTGGTTGTCTGGAAGAGATCGCTTAAAGCGATAAGACCGCCTTTTGTACGTACATTCGGTTTTTGTCTATGTATAGTTTTTTTTATTTTTTACTAAAATTATGTCTTGTTGTGTGTGTACAATAAAGTTTTATTCTATTCTATACTCTGGACTAAGGCCTCAAACCCTCTCAATGATATAGGAGGCGCGTGACCAGCAGTGGGACGTATCAGGTCTGGTAATGATAAACAAACTCGTATTATGCTCTCTATCGACTTAAGGGTCTTCAAGAAGAGAGCTTCTATTTTCTTCAAAATCCGTCTCACCGATGATACCCGGCATTGTGGGTGTTCATGGGCGGCGCTGACCACTTAACATCAGGTGGCTTACTTGCCCGTTCGCCTCTTTTTCCATATACTTAAACATAATTAGTGCTACATAATTACATACCGAGCAGCGATGGCCTCGAGGTTTAGGCGCACGGTCGGGAGTCTCGGCGATTCCGGGTCGATACAAAACTATACAATATAAAAATCGTAAAAATAAACAAAAGAAAATAAAACACAATAAAAATGTCATATTATTTCTGTATGCTAACGACCATCATAATGCTTTGTGCCTAGTCCACTGCAAAATACGATCAAAGAGCTATTAATCATTTGATATAACAGCCTTCGATAATCTATAATGTATTTTATAAATTGATCGTTTTTATCGTACTCCTTATGTAATGCTTATTTGTTCTTCTGTTTTGATAATAAATAAATACACCCAACAGTCACACACATAGTCCTGACCCCACACTAAGATACGAGTCTTGTGTCGTGGGTATCAGAAACTACGAGAGACTTTTCGGTCTCACAAACACCCAGACCCGAAACAAATATTTGTGGATCACACAAACATTTGTCTCGTTGCGGGGATCGAACCCGCGGCCGCTCGTTTCGCAAGCTGATGTCTAGCCAACTGCGCCACGGGGCTGTCATAATATCTGTTTCTTGTCGTTAGTTGCTCTATGTTTACATCAAAAATATATTTAAGTAAATCGTAATCGTAGCGTAGGACGTCCTCTGGCTATTTGAGGTGACGATATCTGCATGAAGCTGGCAGCAGTTGGACGAGGAGAGCCGAAAGTCGAGCCACGTGGCCTGCCATAGGAGAGTCCGAAGTCCAGTAGTGGACATGAAAGGCGGATGATGATGATGAAGTAAATCAATTATGAATTAATTGTTGTCCGTATAGAAAATAAGTAACAGCACTTGTAAGCATAAATTTATTAGGTTTCTTTTTCATTGGTGTGTTCCAAGGGACAGCATGCGTCGTTTTTGTAGAGCTTACTGAAATGTTCTGTAGGTATACATTTTTTCTATGTACTACTTTCACGAAGACATAGAAATAGCATGACTCTAGGAATTAAGTAATATTATTCGTTGAGCCAGATATCTCCGGCGCACATAGCAGCCTTGGAGCTGAACGTGATCGATAGGAATTTGCACATCTCGGTTAGTAAGCAAAAGCTACTACGTAAGGCACCAGTGTAATTCGCATTTTATAGTAATATCATGATTCTAGCTGTTAGCCGCAACGCTCACCAAATTTTATAAGAGCATCAGATATATTCTTTGAACTTAAATAACACCTCTTCGTAATGCGTTTCGAAGGATCTAGAAAGTGAATGAGCGACGAATGAAACAAAATTTGCCCGTGTGTGTGTGTGTGTGTGTGTGTGTGTGTGTGTGAGGTGGCGTCGCTTCCGGCCCGAGGCTGGTGCTTTCCGCATAATATTTCCTTTTAATAACTGCCGTTGTGTGTCGCGAGGTTTTTCCTGAAGCCGATCGATTGTCTCCATTATATTGGTTACGAAGTTAAATGGCGCGGACGAGCGAGTGCGCGCTCATTCATATCCTAATGTGTTCAAATTGGTGTTTATTTTATTTGAGATTGTAGTTGGATAAGTAGGTCTTTGTGTGCGACCGACAATATCGGCTAAGGCGTGCTTAATACCCAGACACACACTCTGCCTTCTCGAAGTCATAGTCATTATTCTGTACTTGAACGGTGATGAAAAGCGTTGTGAGGAAACTAACTCCTCCACAAATCTTAGGGAATTCTTACATGAGTCCACTGTCTTGCAGTAGACTAAGGTCTAAACCTTCTCAGTTGTAGAGGAGGTGCGAAAATGTGACAGTAAAAGGGGAATTAGTTCCTTTAAAAAAAATTAAATCTTGATTTGCGAATACACCTCTACCTACCTACTGCCGCACACAAGCATGCCGAACGAGGCACTCGGTGACAACTTGTAATAAAATAAAAAGGCACGGACACAATGATGTAATTGTCCAAAATACAATTTCCTTGTTCCAGTGACAATGTTTTCGTTTGAGTCCGCGCGCGGCCGAGGACTCAATATGGACCTTCAGCAGAATTTGTTATTCCAATATTATTTTATTGCTCCCGACATTTTATGCCGGATCCAATGTTTGTTTTAACCAAAGTTAATTGAGTTTGAATTTACCACAGACGCTTGAATAAGACTAGATAGCTATGTAAGCATGCTCAGCGTGCCGAACCTACGATTATAATTTACGATTAACACTCCCCCTTCTTAAATTCGATAACTACATAACTGTGCGGGAAATGAAAAATAAAATACCGGCATTAAAATGTAGGCCACCAAACTGAGTGGCCGCAGATTCGATTCCCACACCGAGACAAATATTTACGTGAGCAAAAATTGTTTATGCTTAGTCTCACAAGATTTTTATATTAATGTAGTCATAAAATACGTGGGTTTGCTGGATATTTCAACTTATCTGTTAGGTACATCTCATAATTGATGCTGCAAGCTTGTTTGAGATAATTATCAAGTTAAGTTTACATAACTCGGTGTATATTGTACACAACTCGTATTTTCCCTGTACTACACTAGTGTCATTTAAGGCTTCCAACACTGCTATCTTAAAATTTTTATGAATTTTGTGAACATCAACGAAAAATCTTTTTTTTTATTTCAATAATTTATTTTTTTATTTTTAATTATTTGCTTTATCAGTAGCAATTTGGAAGTTGAAAAAAAATACATAAAAAAAAACATACCTCACGCCTATATTCCCCGAAGGGGTAGGCAGAGATGCATTTTTGCACCCACATTTCGCCAGGTATGTATCAGTCCCACGTAACAGCGGGCGAGCCTATTGCCGTTAAATAATGAAAAAAAATAATGCTCATACGCAAGATATATAGGATAGGAATTAGGAACATACACTGCAAAACGATGTACTAAGTTTATACACATTTTAGGTATCTCCCCATTAAATATAAATAAAAGGCAAAACAAGAGTGTTAAAATGTACTTTTGTCTACCCATCGGGGATGCAGGCGTGACTCTACCTTTTTTTGTAAGAGATAACTTAGAACTATAAAACTAAAGGGTTCCGTATCAGCCTTAATGTGTAGACCCGTGCTCGCTAGGTAGTTAGAATTCCCAAAACTCCTTATGGTTAGACCAGCCGTACAAGGATAGTGTGGATGACTCACTTTGTGTTTTACTGTACTTACATTTAATTTATTCTGTACAGGTTCACTTTTATATTAGTAACACGAACTTTATTAAAATTGCCGTAAACTTTTTGGGTAGAAAGATACGTATAAGTAAATGGTATGATTTTGTAGCAATTATAAGAGCATTTCTAGACATTTCCGTGTTGGTTGATTTGATCTGTTAGTATAAGAGTTCTTGCTAAGATTTTTTTTTGGGATATGTAAAGTGCAATAAGTAATAATTAATTTATGGGCGTTTCCTGACAACCGTGCCGAAATATGCTATATTAGACATACGACATATATCTGAAACTTCTTGAGACTTTTCGCTCCCATAAACATCCAGAATCGAGCGGGGATCGACCCTGCGGCGTCTCATTTCGCAAGATCGTATCTAGCCACCTGCGCCACGTGGCTGTCTAAACAATCATTATATGCTATATCGTGTATTGAAAACTTCAATATTGGAAATAAACTCTTAAAAAACAAATTAAGTGTGTTTTAATATCTATACCTAAAAGCGAAAACAAAAAATAAGATCCTATAATCATTGCATTGTAATATATTTCTTTAGGTTAACTCCTAAGTCCTAATACTAACCAGAGAAGGCCTGTGCTCAACAAAACAAAGTGTAAATATACAAGGAGCAAGTCGTAATAACTTCTAACCACCTATTTATTTGAGTAAATCTTTGAATCGAGTTTTTGTTCCTCAACTTTGGAACCGCACACGAGTTTAATATTGAATTATTTGAGTTGGGAATAAATAGCTGCTTTGCATAAGCACAGTTTCTGCGGCGGTCTTTTGAAATGTCTCCGAATACAAATCTTTTGAATACTGGATAAACAAACGGACTCAGGTGCCTCAGTGGGTTTTGTGACTCCGTTACGGAATGGAAGTAGACAGTATTAAAATTTGTTTTCGTACTGTATTTCGAGCAATCTAAAAATCGTATTTCTTTGGACAGTACCTACGCACAATCTTAGAAATAAGAAATTGTATTTCTTTGGACATAATTATGCCAACTCGCACTTGGCCAGCGTGGTGGAGTATAGCCTAACCCCTTTTAGTTGTAGACTCAATCCCTTCCCACCAGCCTTGGTTAACAAGTTGAATTCGTCAATTAGTTAATTATGCTGGTGAATGAATTCTACATGTACATGTACGAAATAGTTTTTTTTACGTTTAATTCAACTAGTTCGTTGATTCAACACCCGTTCCTACTTCCAACCAGTACGATGTATATGGGCTAACGATGTTGATAACAGGACGTTTTGAATTCATTGCTAATATTGCATTTAGTCGTGACACCGCTCCGTAATTAGATATTAATAATGACAATTACAATATAATTACACGGGTTTATCAGTTTATTACTGTCTCGTGTTGCAAATGTACATCGATAAGATAGCAGTATTGTGCAATCCGGATTTTGATTCGTTGCTTGGGCCAAGAAGTGATCGAAATGTAAAATTAAGTTCTCAGAATGTACTCTGAGGGCTAGGTAGAAATGTAGTTCACTCATGTTTTACCAGGTATCCTTTACGTTCCATTTTTTCTTGCTACTCATCATCATCATCAGCCCATATATGCCCCGCTGCTGGGCACGGGCCTGCTCTACCATAAGGACAGTTTTGGCCACCAAGTTTTTCTAGTGCGGGCTGGCGGACTACACAGCCGAGCAATTCCGCAGAAGTTTAAGGTACGCGGGTTTCAATACGATGTTTTTTTTTACCGTTTAAGTAAGTTATAGTTCACCGTGAATACATTCATAATAATAGTGAAAAGTCAGAGGTGTGTGCGACGGCGTCCCTCAATCTCGAAGCCATCAGTACTAATAACAAAAATCTAATAACACCTTGCTTACTTTTAATTGAATATTGCACAAATATAGTGCCACGAGACCGCGACGCAATCGATAATTAATAATAATTAGAAGAATCAAGTATAAAATAACTAATTTACACGCCATTACCTCAATATGTTTATTACGTGAACCACCTCGAGCATTACGAGGAAATACAAAGATTCTATGACATATAATTTACTGCAAACACATTACACTAAAGATCGTAACTAGGAAAATTATGTGTTGTTTTTCTATGTGCAATGTTGGCATCCATTTCAATAAAAATTAAGGGGAAATATAACTAGAAATGTGATTTTTTTGTATTGTAAATGCAATCGAAGGCGTTGTGCCGGCCTGTAACTGACTACGCTTACAGAATTCTCATTTCCAAAATACTCAATATTGCAGGTTTTACATTTTTTCTGCAATGGCCGCTATACGTTCATTCTTTAAACAAATTGAGCCATTCCCACTTACTAAGCAAAACGCAATAATATTGCTTCGTTTTCGCCCGTCCTCACATTTCGTGGGAACGACTTTGGCACCACAGTTCATTCTGCGCGGCTCTACCATTTTATGATTATAAAAACAAAATTTTGGCGACACCGCAAATTTCTAAAGTAATTGTAAAAACCCTTGCTTTAGTAACGGAATATTTTTTTTTGGATACTTAAAATTTTTTTTTAGTCTTTAGAGGAAAGTGTCCCTTACCAAGGAATCAACAATAGGTTGTTTTTACAAAAAAGTAGAAGAAAATATATAACCCATTCGTATAAAAAAGCGCCCACGCACCAATCTAAGCGAGATGTCCTGTTATTTGAATATTTTTGCCGCCAACACTCCGACGGAATTATGTAAATGAAACATGGCGGCCGGCTGCCGTACGCGACGCGTCAGTTCACTCCATCGAATCCATTTTAATCTGCTGATATGGAAAAAAGTTTTTATTCTTGCGCGTTTAATATGCACATTAATTATGCAGCTTTAGCTTGCCGAGCATATTTAAGCTGGCGCGGAGCAGTTGCCGTGTAGATTTTAATCTATGGTAGTGGCTGTATGGCGCAGCATTCGTGTGTTTACCCGTGTTTCTTTTTTGTTTTTATAGGAACCAGCAAAAGCGTCGTTTAGAATGCCGCATTTGCATGTTTTTTTTTTTCCATAAAACTTGTATGTTTTCTTTTTTAGTACGAAAATATTAATAGAAAATGAGTAAACATATAATGTGAAACAAGAAATTGATTTTTAAATAAGTTATTATAGTATTGAATTTAACAACATAATACCTTTTTTACTTTTTCTTAAGTCTACTGTCTTCCAGATATCCATCCTCTCGCCGAATCTAGTTATGAGATGATCGCAGTTTAGGCTGGCTCGCCTCGTGGCGGGAATATTAAACATCTCTGGATTTATTAACGGAAGAAAAGTTATAAATTACATTATCATCCTTCAGGCTACGTTTTAACATTCATTTTGCACAATTATATTGTAATTCCGAACTGTAGATATTTCACGTCGAGAGACGCTTTGAATTTATGTCATGAAAAAGGGGAGTAGTGCCGGATAAAATCTGTTCCCAAATGTCCTGAATTGACGCGAAGGCCTTGTCATGTCTCTTGAGGAGTAGCAATCACAATATAAGTTATAGTAAAATATTAGCTTGATTTTTGAATTTTGTGCTTAGGCAAAGGCTTTTTATACGATTGAAAAGTGGAAGGCAAATTGGGACAAAACACTGTTTAAAATTTTCGAAATAGTTCTCCTACGT
The DNA here is from genome assembly GCA_030295005.1 of Cephonodes hylas. Classification (NCBI taxonomy): domain Eukaryota; kingdom Metazoa; phylum Arthropoda; class Insecta; order Lepidoptera; family Sphingidae; genus Cephonodes; species Cephonodes hylas. The sequence goes on from AP025383.1 coordinate 175,320, forward strand.
AGGTTTCCTGGCGATCATTTCCAAACTAACAGGCATACCTACATAACCTCACGCCTGTATTTGCCCAAGGCTTAAGCAAAGGTGCATTTCTGCACCTATATTTCGTTAATTGCCTTTTCCTTGCACCTAATATACTCACTAAATATTCTTCTCATCGCATGCTACGTACTGGTGCCACGAGACCACGAGGCAGTGTAACTGAGAGATGGTAATCTAAGTCACAAGTTGCTTTAATAAGGTATATCAACCTTAATGCCACTGCAGCTTTCTAGCAGTCCTATCGCTTTTAATCGCACTAATTAAGGCTATTGGAGATTCGATTTAAGCTCTTTCCAGCTTTTATTTCTTATTAATTTCGTTACGGGTTTAAGATTTAAGCTAGGATTCCTGAGAGACTCTCTTAGCTTTGCTACTCGACGCCACTTCTGTGCCGGCCGTTGATTTAGTTCTGAGGAGTTGCAATGGCGGATAGTGGGATAAATTTTATGTCTCGAAAATATTTCTGTACCAAAATTCTTTAAAATACATTTATTAGGATAGAATTGAAGCGTCAGAAGCAAGCGAGAAGTCGGTTTCGATTATCAGGTTGGACAAAGTGTAGCTTGTTTTTCATAAGGAAATTCTCAGAAGCGGCACGGAGACTAGGAATGTGCCCGAAAAACGGCAATAGACTCGTCACCTATTACGCGGGCCTGATATATCGCTGGCAAAATGTTAATGCAATATTACACCTCCGCCTGTCCCTTCACGGAATACATACCAGAGAGTATGTATGTATATTTATAATTTCTATACTTGCTTCGTGTAAACACATCATCTTAGCTCGTCATACCAATAATTGCAATTAAGGTTCATTCGTGTTATGATTGTCGACTATTATATGTGACCTTTTGGTAGTGGCCATCCTTAATGCCAGTTGTAAGACCTGACAAAGGTCAGTGGGTCAGTTACACGCCACTCGCCTAGATCAAAGGTTGGGACACTGTATAGGTGAAGACGTAAAGGGCTTCTGAAGGGCTGGCGAACCAATACAATTTACGCGTAGAGTGGGACTCTGGGTTATGTGAAAATAGCTGGTACAATCTGAATAGAATTTTGAATAAACAGATTTACTTTCGCATTGATAACGTTATTGAGGACGTATGTGTCATTTATATCTTGAATGTCTGCGCCAATTTAATTATTTGTGTCTTCTTGTTTTTTTTTTTTTTAATTTGTATTAATCCATATACTCATGTCTGAATGTAGAGAACGGACCTCTTCTATTTGTGTACGCAGTAGCCCACTAGGATTAAGAACGGGTGACCTAAACATTTAATCAGTTTTCATTATAAATAATGAAGTATATGTATATTTCAAAAAGTATCTTATAATGAAAGATACAGTTTAATCATAAAAGCTAAATTTGAAAGAAAGCTATTTGTTAAATAAGCTTTCCCGTCGGAATTATAGTCATAAAGTTGTCAATGACTAACGCATACCTTTTGATCTAAAGTTTCTTGACCTTTTAAGGGACTGCACAAATACCCAGGTCACATTGCAGGGTGACGTGCGTAAGTCCTGTGGTGATGTCATACTAAAAATTATTGCAAACATTTCGTCATAAATATCTGCATTTAGAATTCCATATACGAGCTCAGTTTCAGGTTCCTCTAAAAAGGCGATGGGCTTACGACTACTAGATAGAGAGCGTTACGAGCATATAAAAAATATGAAAAAGTTTAGGCTAACTGGATTGCCATGGTTTGTTCCTCGGTTGTTAGAAGATGGCATATAACTTCGGAAAATCAGATGTTAAGTCGCGATCCCTAAAGTTTGCTCTGACACATCACAAACATTCTTCTCGAGGTCCATCACTAGTCCAATCTTCATTACTTAAAAGTGTATTGATTTTTCACTGTGTAATATTTACCAAGACTAATATTCCACAGTATTGATATTATATGTCAAGGAGGCATTGAACACTGTGTGTCTAGTTAATTGTGCGTTAAATGGACACTGTGTAAGTGTATACATATTATATATTTTTATTGTGATTATAATAACTATGTTTATATGTGGGTGAGATCATCATAGCAATGTCGTTTAAGACATTACTTGATCATGACCTGATTGACATTTATATAAATAAATACACCCAACAGTCACATACACAGTTCTTACACTAACATACAAATCCCGTGTCGTATCAGAAACTATAAGAGACTTCGCTCTCACAAACACGTAGACTCGAACCAAATGTATCATCACACAAAACCTTGTTTTGGAATCGAAGGAATTGGAATAATATGCTATACTTAAATAGTTAAATATGAATAATTATATATAAATGATCAAGTTACTTATTTTAATTAAATATAAATAATTAATAATTAGTACATAAATAATGGGCATTGTTTAATAATTATAATTTTCAAGTAAATAATTGACTTTATACAACGTACTGATAACCGTAACTCACGCTTGACCTTGCGTTAGGCCGTATATGACTGTACGCTGTGCACTCTTCGCGCTCTACCCCAATAACGGTTGGTTGTATGAAAAAAACAGTTCAAACAAAAGTTGTAGAAAATTTTATAGCCTACAACTTTTACATAAGTGCAAATCTCATTTAAGCAATAGGAAGCCAGATATTCGCGAAAAACCGATTTTTGTGACCTTTAACCTTAAATATCTTAAGACCGGACACGATAGCGTTTGTGACTTTTGAGAAAACATTTAGAATGACAAAACAAAGGTTCATACCAATTTACAGCTTATTATCTTTCATTCTGAGGTTGACCCCTTTTTTTACCTAATATGACTGGGCTATAGCGCCAACTGCGCCACGGTGCTTTCAACACACAAGAAAGTCCCACTTTAGAAGCGTGTGTAGCCCACTGACACACTAACCTAACACGTTTATAAAGTTTAAGTTTGATTTCATCCCCTTCAGCACCACACGCAACCACTTGCATGGGTTTCTTCGACAACTGAGAGGATTAAGGCCTTAGGCGACAACGCTGGGCTGGCGTGGGTTGGCAGATCATATACTTGCCTATGGAAATTCCATCATTTCTCACGATCTCTTCCTGCACCGTTAAAGTACGTGATGATTGTTTGTTAACACACACATAACTACAAAAAGTCACAGATGTAGGATTTGAATCCACAATCGCTGGGAATTCTTGAAGTTTACTTTTATTTATTTGTCTAAATTGATCTGAAGGTTAATGCAGAAAATGAAAAATCTTTACTTGCTTAAATTAGATTACTAATAATATTTTTAAGGTGAAAAAAAAAACTCTGTTTCAATTGCTCATTTAAATATTCCGAATAAACACAACAACAGTAAGCACACACCAATGGAAAGTAGGATTGAATATAATTTGTGCACGTTAATAATGTCAATATTTAACATAACTAGTACATTTCCATTGAATCCTGTAAAGAAATTGTGTGGGTACCTGATGAGTAAAACGATTAATCAATCTCTACACATTTGTTCCCAACTCTGACATAGCCAGGAGGACAGTCACCGCGGAAAATTTCTTTGCGTCTCGCTGACCCTTCTTCACTTGGGGATTGGTGGTGAGCTGATCTCTTGGTCATCTTATGTAAGGGGTCCATGCTCCGTGGGTCGATATCAAATAGCTGGTCCATGTCATCGGCGTCAGAAATTTGTTGACCAGAATTATTTCCACCGTTTTCGTTGTAAGGTGTACTGTTGGATGAAACGATTGCCATTACCGTAAATATTAATATATGCACCAACATTGTTGCACACGTACAATATAAAGTTTTCAAGTTGAATCGTATGAGTTGCAGCCGTGCGTCGCCGGTCTCGGGTCTACGGTATATATGGGAAAGAATATTTCGGTTAATAAATATAATTCACGCACGTAATTTTATGGTTCATTGAACACATAATGCATATATTATACCGCTAAATTACAGATCGAATTGCTGATTGAATTGTTCAGAACGAATGGGATGAAAACATTCCCAATCGCATATAAATAGAAACGAAATGAATTCGTTTCACATGTTTGCTAAAATAATAAATAATACGGCAATTTCCACACCTAGCACCCTTTCATCCAATTCATTTTAGTTTATAGATACAGTACCGGATGGAACCAGTCATGCTTCTGCCAATAGTAAGAAGGTGGAAACTCTAATGGATTTTTAATCATAAGGAATATTTAGCAACTCTAACGACTATTAATTATTCAAAGGTATAGCTCGAACTCCAGTGTCCCCGGGGAATGCACAGGTATTTACCGAAGGAGTAGACAGAGTTGCATCTCTACACCCACTCGGGTTTCTTGTCACTTCTACCGATGGGGTTTTAATCTCAAGTTGTAAGGAGAGAGTCTATTGCAGGTTTTTGGACACGATTCCAGACTTCGTGCCTTTTACCAATAATTTCTCATGGAAAAATACAATTACACATTGCCCGACCCGGGAATCGAACCAAGAACTAGTAGAACAATGGCCGCACCAACTAGCTTGTTACAGCTTAAATATAATATTTACAGAAAACGAACATTAACAGCAATCCACCTCAGTGGCTCGTCGGGTCGCTCACAAGTCTGCTTGAGGAACTGTCGGCCGGAAGGACAAACTCTATATATGTTATGGGCAAAGTGATTAATGCGGGCAGTATTCATAATGCCCGGGCAATATAAATAATGCCTAATAAGAATGGGCAATGTGATTAATTACAATCTAAACTCACCTATTTATCACATTGCCCGGCATTATGAATATGGCTACATGATGAAATTAGATACGCATACCCTCTATATTTTTTCTAATTGACCCTAATAACTCAAATACGAAATATTTTCGAAATTGGATAGCGGTAACCCGTGCCGACTTGATGGCAAAGTTTTAAGAAAAAAATTGTATGGAAATTGTAGAGCACATATAAAAACTTAATTTTTATTTTCAAAATTATATCCTATTTCACCGGTATTATATATTTATTATTTAAACAGGAATATTTGTGATATTTTAATCTTAAAGTTTTCTTTTTACTGTTAGGATAAATCACAGGAAAAATTGCTTTAGTTTCCCTTTAAAGGTGACTTTTTCACGAAAATTTTATATCAGTATAACTGCAATTTGCAGTATCACTAGCGACTTTTAGTGTCATTATTTATTTCTTAACTGCTTGAAAAGAAGTACATATAACTAGTCTGTGAAGTAAGCAACTCATTGAGAAAACTGTCAAAATTTTTAAAACGATTGAAGAAAAGCAAGACTAGTTTTTGATCGAAATAAAGTCGTTTATGTCTTTCTAAAAAAGTAAATCACGCAGATATCTTTCCAGGGGATATGAATTGATGGATCGTCTTTAGTTAAGCTTTAAAATATTATCATTTTTGGTTCCTGGTCTCCATCATAGTGATATAGAGACAAGACAGCTACTTCATGAACCAAAGGCCAAAAATGCTGAAAAATATTCTGTATAGTCATTTCTGAGTTAATTTTATTGACAGTTTCCCAGGGTTTCAAAGTATTAGGCAAACATAAGTCGTGGTAAGGTGCCGTCACTGATAATATACAATGCATCCAAGCCTTAACATGGTATATAGCGATGCAAATCTAGATGTCTAATAGTGCGACTTTTTATTAGTAATTTACAATTAAAAAATAAGTTACGACATTTTTAATCAATTAATTGCTTCGGCCATCATGGTGTCTGGTACATAGAACTTGGAGATCGAATAGTCAATTTTCTTTCTGTATCACCACCAAAGAATATGATTATAGCTATAACTGTTAATTCTTGATAGTCAACCCTTAAATTTCCTTCATAATTCTGTCCGGTAAAACAATGTATATCTTAGTATATAACTATATCTATTATCTAGATTTATTTTTATCAATTAAAGGGTACTGGCGTGTGCAATATACAAAAAGTAGTCCAAGCTTGTAACAAACTCTTGACGACACTGTACGAACACATCTTGCGATTTTTCCGCATTATTTGTTGATCTCTTCAGAGTCGGTATAAGGCAACTTATTTCTTAAAATTAGTTTATTAAAGCTTAAATAGGCATATAAGCCCTTTAACAAAAAATAATTAATCTCGAATAGTTAGATTTGCGATTTACAAAATTCAATTTTACTTCACGAATTTTAAACAGAACTGCCAATATTTGCTCTTTACAGAGAAGTTTTAATTTATTATTTTGTATTGTTATTTTAATGTTTTGCACCCCCCTATTTAAATTTGCCTTTGAAATCTTAATCTGACTTATTGATTAAACAAAAAGAGGCGTTTACTAATACAATAAACAAGCAACCATGAAACTTCCATGGGAATATTGCGACGCGCCGAAGTTCATACAAAGTATGTAAGTACTGAAACACATGAATGCAAGTCGGCACGGGTTGCAGTGGTCCTAAGTTCATGAAATTTTATTTATGAGTGTTTTAACACCATTCGAAAATAATTAAAGGGTATGCGTTGACAAAAAAAGATTTTGATTTTTTTGGGACACCCTAACGCCCATATTCCCCGAAGGGGTAGGCAGAGATGCATTTCTGCACTCACATTTAGCTTGGTATGTATCAGTCCCACATAATAGGGGGCGTGCCTATTGCCGTTTTTCAAGCACATTTCCAGACTCCGTGCTGCTACTGACCCGGGAATCGAACCCAGGACCTCTAGATCCCACAGCACATACTTGTACCGCGAGACCACGAGGCAGGTTTTAAATTCCATAGTATTGATATTATATGCCAAGGAATTAAGTTAATTGTGCGTTAAATGGACACTGTGTGTACATATTATATATTTTTATTGTGATTATAGTAACTATGTGTATATTATGTGGGTGAGATCATCATAGCAATGTCGTGTAAGACATTACTTGATCATGACCTGATTAACATTTATATAAATAAATACACCCAACAGTCACATACACAGTTCTTACACTAACACACAAATCCCGTGTCGTATCAGAAACTATAAGAGACTTCGCTCTCACAAACACGTAGACTCGAACCAGATGTATCATCACACAAAACTTTGTTTTGGAGTAGGGATCGAACCCGCGGCCTCTTATTTCGCTAGGACCACCTTGCTAGCGCCAACTGCGCCACGGTGCTTTCAACACACAAGAACACACACTAACCTAACACATTTATAAAGTTTAAGTTTGATTTCATCCCCTTCGTCATCACACGCAACCACTTGCATGGGTCTCTTCGACAACTGAGAGGATTAAGGCCTTAGGCGACAACGCTGGGCCGGCGCGGGTTGGCAGATCATATACCTGCCTAAGGAACTTCCAACATTTCTCACGATCTCTTCCTGCACCGTTAAAGTACGTGATGATTGTTTGTGAACACACACATAACTACAAAAAGTCACAGATGTAGTATTTGAATCCACAATCGCCGGGAATTCTCGAAATTAACTTTTATTTATTTGTCTAAATTGATCGGAAGGTTAATGTAGAAAATGAGAAATCTTTACGTGCTTAAATTAAATTACTAATAATATTTTTTAAGGTGAAAAAAAAAAACTCCGATCCTATTGCTCATTTAAATATTCCGAATAAATACAACAAGGGTATAATCACACACCAATGTAGGGAAGGATTGAATATAATTTGTGCACGTTAATAATATCAATATTTAACATAACTAGTACTTTTCCATTGAATCCTGTAAAGAAATTGTGTAGGTACCTGATGAGTAAAACGATTAATCATCAGTCTCTACACATATGGTCCCAACTCTGACATAGCCAGGAGGACAGTCACCGCGGAACACGTCTTTGCGTCTCGCTGACCCTTCTTCACTTGGGGATTGGTGGTGAGCTGATCTCTTGGTCATCTTATGCAAGGGGTCCATGCTCCGTGGGTCGATAGCAACGGCGTCAGAACTTTGTGGTTCGAAAGAGTCGCCTCCTGCCTCAATAGCACTGTTTTCGTGGTATGGTGTACTGTTGGATGAAACGATTGCCATTACCGTAAATATTAATATATGCACCAACATTGTTGCACACGTACAATATAAAGTTTTCAAGTTGAATCGTATGAGTTGCAGCCGTGCGTCGCCGGTCTCGGGTCTACGGTATATATGGGAAAGAATATTTCGGTTAATAAATATAATTCACGTACATAATTTTATGGTTCATTGATCACATAATGCATATAACATACCGCTAAATTACAGATCGAATTGCTGATTGAATTGTTCAGAACGAATGGGATGAAAACATTCCCAATCACATACAAATAGAAACGAAATGAATTCGTTTCACATGTTTGCTAAAATAATAAATAATACGGCAATTTCCACACCTAGCACCCTCTCATCCAATTCATTTTAGTTTATAGATACAGTACCGGATGGAACCAGTCATGCTTCTGCCAATAGTAAGAAGGTGGAAACTCTAATGGATTTTTAATCATAAGGAATATTTAGCAACTCTAACGACTATTAATTATTCAAAGGTATAGCTCGAACTCCAGTGTCCGCGGGGAATGCAGAGGTTTTTACCGAAGGAGTAGATAGAGTTGCATCTCTACACCCACTCGGGTTTCTTGTCACTTCTACCGTTGGGGTTTTAATCCCAAGTTATAAGGAGAAAGTCTATTGCAGGTTTTTGGACACGATTCCAGACTGCGTGCCTTTTACCGATAATTTCTCATGGAAAAATACAATTACACATTTTTTTTTTTTTTTTTTTTTTTTTTTTTTTTTTTTATCACGAGAGGAAAGCGCCTTAAGCTCCCCTGTTCGGTACCTCGGGGGAGGCCGTAAGGGGTATGTCGGGGTCACTGGCTACGCCAGCATACCGACTAAAACCTCTCGGTGACCATCACGCGCATTTAGGGCGGTTTTGCGGCATCTCAGGGCCAGAAGTGCCCTAAATGGTCCGCTGCCGCCCAGCGCACCGTCCAATTATGGACCCCTCCAAATTGGGAGGGCTTGGTATGCCCTCCATTTAATCTATTCGGACGTTCGCCTTTCGTGAACGTCCGCGACAGTTAAGAGGTCACGTCCTCTGCCGCCAATCTCGGGGTTGCTATGATAGGGTACCGCCCCCGCAGTACGCCCAGCCACCCCAGTTTCCCCTGTTAGTCGCCTCTTACGACAGGTAGGGGATACCGTGGCGGAATTCTTACACCCCCAATCCACAGGGCGGGGACGCCAGATCAGCCGAACTCGGTCACCCGGCGTCTCCTTCTTTGTTGGCGGCGGCGGGTAGGATCGTTCTGCTCACGAACCCGCCCCGCGCTCTCCTTTTGAGACATTACAATCTCACAAAAGGAGAGCATCGCCTGCCATGACCTCTGACTCTCAACCATGGAAGGAATCACGGCCGAGAGCGAGAGGTCCGCTCCGACGGCTGCACGGAGTGCGCTTCGCTCCTCGTCCCAGGCTGAACAATCCGATAGAGTGTGCTGGGCCGTGTCCTCCGGACAGTTGTCACAGTGGTGACACACGGCGGACTCTTCTCTTTTGGCCACCCGCCACAGGAACCAGCCAAAACAACCATGTCCCGACAGAACCTGTGACAGGCGGTATGTCATCACGCCGTGGCGCCTGTCCAACCATTGGTTGAGGACAGGGCGCACTGCCGCGACGGTCCATACCCCAGCACTCGGACTGATCAGCCTGGAACGCCACTCCTCCACGGCGGCCAAACGTAAGGAGGCCCTTTTGGCCTCTAGCTCTCTTGGGGCCGGTCGCTCCCCTCGTCGAGACGCCTCCTCTCGCCAGTGGTAAACTGAGGAGAGGGCCCTGGCGTCAAGATCCCAGGGAAGGCAACCGGCCAATACGCAGGCCGCCTCATGGGAAATTGTGCGATAGCCCCTGATCATGCGCTGCGCAACTACCCGCTGCGGTTGCCGCAGAAGGGTCACGCAGCGCTTTTTCAGGGACTCGGCCCAAACGGGGCACCCGTACAGGGCCATTGATCGCACAACTCCCGCGAACAATCTTCGGCAAGGGACGCCGGGACCTTCGAGATTAGGCAGCAGAGTAGACAAGGCACCTGCTGCCCTAATCAATTTCGGCTTTAGTCTTCCAAAATGGGCGCAGAAATTCCACCGGCTGTCTAGTACGACACCAAGATATTTCATCGTGGAGCCGATGGGGATTTCCACGCCCTCCACCGTCAGACTGGCCCCTGCAGGCGGCTTCTTTCGAGGCCCGTGGAAGCAAATAGCCTCGGACTTCTGAAGAGCCACCGCGAGGCCGAGCCGCCGAATCCTCCTCACCACGTGGCTAGTGCCTAACGTGGCAAGGTTGACGGCCTCTGGAAAGGTCCCGGCACATGCTGTCACCAGCGTATCGTCGGCGTAACAAACTACGCCGACGCCCCGGAGATTGGCACCACGGAGCACCCAGTCGTACCCGATGTTCCACAGGAGGGGTCCTAGGACCGACCCCTGTGGGACACCGCACGACATTGCTCTACGGTGCCACCCATCGGCGCCCGGATACACAACGTGCCTGTTGGAAAGGTATGAGTGCACCAGGCGCCGGAGATAGGGTGGCACCACGTGGTACCGAAGAGCTTCATTTATACAGGGCAATGTATTAAAAGCGTTGGCGATGTCGAGTGACACCGCCACCACGCATTTGCCCTGGGCTACTGCCTCCTCCGCGTGCGTCTTCACTCGCAGAATTGCCGTCACAGTTGATCGGCCTTTCCGAAACCCATATTGGCACGATGCCAGGTCCGGACCGACCCTCTCCAGATGCTCGACGAGGCGCGCATGAATGATACGCTCAAAGAGCTTGGCGACCTCGTCAAGCAGCACTATGGGCCGGTAGGCCGATGGTGACTCTGCGGGACGCTCATTCTTTCTCAGCAGGACCATCTTCCCAGTCTTCCAACGCGACGGGAAGATGCCCTGCTCAAGACACGCGGAGAAGAGACTGCGGAGCCTCTCACCTAGGTACTCGGCGACTTGAACCCACACACGTCCTGGGATGCCGTCGAGTCCCGGGGCGGTGTTCTTTCTCCGCAGCCGCAGTACTGCTGCCTGAAGCTCCTCAGGCGTAACGCCTGGAATTGGTATCTCCGAGGTCTCCCCTGCCGAACTCGTCGGTGATGCCATCAACAATCCGTTTCCCACTGACCACGGACGTGGTGGCATCGGTGGAGGAGTGAAATCTCGGGTGGCTGGAAAGAGGGCGGTGACCACTTCACTCAGGAGCTCCGGTCGGAGACTTTGAGTGAGAGGGGGCGCCGGTGGGCGCAATTTGTTAAATGCTAACCGGTATGGCCGCCCCCAAGGATCACGATCCAGAGTCCCGATGAACTCCTTGCGTGCAGCGACTTTTGCCCTCAGTATTGCCACCCGTAGCGCCTTTTTGGCTTGTTTAAAGAGGCCATGAAGCACCCGCTCCGCATCCGCATGACCCTCCGGGCGAGCTCGCCTGCGACGGTGTCTGGATAGCCGGCGGCGCGCCATCATGCAGACATCTCGTAATTGAGAAAGCTCCGCCGACCACCAGTATACCTGTCGTTGCAAAGGAAGGTGGCGAGCCCGGGGCATAGCTGCGTCGCAGATTTGCGTCAAAGCTGCCCCGAACCATTCCACTTCTTCTTCAACTGGCACCGGCGAGTTTGGCACGGGAAGCCATGCCTGGACCCGGGCAGCCAGCTCCAGGGCCTCCTTATCAAGCCGTTTCACTGCCCATCGCGGGCTGTCCCCAATCAAGGTATCCATTCTTACGCCCGGCTGGAGAACGCGAGACGCGGAGACATCAAACCTGATGTAACGATGGTCTGACATAGTCTCCGCGCTCACTAAAACTCTCCAGCCCCGAACACGGCTGGCGACGGCTGGGCTCGCAAAGGAGACGTCGACAATCGAGCCGCCATTATGCCTTACACACGTATTCACAGAACCTCGATTGAGAACACAGAGACCATGCGAAATCGCCCATTCCTCCAGGACCCGGCCCCGTGCGTTCGCCACCGACGATCCCCAGGCCGAGGACTTGGCATTGAAATCACCGGCGACAACCACAGGGCAGGGTTGGCATTCTTCCACCAGGGCCCCTAGTCGTACGAGAAAAGCCTCGAAATCGACCAGGGGTCTGTTGGGGGAAAAATATACACCCACTATCCACACGTCCCCCAACAGAACCGCCACGCTTCCCCGGTCCTTCGCTACTTTTTCGAAGGGTGGGGAGCCAGCGGTCCCCCGGGTAGTAACGGCCACCGAACCATCAATGTCCCCAGCCCAGTTGCTTCTGAGAGGAACGAAATACGGCTCGGCGACCACTGCCACGTTCACCAACCACTGCGCCATGCTCTGGAATAGCAAATCTTGAGCTGCAGCGCAGTGGTTGAGGTTCGCCTGGAGGATCTTTATATCCATTATTGGGCGATTTCCATAACCTCCGTCTCAGCCTGCGATGGGCGGACGGGCTGCGACTGAGCCGGAGCTTCAGTGGCAGTCCTTCCCCGTCCGTTGAGACGCTGCCGCCGATAGCGGCGTGCGCCTTGGGAGAAAGCAACACATGCTTTACTCCCAATATTATGCCCCGTTGGCTTGCCACTGGCTGCGCACACTGCGCAGTGTGGAGCCGCGGAACATTCCCGCGCCAGATGACCAGCTTGACCGCAGCGGTAGCAGATCCCGCTACGGTCTACTTGGGACGTGCAGCGCTCTCGCACATGCCCCAACTCGAGACAGCGGAAGCAGCGTAAAGGTCTCGGCTCTAGCACGTTAACCCGAGCCGCTGACCACCCTACTAACACTCGTCCCGTTCTGGCCACTATCGCTACCGCTTTAATGGGTGCTCGCACCCATGCAACTCCCAAGCCCGATCTATCCGGGCGGACCTCGCCAACCTTGACTTGATCCGCCGTACAACCGGTAGCTTGGACGAAGGCTGCTGCGACCTTTTCCGCATCGACAGATTCGTCCAAGCCGGTCAGTCGCAGTTCCGCCGTCTTGACGGGTCGGGATATTCGGACGTCTCCCGACTCGCAGAACACCTCCCTCAATTTATTTGCGAGGGAGTCAGCCTTCGCCTCGCTCTCGGGCCCTGATATTTCTATCATGGTTGCACCAGTAGCCGCCTTTCTCCAATTAATAATGGAGATTCCTAGATCACCGAGACACACCCGTTCCTGTGCCTCGGCGATAAGGCGACTATAGGTATAACCCCTTTCAATGGCTGCAGCCGTCAACGCTAAGATAACAGCTGCAGAACTTGGTGCGCGTAATGCGCGCCGCGATTTTTTGTTGCTTTTTGCATCTTCATGTTTTGCTGCGATTTGGCGCCGCTTTTTCTTCTTACCCCCGACCACCACATTCCACGCCCTGGACATATCGGTGGGAGCCGGAGGTAAAGACCGAGGCAGTCTCGCAGGTGGCTGAGGAACTTTCATCTTCTCCTTTTGACTAGCTTGAGACTTTTTAAGCGGGCCACCCGCCTTCTTTTTCTTGGACCGCATGGGTCCAAGTGAGTCAGCAACCGTTTTTGGTGCTGACGACTTTCGCTCAGCTGCGAGCGGTGGACGAAGTCGCTCTGGAGGCAGCCGACTCTCAAAGGAGTCCCGCATTGCGGTCATCATATTGATGAGTCTAGCCTCACTAGTCCTCGCATCTTCCCTTAACGTAGCAATTTCGGTCTTCATATCAGCCACCGCTTTGAGAAGATCCGCAATCACAGAAGAGTGCTCCACACTTCCAGCAGACAACTGTGAAGTTACCGCCTCGGTTTGTGCAACACCTACAGAGGCCGGAGTGTCTTGCTTTTGTTGGCGCAAGTTTCCGGCGCTTCTTGCCGACAATCGGCGCGACATACTCCTTGTCAGCACTGTGCTGTTGCTCGCAACAGGCTCGCCGTCATCGTCACTTGATGGCGAATATCGCGAAAGCGAACTCGCGCTGTCCCGTGACGAGAACTTTCCCTCCTTTGTGCGAGAATGATGGCGTCTCACCTCTGATCCCGAGTCAGACTCCAGGACGGCCGCCGGCCTCTTCTCGCCGATGCTTCTTGCGGGCAAAACGCCCGACTCCTCCTTCTTCTCTTCCTTACCGTTGGAGTTACCCCCTTCGGTCACCTCCAACTGATCTTTTTTTTTCAATTTATTTTTTCCCATAGAGATCCCACGAGTATGGGGGAAATAAGTGGTCCACCCAGACAGAGCCCCCTGTATCTGGGTAAGCCTAACGTGACCCGCACGGAGGGTCGGCCGGTACTCCGGCGGGGGCCGCACTAGCGACTGAACCTCCCATCAGCCATGCATCCCCTCGCGGTGCGCCGCCGCTTGGGATTCGGGGTAACTTTTTATAGAGGTTTTCTCCCTCGCGGCCCGGGCGGTTAAGCCAAGGCCCTCGCGCCGGCCGAACTGCGAGACATGACCACAGCTTCGACCGGATTACGAGTTCGACGGTGGAAATGGGGTTCGCCCATTCCCTGCTCGGAAGCAAAAGATTGCTGACCGAGCCCGCCGAAGACCCGGGACAGAACCGGGATGGCCCAAAAAAAAAAAAAAAAAAAAAAAAAAAAAAAAAAAAAAAAAAAAAAAAAAAAAAAAAAAAAAAAAAAAAAAAAAAAAAAAAAAATGGGCCCCATCGCGTCAAATGACCGTCAAAATGACAGTCCGCCTCGTGTCGGGATTCGGCCGTCGGCACGGGCCGACGTTGCCCAGGGCGCACCGTCCCCGCTAGCATCCGGACTAGCAGGGCACACTTGGAGGTATCCCGACCTTGCACCCCACAATTACACATTGCCTGATCCGGGGATCGCACCGAGAACTAGTACTCGTTATTGTTCCGTCACCAAACCTCCTGAGGTAGCTACTGGTATATTGCCGCTTGAAAAAAATCTTAGCATTCAAGTTTTGTGTTGTTAACATGAAAAATTCTGATAAGTAATTTAAAAAAATAACTTTGATTTATTCATTAATGTACACTAAGTAAATAAAATAAAAAATATAAAATTTTATTAACTTAAATATTGAAACTACGAAGGTGACAGAACAGTTATATAATAATGTATCTTGCAACGTTTTAGCAATCTGAATTGTGGCGTCACGCGCACATACAGAGAACATGCATACTTACCTGTTACCTCTCAAGACCAACCACCTTACCTTACCTTACCGTGACATACCAAATATACCATATACCAGGAATACAAGAAATAAAACACAGAGAGGGAATAATAAATAAAACACAGCGAGTAGAATAATAATTCGTTTATAAGTCTTTTATAGACTTTGGATAATGGAAGGGCGCGGCATGAAAATGCCACATACTTTTGACGTCAAGTCAAATGAAACCACAGCAAGTGCGGCGTGAAAACGCCATCACCGCTGATCACGAAGCGAAGCTCGACGACACACGCAGCACGGCCCGGCGACAGTTCTGGAGACCCACGACGAGCGACGCACACCGCACACGACGAGTAGCTGCCCGATGATTCTTCCGACGACGCGCCGCGCTGAATAACCGCGAAACCGCGACGCGCCTAATATTTATAGGTGAGCGAGAGTCGCGCGGACGCGGGGCGCGCGGGGGCACGGACGCGGGGCGCGCGTTGGCACGCGCTCGTTTCCCGCGCTTTTTCGCCCGCGCTTGCCCGCAGAGGGCGCCACTCTCGCTGGTCTAATTTGTATATAAGGAGTGCATGTTTCTCAAATAAAAACACATTCGACATTCGACAGTACAAGTGGTCTTTCACTTCAAGTAGTCCTCCAGCACACTACAATTGGTGACCCCGAAGAAGAACAGCAAGCAAGAAGAAAAAAGAAGCCATCTGAATAGAAGAAACTCTGCCCGTTTGCCCGAAGATTATTCCACGTCATTCTGCAAGAAATCCAGATCCACCATGCAAAATCCAGAACGTCACATCGCCGCCGTATCCCTGCAGTCCCGCATTCCGCCATTTTGGCGCCAAAACGCGCTACTATGGTTCGCGCAGTTTGAAGCCGTCGTCGCCGCATCGAAACCTAGCGAGCAACAAAAGTTCGAGCTTGTCATCCCAGCACTCGACGTGAGAGATATCCAGGAAATCAGCGACGTTATCCTCGACGTCCACGGCGAAAATAAATACCAGCGGACAAAAGAACGCCTAATAGCCGTTTACCAAGAGTCTGCTAATAGCCAGCTGGAGAAACTTCTCGGCGGTTTGGAGCTTGGCGATGACAAACCTAGCCAACTCCTACGCCGTATGCAAGAGCTGAACAGAAAAATGCTCACAAACGACGCGCTAAAATTAATATGGCTGAGACAAATGCCGGAGCAAATACGAAGCATTTTAGCCATAACCACGGAAAAAAGTCTCGACACGCTCGCCACAATCGCCGACAAAATACGAGAACACACAGACCTCCGCCCCACCGTCGCCTGCGTCACCTCACCTAGCTGCACTACTAAACAAGACAGCCAAATGGACATAATAGCAAAACAAATCGAGCGCATGTCCATCGAGATCGCCGAGTTACGCGCCAAAAGGAGCACATTCCACACTCAACAGCGACGCGGCCGTTCGTTTGATCCACGCCGCCGCGCGCGCTCGCGCAGTATTACATCAGCTGATCGCAGCGCTCCAACAATCAAACCGGGGGACAGAGAATGGTTATGCCGATACCATTACCGTTTCGGCGATAAAGCTCGCCGGTGTATATCTCCATGCTCTAAGAAGCATTTAAACTAGAAACAACACCGATAGCGGCGGGTATCGATGTTCCTAGTATTAGTCACCGCCTATGCGTCATTGACGTTCGCACGCGGGAAAAATTCCTGATCGACACCGGAGCAGACATCTCCGTGCTTGCAGCAAAGGGAAGCGATCGATCAAAAGAATCCACGTCGTATCAATTGTTCGCGGCCAACAACACGCCGATACGTACCTACGGAGAGCGTACACTAGAGCTCAACTTAGGACTACGCCGAAGTTTTAAGTGGACATTCATCATCGCCGACGTGAAAACATCCATTTTGGGCGCAGACTTCTTGAAGAGCCATAAGTTAATCATTGACCTGCATCGTAGAAAATTAATAGACAGCGTCACTGAACTACATATAAACGCCATCAAGACAAGCAGCACCGACCCAAGTGTTTTCACATTAAATCAAGATCATCCATACCACGACATCTTATCTAAATATCCCGACATACTACGCCCGATGTCCTTGAAAACGCCCGCGAAACACGACGTCACTCACCACATCGAAACAACGGGCGCGCCGATATACTCAAGGCCACGCCCGCTGCCGCCGGACAAGTACAAAGCCGCGAAAGAAGAATTTGAAAACATGATCAACATGGGTATTTGCAAGCCATCGAAGAGTCCCTGGGCCAGCCCACTACACGTAGTAAAGAAGAAAGATGGGTCACTACGTGTATGTGGCGACTACAGACGCCTCAACGCAGTAACAGTCCCAGACAGATATCCAATCCCGCGCATTCAAGACTTCACATACCAGCTACATGGAAAAACAATATTCTCAAAATTAGATTTAAAAATGGCATATTTCTGGATACCTATAGAAAAGGACGACGCGGCCAAAACAGCAATTATAACACCGTTTGGCCTATTTGAATTTAATTGCATGACGTTTGGCCTACGCAACTCGGGACAAACATTCCAGAGATTCATGCACGAAGTACTACGCGGCCTTGACGACATCGTATTTTGTTTTGTGGACGATTTATTAGTTTACTCCACCAACGCCGAAGAACACAGAAAACATCTGGAGCAAGTGATCGAACGCCTTAACAAATACGGCGTATCACTAAACATCAATAAGTGCGAATTCGGCAAAGAAAAAATCGAATTTCTGGGATATGAAGTTAGCCAGTCAGGAATCAAACCTACCGACGAACGCACAAAAGTTATATCGAGTTACCCGAAACCGCAGACTGTGCAAGAATTAAGAAGATTTCTCGGTATGATAAACTTTTATCGCGACTGCCTACCCCATCAAGCCGAACTACAACACGAATTAAATAAATATCTCCACAACAAAAAGAAGAACGATAAGACAATAATTAATTGGACACCCGAAGCTGACGCCGCCTTTGAACTATGCCGCGAAAGTATCCTGAAGGCCACTACATTAACACATCCAACGTCTAGTGCACCACTATGTCTCATGACCGACGCCTCCGACAAGAGTATAGGCGCCGTCCTGCAACAAAAAATTAATAACAAATGGAGACCGCTCGCATTTTACTCAAAAACAATGAGTGAAACACAGCGCCGCTACAGTGTGTACGATCGCGAATTATTAGCCATCTACACAGCTGTAAAACATTTTCGCCGACTCATAGAAGGAAACAACGATTTGACTATATGGACCGATCACAAGCCACTCTCGCACGCACTCACTAGACCGCCGAGTAGCAGTGACACGCCCAGAAGAGAGAGACAACTACACTTCATTAGTCAATTCTGTTCATCCATAAAGTACGTGCACGGAGACCGGAACCACGCAGCAGACGCCTTATCACGCATAGAAGCAATAGAACATTTTTCAAACATCGATTACAATAAATTATCAGAAGACCAAGACACCGACGCCGAGTTACAAAAATTAAAAATCAAACCAAACTTAAAATTCACTCAAATTACGCTACCGGGAATGCATCGCTCATTGACCTGTGACATCACAACTACACATCCCCGCCCGTACCTACCGCCCGCTTATCGTTACGCCGCATTCCAAGCGCAACACGAAATAAGCCACCCCGGAATTCGTACGACGCGGAAGATAATAACATCAAAATATTTTTGGCCGTCAATGAATAAAGATATCGGTTTATGGACTAAAGCATGCATCGGATGTCAACGCGCCAAAATAAATCGACACGTCAGTAGCCCGCTAGGCGAATTCCCGCCATCAAGCCGCTTCGAACACGTGCACATCGACATAATCGGCCCGTTACCTACATCAAACGAATACAAATATTGCGTCACAATGATCGACCGATGCACGAAATGGCCCGAAGCAGTCCCGACGCGCGACATTACAGCTGAAACAATCGCGCGCGCATTTTACAAAGGATGGATCGCACGTTTCGGATGCCCCGCGCGAGTGACGACCGATCAAGGCCGTCAATTCGAGTCCGCGCTATTCAACGAACTCATGAAAAAGTTTGGTGTTACACGTATTCGAACAACACCATTTCACCCGCAAGCTAATGGTCAAATTGAAAGGTGGCATCGCACGCTGAAATCCGCGCTCATGGCAAGAGGCGCAAACACACGCTGGACGGAAGATTTGCCCACAGTGTTACTCGGCCTACGCACAGCCCTGCGCGACAACAATGTCAGCCCTGCATTAATGACCTACGGATGCACCCTACGAGTTCCATCTGATTTTTTTGTGCCTACTCAGCCAAAAATAGAAGACAACGAATTCGTCCGCCGATTAACAGAAACTATGTCAACATTATCACCAGTACATAAAACATACGCCTCAAGCAAGAATGCATTTGTCTATAAAGACCTCGCAACCTGCAGTCACGTGTTCATTCGGAACGACACGGTACGCAGTTCATTGACACCGCCCTACGACGGACCGTTTGAAGTACTTGAGCGTAGTGGCAAAACATTCAAAATAAAATTACCACTACGCACTACAATAATATCAATAGACAGACTAAAACCAGCCTACTTATTTAACGAAGAAAGCGCCGTGATTACCTCGACACCTACTTCGAGCAAGAAACCGGCAGACACCACAGTCACGGAGCCACGATCGTCAGAAGCAGCACCGCCGTCAAAGCAGCCCTACGTCACACGATCGGGACGCTCAGTGAAACCCTCCGTGCGTTTCACTTGAGGGGGAGTACTGTGGCGTCACGCGCACATACAGAGAACATGCATACTTACCTGTTACCTCTCAAGACCAACCACCTTACCTTACCTTACCGTGACATACCAAATATACCATATACCAGGAATACAAGAAATAAAACACAGAGAGGGAATAATAAATAAAACACAGCGAGTAGAATAATAATTCGTTTATAAGTCTTTTATAGACTTTGGATAATGGAAGGGCGCGGCATGAAAATGCCACATACTTTTGACGTCAAGTCAAATGAAACCACAGCAAGTGCGGCGTGAAAACGCCATCACCGCTGATCACGAAGCGAAGCTCGACGACACACGCAGCACGGCCCGGCGACAGTTCTGGAGACCCACGACGAGCGACGCACACCGCACACGACGAGTAGCTGCCCGATGATTCTTCCGACGACGCGCCGCGCTGAATAACCGCGAAACCGCGACGCGCCTAATATTTATAGGTGAGCGAGAGTCGCGCGGACGCGGGGCGCGCGGGGGCACGGACGCGGGGCGCGCGTTGGCACGCGCTCGTTTCCCGCGCTTTTTCGCCCGCGCTTGCCCGCAGAGGGCGCCACTCTCGCTGGTCTAATTTGTATATAAGGAGTGCATGTTTCTCAAATAAAAACACATTCGACATTCGACAGTACAAGTGGTCTTTCACTTCAAGTAGTCCTCCAGCACACTACATGAATGTTTCATGAATTCGCGAAATAGGGCCCAGGACGTGTCGCGAGGTCAATGGCCGCACCAACTGGCTTGTTACAGCTTAAATATAATATTTACAGAACACGAACATTAACAGCGATCCATCTCAGTGGCTCGTCGGGTCGCTCACAAGTCTGCTTGAGGAACTGTCGGCCGGAAGGACAAACTCTATATATGTTATGGGCAAAGTGATTAATGCGGGCAGTATTCATAATGCCCGGGCAATATAAATAATGCCTAATAAGAATGGGCAATGTGATTAATTACAATCTAAACTCACCTATTTATCACATTGCCCGGCATTATGAATATGGCTATATGATGATGGGGCAATGTGATTAAAATGTAAATTTTTATGTGGTGCTTAAAATCACAGCAGCAGTTGTCCTAATAAATAGATCAACTTATTTTTTTACAAATTTATTTTTGATTATTTAAACGAAGCTGATGACTTAAGTTATTTTAATTTTTAAATAATTTGAAGCTTTTTAACTTAAGCGTAAAAAGCTTTTTGTACTTTAAACTTGAGAATTGATTTTGAGTTTCATGATCACCGATCAATCCGTGTGTGGTTTAAATTTTATTTTTTAAGTTTTATTTGATTGTTAAATTTGAAGTATCTGCTGAAAACTAGCGAGTATTTTTTTTTAATGCAGATATTGAGACCAATTTGATTACTGAGTTAAAAGTACTAAATTACTCATAGGTAGTTATTTTTTGTTTTCAACGTTAATTTTGATATTACGTATTATTTATTATTACCTTTGAAACTGATTACCAAGACTCTTTTAACTTTAGAGTAAATTTTAAGTTAAATAATCGGAGATGTGATTTCCATTTAGTTCCATTTAGATTGTTAGATTTATAATAACAATACAATATCTACCTATGTACATGTGAGTAAAGGCGAGTGCGAAATACTTCCAAACTGCATTACTATATACTACAGTTTCTAAATGTAGCCCTTCGTAAATTGATCCATGTTAAACCGAAGTCTGATTATTTAAGTTTTAAAAATAAATACTAAACTATAAAACATGTCTTTATTATTACTCTACCCGATAATTGATTTCATTTGAAAGTCTTAAACATGCTTTACATCACTCTGCCCAATAGGCACTTGGCATTATTCATAATGCCCGGGCAATGTGATAAATTTATTGTTTATAATCACATTGCCCGCTTTTATTGGGCATTATTCATATTGTCCGGGCACTATGAACATTGCCAGATTAATCACATTGCCCATAACATATACATATGTAATCTATATATATATGAATCTATATATATGTGATGAAACCTGCACACCTAAAAGTTCTTAGGAATTTCTTAGGTGTGTAGTCCGCCAACTCACACTAGACCAGCGTGGTGGACTATGGCCTAAACCCTCTCAATGGTAGAGGAGACCCGTGCTCAACAGTGGTCGTATATGGGTTGATGATGAATCTATATATATAAAAGAAAGTCGTGATAGTTACAACACTTATAACTCAAGGACGGCTGAAGTGATTTGGCTGAAAATTGGTGGGGAGGTAGCTTAGAACCGGGAATAAAACATAGGATACTTTTTATCCCGTTCGACAGCGTTCCCGTGGGACTTTTTATTGTTTTCTTCATCCATACAAAAGTTTCGTTTTGATAATTTAGTTAATTTGAACTTTAACATCATACAATAAAGTTTAAATCGTAGTGGAGGAGTTCTATATTATAACAATGAATTGCTCGATGTGTTCTTAAGCGCAAATCTCGAGAACAGCTGAACCGATTTCGCTAATTCTTTTTTTGTAATATTCCTTAAAGATGAAGTATGAGGATGGTTCTTAAGGAGAGATAAATTTTAAAAATTGCCTGAAAAGGTCTAAAAATAAAATTTTTCTGTATTCCCATACAAAAGGTTCGTAATAATACTTAAGTAATTTTGAACTTTAACACCATGCCAATTTTCCTGTCAAACATTTAATGTTTATCTCGTCAATGCAATAAGAGGCCACTCTCAAATAAAAGAACGTATTAAAATAAGCATTTTGAATCGACAGCATGTATCCATAACATTCGAATAATTGCGTATTTTAGATTTTAAAAATGCAGAATTGTGTAAGTCATGAAAAAGGATTGACATTTATTGGCTGTCAAATATGAAACCGTGCATTCAGAAATGTATTTTGTGTAACTAAGGAAAACAAATCAAGTTTAATTATCCAACTGAATTCCTAACCTTGGATGTGCCTATTTTTTCAATTTCTATGATGCTTGAATATCTACAGTACTCTAAAGCACCTTTCATCATCATCATCATCAACAGCCAATACTAGTCCACTTCTGGCCCCATCGGCCATCAGTTCTCCGCGCCATGTGGCCGGCCCATTGCCACTTCAACGAGCTAATCCATTGGGCTATGTCGGTTACTTTAGTTCTCCTACGGATCTCCTCATTTCTGATTCGATCACGTAGGGAAACCCCGAGCATAGCCCTCTCCATAGCTCGTTGAGTGACTCTGAGCCGTCCCATGACGCCTTTAGTGAGAGGCCACGTCTCAGCACCTTTAATTTTTTTAAATAAATGTACGAGTAAACAACTGGGTACGGGCCTCCTTTATATTTGAGAGGGTTTTAGGCTTTAGTCAGCCACGAAAGTATTTCCATGCAAAGAATAGAAATCGAGACATCCCATAGTGCGCAATTTGTACGAGTTTATAATATAATTTTATCATGTCTACCTGACACCCAATCGAAGCAGTAGATTTTGGTTCTTTTTTATGTCTGTATTTATATTTCAATAAAGTGCTGAACTTAATATTAATTCACGTATGATCACTACATAGTATAAAACAAAGTCGCGTTCTCTGTCCCTATGTCCCTTTGTATGCTTAAATCTTGAAACTACGCATGGGATTTTGATGCGGTTTTTTTGTAATATACTACTGGAAAAAATTAAAGGATCAAAAAATAAATCCAAATTTTTGGGCGTTTTTTAACAGGCCGTAACTTCGAGAAAAATGGTCGTACAGGAAATTTAAAAAAAGAAAATTGTAGCTCCATGTCTCTCATTTTTGGATTAACACATTAAAAATTTGTAGCATCAGTGGTTTCTGAGTGATCTTAGGAAAGCAACAAAAAAGATTAAAAAATTTTAATGCTTCTTTTTTTGATATACGGGCGTTGAAAAAAATGTTCTTGCTAAACCCTTATAAAGATCGGATACTTTGTTTATTTAGCTTTAATTTATATTTTTTAACACCTCGGTATATTTAGTTCTCGCCGAGATATCAGTCTCCAAATGAAAAATGATCCTTTTGTCTTTAATTATCGATATCTCAGCAACCAATAATTGCACACCAAGTTAAAGGTGCGTTTTAAGAAATTGAATAAATATCCTTTAACCACCAGCTATCACTTTTTCGAAAAAACAAGAATTCTTCTTGTAACATGAATTTGAAAATGCAACAAAAAATGAGCTTTAGGTGGTGTTTTAGAAAATCAAGCGCTGGATCGAAAATATTGTGAAAACCAATAATGTTAAGTGTGCGTTTTACAGTTCAATATGTCCACGAAAATCGTATTGTTTGATAACTACGAAAAGTCACAGATGTAGGATTTGAATCCACAATCGCTGGGAATTCTAGAAGTTTACTTTTATTTATTTGTCTATATTGATCTGAAGGTTAATGCAAAAAATGAGAAATCTTTACGTGCTTAAATTAGATTACTAATAATATTTTTAAGGTGAAAAAAAAAACTGTTTCAATTGCTCATTTAAATATTCCGAATAAACACAACAACAGTAATCACACTCCAAAGAAGGATTGAATATAATTTGTGCACGTTAATCATATCAATATTTAACATAACTAGTACATTTCCATTGAATCCTGTAAAGAAATTGTGTGGGTACCTGATGAGTAAAACGATTAATCATCAGTCTCTACACATATGGTCCCAACTCTGACATAGCCAGGAGGACAGTCACCGCGGAACACGTCTTTGCGTCTCGCTGACCCTTCTTCACTTGGGGATTGGTGGTGAGCTGATCTCTTGGTCATCTTATGCAAGGGGTCCATGCTCCGTGGGTCGATAGCAACGGCGTCAGAACTTTGTGGTCCGAAACTGTCGCCTCCTGCCTCAATAGCACTGTTTTCGTTGTATGGTGTACTGTTGGATGAAACGATTGCCATTACCGTAAATATTAATATATGCACCAACATTGTTGCACACGTATCAATATAAAGTTTTCAAGTTGAATCGTATGAGTTGCAGCCGTGCGTCGCCGGTCTCGGGTCCACGGTATATATGGGAAAGAATATTTCGGTTAATAAATATAATTCACGTACATAATTTTATGGTTCATTGATCACATAATGCATATAATATACCGCTAAATTACAGATCGAATTGCTGATTGAATTGTTCAGAACGAATGGGATGAAAACATTCCCAATCGCATACAAATAGAAACGAAATGAATTCGTTTCACATGTTAGATAAAATAATAAATAATACGGCAATTTCCACACCTAGCACCCTTTCATCCAATTCATTTTAGTTTATAGGTACTTGCAGTACCGGATGGAGCCAGTCATGCTTCTGCCAATAGTAAGAAGGCGGAAACTCTAATGGATTTTTAATCATAAGGAATACTAGCCCAGCGTGGTGGAATAAGCCCTAAAACCCTCTCAGTTGCAGAGGAGTTAGGTTTTACATGGGCTGATTACGATGTATGTCTGTTTGTTCCGGCTTATCTCTGAAACAGCTGGATCGATTTTCTTGGAACTCTCACTGATGGATAACTTATGTAATAGGGGGTAACTTAGGTTACTTTACTATAAATTCAAGTAAAACCCTAAGAACTTTTAGGATTGGAGGTTTCATCGCGATATTTTCCTTCATCATTTAAATATCATCAAGTCATTATTTCAATGATTAATAAACATATGATTATACCTCATTCACGATAAGTTGATTCTTTTGGCAGATGTCAATTTTTCTGAGACATGACTTTGAAATAAAAAACGTATTATTTTATTATTTTAATGATTTGATAAATATAAAAAAATACATACAACACAAAAGTCTCTAAAGATATAAGCGTTATCCGAAAATTTTGAGACTTTATTGCTTCAAAGTAAAAATAAAATAGGAATACTGAAACTAATTGACGTTTGTATAATGTTACATCGGTCGGACAGAAAGGGACGTAACATCGTTCATATCGATCTCCACGTCGATAATTTTATTGAACACTATGATGACCATGGCTGTGCTCCTTTTTCTTAATAAAAATTGTTTTAAATATAAAACTATTTTATTTTTTAATCTTTATTTTTGCATACTGCGTTATTTTTGGACCTCCTGTCAACTTAAAATAGGTGGTTTAGACCATGAAACTAAACAACTTTTCCAAAGAAACATGGGTCGAAACGTGATAAATAATTCGACTCTCCCATAGAAAACTGCTCACATGGTCGATTTCGTGTAGAAGGTCTAAATTTTTTTTCACTTTTCGACCCGTGTTTCTTTGGGGAAGTTGTTTACTTTCGTGGCCTAAAACACCTATTTAAATTTGGCGGGAGGTCTAAAAATAACCCTGTTATATTAAATAGGTACTTATTATGAACTTTGACCCACCATCGCTTATCTACATAATGTTTTACATGTCGAAAGTAATAAATAATTTCACACATAATGCAGTATTTTAAAACGCAATATTTTTGAACTACTCGATATGTTCTGTTTCCCATCATTAGTCGATATGCCAAAAGAATCAACTTATCGTGAATGAGATATAGTCTGAAAAATGTACTGTAGGTGTCAATTGGGCAATGATTGAACATTGTATAACAAATTAAAACATATTTCGTAATAATTACAACTTGTCACACAAAATCTGACAAATCACATCGCCAACATGACGTACAAACAGATACAGCCGTCCAAGGCTGCTTGGCCAAACTGTTACCCAACATTATTGGCATTTAATGGTATTCTTAGAACATAAAAGCTCTTTTTATGATTCAAATGCCGATGCCAAGGTTGGAGCCAAAATTAGAGGCATTTGTATGTATTTGTGATAGAAATATTATAATCCTTTTGCAATCATACAGTAAATTATTCCTTTTTAGTTTAATTTATTGGTCCTTTTTCATATGTTTTACATCTTTCTTATTTATTTTATTTACATTTTATATGCAAATATTTGCCGAAAATGCGTATTCAATCAATATTTCGACTTATAAAATTATATTCACAAAATCTCAACTTCTCTTTCTCAGCGATTTGAACTTAATTGGGCACAAAATTATTTGTAACGTTTTTGGTTCTTCAAAAAAAAACAACAAAAGTTATGATTATTATTACTTCACTAGTGCAATATATAAACAAGTTTAATCCTATAAAGACATAAAAAGTCCTTTGGTGTTATATTCATAAGTAGGGTCCGGATAAATATGTACTAAAAATACGAAATATGTATTAATAATAATAATATATTTATTAATCAATTTTCATTTACAAGAATAACTTATATACTATGATAACCACTCTAGGCGCAGCCTGTGCCGTGGCTCTCTTGAATTACAGAAATAATATGGACGAAAAAGTAATAAATATGGAGCATAAAATACAAAACCTTTTATTTTAAGCATTGTTATTTACTGAAGGAATGGTTACATAAAAATCAGCTATGAAGAAGATTGAATTCAACAAATATAATAGTTTTATTCAATTATCCGGTACATTTGTTTTATTAAATTTCAGCACACAATACATGTTTCTTAAAATTTTCAAAATCAAAACTCTGACGATTCGGTCTGAATATTGCCTTATGTTGGCTGAATTATCTCCACACACATCACATAATGTGACTGGAGCAAATTTACACACGCATGATTCGGGAAGTATGAAAGCCACGTCTACAGTGCGTTCTAAAGTGTACGAGAACCTTTATTTTTTTCAAAACAGAAAACTTTTTTTTATTTTAGTTTTTGTTGAGCGACTTCAGCAATAGGGCTTTGGCTTTAGTTTTTTTTATCCTCCAATATAATTAAATAATTCTCGAAAACTCTCACACTCTCATGTATACAAAATTATTGCATATTGTACCTATTTTTTGAAATTTATCTTTTTCTATCATTTATTAATGAAAATCTGAACGATTGTGTCATTTTTTTTGTAAAATACGGATGAAAATATAAAATAAAAATATGGAAAATTAAATTCAGTTTTTCACGATCCAAATAGTATATGTAATTTATGTAGATGATAAATTCCCGAATATAAATCATGTAAATTAAAAATGTGTATTTACATATTAATCCGGGGCCTTCTCATATTAAGTAACCTTATTCTAGGCATAGGTCGATTTGTACAATTTTTGATTTTTTTTAAATTACTGTCGTAAATGCTTTTTCAAAGTTGTAATTTAATATTTCAAAGCGCTTTTTAATACATTTTGGAAAAATACTAAATACTTATAAAAATAAATAATAATGAAAAAAAAATTGGATTTTTAAGACTCCAATTTAAATAAGTATAATGAATAATGCGTACCTATTCTTTATGAATTATCATGGAATTTAAAAGGCGGGAAAAACAGCTTGTCAAAGATTTTCCCACAAGGAATTTCCCATGTGTAAGTCCAATAACTTGTGCTACACCAGTGTTATTAATTTAATTTTGAATTCAAATTTATTTATCCAATTACCAACATACGAGGGCTCATAAAAACCCAATAGATACATTTGTAATAACTTGTTCTTTAATTAATATTGTAACATGACCCACTCACTAAGTAATTGCAGTGATTAAAAATACTTTTTTTACGAGTGTGAGACCAAGAAATCGTATAAGTTTTTTAAATACCTGATATAAAATCAACATTAATGTGTCAGAAATATGTAGTAGGTTTATTTACTATTATTTGTAAAGTGTATTTTTGTACTAATGAGATGCTAATCGGTATTTATTAGTAATCAAAATCGTCTTTCACAATGTCACTATTATTTACGAAAATACACTGGGCGAGGGGTCACTAGAGGTCAAGCTATTTTGAATTATTAGTAGTACATTAGAATTGTTAATTGTTGGATATATTAAAATTAATTAGGGGTTCCACTAACTTAATGTTGGTAGAAGCATCGTTTTTAGTTGATACAAATCGAAATTGTAACCAATTAACCATAACTCATATTTATATTGTCAGAAATAAGTTGGTGTGGGTGGCACCACTGCGCTTGTGGCTGTATGACAAGCGCGGGAAAAATGACAGATCGTTTTGTTTTATCGGCCTGAACGTATTTACGTGAGTCTCTTGATAAAATTACTCTCATTTACTTCCTTTTAATTTTATTTCTAACAATATTATAATTCTAATGGTGTATCCTGTGTGTGTAACAAGCAGTGATGGCCTCGAGGTTTAGGCGCGCGGTCGAGAATCTCAGCGGTTGCGGGTCGAACCCCAGGCACACACCTCTGACTTTTCGAAGTTATGTGTGTATTCACATTGAATTATCACTTGCTTCAACGGTGAAGGAAAACATCGTGATGAAACCTGCACACCTAAAAGTTCTTAGGAATTTCTTAGGTGTGTAGTTCGCCAACCCGCACTAGGTCAGCGTGGTGGACTATGGCCTAAACCCTCTCAATGGTAGAGGAAACCCGTGCTCAGCAGTGGGCGTATATGGGTTGATGAAGAATGGTGTATCCTGTAGTGCTAGGGCCGAGGAAAACGTCTCGGTTTGTGAAACACCTTCTAATATAATCACGGATTTATTCCCTAAGCCAGGGCACATTTGCTGTCCGTATTTTTCTGATAACCTCATATTACGCTAACTACTCCTGTTTTTATTTCCAGTAAAGTAGGTAGTTTTGATGATGTGGGGGGGGGGGGGGGGGTGCGTCGCAAGAAAAATAATTACCATATAGGGCGTCATAGTGTAAATAAGTTTGGGAACCCCTGCCCTAAGCGATAAACAGAGGTGTATTTCTACGCTCAAGTTTTGCCAGATTTTTCTGCCATGTAATAGTTAGCTAACTTTTAATAAATAATAGCATTAAAAATGGTTTTTGTACACATTTTAGATATTGTGTTGCTTTTGGAATTTCCTTATGGAAAAATTCAACTGGTATTATAACATTGCTTGATTTCAAAATCGTACCTAGGTGCTCTATTTCGCATTGCCCACTTGACCGCAAAACCGTAATTTACCTTAAAAAAACCTAATCGTCGGTATTTACCGATTGGCAGCATTGTTCTATTTATGACGTTTCATAGTTCTCTGTCTACCCTTACAGGAAATACCAGTAGTATTAATGCGTCATATAACATTACACCTTATAATTCAATAGACAATTCCGACATTATTTGTACTACCGTTGTTATATAGGAAAATATTTATATTATTGTAATTAAATCACCGTATAATTTTGAATAATTAATAGTACCTATGTATTTATTGAGAAAGACTTTATTGTCGCGGCACAAGTATGTGTCGTGCGATCCAGAAGTCCGGGTTTGATTTCCAGGTCGGGCAAACTTTTAAGGAGTTTTTCACTAGGAAATTCTACGCACCTACATAGCGAAATGTGATATACCTCTGGGAATACAGGCGTGGGGTTATGCCTATGTATTTAATATTGTTATTAATTATATATGTCCCGTAATCCCGTACAAAGCTTCGTGACATAGTATTTGTATGTTACAGATGAGTTGATTTGCCCATAGGTTTTTGTTCAAAATAGTTAGTCATTTGCCCATAGGTTTTTGTTGAAAATAGTTGACAGCCCCGTGGCGCAGTTGGCTAGATACCAGCTTGCGAAACGAGCGGCCGCGGGTTCGATCCCCGCACCGAGACAAATGTTTGTGTGATCCACAAATATTTGTTTCGGGTCTGGGTGTTTGTGAGACCGAAAAGTCTCTCGTAGTTTCTGATACCCACGACACAAGACTCGTATCTTAGTGTGGGGTCAGGACTATGTATGTGACTGTTGGGTGTATTTATTTATTTATTTATTATTTATTTGTTTCAGAAGTTTAAAAGTCGCACCAGCCTGTTTGACATTCATTCATCTTTTCACTCTCGCATTTGTAATAAAAAAAACATGCATAATGTACATTATTTAATAACTCAAAACTTATTAAAACAATATAAATAGTCGCGCCATAACATCGTCATAGACTTAATAGCTTATTGAATTATTCAGAATAAATACTATGAAAACAGCGCATTAATCACATACATATTGCAAAATACATCGAAATTCATCGCAATTAATGGTTACTCGAATTACATGTCTGCTGAATAATATGGCATATTACGTAATGACTACTTTTCCATTCAATACGTAAATTACCAGAAGTACCTGGTCAGTAAAAGTCGGCTAGTTAGTCCTCGTCTACACACACGTTTCCTAATTTGACCTTCCCGGACGGACACTCATCTCCAGAGAAAGCTGCTCTGTCGCCGAGACCCACCGTGGAAGGTTTCTCTGTTGTACTAGTGTCCCAAATCCATCTGTCCTCGTCAACAATGTTGGTAGCATTTGTTTTCGTTGCTCCATCTTCAACTTTAGTTGTTTTCCCCTCGTTCCGATCCTTGGAAAAATCCTTCCCTGATTTATCAACGTTTTTGAGAGTAGCATTTTCAACTGATGCGTTTGTTCGTCCATTTGCTTGGAAAGTTGAAGTTTGACTAATATTTCGTGTCACCGGGATGGTTGAATTTATATTTGCTTTGCTTCTTGGGTACAAATTGGTACTTACATTAACAGGTCTTTGAGTATTTGTCTTGTTTGAGATTCCACTCCTTCCGTCAGTCTTATGATTTGTTGTATTTTTTGCGTGGTTTTCGCAATTTACGTGTCCATTGCTGCTCCGGTGTTCATGATGGAACCACTGCTTAACAAACTGATTCACATACTGGTCTATAGCCTCCGTTGTCGCTCCGCCGTGGTGGGATGTATGTACGGTTCTCCCTGGACTGGTAGCATATGTGTGGTAACTTTTAACATCGTAAGCACTCTGTCCACCGGAATTATTTCTAGGTGCAAAAATGTTGTCTATTATCGCCACTATATCACTGTTTTCTTTGTATGGCACATTCCTAGATGATACAACAGCTAACACTGTGAATATTAATACATTCGCCCACATTTTCACTTGTGTCTATATCATGTTGTACGTTCGATGGTGTGAGACGCGTGCGCGCGCGTCGCCGGTCGCGGCTCGACTGTCTATGAGAAGGGGTATTTTGTTTTTTTCAATAACACAAAATGTTTCCGCTGCGGCGGTGGCCGGTGGACTAGTTTTTTGCGAACGGGCCGCGAATCACCGGACTTGTCTCTGTCACTTTCGATTCGACTGACTCATCTTTGTGGTGACCACGTAGCCGACTTGAGGAAAATTATTGCTTCTGATTATTTTTTTTAGTCAAGTTCATTGTTACACCGGCAGCATTTCCTTTTAAGGGTAATTTCCTATCGTCACTAATATTGTGTCGATTTCATGTGAACAAATAATTAATTATTTGTTCGTATTGTTAACATTAAAAACTCAATTAAGTAAAGAAAATAAACATAGTGAGGAAATATGAATGTCCCAATTTTGTAAACAGATTTCCTTTAGTTTTTAAATCTGTAATCAACATGCTGGCCCAAAGCTAAAGGTAAGACCACAAGTGGGCCAGCAGTGGGATGCATACGCTGATAAAAGTGACGTCAGATAGTTGACGTGTAAATACGTCATGTAACTGTTTCGACGACAGTAACTATATTAGAGCAATTTCTTAGGCAGTGTTAGTCACGGCCCGATGGTCCGTCACCAAACCGCATGAGCTTGGCAACTTTTGTCGGAGTATATTGACGTGTTCCAATAATTATAGTTGTACAGACATAGGGTACATTTTAAAGTATGTTGTGCAGAGTAAATCATTATTTTGGTATGACTTATTTTATCTAAATAACGATGAAAACAAACCATAAAAAACGGAACCTGCTCAAAGAATAGGTACGGATGCCTAATTAGGGCGCTTTATTAGACGTCCTATCGTTCAGGCCATCATTTTAGTGATCATGGGTTCAAATCGCAGCCATCTTTAAGGATAATGATAGAAAACAAACTTTAACGATACAAATATGAGACATTACAAAACATGAGAAATTTGCATGTGAATTATGTATAATTCACATTTACCGTAAATTATGGATTTTTCCCAAAAAAAAATAATGTACAAAATCGACTATCAGACAAATTTTGCTTCCTACTTCATTTAAAATATATACTCAGAAATGTACTGAATGCAATTGCGTTATGGTCACCGTAGTAAGGTTCTGTGGCCGATGTCCTCACTGTTACATCACACATACATAAAAGTCTCATTCAATGTTCTGTGGTCAATGTCAAATCAACAACTTTTACTGTACAAATAAATACAACCAACTGTCACATACATGGTTATTACGCTACTATAATGTAAACCTTGTGTCATTAGAATAAGATACTAAGAAAGGATAAATATTAAAAGTATCTGGTTTAGCAATTGTATAATAAGCAGGCGAGCATTCTACCACTGAAAAAGCAAAAAAGCTGCGATGGCGGCGAGTTTTAGGCGCACGGTCCAAGAATCTCGGCTGTCGCGGGTTCAAACCCCAGCCGTACACCACTGATTTTTCGAAGATATGTGTGTATTTACAATGAATTATCGTTTGCTTGTCAACATCGCAAGGAAACGTACACACCTAAAAGTACTTGGAATTTCTTAGAGTAGAGATGGAGGTCCGTGCCCAGCAATAGGACGAAGATGAGCATTAGCTCATATAACAGTTAACAGATATTTGTATCGGGGAACAAACGCATAGCCTCAGATTTCACAAGCTGGTGTCTATTCAACTACGCCATATAGACATCAGCTTACGAAACAAGAGGCGAGGGAGTTCGATTCCCTCATTGAGATATTAATGTTTGTGTGATCTACAAATATTTGTTTCGGGTCAGTATTTATTTGAAACATATTTTTAATTTTGATATGGTTACTATTAGATGTTGGGTTAACTATTTAGAAATAATTAAAGAGAGAAGATCATTAAACAAAATACTGAAAAAATAACCAATTTGGATAAACATGGCTCTCACAACTTTTTACGGCAGAAGAACCAAGTGGTGAGACATCTTTTCTTTACAAGTTTTGTTTTATAACTTCTTTTTTTAGTGGAAGTCTTTCATTTAAAATCCTCGGTGACATAAGTTGTTTTTTTGTGGTCTGTCGTGTGACAACCCATTGTTTATATACAAAATACGTATAACTCCAGTTTACGTAATAATAACTTTAAAGAAAAGGTTAATTTATACAATAACTTCGAAGTATTGCGTGGGCCGACATTATTCATTGTGAATTTCATATTATTTGTTGACAATTAGAGTATAAACAGTATGTCATTGACTAGCGACGTGTCTTTGCAAACGAGAGGACCCTATTTCAATTCTCTGGTGAGATAAAGTTATTTTGTGGTTCGAATTGTTTTTTAAATATATTAAGTACGATAAGTAGTGCGTAACGAGTGTAATGAGCTTGCTAATTAATTATAGCTTGTGAAAAATGGGTGATGGCCTCGAGGTTTAGGCGCGCGGTCGAGAATCCCGGCGGTCGCGGGTTCAAACCCTAGGCACACACCTCTGACTTTTCGAAAGTTATGTGTGTATTCAAATTAAATTATCACTTGCTTTAACCGAAAACATCGTGATGAAACCTGCACACCTAAAAGTTCTTAGGAATTTCTTAGGTGTGTAGTCCGCCAACCCGCACTAGGCCAGCGTGGTGGACTATAGCCTAAACCCTCTCAATGGTAGAGGAGACCCGTGCTCAGCAGTGGGCGTATATGGGTTGATGAAGAATGGTGTATCCTGTAGTGCACAGGCTGAGGAAAACGTCTCGGTTTGTGAAACACCTTCTAATATAATCACGGATTTATTCCCTAAGCAATAAACAGAGTTGTGTTTCTACGCTCAAGTTTTGCCAGATTTTTCTGCCATGTAATCTATCCTTTAGTATGTAGGTGCCTACAGCCTTCTAACGCAGTGCATTCACTGATCTACTATCTATCACGAGATAACGCCGGCGTTCTGATTAATACTGACTTACTAGGGTTTTGAAGTCAGCTATACTTAATTGGTTGGGAAAATTGGGGTTGATACCCCCACCTCAGATGGTTATTTAGGTATCCATTGCGTTTATGTGTTTAAAGCAAAATGGGTGTTTGCTACTATAAAATATGCAACTACAAATCATTACTGGATATAAAAGGAAGAATATATTTTCATAAAAAAAACAACCGTTGCAATAATAAATTAATAATCAAAAACACCATAGATATTGGCATAATGTGTATTGCAATTGCGATTAAATACATTAATAAGTAGATTTCAATTATAATGTCAACTTACAATTACAAAATAAAATAGTTTATCAGCCTCTCAGTCCTCTTCAACACATTTCTCGCCGATTTTGACCATCCCAGTGGGGCACTCCTCTACGTCGAATATATTCCTGTCACCCAACCCCACTGCTATTGTCGTCTGCTTCGTCGTGGTGGCATCCCATATCCATCGGTCCTCGTCGATGTTGCTCGCAGCACTTGGTTTAGTCCCCACTTCATTTTCAACTGTAGTTGCATTTATATTGAGGTTTTTATCCTTTGAACCCTCAGCTAGTTGTTTATCTTCATTTTTGTATCCAATAATACCAGTTTCGTTCGAAGCACTTGCTGCATTAGGCTGGAGAGTTTGAATTTTCTGAGCGACATTTTCTATGACCGGATTAGGTTTAGTTAAATTTCTATTTGTTTCTATCCTGCTGGTATTGTGCTGCGTTCCATATGACTGCACTTCATTAGTCCTGTTATAATCATAGCCAGGTTTCCGAGTACTAACCGAGCTAGAGATCCCGTCGTGTTGCTCAAATTTGCTAGTCATTACTTTTTTGTGTTTATTGTCGCGATTTACGTGACCGCCACCAAGATTACGATATCCGTGGTCGTGTGATTGTTTGATAGACTGGTTTGCGTATTTTTCTGTTGCCAATGTGTTATTTCGTGTGTCATTTACTTCAATTTGTTTTAAATTGCAATCGTACTCACATACTTTTGAGTTATCCTTGATATTATCTTGTGTTGTATTTCTTTGCTCGGAAACATTGTCTGAATTCACTATAATTTTACTGCCATTATACTGCACATTCCTAGATGATACACAAGCGATTACCGCAAATACTAGTACATTCACCCACATTTTTGAATTTTTGGCCGATACTGTTTTTAATAACAGTTTATTTGTAACAACGTCGCAGGCAGGTGTACGTGTCTGCACAACAAGGCTCGCGGCTGAACTGCTCAGAAAATGTAACGTAATGTTTTTTAAAATGATTTTGCAAGTTGAAGATGGTCGGTGAACTGGTTTTGTAAGGACAGGTGGTACTTGACCGGATAGGGAGGAAAGTCGGCTATCATTGATTGTACTTAGAGATAGCGTTCAGTGTGTAAAAATTTAGTGTAGGACATGTACAATAATGTATCTTTTACATCAAATCAAAATGAAAGATTCTAATTCCTCATGATTTGGCACACTCGTCTGGTGAGGTAATTTTTCCCGTAATAATTGAAAAAAGCCGGGATAAAAGGAAGAAAGGAACAGTTTACTTTCACAGGAATTCATTAATTTTATTTTTTGATTGTGTACTTTTACATTGTTAAAACCATAAGGTTGACGTAATGTTTTGAATACAAAAGTCCTTATTAGGTCTTGTAAAGCAACAAATAATGAAAAAGAAAACAAAAATACTTCATCATTTATGGCACCAAACGTATTTATTTGTTCATACATGACTCGTACAATAAGGGAGTACACGCAAAAGTAAAATAATATCAACTGAACAAAATGTTACATCATTATTAGCACAATATGTTTAGAGTTAATTAAAATTGATCCGTCATTTTTATTGTTTTATCTTGACTAAGTCAATATTTTCCATTTCCGACGTTTTACACAAATATTTCCATGAGTTAAAATACAACTGCATATCAGTCCTCTTCAATGCATCTGTCTCCAAGTTTGACCTTTCCAGTGGGACATTTATCTCCGGAGAAAATTATCCTGGTGTTCAATAGTTCAGGAGTCTGCCCAGCACTTTTAGATATCGCCTGATTATCATCATTGGTTAAAACATCAGTTTGGTCTTCATTGTTCTTTCGTTTAATGTCGCTATGAAGGAGTCCATGGATTTTATGATGTCCGTGGTGCGAATTTTTGTCATTTTCTACGTCTCTTGGGTGCCTGTCTACGTTCTCAATCCTTTTGGAAGCCGATATATCCAATTCCTCTATACTATCAAGTGTAAAACCATTTTGTATTCCATTTTTGTGCAGCTCAAAGTCTTTTGCAATCACGGCTATGTCGCTGTTGTCATCGTCTAAAGTATTTGTAGATGACACAATGGTTATCAACGCGAAAATTGATAGAATAATAGACATTACTTCAATTTTAGCTATGGTATGTTTGATAGTACGTTTTAACACTACGGAGATGTGGAAAGAATGCGCGAATCGCCAGTAGCTTTGCCTCTATTTATAAATACAATATGTTTTTTTTATATAAATATTTTTCCACTGCCTAGAGTTGGTGATCCAGTTTACGCACTCGTCCTACCACTTTCGATAATAAGGACTGCGTTTAATTATCCTATTTAAAGTTCACTATTGGATAGGCGGCATTCCGTTTCAAGGATTTTTTTTTCGTTAACAGTCTCGTGGGCTTCGCCGGATGAGTGCTTGGCATGTGATCAAGAGATTTAAATAGAATCAAATATTACTTGCATTATTCCTCGTTCTTCATTTTTATAAAATCCTGTAGCAGCAAAGTACATTTGGTCGTGTTAACATTATTTGGAGCTTAAAAAGACTTGATTGCTTCCCAACTGAAAAGGGCGGAAGTTCTGTTCTTTACTTTTCCGCTGTTTTGTACAATTTGTCAACTCAATTGATTGACATTATTATTTGTTCTTTTTGGGGGTAAAGTCTGTGCATACTCAGATTTCCTTAAAGAACAATGCTATTTGGTTTCGCAACTTAAAATTCTCATCAAGAATCGGAGTATGATTTTGTAAATTAGTAATTTTAAATATGAACGAAGAAGAGATGTAGGCATATTGCATCTGCAAAAGTGAAAACTGTGTATTGATATATAATTTGTCGGCTCTCGGCAGATTCATGCAGAACTCTAGAAATGCATCTTTACGATACATTTAAACCTGATTTCAATAAAATGTCCTTATACCTTTAGATATTATAACACTAATGGGCAAATTACTTAGTTATTTGCAAATGACGGAAAGGAATAATTTTTATAGGTTCATTGACAGATTACGATTATTTATTTATTTAACTAGCTGTCCCGGCAAACTTCGTATCGCCCTACCAGCCAATGAATGTCTAGTTACATATTAACAGAATTTAATTTTAATTACTTAGGTATATCATCATCCCCCTGCCCTGGTCCCAATTATTTACTTGGGTTCGGCGCAGTATCTCTTCTTCGTCCACACATCCCTGTCAGCCATCATGTCTTCATTTACCCCTTTCTTTTTCATATCTTCAGTCACGCACTCCATCCATCTCTTTTTTGGCCTTCCTCGGCTCGCCCATCCATCCACTTTCATATTCATCACCTTTTTTCCTACATATGATTCATCCCTTCTCATAATGTGCCAATACCACGACAGACGGTTTCTTTTCATCTTTTCTATCACAGGAGCTACTTTCAGACTTACCCTAACATATTCATTTCTCATTCTGTCACTCCGTGTTACACCACACATCCACCGCAACATTCGCATCTCTGCTACATGCAGTCGTCTTACGTAAGTCTTCTTCGTTTGCCATTTTTTTTCTTTTTCAGCACAGCTGCTAGCTCCCTTGATCTACCATTCGTGGTACCTAGATTCCAACTTGCATACCTCAATCTCATTTCCCGGGCTTATGTTGCCCCCGCCCGGGCTGGTGCAACAACTCTTGCCCATTTCTCACAGGAGTCGGTTGCTACCCATGCGCGTGGCCTACGGGGAACGCCCTAGGCATTGTTTTGGTAATGGAGTAGAGATAGCGTGTGTTTAGGTACAGGATATTGCAGGTAAGGATATTTCGCCTGATGGTAAGGATGCTACAGTCCCGGATAAGGAAGTAGTAGGAGACTCGAACAGCTCGAGGGGCCGAGGTCGCGTACTCGTAGCCCTGTTCTATGACTGGCTAGATAAATGGAAAAGGCATCCCCTGACCATTTAATAAGATTTGTTGAAGGAGATTTAGAGTATTTTAGATATTCAAGCATAATAAAAATTTAAAAATTAGGCACAACCAAGGAGATTAGTTAGACAAAATAATTTTCTGAACGCACGCCTTAATATTTGACAGCCAAAAAATGTAAATCCATTGTCATGACAATTCTGGATTTTTTACATCTCAAATACGCAATTATTCGAATGTTATGGATACATATTGTCGATTCAAAATGCTTATTTTAATACGTTATTTTATTTGAGAGGGCCTCTAACTGCATCGACGGGATAAACATTAAATGACAGGAAATTTTGTATGATATTACAGTTCAAGTATTATTTTTAGACCTTTTCAGGCAATTATTAAAATGTATCTCTCCGTAAGAACAATCCTCGTACTTCAAGGAATATTATAAAAAAAGAATTAGCGAAATCGGTTCAGCTGTTCTCGAGATTTGCGCTTAGGAACACATCGAGCAATTCATTTTTATAACATAGAACTCCTCCACTACGATTTAACTTTATTGTATTGTATTAAAGTTCAAATTGACTTAATTATTAAAACGAAACTTTTGTATGGATAAAGAAAACAATGAAAAGTCCCACGGGAACGCTGTCGAACGGGATAAAAAGTATTCTATGTTTTATTCCCGGTTCTAAGCTACCTCCCCATTAATTTTCAGCCATATCACTTCAGCCGTTCTTGAGTTATAAGTGTTGTAACAAACACGACTTTCTTTTATATATATAGACTAGCTGTCCCGGCAAACTTCGTATCGCCCTACCAGTCAATGAATGTCTTGTTACTTATTAACAGAATTTAATTTTTAATTACTTAGGTATATCATCATCCCCTTGCCCTGGTCCCAATTAATTACTTGGGTTCGGCGCAGTATCTCTTCTTCGTCCACACATCCCTGTCAGCCATCATGTCTTCATTTACCCCTTTCTTTTTCATATCTTCAGTCACGCACTCCATCCATCTCTTTTTTGGCCTTCCTCGGCTCGCCCATCCATCCACTTTCATATTCATCACCTTTTTTCCTACATATGATTCATCCCTTCTCATAATGTGCCAATACCACGACAGACGGTTTCTTTTCATCTTTTCTATCACAGGAGCTACTTTCAGACTTACCCTAACATATTCATTTCTCATTCTGTCACTCCGTGTTACACCACACATCCACCGCAACATTCGCATCTCTGCTACATGCAGTCGTCTTACGTAAGTCTTCTTCGTTTGCCATTTTTTTTCTTTTTCAGCACAGCTGCTAGCTCCCTTGATCTACCATTCGTGGTACCTAGATTCCAACTTGCATACCTCAATCTCATTTCCCGGGCTTATGTTGCCCCCGCCCGGGCTGGTGCAACAACTCTTGCCCATTTCTCACAGGAGTCGGTTGCTACCCATGCGCGTGGCCTACGGGGAACGCCCTAGGCATTGTTTTGGTAATGGAGTAGAGATAGCGTGTGTTTAGGTACAGGATATTGCAGGTAAGGATATTTCGCCTGATGGTAAGGATGCTACAGTCCCGGATAAGGAAGTAGTAGGAGACTCGAACAGCTCGAGGGGCCGAGGTCGCGTACTCGTAGCCCTGTTCTATGACTGGCTAGATAAATGGAAAAGGCATCCCCTGACCATTTAATAAGATTTGTTGAAGGAGATTTAGAGTATTTTAGATATTCAAGCATAATAAAAATTTAAAAATTAGGCACAACCAAGGAGATTAGTTAGACAAAATAATTTTCTGAACGCACGCCTTAATATTTGACAGCCAAAAAATGTAAATCCATTGTCATGACAATTCTGGATTTTTTACATCTCAAATACGCAATTATTCGAATGTTATGGATACATATTGTCGATTCAAAATGCTTATTTTAATACGTTATTTTATTTGAGAGGGCCTCTAACTGCATCGACGGGATAAACATTAAATGACAGGAAATTTTGTATGATATTACAGTTCAAGTATTATTTTTAGACCTTTTCAGGCAATTATTAAAATGTATCTCTCCGTAAGAACAATCCTCGTACTTCAAGGAATATTATAAAAAAAGAATTAGCGAAATCGGTTCAGCTGTTCTCGAGATTTGCGCTTAGGAACACATCGAGCAATTCATTTTTATAACATAGAACTCCTCCACTACGATTTAACTTTATTGTATTGTATTAAAGTTCAAATTGACTTAATTATTAAAACGAAACTTTTGTATGGATAAAGAAAACAATGAAAAGTCCCACGGGAACGCTGTCGAACGGGATAAAAAGTATTCTATGTTTTATTCCCGGTTCTAAGCTACCTCCCCATTAATTTTCAGCCATATCACTTCAGCCGTTCTTGAGTTATAAGTGTTGTAACAAACACGACTTTCTTTTATATATATAGACTAGCTGTCCCGGCAAACTTCGTATCGCCCTACCAGTCAATGAATGTCTTGTTACTTATTAACAGAATTTAATTTTTAATTACTTAGGTATATCATCATCCCCTTGCCCTGGTCCCAATTAATTACTTGGGGTCGGCGCAATATCTCTTCTTTTTCCACACATCCCTGTCAGCCGTCATGTTTTCATTCACCCCTTTCTTTTTCATATCTTCAGTCACGCACTCCATCCATCTCTTTTTTGGCCTTCCTCGGCTCGCCCATCCATCCACTTTCATGTTCATCACTTTTTTTTCCTACATATGATTAATTCCTTCTCTTAATGTGCCCATACCACGACAGACGGTTTCCTTTCATCTTTTCTATCACAGGAGCTACTTTCAGACTTACCCTAAAGTATTCATTTCTGACTCTGTCACTCCGTGTTATACCACTTTGCTGCATGCAGTTGTCTTTCGTAAGTCTTCGTCGTTGACCATTTTTTTTTTCCCTTGACCTACCATTTGTCGTACCTACATTCCAACTTGCATACCTCAATCTCATTTCCCGGGCTAGTGTCTTACGTTGCCCGCGCCCGGGCTGGTGTAACAAACCTTGCCCATTTCTCATAGGAACCGGGTGCTGCCCCTGCGCGTCGGCTACGGGGGACGGCCTAGGCCCTGTCACCTTTCTTATTATACATACTGTATAAATGTTTTGGCAAATGTTTTACGGCCGCCCGCCTGTCTGACACCAACTCTCCTTGGGGCTTTCGTTCTTTTGGTAAAGGGGTAGAGATAGCGTGTGTTTGGGTACAGGATATTGCAGGTAACGATTTTTGGCCTGATGGTAAGGATGCCACAGTCCCGGATAAGGAAATAGTGGGAGACTCCAACAGCTCGGGGGGCCGAGGTCGCGAACTCATAGCCCTGTTCCATGACTGGCTAGATCAATGGAAAAGGCATCCCCTGACCATTTATTAATATTTCTTGATGGAGATTTAGAATATTTTAGATATTCAAGCATAATAAAAAATAAAATATTAGGCACTACCAAGGAGATTTGTTACACAAAATAAATTTCTGAACGCCTTAATATTTGACAGCCAAAAAATGTCAATCCATTGTCATGAGAATTCTGCATTTTTAACATCTAAAATACGCAATAATTCGAATGTTATAGATACATATTGTCGATTCAAAATGCTTATTTTAATAAGTTCTTTTATTTGAGGGGGCCTCTAACTGCATCGACGGGATGACCATTAAATGACAGGAAATTTTGTATGGTGTTAAAGTTCAAAATGACTTAAGTATCATTACGAACCTTTTGTATGGGAATATAGAAAAGTATTATTTTTAGACCTTTTCAGGCAATTATTAAAATGTATCTCTCCGTAAGAACAATCCTCGTACTTCAAGGAATATTATAAAAAAA
Organism: Cephonodes hylas; assembly: GCA_030295005.1. Taxonomy (NCBI): domain Eukaryota; kingdom Metazoa; phylum Arthropoda; class Insecta; order Lepidoptera; family Sphingidae; genus Cephonodes; species Cephonodes hylas. The sequence continues at coordinate 217,934 of AP025383.1, forward strand.
GAATTAGCGAAATCGGTTCAGCTGTTCTCGAGATTTGCGCTTAGGAACACATCGAGCAATTCATTTTTATAACATAGAACTCCTCCACTACGATTTAAACTTTATTGTATTGTATTAAAGTTTAAATTGACTTAATTATTAAAACGAAACTTTTGTATGGATAAAGAAAACAATGAAAAGTCCCACGGGAACGCTATCGAACGGGATAAAAAGTATCCTATGTCCGTCTCCTGGCTCTAAGCTACCTCCCTACCAATTTTCAGCCAAATCTGTTCTGCCGTTCTTGAGTTATAAGTGGTGTAACTAACACGACTTTCTTTTATATATATAGATAATATACTTTTTCCGTGTTCTGAAGTGCGAAAGGATGAATTGACATATTAGTTGGTTGTCAAATCTACAAAAAATATAAACAAATAATCTGACAGATTAACAACTGAAGTTAGTCGGAACGCGACATTAGATTCTCCAATGCGCACGCGAATTTGAACTTTATGCAGCGGTATTAAATTAAAAATTGACTTTCCATTTTATTTAGATAACGTTTGTATGGGAAATAGAAAAGGGCTGTTTTGAGGGTTTTCCCGGCAATTATTCGATTTTTTTTCACCTTTTAAACCTTCCCTAGACCTCCACGAACATTTTAAGACCAAGATAAGATAAATCCGTTCAGCCGTTCTCGAGTTTTAGCGAGACTACCGAACAGCAATTCATTTTTATATATATAGATTATATAATCTTTGTATACACGTATGTATAAAGGCGGACATAATGCCGTAGGCATAAATAATAAGATTATGTATTAACATTTGATTAAATAACACGACCACAGAAAGCAGGTAATATCTTTTTTGTTCTGAGCAATTTACGTTGAAAAAAACTGTCTCATCATGCAAGGCCCGGGCGAATCTAATGATTTCCTACTTTATTTAATCAACCGTCAATGTGTCGTTTAGTGACGTCAGCGGTGACGTCACTATTGGCTCTTAAAAACTGCTGATCGTCCAAACAAAGGATTTTAACGTAGTAAGCCCCGCTCTCCTTCCAATTAAGTTGAGCAAGCTTTCTTGAAAGCTTAGATTCGTGTAAGCTACTCGCGGAGTTTAAGTTATGCATGTTTAAGTAGGTATTAGTTAAGATTAAGTTGTAGCTGGAAGTTTAAGTGAAATTGTATTTCAGTGAAGTTTAAAGAATCATTTACCGTCGCAGAGCTCTTGATAGCTAAGTGAAGGTGGAACAGAATGTTTAGACTACTATATTGGATTTGATTTCTGTGTACAGATGTTTAATTTGTTTTTTTTTTCTATAAATTACTTGTTAACTAATTGTGTGTACAAAAAAATCCGAAGATTTAACCTCGCGTTCACCAAATTTTTTTCTCTCCCACGCGCCTTATTTTCAAAATACGGGTCAAGTAATTTCAAAGCTTTAAATTGGTCGTCTTTTTTATTATTGGGGCGAATCGAGACGCAAACAAACTAATTAGGCACGTTTTTCGTATTTCAGTTGGAAAGGCTAATCGATAGGTCCTGTCTCCCCTCTGGCATAGACATTTATAAATAAAAAAAAAACACTGACACAGTTAACGGGCTCGTGAGCCGACCTTTGAACCGTGCGACCAATCAGAATGATCGCAACCCCCACCCATTGCCAACTGAATTTATACTCTGTGTTTATAGAGCTAGAAATTAAATTGCAATGGATTGGAGAGCTTGAGGCTCAACAGTCGCAGGGATATATTTTGAAGTGCCTTAAAATCTAGCCTATTTGTCGTGCAACCTAGAAGAACCTAGAAAACCTGAGTTAAATTCTGAAAGCCAGCACAGAGTATGGAAAAATGACATATGTAGCTCGAAATCCTTTGGTAACCTGTAATGATTTGGTAACCTTGGTAACAGATGATGATCCTTTGGTAACCTCTGTAAATATTAAGAACTGAAAAAGTATTAACTACAAATGTGCCTCTTTGGAAGAATGACAATTTATTGCGGTCTAGGCATAGATTTTGAATCACAGTGTTACATAATTTGTCTTTAATTTTCAACCATCTATTACACTCGATTACCTTAAACTCAGCTGGCGAAATACACATCCGTTTACACCTTCGGAGGCTCAGGCGTGAGTGTAAATGCATGACAAAGAACGGTTTTTCAGGCATCATATTTACAAATGAAAATATATTTATTCAGCTGTGGGTATAATTTAAGAGCGCTGATGTATAGTCCGTGATTTAATTCTCCGCCGCACTCGATACAAAGCCCTAATGCGAAATCGATGGGAGGTAATGTATCTCGAGTTTTGTGAATACATCTATTTAATCTTTACAATATTTTCTTACCGAACACTCTGCGTGAGTAGGGATGGCAGGTAATGGGCTGTGTATTCAGGCTTTACTTGTGGATGTTTTGTGGGCTGCGTTGTGGGAGTTTTTTTATTTAACCTCCCATGCAAATACGGCAGTGCTAAAATTTTTCCGTGTCTGTGTGTGATTATACAGGATGCATTCAGACCGATGGCAGGAAATTAAGGGCGGTAATAACTAATAGATAAGGTGATACTGGCGTTAAAGAAAATCCTAAAAAAAATAAATTGAAGATTTTCTTACTACTGCATACATTTTATACCTATGGTTATATTAAACTGACAAACAGCATACTACGCATATAAAAATACACAACCGTAACATTAAATGTTATCTTAACGTGTCATTACTGCCTCCCGTCACGTTTGCGGTACACACGCAAAAAATATATTCTTTGCTTAACTGGAAATATAATTTTTTTTTTTTTTTTTTTATGTGAAAGGAGGCAAACGAGCTAGTGAGCCACCTGATGTTAAGTGGTCAACACCGCCCATGAACACCCACAATACAATATGTTGCGATGTTTAGGCGTGCGGTCGAGGATCTCGGTTGTCGCGGGTTCATACTTGAGTACCTCTGACTCTTCGACGTTCATAAAATACTATTACGTGCTTTAAAGGTGAAGGAAAGCATCGTGAGGTAGCCTGCAAAGCTAATTTTTTTTAGGAATTTCTTAGGTTTGTAGTCTGCTAACCCGCACTAGGGCAGCGTAATGGACTTAACTAAACCTTCTCAGTTGTAGAGGAGGCCTGTGCCTAGCATATGTGGACATATGTTGGCTGATAATGATGATCCCACAATACAATTGAATTATTCATTTTAATATCCGTTTAATAGATGTATGTTAATACATCTTTCTTCTTCTTCATCAACCCATTTACGCCCACTGCTGAGCACGGGTCTCCTCTACCATTGAGAGGGTTTAGGCCATAGTCCGCCACGCTGGCCTAGTGCGGGTTGGCGGACTACACACCTAAGAAATTCCTAAGAACTCTTAGGTGCGCAGGTTTCATCATGATGTTTTCCTTCACCGTTAAAGCAAGTGATAATTCAATTTGAATACACACATAACTTCGAAAAGTCAGGGGTGTGCCTGGGGTTCGAACCCGCGACCGCCGAGATTCTCGACCGCGCGCCCAAACCTCAAGGCCATCACTGCTTTTAATAAATTCACAGTAAGTAAATATAATAGTACAACTAATTACAAAACTAATTGATATAATTGGGGTAATATTTGTTGAAATAATTTACTATCAGTATGTAAATGAATTATATATAATTAGTGTGGAGCATTCCGCGCTGGGCGCATCAAATTCCGATGAAATTCAATCCGCGTGTACCTGCAGACACGCGACCCAATCAGGCCGTGCTGTTTGTGTTTCATTTGCACCACTTGTTTTATAACACTTTGCTTGTGTACACATTACTCTTTACATATTTATTTATATCTTCTTCTTCTTCTTCTTCATCAACCCATATACGCCCACTGCTGAGCACGGGTCTCCTCTACCATTGAGAGGGTTTAGGCCACAGTCCGCCACGCTGGCCTAGTGCGGGTTGGCGGAATACACACCTAAGAAATTCCTAAAAACTCTTAGGTGTGTAGGTTTTATCACGATGTTTTCCTTCACCGTTAAAGCAAGTGATAATTCAATGTGAATACACACATAACTTCGAAAAGTCAGAGGTGTGTGCCTGGGGTTCGAACCCGCGACCGCCGAGATTCTCGACCGCGCGCCCAAACCTCGAGGCCATCACTGCTTATTTATATACGTCTATTTAAAATGTATTTGTATTTTTATGTTATTTAAAACTGTACGTCCGTTGTTTTATATATATGTGTATTATTATCATGTACCCACCTATTCTCCTATAAACTTCAGTCCATCATACGGTTGTCTCGAAGAATGACCTTTCATCAATTTATTGCGCTCTATTTTACCTTTTATAATTTTAAAATAATTTTTATGTATTTTTCTACTACAGTATGATAAGTATAATTAAAAATCTCGACAAGCATTCATACATTATCACACCCGAAATCGCATTACCAATATTTCTACTAAAGGTTTCTATTTGAATTTCAGATTCTACCACACCTTTGATTAATCCATTTCATCCATCCGACATACGTATTAATTCCAACTATTTCAATCGTCAATGTCTAGCAGTTAACACGAACTAGTCAAACTGCGCCAATTACTCAAACTCGCGTCGCGGTCGCGGCCTAATTTGCAGGTAACGCGAGTGGAGTGGAGTGGAGGGGAGAGGAGAGGAGAATAGAGGAGTTCGGAATCCTACACTCGGCTCCGACTAATTTGCAAACTGCACGCTAACGAATTAAGTTTGCAACAATGACGCGCGGCTGTTGTAGACAACTGTTCACTTCTGTACGGTTGGGGGATGTGTCAGCGCTTTTTATTTATATGTTATCTTCACGGTTGTTACTAGAAGGGGTAGGCAGAGAGGCATGCCGAGATCTTGGTCGCAGACGACCGAAACATCTCTGGCGGCATCGTCGTCTTCATTAATTTCGGCAAGGGAAACCCCCGAGGGTCCTCCCCCGGGCGATACGCCCGGGGAGCTTGAGGCAGCAGTGCTTCGGCTGCGGAGCAAGAACTCCGCCCCAGGACTTGATGGCATCCCAGGTAGTGTCTGGGTGCTTTTAGTTGAGTTCCTGGGGTCGAGGCTTCGCGGCCTATTCTCCGCGTGCCTAGAGCAGGGCCAGTTTCCATCAAGATGGAAAACAGGAAAGCTGGTCCTGCTCAGGAAAGAAGGACGACCCGCGGAGTCACCGTCGGCCTACCGGCCCATTGTGCTGCTCGACGAGGTGGCCAAGCTCTTCGAGCGCATCATCCACGAGCGCCTCGTCGAGCATCTCGAGAGGGTTGGTCCGGACCTGGACGACTGCCAGTTTGGGTTCCGGCGCGGCCGATCCACCATCTCGGCGATTCTGCGGGTCAAGGCACTAATAGGGGAAGCGGTTGCCCAGGGCAAATGCGTCGTGGCGGTGTCTCTGGACATCGCCAACGCTTTCAACACCCTGCCCTGGGCTTGCATCGAGGAAGCACTGCGATACCACGTGGTGCCACCCTATCTCAGGCGCATGATACACTCGTATCTATCAAATAGAGACATTGTGTATCCGGGCGCCGACGGGTGGCACCGAAGAGCGATGTCGTGCGGTGTCCCACAGGGGTCGGTTCTTGGGCCGCTTCTGTGGAACATCGGTTACGACTGGGTGCTCCGTGGTGCCAACCCTCGGGGCGTCGGCGTATTCTGTTACGCCGACGACACGCTCGTCACAGCGACGGGCGGGACCTTCCAAGAGGCCGCCGACCTCGCCACGGTCGGCACTGGCAACGTTGCAAGGAGAATTCGGCGGCTGGGCCTCACGGTGGCCCTTCACAAATCCGAGGCCATTTGTTTTCACAGGCCTCGGAAGGGGCCACCTGATGGGGCCCACATCGTGATCGAGGGCGTGCGAATTCCCATCGGCAAGCAGCTCAAATATCTAGGGCTGCTGCTTGATAGTCGGTGGGAATTCCGCGCCCATTTTAAGACGTTACAGCCGAGATTGCTGCGGGTAGCAGGCGCTCTATCCGGCCTGCTGCCCAACTTGGAAGGTCCAAGCATCCCTTGCCGAAGGATGTACATGGGAGTCGTGCGGTCTATGGCACTGTACGGAAGTCCAGTATGGGCCGAGTCCCTGAACAGGCGCTGCGTCGCTCTCCTGCGCAAGCCCCAGAGAGCGCTGGCGCAGCGGATGATCAGGGGCTACCGCACGATATCCTACGAGGCGGCCTGCGTTTTGGCTGGGTCCCTGCCATGGGACCTTGACGCCAAACTCCTCTCGCGGTTATACCACCAGCGGGAGGAGGCGTCAAGTCGCGGGGACAGACTGGCCCCGAGAGAGGTCGAGGCGATTAAAGCCTCCCTCCGAGCGGCCGCCGTGGAGGAATGGCGAACCAGGCTGGAGAATCCCAGTGCTGGTGCTAGGACTGTTGAGGCAGTGCGCCCTGTCCTCGTCCAGTGGGTGGACAGGCGCCACGGTGCGGCGACGTTCCGCCTGACGCAGGTGTTGTCGGGGCACGGATGCTTCGGCCACTACCTGTGTCGGGTGGCACAAAAGGAGGTGTCGGCCGTGTGTCACCATTGTGACAACTGCCCAGACGATACAGCCCAGCACACACTAGAGGAGTGTCCAGCCTGGGAGGTGCAGCGCAGCGCTCTCCGCGCTGTAGTAGGTGGAGACCTCTCACTCCCGGCCGTCGTCATGTCGATGGTCGCGAGTCAGAGGTCGTGGCGAGCGATGCTCTCTTTCTGCGAGCATGTCATGTCGCAGAAGGACAGTGCGGAGCGGGATCGTGAACGGAACGATCCCGCCCGCCAAAGGCGTCGAAGAAGGAGGCGCCGGGTCTAGATTCGGGCGCCGGTTAGTGGGGGGGTAACTACACCTCCTCAAACCTGAGGAGGCCGAGGCGCTCTCGTCTCGGAGGCGCACTGGGCGACTGCGGAACCATTGTGGGCGTTCCTAGCCCACGTACCGTGGTCGCCCTACTTGGCGCAAAGACGGCAAGTCAAAAAAAAAAAAAAAAAAAGGCAGAGAGGCATTTCTGTGCCTATATTACGCTAGGTAGCAGTCCTACGTAATAAGGGGGCGAGCCTGTGCCCTATTTTCCATGTACATTTTTTAGTTGTTACTACAAATTTATTAATAGTAAAACTCAATACACCTTTGCCCGATCCGGCAAAAGAACCAAGGCCTTCTAGATTGAACGGCACATATTCACACCCCAAGACAAGGCAGTCTAATAGTAATTATTTTTTATTCGGTAGATTTCCGTTTTTGTATTCAGATCAGATGAGTTTATTTCGTTTTTGTTTAATTATTTCAAAAGTCTTACAAAATAACGTTAAAATATTTTTTTTTTCTTGCGGGAATCAAGTCGACAGCTAACACAATCGCTACGATATTTGTCGTACCCTAAATAAGTATTAATTACACTGGAAAACAGCATATCTGTTGCATGAGATTTTATACATGAATCTGAACAGTTTTTCCACGCTGATTTCAAAAATATATGCCGTTTTTATGTAGCAGCTCTAGTTTTGGAGTTATGAAGTGACATGACTTTTCATTGAAAATGCAAAAAGTTTAAGTTTAAAAAATCTATTAAATATATTAATTCCGAATAAAATTTCCTTTTTTTGGATATTCTAGAGTCAGATGTATTATGAGTACAATTTTAAATGCTCCAACAATAGTCAACCGAGATATGTTCATTACAGTACCCCCAATACCGTTCCGTTATAGTGTAAATATTCTGGTAAAAGCGCTCTCCTTGTTCCTCGCATAGAAGTCACCGAGATTGTCAGGAAAATGGTCTAGTAGACTGTGAAGGTAGTGAAGCTTAATACTCATGTTCCATCCAAGCCGCTGGAAGGGTATCAGCAACTGTTCAGCGTGCTGAATGCAGCCGTCAGACATCCTATTGCCAAAAATGTTTCATTCCTTCAATCGGGAAGCTAAAATTTCTGTTGCTGTTTTGGACAGTCTAGGGTTCCTGATTAAGTCATTTAGACCATCACTTAGTGGTCGGGGACTACCGTAGCAAATAAAATCACTGTCATTACCACCGTCGTCGTTTTTGGTTTGTCCACTTCACTGGTCTGGATTCTCCGAAGATGGACGTGACTGCTGTGGTGATGATTTGTCACTAACACTCAAGACTGGTCTTATGGCAGATTTTAAGTTGAATATATCCACTTAGAGCAATTTTTATGGTTTTTTCACGCCAAATCATAGGAGCTTTGAATTTAAAAGTGGGTATTTTTTTTGTTGGCCTACAGTCGCAAGGATTCAACACAACTTTAACATACCAAACTTGGTATACAAGATTTAACGTTTAACAGCAATAAAATCCCAAAGTCGTCGAAATATGCCTTTTTTACAAAGTCCGACACATTTAAACGAAATTTTTGAACATATATTCTCCACAAATAATCCAAAAACAATCAGGATTATTTAACCACTTCCTTATTGAGGAAGACATAATGAAATTTAGAAAGGAAATAGTTAACTTACACCGCTATTGATAAAAACTATCGACTTCTTAGGTAAATTCAAGACGGTACCTGTATCTCACTAACTAGAGCTGCTACAAAAAATCTGAGGCCAGATATGAAATCAGCGCACCCAAATTAGTAAACAACAGTTGAAAAACTTCATGCAACACAAAAAAAGTTTGATTTTGTTGTCCTGTGTTATCAAGATCATATTATTTTTAAAAGCTCTAAAAAAGTTTCTTTAGACGTCAGTAATTTCGAATATTTTTCGAACTACCGTACTCCGCGACCACAAAACGCTTGCTTGGCGACTTGCCAAGTGGTATTCATACTGTGGGTATTTGTGTGGAAATGTCTACAGCAGTTCGAGCCGAGATATCTGCACTAACGACAGCATTATGCGGTTCAAACAATAGTTTTCAGGTTAATACAGATCTTCATAACATTCCATCAGCCACAAGAAGTCCACTGCTGTAAACTAGCTTAGGAGACGAAAGGCCGCGGTTTCGATGCCGAAACAAGACAAATTTTTTCGTGATCCACAAATATTTGTTTCGGGTCTAGGTGTTTGTGAGAGAAAAAGTCTCTCGTAGTTTCTGATATGCATGGCACTAAACTCGTATCTTATTGTGGGATCAGGACTATTTATGTGACTGTTGGGTGTTTTAAAAAAATATACAGGGTGTATTTAGACCGTGATCGAAAACTGAGGCAGGTAATAGCGAGAGTGATTACAAACCCCCTGGCATTAAAGAAAATGCCGACAAAAAATAAAAATTTTGACGTTTTCCATACAACCATGGTGGTTAAAAGTATGTGGTTTGCATGGAAAACCTGAAAAATTTTATTGTTTGTCGGGATTTTTTTTAATGCCAGGGGGTTTGTAATCACTATCGCTATTACCTGCCCTAGTTTTAGATCACGGTCTAAATACACCCTGTATATGGCCTCTCCAAATTACTTCCACAGTGACCTGTTGGAAGCAGACTGCTTCCTGCGACGTCCTTCGAGCTTTACTAGGTCGTCCAACAATGTGTGTCAGCAGTGGACGGCGATAGACTGAGAATATAGGGTATATTAGCAATGATCCTCCTATAATGGTTGACCAGTGACGCTAGAGAAAACGAGATTAAAACGATAGATAGAAAATTTATCATGTGTCACCTTTGTAGTAGTTTCAATTGCCAGTTGGACAATAATTGATTAGTCTGGTAATTCGTAAGTTGAGATGATACGTGGTATAAGCTTTGAGAAATTTAAGTTTTAATAAATCACATGCAGATAACTAAAATCATTTTCAGTTATTATATTTTTTGTCTTCGTTACAGTTTCAATTATTCAAGTAAATATTTATCAAAAGGGACAAAGGCAAAATGTAGACTATTTTTTTTTATATTACGCAAAATAATAAAGGGCGCATAGACAAGGACGAAGCGATAGATACGAGAGGAGTGAGATCGATGAACAAATTATAATTAATGTTATACCAGCCTTTGATGTCCTCGCAACCGTTAGCCGTCGTCATTATTTTGTCGCTTTAATGATTTCTCACAATATATCGCTTTGTGAAACAAGTTTTGGCATAAATACTAAGTATTACTAAATTGTTCGTTCTAGCTAGTATTATTGAAAGGTGCTTTATTTTGTAATGCTAGTTAAAGTTATCGTTTACTAGAAAAAAATGTATGCATAGTTATAACTTATAAGTAATAGCTTTGGAATCAGAATAATTAGCATAAGTTTGTTTTGCGAGACCTCAAAAGGCTTCTAATCCCGAGTCGAAAGTATTGGATTGTTTAGCATTTCCAGTTGTAGAACAGAGCGTGAAGATGATTCTGAAAGCAGTAAGACGTTTATGGACAAATGACGATAATAATTATTTTTTTGTAAATAATTATATTCATCTAATTACTGGGTTCAAATGAGGATAAGACAGGACGAGCGGAGAGAAACAAAATATGAATCAAAACTTTATAACGACATAACTTTATGCCTGTATTCCCCAGTCGGCAGAGGTGCATTTCTACACCCACAAATGCCCTAATATGTTTTCGTCTCACATAACAGAAGGTTATTATCGTTTTGCTAACTCAGAATTTCCTAACAAAAAACCCAACAACACTGCCTGTCGCGGTAATCGAATCCGCTACCTCTAGGGTACATTCTCGTGCCACAAGACTAATTAATTAATATACTTGTTAATTGCTTGTTCACGGTTGGTCGAGCTGCTGATTGGTACAGAGGCGTCGCTTCGGGAACAGATCAATACATTTGGTTCCAGTTGAAACCGCCAATTATTATCGCTCGCGTGCCTGTCTATCATTTATGAGCTTAGCCATCCAAAGGTTATTGTGTACGCCGGTCATATACTAAACAGGTTTACAGGTAATATGTTTATTGGTTTTGTCAGTTGTACTGAGAAAAATATCAATTTAAGTAAATAAATAACGAATAATAAATAAATACATCCAATCGTTTAGCGTCGTGGGTTTCAGAAACTACGAGGGACAATAAACTCACAAACACCTAGACCCGTAACAAATATTAGTAGATCACACAAACAGTCGCTGGCTGCAGCTTTCCATAGGTCCCGGTGGAGGTCATTGAGGGGGGGGGGGTTGGCTATGTCCTGCAATGGACCACCATTAGCTGATAGATGGACGATGATGGACACAAATGGAGTGGCGATGGTACCTGCGGTCTCTCGTTTCGCAAGCCAACTGGATCAAGGAGCTGTCCATATAGCACATACATACATAGCTTTACGCCTGTACTCCCAAAGGGTTAGGCCCTCCGCCTAACCTATATTTGTTTATCCACAATTGAATTGGGAACAGAACTTCATCATTCGTGAAGTCAGTTTTAGGATTTTTTGTATCTCAATTTCAATTTGTCCTCAATATTACATAAGTTATACGCATTTACTGTCAAGCCATTTAATCGCTATGAAATTCAGTTGTTCGATTTGTCCGTGACTAAAGTAGCTCGTCTGCCGCCCCTACTGCCCATGACCTGCTTAACCAAACGCCTGCACCCATTTGCCCGTAACGGCGAGCGGTTCACGTGTTACAGTATACATCGCGCGCTGTGCATGGCTCGGCAAACACGATTGTGCATTCAGACAAACAATGGATATTCGTGTCGGCGAACACGACCATTAATTTATTGGCCAGCGGTTTGTTTGTGTAGTGCGGGGTAAATAGGCTTTTGATTTGGGCATAACAATAAGTGATATTTATGGCGCTGTGAAGCTTTCATACCTCTTTATGAGGCTTTGGGGAGACTGTCGTGTGTTAAGAAAATGGTATCGTTTACTTTAGAGGTCGCTATTTATAAATCGTGAGGTCAGGGCCTAACGCTTTATTGAAGCTGTCGAAGAAGCAATAGTTTATATGGTCGAGGATTGGATTTCTAGCATTGATTCTTTGTATTATTTTATGTATTTATGTAATGCCTAGTTTATTGTGTGGTAAAGAGATTATGCATAACATGTCCAATTGCTTTTGTTAAATAAAGAATTAAAACCTAAAAGATTTTTGGAATTTTGTTAGCCAAAGTGGGATTTTGGGCTTCTACGGAAGAACCGATGTGTCTATGTGCCTGTAGACTTGGAGTACAGCATTGCTTGTGTCGGCAGATGCGGGGGCAGGCGGCGTGACCACGGACGGGCTGCTGAGCGCCCTGGCCCGCCTGCGCCGCGCCCCGCCACCGCTCCCACACTCCGCCACACACCACCAACGCTCTGTGAGTAACAACATACACACTTTTATACATAGAAAAACATAATTTCTGCTTTTTGGAACTTGAAAGAGGTTGGTAAAGTCTGCGATCTTCTTACTCGGAATTTGTCTGTTTCGGGACCTTAACCGAAAGGCTAGGCGAGATTACTTATGGCATCTTTTTATAATCATAAATTTTTGGTCAATATTAGGACCTTCTTTTAGGTCTATACTTGAAAAAGTAGAAATAACGCGTTCACGTTTTCAGTTTTCACGGTCAAGTCTACTTAAAGAAAATGGGTGCTAAAAGAGAACCTTAGAAATGTAATGTATTTTGTTTCTTCATAATTGTTATATGATGCATTTACTACGAATTCCATTGTCATAATTTTTATGTGAAAAGCAAAGGTCCTCAGGCTATACAGCCAGGCCAATAAAAAAGGAAAATTTATACAAAAATGTATGTTCTCTTTTTAAAATAAGAGCACTTCAAAAATATTGTTTTATAAAACACAGACAAAAGAATTCGCTAAAATTTAAATAACAAAAAAAGGATTACATTGAACTTTCGGTCGGTGCTGGCTGTATTCAATAATTGTTTTACTCGCTGTATCGTAAAACAATAACACATTTGTGTTGAAATGTATTTTACCGGTATTGTTCTCGATACGAAGTTTGCCGTGTTGCGCGCTGTGGGCGTTCGCCCGCGGCGTCCACTCCGCTGTGTTTCTGCTACCCTGGTACTCATTCTGTTGATGTAATCAACCTCCTTTATTATTACTGGATAAAGTAACTATTATATATTAAAGAACGTGGTCCAGTTAGTCGTGGTATTAATTGTCTTCTGCCTGGTGAGGAGTCAATTTGATTCCTATGTATCAGGCATGTAATACTTTACTATTAATAAAGAAATTCTTGTCTTGAAACTGCAGTCATATTCCTTTACGTAGGTTGGTATCTATACTAATATTATAAAGCTGAAGAGTTTGTTTGTTTGTTTGTTTGTTTGTTTGAACGCTAGGATCTCAGGAACTACTGGTCCGATTTGAAAAAATCTTTCACTGTTAGATAGCACATTTATTGAGAAAGGTTATAGGCTATATATCATCACGCTACGACCAATAGGAGCGGAGCAGCAATAAAGAATGTTTCAAAATCGGGGACTTTTTTCCTTTTTGTGAGCTTCCGCTGCGTACGCTGCAGAAACGGTTAAAGTTTCGCTAAAATAATGTATGACAGAATTGTTTCCCTTTAAAAATTCAAAAAAAAAGTCCGCGACAGCATATGTCTATCTTTTAAGGTTGGCTCACTATAACGTTTTTCATTCTAACCAAATTTATTTTAAACTAGCTTTTGCTCGCGACTCCGTCCGCGTAGACTACAGGGTTAAGTTCAGAAAGAAATTAAGTTGTAGTCTATTTTACTTCTCAGAGTCCTATTTACGTCCATACCAAAAATCATACAATTCGGTCAAATTGTTCAAACGTGAAACCGTAACGCGTCGATCGGCGCCTTGTGCATCATTACTGCGCGCTTGATCAATATTTTAAAACTACAATATCTTCTAAGGTATTCAGTGAAATCAAATGATGTAAAGGGCAATTTTATTTAAAATTAAATACTTGTAATGAATAACGTATTTATTTGGATAAGGATTAATATCATATTTATAAAAACACCTTCACAAATAAAACTTTATTTTAAAATAAATTTGGTTAGGATAAAAAACGTTATAGCGAGCCAACCTTAAAAAATAGACATATTCTGCCGCGAACTTTTTTTTAGAACTTTTAAAGAGGGACATTTCTCTCAAACATTATTTTAGTGAAACTTTAACCGTTTTCGCAGCGCACGCAGCGGAAGCTCACAAAAAGGAAAAAATGTCCCCGATTTTGAAACATTATTTATTGCTGCTCCGCTCCTATTCGTCGTATTCGTAACAGTGAAATAATTTTTTAAATCGGACCAGTAGTTCCTGAGATCCTAGCGTTCAAACAAACAAACAAACTCTTTAGCTTTATAATATTAGTATAGATAAAGCATTATTTGTGAAGGTGTTTTTACAAACATGATATTAATCCTTATCCAAATAAATAGGTAATTCATTACAAGTATTTAATACAAAATAAATTTGTCCTTTACATCATTTGATTTCAATAAGTATCTTAGAAGATATCGCAGTTTCAAAATAATGATCAAGCGCGCAATAATGATACTCAAGGCGTCGACCGGCGCGTTACGGTTTCACGTTGAAACAATTTGACCGATTGTTACTATGATTCTTGTATATTTAAGTAAATGGGGCTCTGCGGAGTAAAATACTACAACTTATTTTCTTTCTGAACCCAACCCTGTAGTCCACGCAGACGGAGTTGCGGGCAAAAGCTAGTATCTGATAAATATAGGGGTGACATAGTACATAATATGTAAAAATTTATGTATATTTTTGCCTCTTCGACCGGCTTATACTCGTATATACGAAAACTGCTGACAAATTCATCCCAGGATCATCATTCTATAGTGATATGATTATTTATAAACACAAAGCGATTTAACTCAAACAGTCTTCTCGAATATGCTTCATTACGTTCCCTATGTCTCTTAAAGAAGAAGAGATTGTGCAAACATCGGATCTTACGGTATTTATTTTGATGTTAAAATTTTCCCACTGGTAGATTCGCGCTTATATCTCGTGTGTGGCAAAGATCTCCAACATTGCCAGCTATATAAGTCCCATTGAATGAGCCTATTGCCTGGTAACTAATTTCCCTAAACTACCCTAGAGAATTTCAATATATTTCGCGTGATTTGGCAACCATTTCTTTTATGTCGCAAAAGTAACAAGTAGCAATATTCAGGATGCTAGGATTTAGAAAGGTGCAAACAGGTTGCTTTCTAGAAAGCAGTGATGGCCTCGAGGTTTGGGCGGATGGTCGAGAATCTCGACGGACGCGGGTTCGAACCCCGGGCACACACCTCTGACTTTTCGAAGTTATGTGTGTATTCACATTGAATTATCACTTGCTTTAACGGTGAAGGAAAACATCGTGATGAAACCTACACACCTAAGATTTCTTAGGTGTGTAGTCTGCCAACCCGCACTAGGCCAGCGTGGTGGACTATGGCCTAAACCCTCTCAATGGTAGAGGAGACCCGTGCTCAGCAGTGGGCGTATATGGGTTGATGTAGAAGAAACAGGTTGAACAGATCTTTAATCAGGTCTGGCAAAAGGGGTTAATAAAGAAGCTTATCCAAAACCTTGTATTTCGAGTCGAAGGAACCACGAAATTGTAGATCAGAACACTTGATTCAATGAAATATAATGTTATCATTTCTGTCACAAAATTGGTGATTTATTTACAAAGCTCCGCCCGAAACTCAACAGAAGTCTTTTGTTAACTGAATTGACGTGCGTCTGTAACTAACTGCGCATCACACAACTTTTCTGTATAAAGGCTTTTTTGTCGTCAAAAGTAAGAATGCTGGTGTGACCTCTTTAATTCTGATTTTGTAGATAAATAATGTTTTATCTGGTATTTATATAGTGCTGAATGGGCTTAGTGAAAAAAATATACATAATTTTAACAAGTGCTAGACATGCGAACCTCGCTAGACCCTACCTATTTCTCGAACCTATCATATTTGAGATCATCATAACACTAGATTCAAATAGTCTAGACTTTCAAACCAATTCCATATAAATACCAACATAACAAAGTTTGAACTATACCCAACGGGTTCACCGACCTATACCATTGCCAACTTAACGGAGAAAAAGAATGCAATCCCCATTCCTCCACGATTTCATGGTTTCCTAGTACATGAGTGTATAGCCAGTGCTTTGGCACATCTCCGCGGATCGTTGGCTCGGGGTCTAGGGTTCGGTGCCAAATCTCTCTTTAACATTCCGCCGGGGCGTACTAGCAGGAAATTGAATTTGTTTTAGTACAGCAATATAGTTCCGTTTGGCAGCGAGTGGTACATCAAATTTTCAACGACATAATTAGATGGGAGCCTGCTTATATCGAGACGACTTCGGATATATTTGAAATTTTAATAGTTTGGATAGAAAGATTGAACTAGTTTCATACTTCAGTTCGAAGTATAAGATGTGGTTCCAATGGATAGAACAGTACGGATATTTCTGCAAACCCGTTTCACTAGATAAGCATATAATTATTCTAGTGTATTTTAAAACTTCGTACAAACAATTTTCTGCAGAAAACTTATTTACAATATTTGAACTGGCAATCCTACTCTGGACTACTTGATTACTTATGCTTTGAGACAAAGCACTTTTAGAGTAGCCAAGTGCTACATAAAAAGTGGGAAGCTGAAATACAACTCCACTTACCCAACGAAAATATAGTCGTAAGTCTACCTCTGGATATAAAGACCAATCGCATTTTCGGGTTTAATCTTTTACTCAGTACTCTACCAATTCCGTTATCTGAAAAGCTGTGATTACCTTCAATCGCAACATGACATGTGAATTTAAAACGTCCATGTGCGAATAGCAGGTAGATATGTCTTCGTTCGCGAGTTTCTGGCCCGTTGCCAACGCTCTGCCAACAGTTTGCACTGTTTTCGCCAGATATTCACCATTTTTGTTCATCCTGGTTTAAGAATACGAGTTGAAAATTGCAGAAGTAGGCTATCGCCGTGCTGTGTTGTGTTTCGTTCGATACAGTATTTATTTTGCTCAGCGGAACTTTGTTCTTTTAGAGAAAGCCTTTGCCTTTGTATTAAAGCGATCTAATCTGAAACGGAATTTGCTTTTGTTTTTTTTTATTGGAACCATATATACTGAAACATTTTTCACTTACTAACATTTCTAAGGTAGGTACTATGCCTGATATCAGACACTTAATTTGTGTATAGCAATCTCCGATATTATGACTTTGTAGAACAGTGAAATGAAAAACAGTATATAATAAAATTTAAACAGAACACCAATATAAAATATTTATTGTGAAAAAAAAAAAACATTTTCATAATTAAATAAATAAATAAATAAATACACCCAACAGTCACATACATAGCTCTGACCCCACACTGGGTTACAAGACCTGTGTCGTGGGTATCAGACACTACGAGAGACTTTTTCGGTCTCACAAACACCCAGACCCGAAACAAATATTTGTGGTTCACACAAACATTTGTCTCGGTGCGGGGATCGAACCCGCGGCCTCTCGTTTCGCAAGCTGGTGTCTAGCCAACTGCGCCACGGGGGCTGTCAATTATATTAAAATTAAATCATTAATACTAATCAACAACTTCATAGTTTATTTTTGTGATACATTAAAAGCTTATGACGTCACTACCCTATAAAAAAATAGTAAAAACACACGGGACACATGGAAACCCACGTGGAAAAACTAGTATGTGTGTCTCTCGAGCCGTAACACTCGGGCGGCGCATCCCAGACCACTTTTTCCCTTTGAATTGAAAAACGGTAAAAGTATGAATAGCTTCAAACGGGTTTATGCGTTCGCTGCTGATGTGTTTCCAACAAAAACACTTTTAACGTGAGAGTTTCGGATTTTTACCTGCATTTATTCATGCATTTAAATTTGCTGCATGGAAGTTAATGATTTGATACGTTGTCTGTGCGGGTTCTTGACAGGGTCGCTATTTTAATTTAGATGATCAAGTTTACAACTAGGAAGGTTCAGACTTTAATCGACTACATTGGCCTAGTTCGACTTGACCTACACACCAAAAAAACCTAAGAACTCTTAGGTGTGCAGGTTTCCTCATGATGTTTTCCCTGTTAGATCAAAATCAACCACACTGACCTAGTACGGAATAATGGAATTTACGTGCTCATGAAAACCCGTGGAAAACTCCCTGAGATCGAAAATGAGTATTTTTTCATTATGTGACCTATAAGAATAAAAATTAACTTATATTAAAACTTTAAAATGTAAGAGAAACGTCAAATTGCAACATTATTTAACCTCGTTTAAAAACCCTTATAGAGTCGAGCGACCGTTCTATATGACCGTAATTGATAACCAACCACCCCTATTAATCACCCTTTGCGAACACCCAATTTCACTCCAATAACTTTTAGATAGCCTCGCAACAATAGCTTTAAACGGTACCAAAACTAATAATGCGCGAGTGATAAATATTGCGCGCGCGGGACCAACAAATAATGGGTTTAAACCCTGTGTTTGGCTCCAACGTGCTATTACTAAATTTTAATTTGGTACTATTACGCTAGCTTTTTCATTACACCAACGTAAATTATGTAGAAAATTTCATATTTTACACTTTGATAGTGATACTAACTATAGAGTTAAATAATGTGTTGTTTATTTTACTAGAACTTATGGCTTCGAGGTTTCGGCATGCGGTAGAAAATCTGAATTGTTGCAGGTTCAAACCCCAGGCACATACCTCCGACTTTAAATAAATAAATACACCTAACAGTCACATACATAGTCCTGACCCCACATTAAGATACGAGTCTTGTGTCGTGGGTATCAGAAACTATGAGAGACTTTTCGGTCTCACAAACACCCAGACCCGAAACAAATATTTGTGGATCACACAAACATTTGTCTCGGTGCGGGGATCGAACCCGCGGCCGCTCGTTTCGCAAGCTGGTGTCTAGCCAACTGCGCCACGGGGCTGTCAACTTTAACACACAGATGAGCGTCACAAGTTAACTGTGTGATGTCTAGTCTATAATTGTTTATTTTGGGGAATATTGTCATTTATTCATTGTCAATGGTAGCGCAGGCCCGTGCCCAATCGTGGGCGGTGGGACCTATTCGTATATGGGTTGATGATGATTATATTATAATGTATATGCCACATTATTTTTGTTAAATAAAGATTTAAAGCTTAAAGACTATTTATTCGGATTTTTTAAAAAGCCAAAACAGGGCTTTTATGGAAGTAACGCTGCTGGTATATATACATATCTACCAAACTACCACATATATTACATATAATGTGTTTGTGTAGTATATGCGTAACGCTGCTGGCACATATACATATCTACCAGACTGCCACATATATTACATACATATATATTATATCGTCCGTACGTCGCGTCGCTTAATTAGACGTTAGTGGACAGAGGCGCCGGTAACAAGGTTGCTTGTGTCGTGTGGAGGAGCCTAACCATGTTACAGCCGATCTGCGGCCCGCCCATGTCAAACACAATATTCGACCCGAATTATGTTGTCTGTAAGAATTGACTTAATAAGAATAAAAAGCCGGCCAAGCGCGAGTCGAAGACAAAAAGGCGAAAGAATCATGTTTATTATTTGTCTATTGGACCCCAACTTAAAGCTTTATTTATTCAATGTTTAAATTGTTGGTAATATCGCTGCAATAGAAATACATCACCTGACAAAATTTCAACTGTCTAACTATCACGGTTCATGAGATACAGTCTGATGACAGACGGAAAGAGAAGTCTTAGTAATAGGGTCCAGTTTTACCTATGCTTCTCATATGTTTTCTTCGCATACATAAACCGAACAGTAAACCACTTATATACTACAAAAGAAAAAACATCAGCTAAAATAAAAAAGAGTGCTTTAAAAGCAAACGACAAATACAAAGAGCTACAGTAAGGCAAAACCAATGAGACTCGAGACGACGCTCGTGCAACGCTCCGTGAAAGGTGTTGTAGTGTTCTCCACACACTGCGTCTACATTTATGCATTCAATTTGAGGTGTGAGTCGGTAATGGAGTGCGCCCCGCGTAAAAGGAATTGGTAATAGACTTCTGACTCTACATTTTACGCTAGCAAAATCCTTTGATGTTACCTTGTTTTATAATAATCGTGATGGCAGTCGCAGGTTCAAATTTATTTCGTATTTTAACTTGCACATCAAAAAGTTCTCTAAAACTAATTTCTTCATTGCGCATTTCACTACTGGACAAACGTAGCGGACTAAGGCCTCTAGATTGTGTAGGAAACCGCTTACATACTTTGTCTTGCTCAAGAACAGAATTTAGGTATTCTTCATTGTTAGCTTTACATTAATTTAAAAATTATAGTTCACATAAGACAATATTCAGGTTAAACTACCATTACGTCAACTTCCTTTGAACAAAGATGTCTGTAAAACTATTTGTGGAGCCATTAAAGTCACTTTAAAGCGCACTTGACGTTTTATATCAATTGAAACAGTGAATTGAGTACATTCTCCCATGAAACCTTCTACAGATGAAACGACAGATGTCTCTGAGTATGAGTAAAACGGCCCTTGAGCATTTACGGCCGATAAAAGGTGGGTAGAATCAACGCTCTACTGATTTTTTAAAGTTCAATCAAAATATATTTACTGGAAAGTTAAGATTTCTTGAGTCATTGAATTGCGTTCTTGAACTATTCATTGCCTCGTTTTCTCGGCTAATATAGGTATTATAGGCTAGCCACTACTTACATTTATCTCACATCAGTCCAAATGGATCCCTCTGCTGGGCACGGTTCTCCTATACAGGGTGTATTTAGACCGTGATCGAAAACTGAGGCAGGTAATAGTGAGGGTGATCACAAACCCAGTGGCGATATTAAAAATCGCGACAAAAAATAAAAATTTTGACGTTTTCCATACAACCATCAGTGCTAAAAGTATGTGGTTTGTATGGAAAACCTCAAAAATTTTATTGTTTGTCGGGATTTTCTTTAATGCCAGGGGGTTTGTAATCTCCATCGCTATTACCTGCCTCAGTTTTCGATCACGGTCTAAATACACCCTGTATATTATCTTAGAGCAGTCAGGGATAAGGCATTACTAAAAATGTTTATTTGTGCAAGTATCTCTACAATGTTTTTCTTCATCGTGAAAGTACGTGGTAATTCACATATTATTTCGAAAAGTGCAAACACGGTTTGAACCCGCCCCCGCCGAGATTTTGACACATCTGCGCGCCTAAGCCCTGAAACCGTTACTATAAACAGATAGATTTCTGGACAACTTTGAATTTCACGCATTCCAAGTTCCAAGTAGAGCTCTAGTTACAGAAGTTTAAATGAATTATAAACGAAGGTAAGTGACAAACTTGTGAATAATACACGAGAGTAGGTGAAACTCCTCTCAAACACTAACGCCAACATAATGAGATAATGAGTGAATGAATGAACTGAAGAGTGAACTAAAGAATGAACTAACGACACGACGCCACGCATGAATAGGTGTGTTGATTAAAATACGAGCAAAAATACGTGAACGTTTGAACGATTGAATTAATAGGCGAGTTAATGAAAGAGTGAACTGATGTGCGATGTACCACGCGAATGGCCGAATGAGTAGTCAATTCTGCAGGGTTATTGAATTGACTATATTTTATAGTTCTTTAAATAGCACGTTGTGGATGTAGTGGTAGAATGCAAATATTTAATAGTATGATGAAAAAATAAAGTATCAAATTTATTGAATTAATGAAGTTTTGTATATCATCATTCATCCATATGTTAGTTATTTATCCTAGTTTCTCACGCTGTATTGTTGAGTCTGACACAATTCCTTTAAAAATCCAAAAGTAAGCCGTATTATTTACTCAAAGTTAAAATATAAACTCAAGATTTGCGACTAAACGTATAAATGGAAATAAGTTTACCATTAACAAACATTAATACCTTTATTAATTTAGGCGCAAACTTTTAAAAGACAAAAGAAGGAGGGTCGCCGTCTCGCGTCGTGGAAAGTTAAATTTCTTTTAAAAGAAAAACGCGGCGGGAAAGGAAAGTTAATAATTAATTCCCGCTAAACGTCTCGGATTCCTCGTAGAGGAGTTTTTTAAATTATTTCAGTGGAAATTATCCTGTGTTTTTGACAATAATTGACCTTTTTAATTAGGATCTGTATCCATATATTAAAGGAGAATTAAATTCCGTATTAAATTTCAGCGGTCGCGGGTTCGAACCCCAGGCACACACCTCTGACTTTTCAAAATTATGTGTGTATTCACATTGAATTATCACTTGCTTTAACGGTGAAGGAAAACATCGTGATGAAACCTGCACACCTAAGAGTTCTTAGGAATTTCTTAGGTGTGTAGTCCGCCAACCCGCACTAGGCCAGCGTGGTGGACTATGGCCTAAACCCTCTCAATGGTAGAGGAGACCCGTGCTCAGCAGTGGGCGTATATGGGTTGATGAAGAAAAGAAAAGAAAGAAAATTAAATTCCGTATTGCCGCGAGGGTAAAAATGGGAGTTTTATATACCATATAATTTGTGATTGAATCCGCTGGTAGCTCTGAAAAGGTTTGGGAAATTATCATGGTCTATCTATACCTCTTATAATGTTATAATTTTAAACAGGACATTTTTCTAACAAAAATTAAATACAATTTTTTCAAAAAATAAAGAAAATTGACCAGTGTGTTTTGCGGCAGATATATTATATTTTTTTATACGTATATTCATTGACGTCCTGTGTCATAGGTATCGGACACTATGAGAGCTTTTCGGTCTCATGACACTTAGACTCGAAAAAATATTATAAATCACACAAACATTTGTCTCGGTGCGGGGATCGAAGCCGCGGCCTCTCGTTTCCCGAGCTGGTATCTAGCCAATTACGCCACAGGGCTGCCAAATTAAATTTAATTTTAAATAAGGCAACATCTGCATCACAAAATCCTAGTAGCCTGTTGGAGACGAGTCCGTAATAAGTGTTATTTGTGTCGAATCGAGCCGTTGGAGTAATTGCAAACATTTACAAACTTGTAATTAATAAGTTGATTCGGAAACTTTCCCCGATTACGTTGTAATGGAGCTATTATATAAATTGATACGGTTTGAATACGTTTCGTTCCAAGTCCGTAATTGCTTTTCATGATTGTGGTTTTAATATTATGTTCGAAGGTTTACTCCATTACTGCTTTTGTCTGTGTCTCTTTCGGTTTAACTGCATACACATTTTCGGCCACAGAAAGGTTGAATGAGATTAGAAGGAAACAATTGGTTTTTTTGCACGGGGACTCAAATGACTTTTCTAATTCAAATTGTATTAACTGTACCTGACCGGGGAATGAAATCCAGTGTCCCTAGTGCACAACGCACACTTTCACATAACCAACGAAGCATTCTTTGTGTGGTTTTTGTACTTCTAACCATATCCAATGTATACTGAACCCATGAATCAATTTCACGTTTACAAATTAATCGCCTGTTCGCACCTCGATAGCAAATGTTTGTTTTTGCATAATGGCAGGCGCTGGTAATGCCGGTGTAGGCGCTGTGTCGTGCAAGGCGGCTAATGAAGTGGATTATCGCGGGCGCTCGCCAATCGTTGCTAATGCGTTGCTGAAAGGCGTCAAATTGCCCGCCGGCCCACTGCATGCATGCTCGCATAATGCTGTTTATATCGTCAAAGTCAGAATTATTCTCTGTGTCTAAAAACGAGAAAGGCGAGCGTCCTGTTAGTGAGGGTTAAAATAAGCTGCGTGGGTGGAGAAACGCATTTCTGCACAGTAAAGATGTCGTTCATACCTATGTATGTTTAAATACTCTCTAATAGGCTCTTTTAAGTCGTCAATCTGTGTGATTAACCGATCTGTCTACATACAACTGAGATAACCGATCTGTCTACATACAACTGAGACTATTGAAATAAGCTGGAATTCGGAACGCAAATAAATTATTATTATAACATAATTTGCTAAGAAAAAGTTTACAATCCCTTCTTGAATGGGACTATGTTTTCTTCCTCGACGACTAATCTAATCGTCAGCTCTAGTCATCTCCTTGGTAGTTCTTAGTCTATCACGCTGGCTTAGTTTGGTTAGTGGACATCATACAAGAAATCAACCTCCACTAGGCCAGCGTGGTGGACTAAGGACTAAACCCTCTCAGTTGTAGAGGAGACCCGTGCCTTAAAGTATTTGGGCTGGTGATGGGTTGATGATGATGATTATGATCGTAATATTAGAAATGAGCACGTTCTATAATGCGAATATCCTAACAAAATGTACATTTATAAAATAAACTGTTTGTAAATAACATTATACAGCAAGGTTACCATTGAACAAAGTACTAGGACAACAGAGCGATCAAGTGATTATTTGCTATTCTGTTTGTGAGCGAGTGGCGGTTCTTGCGGGCTGTCTCCGTGTTTCGGCCCTGAGGCGGTTGCTGTAGCAGGGTGACGGGGATTGGGCTTAAAGCACTTCATATTGGGCCAGAGATGGGGCGTGTTGGACCCGTTGAAGATTTTAAACAAAAGATAGGGTGACATAACTACAGTTAAATTTATGTAGTATACAAAATGCTGAAGTACGAGTGCCGCAATATATGAGCTTTTTCATAGAGCCTTCAATTTTATTCAAAGACATAACATGATCTTTGACATAGTTGCTAATATCTATTCAGTCACATCTATGTCTTTGAACGGACAGGTAGAGTTCTGGCGGTGTTTTAAGTGTCTGATAAAAAGCGAGATTATTGATGCTTCTCCGCTACATTTTTAGATTCTTACTAATAATTTTATTACGGAAGATCCCAAAAACATATTTTACCATCCGGGAATTGAAACCTGGACCTATGCAAAGGATACTAATACAGCGATACATTTTTTTATAAATACGTCATTGTATTCAAATAGCAAAAAGTCTAGGTTCCACCGAGATTTGAACTCGGATCGCTGGATTCAAAGTCCAGAGTGCTAACCATTACACCATGGAACCGCGTGATCAGAATACAGAAATAATGTAACGCAATGGAATATAATAAAACTTGTAGAGTTGGGATAAGCGACAAAGTTTAATTAATTTGTTTTTTTTTTTGTTTGGTGGTTTTTTAAGTTTTTTATTGCGAAATTTTAACGGTAATACAATCAATCCTTATAATGAGGAATTTGTTATTTATTTAGATGTTTTTAATCATCAAGGATATGTCAACATACAACCATACAACCTTGAAAACTATAGTATTCTAATACTTATAAATTATGTACATTAGTAAACGACAAAAAAAACGATATTATGGACTGAAATTAACTACATTACATACTCGAAAACATGTAACCTTAAAAACAATTTTGACGAGGTATTAATGTCGAAATGCATATCTACCTTCCTGATCAGACATACTATCGCGAAAGTATACAACCAATATACGCCCACTGCTGGGCACGGGTCTATTCTACCATTGAGAGGGTTTAGGCCATAGTCCACCACGCTGGCCTAGTGCTGGTTGGCGGACTACACACCTAAGTAATTGCTAAGAACTCTTAGGTGTGCAGGTTTCATCACCATGTTTTCCTATCGCGAAAGTATAAGTATAATTATTACGTTAAAATCACATAGGGCTTAATCACTGTGCACTTCATGGCCCGTAGGAGAGATTAATCCAGTTTTCATAATTCAATATGGATTATGTTCGTAATAGGATTTTGATTTTGATCGTGAGTTTACAGAACGCACCGGCGGCGCCACCGGCGACTTACCGGATTACTCCGTCCTGAATACTTCTTTATTTATCGTTTATTGTAGGAAGTGATTAGTGAATGGTCGCTTATGAGGATTGTATAGTTGTATAGACAGGTATAGTATTAGCATAAGTTTCATTTGTGTGTTCATGAAAACTCTATAGACAGTTAGATGGTAGGGATTTCAATGATTTCAATACTTTCTTTAATCCCATACTCAAAAGATCCCGAGTTAGTTTGTCGTAAATATAAAAAAGTATGAGAGACTGTTCGGTGTCACAAACACCTAGAATGGAAACAAATATTTATGGATCACACAAACATTTGTCTCGGTGCGGTGATCGCACCACGGAAAGGCTGGCTCGAAATGAGGCAAAATTTTCTTCTTATTTTTTAGAGGTTTTTATCCTCATAATAACATTAATCCTATTATTTCTTTTCTACTACAACATTCAATTCAAAATTTAAAATACGCAATTTACACTGGCTGAAAACAAAACAACCCTAGCCAAAAATAAAAAACTAAAATACCAAAGAGTTTTTCTACCTGCATGCAAACATTAACTCATTCATATAGGGCCTATTCTATAGGCAGTCCCTATCACATCCGTCCTTCCGCTGTAACGCTTAAACGGTGTCCGGAGTACCCCACGCGCGGTCGGCTGACCCCAGCCTGCCCGAGTGACCCCAATGAGCGCTATCACCCTCACAAATGAACGATAACATGATTTTGGGACGCTTCGGGGCGCGGGAATGATATTTCAAATTATCTTTTTAATGCTTCATTAGACCCTCGTAAGTTTGAAGTCACGGGTTCCATTTTCAGGGAGTATTAGTTTTAGTTGAGTTCTCAAATTGCCTGGTTGGTTGCGCGGTACAATTGAGAGTATAATTTGGGTTCGATTGCCGGGCTAGTGTTTTTAAAATTTCTTTTGAAACAAAAACCGATCTAAAAAATACTACGGTTTGGTTTCGTTTCATTAAAAGTGTTATCTTTGGCCTCCCTTATAAAAATGTAAGCAGAATTTCCACTTTAGTACCGCGATATAAAAATCCTATAAACTCAAGTCATAACACTGCATCAGAACGCATCTCGTATTTCAATTAACAATTTTATCACAAGCAGAAAGCGAACGTAATTTACTTTTAATTCATATGTCATTTACAGACCGGCGTCGAGTCTTTTAAGCACCATCGCATACTCTATGACACTTAATATGAAATGTTGCGAGTAATGTTTTTAAGCTGCATCATCTCATCGTTGATATTTAAAAAAAATACAGTATTTTTGTATAATTGTGTACATAGTTAGTTTGATAGTTATTTAAAACCCTGTCTCTCGTTGGGGTATGTAGAGACAGTAGAGCGCCAAATTCTGCGTTCTAAATACACTTTTGCTTCCTCAACGGGCATTATCCTCTTCTTGCATCCAATTTGGTTTCGAAGACTCGACCCAACAACTGAGTTTCAGCCTTAGCCGACCACACTAGCCAAGTGCAGTTTAGTCATCTTACATATGTTTATAAAATCTGATTATGACGACCAAAGGTTAGGCCATAGTACACCACGTTAGCCTTGTACGGGTTAGTCCACTAACTGATTGTTATAAAATCTCATAATAAATTGTAGTCTACAAAAACTACATATTTAAGATATTCCACAGCAGAATTAGCAGCATTAATCAGCACTATTAGCAGTGATGGCCTCGAGGTTTGGGCGCGCGGTCGACAATATCGACGGTCGCGGGTTCGAACCCCAGGCACACACCTCTGACTTTTCGAAGTTATGTGTGTATTCACATTGAATTATCACTTGCTTTAACGGTGAAGGAAAACATCGTGATAAAACCTGCACACCTAAGAGTTCTTAGGAATTTCTTAGGTGTGTAGTCCGCCAACCCGCACTAGGCCAGCGTGGTGGACTATGGCCTAAACCCTCTCAATGGTAGAGGAGACCCGTGCTCAGCAGTGGGCGTATATGGGTTGATGAAGAAGAAGATATTCCACAAAATACATTTACAGTCTTTAATGTTCGCCCGACACGCTCACAGTGCGAGCGATGATAAAAATTATCTTCCCGCGGGTTTTGCGGGTAAAGTGTCACCTGCAGCCTCACCGGGGCTCGAATACATAATATATGAGGGTAGCCCCCCGCCTCCCATACCCCGCCACTCCTCCCCTCACCCCCTAGATAATAACCCGCGGTGGAGGGTAGTGTTAGTGGTGACTAGAATGTTACAATGTTACGGTCTCTGGGTCACTGGAGCTGACACATTGGGAACATTGACGGGTTGGTTATAGAGGTTGGTAGTGTTTTGTTTACGTGTTTTAGATTGGATCTCCGATGAGGCAGGATGGTAATTTTAGGGTCTGTAAGTTTCGGTTCTTTTTTCTCTCTCTATGTGTTACATACAGCAAACTCTGTAAAGGTTTTTGATAGCGGTATTGGTCACTCATTACCGAAGTGTCAAATCTGAGTCCTAAGCTAATTAAGCTGGCTGGTATATAGGATAGGACCAACAAAGCAGCATATTTCAATAGTTCATAACGAAATATATGAGATTAAGTGACCGGCTGGAGGTTTTCTCTCGACTATTTTTATGGGTAAATATTTTTACTGAATAATTTCACGGTCAACAAAAAAACAACGATCAGAGTTTCAACTCAAATTTACTACTTGTTATACAATAATCAAGTTAGATTCATTTTGTCATCAAAACAGCTACATTCTAGCTATTTAAGCAATACTAAAACCCCAAAACAAACTTCCAATAATTTCAATTTAAAATAAGTCGCGAGCAAAAGTTAGTTGATGATAAAATATGCAAAGAGAAGCTACTCCAGTGGGTCGAGCCGATCGGAAATAACTCGACTCAGCTACTACGAAAATGTGTAGATTTACCCTAATTTTATTTACATATTTGGGGACCGTCCCGACTTCTTCCAATAACTTATGTTATTTGAATAAAATAGGTTTGGAATGGTATTTACAACTTCAACAATTGGGAGTAAATACTCTAAGCTGGTACAATTGGTATGAAGCTGAGGGGACCCAGTCTTTTCTTTCGAACGATATGTTTATTATTAACAATCTGTAATATCATTAGCCCATGTACGTTCCACTGCTGGGCATTTATTCTACATCTAGTATTAGTGCGGGTTGGCGGACCATTCTACCATTTCTGGTTTTATCAGAAGCTTAAATCCAAATAAATAATACTTTTTTACATTACTTTATTCGCTTAAAGAAAAATTGATGCAACCGCTAAACATGCAAATGTTCCCTTAAAAAGTTTTTATAAATTCTAGAACACATTACGCAGCCATACATCATTTTTCTGCATATGCGATTTATGAATTTTATTTTTATTTTCAAAACATTTAATATTATTCTTAAATATTATTTATATTTTAACATTAAAACGGTAAATTTTTAGTGCTAAAAACCCTTCGAAAAATTCCACAAGACCTACAACGACCTTTAATACAAGTAATGAGTGCAGACTTCCTTCCCGATCCAATACAAAATGGAGACGACTATCACTACAATACAACCTGTTTACAAACAGCCTCCAACAACCTTCAACCTTCTTAAGTCTTTCTAAAGACATTTTTGTAATCAGTTGTGTCGCGAGCGCATTCGGGATAGCACGCGTTGAGAATTAATAAAAACTGGAACCTTTTTGTACGAATTTAATTTTAATAAACATGATATAAAATAAATGACAAAAATGTGGACGAACGTACTAATATTGACATTGATAGCTGCTGTATCATCAAGAGTTGTGGAAGAAAATGAAGATACTGATATTGTCAATACAGATAATGTTTTCGAACACCAAAATAACGATACACAAGATAGTGTCTATACAAATTCCAGTGAATATGAATATCCATCTGAATCGAGGCGACTTGAAATAGTTGACACATCAAAATACAGATTAACGACAGAAAGCACCGAAGAACACGCGAACCAGTCTACCAAACAATCACAAAGCCAAGGGAATCGTAATCGTAGTTTTGCAAATCGCGATAATATAACCAGAAAAATAACTAAAAAAACCGAAGAAAACGGTGGAGACCCTAGCTCGGTAAGAACAAGACCTGCTTATGTTAATATAAGGAGTAAGGTGAACCCACGTGCAGCGCAGCAAAATACAACAACAAAAACACACAAGAATACAACTACAATTAAACCAGTAACAGAAAATGTGACTGAGAATATTCAAACTCCTCAACCAGTCGCAACGACTGCTGCTACTGAAAATACTACACTTAAATACACGAATGATGATAAACAACTAGTTGAAGTATCCAAGGATCAAACTATAAATGCAACTACATTTGGAAAAGAAGTGTCCACGACCAAAGCAAGTACTGAAAGCAACGTCGATGAGGATAAATTGACATCGGATAGCACCACTAAGATGACGACCATACCAGTGGGATTGGGCGATAGGAATATATTCGATGTAGAGGACTGTCCAACCGGGATGGTGAAATTCGGCATGAAGTGTGTTGACGAGGATTGAGAGGCTGATAGATATTTAGTTTTGTTTTGTACTTGTAAGTTTACATGGTAAAATATAGAGGTTACTTAAAAGTGACTTTGTGTCCATTACAATACATTGTAATATTGTAATAACGAAAATAACTTTGTCTGTTATGCTGTCACGTCTGAAAAACTGGACTAATTAAGATGACTTTTTGTATGAAGATTTTAGAAAAGAACATTTGCCTAGCCGCCGCTATTTACGTAGTAACATCTACTTGAAATATATCTTCTTGATAGTGATTTCTGTAATAATGCTCTGAATTAAATTATATCAACATTTGTTTCGTGTTTTTTATTTAATAATATAATAATAATAATATGTCCTTTTATTCGGATCCTTAACTTATACATACATACATGTAAAATTTTAAACAAAATTAAACCAAACAATTACAATTGTTTGGTTTTTTATTTAAACATTTAATAAAAGATGCACAATTTTCTCGTTATTAAAAAATAACAATTATTATTCGCATAACAGGCTATGCAGCTATTAAAAATATATTCAATAAATATGTGTTTCGGATCTGAGTGTTTGGGGAACGAAGTTCTAACGACACAACCCTTTATATGCATATTTTGATCAGATAAAATATTTTGACATTCAAAGTCTTTTAATATGCAGACAAACCCACCACACACCCATCGCTGCAACTGCTGTATACCAGACAAATGGCACTCATAGAAATGACACCGAGAATAGAAGCGGAAGGGATCTTTAGTCTAACTTATCTTGAATTTGTATCGAAGTTAATAATTCAAGTAGGAGATATAAAACTCGTTACGCAAGTCAACTTGATAAACATGTTTATTTTGAGAAATATCTCAGTGGCGTGTATAAAGGTCTAGTAGAATTAACTTTCACATCATCAAATAAACAACTTTGGTTATTTATAATCACTTATCACGTTCTTTTATGTATCCAGGAGAGTTTTACTAAGTTTGAATTTAGGCGGCCTAGCAGGCAGAATTAAAATAATAGGCGCATTTCAGCTAGCTAGGATCACCCCAGGCGGGAAGGAGAACTACAACTAGGACTTCTCACGGAAAAGTCCTTCTTAGATGACTGCTGCAGATGCCTATAAAACTTATGCTATTGAAATTTTGATATTATACGATGCTGCTGAATTTAATATTGATTTTTACTTAAACTTTTGAAAAGAAACATGAAATAAACTATGCTGGTGTGACATCAATATAGTGCATCCCTCGCGCACGCAGATAACTGTTGCCAGAGTAATAATTTGCGCACGTGGAGTGCTCGGGCGGAACGTAATTGGTACACGTGCCGCGAGCCAATGAGTATTTATTGATTCTTCTTCTTCTTCTTCATCAACCCATATACGCCCGCTGCTGAGCACGGGTCTCCTCTACCATTGAGAGGGTTTAGGCCATAGTCCACCACGCTGGCCTAGTGCGGGTTGGCGGACTACACACCTAAGAAATTCCTAAGAACTCTTAGGTGTGCAGGTTTCATCACGATGTTTTCCTTCACCGTTAAAGCAAGTGATAATTCAATGTGAATACACACATAACTTCGAAAAGTCAGAGGTGTGTGCCTGGGGTTCGAACCCGCGACCGCCGAGATTCTCGACCGTGCGCCTAAACCTCGCCATATTTATTGATTAAAACAATATAAAGGAAATCGTACTACAATTAATCATCATCATCACCCCATATACGTCCAACGGCTGGGCACGGGCCTCCTCTACCATTGTGAGGCGGACTACACTCCTAAGAAATTCCTAAGAACTTTTTAGGTGAGCATGTTTCACGATGTTAATCTTCACCGTTAAAGCAAGTGATAATACATTGTGATTACACAAATAACTTCAAAAGTAGGAGATTTTAACCTACGTTCGCGCGCCTGAACCTCGATGACATCGCTGCTTTAGTACGTAAATAAATACACCCAGCATTCACAAACATAGTATTGACTCGCCATAGGCATAAGTCTTGTGTCGTGGGTATGAGAATCTATGAGATCCTTTAATTTTAAGTCAGAAGTGTATTTCTTGGGGTTTGAGTTCGAGACCGCCGAGATTTTGTGTCGAACGCACCCCATTCATCAATGATAATTTGTTTGTTCAACTAAAATTTGAGTTATTCGAAATTCTTCGACGTAGTTTTTTATTTCCATTCAAATACTAAGTACATTTGATCCTAAAAATGCGTTTAATTACCCACTTACGAATACCTGAGCGATCCAAGTGGTCTCAACCTCTTGGAGTAATACCAAATTACTGAGTGGGGCTTTTGAACGTTCGCCGTCTCGTAAAAATCTCTAACAACTGAAGTTATGAGTCTGTGAAAGCGTTTTAATATCAGACCGTTCAATTTAAGAGGAGAGTTATTGTTAAAAGACCACTGGAAATAATTATAAATGAATATTTAGGCTTGTTTCGCTTAAGGGGTTATTAGTGTAACTTGATATCCTTTGTCAGTTTTTTCAAATTCCTACATTAAGGAGGCGAGTTTTTATTACATAAAGGTACTTCATAATTTGGGCAATGTCGACACTTCTATAGAAGCCTTAATATTAACTGTGTAATGTCTAGTTATAATAGTTTATCGTGGACTCGACATTCTCCTTTATATATTAACTAGCGACCCGCCCCGGCTTCGCACGGGTGCAATGCTGATATTTAATGGATGTTATCATACATATAAACCTTCCTCTTCAATCTATCTATTAAAAAAAACCGCATCAAAATCCGTTGCCCAGTTTTAAAGATTTAAGCATACAAAGGGAAATAGGGACAGAGAAAGCGACTTTGATTTATACTATGTAGTGAAGTGATTTTGAAATGAAGATTTAAAGCTTATAGATTCGGAATTTTGTATCACCACTGGTTTCGGGTATGATTCCCGACTTGCGCAGTGTTACGTTCGTGTTGGTATGTGTAAAAACAAAATGAATTGAGTGAAGTTGTTTGTTTGTTGCAGGCGGATGGGCGTCACCAGTCTCCCAAAATCCAGTCGTCTCGACCCTCTCCTGAAAACGCCGCAGGTGAGACCCTATTATTTGTTTTTCTTTACATTCATTAGATCTTTTAATCAAGATTATGCTTTGATTGTTATGAATGAAATTTATTGACTTTTTGAATTATTATGCGTTTAAGACTCTATAATATTGTTTATAATATTTATATGATGCATTTGTGAAACGAAAGAATGTGCATTCGGTGACTGCATCGCGATCTTTTCGATCTGTGTAGATTTTTAATAATTTAGGAAACTTTGCGAGGAAAACCGCGCACGTTAAGTTCTTAGGAACTTCTTAGATGATTAAGCAGCTATCCCGCACTAGTCTAGGCCTCAACTCTTTTAGCTATCCAGGTTTCCTCACAATGCATTAATAAACAAATAGGAAAAAATATATTAACTCAGTTGCCAAATTGGTATCTCGCGCAGTCATCCACGAAGTTAATTACAAAGTGAGTTTAGCTCGCGTGGATTATCGTGGAGAGGCGGCGGCAGTGAATAGCCAGCACTGGGCGCGACAGGCGCACGCAGCGACTACTTCTAGCCGATAATTAAACACTGCAGGCCTCTATACATACTGCTCTCAAATATTACCCAATACTGCATACAGATGGGCAGCTGCTTGGTATACGACTAAGAACGGGTAAAGTTTTTACCACGCTAGCCTATTGGAAATGGTTCGGTGTAGTCTTTTGGATTACCTTACGATGCTTTTCTAAACAGATTCATATGAGTTTGAAAGTCAAAGGATGGAGTAGCAGAGGAAGGTCAAAGAAATGATGAATGGAGTGCGTGAGAGGAGATATGAAGATAAAGTGGTGACTGAAGACATGACGGCTGATAGGGAAGTTTTGAAGGATGCAACATACTGCGCCGACCCCAAATAGAATTGGGAACAGGGCAAGTGAATGAAGATGCTTACCTATACATATTCCTTCCTATATTCTCTATGGTCCATTTATGATGTCCAACCTCTTATAATATTAAAAAAAATGGGATTGAATGAAAAAAAAATAGTTTTAATAAAAATAAATATACTAGACTAGTAGACGAGGCATATTTCCAGATTCCATGTTGCTACTACAAATCTCCTCATAAAAAAACCTAATTACATTTTGCCCGGGAATCGAACCTGGGACACTTATCTCGCGAGACCACGTAGCAGCTTTCTCCTCACTAATTTCATGGCTAATCGCAAATGATCGCATTGTGAGTGCATCAATGACCATATACTGCAGCGGAGTGGATATCGGAGCACTCCACTCGATCACCCACAACCACTGCTGACTATTGTTCGCGAAATTAAATTTCCTCACAGTTAATGAGTTTTAAAATTCTCCGCTTTGTTTTGGCACCTTGGGGTTTCAAGCTGTTCGTGTGTTGTTGAAAGCGCGCGGTTTTTGTTCAAAACTATATTTGGCTAAGTATTTTTCATGGACTTTAGAATTGGGTTAAATGTTATTTTAAATTATCGATAAGACCACGTCTACTGTAAAATAGGTAAGGTTCTTCCAAAGATTTATATAGACAATCTTTAAGCTATTTGTGGTTCCTTACATGTTCACAATTAATTACTAGGTATCTTAAAAGTAGAGGAAAATTTGTGAGGAAAACTGCACCTCTGAAAGTTCTTAGGAATTTCGTAGGTGTGTAATCCGCCAAACCGCACTAGGCCAGCGTGGTGGACTTCGGTATAGAACCCTTACAGTTATAAAGGATGCTCGTGTCCAGCAATGAGAAGTAAAAAGGCTAATGATGATAATGAAAATTACTTAGCTATAACATTGGGAAGCCACAAAAGGACATTATTGTAGTAGTTGCGAATGTGTGTGTGTGTGTTTTTGTGTGTGTGTGTGATCGACTCCAATAACAGCGCAGTGGCTTCGTAATTACAATGCAGAGTAATTAATCGCTATAAAAGCCATAACAACCGAATAGCCTATACAAATATTATTAACTTGTATTACAACGGAATTCAGCAAATTATATCGGTTAATGCGGTTTTACAGACAGGTAACAAATGAGATTTAAAATTGAAATATTGAATAAAGAAATAAAAAGGTTCAAAAAGAAATTTAGGCTTCCGAGACTGCCGCAATAGAACAGCGATCGGACGGCCCTAACTTTGGTGCCCGCGTTGCAACAAGAGTGTGAAGTTAAAATATGTACTTAACAAAAATACCATAAAAAGTATTATTAATGACTTGAATTTTGTATAAATAAGTTTGATCGCCACAGAGTATATTATAAAATACTGACACTACTGCTGCAGTGATTATTCTTCAGCGTAACAGTCTGTTGAAGTATGTGAAAATATCTTCCAAAGTATTTCATAAATGTTAGTAGCGTGACTATAGGCAATGATTCTAGCATGCTTCGTGCCTATCCTCATGGGTAAAACCTCGAAGTATTCATCGCAACTCCACACGTAGCCGGACAGTACTGATAAGCTTTTGGTTCACACAAGTTCGCGGTATGTTGCATATCTATGCACCGATCGTAGTTAATTGATTAAAGTTATAATCGATTGTAAAATCGAGACTTTAGTTATCGATCATTCGGTTGTGTTTGTTTTAGATTGTGTAAGGGAGAAAGCACACATACCTGATTATACTTTCGTATCCATACTTAATATTATCTATACTTAATATTATAAATGCGAAAGTAACTCTGTCTGTCTGTCTGTCTGTCTGTTACTCTTTCACGCCTAAACGGCTGAACGGATTTTGATGAAATTTGGCACAGACAATCTTTAGACCCTGAGAACGGACATAGGCTATATATTACTCCGAAAAATGATAAGACTTTTTCGTTGTGGCTTGATTTGCGAAGTAAGTCGGAGAAAAAACGGTCGAACAAAATCGTTTTTTGCAAACGCTGCCTTACCCATGGGAGATATATAGTTGAGTCCTAGAGAAAAGTTGTAGAGCTTGATAATGCCTACAAAAAAGTCCGCAATAGCATATGTCTAACTTTTAGAGTTGGTTCACTATAACCTCTTTTATGCTAACCAAATTTGTTTTAAAATGAAGCATTGTCTGTGAAGGTGTTTATATAAAGATTATATTAATACTTATCCAAATAAATGAGTTATTCATTACAAGTATTTAATATAAAATTAATTTGTCCTTTACATCATTTGATTTCAATGAGTATCTTAGAAGACATCGCAGTTTCAAAATAATTATCAAGCGCGCAATAATGATGCACAAGGCCGGGACCGGCGCGTTACGGTTTCACGTTTAAACAATTTGACCGATTTGTATGACTTTTGGCATGGACATAAATAGGACTCTGAGGAGTAAATAGACTACAACCTATTTTCTTTCTGAACTCAACCCTGTAGTCTACGCGGATGGAGTCGCGGGCAAAAGCTAGTAATGAATAAACTCAATATTTGTTGTGACTTGTTTAATGAATATTTAATAATTTTAATCTTATTTTAAGCTATC
The DNA here is from genome assembly GCA_030295005.1 of Cephonodes hylas. Classification (NCBI taxonomy): domain Eukaryota; kingdom Metazoa; phylum Arthropoda; class Insecta; order Lepidoptera; family Sphingidae; genus Cephonodes; species Cephonodes hylas. The sequence goes on from AP025383.1 coordinate 254,480, forward strand.
CAGAACGGCACTCCCAGGTAATTTAAAACTCGTATAATTTGAAAAAAAAAAAAAAATAGTGACAAATGTATGCAGATTTAGATCTGTCAGCAAATAACTCAATTTTACAATCGATTCTTTCGCAAACAATCGATTCTACCGCAATTAAATCGCAAACAAGCGATTGTAATTTGCTTTAATTTACGTCCAAAGCCATTTAGATTCAGTAAACGATACTGGAACGAGTAATTAAAGCATTGTGCTAGTACACGCTGTAATAGGGGCGGTTCAATCGATTTCAATTAAACTTAGCTGATGAGTTTAATTGTGAATCGTGATGCTTTCAACGAGATCTCGGAGATTCTCAAAGGGCTGTCTGAATGCCCCCAGTGCGTAGTACAGTTATATTAATTTGTCAAATAATTTATGGACAATAGTCAATTTAATTTGCAACTAATTGACATTCTGTGGTTTTTCATCATGGCATTCTTCTTTTATGCTTAGGAAATCTGAAACTATTTACATATAAAGTTGACATTGTTATATTAATGGATAAACAACGTTTGAATTATTTTGAAATTCTAGCATATTTCCGTATTACCCAGTAATCGTCTATATATCGAATCCTGAAACTATACTTATATATACTTTTTCCCTCTAATTTACCATCAATTACATGGTTATTATATACAGTTGTTAACTTTTTACAGTTGTCCGTGTCGAGTAGCATGAGGTATATAAGTAGATACTGCTGATTCTATAGATGTATGTATGTATGTATGTGTGTCAGGTGCGGAAAGTAGTATGTCAATTGACGACCCCTGGTCTAACCCCTTCTTTTAGTCATCCGTGTCGAGAAGCATGAGGCATATAAGTAGATCCAGCTGATTACAGATGGTAATAAGTATGTTCTGTGTCCAGGTGCGGACAGCAGTATGACGGTGGCGCGCGGCGACGGCTCCCCCGAGCGGCTGGGCGGCGCGCTGCGGCGCTTGCACTACAAGGCGACGCGGCGCGCGCACTCCGCCGCCGCCCGGCACCACAACGCCGCCACGCCGCCCAAGGTAACACACACGTATTAATGACACATCATATCTTATTTTAATACTATAGGTTTTTCTGTACAAAAAAGACCAAGTATGCTGCCCCCTAGATAGGTTAGGGCCTAGTCTAACCTATCCAGCTTTATGAGAAAACCGTCAGTGAATAGAGAAGATAGGTCATAGGCTATGTAGGACCCTTTACATCATAGAGTTATTCTATGATAAACCAAATTTTCGTTACGAGTACAAATGCCAAACGCACAACTTATATACCTATTGAAGTGTGATATGTATATGTAGGTACTACAGAATAGCTGAGTAAAATTAGAATTATATGGAAGCGAGTCGCCTCTTGTCTATCACCTGTTCATTCTACTACGACCACAGGACCAGCGATAAAAAATTAAAACAAAAATTAACAGTTGGTATCGTTTGTTATTGTCATATACAAATGTCTTGATAACACACGCTACCCGAATTGCTAAGAAGTGGCCGTATCAAAACTATGATTGTGCTATCGTATTATTCAACCGTTCTGTGGTCCGACACACAGTCGCGAGTACCAGCCAGCCATGCATTAAACACAGGCTGTTCCGATGGATTGATGGATGACCTGCCTCCTCCATCCCTGCCCTAACCACAGTACAACGCGTCGAACAGCTGTGCAAGTCACTCGTTACTTGAACGATTACATACTATGATTTATTAGCTCATTGAATACGGAAGTAAATAGTTGTAACTTTTCGGATGGTTTGGCAGGTTGAGATTAGCTATGTTTGTAGTGAGATGTGATGGCCATGAGGTTTAAGCGCGGTCGAGAATCGCGGCGGTCGCTTGATGAAATCCTAGGCATACACCGCTTACTTGTCGAAAATATCACTTACTTTGGCGGTAAAAGTTGTTAGGAACTTCTTAGGTATGTAGTCCGTCAGTCCGTAATAGGCCAGCTTGGTGGACTAAGGCCTAATTCGCAGTTTTAGAAGAAGTAAGTTAAGGCAAACATAAGTTCATTAATTGTTATCAATTTCATCAATTTTAAATTGGTAATAAGCTCAATTAGGTAAGTGCAGATCATTGCGACCACAAATTTAACAGGCGCTGGAACACATATGAATACAAAGTTAAAGTCAAAATCATCTTTACTTAAGAAAACATTTAAAAATGCTTTTAAATCGCTACTATTAAAGGCTTTTTCTAAACAAATTTAAATATCGTTTTAAGCGAACTCCTTCCATTCAAAGTCAGGTTACCCATCAAAGTTCAGAAACATATTCTGAAATTTGGTGGTCTGCCTCAAGCCTTCAAGCCGATCTTAATGGCCAACATGTCAGCTTTATAATCTAGATCTAGGCCGTATTGTTCGACCAATACTGTATTTCCTCGCCGTATCCGCTGCGGCGGCGCCTTCCGTCGAGGCTGGCTCTCCCTGGCTATTTCCTGCGCTTAAACGGAGTAATTAAGGTCACTCCCCGGGCGTCGAACGGGTATACGACGGCTTAGAGAATAAGGTTAGGTGATGGCTGATAAAAACGTCAAGACCATTTGTTTTTGGATGGATGAATGACCGTTTGCATGATTGATACGTATTTATTTAGTGTTAGTGTGAATTATTCAATCCAGGGTTTTGGGGTTCGATTCTAAGACGGTGTTATTCGAGCTAATCTTAGGAAATTGTCATTAGCAGGATAGAGTCAAGAAATGTGTTCTGTGGACGGCAATTGTCCCGCCTGTTCCGTGGATATGACTATTGAATGGGCTTGCATAATATTCATTCATACCTAGATCTTTTTAATCTTCTTTATCTTTATAAATATACTTTATCTATTTCCTGTATCTTTTTACTAGTGGCGGTACTTCAGTAGAAGGCTAAAAGCGTTACACGTTAAGTGTGTTATGTATAGTTTATAATTTAACTAGCGACCCGCCCCGGCTTCGCACGGGTGCAATGCTGATATTTAATGGATGTTATCATACATATAAACCTTCCCCTTCAATCACTCTATCTATTAAAAAAAAACGCATCAAAATCCGTTGCGTAGTTTCAAAGATTTAAGCATACAAAGGGACATAGGGACAGAGAAAGCGATTTTGTTTTATACTATGTAGTGATATTGAAGGCTTAGGATATTTTTAAACATATATCAAATTATTATTTTGGGTTAAAATGAATTAAAAGCTTAAAGATAATTATCTGGGATTTCGTAAAAAATCATTTGTGCTTCTATGGAAGTTCCATCACTGCTTTTTACATATTGGTTTTCTAATACTTACTTCATAAAATCGTCTCTTTTAACATTACAAATAACCTTTCAACATTTCTCTTCAAGTTGTGTATTCGCAATAAATATTGACGCGAAGCTACGGCAGGAACGCGTAATTTGTCTGAACAAACAAATGCCAAATGTTTGACATACAAATTCGGCACAAATTAATACAAATATTTGTTCGGATTGGAAGCCAAGTCTTGTGGCGTCTCTACTGACATCCGACACCTTTCAACTAAAGTAGGGATAGAACTTAATATGCAAAAATAACTTAATTTACTATAGTATGTTTTTGTTTTAAAAAAAGTTGAAAGCCTCGCGGATTCGCGTCACAAATGTATGCCGAGGGATCTAAAATACCAGGTTCGATTCTCGGAACGGATAAAGTGTTACTAGGTTACCGTAATATGGTATTTTAGTAACACGGAGTCCAGCTGTGTGTTCGAAAAACGGTAAAATTTTCGCCACCAGCTCATTAAACGTTTAGCGAAACATGGTAGTCGAAATGCACTTCATGCTCTAGGAGACACAAACTTTACTTTATGAATTTATTATTTATTTTAAATAAATATTGTACATAACGGATAAGCCGATAGATCCTACAGAGATACGCAGCATCCCTAACCCTATATAAATCAATGAGGAGTGCTTGAGGTCGTCCTCACTCCTCGACAATAATTGGGAGCACGGACTGTTGACATCTCGACGAGCAAGGGAATCTTTCACACACAAATTCGATTCATATTATTATCATTATCTTTGTATCTACAGTCATATTGTAAAGTAGGTGTTTATGATGCTTTAAACTTAAATTCTAGAAGTAAAGATGATTTTTTAACCTGAGACATTACAAACGATATTTTAGTATAATAGCTTGCATTCAAGGAAATCATCATGTTAGCCAGGCACAAACCTCTGGATTTTAAAAGTTATAGTAAGTATTCACAATAAATTAATTGAATTGAAATTGCTTTAACTGTAAAGAGAAATATTTATTTAGAGAGGAAACCTGCATACTTAAAAGTTCTTAAGATTTTCTTAGCTGTGTAGTCCACAAACCCCCACTTGGCCAGCGTGGTTGGCTAATAACTGAACCCTTTCAACTGAAAGGAGGAGATCAGTGCTCGGCTGTAAAAGACGTATTGGCTGATGAAAATGAAATGAAAGTATATTTATTAATTAACTGTATTATTGCATTATTCTTCTACTTGAAGTATTTTATACTGTTTATATCTTTATTACACAAACTTTACAAGAAAGCCATGACAAATATTTGTCCAGTATAAAAGTGCAGTGTAGACGTCCAACCGGGCGCAGTTTCTCCAGTATAGGTTTACGTGACGTCACTAACCGCGTTAAACCTCCCTGTGGCCGCTTACACGGACCGGGATAAACCGAACGTTATGTAATTTAGTTCATTACAAGACGCCAACTAGCTGTACAGAGGTAACAGGATGCTAGTCAATAGATTTATATACGAAAGTATTTTTGTATTTGTAAGGAAAATAAGACTAAAATATACGGTCATGAAGACGTTATTTTTATTATATAACGCCCAATCTATTTTTCAAATTATAGATTGCATACTAGTTATGGATCTATTTGAATGTTTTTTTGGCATACATAAGAGTCTTTGAGATATCATATACTCCTCCTCACATACCGCCAAACTCTACGACCCGTCGATTGTAATAGATTTATACTTCGCCACTAGTAATCGATTTTTTAAGAAATTGTATGTTTTATTCCAATCTAGTTAAAGTAAGAATATTTTCATTGATGTAGTCTCTCATAATATTTAATAAATCGTCAATATAATCCTTTACGGCTTCGGAAGTACTATCAAGGTGGATAAGAAGACGCGAGAAAAACTTTAGCAATACTATACTATGACATTTTATTTTAATACTTTGATTCAAAACAATAATGTCACCATTATCTTGAAACTATAGCGACATTCAAAGACAATTCCTCGTTTTGTTTCCAATAAGCGAAGTTGCTCTAGCACTCGTCACCCGCACGGGGACAGAGTACAATTGCCGTCAATTCTTTCCAAATAACATTAGGTAAACGGCTCGATTCCATCTATCGCCACTTCCTCCGCCTTTTGTTCTCTGAGTGCCTGTAATTCGATGAGCCGAGGGCACTCACTGTAGCCTCAACGGTCTGGCGAGGGGATGACTTTGAGCCCTTGCAGAGGTTTTGTATTGATTTATATGAATAATGTAAAGTATGTGCTGTGATATGTATTGGGTGGGATTCTGGTTTAGGGAGTGTTATTGTGTTTTTCTAATAGGCAATTCGAAGCTGAACGGAATTTAAAAGACCAAAGGTTGTTTGGCCAACATTAATTGGAGCAGAATTTTTTCTATGTGTCCATGTTAGTAGAGAATTTTTGATTTAATATTAAAAATAATAAGCCCTTAGGAACCTAAGTTGCTCGTATGAAAACTAGGTCGTAACAGTCTAGATAAAAATCGTCAAAATCTGTTTAGTAGTGTAACCGTAACACGCATTTCTACAAATCTATTTAGAATACCACGTAACAGGACTTGACAAAACTTTTCCGTAACAAATGATGTAACAGCGATCCGACCCGACATTAACATTTACAAAGTTGTGAACTTCGACCGGGTTCGATTCCCGGGACGGGACTCCGTGACCTCTTTCAATCAGACTTAGCGAAATCCTTTACAAAGATCCGGCACAAGTTTGTAACAAGCTATTTTTGGATGTTGACTTTCGAAGGTTGAGTTGTTACATGGTTTTTTATGGACTGTTATGATGTAGCGTGAGGTTTGAAGTTCGATTATTGACCTCACACTAAGATAGAAATTATGGAGATCAGAAAGGTTATTTGTAGAGCCGTAATGAGCTTGGATTGTGGTACCGATGTGATGGTTTTTTGAGATAGTATCTTATAAAATGTCTTAAACATGTATCGCAAAAGCTGTTTTGGTTATTTCGGTATTTCATAGTATTTCTTCAGCAGTAAGTTTGTTGATACACGAACAAGATATAATTCTGATTCCCCAGAGTTTAGTATCAACTTTGGATTATTTTGTTCGGGTTAGTAACACAACTAACAAAAATCATTTTACTTAACATTCCTCGTCGCCTTTCGGTATAAATATATGCCGTGCAAGAGACCCTGTACTCAATTTCCGGTTAAAACAAAGTTCAGTCGTTCACAAACTATTTATTTCTATCGTGATCAATGTAGAGATAGATATAAGGACTGTCAATTGACCCGCGAGAGATACCCTCATTATCCTTAATGCAATCTTAACGATACATCCTAAAGTACTGAATAGGTTGAAGGCTGAAGGTTTGGTTATCGATGTTTATAAACATCATATTCCGAAGGTGTGAGGTCCTCGATGTTTATCAACACCATCCGATGGTATTCCGAAGGTGTAATGTAGAATTCCCTCCCCGGGAACCGTAATGCATTGTGGCGCGATGACCCAGTTGCCGCGGGTCGATAGGTCGTCGAACCCGCTGCGCCGGCCACGCAGCACCCACACAATACCTATATACTGTTCGGAAATATATACTTATTAAAACATATTAATTGGATCTATGTAGGGTCTAGGTATTATGTATGTCTGATAAAGAGATTTGGAATCGTTCCTGTTGATGTAAAATTAATTTGATAACCCTATCAAATTAATTTCTAGTCTTTATAGTAAGGTTTTTGTTACAAAGAAACGCTTTGTTTGAAACTTGGGTCTTCGATTCAACGTGGTAACAATCTATACAGTCCCTAAGGGATACCTAATACCCTTAGGAACAGGGCAGAAGAATGATCATAATGTAAAGTTTACAATGATAAAATGCACTAATAGATAGCCTAGTAGAGGTACTTCTATAAAATTACAAAAGTCCAAGTTGTCTTACAAATTTCCGCATTATAACCTTTAATACTACAATCTTCCTTTAATAAAAGCAATTTGACATATAAATGAGAATACACAGCCCCACAGTAATATAATCTAGAACTTACACAATTAACTTTTAACAGTTTTGGGCTTCTATGGAAGTACTGCCACTGAATCTGCCTATCCCTTAGGGACTGTATAGATTGTTACCGCGTTGAATCGAAGACCCAAGTTTCACACAAAGTGTTTCTTTGTAACAAAAACCTTACTATAAAGACTAGCTAGCCAAAAGCATGTTCAATGCATCACTACTTAAAGCAGGTTTTTTGCCATCATCCGTGGCCTAGTTTGCTATACATTGGCTGGCGAAACGCGAGATCGCCGGTTCGATCCCCACACCTAGACGAATGTTTGTGTCATCCAAAAATATTTGTTTTTAGTGTGGATGTTTGTGAGAGGAAAAAGTCCCTCGTGTTTTCTGTTTTAGGTTTTTCCACAACAAAATTTTTCCAATGTTACTGCGACTACCCACAGTTTCCAAATAGTCCAAAGTCTTTGCCCGGGAACAAAATCGCAGGAATTCTGATGTTTCTCAACCTAAAGGCTTCTGTAATCATGGTTATTTAAATCAACATTGACTTTCTGCATGTATCTGGTTAACTTGTTTGTTTGAACGCGCTCATCACAGGAACTTTATGTCTGATTTGAAAAATTCTTTCAAGGTCAGATAGCCTTTTTGTTGAAGGACTAATAGACCCTAATATTATCATTACGCTAAACTAAACAGAAACGGATCTGTAATAGAAAATATACCAAAAACATTCCCTTTGAACTTTAATTTCTGATGTGGCCGAAAGCTACTTTCCAAATAAACTCCATTCCCTATGCTTTATTGTTTGGATTAATTAAATCGTACTCCCTTAAAAGTAATTACACGTTCTACAGAACCCTCGTAGTTGGTCTGACGCCTTTTCAATGCCTTTAACGAAACTTTAGCACAAAACTCCGTGGTGTAATAACTTACCTTTTATTTCTTTTGAACGACAGATCCGGGTCAAAACACGTTGACCCATAAAATACAACAATTGTTTGTAAATATTAATTTTCCCGCGATTTATGGCAACACGCGACCTACCCCTATATTCCAAAGGGGGAAGAGAAAAGAGGTTTTAATTTAGTACGTCTTCGTTTATGCTAAACCGTTTTAATTTGATGAGAAAATGAGGGAAATGCTAAAATATTTTGGCCATATGAAAAGGATAAATGCTTGGCGAAAGACGAAAAGGTTACTATTTTTTTATTTAAACTGCTGGATCGGTTTGGTAAAGGGATAAATAGGACCATAGGAAATGACACCAGGAACTTAACTTTTTTTATTAACATTTCGCAAGGTCGTAGTGGGGCGACATACAAACTAAGATCGTATTATATTCACAGATGTATAAATGTAAGGCGTTTTCATATAACCTCGTATTCACGAAAAAGGACCAAAAGGTGTATTTTTGTAAAAAAAAACAACGACCAAGTGCGAATCAGACTCGCGCACTAAGGACCCGTGCCATTATTTAAGGGGAAAAAATAGTGTATTTTTCTTATAGTTATAGTATTTTTCTATTCCTTAATTTATACATTTTTAAATTTTATCGAAGCTAGAAGCAAAGAGATAATCCTGTAATATGGTTTATAATTTTTTTTATATTTTTTCAGTATATGTTCGCCAACCCGCACTATTGATGTAATGTTTTATAACCACCTTCTTCTTCTTCATCAACCCATATACGCCCACTGCTGAGCACGGGTCTCCTCTACCATTGAGAGGGTTTAGGCCATAGTCGGCCACGCTGGCCTAGTGCGGGTTGTTACCATAACCTTGATAAAAAGATAAATTCGTGGTAATAGCGAAAAAAAACATAGTATATATGAAGAGAATTGACGTATGGAATAAATTGATTATAATCACTTCATATTTTGCCGAAACCAGATATCGTAAATGTATTTTATGATTATAAACCGTGTATTAGTTGTAGCTATAAAAATAACTTTTTTATGTTGCAGCGAGTTAAAATTAAGTCATAACTTACATTGCCCGACTATTTATCACATAACAAACTTGATTTAACTGTGTATTTATTTTAGTAGCATTGTAATTATATTTACACACCTGCCTCTTTTCATCTCTGCATCACCCTAGGTTCGACTGTAAGAGAATGCCCTGGGCATTAAGTCCACCTTTACTGATGTATAAAGTGTGAATAAATAAATAAATAAATAAATTTAACAGGAGAAGAAATAATCATAATTAATACACCTAACAATCACAAGTCTTGTATCGTGGGTATCAGAAACTATTATAGAATTTCCGGTTTTCCAAATACTAAGGTCCGGAAAAATTTAATGGACCGGATAAGCATTTGTCTCGTTCCGAATATCGAACCTGTGGCCACTTGTTTCGTACGATGGTATGTAGCAAACTGCGCTTCAGACGCTGTCAAACAATACAACATACAAGGTTACCTCTGTTGTCATCGTAAGGGGTAGGCAGAAGGGAATTTCTGCACCTGCATTTCGTTAGATATTTATCAGTAGTAGTAGCAGTAGAGGCCAAACTATAATCGTTTTTTGGATACATTTCCAATCTACGTGGTACTAAACAATTCTTAGAGGAAGAAACTAATAACGTTTTGCCCGATTCGAGAATCGAATGCGGGACAGATAATCTGATCATTGCTATTGATTTATATGTGATACGGATGATTAATATTTTTATGTGTAGTTATGTCCATACGTTTTTTCCTTAATAAAATAGGTATTTCCAATAAAAACATTATTTTATTTGCGCAGCGACATGGTTTTGTTGACACCAGTTTATAGATGGGCGGTGGGAAAAAACCGAATCGGAAATTCCCTGGGAAATTTCCATTTGGGAAAATATCGGGTATGTATGCGGGAAAAAACCAATCGACGGGTTTTTTCATAACTTAACGTGATTATCGCGATTTTGAAAAAAATAACGTTTTTTTTTTGCTTTATAGAACAAATGCAGCGAAAAATAGGTACTTTGCAATGCGCACATACTTTGGACCAGCGTAAATAAGGTACTAGCTGTTGCCTGCTGTTCGAAACGTCCAAATGTGTAGCCTGATCCAGGAACTAAAAGAAAAAGACGTCTTCTTGTTTTATAATAAGATTTTTTCTGTGCATTGTGATGGATTGTTGCTGAATTGCAGAAGGAACTACTATTTAAATTTTAAAAATCTTTAAAAAAAAAAAGAACGAGAGAGTAGTAGTAATCATTTATTACACATACAATAATCATTTTTTTCACTTACGATAATCATTATTACACTTACGATAATCTTTTCTTCCGTTGGGCTATGTCGGTTACTTTAGTTCTCCTACGGATCTCCTCATTTCTGATTCGATCACGTAGGGAAACCCCGAGCATAGCCCTCTCCATAGCACGTTGAGTGATTCTGAGCCGTCCCATGACGCCTTTAGTGAGAGGCCACGTCTCAGTGCCGTATGTCATCACTGGTAACACACAACTATTGAAGACTTTCGTCTTCAGGCACTGAGGTATTTCGGACGAGAAGACATCTCCTAACTTTCCGAACGCTGCCCAACCGAGTTGGATTCGACGATTGACCTCTCTCTCGAAGTTGAACCTGCCTAACCGGGCCACTTATTCCAAATAGACATATTCGTCTACAACTTCGAGAGTCGAGCCCCCAACTGCGATTGGGGTGGGCACAACATGAACATTCGACATGATTTTCGTCTTGTCCATGTTCATTTTAAGACCCACCTGTTGGGAGACTCGATTGAGGTCTTCGAGCATAGTGCTAAGGTCTTCTAGCGATTCTGCCATGACTACAATATCGTCGGCAAACCGAAGGTGTGTGATATACTCGCCGTTGATGTTGATGCCGAATCCTTTCCACTCCAAGAGCTTGATGGCGTTTTCCAGCGCGGCAGTGAACAGTTTCGGAGATATAACATCTCCCTGTCTCACGCCTCTCTGTAGGGGAATAGCCTTCGTGCTCTGATCTTGTACTCGGACCGACATGGTGGCGTTGCTGTATATACTTTTCAACACCTCGATGTACCGACAGTCAATGTGGCATCGCTGGAGAGACTCTAGCACCGCCCACGTCTCGATCGAATCAAAGGCTTTCTCATAGTTCACAAACGCTAAACAAAGTGGCAAGTTGTATTCCTCGGTTTTATGAATAACTTGCCGAAGCGTATGGATGTGGTCTATGGTGCTAAAGCCTTTTCGGAAGCCAGCTTGTTCGGGAGGCTGTAAGTCATCAAACCTGCGTTCGAGACGGTTTGTGATGACCCTCGAAAACAAATTATAGACATATCTTATAACTTAGAAAATATCTCATATAGGGAATGAGGAGATCCGTAGGAGAACTAAAGTAACCGATATAGCCCAACGGATTAGCTCGTTGAAGTGGCAATGGGTCGGCCACATAGCGCGGAGAACTGATGACTGATGGGGCTAGAAAGTTCTCCAGTGGAGGCCACGTACTGAAATACGCAGCCTGAGACGCCCTCCGACCAGATGGTCAGACGACCTCGTAAAGGTCGCAGGACGTCGCTGGCTGCAGGCGGCCTTCGACCGATCCGGGTGGAGGTCATTGGGGGAGGCCTATGTCCAGCAGTGGACTGAGATTGGCTGATGATGATGATGATGATAAATCATTTCTTGACAAAAGTTACTAAAATGTTTTTTTACAATTGAAATTTTTTTGTCACTGTCGCAGTAGTCATGATGATTAACCCGGTGCAAATGACGTGAGACAAGTTAATAGGACGACGACCCCTGGTCATATTGACCCGAATTCGAATGATTGTTTTTTTTAATAAATATAATGAGTTACCTCAATTTTAATTAGTGTTTATTATAATTATTCTTTGCTTAGATAGTAAAATAAAAATAATAGGAATTTCATGTTAGAAATATACTTTTATCATTATTTTTAATAACAGATGCAAAATCAACGATAAAAACGTAACATATTTATATTTTGAGTTTTTGGTGAAGTCTTATAATAGGAATCACTAATCTTATATACTAACAAAGAGATCAAATCAACTATATAATATAAAAATAAAAACCAATCAGTCTTCTACGTCATCATTGATGCCTACGGAGCTGCTGCAATTGTCGCAGTATGGAATCAATCATCGTCATTTATAGGGCTACCCAACGGACTTAACAATTGCCTGGGTGTTGATAACAGCTCGTAATAAGAAGTAGGTATCGAAGTCCGTAAGAGTCGCAGAAGTCGTCAACCCAAAGTAAAGCACGTATTTAATCTCACTAGGCAATCAATGTCCACAAAACAAAATCCATGTCGTCAATTAAATCTACAAATTAAATATCATACCAAATCCAAATAAATACCAGAAATCATTCAAATCGGTTTGGTAGATCCAGAAATAACCATTCTCACGGGAATACATTTTCTGGGATAGAAAGTATTCTATGTTACTTCCTTGGTTCCTATTTATCTCCAAACCATAAATCCTTTTGTCCCAGTAGATGCAGAAATACCCATTCTCACGAGAATACTTCATTTTCCGGGATAAAAACTATCCCATGTTAATTTTGTGTGCTGTACCTCTCTTTATACCAAATTTCATTCAAATCGCTTGGGTAGATCCAGAAATAACCATTCTCACGGGAATACTACATTTTCCGGGATAAAAAGTATCATTTGTTTCATTCTGATGTATAAACTATATTATTGTAAAGTTTCATTAAAATTCATTCAGTAGTTTTTACGTGAAAGCGTAACAGACAGATAGACAGAGTTATAACATACCTCACGCCTATATTCCCCGAAGGGGTAGGCAGAGATGCATTTCTGCACCCACATTTCGCCAGGTATGTATCAGTCCCACGTAATAGGGGGCGAGCCTATTTCCAGATAGACAGAGTTACTTTCGCATTTATAATATTAGTATGGATTTATTGAATTATGAATATAAACAAAGTTAGATTAGCTCTAACTAGTAGTAATAGGACGTACTATTTGATATATACATTAGGGTGGGTCGAAATTTTTTTTTTCGGAATTTCGTTTTGTAATAGTGATGAAAACGTGACCTGATTAGAGACTAACAAACTACTAATTTTATTTTTATTCTTATATAATATTAATTACCCGCGCATTACGTTTCAATTTGGAAAAAAAGAGCAAAAATCAGATTTCATCTATGAGTGTATTTTTGAAAAACTAAACGATATTTAATTATATTTATTGCTTAGCTACAAAATAAACGAAATGATACATAATAATCGAATCAAGATTTGAGAATAAACTGGCGGGGAATGCGGGGATTGAAGTCATAAGATCACGAGCGTAATTGTTTTAGTCCGCCAAATTAGTTAATCCTGACCCTTCAATAACAACTGAATAAAGCGATGAAGAACGAACTTGGCCTCAACGTTTATCAAACCTAGACACAAAAAAGAAGAAAATACCACCCCTCAAGAATCTGTCAACTGTTATGACATGCCGTTTCAAGCCACGTGAATAAACCACCTTTTAGACACTTGTTTGCAAAACTTGATGGCACTACAACAGGATCTTCTACTTATTCAGGAGCAATTGTCAAATTACTGGATCATTGTTTGAAGCACTCTGTCATAATATTTATAAATTAACGGTGAAAAACACATTTTAAAATCAAGCTTTTATTATGCACGAAAAATTAAAAAAATAAACTAAGAAAACATTCATAAAATTCGTATTTTTTTAAACTTTACAAGTAACAATTTACAAAAGTGTTCGGTTTATCAGTAGAAGTATGATACATAAACATATATTATCTATAACTAGTATATTAATATTCTTAAGTGATCTAAAAGCTCGTCGCGGCCGAGGTCTTTGCATTAACGAAATTGCGCGACAAGCTTTTAAATCACTTAAGAATATTAATATACTAGTTATAGATAATATATGTTTATGTATCATACTTCTACTGATAAACCGAACACTTTTGTAAATTGTTACTTGTAAAGTTTAAAAAAATACGAATTTTATGAATGTTTTCTTAGTTTATTTTTTTAATTTTTCGTGCATAATAAAAGCTTGATTTTAAAATGTGTTTTTCACCGTTAATTTATTTTTAACTTTTTAGTTGGAAATATTTCTAAGTCTATCCATTTCGTAGTCATACCGAAATTCAACTCAATCGGTCCATGAAAACTAGTGTTCCTATGGGCACCTTCCAACTTCTCATGACACCAGATCAACGATACCTTGTTATTATGTTGTCACTAAAAATACAAAGGCATACCAAATTTTAGCTTAATTGGTCCACAGGAATCGGAGTTCCTATGGGCTTCTTCCAACTCCTCATCAGATCAGCTTCATGATACCATATTTTTGTATTATTACCGAAGTTACGAAGACACACCAAATTTCAGTTCAATTGGACCACAAGAATCGGAGTTCCTATGGGCATCTTCCAACTCTTCGTCAGATCAGCTCTATGATACCTTGTTATTATATTGTCACCGAAATTACATAGGTATACCAAATTTCAGCTCAATCGGTCCAAAGAAATCGGAGTTCCTGTGGGCTTCTTCCAACTCCTCAATAGATCAGCTCCATAATATCATATTTTTGTATTGTTACCGAAGCTACGAAGACATACCAAATTTCAGCTCAATTGGACCACAGAAATCGAAGTTCCTATGGGCATCTTCCAACTCTTCGTCAGATCAGCACCATGATACCATATTTGTGTATTGTTGTCGAAGTTACAAAGACATACCAAATTTCAGCTCAATCGGTCCACAAGAACCGATGTTTCTATGGTCATCTTCCAACCTCATCATCAGACCAGCTCCATGGTACCATATTATTGTATTGTCATCCAAGTTACGTAGGTATACCAAGTTTTAGCACAATCGGTCTATTGGAAGTGGTTCAAATCTTCATTGCAAGATTTGTAAACATACAAACATACATACATACATACATACATACATACATACAAAAGTGAAGTTAAATAAAAGCTTGTAAAAAGGATAGGAGTTATGTTACCAAATATTTTAAATATTAACGGTCTAAGGTCTAAACCAAGTTACCTTAAGAAATAACATCGGCTGTTATCATAGGCACAAGCCCTTCTGATTTCTCAAATCGTTTTTTATGAAAATTGTCGCATGCCACCTGGCATGGCACCTGGTTTTATTTGCCTTTGTAACCCACCTGGGTTACAAAGGCAAATAAAACCTTGCGGTTATGTATCAACTGAATATCCTGCGAATGAGCTAAAGCAAATTGCAACTTTTGTGGTCAAAGCTTATTCTCACATCTGGTTCTAAATTAAAGTTCACTCTTCATGCAAAGATGGTGCAAGATGCTTCTGGACATTGGTATTTTATTTTATATATCTTCCTCAACAACTAAGGAGTTTTTTTGATCCTGTAAATAAGTGGAATGCCTTTTTTGTATACCTAGAGAATTTACTTTTGTCTATGCTATCTTATGAAGAAAGATACGTGAGAGAACTCGCCGATTATTGATATTTTTTCGGATGTTACTTTTTATTCTCTGCTAGTATCAAGTGGTGATGAAGAAGTATTTTTTTGCGGTTACCATGTGATACCCAAGCTATCGAGCGAGTTGTAAAGACAATAATAGAAGGTTTTGACGGCTTTATCACAATAAAATCGAGAGAAGCTATAACAAAGAACAAAATTCGTTCTCGAAAACAGATGCCTAATTTGAAGTAAGAAAGACTTTAACGTAAGGAAAATTATCTTTATGATTTTTCTCTGAATGTTTAGTTTCCTTTTGAATTATATATTTTTCCGTCTTACAACTGTGTATTCTTTTAAATTACCTTAATTATCTTTATTTAAAATCACGAAGATCGGGAGTCGAAATTATACTCAAAAACAAAATATTTTAATTTTTCAAAATTAATGCGCGGGTAGAAGGAATGTACTAAGAAAGTGCTGTTTTCGATATTTTATAACTAAAAGAGGTCGGTCATGTTTTTATTGCTATTACAAAACAAATAGGGGAAAAAAAAAATTCTTCATACAACAGCGACCCACCCTAATATACATATCTCTACACATTACTTAAATGTTACATATGCTAAATATGAAAAAACCCGAATATTTTTCCATATCCGCATATTTTTCGGGTATTTTCGCCTTTTTTCCCACGTCGGGGTTTTTTCCGGGCAAATGCCCATCTATAGACCAGTTCGTTGACACGTGTAGGTTTTTAAGCTTTGTTGTAAGAAAAAATATAGTCTAGTTAAACGGAAGGGCTTGATGACCAAAGGGTGAGTACTTGATGAATCATGAGGTCGGTTGTCGCGTGGTCAAATCCTAGGCAAAACTCTTTGGAAGATATTAATGAACTTAGAAAACGATAAATAATTTTTTTTATGCCGGAAAAAATTTGGTTAAGTTATGCGTCACTCAATACTGATGTTTAATATTAGCAATGTCATAATACTTGTCCATACAACAAAAAACATAATGTTTCAAATGTATTTTAAGAACAGGTTCCTTGTTTTTATAGTAGTCTATGAGTTATTCTTTATGCCGACCAAATCATTTCATTTGGCGCAATGTGGCCGATCCGAACACTAACTGTCTGCACGCTTCTAGCACAAGCTAGGCTTTTCACTCACGAGGCTACTCCGACTCCTGAAGTGTCATTAGACTTGACCAGCTTGATCCAGAACTTCACCCAGTCAGTATCAAGGCATGGGTTCTATTCGGAGGTACATACTGTGGTGACAGAAGACGGGTATCTCCTGACTTTGTTCCGCATGGGCAGAAACGGATTTGAAGCTCAAGGATTGCCTGTACTCCTCATGCATGGTCTTCTTCAGTGCAGTGACTCATGGGTAGACGCTGGACCTGACGCTGGACTCGCTTACCTCCTGGCTGCAGCAGGCCATGACCTTTGGATGGGAAACGTGCGAGGAAATTACTACTCTAGGTCTCATGCGTATTTGAACCCAAAAGAAGCCGCTTTCTGGGACTTCAGTACGGATGAAATTGGCCGTTACGATATACCAGCATTAATGGATTACGTGCTCCGGTCTACTGGCGCCCCCCAGCTCAACTACATCGGGTTCTCCCAAGGCGCCGGCGCTTACTTCATCATGTGCTCAGAGATGCCGCAGTACTGCAACAAGGCACGATTGGTCATCGCTCTGGCGCCATCTACAAGACATTTGCTTACTAAATCTCCATTATTCAGAGGAGTTACTGAAGGCTGCCTGCAGTTTGAGGATGTTTTGCGAAGTAGTGGCATCAATGAAATCTTTACAAAGGGTATGATCACACAAATGGCGATTGGCTACTTCTGCCGCTTGCCGGAGTTCTTAACCTTCTGTTCTTTGCTAGTGGAATTACTAGACTCCGTGTATAGCACTGGAAAACATTCGTTCACAAACGAAACGGTGCGAAAAGCTGCTGAACATTTCCCGGCAGGTACTTCATTGAAGAACATGGTCAGGTTCGGGCAAGCAATGAACAGCAAAACATTGGTAAAGTTCGACTACGGAAATGCACAGAATTTAGTGGTTTACGGAACTCCTCGACCGCCTGAGTACAATTTAAGTTCAGTTTCAGTGCCGGTGGTGGTTATTTATGGGGAAAATGACGGGATTGTGGACAAAGGAGACGTGGAATGGTGTATGAAAATACTTCCTAAAGTCCTCGAGAGGTATTTAGTGGAGGATCCATTGTGGAGTCATCTAGATATGGTGTACAGTCAGCATACGAAACGGCTAGTATTTCCAAAGATTAATGAGTACTTACTAAAATTTAACAACAAGTAATATGTACATATGTGGGTTGAGAATTTGACTTTCATGTGAACTTGTCGTACAAAATGCCTGTATTGTAACTAGGCTGTAATTTTGTTTCATTACGAACATTTAATGTTAACAATGTTGTGTATGTATCTATGTGTAATGTATGTATTTGTGTTTGTTTCCACTACACACAACATCATTACAGTTTCGTTTTTATTTTCCTTGTAAAGTGGCAAAGTAAGTTATTAAAAGTACCGTATATTAAAGTGTCTATGGTGAAAAATCATCAGGTGTGTCATGCACCGGTCGATATAATGACGGCAGATTGTTATTCTTTTGTTTCACGTTATAGTCTAAAATATATAAAATGTCCTCGACTTGGAACCTACAAAGTTAATTTTATCACGGTCGGAATTTTTTTTTCTAAATCGCCAATTTTAAATTAAAATAACCTCATGCTTGTGTCGCATGAAGTAAGCAGAGGTATATTTCTGCACCAAAATTTCATCAGGTATGTATCAGGCCCACGTAATAGGGGGCGAGCCTATTGTCGTTTTGAAAGCCCTTTCCAGAATTAGTGCTGCTCCTAAAAACTCCCTAACTAAAAAATAACACATTCTTCGTCCCGAAATCTCCAGACCGATTGCAAAACCATAAGCACACGAATAAATATCACAGTTTTTGGATATACAGACGTATAGGGGAAACTGGGGACACTTGATCCTTACGGGAGACTAGGTACACTGAATTTACAAAGCAAGCAAGTGGCAAATAAAAGGTTTAGTGTAGCTTAACTGGTAGATAATAGTACCCGCCAACTTTTTAATAGTGATACACCTGCCAGATTTGACACTTTTTGCCGGTGTTGCTGAAACTTTTTGTTCGTGAGTCGTAATTGACATTTTAAAAATATTTAGAAAAGATGTTTACGATTTTGTACGGCTTTAATACAACATTTATCCATGTTTCTAGCCTTTTGTAACAGAGAAAAGTGTTAATCTTAAAATACTTTTATATATTAAATGTTTTGTAATCTAAGTGCTGTTGGGTAGGTACACATGATTCTTGTTATTATGGGACACTTGATCCTCAATTTTATTATGGGATCAAGTGCCTCGAATTTACAAAACAAGAGAAGATGCACAAAATGGAGCACCAATCGATAAACAAATATTGGCGCTGACTGTAAATGATTTTAATGTTCGTAAAAGTTGTAAGGGTACGGTAAAAGAGTTCCGATTAGCGGTTATGAAACTAAAAAGATATGTCAGTGATTTAACTAATACTAGAAAGTTATTCACTGCATAAACATATAATTACATTTGATTATAGCAATCTTGAACATATTTTTAGTATTTATTCCTAGTAATGGTATCCTATCGACTCCAAAATCAGATGATATTTCCAAGGATCAAGTGTCCTAGAGGAGGAGGATCAAATCGTACATATATAGGGGACACTAGATACATTTCCCTATTCGTACTTATAGTGGAATTATAACTAAATTAATACACTGAGATCGTTGGGTCTCACACGTAGTATAGCCAAATAAATTCCACGACTTTCAGTACCAACAAATTTTAAATTCGATCAATATTAAGAAAATGAGGGTTGAAAAACAAAAGGGGGGATCAAGTGTCCCCGGTTTCCCCTATACTAGACAATGTGTCTATAGTTATATCTGAATTATTTCAATAGTGAAATTGCTTTTAAGATAGAATCAACAGCTTGATCAACATCTATATAATATTGCTCAGCCATCTAGACTTCTCGAGCTCGATTCCCGAGATATTCAATAAATTTTTGTATTTTGTTCATTAGGAAATTCTCAGTATTAGCTAAGGCTCGACCGAGATGGATTTTTTGTTCTCGGCCGAGACCGAGACCGAGAATAAAATAAAGTCTCGGCCGAGACCGAGAACCGAGACCAAGAATAGACAAAGCGTGATTTTTTTAATACTGTTATTTTTTTTAATACGCTACTACTACTACATGTCCCTCGACATAAAATTGACCAGCTCTCCTAAACAGTTGTTCACTAGATTAACTAGTAGGTGGCGTAGTTAAAAAAATATTTGTTGCAGGCTTAAGCACTAAGCAACTTATAAGGTGACAAAAACCAATACTCAAAAATATTAGCATTTCTTTGATTACCGAGCTTGTAAGTTGTACTACATTTACGCGTGGCCACGCGCGGTAAAATTTTAATGCCGATTCGAAAAAAGTTACAGTCTCGGTTATGACCGAGAATCTCGGCTAGAAACAGCCGAGAACTGAGACAAATTTCTCGGTAGGATTTGTAGCCGAGAATGCCGAGACCGAGACCGAGACCGAGATCTCGGTCGAGCGTTAGTATTAGCTCATAATAAAAAAGGGCAACTTTAAGCACGGAAACAGGGTGCATAAATGCGTCTCTGCCTACTCTCGAAGATACGGGCATGGATTCGTGTAAATACACTTCTTTCACACATATTTATGTTATTGACGTCATGCGCGTTTTTTAAATATCTGTTGTGACGTCTGTGCGTGGCGCGGAACGCCTGATGGCAACACAATAGCAATAAATATTGCCGCCGAATACGCCTTTTGCTCGTCGGCTTTGTGAGGGGTTTGGCAAATTTCGTGTGTTGTCTGGACATTATTTTGCTATAATATGAATACAGGGATAAGTAATAAGTAGTTTGATTTTGGTTTTATTACTGTCAAAAAGTGCATGCAGATGAAATTTGTAATAACGATAACTTAAATGATATCCTAAATAATTACCCCTTAAAAATTAAAAATGTGAATTTAAAGATGTTCTTAAAATTTTGTATTCCTTTGATTCTGTTATTAATTTTACAAACTCTATCCAGATTTTGAAAAATATCTTAGGGAAACACACATAACTCTATAATAATTGTGTATTCGGAGTCTATATCATGACAGCTCCAATTACTCGATCACCTTAGAGGACTAAGTCTTAACCACTTCTTAATTAGCCCTGCAGTGGGACGAATTGATGATGATGATTTAAATTTCCGTCCGCATGGCAAACAAACTCTACTCTACTTTGCTCTTAAAAGCCAAATCCAACTGTATCCAACGGTACTGTGTTTGTATGTCTTTAATTTTCGCCGTTTCATTTTTCTCCACAGCGATAACACGTTTAAAAAAACTTGTGAGAGTCTATTAGAATAAAGAGTATTTTGATTTTGACTTAGTTAAATCAATGGTATTATTGAAAATGCGTATCTGAACGTAGTATTTAGAGGAAATTAGGGAGTGATCGTTACCGAGGCTACTCGCCGACGCCGACGCTGTAATTAAGCCTTCTCATCTAAATTATAGTGATCCAAGTTTTATCGCTTACTGGGAACTACCAGTCGTAAGGATACCGAACATTAGGCGAGGTTTTATTTCGGAAATAATACGGGAAAATAGAAATTAACTGAGCTTAGGGGCGTATTACAAGACGGAGATTTTTACATAAAGTTAAGACTTTTCTGAATCCGAAAATCGAACTAAAATCCTATAAATTAACTACGCTAAAGGGGGTATTACAAGACGGAGATTTTCACAAAAGTTTACATTTTTCTGTGTCCGGGAATCGAACTTAATTCCTGTAAATCCATACATTTGTTAAGCTCCATGACGGAGGAGGCAGTCCAGCGTTCCATCTTTTTGTATTAATTTGCTCTTAGACAACCTGTTTCATTTGACGCAGTTAAGTGGGAATATAAATAAGATTCATGGAACTAATTAACATTTATAGTCTTTGGTGTACCTAAATATTACGCTATAACAAAACACTGCATATAATATTTTCCTTATTTCATTAATAACAAACCAAATTACCACTTGTAATTATAAAATGTTTATTAAATATGTTATGATACCGGAAAAGATATGTAATTGAGATAGTGCGTGTTGAATTATGAATGTAAGTCTATTTTTTATAAAAACAAAATAAATACACCCAACACTCACATACATAGTTCTGACCCACAATGAGATACAAGGCCTGTGTTGTGGGTTAAGAAACTACGGTAGACAATTCTGTCTCACAAACACTCAGACACGAAACAAACATTTGTACATAACACAAATATTTGTCTCGGATCGGGGAACGAACCCGCGGCCTCTCGTTTTGTAACATGGTCTCTACCCAAACTATTCACGGGGCTGTCAAATTTGACTTATATACGTTCCTAATTAATTACACATTGTCGAAAAAATTCCGATATAGAACGAAGCAAAGTCATTTTCTTCTCTTTATCAGTATTTTTTAGCGTAACTATTAACTGTTTAATGTTTTCGATCGCGGTCTCTTTACACTTCGTCTAAAAAAGGTACGAAATTGCACTTTGAGCATAGATAAAGTTACTTGATAAGGGATGGAAAGGGCGTTCATTTATGGTACAAGAAGATATCCATACCCCCCAATCGAATCTGTAAACTTTAGATTCCTTGCAATACTTTTTTTAATCAGATACTATCTGAATCTTTTTTATTCAAGTATAAACTTCCATAAATTCATTGAAAAATTCTATTTTAGCAACCCGTAGGCCTTTGCAATGTCTTTGGCGAAACAACCGAAAGTTTTTGAACGCAAAGCCATCGGAACACAGCGGAGAAATGAAAGGAAGGTAAACAGATATAATGACCTCAGCACAATTAGGGTACCGGGCTGAGGTCTAAAATGTAGATATAAATAACTAAACGTACTTAACAATGAATAGGCGCATGGTCAAGTGAATCAAGTAAATCGCGGGTTCAAATATTAGACACACCGCTGACTATTCGAAGCTATCAGTATTTACAATGAATTATCACGTGCTTCAGCGATGATGGAAACCTGCAAACCCAAAAGTTGTAAGAAATTTATTAAGTACGTTAATCTGCACTAGGCAAGCGTAGTGGACTGAGGACTATATCCTCTCAGTTATCGAGGAGGTTTTTAGCCAAAAATCGGACATATTTGGGCTAATTATGAGGATTGTGATGATAACTTGACAATGGTCTCTTACAACCAATTATAAAATGTTTTTAAAACACTCCCACTCACCCATTCATATTTATATTTTCAAGGGGGAGTTAGAAGAACTCACACAACCATGCTTTAACAATACTTACCCTACTGTGTTATATAACCATTGGATTTACCGTGCCAGGACAGTAAGAAAATTCTAAAAACCTAAACAAAAGCCTGACACAAGAATCAATCCTAGAACTTAGCGATTACTCCCAACTCTCGAAGTCTCGTTTTCAACACACGATTATAATCCCACATCAATAACCCTACTAATCCCAATCCCACATATCTACCCCCCATTCGACGAGAGCCTTCACCAGCTCACGTAGAACTCATTCGTACGTTCGTTTTGTAATGAGTGCATTCAGCCGCGGATTGAGGCACTTAGGGCTGCGTGCTCCCGAGCCTATTCAATTAATTGCACCACTCCGGGAAAGCTGACATGGAATAAATGGTACTATGAAATGACTCACAGGGTTTTTCATAGAGGAATAGTAAGAAGACTGAGGTATACTCAGCCTATCGCCTTCCACTGTAGGCCTCCCCAAGAAATCACCAACCATCCCGGTGTTGTGCAACTCTCATCCACGCATTGTCCGCCACCATTAAAAAAAAAAAAGAAAGAGTGTTAGTTAAAGGTATTTCATCATCATCATCATTAACAGCCAATTCTGGTCCACTGCTGGACAAAGGCCTCTCCCAATGACTTCCACCGGGATCGGTCGCAAGCGGCCTGCAGTCAGCGACGTCCCGCGACCTTAACAAGGTATTTGCTACCTTAAGATTTGACTGCTACTGATATGCCTCCTCCAAAGACCTCCACAGCGACCTGTCAGAGACAGCCTGCATCCATCTTTAAACTATTAAATAATTCTATTCTACAGGTATTATAACCAAGAATTTTTAATAAAACTGCGTTTGAGGACGTTTCGCCGAACAAAGTTCTAGCAGAGCGTGCCAATTCCTAGTATTAAAACTATCAACCGTACTTCTGAGAACTACTAGTAACACGTCAAGCACGCTTTGTCCCAACTCGACGTGTTTGCCAAACACGTGACGCTCCAACTATGCTCCCATTACAGCGTGACAGTTGCGATATATGTTCTAAACTTTCTACCTCTGTTGTGAGGTACTTTCTATATCAGTCCATATATGAAAATTTTGGCATCTGAGAGGATTAGGGCTTGGTCTATCACGCTTAGTGCAGAGTGACGGTCTGTACACTAAACTTACTTTCTTCACCTTTAAAGTATCATCAGTCTCTATATCAGTCCCACTGCTGGGAACGCGCCTCATCCAAGATGGTAGGTCCTAGTCCACCACGCATGCTTGGTGCGAGTTGGCGGACTAAAGATTTAAGAAATTCTTAAGAAATTTCTATCTACAGGTTTCCTTACGATGTTGTCCTTTATCGTTAAATATACTCTACCTGCAAAAACAAGTTAGAGGTATGTTCCAGCATTTGAACCTGCAACCGCCATGATTCTCAACAGCAAGACACCAGCTTGCGAAACGAGCGGCCGCGGGTTCGATCCCCGCATCGAGACAAATGTTTGTGTGAACCACAAATATTTGTTTCGGGCCTGGGTGTTTGTGAGACCGAAAAGTCTCTCGTAGTTTCTGATACCCACGACACAAGACTCGTATCTTCGTGTGGGGTCAGGACTATGTATGTGACTGTTGGGTGTATTTATTATTTATTTATGTATTAAACTCTCATAAATCAGAAAACAAAGTTCCCTATCTGAGATTTAACCATCAATAATTTTTTCTCGTAGATCTAATGAGGCCATCACGGCTTAAAATTAATTATAGTTGCCAAGTGATGTTCGTAGCACGTGTGTCCCGACACAGCGCGAACACCGGGACACAATAAGGCACTACTACACACACCTGGAATATTGCGAAGCTGTAATGAAAAAAGACTCGACGCTTGCCCGCGTTTGATGGAAACATTTTCGGTTCCATATTCATGAAGATTTTATAACTTTAAGCATTCCTGTATTATGCGGGATTAAGGCACGTAACTTTGCGTTTTTATTACAAGATATAAAGAGTGCGAAGTATGATGTTAATATATCTTTGGGGAAAGTATTTTAGTAGTAAGATAATGGCAAAAGTGTGTGTTAGTTTTGGGTTCTGTAATTAAAAAGTTATACTGTGTCATAGGTACCGTGGTAGATGTGTACAATACATGATTAAAAGATCCGGAGTTAAATTTCAAGGTCGCGAAAATATTTGTCGAGTTGTTTTATTTCAATAGTTTCACCCTTGCAGAACTTATAGATACTCACCTTCGTCTACCTTTTCGGGGATTTAGTCTTCGGTATTCGTTTAGAAAGACGTTTTCCTATAATTATGCGATATTTATTATATAAAATTACCTTATATTGGATATCAAACTAAAGGTAAATATTTATCAATTCGTCATAAATTTCAACAAATAAAACCAATACTAATATCTAAAGTCACGCACCACAATAATTCCACGAAATAGTCCGATGTAAATCTATGAATACCTTTATCCACCCTTCATCCCTTTCTGATCCGTCCCACACATCTCCCGAAGATGTATTCCCGAAGCTTACAATAAAATACTATTTTAAAGTACAATGCGAGATGCCGAACAGAAATTTTCACAACAAATCGCCCGCAAATCCCTAGAGGGAGCAGCCAGGTACTATGTTTGAAATTTCGACTCGAGAAATAAAAATATATTTTGTTGAAGATCCTAAGGGATGGAGTCGTTAAGAAATATAGATGCTGATAAGATTAGGGGTAAGACTAATGTCATTTTAATTCCTTTGACTATTGCCATGTCATTCATACTTATTCTGGTAAGCCAGGTTGAATAACGGCCTGAAGAGAGCGTCCAGAAGAGTATAGATATTTTTTAAAGCAGTTTACACCCAAATGCGTATCAGTTCTTAGTCAGAAAGCTGAACAATAAATACAGGGGGTATAAAAAAATGGGTGGAGTGCGTGACAGAAGGTATGAAAGAAAAAGGTCGTGGGGGCAGAACTATGTGACTGTTGGGTCTATATGTGGATTTATTTTAGAGTTTATACTAAGTGACGCTGACCATTACAAGAAGCACAATTTAATCACATATGCAAATAAATTAACACAAACTGTTTACCACACAATATCTAGAATTATGTGCTCACACGGAATATTAACATATGCGTCACTATTTCCTTATTACTTGCATTTTTATATATTTACATAAAGATATAGGTACGTCTAAAAATATTTTTTCCCCCTCATGCATCATTGCTGCTCCGCTCCTACAAGTCGTAGCGTGATGATATATAGCCTAAACTTTTCTGCAATAAATGGTCTATATTACACTCAAAGAATTTTCTAAATTGAACCAGTAGTTCCTGAGATTAGCGGGTTTAAGCAAAAACCTCTTCAGCTTTATAATATCTTTAGCTACCGGTTTCATTCTGTTTCCCAGACGACAAGGACGTTTTATAATAAAAATAAATTGTCGAGCCACTGCATTTTATGTAGATTACATAGTCTTATAAAAAGAAAACGATATGTACTGTTGATACATTCGACGAGTTATATTATTCTGCCCTATCCTACTCCATACCCGCTTCTGTAACTCCTGTGCTCCAGGGTCAACAGCACGCACAGTATTGACGCCGAGCACTGAAGCTCAGCGAATCTAAGGAAATTATTTTCCATGATCCCGCAACGAAGGTAAATAGATCAAGATATTAAGGAGGAGTTGGAAACAACGCGTTGTTCCTTCCGAAGCGTAGCAGAAATGATAGATTAAGTTCATTAGCTACACGCAAGTGAGTCAAAAAGCGGCAATAGGCTCGCCTGGAAAAATGTGAATGTAAAAATGCATTTTTGCTTTCCCACGGAGAACACAGTATGTATTATGTAAAATATATGTATAACATAAATATATAAAATATATGTATGTATTATATAAAAAGGGCAAGTGTGTTTCGGTGTTCAGAGGCATTTCCGTGTTCTAGCCGCTAAGAATATTGTAACATTTTCACTTAAGTTATGTACAAAAATATGCAATTTATAAAAGAATCAAGATATTATAAATCACTTAATAATTAGCGGTCCGTCTTCACTTCTTGTTACAAATGTCATCCACTTCGAATGATATTTTATTAACGGATCCATAATATTATTTTATATTAGTAATTATTATCTAAAGCTTTGAACTTCCTCAACAGTATCATGAATATCGCAGTGCATATTTCGTACGAACTGAACGTACTATTTTCGATTCTCGGGCCGGGTAATGTGTTATCAGTATTTTTGTATACTTCTTTATCTGAATACGATAAATAAGATTAAAGTTAAATAATATAGATTGATTATATAGCCGTTTATCCAGCATATTTCAAGATTCCGTCCTTGCACTTAAAAAAACTTAGCTCGAGAATCAAAGCCAAAATACTTGCGTCAAAATAATTAATAATTTTATTTTCATTATATTATTAACAGTGTGTGGTAAAAACAAAGATCGTACCTGCATATAGATGAAGAAATATATTTATCATTGAGTTATTTTTAGAATTTTTAGTTAGAATTCGCAAGTATTTTTTTACTTTTAAGAGCATATTACTTTGTTTTGGAATAGGTTTTTCTGAAGGTGGTTTTTATATTGTTAAAATATTGCAAGATAATGTCTTATCAACTGCGCAATGTGACTGCCAGTTTACATAACGTATCTATTTAAAAAGTCGTTGTCAAACGTAATATAGTGCCGAGCCCTCTCCGTTGGCTCGTTTCTCGGAGGGCCGCCGTAAGCCCGACCCTCACAGCCTATCAACAAATCTTATTTATTTCCATTCGGAATAACAATCCTAGTATTACAACACCAGATTTTTCGAATCACCTCTATTTTATAAAAGAAAAATATGCTAGTTTTTCTCGTAAAGGGTTGAAGGTAATACGAAGAATAGAGGTGAATAAAGTGTTGTAATATTTTACGGATTTAGTCAATGTCGTTTTATTTTTGTTTACTGTAGAGTTTGGTAATAAATAATAATCGAATGATATGACGGAAATTTGATTCTGTCGTAGGTCAGGAAAATACACACACGTGCACGTATTCTTTCAGAGATCAGCTGAAATAAAAATAATTGTTACAAACGTGTTATTTCTAATCCCTAATAGCGAAACTTTCTTCCACAACTTTGAATTCATAATACACAAATTACATTCATACATAAGGCAGTACTCCAGTAGGCAGTAGCACATACTTTTCACTAAATATTTATCAGTTTATTTCAGTTTTTGGGGCACATTGCAATAGTCACACATGCTACTGAAAATTTTCTAATAGAATAGCACATTAACACTTTGTGCCATCCAAGAATTGAATTCTGGATCGATTTATCACAGGACACACTTGTTCCGCAAATCAACAAGGCAGTCACAAAAATATAAATAGTATAATTACGGCCATAAAAAAATATGCTCATAAAAAATATGTTTTTGTTGCTGACTTTGTATGTTTCACATATTAATTCAGTTTACTCAGCTAATAAGTCAACATCTTCCAGTGGCGGGGATTAGACCGGCCCCCCGCCAACACCGGCTTCCGTTGTAGCTACGGACCTCCCAAAAGGAGGTCATATTAGCTACTAACGTGGTGTTGAGACCTAGATCTCTTTCATCGTTTAACTTTGAACTGAGAGAGTTTTTGCGACATTTTGTGTTCAACCACATAGCACCTGTTTCAAATTTATTTTACTTCACGACCCATAGGATCTTTTATAGGATCTTCGGAAAAATAATATTATACAGCTCGATTTAAAAAAAATGTTAATAGTATTTAGATACAAAATAGTGATAGCTTCGAAAATCACGGCGATCTCGGATTCAAATCCCAGCCTTCACTTTTCGAAATTATGTATTGTATTCACACCGAAATATAACTTACTTAAAAACGAAAGACAACATCTTAAGGATATCTGAATACCTAAAAGTTATTAGGAATTTCATTGACATTAAAAACTACACAAAAGATCCCAGACCACTAAGAATGTCGGATATTCCTCTATAAAGAGAAAACTTATATATTTTTGAGAAATATGCCAAGAATCCCCGTATTATGGTGAGGTCGGGTAGCGCCAGACAGAATTTAATATGTGTAGGAAACAATGGCAGTACTCGATACAGCGAATTCTCAACTTCAAACAATTGTATTATGGACGAATTATTTCACTATTCTTTTGTTTGTTTAGAATTTAATTTCTCCCTTGTTGCTAAGGAGTGCTGGGAACTGAGATAGGCTTTGATATATTTCCTTTGATGATGCTAATTGCTTTTGTTTCTTGCTTAAACATTTGTTTAACAGGGTATGTGATGAATATATTTGGTCTGTGATCAAAAGCTAAGGCAGGTAATAGCTACAGTGCAAACCCCATTGATATGGTTGTTAGAAAACATCAATTTTTGTTATTTTTGAACGGGATTTTTTTTAACGCCACCTGTATATTTTTGTGACTTATTAAAGTTATTATATATTTTTTATGTAATATTAAATTATAGCCTACCAAAAAATATATGATTCCTCTGAATTTATATTTATTTTTTCATCTTTATTCTAATCCAAACAAATTACCAATGACTTAGCACATTTAATTAAGATTAATAATTAGTTATTATAGAGTTAACGAACAAAAAATGGAGTTTTTGCGCTTACCCATGATATAACAAGTATTTGTGTGAATTCGAACGTCACAAAACCGGTTGGTAAGCAATCGTTAACGTTCCACTCTACGCAGACATGTTATTTAGAAACACAAAAAATCACGCACAGAGCCTACCCACTGGTAATTTGGATGTCTATGAGACGTAATTAGCTATATATTTTTGTTTATAAATATTTTCATATAGTTTTGAGCTATATATACTTCTTCACCAACCCATATTCGCCCACTGCTGAGCACGGGTCTCCTCTACCATTGAGAGGGTTTAGGCCATAGTCCACCACGC
Organism: Cephonodes hylas; assembly: GCA_030295005.1. Taxonomy (NCBI): domain Eukaryota; kingdom Metazoa; phylum Arthropoda; class Insecta; order Lepidoptera; family Sphingidae; genus Cephonodes; species Cephonodes hylas. The sequence continues at coordinate 284,467 of AP025383.1, forward strand.
TGGCCTAGTGCGGGTTGGCGGACTACACACCTAAGAAATTCCTAAGAACTCTTAGGTGTGCAGGTTTTATCACGATGTTTTCCTTCACCGTTAAAGCAAGTGATAATTCAATGTGAATACACACATAACTTCGAAAAGTCAGAGGTGTGTGCCTGGGGTTCGAACCCGCCACCGCCGAGACTCTCGACCGCGTGCCTAAAACTTGAGGCCATCACTGCTATATATACTTATATAGTGTTTTGTGATTTTTATTTTTGTCTTAACGAAATTACACTTTTGTATTCTATTTTTAATAAAAAAAAAAACAAATGATAGCAATAATTCTTTAGTTAACTAGAATTATATATGTATGATGATAATAATAATGTTTAGGTGTTGAAATAGCTTGTTACAATATTACTAAATACCAAAAATAACATTTTTATCACTGCGAGCATCGAATCCACTCATTTCACTAGGCGATTCCACCGCGCTTAAGTCATCATTTCAGGCATTTTCTTTATCACACCATATGAGGACATTACTGTGAAACTATACCATAAGTATAAAGTCATGGCGATAATATATACACCTACATATATATGTGTGGCTCATGTTGGCGTGTAACTACCGTTGAACATGCGTTCAAGTTCAGTGTCATGCCGGCCGTGACCCCGGAATATGGCAGCAATTTATAAAGGTGTTATTTGTAATGCCTTATAGACTGGCTATCTGCGAATTTGTGTACAGAATATTTTATTTACATGTATAAAATAATTTTATTTGGAAAAAATACAGACGGTCGATTAAATATCTATATTTCCCGATCATGACTTTATTTCCCAAAGTGTAAACAGAGGTACATTTATAGACCGATACTTTGCTTGTATCATGTCCACGTTATTAAGGGTTGGCCTATTGCTATCTCGGGCATATTATATACTCCGTGCTGCTACTAAAAATTACCTATTGGAAAACGCAATAATACTTTGCACAATCCAGGAATCGAACTCAGGGACCTTTAGATCACACGGCTCATATTGCTTTGAGACCACGAGGCAATCTACTATCGATATGATGTGGTTAAAAAGGGCATAAATTTTATTACTTGTTATGGGAACTATATGATAAAACTCTGATTTCCTATATTGTCAATAATCACAATTAATTGTCTTGCTCCCCAACAATACACGAAAATACAATTTTGTTTGTCTGGTTCACCTCACTAGTTACTTCAGTTTAGTTTTGTGTGTGACAGTAGTACTACCCCAGTAGACCTAACTTATAAAACAGTCAAATTTGGCTTAACCACGTCTTGTCTCCAGTCAAAAGAACAGGTTTTCACACTGTTTTTCAACCTCGTATATGAAATGAAATTGAACCCGCAACACAAGATGCTGATTAAATTCTTCACAAGGCAAATAACAAGACATTGAACGACATATAAGTTGTTTGTGCCGGTAACATTGTAAAGGACGAAAACAGATCGAGTAATAAAGTAAAAAACACGATATGTATAATTTTTATATTTTTTATTTTGTCTGTCACACGTCTTTTTTGCTTTTGCAACTTCTAATTTGTAATACTAAATAAATAAATAAATACACCCAACAGTCACATACATAGTCCTGACCCCACATTAAGATACGAGTCTTGTGTCGTGGGCATCAGAAACTACGAGAGACTTTTCGGTCTCACAAACACCCAGGCCCGAAACAAATATTTGTGGATCACACAAACATTTGTCTCGGTGCGGGGATCGAACCCGCGGCCTCTCGTTTCGCAAGCTGGTGTCTAGCCAACTACGCCACGGTGCTGTCTAATACTGTGTAATATTGTGTCTCAATTATAGTCGCTTTACTTTATCATCATCATGAACCCGTATTCGTCCCACTGTTGGGCACGGGCTTTCTATAACTGAAAACTTGAACGGAAATGATGAACTTGAAAGGATGATGAAATTTCTAAACTTATCTGCAGTTTTCCCTACGATGTTTTCCTTCACTATTAATGTAAATGATAACTATTTATAGTAATATAGTAATATATGTTACGTAGCTGACTTTAGGGCCTTATCTATCTCTATAGCAAATATTGTAAAAACAGTTCAAGCGGTTTGAAAGAACAAACTCATGACAGCATTTATAAATTCAGTACATACCTATTATAACACTATTTATAAAAAAATCATGAGGATACAAATTCTCAGAGCTCTACGTAAATAATATTTATTAGTACTCGTAAAGTGTATTAAAAATCCATACTAATATTATAAATGCCAAAGTAACTGTGTCTAGCTGTTAGGCGTTCTGGCTTTAGCCGCTGCACCGATTTGAATGATTTTTGGAAAGGAGATCGATGATACCTTAGGAATTATTTTTATTTTAGAATATTTTCAATATTTCGCCCGAGATGAGCTGTACCCACTTTTTATAGTATATGTATGTACTAGAGTACGCAATAATAATACTTTATCGTATACAAATAATTTGATAAAATTGTGTCACCCATTTACGTAGGGACTAGTTAAATAATTAACTTCATTTTAATTGATGTGCATATATTACAATGTTTAATTGTTGGTACGGAACAATACTGCTATTTATAAATATTATAGATAGATTGATGGATTAAAATTTAATTGTACACCATTTTGTACGCATTTTTTTATTCTATAAAGTAACTGACAACTGAAAAATATTTTTGCTGTTCAGAGTGTCAATTAGCGATTTACTACCTTAATGTCCTACTTATGGAATCTATAATAAATGTCTTTTTTTATATTACTTGTATGCTGCTTGTTATTAATATGATTTTTATATTAACCAACGTCCGTACTTACTGGTATAAAACATGGAGTTTTTCCTCATACTCAATTACATTCACTACTATGAAAAATAAATCGATGTAAAATCGAGCTCCTTACAACACGTTTCACACTCTCTACATATCCAAGAAGATTTCCTTATAAAATAACACGTAAGTTTCGAAATAATAACAATGAAACATGTGTTAAATGAAAACGTAATAGAATCGCAGTCGAAACGTACCAACGACCCGCATACGTGCTAATGAGTTACGCACTATTTGCATAGAACCAGCTGGTCGACAGCCGGCCGAGTGCCGACACAAATCGCTTCCATTACCTGTATCCCCATATTTCGCGCGAAACCTCCTTCGAGAACAGTCGCGAGCAAAATGTGACCGGCCTTGATATTGAAAACTCCCAAGCAATTTCGACGCACGCACCGCCTCCTATTTATATTGTATTTACTTCGGGCGCGCGTTAGTTGTTGTCATGTCTTCAAAAGGGCCTCACACGTTCAACGTACTGATTTTATCGACGTTGATAATATGGCTCGCGGTTCGGTATTACCACCTACCGATACAGAAGGAGACGAAGCTTTCTCTCGGCTATCCGAGGAATTCCCTGCTAAATTTCACAGAGCTGGTCTCTGACTATGGATACGATTCGGAAGAACACACAGTGGTGACTGAAGATGGATATGTACTGACTATGTTTCGCATGGCTTCGAGAAGAAAGAACGGAGGCGCCCGTGGACCACCAACCCTGCTGATGCATGGTCTACTGCAAAGTGCTGACTCGTTCATTGACTCCGGACCGGCTGCAGGCCTTGCATACTTATTAGCTGATGCTGGCCACGACCTTTGGCTCGGCAACGTTCGTGGTAACTACTACACTCGAGCTCACATCCGTTTGCGGCCAGAAGATCCTGAGTTCTGGGACTTTTCAGTGGAAGAAATCGGACGTTATGATGTGCCTGCCCTTTTGGATTATGTTCTACAGTACACTCGTTCAGAAAAACTCAACTACATCGGGTTCTCACAAGGCGCTGGCACGTACTTCATCATGTGCTCGGAAAGACCGGAATACTGTGACAAAGCTAACGTGATGATAGGGTTAGCGCCCGCCGCGAGACAGATCAACACGAGCTCCATCTTATACAGGATACTGACCAAATCTATACACAAGTTGGAGTGGTTACTAAGATTATCTGGTGTAGTGGAAATTTTCTCTAAAGGTGCGTTAAGCCAGGAGTTGTCTGCGTTCTTCTGCCAACTGAATCACTTCACGGAGAGTGTTTGTGCAACCGGTATGAATATTTTTGACTCGGTGCATTCCCACCACCCAGGGTCCATGACGAACGAGACCACGAGGACGCTGTTCGGCCACTTTCCAGCCGGGACTTCGCTTCACAACATGGCGTGGTACGGTCAAGCCATGGGCTCCGATAAGTACCTCAAGTTTGATTATGGAAAAGAGAAAAATCTAGAACTTTACGGGAGCGTGGATCCTCCAGAGTATAACCTGACTGCTGTCTCCGTCCCTGTGGTGGCTATTTATGGCAGGAACGATGGTTTAGTGGATACCAAGGACGTGGAATGGCTGCTCAGTAAGCTGCCGAATGTGGTGGAAGCAGTTGTGGTTAAGGACCCTCTGTGGAATCATTTAGACGTGACGTACAGTCAGTATACTGGTGAAATGATATTCCCGAAAATAAACGAGTATTTGCTTAAGTATAGATAGTAGTGCTAGGTTTAATTAGTACGGAAAGTGCTCTGGTGAGTTTTTGTTCAATTTAATTTATATACTTTTGTCAGCTGGCAATTTGCGTAACAAAGGAAGGTGTATAGGTCAGGTTATACATATAGATGTAAAAGTGAGGTGCTTTAAAAACGATGTAGCTATAGGATTCTAGGTTAGGTAAATTGTGATATGAAATAATATAAACTTTTTGCACGAAACTGGAATATATTTTTAAACAATTTTCATGAATATGAAAACAGTGCTCCAACTTATAAAATTTTCAGCGTTTGAATTCAGTAAGTTTAGTTTTCCGAGTTTTGGAGCACACTCCCTTGAGAATGACGCGGACGAAAATACTGTTGTTCAAATTTGATCTTTTACGATGTGAGAAAATGTATACTTATTTTTGCCACATAGTTAACTGTGCAATCTCGGCTACCCGGGTTCAATACCCGACTCTGTAGAATAAGTATTCTAATATTAAGCGCAAAAATGGCAACATTTTTCTCCTTCACCAGGTGAGACTTAAAATAAAATTAACTAAAGATTGGTGCAAACAATATATTATACGTTTCGCTTCAGGAATGCAAGTGTTTACGTATGCGTGTGTGACTAATAATTTTTTATAGAAGGAACTGGCTTTGAACCAAGACTGGGAGTTCAATGCTCATAACGGAACAAATGCTTGCATTGAGATATTTTTAGTTGTGATGTTATTTTATTGAAACGCTTTAAAAGTTGTTTTAACCCATGACACTAAAGTTAATGGAAGATTTTCAAAAGCAATAACTTGGATGTAAACATATATTTTGTATTACACTTGAGTAATTAAGGTATCTTTCCACACACACTTTTGCTTGCATTAAGTAAAGTACGGACTAGGGGTGTATATTTGCGTTCACTAAAAATCTTTACTTTAGTACAACAATATAATTTTATTTTTCCAAAAAAAATAGCCGGCCCTAGACTTTTGTTAATCTTAAAAATTTATCAATAAAATAAAAATAACCCGACTTCGTGCTAAAAGCCTCTCTAGTTACGCCAGGAGACAAATCAGATTTTTGTATTTAGTCCAACTTTTAAATCTACTGTCCCGCTGCTAGGGACGGGCCTCCTCCATCATTGAGAGGATTTAGCCCTCAGTCCACCACGCTGGCCTAGTACGGGTTGGCGGACTACACACCTAAGAAACTCCTAAGGACTTTTTACGTGTGCAGGTTTCCTCACGATGTTTTCCTTCACCGTTGAAGCAAGTGATAATTAATTGTGAAAAATAAGTAATGAATTGAATGTTCAGAATATGTTTTTTCTGCATGTGTACAAACCAGATCGTTGAACCAATCAATGCAGTCAACAAACACAGTGGAACCGGTTCGAATCTCAACAATTTGGTCAAGTTCAAGTGGTATTTATTACTTTATAATAAACCAGCATAGCTTAAGTATCACTTTTTATACATTACTTCTATTATATTTGTTTTTGACAAAGTCGTCTAGACTTTAAGAATAAATTAAGATCAGAATATCAGAATCTTGCATATATTGACTTTTTATTACATTTTTCTGTATATGAATATATGTTTTTTATCTGTTGGTTGTATAAAGCGTTATTTAAGTAGCAATGTACAGCGGGAAGCAATAAAGTAGTTTATTATGGAACTATGTCGGACTATGATCTTGTTTGTTTACTTATAATTGAGTAGTTTTATCATCCGTATAGTACATGACTGTGTCGTGGTCTTGTGGTATTAATATTCAACAACAACATACCGCACGCCTATATTCCCCGAAGTGGTAGGCAGAGATGCATTTCCACACCCACATTTCGCCAGGTATGTATCAGTCCTACGTAATAGGGGGCGAGCCTACTGCCGTTTCTCGGGCACATTTCCAGACTCCGTGCTGCTACTGAGAATTTCCTAATGGAAAAACCCAATAACACTTTACCCGACCCGGGAATCGAACCCAGGACCTCTAAATCGCACGGCACATACTTGTACCACGAAGCAGTGTTATTAATATTCCTTACAATCAAGAGGTCGTGGGTTACACCTGATAGGTAAAAGTGTCTCTTTTTTTTCTATTAGCAAATTTTCAGTAGTACCACGAAGTCTGACAGAAAATCGGCAATAGGCATGCTACGTTTTTCTTGGCAAATATGGATGCAGTAAGCCACCTCCGCCTACCTCTTCGGGGAATTCAGTTATAAGTGTTTGTATGTAGAAAAATATATAAAAGAATATTTATTACAATTACTTGTTGTGCACAATAATGAAGGTCAAATTTCATGCATAGTTGGGATTGGGGTTCTGAAGATTCATTCACAGAACAGCTGAACATGACTAGAAAATGTGAGCATGCCGAGCGTACCGAATCTACGTCTACTCTATCATATGTTTGTCACGGCAAATTCTTAGTAATTCGGGTAGCAAGGCTTCTAAAAATATGTGGCAACAAGAAACAGCACTTAATTTAAGTTGGAATTTTTTAAAATTGGTCGTGTGGTCATAGTAGAATGAACAGGTGACATACTTGCGGCGACACTAGTCCCCATACAAGATACTGGCTATTTCCCTTTTAATCTTATTCAACGCAAAACGTACGCAACCTACCAGCAAAGTCGTCGAGAATTATATTGTACATCCTTATTTAATTTTTATTGCTCTTATATAAAAGTATTGTATAAACGGAAAAAGGACGAAAGAAGAACGATATAGGAAGCAGTGAAATGTCAATGTCGAGTGAATGTCGCCTCGTTGTCAGTAGTGCGGGTTCGAGGTTACACACATGTGGGGATAATTGTCCACTTTTTACCTACTCATCCGAATGTGGAAATATCGAACTTTCGAGAAAGGGTAAAAGTTTCATTCCATATCCTTGACTATGGTAGCTGACATAAGATTCAAAACCAATTATAATGACCTAAGTTAGTCGGGATCTGGAGTTTGGTTCCCTGCTTGGGAAAAACATATTTGAGATTTTTGATAGAGGAATTTTCTCAAAACTTATTACGAATTTATGTATTTAGTAATATATTAAACAAGAGCACAAAGATTGTTTCAATGAACGCGCTTATCTTTGGAACAATTGATTTAATAATAATAAATACACCCAACAGTCACATACATAGTCCTGACCCCACATTAAGATACGAGTCTTGTGTCGTGGGTATCAGAAACTACGAGAGACTTTTCGGTCTCACAAACACCCAGACCCGAAACAAATATTTGTGGATCACACAAACATTTGTCTCGGTGCGGGGATCGAACCCGCGGCCGGTCGTTTGTTGAATAGTTATCAGTAATTTATATACACATGTAAGTTATTAACATAATCGCTTTCGTAGTTTCGTAAAATTAAACATTTCCATTACTAAAATGTTATAAATTTAGAATTTCCTGGTTGAAATAATATACGATGCAAAATGCATTTAAATTGAATTAATTTGAATACTTCACGTCTCGGTTTCGCGGCATAAATTACTTTGCCATCGGGAGGTTTCGGGTTCAATCGACTTTTGTAAAAAGTTAGTTTAAGTTTGGAAATCATCATCAATCCATATATGTTCCATTTCTGCGCGCGGGCCAACTCTTCATCTGAAGTTTAGGCTACAGTCCATCTCGCTGGCCTAATGCGGGTTGGCGGACCAACCAAAGAAATTCCTAAGAACTTTTAAGTGTGCAGGTGTTTTAGCACGTTCTTCTTCACTGTTAAAGTGAGTGATAAATCATTGTGAATACACACATATAAAAGTCGGAGATTTGTGGCTGGGTTTGAACCTGCGATTGCTGAGTTTCCCGGCCCCGCGTCAAGGCCATTATATGTACGATATATTATATAGTATCTTCAGTATGTCCTTTTTATAATTATATTGTTCTACAGGACAATCTTTTACCTGTGAGTATGTAGTTTCGTACTCTTATTCAACTTTCTATAAGCAATGTTTCAGGTTTGTATACGCACTGCATAAGTACCAGCAGTGTTTGTAAGAAACAACTGACCTCCACCCGAAACCAATCAAGCATGTAATTAAGACATGATTTAAAACCGAAATTTAATAAGACGCTAATCAATTTATTTATCTATTGAGCATTTTAACAGCTCTTGGGGCAGTTGGCTACATACTAACTTTTGAAATGAGAGGCCGCGTTTTCGATGACCAAAAAAAATATTTATGTGATGCCGAAAAAATTTTTTTGTGAGAGCGGAAAGTCTCTTATAGTTTTCCCACGACGCCAGATTTATATCTTAGTGCGGGGTCAAAACTACATACACATCATTTGTGGATCACACAAATATTTGTCTCGGTGCGGGGATCGACCCCACGGCCTCTCGTTTTGGGAGCTGGTGTTTAGCCAACTGCGCCCCGGACCTGTCAATAATGGACTGATGATGAAGCTGTTAATTTAAGCATATAATATTACCGTAAGTCATCTACAAAAGAAATCTTGTAACAAAAAATGACTGTTGTAAAAATAAAGAGCCCAGTGGCGTGCCATAGGAGAGGCCTATGTCCTACAGTGGACGAATTGAAGGCTGTTGATGAAGATGAAGAAAAACAACTATTCTGTAATAGTGGCGTGAGTATTGTGCAGCGCGTTGAGGCCGGAGTCACGAACGCTGGAGAAAGCGGTGCGTTGCAACATCCGATTAGCCCACCGATTGTTATGCTTCAGCGGGCGCCACTACACACCTACTAACGGCCTCTATTCTGAGCCATTCAGAAACATTATACATAGATACTACACACTTGCATTCCCCTTAGGAATAGGCAGAAAGGTTGATCATACTTTTCAAAGGCCTCAGGAATTACGGGACGAGCGTATTGCCGTTTTTCAGATGCATTTTTCAGATGCAAAATACAAGTCTCGTGTTGTAGGTATCAAAAACAATTACTTTTTTCACAAGCTTTTTTGGCCACGATACGGAACTCTAAAATAGTAAAGAAAACAATGTATCAGTAATTTCTAACGTCTCTTATTTGTGCACGTAGTACAAATTACCGGCGGGTTTTCCTCAATCAGACAATGTTGCGACACGTGAGGACATCCGTCACAGCGTCTAGATTTCCTTTGTCCTAGCCAATATTTAATGACTAGGTTTAGACCTGTAATCTCCTCAGCAATCTTTATACAATGGCTTACACTTATTAACTTTAATGGTTAACTAGAAAACAAGAAGATGTCTTGGCTAATCGTCGACTGTTTGATTGCGAAGTCTTGAGTTTGACTTTCATGTTGGGTGGAGTGTTTTTGCGTTCCTCTTTGGAATTACTCAGTAGCCTTTACTCTGATAATGGATATGGGGTTGCGGTCTTCCATCATTATCACTACTAACATCATCATCAGCATCATCATCATCAGCCCAAATATATCCTACTGCTGAATTTGGGTCTCGTCCATAACTAAGAAGATTTGGGCATTTAGGCGGTTTTCTATAGGAATTTAAATTAGTTGGCAAAGGACAATCACAGGATTACATATATACTGTCTACTTCTTTGGTAACATAAGCAAGAATTTCCGTACTTCAGTTGTAAAGAAGGTCATTCCATATTCCAAGTTAATTGATCACCAGTTTTCTACTATCGTTTATTCCGTGACCGCAAACAATAAAATCAATGTCGATTATTTTTATTTTCCGAACAGTGATTGTGGAGGTCAAATCGATATATTTGGGTCTGCGGTAATCTGTGGAACGGAAGGAAGGTTATTACGATACAAGGCGTTGCCCAAAGACCCGTTACCCGATGGATTATTGGGAAATTTTGTGATTTTTTTTTCTACTAAAAACATTATCACTTGCTTTTACGATGAAGGAAGACATCGTGATGAAACCTGAACCACTAAACATTTTTAGAAATGACCGCCAGCTCGCAATATGCCAGCTTGATAGACTAACGCCTTAATTCTGCAGTTGTAGAGGAGGCCCATGCCCAACAGGGGGGCGGGGGGGAGCGGGGGGGGGGCAGTGGCGTGCCTAGGGTGTCAAACTAAGGCAAGCCCAAATGTTTATTTAGTAGCAGCATATTTTTTTTGGTACGTAGGACTAATAAATACCTACCGGTTAGTACTCACATTCACGTTTATAGCGTTATTTTATAAATAAACAATCGTTAAGTTCGTTATTCGGAACTATGTAAGGCAAGTCGGGCTTTCGGGCTTCTATGGAAGTACCGCCACTGGGGGGGGGGGGGGGGGCGTATATGGGCTGATGAAGGCGACTGAAAACATGGACAAAAAAGAACATAAACAACTACATCTAATATTCAATTATTTTCAAAATTTAACATCGATACACTATACCCATCAAACACATTGAATACGATCTCTATAACGTTAACTGGTAGTTATCATGGCTACAAAGTCTTGGAATAAGAAGGTATAGTCGCCGGTGCAATTCCGCTGCTGCCAGCGAATTCCGTCGTAGAACGTGTGCAATTTAAATGTTCTCTAAATGTATACTTCATACGATTTTGTTCGGAGAATGCGCTTACTTTGTCGGCCTTGTTACGTTTTACGAAGCCCGCTTCAATAAATAATGTCTTTTGAATACGAAACGTGGTGCCTCCTCTTATCTCCTGTTATCCTAGTACTTTCAGTTTACATAGACGGGTGTTACGCATCTTAATGCTTCGTTTAGGCAGTTTCACATTAGGAAAGGTGATAATCTTTTGTCGTAAGATTATATAAAAATTATCATGAAATGAATTATCATGTACTCTTTCTATGAAGGAGAACATCGTAAGGAAAATTGCATACTAAAAAGTCTCAAAAATCTTTGCGGGGCGTGTTGTCTGCCAAACCGCACAAAGCTAGTGTGGTAGACTTAGACCTTAACATGGATAAATCGCCTATGTTATTTTCCAAAACCACATCTATATCTATACCAAAAATCATTCAAATCGGTTCAGTAGTTTAAGAGCTTTCGAATATACAAACTCTTAGTAATTTTAGTATAATTTGTCACGCTGAGCTAGGAACAATCACGATGTCCCATTGTACCGTGATCGTAGCTTCTTGCAGTGCTTAGTTGTCTGACGTTAATCCTGCAAGATTAGTTGTTGATGAACAGACTAGCGTCAGCTGGTTGCGATGGCTATTAGGTACAGTGAGCAGCAAACTACCATTTCATGCTAAATTGTGTACACTTTAATAAAATTGTAATCCCGTGACAAAAAGAAATCTAGCATGTAGGTATGCAGGTAGTTTTAATATTAATATAAATCAACAATGCACAAATATAGATATAGAAACTATGAAATAAACATATCCACAAACGTTCACTATGTTATCTAACTTAAATAATTTCGAAGAGTGCTAAATAAATAAATATATCTCGCTTACTTATAAACATTTATTTAATTTAACTACGTTGGCCAGAATAAAACAGAATACTGTTTACTGATCAGTGATGGAAAAGAGAACCTGTTAACATCTGATGGTTCACTTACTCGTTTGGTTCCTTTTCCTTAAAAAGAGAACAAAACAAGCCAGGTTTAAGCAGTATTTAAATGACTGTTGTTTGTAAGTAAAGCGGCTAATGTGTTACTCATTGCTTTTAAGAGCCATAGACAACAGTTTTAATCAACACATAATGAGAAACATCCCAAGTAATATCCGGCGCACCTATTACCGTTTACCGCTTACATTCCAAGCACTCCGAATCAAACAGTCATATACATATACAAAACTATCGTTCAAAGGCAAGCGTGCGTGACAACACAACAATTACCAGACAAGCGTCCCATAGCAGCGTGTTTGCAAACCCGCACGGCTCTAGTTCGAGGTCGTAGCGTGACAAATAGGCGCTCGTCTGAGCCCAGACTGACGTGACGAGGCGGAGTGACGTGTCACGCGCCCTTTGTCACGCCGTTTTGGGAAAAAGGATACTTTTTACGACACGTCACGTAGATTAATAAAGTTGCGGCTTTGGCTCATTAAACGCCCACGGAGTGACCACGCTAATAAACGGAGACATATTGTTTTAATAATACCGAGATGGAGGGAGTTGAGACGTTTATGAGATCTGACGGGTTTTAGTAGGCGAGAGATGAATGGAACGATGTAGGTTTACTGCTCATAGTTTAGTATTACTGATAAGTTCGAAGTAATATTAAGATGTGGTTCATCGAACATAACAACTCCCTCCTAAAGGGCAATCATTGTATTTTATGGATGGTTAATAACTGTTACTTCAATTAACAGGTTTATGAAGAAGTTTTTTAATATCATCATCAGCCATTTTTGGTCCACTGCTGGACATAGGCCTCCCCCAAAGACTTCCACCGGGAACGGTCGGAAGCCTCCTGCAGCCAGCGACGTCCCACGACCTTAATATATACCTGACATAAATTTTGCCCTCAATGTAAATGAAAGACAGACGCACTAGTCTGGAGACCTAGATTTTTAGCCAGCCTAGGAAATACGTTAAAACGTGTAGTTTACTAAAACAAGGCCAAGCGGTCTACTTTAAGAGCTTCCTACAAAATAAAATACATACATACATAACCTTACGCTTATAATCCCCGAAGAGGCAAAAACAGATGCATTTTGCAAAACCTGCACACCTAAAAGTTGTTCGGAATTTTTGGGTGTGTAGTCCGCCAACCCCCACTTGGCCAGCGTGGTATAGTAATAGAGGCCCTTGCCCAGCAATGGGATCTGTATGGCTTAATGATAACGAACTGTGTAAAAAATATCTTCACCTACATTTTAGGGAAACTGCCGGGAGTGTATCGAACAATTTTAACTCATATTATAAAAAAGTTTTGCTAAACTTTTATATCCTATCCATTTCACAAAATATCTGAATTATATTGTTTAAAAATTAAGTCAAGAACAAACTTACTAGAATTGTTTAGCATACTCAATATCAATAACTCCTATTTAGTTTAGGGATCTTTCCAAGGCTTAAAGAGTGACCAAGCCATAATTTCACCTAAGATTAAATCCCCAGGGAAGTGCCAAGGGTCTCCATAAATTTACAGGATTGTAGGGACAATTTTCGAAGTTATGTGTATTCATAATGAATTATCACTTGCTTTAACGGTGAAGGAAGACATCGTGATGAAACCTGCACACCTAAAAGTTTAGGAATTTCTTAAGTGGGCAGCCTACCAACCTGCACCAAGCCAGTGTGGTGGGATAATGCCTAAACCCTCTCAATGGTAGAGGAAGCCCGTGCTCAGTAGTGAGACGCATGTGGGCTGATAATGAAAAGGACAATATTCCAGTAGCTATCCACCATAATAAATCGTATGCAGGGTATATTCAGACATGTAATAGTTAAGATTACAAATCTTCTTGTTCTTCATCAACCCACTTTCGCCCACTGCTGAGCACGGGTCTCCTCTACCATTGAGAGGGTTTAGGCCATAGTCCACCACGCTGGCCTAGTGCGGGTTGGCGGACTACACACCTAAGAAATTCCTAAGAACTCTTAGGCGTGCATATAAGATTACAAATCCTAGGTATAAAATGTCTGTAAAAAGTTTGTAAAACGTCTAAATTTTTATTTTTCGTCAGTATTTTCTTTATCACCAGGGGGGTTAGTAAAGACCTTAGATATTACCTGCCTTCGTTTCTGTTCACGGTCTGAATACACTCTGTATATAAATATTATCTCCATTAATACCGTATTGTGAAGAATGGCGTCACAAACATTACTTTCACCAATTGTGTGTTGACGATCCATCATCGTCAGCCGGTGATGACGTCACGCCACGCGTCCTACTCAAAGCAATTTGGTGAAACGAAAGGAAAAGTCCGCGTGTGTGGTGTCGTTGGCCTGAGAGGGTTAGGGAAGTAGTATGGTGATGGGAGACGGCGGGTAACGTGTTGGTTTATTTTATAATAGGTAAGATCTCCTAGTAGTGAAAAATCCTGTCAAAAATCTTTGACCTTCAAACTCCAGACATAGACCTTCCACTTTTCGTGATTACACACACACACACTTATGAATTTAATCACACTGAATTATCACGTAATTGAATGGTAAAAGAAAACATCGTGAGGACCCTTGGGCACATAAAAGCTAAAAAACAGAATTGTTTTCAATCAGTTTGTTAGTTCCTTCAAGTTCATTTATCCATGTTAGACATTTAATTTCAAGTTGAGAAACACCTTACAGTGTTTAGATCCACAGGAATGATTTCCACGAGGAACTGATTATTTTAGTACACATCAGTGTGCAAGCAAGCAACGAAATATCTCATACTCGTACAAACTGCAAATAGCTTACACTTAACACACATAGAACGCTTTTCCATTAAAACGAAACACCACGTTTATAATCTACCCTAATATTGATCACTTCTCTAGCGGTTGTATATAAAGCCTATTACCACGGTTCACTGCGCCCGCTCCCGCTCGTCACCTAATCCCCGACCACATGGGGTGAAAAGCGCCGCGGCGCGCCACTCGCCCGACCGACCACTGGCCGCGCCCACCCATAATTCACAATAAAATTCGACCCGATACCACAATAAAAGTCGACAGTCATCGACAGTTGTGGCTGTATGGACTCATGTTCCTTCGCCTTTTGTTTAAAAAATAAAATTTTGAAATAGTCGTAACGGTTATGTCAAATTAAGGTTTTATAGTGTGAAAGTTTAGTATTTGGTGTTTTTTAAAATTGATAGAGAATAGGTGATGTGACGTTCTTGTAACATTTTCTTTCATAGAATTTACGAATGGTGTAGTTAGAAATATCAATTAGGTTTTTATAATAACGTTCCATTTTACACAGTGAAACTGACAGAACTAGTTATACAAATAATTGTTTGTTTGAACATTGTGTTACTGAAAAGTTAACTCGAACTAACTTTGGCCAATTTTAATTAGAATTTTGTATGAATTTTGCCCAGACTCGAGATTTAATTTGATATTTGTTATTTGTTTACAATAGTCCGTAATAACATTATTAAGTAAAAACAACGAGAAATCTTTACATCTTAATAATCTCAGTAATTGGTAAGATGTTTAAACAATGATGTACACTGCTTTCCAAAATGAGAAAAAACATGTACAAATCTTGGCAAAATTAATAACGAAAATAAAATTTAAAACTAACAACATTCGCCATTTCAATGGCGGCCTATCAAAATGAAAGTAAATTCAATTTTAATATTTGCAAAAAGTTTAAAATTACTCTAAAAATATATTTGATTAAAGCAAACAGCGACCTTTATCCAGTGAAATGGAACGTAAACACAGACCAATTAAAATCGGTTATTTTTAAAAATGGCGGCACAACTTCGTCGAAGTTCGCGAGTGCTCGTAAACATTCCAGTTGGAAAGTAATTAAGTATTTTTTGATTGATTGTTCATGCAGATTGAAAGATGGAGGAGTTTTGGTAACTTTGTGATTATGCCTGTTGGTTTGTGTTGTGTTGTAAACTCGGACGATGGATCATAAATGGATGGGTGTGAGGTAAGGAAATAAAATATATTTTTATTTACCTCCTTGTATCAGTTTATATTGTAAAGGATAATAAAATGTTATCGCTAAATTTTCGTAACTACGTTCACTATATTTGATACTAAAAACTAAAATATTTCGATTCCTCTTAAAACCTGAAAATTTTATTAGCAAATAGAGCTTGTGTGCTGGTTTTTCATGATTTTTGATCCCATTGCAACTAAATACTACATTATTACAAATCACCAGTTGATACAGCGTATAATCATTTTTAGAATGTTATGACTTTTAGTAGAAAATTTTAGAGCGATATCAATTTTTCAATTAATTTTAAATCGATGTATGAAATAATTTATAATCGATTCAGAGTGTATAATTTATGCAATAAACGCTATTCTTTCGGAAAAATTTTAATTCGGGGTAACTCTGTTTTTTTACCTCACTGAAGCTTATAACAATTTTGTTTACTGAGCTGGAGCATGATCGGTGAAGACCCTACCTGTAGTTGTCTATCCTTTCTTTACGTTTGCGTGACTGAAAAAACTTTCAGATATCCTAAACCTAAATACACATAACGCGTATACAAATGTAGGATCAAAACTATCGATTGTAGCAATTGTTACACGCCACCAAAAATTCATTCAATATTTTTTATTCCTTTTTTTCACTGAAAATTCAAGAATAGAATACCCATCAAAAGTTTCGTTGGTAGACTATTTCATAAAGTTGGGATGAATCTCGTACAGCCGACCCGCTCCCGCCTCTCTCCTACGTCACACTGTGATTGTGCAAACTAGTTGTTCTATACAAATTGAAATTTTGTTGAGCGCAACCACCTGTGACTTACGCTCAATGAAAACCTATTAATACCGTCTAGCTTCAGTTCAACCTCTCTACTGCCTGCATTCAGGGGTGGTATATAGATCGATTTAAATATTAGAGCAAAATAATTTTCCTAACAAAATCATTACATACCCTCATACAAAACAAATTTGTGACCCAATGTGAGTAGTAAAGTCGATCGAGGATGTCCTAGATGACCCTGTAGGTATTTAATAGGTGATTTATTTTAAAAAGAGTAATATAAATGTCCTCGAAATCTGCATTCATGCATGACAAAGATAATATCGATTGAATAAGGGAAAGAAGTGTTTTTGGCGCTGTAGAGTCTTTAGCCCCCCCCCCCCCCCCAACGGGGGGCGGTCGAATATATAAGTATGTTTGTTGGTTAATTTGACATCCTAAATATTTATTAGTAAAGAAGTGAGACGTGCGTCTATAGAGAAATATTTTACCCTTTGGATATGTAACTCTAAAAAGCGAAGTGCAGCTTTGTCAGACTTGTCAAATCCGTCTCGTGTTACAGAGTGACGCACGAAAGTTCATCGTATCTTCGAATCAAGTAATCACTGTTAAGTGTTCAAATGTTTTACTAATCGATAGAGCAAACGTAGTTATGAGAGATTTAAATTCTATTTGTAAAAGCCCCTGATTTTGTCTTCGTAGAAATTAATTCGTTTTAACATAAAATGGACTAGATCAGTCTTGTTAGTCCCGTTAGTTATTATAAATATGAGATTGCTATTGAAAAGTCTTGGTTTCGATTATCGAGTCGGGTAAAACGCAATTTTCAAATTAGGACACTTTAGTATTAAAAAATCCTAAAGTATAATAATAATATTGAGATTTTTGTAATTTTTTTTCAAAACTTAAAGGCTTGTTTCTTTCGTAATAGGCTCAAAAGTTTCATTTAACGATGTTGTTTCAAAAACACAATTTTTTTAGTATCATCTGTGCCAGGTGCAACGTTGTCGTCATATTTAAGTTTTCAAAACAATAAGAACCCAATTACGGTACACGAGCTAACTTTAAATTACTTTTCTTATAACCACAGTATCGAGACAACTGCGTTATTGAACTTTTTAACACGTATAAAAATGTGGTATTTACAAATTGATATTAGAGTGAAACTTTGTAATGTACAATAAAAAACAAGATGCATAGAGCTCTTTTTTATGAAACAGTTTTTCTGTACTTAAACCTCGATATTTTTATGAAAAATGGAAGCCTTGAGGAGAATAACTTTTTAATTTATAATTATGGAGATTAAGTGCAACATTTCTTTACTTTGTCTGCAAAGTGTTGTCAACTTTATATTTCAGTTTTATCGAGTTATACTGATGAAAATCTTAAGCATTCTCCTCTTACTCTTGATACTCGTCATTAGTCTATATACTCTACCTACTACTGGACACTGGCCTCTTCTAAAACTGCGAAGTTTTAAGTTTTAGTCCACCACGCTTGCCTTGTGCGTGTTGCCTAAAAAGTCAGAGGTGTATGCCCGCATTTGATCCCGCGACCGAAAAGATTAAAAGCGCGTACCTAAACATCTATGCCATCACATCTAAAGCCCATTTTATCTCATTTAAGCCTTTGATAATTTATCCTGTATTACTAAAAAAAAACTTGAAGAAAAATGTAGCGATTCAAGTTACCTTGAAGCGTCTTGCACTGCGGAATCAAGTGAGGCGCATAATTATTCACAACACCGTCCATTGAGAGGGCAAGGTAGAAATGTTTTTATGAAAACGTTTGGAGAGCGCGCATTTTGTATGGAGATGTCTTCTCGTCGCGAGAACCTTATTGTAGCGAGTGCCCGCACGCTATTTTTGTTAAACGCCAAGCGATGGCTTAGTGACATGGATTCGGGAACCTTGGCTATAAATACGCAAATATTATGTCTAGATTCCAGTTTATATAATACTTACCATCAGCTATGAGCTGGCAACTGAGAGGATGTAGGCCTTAGTCCCCCAGGCTGGTCTAGTGCAGGTAAGCAGACTATACATTCAATTTGACAGCCCCGTAGCGCAGTTGACACCAGCTTGCAAAACGAGCGGCCGCGGGTTCGATCCCCGCACCGAGACAAATGTTTGTGTGATCCACAAATATTTGTTTCGGGTCTGGGTGTTTGTGAGACCGAAAAGTCTTTGGGAGTTTCTGATACCCACGACACAAGACTCGTATCTTAGTGTGGGGTCAGGACTATGTGTGTGACTGTTGGGTGTATTTATTATTATTATTTATTATTCAATTATTCAATTACTTTTAACTGCCTTCTATTTCATATATTAAGAGTATAAAAAGATTATATGAAATGTAACATTTACCATCAATCCCCATATTTAGACAAATGTGTACAGACAATTTTTATCTATATGTCTGAATAGAATCTTGTATTTTTCAGCGTTACATACTACCACAAATGTTATCAATTAGACAAAAGATAATCTATATAAACTTAATGACTTAAATAAAAAGATAAAACTAAAAATATGACAGATCTAAATGAAGGCCACGATATTTATTATTCAAACAATCTTGCATTTCATACCGCATTGTCACCTAACATCCCAAGATAAAATATAATTTACAACTAGAAAAATATATTCTTAAGTACAATTCCGAAAAAGATATCTCCAGATAAGGGATTGTATTTTAAGCGCTAGATCTCTAGGGATGGCGCGTGTAATGAACCCAGCTGTACTGGGGACTGTCTGACGATGCAATACTTTCGTTTAATGCAGGTGCTTCTGCACGTAAAACTGTTAAAGGTCACCGTCGTGGAAAAGTAGAGATAATTTTGTACAACTCGACACGTGTAGAGAATTTTTAATAGAGACTTCTTTGGAATTAAAATTGAGTTTATTTGTATCCTATAAGACACCTATTTCGAAACGAGAATTGACGGGTTCGATTTACACACCGAGACAAATAATGTATAAATACACCCAACAGTCACACCTGTGTTTTCTTGTGGGTATCAGAGACTACGAGACTTTTTCGGTCTCATAAACACCCAGACCCGAAACAAATATTTTTGGATCACACAAACATTTGTCTCGGTTTGGGGACTGAACCCACGGCCTCTCGTTTCGCAAGCTGGTGTTTAGCCAACTGCGCTACGGGGCTGTCAAATATTTGTATGATTCACAAATATTTGTGCCGCAACGCGCTGATACAAATCTACCGAAATGTTAGCGCAGAAATTGCCCTTCGAGGCAAACATGTGAGATGTTATGTACTAATTCTGTATCCTAAATTAATCCCTATGAAGAATTTGTAACATCCAAATATAGCTCATATTAACCGATCAATCTCAATTGATTCAGTTGTCGCCCAAAATTTATCGTGACGTCGCAACATTCCCTAAGAACTTAGTCTCAAAGGGCATTGTCGCTTCAATTGTCTAGTGACGTACGTGTCTTTGAACCACGCGGCTGTGGATTCATTTCTAGAATGAAAATGTACTCCCAATTGACTAGTTTTTTTTTCAAGTGAAAATATTTTTTCATAGATTGCAGATTAAGGTTTAGATAAGTGGTCACTGTTTCTTAGTACTAGATTTTAAAAAAATCAGTTACGATATTTGTTTCTTAAGCTGAGAGGCTTTTATAAGGCTTCCTTTTAAAAAAAAATGACATTTGAAATTCGAAATCTACGCTAACTTTTTAAAATTTTTAATTAATTTAAATTGTTCAAAAAACTGAAAAGGGATTAGACCTTAAACGACTACGCATGTCTTCTGATTACTGGATATAACTATGTTGTTGCCATGGCAGTTACAAACGTAACAGAATTGTCAGAACTAATTCCAAAAGTTAATTATACTCATATATGACATGTTAACCATTATTTGGATGAGTGAACATATGAAGCTTAGTCTTAATTAGGCTTCAAACGATCTATGTACTCTTGACGTCTCTTAATTCGAGCCAAAAATTTATTCAAATTTTAAGCGTCACTGGTGGAACTTTTTTTTAATTCGACTCTAGGATATAAATAATTTTCTAAAATATTGAATAGGATATTTTTAAATTGTTCTCATATTAAAAAGACCTAAGAAGTTACAGCTTGGATGTGAAATCTACAAAAAATTGGTGTCATAGTCTTTTGTACCAAACTTTTGTTATGAAATTACATAAAAATCTACGGCAAAAATTACCTTCCATAAAAATAGTTTTTAAAAACACTTCGTTACAAAGTGTTGTATACAACTTTAGGTGTATAATACGTCTTAATGAACTCTTCAGCTATCTACATCAGCTTTGTAATTCGGTGAAACCCTGTAATTTAACTCGCTACGTCGTAGCCGCGCGCTACGACGTAGCAACGTCTAAGAGCTCATTTTAATAAATCGCTTCAGCCTCGATATCTTAAGAATATATTATACCATAGTCCCATTGAATTACATTACGCCCAATATTTACATACATAATTCTGACCCCACACTAAGATATCATATGTAATTCTGTCATAGGTATCAGAAACTACGATAGAGTTTACAGTATTAAAAATACACCCAGTTCCGAAATAAAAAACAGTGGTCTCAGTTCATATATCAAACCTGCGGTCTCCCGTTTCACACGTTATCTCGTCCACACACCTAGAGTCTAGCCAGTCATTACCTCCGTCACATTGATGACGTCATATGTCTGTAGATATCAAAAGGATGTGAAGAGATATTTGCTGATTTGTCAGTGGTTTATTTAATGCCTAGTGTGGTATAAACAGACGAACGCAGCAGTTTATGCGGCCACACGGTACAGATAGCTTTATGGCGTCGTTAAACAAACGATAAAAGCAATGCTTAATGACCGCGTTCACACCGAAGGTATTGTGGCAAGCGTACGACTTATAAAATACAGGAAAATTAAAGTTGATTTTGAAAGTAAACATTTTTATATTGGGCTATAATGATAAGACCTATTTGGCTGTTATTAATTCATAAGTAAGGTAAGAGAGAAATGGATAAAATTGGCACTTTTTTAAAAATCATTAAATAAACGATTTCGCTGCTTCAAGCTATACATAACAAAATCTTGAAAGTACAAATAGAGGATAACATAGCCACGTCCCCATACCCGCACTAGACCTGCGTGGTGCACTAAGACCTAACCCTCTCAGTAGTTAGGGAATTCCTGCCCAGCAGTGGACGTATGTGGGTTGTTTGTCTGAAGTCGAGAGCTCTCTGGGGCGGGCTTTCGAATGGGGAGAAAAGAACCTGGTTCAATTCAACCCTACGAAGACACAAGTTTGCGCGTTCACTGCGAAGAAGGATCCATTCGTCATGGCGCCACAGTTCCAAGGAGTATCTCTCCAGATCTCCGAGAGTATTGGGATCCTCGGCGTTGAAATTTCGAGCTTAGTCCAGTTTAGGAGTCATTTGGAGGACAAAGCCAAATTGGCTAGTAAGAAGTTGGGTATCCTGAACAGAGCCAAGCGGTACTTCACGTCGGGTCATAGGTTGTCGCTCTACAAGGCGCAAATCCGGCCCCACGTGGAGTACTGCTCGCATCTCTGGGCAGGTGCCCCAAAATACCAACTCGACCCACTTGACTCCTTACAGCGACGGGCCGTTCGCATCGTCGATGATCCCGATCTCACGGAGAATCTACAGCCGTTAGGACTGCGGAGGGACTTTGGGTCTCTTTGTGTGTTCTACCGGCTGTTCCATGGGGAATGCTCCGAGGAACTGTTTGGGTTGGTTCCGGCATCGCCATTCTACCATCGCACCACCCGTCACCGCAGTAGAGTTCATCCATATCACCTGGAGACGTACCGTACGCGTACGGTGCGTTTCCAGAGGTCATTTTTACCACGCACGTGCAAGCTCTGGAATGAACTCCCTGCCTCGGTGTTCCCCGAGCGCTATGACATGGCCTTCTTCAAACGAGGCTTAAAAAGAGCATTTTCCTCACGGTAGGCAGCGGCGTGGCTGTGCCCCTGGCATTGCCAAGTCCATGAGCGACGGTGACCGCTTACCATCAGGCGGGCCGTCAGCTCGTCTGCCTGCTAAGGCAAATAAAAAAAAAAAAAAAAAAAAAAAAACTTAAAAAAATTCTTAAACTTTATTTTTAAAGCCTTTTTACTCATGAGCAAAATACCAAATTACGTATCGGTGTGATAACTTGGTGAATGTTGGTTATAGATGTATAGTTCATGTGACTATGCGAGTAAAACATCTTATACTGAAACACGTGGCTTTACCACGTCCACATAAAATGCACCTCAGCAGTTTAACGACCAGCACATGTTTTCCTACTGGCTTACGTTACTGGATTTCAAATAAATAAAGACATTTACTCACACTGGTAGAGGAAGCCCGTGCTTAGCAGTGGGACGCATATGAGGTGATGATGATGAACCATTTTTTAACAAATAACTTGGTAAGGTGACAATTGCGTACCCGCGGATTGAACCCCGTCCGCCGAGATTCTCGAGCGCACGCCTTTAATATAATGAAATGAAATAATATTTACTGAATCTATAATTCTATAATAGCCATTATTACTAGAATTCATATCGTCACGTGCTTTAATGGTGAAGGAAAACATCGTGAGGAAACTTGCATATGTAAAAGTTTTCACTAATTCCTTAAGCGTGTCCAATACCTAGTATCTTTTATTAAACCTTTGGATGTTATTATTAATATTATGATTTACACGGATTAAAAAAAAGGGAACTCAAAGACACAACTTTATTACTTAACTACAAGCGACTGAATACAGAGCAGAGATACAAAGCACAGATACAGAGCATCTTCTTCATCAACCCATATACGCCCACTGCTGGGCACGGGTCTCCTCTACCATTGAGAGGGTTTAGGCCATAGTCCACCACGCTGGCCTAGTGCGGGTTGGCATACAGAGCATACATAAATTTAAAAAATAATTATACTTTAGTTGTTGTTGTTGACTGTTGCCGCTTGGTGGCACTAGTGTTTATATAATGATTTTATTATTTCGATATCTTAACTTAATTCTTACGAGTATATATGTACATACATATAAGATACACATAAATTGTATTTTAACATTTAAGTTGTATGTGGAAGCTTGTAATAAATTAAGTAGTTTTATACAAATCATCAAAAGTTTGTCTGGTTTACTACAAAGAAAAATATCCTAGAATGTAACTAAATAGCATATTCTGAATGTTAAAAGCGTAATACTTTTCTTGAATAAGTTCCGAGGCCGATCATCCATCAATTCCTCGCAGTTTCTAAAGGAAAGTGTTTTTTCATGTCTTGAATTAAAGTTGAGTAGCCAGTGTGCCGCTACTTCGGCCTTTTAGCTATTCAGTCGAAATTTTTCACATTCATAAAACCTGATAATTTTTGGACGAACTTATTTTTATCCGTATATCACATGGGAAAAACTATATTTATTTGTCCAAGCGCACAAATAAATACATTTACGAATACTATAACATTTCGGCGGTCAAAAAGTTACTTTAAAGAGTCGAAAAAGTTAGGACCCTTATGGGTTTTGATTATTCAAACTACCTGTGGGTATATCGATATTATACTTGTGGTACTCAACTGTCTCTGCTTAGACCTATAATTTTTACACTCATTGGTCCATCTAAGTCTATTCCATAAAATCTGACAAGCTTTTACATATCCACATAAAGACAAAACAAAAATAGATTTTTATGTAAGTGATGCAATATAAGGTATGTTTTGTTAAATGCATCCTCAAAGTAACTCTATTCGTGACTGTCTAAGCCCAGTTATCGGAACAAATTAAATGATTTTTATTAAGAAGATAATAGAAAAAAAAAAATAAGAAAAATATGGCGTGAATCGGTATGTAACGTATTTATAACTTCGAAAAACATCACCATTCTAGTAAAACACCAAAAACCTTTCACTCAAAAAGCTTTGACTGAAAATATAATTTACTTCGAGCTTGCATTACTTGTACAAACGGACTTTAGCTCTCAAAGGACTCTACATATTTGATGTAGAGACAGCATTAGCGCGCTCTACTGCGCTCTACCTGCAATAATTTTATATCAGGGCTAAAGGAAGCTCTTAAGCTTTTAGTTTAGGAAATTGAGTGCATTTCCTTTGTGCAGCCGAGACAGGTGGGTAGAGCGCTTATTTTCATCTCTACGACGGGAATTTTAATGTATACAAAGAGACAGGGCTGCTTGTTACGAGTTTAAAACTGGTTCATGGTTATGAGGGCTAATATTTTTTCTTCTTAGGGTCTTCAAGTACCTTTCTTTACCATGAAACATTCATAAAAAAAACATATCTGATTTTAGTTTCTTGGGTTTACAACAAATTTATAATAATGCACAAAGTTAAGAAAAGACAGAGAAAATTCTGGTGGTTAACCGTACAATTCAATTTTTTGTAATTTAATTAAGAAGAAACAACAAACAGTCACATACCTACTCGTGACCCCACACTAACGTATAAGTCTTGTGTCGTATCAGAAACTACGAAAGAGTTTTCGGTCTCACAAACACCCAGACCCTAAAAAATATTTGAGGATCGCAAAATCAATTATTCCGGTAAGATGATCGAACTTGCATCGTTTCGCAAAATAACCTTTAGCTTTGCTCGCCTTGCCTGTCAAAATGTAAACGTAAAAAAAATCTTTTCAGCTCCATAAAAGCATTCCGATATTGTATGATACAATTTGTCAAAGAGATGATAAGTGAAAAGGCTGAACTCACAAATACTTAGACTAAACAAATCCACTTTCAGCTAAGCCTGACACTAATTGAAAATCACTCGCTTCGAAATTTGAAGCGATGCGTGATCAGACTCCAGTATTGGGGTACAAATAAAGTAATATTCGTGTAATCTATTCGGGGTATTTTGCTGAGAAATAAGAGAATAAATAGGATTATTCGATAACAATATAGAATAGGTAATAAGACCGTGATTGAAAACTAAGACTAGTATGTTTGTGTTTATGAACGCCTTTTTATCTTTAAAAATGCATAAAAAAATTCCTCTCACCATAACTATAACCTATCTTAATTTTCGATTAGGATCAATATCTGAATAATAGTATAAAATATTATTTGAGTTTTTCACTGAGGACTATTATGAACTGCTATAAAACTGCGGCGATCTCTTTGACTGAATGATTTTTTTAAAGGTCCCTGTTATTTTCTTCACATACACACATTTTTTAAGGGTGGAAGTGACTCCTCCCCTTTTTAGCAGGAGCACTCAAATCAAATCCCCAAAACACCTGTAACACTCAATATTAATTCTTCGACAATAAAACCTCGCTCGTGGTCGGTTGTCTATAAAATTTTATCACCGCGAATCAATTACTTAGCTGTTTGATTTTTTGGACCTCCCAGTGGGCCGTTTTATTGTTGTTTTATTGGTTAATAAACAATAAATGAGGCTTTTACGAAATAATTCTCGAGAATGGTATCTATTATTGCATTACTGTTAGTAAACAGAAATAATTCTATGGTGGAATTTCTACACCAACTTTTTTCAAATATATTTGGAACCCAAATTAAAATTAATATGTAAGTATTAAAACCATATTTAACGTATGAAACGTAAAGAAACATCATTGCTATAATAAAAACTACATTTTAGTCCGCACTTTCAAAAAAGTTACAAAACATAAGACCTACTCTATTTTCCACATTTTCCTTTATAAATCTGCATAAACGGTTTATTTCACACCTTCTACAAAGCAAAAGCAGCTTACAAAACATAAATGCATTGTTACTAATGCATCATCCCGTTACAGTGAGCCACAGAGCTGTAGTTTAATACCGAATTCTGTGCAGACGTGTCTCGCAATACCATTTCTGTACAGAACGGTTAATGCTTTGTTAGGGTTGCCGAATATGACGAACGAATTTATTTACCCGGGGAATAAATACTCATAAGAGACGTATAAATAGTTCTCAAACCACATTTTGATAATGTGAGTATTAAAAAGTACGAGAGAATTTTCAATCTGATAGACACCCAGACCTGAAACAAGTATTTATGAATCACATACATAAATATATGTCTCAGCGCGGGGATCAAAGCGTGGCATCTCGTTTTGTGTTCTGGTGAAAAAAAACAGCTTTTGATACGAAAATGTAGAAATTAGGAACAAACTTCTGCCTTTAACCAATTTGCACCACCGCCGTCCCACCGCTGGGCACCGACCCCCTCTACAACTTACAGTTTAGTGGTCTACACATCTGAGAAACTCTTAAGTAATAAAGTGTGCAGATTTCTCCATGATGTTTTCCTTCACCATTAAAGTAATACTTAATTGTGAATACACAAATATCTGTGTGTATTTTAAAAGCCTTTTCTATAAAGAGCAGCCCTCTTTATACTCTGAAAACTAAGTTAGAGTGCGTTAGTCGCGTGTGCCGCGCTCAATTTGCACCGAGTGGCATTTTTATATGCATTATTAGAATCTGATACCAAGCCTGATACATTTCAGCCTAATAGCTTTTTATGAGAGCAAATGTAATTATAAAACGGTTTTGCTCGCAATCCCGCTAGTTTTAATATAGACTGTCAGACAATTTTATACAAAGGAAGTTGTTTTATGCTTTGATGTCTAAAGAATGATTTTAGTACAATGTGGTTAATATATGTTTTAGATTCTAGTTAAGCAACAAGAGCTTCTGTCACTGAATTAAATTGGTAACTAAGTTTATTGACAGGGCTATTAGTATTAATGACGATGTGTATAAAACAAATTTTCGTTAAGGAATTTAACGCAATAAGTACACACGTACATCCATAACCACACTCCCGTAATCCTAAAAGGAGTAGCAGAGGTCCATTTCACTCAACCACATTTCGCTAGATATCAGTCCAACGTAATGTGTAAAACTTAATAAGTATTACCCAAATAGAATAACTAAAATGTACCATTTGAATGTCTTTTTGCCTGCCCTATATGTTTTAGGGTATATATTAGAAAGTCTTTAGCAAATATTCTTAATATGTGCCCGAAAATAACAGCAGGATTTCTATATTACATTAGCCTTAGACACAGCTTGTGAAAAATACAAATAATATTCCTCAGGGATGGCAGTCTGAGCGAGTATGCATGTATTATGGAGTGCAACCTGTGTGCCCTTAGTAGGACGGTGTCGGACGCGTGGTATCGACCACACATTATTTATAGATCATGTCCGAGCGGGGTAATTAAAACTTTGTGGATTACTTTCAACGCGTGATGGATTCAAATGGACGCGCAGACATAAGAAACGGGGTTTTGGTCTGAGCAGTAGGCTTTTGTTGAAAATCTATTAAAAGTATAGCCTGGGTACCAATTTTCTGACCAATAGATTGTGTGCAAAATTTGGTGGCGGCTCCAACGAGATAATAACAGTAAAACATTCAAACACTTTTTAACAGTTTAAAAAACTATTTGAATAAAATGGCAGACAAAACTGTATGGCTTAAAATTAACAAAATTATCTATAGCTAAGCAGAATTTTAACAATAACTAACTGACAATTAATCACGAATACCCAAAAAAAATTACCATTTAAAGCCTATAAAATTCCATTGGAATGTATTAATCAGAGTTTAATATGAGAAATGGTTTTCCATTGTAGCGCGGCTCAAACGGCTGTCGAACCGTTTGAGCTGCCATCCATTTATCCAACGCTTGCGGGCTCGAGAGATACATTGATACTGTATTAACAGGTCCAGTAGATATGCATAGATTATTGTTTAACATACGATATGAAATGAAATGAAATGAAATGAAATAATATTTATTGAATCCATAAAATGTCAAATACATCACTTAGATTCAGTCATTTCAAATTTTACCACCCTGTTCGGAAGGCAGTCATCACTAGAGAAGAACGGGCAAGAAACTCTAGTGTTGCTCTTTTCCAATCAAGAGATAGCTTACAATATTGTTACAAGGACTTAATTTCCCGAATTCGAGCAGCTCATTGATACAATATCAGAATTTTGTGTTGCATATTAGAACAGCATAGTCATCTTAAATGGAGAGACTGTCATCTAACCGAGTTAAAATTTCATGAATGGAAATAAGCAAATTAGGCAGACCAGTCCACACAAACAGCACCCGTTCACGAGTATGACGCATGTGCCAGCTATCGGCCTCCTCAACCATTTCATAGGGAAGTGACCGACCCGGCACACGACGCCGCCGTAAGCACAGACGTTTCAGCGAGCATGACAAGATAAAAAGAACATTTCGTGATTCAGAGATGTTTTCTTGCGCCTTTTGATCACGGCGGTAATTCCTTCCGAAGCTGTAATAGTTAATTTAGATAGACCATTGAAAAGCAAATATTTTACTGTGTCAGTACACATAATTAAAAGTAAAAATAATAGCTTTAAATCGCTTAAAGTACATCAGCATGTACAAAGACTGTTTGTGATTTTATTTACTCAGTAATGTATAACACAATTGACGCAGGCTGCTTCCAATAGAATACTTTGGAAGTCTCTGGGGGAGGCCTATGTCCCAGGAGTGGGCGTCCTTTGGCTGATGAGGTGATGTGATGTGATGTGTGTATAACACAATTTTTATACACTGCACTAGTAATAATCTCATAATGGAATTGTTAATATATCTAAAAAATAAAAGATACCTACATATAATGGTAGCAAATATTATCGAAATTATAGCGGTTAAATAAACTTACTTTTTTTATACTCCATTCTATTAAGAATTCTAAGCTATTTCTAAACTCAGCGAAAATAATACTATCTAGATTTCTCAACCTATCCACAAATGGTCAAAACATTTTCATTCAAACAAGACCACCTCAAACAGATTCTCACTGAACCTTAAAACTCATGCATATTCCATTGGTTTTTATTTAAAAAATCGCCCCAAACTGAAGATCAGCGGCGCCTTGTGGCCACACGTTTTGCATAACAAAGCGCTTTTTTCGCTCACCCCAGACCGCCGTCTAGTATTAGTGGAATTACACAAATCCCGCCGCTGCAAAGAAGCGCTTTGTAGTGGCGACTTAACGCCCTGTTCGGGAGACCTTTTGTGCGAAAACTGAGCAATTTAAGTCTGGCTACTTTGAATTTATTTGCGTGAATAGTTAGCATGGCGATTGCTCTTTTCATCTCGTTGGTAATGTAGCCAATGTGTTGGTATTAATGGGGTAGGTGTAGGATCCAATGAGTATAGTCGTCGAATTAATTAATTCAATTGAAGCGGGTTTACAAGGATTGCAAGGGATAGATATAGGAAGAAAAGAAAGATAGAAACTAGTTACATACGAACTTAAAACGATAGGAGTGAAGTAAATTGATATAAGGCGTCGCGTAGTGTCAAGCGTCTGTCGTCTAAAGTGGTTAAGAGCTGAGCTGAAGACTCAAGACTTTAGTCTACCACGCGGGCCTAGAGCAGGTTTACGGAATAACCATCAAAGCATTTCTTCAAATGAAAATAAATAATCAAAATAAAAGTCTACCAAACTTCGTTTTTGGAAGTCTAAATGCCTTTTGTTTGAACCTAGGACCGCTTGACGAATGCTCCTATCTCCCTAAGCTAATTATACCAAGAGTAATACCAAGATCTAATATAATACCAAGAGTAAATTATATCTTCTTCTTCATCTTCATCGACCCATATACGCCCACTGCTGAGCACGGGTCTCCTCTACCATTGAGAGGGTTTTAAGCCATAGTCCACCACGCTGGCCTAGTGCGGGTTGGCGGACTACACACCTAAGAAATTCCTAAGAACTCTTAGGTGTGCAGGTTTCATCACGATGTTTTCCTTCACCGTTAAAACAAGTGATAATTCAATGTGAATACACACATAACTTCGAAAAGTCAGAGGTGTGTGCCTGGGGTTCGAACCCGCGACCGCCGAGATTCTCGACCTCGCGCCCAAACCTCGAGGCCATCACTGCTTCAAATTATATCTACTAATTAATATTTCTCGGAGGCTACAGTAACAATGAAATTACCACGTCCGACGCCCACAGAGCAGGTCCAAGAAATTTGTTGGAAATTAATGAATAAAATTTCCATCGAGCAAAACGCTCAATTTCGTGGTAACACAAATGAGATTTTCACAAACTGCGTTGAGACCCTCCGTATTTTATAATCAATTGCCTTTCTGCTAAAATATATATTCTATTGAGTTAAAGTTTTAGGGATTAGGGTGTGTAGTCCGCTAACCGCACTAGTCGTGGTGGGCCAAAACCTAAACCCTCTTTATGGTAGAAAGGGCCCGAGCCCAACTGTGTGACGTATATGGGCTTATGATGATTTTGTTTTTAGTCTACCATGCTGGCCTAGAAAAATATCCTCGAAAAATTTAATAGGCTCCGTACAACGTGCGCTTTAATTATATTTAGGTTAGCAGCAATATATTTAAGGTTCACGAGGATATCTATGCAAATGTCTATGATAATATAAAAAAAATATGACAAATTATTCACCCGTTTGTCGGTAACAGGCATTAATGTCATGTGCGCCTTATCACTGGAACCATAAAAGAAAACATTACGTTATAGAGGTTATGAAACCAAGTATTTGAGTAACGTAAAAATATATAGGCTCTGGAAATGCGGCAAAATTGTGACCTAAAATGGCATCGTTTGCCTCCAAATTAGGGTTATGGGATTTTTTAAGTCGTAATGGTTTCGGGGTTGAGATACAGGGTCGAAACACAATCACGAAGATCGGGTTCAAATCACTGGTATACACCTTTTATAATACTTTCCGAAATATCTTACAGTGAATTATCTCTTACTTAACCGTGAAGGAAAGCCGACACATCTAAAAGTTCTTAAGAATTTCTTAGATGTGTAAGTCATACTAGTATTTTAAGATTTAATTTTAATAATTCTATTTGTTTTTTTTTATCAATATCAGCAATAAAAAATAGTTTACGTACGTGTTTTAATTATTAGGTTTTCAAGGAACAAACTTTCATCCCGATAATACATAATTACATAAGAAATGGTATCATAGTCCCACCAACATATTTTTTATCCCCCTTATTTCACTTAGAGAAAAATGTAAATAATAATAAAAGACAAAGCAAATTGTGAGTGACATCTACAAACGCCTCTTTGAAAAGTCCCCGAGGAAATGAAATCGCGAAATGAGCCACATTATACCAGCAATTTTTTTATTTATTCTCTAGTCGTGCCCGTGGTTTTACCCGCTTTTATGGTATTTGTTATAGGGTGTTAATTTTTAATGACTAGTGGTGAGGCCAAACGTCGTGTTTGCGCAATTTTTCAATCCAACGGTAATGTTATATTTTCCCGAGATAAAAGTATGTCTGTTGGTACTTCCTTAGACTCTATCTATGTCCATAGCATAAATATTTTAAGCTGGTCGAGTGTTTTAAAATATAATTACTATTTCTTATGTTGTAGTCTGTTAATTTTCAAATTGTACGTTACAGGTATTGTTTTGGGGTAAAATACCTTGATTATATACAAACCTGCTCTACATTCTTGTATATTCCTATCCATCCTAAAACAAATCGTATAACCATATAATCGTGTAATGCTTTTCATAATTTTTTTTGTCCAAAGTGTGATACTTAATAACACAAAAATAAAATATCTACTTATACAGGGTGTATTCAGACCGTTATCGAAAACTTAGGTAGGTAATAGCCAAGGTGATTACAAAACCCCTGGTGCTAAAGAAAATCCCGATAAAAGATAAAAATTTTATCGTTTTCCATACAACCATCGGTAATAAATATATGCGGTTTGTATGGAAAATGTCAAAATTTTTATTTTTTGTCGGTATTTTCTTTAATGCCAGGGGGTTTGTAATGATCTTATATGTCACTTGCCTTCGTTTTCGATCACGGTCTGAATACACCCTGTATAAATACCAGTACAAATTAGTATAAAGAAATTTGCCTCGTAACAAACACTTGATATTTATACTAATTGAATAGGTTAACCAACAATATGTATTCTTTAAAAGCTGTAAATGCACTTACACCTTCGATACCAACATATTAGTATAATTGATCTCTACTTGCAAATATCCAGAGGCTACAGACAGGTCACCGAACTACAAAGCGTCCTCCGATGCCCATTATCGTCGAACAAATTTAAAACCCGCCCCATGTTAAATTCAGTTCGCAAATTGGTAACCCGAAACTATTTAAAATGTGAAACGTGGCTCCCGTGAAATGTTTTAATAAATTCTCCGCATATTTTATTGGGATTTTATGACTATTTCGTTTGACGTCATTATAAGTTTATTTGTACTACGCAGTGTTTCGGCGGTTGTAGGTTCGAAACCCACACCTATGAATTTTCAATGCTGTTTATTCAAAGTAAATTGTAACATATTTCTATAGGAAAAAATACATCATGAAGAAATACGAAAGTGCCAGTGCACTTTTCTAAACACACGATCTATTGATCGTGTAAAAAACATTATATTAATAGCACTAAATATAATGACTTGGTAGATATTGTTAAAGATAGTTTACACCAAGATTGTCTCAGGTTTGAGTTTCTATTTAAAAAAAAAATTGTAGCAGCACGAATCTTTGAAACATTGCCCGAAAATCGGCAATAGCCATATTCCTGATTACGTGCGATATAAAAATATATACAAATATAAGCAAGAGGTTATGTAGTATATACACAATTGTATGTGCCAACCTATTTATTCACTATGTCACATTACAAGTATCAAGCATGTCAGAACCAATAGCACAGTTTCAAGCTTAAAATAAAACCGTGTCCAAGTGCCTCTGAAGTAAGAACTTTTAACTGTGCCAAAGTTTAAGTCTATAAGAGAATTTTCTTGACAAGTATCAGTGACACAGATATGTGGGGCGGCGACCGGGGTATCGCCGCGTCCCCGATATAAGAGACGAGTTGAAATATTATATTATACCAGCCTAACCCGAGGTTTCAGGCGCGACAAATTCAATTTTCCGTTGAGATTTTAGCCTATGTGGTGATCAAGGGTGATGGGTAAATACATTAAAATTATTACTTAAATTCGTTCAGCAGTTTTTTTTTGGGTAATAGAGTGACAAAAATCAATATTTACAAATTAACTTGTAATGAATCTAAATCTAGTCCTAAATTTTTCGTACAGAATTGTGTGCACTAAAACTAGTAAAAATAAATGCAAAAATATTATAGAACCTATTTTTTTAGCCAGACATAGATACTTGTACAACTTACCCTATTAGGCTCGGGTGTAACACCCACAAATATGTTCGTAGCCGACACGAACATTTTATTGTTTTGGTGAAATTCAAAATTGGCAACAGCATAAAAGGGTCCGCCTGCCCGTCTGAATATTGTGAATTTTCGCCCGCCAAAACTTGTACCTTGGATTTCGCTCGTGTTTTTGCCATATTCGGTTTTTCGGTGTTTGCACGAGGCAGTTGAGACATGTGGTCGGATTATGTTATTTATAAAAGCAGAGTCAGATTTTACTGTGCGCTGTAATATTCTTGTATATCATAGTTATAATCTGCTTTTACTACAGCTGTCTTGCTAAGTATTACAGTTTATGTGTATAATATGTTATGCTTCGATGCGTATTTTTTTAGAGATAAACGAGAAACTAGAAGCCGTTGGTTCGATTCCCGAACCAAGACAAATGTTTTATCACAATTCGTTTCGTGACTAGGAGTTTGTAAGATCAAAAAGTCTGTCGTAGTTTCTGATTCCTACGACACAAATATCTGTTACGTTTGTTAATCATGATTTTTTTAATAACTTAAACTCTAACTGAGATATGTAATTTATTAAATTCGTTACACTAAATACTTAATTTTCTCCAGACCACTCCTGTGAAGAAGTTTACCTATTTTTATACCAAATGTATTCCAATCGGTTAAAAATTACTTGTAACAAATCAACTTGAAATAGAATCTTTCCTTTTTATCACATACATAGTGTATAATAAAGCCTGTGAAAATAGAATCAAACTTCACAAAACCTAAACCTAGTCTAAGCCTGAAGTGGGAAGTCTAGATTAGCTCAACGGTAATAATGCATACTGATGTACGATGCAAATATTAATCTAAAGTTTGCTATGCAAATGCTTCGCGAAATCTGGCGCTAATGTATTCCGCAGCGGCGGGCCGGTTGCTCTCAAATCTATTTCATAACACGATATGGATAGTTCTAAACTGTTCAAGAGTCTGTCTTTAAACTTAGTCATTTAAAATAATAAATACCTACATGGCATAGCAGTGATGGCCCCGAGGTTTAGGCGCGCGGTCGAGAATCTCGGCGGTCGCGGGTTCAAACCCCAGGCACACACCTCTGACTTTTCGAAAGTTATGTGTGTATTCAAATTGAATTATCACTTGCTTTAACGGTGAAGGAAAACATCGTGATAAAACCTGCACACCTAAAAGTTCTTAGGAATTTCTTAGGTGTGTAGTCCACCAACCCGCACTAGGCCAGCGTGGTGGACTATGGCCTAAACCCTCTCAGTGGTAGAGGAGACCCGTGCTCAGCAGTGGGCGAATATGTGTTGATGAAGAAGAAGAGAAGAAATACCTACATCTAATAGTGACATACATAGTTCTGACTCCACACTAAGATACAAGTCATAAGAGAAGTTGCAAGAGATTTTTCAGTTGGAGTCGGTTTGTTTATTTATTCAGCATTAATTCATCGTCAGACCTTACACGTCCCAGTACTAGACACGGGCCTTCCCCACAACTGAGAGGGTTTAGGACTTAGTTCACCACGTTGGCCTAGTGCGGGCTGGTGGACTACACTCCTAAGCATTTCCTCAAGACTTTTAATAGTGTAGGATTGGTCACCATATTTTCCTTCACCGTTAAAGTCAGATATGCCTGGGATCGAACTCACGACCGCTGAGATTCTCGACCGCGTGCCTAAACTTCGAGGCCATCACGACTGCAAATGAAAGCTTACATGAAATACCAAAAAATACGAGTCTACCCAAATAAATTAGGCAAATTATAATTCAAAGATTCAGGTTTAAAGCCCGGCCCATGTCTACGACCCGTGACATTCGTCGCCATTAGTAGTTTGGCGAGAGTAATGAAGAAAACTCGATATTTCTAACTAATGTAAATCACTAGCAGATGTTAGATAGAACTCAGTTTAATAACTTTGTGAGTTAGTGTCAATTGCAGCGACTTGCCAAATTAACTATAGTTTTATTTGCTAAGGAATACTAGCTTTTGCCATTTGCCAGCATTAGCCTACGTATTTCATGACACTTATATTTAATTTTTATAAATTATTTCCTAAATGGTAAATAAACGATCATTTATTTCATTTTAATGCTCCTCCAATGTTTTTTCGCCTAAATTACACCTTCTCTATTTAATTTTTTCCTTTTCTTCATAAAAATGATAAAAAATCATGCCCTTATTTTGACTCAAATGAACATGACAATTTACTTTACATGATACTTATTTTACAGAATTAATATTTGTTTATCCCGTTTCGAAAATAATTATTCCACCTTGATGGTCTAAACCAAATAAGTATTAAAAAAATGTAACAGTAAATCATATACCAGTGTTTTATGTAATAAATACAATCATTGATCGCAGACGAGTTTTCTCTCCCATTTTTACAGTATATTAAAACATCAACCTCCATTCAATCAAGTACTGTATCCCTTGACTTCGTAGTTTTTTGTTGTTCGGTGCTAACCTGTTGGTTTCGCCAGCAGGTGGTGGCGATGGGCAGCAGCACAACGTCCGACAAGACGATCAACACCAGCACCGACTCCGCAGCCACTGCACTCACCTCCATCACTGGTAAGCAAAAAGATATGTAATTTACTAAATGATACCAATGATAAATAATTTACTAAATGTGACTATCAAATCGCCCGCAAAACAATTGATTTCGGACTTTAAAATACCTCAAGTTTACAGGATACAGGATAGTTACAGGATTTAATAGTAGAAAGTAATAATAAAATCTCTGATTGAGTAAGTTATTATTGCCATTTTGGCAGTGATTCTCCACCCGAAATGTATCTGATAAACTGCAATACCTCTATATATTTTAGGGTTTAAAACATATGTAAGTGAAAGTGTTGCCAGCACAGAGCTAATTAGAGCACCCGATTCCAAGCCGAATTCGAGCTATTCACACTACTTACTTACTTACGATCTAAAAACCTATGCGTGTAAAAATCACCTCAACATCTACACATCCTCCACAGGTACGGATGAATCCATGGACGCCGAGCCCGAGCCCCCCGAGCCTGTGACCAACACGAGCCTCATCGACGACCCGGTGCAGCCCCCCAGCACCGCCCCGCCGCACTACCACAGAGCACAGAACAGCTGCGAGATAGAGTCCCCCGCCTACACCAAGCCCCAGTCCGCCACTGACGTCATCGACTCCCCCAGGCCAGGCCCGGCCAGGTTCATCTTCGATGTGCCCATGCCAGACCCAAAAAAGCAGGAAAAAAGAAACAAAACAATAGTCAGCCAAACTGGAGGCCCTTCCACATCTATCCAGGTGGGGTATGACACAAAAATGGAGCCACCCAAAAGCCCAAAAGCGAGCCAGTCGAAATACGAGACGCATTTCAATTTTGAACCTGAACAGACTAAGAGAAGAGGCAGTGAGCCTCGCGCCAAAAATAAACAGAAAGAGAAAGAGTATTATAAGGACGAAGTGGCCAAGTTGAGGAGACAGCTGGAAGGGACTGAAGTTTTCACGACGACGAGGAGAAGATCTTCAGCCCACCAGCATTCGGTCCCGCCGCCGTCTTCTAGAAGACAATCGACTGGTATGTTTTATTTACTGTGTGTGCTTTGTAAAATTAATTTGGAATGAGATAGAACGTTTGTACGAGACATTAGACGAAGTCAGTTTTCTTTGACGCATGTTATCCTTTTAGAAACTTAGAACCGAAAATAAATCGAGAGTACGAAACAAAGTATTTTATGATGAGTATAAATTCACGTATTAATATGCGAAATATTGAAAACAATCATTCTTTAAATTAAGCTTCAGAAGCTACTGAAGCTATATTAAAAGTCGCAAGATTTTGGATCCCTCAATTTTAACATCCCAAGCCTTCGATATGAAATTAGAAGAAATAAAACTGGTTTCCAACAATGGATGGATTTAAATATAAATAAATTTATTCCAAAGGTTTATTTTAATGGCTCTATACATCGAGGTAGAATATATCTCTATGTTTATTTATATGGGAGAGTCAAAGGCCGCTAACGTGATTAAGTTAGGCCCCTAAAATAACCCGATGACCCGGTTAGTGATTGTATTTGCGCTATCTTAGATTCAATTGATTTTGAATTCGAACCCAAGTTGGGAAATTGCTTTTCTGTCTTCTCTACCAAATATATTGGGTAGAGTCACAGGAAAATTTAATTTAGACAGATTAATACAGTTTGTGTCTACACGGTTTTATCTGCAGTTTTCGTAAATTTTAGATTTTTTCTATGCTGGAATTATCGATATATTTTTGTCAGTCCACACAAAATCCATTCAGTAGTTTTTGCGTGGGAGACTAGCATACGTACCTTGATTTTGTAATAATAATATTGATATTGATAACCCCGTTGACTAGATACAGGTTCGATCCCCGCTTCTAGACAAATGTTTGTGAGATCCAAAAAATTTGTCGGCGTGTTTGTAAGACCGAAAAGTCTCTCGTAGTCTTTGATATCCACGACACAGGACTTTTCGATCCTTATATGTAATGAGGACTATGTGCATCTGTTTCTGTTTGGTCAATTTATTTATAACTAGCGACCCGCCCCGGCTTCGCACGGGTGCAATGCTGATATTTAATGGATGTTATCATACAGATAAACCTTCCTCTTCAATCACTCTATCTATTAAAAAAAACCGCATCAAAATCCGTAATTTCAAAGATTTAAGCATACAAAGGGACATAGGGACAGAGAAAGCGACTTTGTTTTATACTATGTAGTGATTTGTATCAAATGCAACAAAGTATATTGAGAACATAGTCACATATAGCAGCGTAGTATTTTTACGATCCAGAGCCACAAGAAAACAATTTCCAAACAATATCTATAGTTTACACTAACGAGCACATTTGCTGAGAACGTGACGGTTATTCTACGACTAAGATACAATGCAGAGACAATAACTGTAGTTGTCGCGAACAAGTAACAATTTCTGAACATAATTGTCCCGATAAGTTTATTGTCTCGTGATTTCTCGAAGGAGTTCGAAAGTTTATCGAAGTTGCCTTTATGATTTTAGTCTTGTATTGATTTTAAAGTTGGCTATGGGATTTTGTACTTGCGAGACAATGTCAGAAATTAACCGGCTTAAAAATGCTTGGAATTTTTTTATAATACCTCGGCTAATTGACAAAAAGACTCATCATACCGTCCCAAAGTAAAAGAGGAAAAGACATTCAGGACCCAGAATTCCACCCATGTGGTTGGAATGAAAAATCCACTCGACGAAACAATAAATACAGAAAATAAATTTATAGATTAATATTATTAAACTAATTATTACTTAATTAAATTATTGGATATAACTTTGCATACATTTCATCCCTTTTTATTGATGTCGTCCACCCTTGGAAACTTATACCATTCAATTGAGTTGGTAGAATCCTCCTTTAAATCCCTTATGTTCGAAACTCTTCTATCACTCCTGTTACATTGACATATCAAAATAATCTTCTAAATCGAAATAAAGAAATACCTCTCCTATTTCCCATAAATCCCAACTTACATTATCAAAATTCACAAATACCTCGTCTTCCAACAGCCGCTCAAGTGCACGTGACAGCCAACCCGCTGGACTCAGCTGCCACCACGATCCCGGCAGGCCGGACGACCATAGTGGTGCAGCAACCCTCGCTGTCCCTGGACTATGGGGGCTGCTCCACGATCCTGGTGAGGGACGGAGAAGACGGCAGGAGGAAGAGCAGGGTCTGCAGCGACCACATACAGCAACTCCTCGATGTCACTAGCCAGTTTACTTCTGAAGACCTGCATGAGTTTGATAAAAGGTTAGTCAATGTTATAGAGAAAGAGGGAACTTTTGGTGATAGTTAAATAGAGAAGGAGATAAAGCAGGCGTTGAAGATAAATATTGTCCAAAGATATTGAAAGTTGTTGGTGCAATAAAATAGTTTTTTGTAGAAGAAAATGAAATTAGACTTTGACAGGAATCGGTAGGGTGAAATGATTGACTACGATTTACGATCAAGGCTGTATATAGTTGTGTCAACTCGTGCCAGTATTTTTAGTCTACCTTTCATTTCGAACTTATTTTATTTACCATTCAATTAAACGCCGCTTACTTTTCCGATCTCCAATTACAGGCTAGACATTAACCATTTTACTGATGACAACA
Source organism: Cephonodes hylas (assembly GCA_030295005.1). Classification (NCBI taxonomy): domain Eukaryota; kingdom Metazoa; phylum Arthropoda; class Insecta; order Lepidoptera; family Sphingidae; genus Cephonodes; species Cephonodes hylas. The sequence goes on from AP025383.1 coordinate 324,551, forward strand.
GCAAATCTAACCTCACATGGCATACGATAGTCTACCAAATATTTTTATGAACCCTCAACTTTTACTACTAGCCAGCACTAAAGTTGTAAGTTGGACTGAGTTCAAAGCTCGAAAGTGAGTAAAGTCGGAATCGCACGAAGATAAAACAAAAGAAAGTGCTTCTTTGTGAACAGTAATGCTTTTTGACATGCTCTGTGGAGCAGTTGCTTAGACATCAGCTTGTAATTGCAGCTGCAGTTTATAAGTTTCACTGTACTAAGACAAATGTTTTCGTGTTTTACTGATATTCATGTACAGTCTTAGTTTTTATAAGGCAACAAATAATTTAAACCCAAATAGGTACGACTAGTCTATCCTTCTCTACAACTGAGAGCGTTTAGGCCTCAGTCTAGCACTAAAGCCTAATGCGGTTTGGTGGACTTAGATTTTCCCAAGAAATTGTAAGTGGACAGCGTTACGTTGTGTACCGATACTGGTGCAGCTATGGTACACGTGTGAGGTTATGTGATGAGGTAGCAGCGAGGTAAATTAAACGACTGGTCTTGGCGCGTGCTAATGGGTGACTCTGCGTGACTCCTTGTGTGCAGTAATCTTTATTCATATTTATATTAAAATCTGACCTAGATTAGGTTCGATGACAATGCTGACAATGTTATACTGACTCCACAAAATGTATGCAGGTTTACCCCACGACGTTTTCCTACATCATTAAAGTACTCGTTATTTATTTACGAATAAATTGAAAAGTCAGAGGTTTGAATCTTGTGACCGAAAAGTCTCATATATTTTCTGATACCCTTAGCGCTAAACTTATATCATAGTGCGTTGTCAGAACTATAAATCTATATGACTGTAATGTATATTTTTATTTACTCTGCAATTTTAACACAAGACTGTTTTTATTTAACGCTCAAAATTTTATTTTTCCATTTCACATCGCAACAGGTGATGCTGCGTGGCATTATTAATTCAAATATTATTCATAGTAACAATGGACGAGAGAAAAGTCCATGTTTTTTTAAGTAATTGTGATGTTTTGTAAAGACGGCTGCGGGCTACGTCTCGCGACGTTTTCAAGTGAATCGTACAAGTGTTTCTACAACAGACATGTGGCTTGTACGAGACAACTTAGTAATAATAAAATGTACTTTAATATTATTTAAAACTTTACTAATATTAAAATTGCGAAAGAAACTCTGTTACGCTTTTACACAAATACCGTTGGACCAAATTTGAATTAATTTTGGTATGGAGATAATTTCCTGATTATCTCCTTAAGATCCTATCTTGGGAAAGGATATAGCCGAAGTCTAGCCTTAAAACTTGTGTTTATGTCAGTGGCGATACTTCCATAGAAGTCCAAAAGGCCACTTTTCTAAGAAATTCTGAATAATAAGCTTAAATTGTCAAAAGCAATTTGATATGAAACAGTTTAGATTGACCGCATAAAAAGCAAATTCTTAACTAAACATTCCAAAATTTACATTTAACACTTTCGGGCTTTCAGTGCCGCGACTAGTTTATATAATGTTAAAACTGCATAGTACTTCATTTATTTTCCATTTAAATCGTGAGTAAATACTTAAGTTGCAGAAGTTGAAAGACGGCGCACCTTTTAAAGCTAATTTAATTATACAATTAGAGACTGGGGAATATTGCTTTTCTCATCGCATTTCCCTAGAAATTTTAAGCAGAGTGAACTAAAACGTACGCTTAGGATATCTTTCGTCATTTGTTTTTTAAAGGAATATTAAAACTTTTACGGGTTGATGATGATGATGGTGATAATGATTGTGCCTATAGCTTGTCTTAATCATGTAAAGTCATTTCTGCTCTGCTGTCTATGTGACACAAAAGCATCACTGGCAAAATTTGTTTGCAACATCTCTGTCTACTCCTTCGGGGAATCCAGGCATGACTGTATCAGTGGCGGTACTTCCATAGAAGCCCGAAAGCCCGACTTGCCTTACATAGTTCCGAATAACGAACTTAACGATTGTTTTTTTATAAAATAACGTTATAGACGTGAATGTGAGTACTAACCGGTAAGTATTTATTAGTCCTACGTACCAAAAAAAATATGCTGCTACTAAATAAACATTTGGGCTTGCCTTAGTTTGTCACCCTAGGCACGCCACTGGACTGTATGTATTTTTTGTATATCATATTTACCTACAACCTCGCCTGAGTCCCTGTAGATGAAAGCGGTAATAATGCAGACAATTTCATCATACAAACTAACACTAGCGCATAGGACCAATAAGTACAACATCGTATGAAACCAGAGCAAATAATACGTATAAAATATGAAAATAAATTAATATCACAACCGAATGGCAGTACAAATTGGTTTAGAGCTGAGCTTATTACGCGTACTCGATAAAATTTTATTTAATATAACCAGGAATCCGCTGAAGTGGCGCGCGATCGATGCACTAGGGAGGGAAGTGGAAATTATTCAGACACATTTCGTTAAAGTCGATAAAGTAATAATAATAAATACACCCTAGCGAATTATTGTTCTGAACCTACACTAGGATACAAGTACTTTGTCGTGGTTATCGGAAAGTCGAGGGACTTTTCGGTCTCACACCCAGACTTGAATCAAATATTTATGGATCAAATAAATATTTGTTTTGGTGGAAGGCTGTGCCCACAGACTTTAGTTTTACGCTTGGGTTTCTTGTCTTTGCCATAACTAATTTGTTTTTGAAGAGTATAAAAGCATAATTCAAGTGAAATTAATAAACAATATTCTAATATCATTGCCTCGTAATCTCAATAAGTGCTTTGCGAACTAGATGTCTCGGGTTCCATTCCTGAATCAGGCAAAGTGTTACTGGGCTTTTGCATTAAGAAATTCTGAGTAGCAGCATGAAATGTGACTTGTGTCTGAGAAAAAACAGTAGCCTCCTTCGTAGAACTTAGCAAAAGGGTGCAGAAATACACCTCTGCCCATCCCTGCGGATAACACATGCGAGAAGCTATGCATTTAGTATTTTTAAGTTTCCAGGGCCTTCCTACCAATCTTCCATCGCGGTTCGATCACCATAAAACCAAACAATTTCCTAAGCAAGCAGTGTCCCATCCCTACAGTGATCCGTATCGGGGATAACGTCAAGCCCCCGTGTCTATCGACCCCGTTTTATTCCCCATGTATTTATTTTACAAGAGGACGGGGCGAGCCTCTTGATTACCACTCATTTGACTTCACTCGAGCGCTTGATTTGTTAGAGTATGCCTGTGATTTTAGATCGGATATGCGTACTGCAGTGATGGCCTCGAGGTTTAGGCGCGCGGTCGAGAATCTCGGCGGTCGCGGGTTCGAACCCCAGGCACACACCTCTGACTTTTCGAAGTTATGTGTGTATTCACATTGAATTATCACTTGCTTTAACGGTGAAGGAAAACATCGTGATGAAACCTGCACACCTAAAAGTTCTTAGGAATTTCTTAGGTGTGTAGTCCGCCAACCCGCACTAGGCCAGCGTGGGTTGATGAAGAAGAAGAAGAAGATGCGTATTTGTATTTTAAGTAGTGACGGTCGCGGGTTCAAATCCCAGAAACAAATGACACAATGCTGACTTTTTGATGTTAAATGTGTTTACAAAGAATCATTATCTCGTGCTTTATCAGTGAAGGAAAACATTTTGATGTAACATGGACACTTAAAAGTTCTTAGGAATTTCTTAGCTGGCCAACACCGTGATGGACTAAAACATAAACCCTTTTAGTTGTAGAGGACGTCCGTGCCTAACAGTCGAACGGATATAAGATGATGCTGATGATATAATGCTGAGAACGAACATCTTATACGTTTCATCAAATAGCTTCTTTAAACCTCATTACTACACCAGCGTACCTGTAATACCCGGGCATAATACCCGCAATTAATTCTAAACTAACCTTTCCACAAACCATTTTATATGCAGGATGGAAGGAAATTTCCTTTACGCTTTGCCTTATAATAGAAAATTACAAGTTCCCCGGAGAAAATACGGTGAAAAACATTTCCCACGTTTCCACAAATATGTAATGAGCTTTTCATATTTTTTTGTAAACTGTAAGGTTCAGTGACCTGGAATGTTCGGTATAGGGTAACGGTTATATTTTTTTAATGAAATATAGTTCTTGCTAGCCTAGTTAGTCTCGGTTCGAGTCTCGAAAAACTCTTACTTTTAAATTCGTATATTACTATAAATATACCTGTATTGCTTCGCGACAGCAATAAATAAAGTCGAATTCTCAAATCATTTCTATGAGATTTTTGAGCAGTAAAATGTCATTATCAGCACAATGCACACAGAAGCTCGCCTAACAACGAAAGGCACTCCTCCTATTACTAGAAATACAAATCTGTCTAGTTTTTCGAAGATACAGACATACCTACTCAGGGCTTAAAGAATAATCGTAACAAATGTTCAGTGCGTATGTACATACATATGCAGTATATATCTATGTTAATATATCAGGAGACGCCCCGCATCGCACAGCGCCGCGCCGCGTCCCGTCGAGAATGCTCAATGCATTATCTTCACTTCTATATTTATTAACCATATACAGATGTATTCTTATGTAGAACGCACATCACATCAATAATATTATAACTTCGCGCCCATAACATTTGAAGAGGCAAGCAGAGATGCATTTCTGCACCCACATTTCGCTAGGAGTGTACCAGACCCACGTAACAGGAAGCGAGGATATTGTAGACGTTTTGTTTTGCACATTTCCAGACTTCGTACTGCCAGTAAAATGTATCCTTTTAGAAAAACCAAATATCAAATAAAGAATAGGAATCAAGACAAAGAATAGGGCAAGTGCATGATCATGTTGACATGAATAATTGTATATGAAGTATCCTATCGTTATTTTTATAGTTTTGCTGCACAAGTCGCGTGTTAATTACAATGGTATAAACAAACAAACCACTGAAACCTTATATTAAAACTTTATCAGAGTTCACTTGAAGAGGTCATTAAACCGGGCGATAAAAAAACAATTTTCTACCACGCTATTTCCAGCTATAAAGTAGCACTTAGGTTTGTAGTACAGCGAGAACCGACTCATTAATAAAAAGGTTGTATTAGAGGCGGAAAAGGTTGTCGATAATTATAGATTTTTATTCTAAACATTGAGCTATACACACTCCGTTTTAATATAAAAGTAAATTATGAAAGTAACTCTGTCTGTCTATTACGCTTTAACACGTAAAATGGTAAATTTATTGAGTGATTTTGGCATGAATGTAAGTACATTGGTTACATACTATTGCGTTGCGACGGAGCGTGGCCCAGGACAATACATACATTCATAAAATTTGAATGTTGCTCAAAATACTATATAACATTTAAGAGCAATGGTTGTTACAAAGTCTGCAACTTTTTCTGTCAGAATTGAATTGTAACGCCCAATGGATTTTTAATCATCGTATATTTTAAATGCCTCAGTTTTCGATTATGGCCTGAATACACCCAGTATAACCATCAACAGAAGTAAAAAAAAAATAAGCCATGACAAGCGCACGTTTAGTTTTAAACGTCACCCGCAAAATTATGCACAAGGAATTAAAACTAAACAGCCAAATCTATACAACATACTCCGCTACCCTAACAAGGCTGACCTACATAAACAAGCTAAGAATTACGGCAACGGTGTCAACCCTAAAAAGGTCCCAAACAACGCCACAATAAAAACAATATACTACAAATTGACGCGGGACAAATTAAACCATAACACAGCAGTTTATTAAGACAGGCCTGTTTATATTAGTCGAGTTTGGGGTACAATCAACGTTCCATTTTATGGGGTATAAAGTGAGCCAAGGGGTACCCCTACCCCTAGTTTAATAGCAATTTATATTCCTACGCTATTAGGCTGTGGTTGAGCGATTTCAACGTCAATACTCGTCATCGTGTGGGTGTTAATAGTACGCTGTTATGATCAAATGCTGTAACTTGAAAATGGTTTGTTTTGGCAATTTCTTAATAAAAGGCAAACATAGGTAGATTGATTATTGGCTCGCGTCACAATTATGTGTCGTGAAATCAAGTAGCCTAGTTTTTTAATTCTGGGTTGAGCAAATTCTTTTTGAGGTTTCTCGTTCGGAAATTTTCAGCGGTAACACGGAGTACGGAAATGTGCCCGAAGAAAGGCTTACCGCTTGTCATTTAGGGCTGTTACTTGTCCTCCTTGTGCAATTCACCTCTTCAGGGAATACAGACATGAGGTTGTAATGATCGAAAACTAGGGCATGCTATAACCACGGTGATATTTTTTGGACATTGTCATTACATTTTTTTTATTTAGTGTCGTTTTTTTTTTCAACGTGTTTGTAATCAACGTTACTATTACCTCTCTTAGTTTTGAATCACAGTCTTTTTACACCCGATATGTTTATAAAAATATCATAAATGACATTAAAATAGACAAACGTAAAGGCAGTTGAGATAACATTACGAATGAATGCTCCCAATCGGGGCAATCAGAGCGATCACAATCAGTGTGTATTCATGCAATAAATATCAAATTATATGATAATTTAATTAGAGGCTCGAATAGGGGTAATTATCAAAAATTTGATCGCATTACATTAGTCTAAATTAAATCATATATACTACTTCAATGATATAGTCCATGTTGACTTAATTTATACTTACAAAAGGAAGACCCCTGCAGTGAGACGTCTTTAGGCTAATGATGATACGGATTAAGTTAAAGGAGAGCTTACCCATCAGTAGGACAGCAACGGATAATGAAAAAAAAAACACTCTCTTGTCATCAATCAACGATATATCAGGCTGAAAGTGGATTAGTATTAAGCCATATTAATACTTGTTTTAATGGCGACAACGTATGAATGGACAATAAAACCTAATGTGTCACACGGACGACACAAATGCGTCATTTATCATATACTTAATCCCTTTGTTCTTTACGCTTTATTAAATAAATACACCTAACAGTCACATACATATTTCTGACCTCACACTAGGACCCTGTATCATGTGTATCAGTAACGAGGGACTTTTAAATATTTTTGGATCGTGCTCTTTCGTTTCGCTAGCTTGTCTATCTAACTGCGCCACGGGGCTGTGCCCTATCCTACCACACACCCGCCACTGCAACTCCTGTACTACAGCATCAACAGCGGCACGCACAGTATTGGCGCCGAGCAATGAAGCTCAGCGAATCTAAGGGGGCCTAAATTGTCACAATCCCACAACGAAGTTAATCAGAAAAGTAATGTAAAGGAGGTGTTGGAAAACAACTGCGCCATGGGGCTGTCAAATTATTTTTTTTTCTATATGAAATCTTTGTGGGTTAACGAGCACCGACATGCTTACAAGCCTAGTGGTTTGTTTTATTGGGTTCGACTCCGGACCACATATCTCTGACTTTTCGAGTTACCAAGTATAAGTAGTCCCAATATTAATAAAAATGGAGTTGGTTCATATTTATATTTTGTCAATAATTATAGTTTTTTTAGAATCCCCAAGCATTTTGATCGCATCAACAAATAACATAATACAGTAGAAAAACAGCAATGATGTCTCCTATATATGGGATAACTGTATACATACCTGCCTACATACATATAAAATTATCCCATTAGCTCAGTTTCCAGTCCGGTAGAGAGTTGCATGGCAATTTTTCGCTTGGTGTAGCGTGAAATTTCTCGTCTCATTTCAGAAAAAAATAGATCAACTACTCAGAGGCGCAGTCTGTTATAAAAAAGAGGTTTTAATGCATGATGACCTCCGTGACATTCATTGTTATTAATATTATCTATTTATCTTTTATTTTTCTATATACTTTATTCATCCTTTTTTATTCTTCTTCTTTTATTATCCAGTTTAAGGTTGTCTGAAAGAAAATACGCAAATTAGGTCGCCTCTAGTTTTTCTAAATAGTTTATTTTTTCAAAATAATTTGTACACAAGAAACTGTAAATAAATAAATAATAGTATACGGCTCCAATAAGAATACAGATTCGATCGTCAGTAAAATTACAAGAGAACAAACAATTACAAAAAAGTCTCTTTGTTTTACAGTACAAATATGTATAGGTTTTGTGATATTTAGGTGTCGGGTTTGATTAATTTATTTAACTTCAATATATACGGTTAAACACCATTTACACAGAAGAACGGTATAAAATCTACATTTTGTAAATATTAAATAAAATAAAATATATTGCATAAAAACATTGCACTGATGTCCGGTAAAAGTGTTATTAGAACTAGCTTATAACCTTGGCTTGAATCGGGCCTCCTCTACAACTGAGAGGGGTCAGGCCAAACATATGTATTTAATATTCATGATTCTAAATAAAAGAACTGATATTTCTTTAAATTATCATATTATTTACGAGTCCTACCGCGAATATCTATAATGCTGTTTGATTAAGGACTCCTCGAACATAGTTCAAGTTGAATTTCAAAATGGCCGCGTGAAATCCATGCGGACTTGAGAGTTGAGTTTATTGCCGCCGCGGTCCAAACTTTCGCTTCAGTTGTAAATAGGGATGGACTATCCATGAACATTAGTTGAACGATTCAAAAGATCTTGTGGAACTCTATTTGAATTAGAATAATTTTAATTTTGACTTATAAAACACATATATATCTAAGTGAGTTTTTATGCAATACTGATAAATAAATACTAACGCCTATATTTCCGAGAAAAAGGCAGAGATGTGCATCTTACATCCATATTTTCCCATTGTAGCTACTCAAATTCCACGTGAATTACTGCAGATCATTCCGCCCCTTAGTCCACGCTGGCCTAGTGCGGATTGGTGGACTACACACCAAAGAAATTCCTAACAACTTTTAGCGTATGCAAATTTTCTCACAATGTTTACTTTTACCGTTAAGTACGTGATAATTAGTTGTGAATACACTCATAACTTCGTTCTAGATTATCGACACCATGCCTAAACCTCCAGGCTATCACTACCAAAAAATACTATTTACCCGTCAAAGTATACCACTTCTATAAAAGTACTTAGAATCTAAAAGACGTGGGTTATATCGCATCCCTACACCCTGTATAAATGAGTCATTATAAATCATTACCATCTATTTCCCGCCCCGAGATCCGATAATGAAACTAATGGAACACTATCTGTCTTGATTCAATATGCTCGTTAATTACCGTAGTACTTTCTACCTCCAGTGGACTTTTAGCGGACACTTTTTTGTAGGAAAATTCATAAAGGTAATTTTATGAAAGTTAAGGTTCTTTATAAAAAGTTTTTTACTGAATAAAAACAAAATATACTGAATTGATTTGGATTACCTTTTTACAGATATTGATGTGATTTTGGTCTCGTACCTTTAAACCTTTGATCAAAATCATTGATGAATGCACAACGTTGGCAGAGGCTTAACCCTTTGAAAATACACAAGGTGGTGTTTATGTCATGCTTGGAAAAAGTCAAATTGATATATATATTTACTTACATGCATATTGCATAAACTAATGTACTCTCTGAAGGGATAGGTAGAGGATTTTCGATTCGAGAGATTCTAATTCATATTCGTCTCACTGATGGCCATATGCGTTCTCTGTTACTGAAAGGAGTTGAGGCCTTAGTCCACCACGCTGGCGTAGTGCCAATTGGGGGACTACATATCTAAGAAATTCCTATGAACTTGTAGGTGCGCAGATTTCCTCACAGTGTTTTCCTCCGCTGTTTAATTACGTGATAACTCGTTGTTAATACACATACAATATCGAAAAGTCAGAGGTTTGTGACTGCGTGTCAACCTCAAGGTCATCACGACTTTTTTAGTATGAATCAAACCCGCGTTTCAGGCCGCGAGCCTATTGCCGTTTGTGTATCTACTAATACATACATATATGTTTTATGGAGATTTTACATTGAGGTCCCTCTGTTATTACTGTCCCAACCTTCCTACCCATACAGAGCCATAAACATACATACAGAGAAAATAAAGGCTGAAAGTAGTCACGCATGCAAATGAGAGGGATTTATGTGGGAGCCCGCGTGATCTGCACGCACCAAATTATAATGAATCGCTCAGGATTATGCATTTAGTAAGGATGAATTGCGGGAAAAGTAATTAAAAATTTCACTGGAAAGAGGCTTCGTTGAATCGGCAATGTAGGTATGTATATTGGTACGTAGGTTCCGGGTTGGAATTTTGGGCTTAGCAAAGCGTTTTTAGGTTGGCCGATAGGAAATTCTGTTTGATGAAGACTACAGACTAAATACGAGTCGACTTTACTATGTCAGCTCGTATTCTGACATGGACACGAATCCACAGAGCGACTTACTTATCCGTAAATAACAAAATATTAAATGAATGGGATCTAAAGTGTTATGTTAGCTTCCAATAATAGGCCAAATGCTTAAAATCAAGTAGTTTTATTCCTATATCAATATTACGATAACTATTCTGACAATAAAACCGCATACACTTTTCCAAAACGAGATAACATTAAAAAAAAGTGTCTGTGCGTCAACTGCAGTAACAAATAACTCAACATTAGCCAAACAAGAGAAATTTACGCCCGATTTAACGGCTGTTAAAAAGATTACGTTTATATTAGGACGGCGGGGCGCGGCTAATGCTATCCCGAGTATTAAAAAGGTTTGGATGGGATTGCTTTGAAGATACAACGGAGTTTCGGGTAATCTTTGCTATAATCTCTTTGTTGCGAATAAGTGTCAATGTCTGGTGTCTGGCTGAGAAATACTATACTTTATATATTTAAAGACTGTAATGGCAGTTTCTTTTTCAAATAAAAGCCACGCGGTATAAGTCTTTGCCGTAAAATGCAGAGGTCCCTTGAGGTTACTTTAAAGTATTAGTTTTTGCAATCAGAAAATTCTTAGAAGAACCAAAGAGTCTTGAAAATGTCACCAAACAACAACAATAAGCTTCCCCTCTTCCAAGTGGCACAAATACACATATACAGGGAATATAGAGTGTTCAGTGTATTATACATTCTCCCTGCCTTTATGGAATTTAGGCCTATATACAAGTTTCTTCTTTCTTCTTCATCAACCGATATACGCCCACTGCTGAGCACAGGTCTCCTCTACCATTGGGAGGGTTTAGGCCATAGTCCACCATGCTGGCCTAGTGCGGGTTGGCGGACTACACACCTAAGAAATTCCTAAGAACTCTTAGGTGTGCAGGTTTCATCACGATGTTTTCCTTCACCGTTAAAGCAAGTGATAATTCAATGTGAATACAAACATAACTTCGATAAGTCAGAGGTGTGTGCCTGGGGTTCGAACCCGCGACAAATGTATATTCATTTTTGAAAAAGCAGGATCAACTTTCACCTATGTAACTGATGTCTGTAAAGACATATTAATTTAGTCTTCAAATCAGTGTTCATAGCCACAATTACATATTTCGAATATTCCATTTCATCATAAGCCCATATATGCCACTCTGCTGGGCACGGTCCTCCTTTACCATTGCGAGTCCTTAGTCCATCACGCTGACCAAGTGTTCCATTTAACTCAGAATATATTAACCATTATACTCATCTTCCCTCAGGTATGGCAGCCCCCACCACTCCCGGTCTCAATCGGTGAAGGCTCAACGGTCCCGAACTGGGGAGAGACAACTCCTGGGCCTTCCACAGCAGCGAGCCAGGGTGGCGTCCATGCCCAACACTGGGGTTGAAGAGGAGTACTACCGGCTGAGGCATTTCAGCATCACTGGTAAGTTTTAGAAGTTAAAAGAAAACAGAAAGTAGTGGAAAATTTTGGAGGGTCGTTTTTCTAGTGAATTTACTTAGATGTGTGTGCACCCTGAACTCCTTACGATGTTTCCGACAAAGATGCACGTAATTAGGATCGTCGGTCTTCGAGTTGTTATCTTGAACGCCAAGGCCACCGTGATATACAGACTGTACTCAGACCGTGTTCGGAAACGAAGGCATGTAATAGCTACGGTGATCACAAAACCGTTGGCGATAAAAAAAATCCCAATGAAAAATAAAAAAGTACGATTGTCACAAATGTACATTGTACTACATGCATTTTATACCGATGTATGGAAAACATCAACATTTATATTTTGTTGAGATTGTCTTTAACGTCAGGGGGTTTGTAATAACTTTGCCTGTTACTTGTTGTAGTTCCCGACCACGGTCTGAGCCATGTATGAAATTAAAAATAAACTAGAAAATAAAATCTTAATAGAATTCTGTTAACGGGCACTATGTTTCATGCAAGCGCTATTTTGTCCCAGCTATTACTCCCTCGGGAGACGGTAATTCCTGTCTTTAAACCGGGACTCGCTGCAGTAACTTACAGCTTCCCGTCACAAACTTTATTTATACGGCTAACATCAGTATGACACATAGTGCAATCTTTAAGCGACAGATGGCGCTGTTATAAATTTATTTATAAGTGCCATGTTTGTGGGTATTGAGAATTTATCACGTTTCCTGCCAGTATTGGCTTAAGCACGTGGTTCCGGGTTTTATGTAAGGAGTTGCGATTAAGATGTCTTGTCTTTGTTGGGTCGCGCAAAGTTTTCTTCTTATTCCGTTAGGAAATTATAAGTAGCAATGAATCTGCGAAAGTTATCCTTAACATTTAAGGCGATGATGAAAGTGGGTACAGATATATATGTAAAAATGTTTCTAATTCGAATATAATATTCCTCCTAGTTTGTCAAATTGGAAATCCATTTCACCATTAGGAATATACTTTAACACTCTAAATGTCACATATCTCCATAACCCAACTATGCTGTCATCATCATTTCATCAGCTTATAACCCTCTGCTGATTATACTAATTAAATACACAGTCACATAGTTCAAACCCCAGACTAAGATACGGGCCCCTTTCGTGCGCATTTAAAACTATGAAAGACTTTTCGGTCTCAAAATAATACAAATATCATCATCCTAAAAGAGAATACTGCCAAAGTTAATCACAATGCTCTCAAAAGTCCCCCTTAAAATCCCGTGTCCAGGTAAAGGCGTGGTGAACCGCGGCGACTCCCTGCGGTCTCGCCGCTCCCGGTCCAACACTTCCGTGGCCTCCAGCGCGTCCAGCACGGAGGCAGCTAACAGGGCGTCCGCTCCTTGCTCACTGGCATCCTCCAGGTATGGCACAAGAAGCTTTGGTCTTTGAGAACTAGCAGGGAATTTGTTTAGTGTTGTAATTATTAATCTTTGCTAATATGATGTTTGAAGAGGAATGGTTGGATTTTTTGTGAGAAAATGCAAATCTACTTGAAGGATTTAAATCATTTTTGGCATGGATATTTTGGGAACATCTGAAAATTGTCACATCCGTTTTGTATTTAGTGCTCTGGTGGGATTGCATAGCGTAATATTAGCAATTTGTGTTGTGGTAAAGAAAAACCATAATAGTCTAGACTCTAGATCTTTAAAACCGACGGCTTACCGACTCCGATTTTAAGAAATCAAGTTTTAGAATAAAAATCAACTAAATTGGGCTAATTGCGCCTATCAAAGACTGAAATACAGACACTCAATCAATACATAAATTAAGGAAACGAGGGCAGTTAACATACAAGCTGTGATGAAGCCAGAAGCCAACTCAATTTGAAACTGAAAGTTTGTAATATCGTACAAAACTGAAACGAAATATAATTAGCGGGCGAGTGACGACGGTCCCTCGGAGCTAGAGTTGCAAGGCATTAGGATAAAGGCGGATATACGAAGGCTTTTTAAATTTGTGTCCGGCTAATACACAGTTGTATTCAGACCGTGTATTCAGATCTTAAACCAAGGCAAACTAGCTATACGGTGATTACAAACCCATTGGCGTTAAAAAAAAGACAGAAAATAAAAGTTTTGACGTTTTCCTGACAATTGTGGGTATTTCACGTATGAAGTTGTTAGGAAAACGTAATAATTTTTATTTTTTGTCGGGATTTTTATTGACGCCAATGAGTTTGTAATAACCGTTGCTGTTAACCTGCCTTAGTTTTCGATCACCGTCTTAAAACACCCTCTGTCAAGCTTGTACGGTTTTGTGAGCCTTTTTACATTTCACAAACGAGCGATTTGATTACATACAATTTTTATTTCCTACTTATCAATACTGAGACAAAAAAACCTTCCACAACGTAGGGCGGTCGGCCATCCTATCCAAATGCCCGGCAAAACGGGCTGTTCTGTCCATATATTAGGTTTGACCTGGCAACCCTACTCTGGCCAAAGTTGCACCCAACTCCGCAGCACTTGCAAATGTATGTGCAGCCCAGCCACATGTTCTGCGGCAAATTGTAAATGTGTTTCGCGAGTTCCGCGGCCATTGGACGTGACGGCTGACAGGCCAATCAGAAAGTTCTATTGCAAATCCCATTTGCTTTGAATCAAATGGTTTACTGAATCATGGAACGATTAACTGTGAATCAAAACGTAAATAAGTAGGTTTAAATTCTCCCGCTGGTAGTATAGTGTAGTTTGCCTGACAATGACGAAGCTTATGGAAGTATAATTGATGTGAATAATCAATTTAATGATTGGATCAAAAAACAAGTATTAAAATTTTGGAAGTTAATTTTGTATTAGCAAGAAAATGTGTCACAGCCACTACTAAACTCCAGACAATATTTACCGAGTTCCTTAAGCAAGACAGTCTGTTTACATGTATAATTACATAATTACAGCGTACATTAAAAAATATGTTTTGTATGTTTAAATGTAGGCAAAATATCAGTTTCTTAATTCTTGGTTATCTTCTATGAAGAAGAAGAAGACTAGATTGAAATTGTTAGAAAAAGTAAAAAATTGATTTATGAAATTATATCACCACACACACGCCATTGCAACTCTTAGACATTAGGATCGACAGTGGAACGCAATTATATAGATGATATTGTTTTCAAAGCATTTAATGTTAGATTGTGTGAATCTGTGTGTGTTTGTGATTGTTACCTTACTCTTCTACAACTGAACACTTGAAACCCCTCACACAACACACCGTGGGGAAATTAAAAAACAAAAAATACAATTAAATTGGTTTCGTTTCAAAATTCCCCATGGATGCAGCGACAGGATACACTCAGGAGCGAGGTGGGTCAATCATTTCACCACACGCCTCTGGCAAGAGGTCACCATTTTTAATTTCCTCACAATTCTTAACTCATTCCACATTCGAACTCATCACCAAACACTCTTTTAAAAAAAAAGAAGATAAAAAAGGAATACTCTTTGGTTACCTACATCTTCTGTTTGCTATCCAGGGATTCGTCAGCTGGTCTGAGTGCGTACCGAGTCCTGGTTTTGGGAGCTCCTGGAGTAGGAAAGTCAAGCCTGGTCGGGCAGTTCATGACGTCAGAGTATCTTCACGCTTACGACACCAGTATAGGTAATTATTTGTTTCTAACTCTTAGATAATTAATTTGGGACGACCTGTAGCACGGTGGACCGATGACTTGAGAAAGGTGGCGGGTAATGGGTGGATGAGTGCTGCTCAAGACCGGGATGATTGGCGCTGTCTTGGGGAGGCCTACGTTCAGCAGTGGACGACAATAGGCTGAGTATTTAACACTTAGATATAGTAGCATAATAGTAACCATACCATGGAATTACTTGATAATCTTGATAGTTTTGGTGGTAGAATATTCGTAGCCAGATAGCCATACCACGCATAAAGTACTAACCATTATAGTAACGTCACTGTATCAGGTTGTGTACGATCCAATTTTGAATAGGTGGACACATTTGCGACGAATAATCGTAGTCATTTCTAAGCAGGCATCACTCTTTGGACTCTTTGTTCTTATAGCTACGTACTAGTAAAGTACTAGTATTATGCCTGGCTTTAAATTAATAGGGTTCTGAACTAGTAACATATTATAGTCTTTCCCTATACATTAGAATTTCTTTTTGAGAACTCCGTGTCATGACAATTTCTTGAGAAAATTTTCATAAAGATACCAAAAATATATCCGTAGCGACTTGCTGGAGGAATCCAGTCACTTCCTGCGACTTTTATGAGGTCTTTTCATCTTGGACGGAACATCCTCACAATGACCCGTCTAGTAAGTGACAACAATATTGAGCTCATCACATTTGCTCTACACTCAACCGCCAATGAAAAACTGGGATGCGGAAAAAGAAATTAAACACTAACCGCATGATATTTATGTCTTTGACACTTTCTTTATCTATATTTATACAGTTATGGACGCTTAATTTACTATTGTCTTGTGAAATTTGTTGTAGTTCAGGTAAGTACTACAAGATGTCGCTGTTACGCATTTTAATAAAATTAAAATTTAAGGTATTTTTTTAACATAACGGTTTTAGTTTATTTAACCGTCACTTCGATATTTTTTATTTTCTTACTCACACTATCAAATAACACAATTTCTTTACGGCACCGATCGGTAATACTACACACATTTTCAATATTGATCTAAGAAATATATAATCTCTACTCGACAAAGTTTAAAAGTGGCTTTTGGAAATTATTTTCAGACCAATGAAGTGATTCAACACGTTTTTTTAAGTTCATGTCAGTTATTTAGTTTGCAGTACCATAAAGCATAAAATTAAACGGCTGTTAACTTTATTACTATAAACAAACAAACAAGCTATTACATAATTGAAAACATTGGATATTTAAATTGAATATCGGCGACGCAATAATTACATGGAATGAGCTAAACCCACAGTAATACTTTATACGCTATAGTCACGCCATCTGTTATTCTTGCCCTGAATTATAATGAGTTAATTCTTATCAGATTAAATAAAGGTAAACGAATGTATCCGTTTTAAAATTGCGTCATAAAAACAATTTTTTAATTGCATCAACAGTTTATTTGGGGCAAGTTGTAAAAATAATCTCTATGATTAAATAAAACAGGGTCAAATATGAATAAACACGTGAGGAAAATGAGGGCAGTAGTAACCTTTGACCAATTTAACGCATACAATACGAATCAACTGTCTAGACAGTGAATAGTGTTATTTAAAAGGTTTGGCAGATGGGCTAAAGGGGGAAGAGAATAAGGCATGAAAATTGCCGGGCATGAAGACATTCAGTAACTTACATATATTTGTCTCTCGTTGCAACTTAACTAAAAGTGTGGCCACTTCCCACATCAGTACCTATTGAAAGGAATCAGTTTAATAGACAAATCCTTATATTTGGTTTGATAGTAGATTTTAATAAGGATTTTTTGGTATTATGTTTAGATGACGAATCAGGGGAGCGGTCCGTCTGTGTGCTGTTGGCTGGAGAAGAATCAGAGATCACATTCCTTGATTCACCACCTGATCATGTGGTTGTAAGTATTATTCAATACAATAACTATTATTGAACATGAGTTTTTTAGTATATTTATAATTTAGATATAATTTTTTGTCAAGAGAAAAAAAGCCTTTAAGTTGTCTAATGTTTATTCTAAAATTACAAAAATAATTTGACTGCAACCCAGATTCATCTGACTCAAGAATTCTGAATAATTTAGAAACGAGAGGCTGTGGGTTCGTACCTGCACCAAAAATAATGTTTGCGTAATCTACAAATATTTGTTTCGGGTCTGGGTGTTTGTGAGTCCCAAAAGTTTGTTGCAGATTCTGATACCTAGAACACAGGATTTGTATCCTAACGTAAGTTAAGAACTATGTACCTAACTTTTGCCTGTATGGATTTACCCAAATCGTCCCCCAGTCCGAAGGCTGCGCGCACGGCTACTGCGTGGTGTACTCGACGGCGGACCGAGCCAGCTTCGCGGAGGCCGAGCGGCGGCTGCAGGCGCTGTGGGCGGCGGGGCACACCGCGCGCCGCGCCGTCATCCTCGTCGGGAACAAAGCCGACCTGGCGAGGTCCAGGGTCGTGCCTACTGACGGTGAGTTGGGATGAAGGGGTCTTTGAGAGGTCGTGGATTGGTTGGGTCTTTTTTACGTGGCTGTGGCTATATATATATTTCTTTCTCGTGTTTCTCTGTTGGGGTAATACATGTTTCTCTGTGAAGTGTCGTGGTGTACATGATTATGTGCTGGCAAGGAAACGAGGCTTCGCTAGGCTGATATATTTAGCTAGTACTCAAATACCTGGCTAAATGTAAGACATCCATTCATAGTGTTGGACCTAGGCGTCCTGTACAACTGAGACGGGTAAGGCCATAGTTTGCCACGCTAGCCTAGTAGGGGTTGGCGAACTACATATTTAAGAAATCATCATAGTTAGCTACATATATTCGGGAGACAAAAGTTAAAACTTTTTTTTTCGTTTGAAATGTCTTTAAAAATTAGGAGATTAAGCCTTATCCCAACACGTTTATGTTGAAAGCTTTGGTGGACGTCATATAAGGAGAAATTTAAAATCAGCAGGTTTTCTAAAAGGTCAAAGTGCATGCGAACATAAACAAATTATTACGCAATTCAACTGTTAACGAAAAAATGGACCTGCAATCTTAAGAGTTATTGCTATCCCACTCCAGGATTCCATATTGGAAGGTTTAGCCCTTCTTTGTTGTAGAGCAGGCCGGTGTCCATCTATAAAATGTAGGCAGTATTGGTTATTAGTTTAGAGCGGTATGTATTGGTGCCTGCATGTTTAATTATCGTTTGGAAGCGGTCGCCGTGTGCGCCTGTCGCGCCCAGTGCTGGCTATTCACTGCCGCCGCCTCCCCACGATAATCCACGCGAGCTAAACTCACTTTGTAATTAATTTCGGACAGGGCCTTCGTGGATGACTGCGTGAGATACCAATTTAGCAACCGACTGAATATATTTCCTATATGCATTGTTTTCTATTTGTAAATTAAAATATCATAAGGCAAACTAAAAGTTTGGCACGGGCCTCCACTACGACTGCGTGGTTTAAAGCCTTAGTCCACCACACTGGCTGGTAATTCCCTCTTTCTTTGAAGTTATATATTCGTGTCCTGCAAGTTTATTGTAGGAGAAAGGAATTTTTAGACCTTAGTCCACGCTGGCCTAGTGCGGGCTAGCGGACTGTATCCGCTAATCCACCCTTCAAAAACTTGTTTGAAACTTCCTCGAAAACCCAATTCTGACAGATAATATCATCTAACATCACAGGGCTTTATTTCCGTCCCAAAGACATATCCGCGGTCGTTAAAATTCGATTAAAACCCATTAAAAAGTTAATATCTCCGCCACCACTCGTTGTCTCTGAGTGTTTCAATTCAATTTGCTCTGCGGGATCGCTGCCACAACGATTATGATCTGAAAGCTTCCTACTGTTTCGTTCACTCCGAACGAATGATAGAAATTATTATTAGTATGACGTTAATTTCAATAACGTGGTTTAGAATCTAAAATACTTCTTTAGTATCAAAATGAAGTCTAGCCTAACTTAATTAAAATTAATGACAAAATAGGTTTGTACACAAAGTGCAAGCTATTCTTGTTTATTTGGTCAATAATAATCAAATCAATTGTCAAAATTAATATTAATGGAAGCTTGAAAGATTAAGGCACACATCGTGTTCCGATTATATTCCTAAATAAAACAGCTCACTAACTTTGCCCGACCTGAAACCTTTAAATCGAACGAGAAAAAACCACCACTAGACCTAGAAGTGCTACGCATTTTACATTAAAATTTTAATCTACAACCTACATAACAGCATCCTCGAAATCTGCATAAATAAACACAAAAGCTGCATTGCGCATCCGACGAACAAACAGTCCCCAGTTTGTAGGCACTTTACGAGTCATGACGAACGGCAAAAGCAATAAGACGAGGCGCAATAGCTCGTTGGAAATGTTTAATTTACACTTTTTAATACCTCCGCGGTATTCACGAGTTCTGCACTGCACGTATTCAAATTGGCAAAGTTTTACCACTCGGCTCATTTTTCTTGGAATGTTGCGATATCGAAGTTGAAGGCTGAAGGTCTTGGCTTTAACAAGTTACGCGGAAATGTTGATCTGTGTGGTTCGTGGCGGTGATTACATTTTATTTTTGAACTGATATAAGTTTGAGGTTTATCGATAACTGCTCTGCAAATCCTATGAGTTAGGTCTTTTGATAAGAGGACAAAATCCTAGGAGTTGGAAATGTTTCTGAGCGGATGTGGTTAACTTAAGGAGCTGATTGAAAATGGCTCATTTTGAAAGGATAAGTCAAAGGATTTTAACTTTAAAATAGTCCATTTTTTTTAAAGTAAATAAGAAAAATATTACCGCACAAGCTATCTTTTAAGTTTATATCACACATCTGCATACACACACGCCTAAATTCCCCAAAAAGGTAGGCTGACCTTTCTGCACTCGCATTTTGCCATTTATCCATGTTCCACCTATTGCCGTTTTTCGGTCACATTTCCAAACTCCGTGCTACTGAGAATTTCGTCTAGGACAAACCCAATAACGCTGCCGAAATCGATCGCCCGACACACACGTTTTAAAATCAATCTTTATAAATACGTCCCAGGTGTTCAATTCGCCCGTCCGACCCATAACAAACTGTTAAAAATTCAATCGTTCCCGTGTCCTGGCGACCCCAAATAGTTTCCACTCACGTTCGCGGACGTGATTTTAAAATATTCCTCTGCCATCCGCGCCAACAAACTGGACATTTTTGATTTATTTTCACCAATCTGTCGCTACTTTTAATTAACGTTGCTTTTGCTTTTATTATACCTGGGTTTACATTCGTTTTAACTGTCAAAATCTACGGCGAGGGTGTAAATGCAATTAAAAAGTTTACTAGGAATATGGGATGAGATAAGAAAATGTAAGCTCTCTGACTCAGACAAATTCCTCGATAACTAGCATTATACTTTTGTAACAGTCAAAAGGTAGGCATACAGGTGCCCTAAAAAATAGAGTGGAATTCTACGTATATTTTTTTAATCTTCTTCTTCTTCTTCATCAACCCATATTCGCCCACTGCTGAGCACGGGTCTCCTCTACCATTGAGAGGGTTTAGGCCATAGTCCACCACGCTGGCCTAGTGCGGGTTGGCGGACTACACACCTAAGAAATTCCTAAGAACTCTTAGGTGTGCAGGTTTCATCACGATGTTTTCCTTCACCGTTAAAGCAAGTGATAATTCAATGTGAATACACACATAACTTCGAAAAGTCAGAGGTGTGTGCCTGGGGTTCGAACCCGCGACCGTCGAGATTCTCGACCGCGCGCCCAAACCTCGAGGCCATCACTGCTTATTTAATACAAAGAGATATATTTTTTAATACAAAGAGAAAAATGTTATCAGACAGCTGATGGATCTATGGGAGTAAATATGACTAATTGGAAATCGTCTCAGCCTTACATCAAAGCTGTTTCAAAATACATATAATTTTAAAATAACTGTCTGGTTTCGGAATTTGTACTTATGATTTAAAGTGAACTTAGCTTAATTACAATTTTGCTGTTACAAAATAATTATAGTACACGATGTATTAGGTCCTGAAAAGTACTGTAGGCTCATTTAAATCCTAGAGTTACATTACATTAATTACAACTTTATAATCCATATTAATTTAAGCGAATTCATGTCCCAAAGCCAATTTATCTAACACCTAAATTGTACGATTACAAAAACGAGTTAATGTACAATGATGACTTTCAAGTTTTTGCCTATACATAAATACATTTGAAGGTATATCGGGCCAAAGTCGCTGGGGTCGCAAGACAATTAATTACCTTTTGTCGTTGTTACATTCGACTGGATTCGAGCTTTTTGCCCTTTGATCGATGTGTTTCATTCCAATGGTTTTGTACCCCTATTTGATTGCAAATATTCGCACTCCCTAAAGGGTAGGCAGACCCAGATACACATTTTGACTAGTGTAGTTTGAGGCTTACATTGTAGGAACAAAAAGATTGTCGTTTTTGTTTATTTTTATAATAATTTGTTCAAAGAATTATCACGTGCTTTAACGGTGAAGAAACACATTGTGATGTGACCTGCACACCTAAAAGTTCTTAGGAATTTCTTAGGCATGTAATCCGGGAACCCACACAAGGCCCACGTGACGGATAACCTAAACCCATATTGGTCTAGAGGAGTCCCATAACCCATGCCTAGCTGTGGGACGTATACGAGTTGACTTCAAAATAAAATATCCAGCATTAAAAATATTTTTAAGTTATAAAAAAATCACAATAAATATATAATTACGGTTTCGAAATATAGATGGCAGCACACGTAAATAAAAGTACAAACAGACACGTACCCCATCGTAATGCAAAGAAGAGTTATGCGAAAGTTTTTAAAACATTTTCCAACGTTAACTTGCCTGCTCGCGTTTCGAGTTAATTACAGTGTTACTTCGCCATAATTTTTAATTAACCCTTACTTTATAGTTGGTTCAATAGCTCTAGACTATTCTTCGAAGCGAATGGAGCACAGCGTTCATTTTAATATTATATTACTAGTTAATTAATTCCACAATCTTACGAATATTTTATATGGTAATATGAAAGTTTTTTACTAGTGCAATTTTACGAGACCATTTTAAATGTAACTTTTGCACTTAATTTAAATTTTACAAGATGAGAATTTGCAAACATACTCTTTGTATATTTAAGCTTAACTTGTAATTGTGATTGGTATTGAAAACGGAGTCAAAATCTTATTTGACTGCCTTGTAATGATGTTTTATTTTATACATAAAAACAATGACAGATTCGTGAGGCAGTTTTTTAGCCACAATCTCGCAAAAACAAAGGCCGCGCGTTCGTCCCCGCACCATGCCAAATGTCTATGAGACACACTAATATATATGACACTTGAAAAGTCTCTTATCATAATATGCAAGACACAAGACTTGACCTAAGTATGGGTTCAGAACAATGTGACGAGTATTTCGTGTATTAATATCTTTTATATACTATGTCAACTGCTAGGTATGGACCATTGCCTTTGAATGCCCAAACTTTGTAAGTAATAAGGGAAAACTGCCTTAAAAATGTTATTCTCTAATGTAATACCATATAAAAGGTACTAATAGTCTATAATATTTTTAGTATCACTGTAAACGGTGTTTTTTCCAGAGGGCAAGAACCTGGCGACATCGTACGAGTGCAAGTTCATCGAGACGTCGGTGGGCATCAACCACAACGTGGACGAGCTGCTGGTCGGACTCCTCACGCAGATCCGGCTCAAACAGCAGCACGCAGAGCGCGTCAGGTGAACATCTTCATCAGCGATTTTGCCATACCTATTATTGGAAGTCTGTATAACGGTTCGCACGTTGGGTGCAATTTAAGCAATAGTTATTTATCCGTGGTGCGTTAATTGACGCAAATTTTTGGTAATTGTAATTGTCTTTATTTAAGTGAGGTTAAACCTCATAGCTCAATGTTTTGTCACCCGCTTTGCTGTGGAGGGAAGTGGACAACTCTTTGTTTTCCAACTCCTCCTTTGCATTGCTTTTCTGATTAACTTCGTTGCGGGATTTTGACAATTTAGGTCCCCTTAGATTCGCTGAGCTTCATTGCTCGGCGTCATTACTGTGCGTGCCGCTGTTGATCCTGGAATACAGGAGTTGCAGTGGCGGGTGTGTGGTGGGATAGGGCCAAAAAAACATCTTCATCAACCCATATACGCCCACTACTGAGCACGGGTCTCCTCTACCATTGAGAGGGTTTAGGCCATAATCCACCACGCTGGCCTAGTGCGGGTTGGCGGACTACACACCTAAGAGATTCCTAAGAACTTTTAGGTGTACAAGTTTCATCACTTTGTTTTCCTTCACCGTTAAAGCAAGTGATAATTCAATCTAAATACACACATATCTTGAAAAGTCATAGGTGTGTACCTGGGGTTCGAACCCCGTTAGGTAAACATCGCCGTAGAATATTGGTTAAAGACTAAGTTGAGTTCATGTATGTATGTATGTACACTAACAGCATCACCGAGGATATAAAAAACAAGATTACGTTACAACTAGTTAAGACCAAACTTCAACAAGATAGGAATAGAAGTGTCTCATTCATTGCCACCTGCTATCTCACAAAACACGTCCTTACTGGAAGTCTATACGTTTGCAGGAAACGCAGTGGATCCCGCAAGAACCGCAGCCGAGCCCGCTCCCCCTTGGAGACGGAGCAGCCGACGTCAGCGCCAGCCTCAGCCTCCGCCGCCAGCACGCCCAGGAAACGGACACGACTCTCTGCTAGTGTCAAAGTATGTCTCTTAACCTTTGGTAGTAATATATTCGGCTGTGTTGATCATGAAATCGAAGTCTTAATACATTTTTAAAGCATATTTGACAGGATCATGAAATCAATCATTATCATCGTCATCATTCTATATACGATTCTTTGCTGGACACGGGCCTTCTTTATAACTGTGAGGATTTGAAGCCTCAGTCCACTACGCTGGCCTAGTGCGGATTGCTGGACTGCACATCTAAGAAATTTCTAGAAACTTTCAAGGTGTGCAGGTTTCGAGATAGTTAATTTTTTCATAAATTCAAGAAAATGAGTACAGTTACTTTATAATTCTCTGTTATTATGGTGGTTTAGAGACCCCCGGTTCGATTCCTGTCTCGGAATTAACATTTTTAGGATTCTCACGGGAGCTCAGTAAAGAAAAAAATACTAACTACAACAGGCTTCTTTCCTAAAAAGTGGGACTTAAAAAGGAACCTTAAATAAATTTTGAAATATCCTTTTCCCTATCCAACCAGATCCGTCTGAGCTTTACGTAGTTTGCTGTCACGATAGAAATTGAGATTGAAACTAGCATACAAACCTTGGTTACTATATTATTAACAAGGAATCTAATTACCATGCATAGTTGATAGGGTTAGTACGGGATTGTCTGAATTACTACACGCCATGTAATTGCGTTGTACATTGGATAGGGGTGGCGTGCGTGCAAATTAAATCTACCAGTATTAATTCAGGTTAAATGGATTTACATTACGCGGCGAACAAACCTTAGTAATGGAATATCAGGAGTAATGGTACTATTCTCATAATATTAGTGAACCCAATTACTCATCATCAGTCCATATTCAACCACTACATCATAGTACAACAATAGATTCAATAGATTATTATGAGGATTTACTACCTATAGATATATGCATAGGCGTGGCTAAAAAACATTGATAGAAGTTGCCTTATCTGAACAATACTTGATCATCATCATCATCATCAGTTCATATACTGCTGGGCCAGGCCTCCTATACAACTGAGAGGCTTAAGGCCTTAGTCCTCCACGCTGGCCTAGTGTGAGTTGGCGGACTACGCTCCTAAGAAATTCCTAAGAACTTTTAGGCGTGCAGGTTTCCTCACGATGTCTTTCATCGTTAAAGTTCGTGATATCTTGACGATTTACTAACAACCACATCCATGCAATGGTTGTTACGAAATCATCAGAATTGTTATTTTTGGTCAGGATTTTCTTTAACGCAGAGAGGTTTGTTATCGCCGTATCTATTACCTACCTAAACTTTCGATCACAATTTGAATACACCTATATAGAAGTGAGACGATAAATAGATCAATGACCCCACAAACATTGATAAAAATTGTCATATTAGACCAATTAACAATAGACGAAAATAGTTAATAGACCAATGAGTTATAAAAATAGTTTAAGAGTGCCGATTCAAAAGAACTTGCTCTCCTTTTGAATAGACTTTGACTTTTGTCAATTATGGCTCCAAAGACCCTCACCTTTGTACCAAAGACGTCCATACTTCTTCCAGGTGCGAGGTCTCCTGGGGCGCGTGTGGGCGCGGGACTCCAAGTCCAAGTCGTGCGAGAACCTGCACGTGCTGTAGCAGTCGGCCGCCGAGCCCGTCGCGTGCTTCCCCTTCTTCGACTGCGCCGCGGACTACGCGTGAACTTCAGGGTTACACCCGCTGGCTACTGAACTCTACTTTGTACTGACGATTATTGGATATTTTCCAGTAAAATGGGGGCTTTTTGAGGTGATTGGGGTGATGGGTAGATGTTGGAGATTTAAAAAGCGAAATGAAAGAGGGAAATTAATATCAAATTTGAGAGCATACAAATGTGTGAAGAGATTTCGGCTTGAAAAATGACCCCATTTTTTTTTCAATTCATAAATTAAATACTCTATTATTTATACATTACTTTTGCTATTAAAATCAGTTATTCGGTTGATTTCAAAATATCGGTAAAAGACCTTTTATTATAGTTAAAGACCTCCGTTTTAACCGATGAAAGGTTTTTTTTTAGAAATTTTTAATAACAATTCTTAGACCTAGTTCAGTTCAGTAGTCGGTAAATATTATATTAGTGACCCCAACCCATCCCTAATACCTATAGCGTATTCCAAATTGTGAGGCCAAATTAGCAATAGTTGTTCCAAATGTTATTCTTACCCTTGACGTCCCTTAGAAGGCTTAATCCTCTATTAAACCTTAATATATTTAAAACAACAAAATAAATATGAAATTAACAACTAAACAATTAACAAGTAACATATTATAATAGATGGCAGCACTGGCCACTAAAACTATTCTTTCAATAGAGTTCAATAAAACAAAATTGTATCAATAAAATGATGATTAAAAATTCCTTCTAAAAATAAATTCAAAACCAACATTAACTTCTTTAGAGCAAAACAATTTGGATTCGTTCAAATAAAGGGTGGTTATAACTAAAACGCGCGTCAAAAAAAAATGAAAAACAAAAAAATCAAATTAAAAACAAAACAAAAACTCTTAAGTACTTAAACTATATTTTTTTATGTAAAAAGGAACCGCCTTCAAAAAACCAACTGAAAAGAAAAAAATAATTTTTATTATGAACACCTGTATTTCAATTTTGAATAAGCAAAATCATGTATATAATAATCAATCAATCAACAAATAAGAATATAAATTAATAATTAACGGTTATATGTAAGTATTACTTCTACTTTTTGAAATCGGTGCCAAACAAATTTTCATGACAAAGAAGAACGCTGGTTTATTATTATTAATGGCTCCGCCCGGGTGGAGTACGCCTCCCCCCCCCCACCAGCATATGTCATACTTACCAATAAATATTTTGGTTTTGTTGGTTTGGCACCGACTTCAAAAAGTAGAAGTAATACTTACATATAACCGTTAATTATTAATTTATATTCTTATTTGTTGATTGATTGATTATTATATACATGATTTTGCTTATTCAAAATTGAAATACAGGTGTTCATAATAAAAATTATTTTTTTCTTTTCAGTTGGTTTTTTGAAGGCGGTTCCTTTTTACATAAAAAAATATAGTTTAAGTACTTAAGAGTTTTTGTTTTGTTTTTAATTTGATTTTTTTGTTTTTCATTTTTTTTAATTTGATTTTTTTGTATTTCATTTTTTATTTCATACTTTTTAGTGATTTAAGTTCTTTTAGTTGGAATAGGAATTTACTTTAAGTTTTTTTAGTGAATAGTGATATACTATGTAGTGATACACAATTTTTAGTAACCTTTCCTTGTTTTGATATTTAATGATATATTGTTTGTTTTATATTAATTATAATTAAACTAGCGACCCGCCCCGGCTTTGCACGGGTGCAATGCTGATATTTAATTAATGGATGTTATTATACATAGCTTTTGCCCGCAACTCCGTCTGCGTGGACTACAGGTTTGTGTTCAGATAGAACATACATAAGTTGTAGTATTTTACTCCACAGAGTCCCATTTACTTAAATATACAAAAATCATACAAATCGGTCAAATTGTTTAAACGTGAAACCGTAACACGCCGGTCGGCGCCTTGTGCATCATTATTGCGCGCTTGATAATTATTTTAAAACTGCGATATCTTCTAAGATACTAATTGAAATCAAATGATGTAAAGGGCAAATTTCTTTTAAATCAAATACTTATAATGAATAACGCATTTATTTGGATAAGGATTAATATAATCTTTATAAAAACAACTTCATAAACAATGCTTTATTTTAGGACAAATTTGGTTAGCATAAAAGAGGTTACAGTGAACCAATCTTAAAAGATAGGCATATGCTGTCGCGGACTTCTTTTTAGAACACTTAAAGGAGAACAATTCTGTCATACATTATTTTAGCGTAACTTTAACCGTTTCGGCAGCGCACGCGGCGGAAGCTTTCAAAAGGAAAAAAATATCCCCGATTTTGAAACATTCTTTATTGCTGCTCCGCTCCTATTGGTCGTAGCGTGATGTTATATAGCCTATAACCTTCCTATTGAATCACTCTATCTATTAAAAAAAACCGCATCCAAATAGCTTTAGCCAAACGCGAGATAATCGCGGACAAACATACATACATACATACAAAACAATCGAACTGAGAACCTCCTTTTTTGAAGTCGGTTAAAAATACGGGAAGACAGAGGTTCGGCGATAAATGAATTTAAAAATCACACATACGGTGTGTTTTCGATATATTTAAAGTGAATGATGTAGGACTGAATGCACGATTTTACATGAAAATATGATGCAGTTGCTGTGTAGTTCAATACAATAATAAAACTAATATTTAAATTATTTCATTAGATTGTTTGATTAAAATATATTTAATAGGACACAACATTGCAATATAAAAATCTTTCAAATCAGCGCCATCTATGAATAATGACACAAACTACAAGTGACTGCATCAGAGCGAGTGTTTTAAACATTTTTAATTGAACATGGGTATTTTAAAGAATATAATTGTAGTGATTTTTGTAGAGAAATGCTTTTCCCAATTATTGTAGTATTGTATGTCAAAATGTGATCCCACCTGCCGTGTCCTATGTGTAATCCATACATTGTAAATGTTCGCATTATTAATTAATAATTTACACGTAATATTAAATATACTAGTCAAGCTGCATACATTCATATTGATATTGAAAATTCCCAATTATTACTGATTAGTTTTAAGGATAATTTCGCATTTATTATTACTGTAGCACAATATTTAATATTTTGTCGTCCCTTTAATGACATCAATTATTAAAATCCCTTTTATATTAAGTTACGTTAAAATAATTCATAAGAATTGGAAACAATGTTATAAGACATATTATGGATGGCATGTTGCATTATTATAAAAATTAAGGCATTCGTAATACTTTCCCTTTATGCATCTTCTATACAATTCCAATATACATATACCTAGATAAAACATATATGCTACCTTTCTCTTATATTACAAATATACAATTATTCGAAAAATATAATAAGCTTGTGCCAACCTGATGTTTGTCGTGCAATTTATTAATAAAATTCTTATATTGTCTTTCCGAAGGATTGACTTTTGTCCCAATGAGGCATATCAATTATCAACCCACTGCCATGTTCCAAATCTTTGAAGATTTTTCAATTTTATCATACAAAAAAATAATTTAATCCGTCTAATTACTTTATAATAATCCCACAATATAGTAGTGATTAAATATATTATATTTAAAAAAACATGTTACATAAATTGCACGGAAAATATTCGGCGGGTATATTAGTATTTAAAGGGAATCATTACTTTTGATCAATATAGATATAAAATCATAAAATATTGGGTCCAGAGCTTTGAAAACGAATTAGGAGGTAGGATTTTGTTTGCTTATATATACATATAAATGTAAAAAGTAGCTTTGAATTGTAGAAAAATTTGTAAAATGTCATAATAAACTGCCCTGTTCTGACAATTTTCATGTTTATATTTCTTATTTTAAAAATGACAAAATTTTAATCAAATATGCAATATTATATTAAGCTCATATTTATTATTAACCGAATAATTTTTTTTTTGTACGTACAGATTTACGTATTATAAATATAATTAAACCCAAGATTTTGGATGACACGGTTAGTATAATGATACTAATTTATAAATAAATAAAATAATAATAAATACACCCAACATTACGCAAAATATAAAAAATATAGTCATGAAAATTGTTTAAAATTAAACCCGGAAAGAATTAATCATATGAAGTACATATATTTGATGATATGTTCGATGCATAATTGTTTTAGTAAATGAGTTTCTTATGTATCAAATTAATCTGTAATGAATGTTTTCCTTTACACTATTTCAAACACTTACAATATATAAAAGTCTAACCAATACAAATCCTAGGGCGGCTATTAAGAACCGTCTTTCAAAAACGCCTTTGTGAACAACTTCGATTCTCTTGTGAAGCTTTTCTTCACTGTTATAATGCATCCACAAAAATTCAAAAATATAATATTTAGTTAGTTTATTTTCTTTCACTTATGTTAAACTTTTTTTTTCTATCGCAATCACTCCTCGGAGTTGAAATTGTATGCTTTATAGCTGAAATAACCTATAGCAATAATATACTCAATTACTAAAACATTAAACTTGTGTCAGTCATTGATAAAAGAGAGAGAAAGCTTCACTCAATGGGATTTGAGAATGCGAATATCGAAATATCGAATCCATCCAGACACTAGAATGCCAAATGTCTTACAAAACGTTCCTTGTTTCTAGTTGTAGATGTTGAGTTGGTTAGACCCGCATAGAGTTTCGTTTTAGATTTAGCCTAGACCTATAAGTCAGGGAGTTCTAATAGTGGCACAATACTTCAAACAGAAACCAGAATTGATGACATATAAAAAAACACGGCACATCCAATAATTTCGTTGGTATTGGAAGAAATGTCAATATAGAAGTACTTATCAACCACAAAGATGACATAAGAAATTTCGCAAGATACTAAGGTAAGTTTGAAATCACAAAAATATTCGGAGGCTACACGAAATTAATAGGTTCCAAACATTTAAGACCATTGGTCGTGAAATAATGAATTTGTATAGTGCCACTGTTGAGAATCAACGAAAAGTTTGTTTAAATAATGTGAATTGTTTCAATTTGAGTGCCTGATGTTTGTAAACATAATTTTTTGATCCCTCCGTGAGACCCGTTTGCCTTATTTTATTAGAGTTAATTTTGTAGGTCGCGTGTTTGTTAGTCGCTAGTCTAGGCATATTTAAGTGTTAGATGTATTCAAATCTTCTCTATTCGATGTTAAATAGTCATTCAGTATTGTAATTAGTATTTTTGGCAAGCCGTTTGATTATGGGGCGTATACTACGAGAGAAACCATTTTTTGTATATATCACTAACATTAATAAACAAGGTCATAATATAACATTATATCTAAATCAAATTATTCATTACTTCGTAAACCATAATAAAATCCACATTTTCAGGATTGAAAAGGTCCCAGGTCAAACTGCTTGCAACATTTAGCTTAAAATTTCATTGTAGTTATGTGTAAAAATAATTCACCAATTTTTTGATATTTACCCAGGGTCCAAACGAAACACCAAATCGCCCTTCATCCTTGGACTGTCCTGGACCATTCCTGTCTCATCAGCAGTAGACATTAGTGAGCCTTAGTGGAGCTTACAAAAAACTAGGAGACTTACTTTGGTAATAATGTATGAAATACAAATTAAAATACGTTTATTTCGTAAAGCCTAATTTCTGCAATTATGACAGTTTTTGAAACTTTCTAATTTCCAAAATTAGATGATAATGATTGATACGAAAGCGGATTCCAGTTGGGTCCGTTATACCAGGGATAAGACAATAAGGTTTATGACGAATTAGGATCGCGCAGTATTGCATGTGTAACAGAAATAGCTCCATATATTTATTTGTGCGGCTAAATCTACTGCTGTAGTCCTAACGCTTGTGCCATGCTTTCCTTATTGAGATTTGGGCGCAGATAAACATATTTGAAATACATCAATCGAAGTTTGGAAAGTTTAATCAATGATATTTTAGCTCAACGTAAAGTTATTGCAATGGAGCTGATACCAAGTGAGGCTTCTTCAAATGTACTTTTATATAACTGTTATTATCCTAATCTATGTCATTCAATATAAAGATAAAACATTTATGTAATAAAGTTTTTTCCTAGCATCGCATTAGTCCCCGCCCAAGTCTCAGAGCGTGAGTTTCCCTAATTTGTAGCCTACATTATAATCCCGTTGGACCACGTTAAGCAATATATCTATATATTTTATAGGCCCATAATACATAGTGACGTAGGCGTAGCTTACATGTAGAGTTTTATATTAATAAATTAATGTGGAGTATATTTAATGTCGTATATAAATGTTTTCACGTCAGTTTTGATTGTTGTTTCGAGATTTGTGTCACACGTTAACAGATGGCGTTACGGTCTGGTGTTGTACAGTTGTACATTTGGTAGATGCCATGATCAGCAAAAAAAACAATTGAAATTTTGTTCATGGAATAAGAACGTTATATTTAAATTTTATATCGTTTTGTTTTCTCTGTTGTTCAATGGTATTCACTTCTATATATTGCTTGTTATATTGTCTATCCATTGTACAGATAAAAAATATTGTGAAATCTCCCATACTAGACGTTAATAATTATGCTATATTACAATACCAGAAATATATGTATATTTATCAAAAATATTTGTAGAAACATAATCCAAGCTTCACCATTTATCGACTATATATTAGTTATTAATGAAGTACGTTACATTCTGGTTCGAGATTATTTTTATCAAATAATAATATTTCGCTTTTAAACCATCGCATTTTACCGTGAAATTTTTTATAGTTGTAGGAAAATTTCCCGACTTGTGCATAAAAGGTAACATCTGTAAAATATCCTTTGATGGTGCTTTAACTTATTCGTTTAATAAAGCAATATAATTCCAAAATAATTCCAAATTATTTACTTATATTCTAAAATACAAACATTCCTCCTTTCTTACTCAAGCATGTTTGAAAATGGAATTAAAATGGCGGCACCAAGTCGGGTTTCTCGTTAGCCAACGAACTGTATTCGAAAATATAATATCATATTTGAAAATCCAAATAACTGATTACAACATATCTCGTTTTACACGTTTTTTCGGATGACAATTTTTGCGCACAGCCCAATTATGTAATATTATAACATGTTTGACTCTTCTCATGTCGATATTAATTACCTAAGGCAGGGCTTCCCAAACTTATTTACACTATGACGCCCTATAGAATTGTTATTTTTCTTGCGACCCCCCCCCCCCCTATCATCAAAACTACCTAATTTTCTGGAAATGAAAACAGCAGTAGTCAGCGTAATATGAAGTTATCAGAAAAATACGGACAGCGAATGTTTGCCGATCGCCTCGCGACGCACCCAGGATGTTGCCGCTACGCTCTAGGGCGTCGCGACGCACAGTTTGGGAAGCCCTGACCTAAGGAAAGACCTTTTGACTCATACGTCGTAAATTCTCTATGACTTTGACATCTTACGTCATTTCCATGAGGAGAGTCGCTAGTATACTAGTCGTTTTGACAGACGTCAAAGTTTTGACAGTTGGCTGTCAAAAACGCATTTATCAGTATTAATTCACATGTAGTGTTTATAAATAATTTGATATGTGTATGCTGTATAAAACAATTTATCCGTTGTTATATGTAAACATTTCGAAATATATTCTGATGTTTTATTATATAAAATTAATGGAGTTTTATTTTAATTCACATTTTCAAATTCTTAATATAGGATTTGACAGCCCCGTGGCGCAGTTGGCTAGACACCAGCTTGCGAAACGAGCGGCCACGGGTTCGATCCCCGCACCGAGACAAATGTTTGTGTGATCCACAAATATTTATTTCGGGTCTGGGTGTTTGTGAGACCGAAAAGTCTCTCGTAGTTTCTGATACCCACGACACAAGACTCGTATCTTAGTGTGGGGTCAGGACTATGTGTGTGACTGTTGGGTGTGTGTGTGTGTACATTTCTAAATATTCGCACCTCTACACATTCGGACATCTGCACGGTCAAAATTGCAAAAATTCGTATTTATAAATATTCGCATATCCCTTACGCAATTTTAATATCAGTAAAGACAGTATTTGGGAACTACAGACTTTAGTAACATACAAATTGTTTATAAAGGAATCTTACAACAATTAATTAGGATTCACGTGAGACATCCTACAAGAAAATGCAGTTGTGACTAAAACAACGGTACAAAGTTAATTAAAATTCACTGATTTATTCATTATTTGCACAGACTTAAATCTATTAAATATTTACATTGAATTTTAAGGCAAGTCAATCACAATTGGACCAATTTCAACATGAATTCATCAATCGCTATTTACATAATGCAGACAATTTTTATAATCAACTTCGCAAAAAATATTAAAATATATAATTAAGAAAAATGGCAAATACTTTAAAAAACATTTTAAGAAGAAAAATAAAAAAGGCGCTAAAGCCTATTATAAACACTATTAAATATCATTAAGGGTACTTCTTAATGCAATCAAGAAAGACAAAAAGAAGTTAGATAAAATAAGTCAGTAAGTATAGACCCAGGTTATAAGATAATATCTTGGCGATCCTAATTTTTGTAATATTCAAAAAATAATTTTGCCATCTTTAGTGTTCTACATACTTAAAAGAAATATTACAAAGTAATTAATTATTAATACGAATGTAGCATTTATACAAATTTGTACATAATTTCGAAAACGATTCTTAATCGCGGTAACAATTCAAAAACACATTCTTGTTGCGATTTATAAACATACCTTTGTAATTCCTCAATTATCCGTGTCTACCAATCATATCACTAGGTTTATTTCTATACTGGGTGTATTTAGACCGTGATCGAAAACTGAACCAGGTAATAGCGAGGGTGATCACAAACCCAGTGGCGATATTAAAAATCGCGACAAAAAATAAAAATTTTGACGTTTTCCATACAACCATCGGTGGTAAAAGTATGTGGTTTGTATGGAAAACCTCAAAAATTTTACTGTTTGTCGGGATTTTCTTTAATGCCAGGGGTTTGTAATCACTATCGCTATTACCTGCCTCAGTTTTCGATCACGGTCTAAATACATCCTGTATATATATAAAATGAATATACATACACGCACACAGAAACCCCCTTATGAATATGGTGTGTTTCTTTTTACAGCTACTTTACTTGGTCCCACGAACTAACATGCAAGCATATTTCCGAGTTCAGGGCACAGTTCCATCCCTATACCTTAAATTATTGTGTCAATCTCAGATTATTTAAATGGCTATTAAATCAGATTTAACAAAGCAAATTGTATAAGACAAAATGCATCGTTACAAACTGTTGCTGCAAATTTATAAAAAAAAATTATACACGAATAGTTTCATTCAAAAAAAATTCAACACACAATTATCTACACAAACTCTTATTAATCGTGCCTCGTGGTCTCGTGGTACAAGTATGTGCCGTGCGATCTAGAGGTCCTGGATTCGATTCCCGGGTCGGGCAAAGTAAACTTTTAGGTAGGTATCTAGCTTTCCTCAAGATGTTTTCTGTCACCGTTAAAGTATGATTTATTACAAATAAATTTTATTAAAATTGGTTGGGGAATTAAAAAGTTATTGTTTAATAAGGAAAATCAAAATCTTTCGGTAAAACAGCGAGACAATAAGATAAGGATTGCAGTTAATTATATATATGCACCATTATTGGAAAGTTGAGGGGGAAATTTCAACCGCACATTTAAAAGGAAGTATGACGCTTACAGCATTTGCACTTAAATGAGTGTCAGAAAAAAATTGTCGATAAAATAATATGCAAAAGAAGTAATATTATCAACAAATATTTTTTCTCAGTAGCAGCATGGAGTCTGGAAATGTGCCCGAAAAACGGCAATAGGCTCGCCCCCTATTACGTTGGACTGATACCTGGCGAAATGTGGGTGCAGAAATGCACCTCTGCCTACCGCTTCGGGGAATATAGCCGTGAGGTATGTTTTTGTTTCTTTTGTGTGTTCTTATTATTCGTGTGTACTTACTATTAATTATCACTTGCATTAACGGTGAAGGAAAACATCGTGAGGAAACCAGCACACCTAAAAGTTCTTAGGAATTTCTGAGGTGTGTAGTCCGCCAACCCGCACTAGACCAGCGTGGCAGACAAAAGCCTCAAAACTCTTAGTGGTAAAGGAGGCCCGCGCCCAACAGTGGGAGGTATATGGGCTGATGATGTATCACACCGCGAGCCTTCTTTAGAGTACATGATATCCATCTTCAATAAGTATAGTCAAGTAAAATTCAGTTGTCATTGTTGAAATAACTTGTCTTTAGTCTGTTTCAAGCCTCCAAAACCATTATATTAATGTAATTTTCCTCTTCAAATTGTGACTTGATATTTTAGTTCAGAAGGTCTCGTTGTCGAACCACTGCCACATCCTCGGCTTGGTGTAGTCCAGTTCGTACTCCTCACACTTTTGGCCAGTGATCCTGGAAATACATTAACAGATAGTGAGGAACTTAATTTTACTCAAAAAGAAATGAGTCAAATTGTTTTTGATAAAATATAAAATACAGAAATAGAACTCATTGTTTTAAATAAGGTTCGTGCCCAGCAGTGGGGGGTATATAAGTAATAATTAAATACACCCAACAGTCACATACATAGTCCTGACCCCAGACTAAGATACGAGTCTTGTGTCGTGGGTATCAGAAACTACGAGAGACTTTTTCGGTCTCACAAACACCCAGACTCGAAACAAATATTTGTGGATAATACAAACTTTTGTCTCGGTATGGGATTGAACCAGCGGCCTCTCGTTTCACTATCTGGTATGTAGCCAAATACGCTAGGGAGGTGTCATATTGGTTGATGCTTATCTATCAGGACCCTAAACTACCCACATTTTTTAAGGCAAATTATGGGAAAATAGTCAATATTAAATTCACTATTAATCGCACTAAACTTTCAAATTACATTAACATTTTAAAATAAATATGAATATGTATAAAATTATGAAAGAGAACCCAACCGTTAAATCTATAGTGTGAAAATATTCAGTGACTAATTAATTACGCCCATTTCAAAAGTAATATAAACTAAATTATAATTTAAATCGTCGTAATTTGTACTGGTTTCGCAACTTTATAATACTAAATACTTTTTAAATTCTATTTTCAACCGCCTCTTTGAAAGCGAACATAGAATGGTTTTACTCTCATTATCGAGAATTAGGAATTTACTTTAGACCTTTCAATCAATTTTATAGCAGTGATGGCCTCGAGGTTTAGGTGCGTCGTGGGTCAAAACCTCCGACTTTTCCAAGTTGTGATTTCACAATGAATTAATTAAATTATCTATTTTCTTAGGAATTTCTTAGGCGTGGTTCGCCAGCGCACTAGTCCAGCAAAATGCAGTAAGGCTAAAATCTTCATATTTGTATACGAGGCCCTTGCCCAGCAGTGAAACGTATTGGGGCTATTGATGACAGAAAAGATCATAGCTTACCTAGTGCGTCTCACGCATCTGACGATGGGATGGGCCCGCCTGAAGCACTGAGGGCCTAAAACGTTGAAGTAAGTGAGGCCAATTTGTGCGGACACCAGGGAGTTAGTCCGACGCAGGCACTCGCGGAACTTCATGTCACAGCTGCAGTGGGACCTGGAATAATATATTCCAAATATTAATAATTATAAATCTTATCCTAAATGATCGAGACATTCGATGTTAGGCTAGCTTGGAATGTCCTGCTGCACAATAGATTGACATCTTAATAAACATTATGGGTCAAATAAAATTACATAAAACTTCAAACTCAGTCTGAAGTCAGTTTTCGAAGTTATGTGTGTATTCAAATTGAATTATCACTTGCTTTAACGGTGAAGGAAAACATCGTGATGAAACCTGCACACCTAAAAGTTCTTAGGAATTTCTTAGGTGTGTAGTCCGCCAACCCGCACTAGGCCAGCGTGGTGGACTATGGCCTAAACCCTTTCAATGGTAGAGGAGACCCGTGCTCAGCAGTGGGCGTATATGGGTTGATGAAGAAGAAGAAGAAGTCTGAAATACTTTCATTAATCATCAAAAGCAGTCTTTAAACCATTTATAATCTAACTATAATTGTATCAAACAATTTATATCTAAATGTACTACCAACAACGCATAACTACCAACACAAAGTTACCTCATATGAAATGAAATGAAATGAAATGAAATGAAATGAAATATTTATTGAATCTATAAAATGTCAAATACATCACTTAGATTCAGTCATTTCAAATTTTACCACCCTGTTCGGAAGGCAGTCATCACTAGAGAAGAACGGGCAAGAAACTCTAGTGTTGCTCTTTTCCAATCAAGAGATAGCTTACAATATTGTTTTACAAAGACTTAATTTCCCGAATTAGAGCAGCTCATTGATACAAAATCAGAATGTTGTGTTGCATATTAGAACAGGCATAAGGGCACATAGCGATCGCACGGGCGCAAACCTGATCTCTAAGGTTGGAGAATGGTATCGAAGGTTTTTATGTATCGACCCACATTTAAACTAATTAG
Organism: Cephonodes hylas; assembly: GCA_030295005.1. Taxonomy (NCBI): domain Eukaryota; kingdom Metazoa; phylum Arthropoda; class Insecta; order Lepidoptera; family Sphingidae; genus Cephonodes; species Cephonodes hylas. The sequence continues at coordinate 362,776 of AP025383.1, forward strand.
AAAACCAATGTTATTTATGTGTCAATGGAATGCTCTAGAAGGGAGATTGTATTCTTCTAAAATATTGTAGAGATCGCTTTTCACTGCATCAAGGAATCAGGTAACGGTATTAAATTGAATTATGAGACAATTTTCATAAAACAAGCACGATCTTAAAACTAATAACAGGAAATTTAAACGAATTCGTAATAAGGAAGAAATATGTTAGCAAATCTACTACAAATTATGAAATATTAGTACATACTAAATGTTTAAATAACAATTACCATGGTCCATCACGATTTTATAAGGCACGACATCACACGAATCAAAATAATAGTCGTATGTGATTGGTTTAGTAAATAATTTCGTAATAATCATATTTAGGATCAAAGCATTAAACTGATTTGACTATAATAGTAATATCGATCACTAGCTGTTGCCCGCTACTTCGTCCGCGTAGACTACAGGATTGAGTTCAGAAAGAAAATAACTTGTAGTCTATTTTACTCCTTAGAGTCCTATTTATGCCCATACCAAAAATCATACAAATCGGTAAAATTATTTAAACGTGAAACCGTAACGCGCCGGTCGGCGCCTAGTACATAATTATTGCGCGCTTGATGATTATTTTGAAACTGCGATATCTTCTAAGATACTCATTGAAATAAAATCATGTAAAGGGAAAATTTCTTTTAATTTAAATACTTATACTAAATAACGCATTTATTTGGATAAGAATTAATATAATCTTTATAAAATACCTTCACAAAAAATGCTTTATTTTAGAACTTTAGTTAGCATAAAAGAGGTTATAGTGAACCAACCCTAAAAGTTACACATAAGCTACCGCTGACTTTTTTGTAGATATTATCAAGCTTTACAACTTTTTTCTAGAACTCAACTAGATATCTCCCATAGGTAAGACAGCGTTTGCAAAAAACGGTTTCGTTCGGCCGTTTTTTCTCCGACTTACTTCGCAAATCCTGCTACAACAAAAAGTCTTATCATTTTTCGGTTTAATGTATAGCCTATGACACTCACAAAGAACGTAGCTTTCTAATGGTAAAAGAATTTTCAAAATCGGTTCAGTCGATCCCGAGTTTACTTTCTACAACGTCACAAACATACAAACTCACAAACCTTACCTCTTTATAATATTGGTATAGATTAGTATACATTATAAAATTGGTTTAGTAAATAATAAATAAATAAATAAAATAAGTTTCGTAATACTTTATACACACATATAAATTTCGTAAGTATGTCTGTATTTGTGGCGCAATTTACTAGTAGCAAAGTTATTCAAGCAGAGGCTGCGGGCTCGATCCCCGTCCCGAGAAATGTTAGTGTATCTACAAATATTTGTTTCTTGTATTTGTAAAAACCACAAAGTCTCTTCTAGTTTTAATTTCAATTAGTATCTCTAACTGGCTTCTGAATTATGTAAGTATAAGTATGAATATTGGGTATATTTATTTGTCTACTAGAAATCATACATCGAATTGCAGAGCAGCATCGAATTCCTAAGAACTTTTAGTTGTGCAGGTTTCCTAAATATGTTTTCCTTAAAGAAAGGTCGTTAAAGGAAGTGATAATTCATTGTAAATACACGTATAACTTGGAAAAGTCAGAGGTGTGCCTGAGGTTTGAACCCGCGACCGCCGAGATTTTCGACCGCGCGCCTAAACTTCAAGGCCATCACTCCTTAAGAAATGATTATAACGAGACAATTATCTGCTCATAGTAAAACAATATCTCGATGTAAGCCCACGAGGCGTGTGATTAGATAACACGGTTGCGCAACAGTTTGAGCGACGCCGGCGCGGAGAAAGCGCTCCATCGATTCATTTCTTTAACACTTTACACGGTGCATTTAATTGTTCTGCTATTGTAAAGAGTTTCACAATGATCCAAATTCGAGTATATTGAAAATTTGATCGAGTTTATTCGGAGAGAATCGGAAAATAGATTTCTGTTTTTGTAAAATCTATATGTTGTTAGAAGTAGTGATGGCTTCGAAGTTTAGTCGCGCGGTTTGGAATCTCGACAGTCGCCGCGGGTTCAAACCCCAGGTTACACACTTCTAACTTATCGAAATTTCTTGTGTATTTCAAATAAATCACCAATCAAGTGTGCCAAGTAAATTACGTCCTACGACATCAAGACTGAGAAGAGATTTCTATATGATTTTTGTATTCGCAGTTTGTGACTATGTTTGCAGCAATATGTCCCTTATTGTATTAGACTCACATCCTGGCGAGAAATGGTTGAATGTATTTATAAAATTCTTCCTACTTCTTAATCAAGTTATTTTCAGTGTATCAGTGTTCTGCCCTAGAATACTAGAAGCGTTACAGTTATTAGTATCATGTCTAGTATTTATGTATTTGTTTATTGAAGGGCCAGTATATTCTCATAGTATGTAAAATTGCTTTTGGATTTAAAGCTGAAAGATTTTAGGTTTTTGTTAAGCCCGCTGTATATGTCCGTATGTACGCAGATGATCTAACTGCAAATACAAATGACTAGCAACTACATAGTAGCACAATGTGCAGCGGTTATTAAACCCTTGTGGAACAGATAGCATGTTAACGGTTTGTCCGTCCGTCTGTCACGCTCCATCAGCCCATCTTGCGACAGACACCACGGCCATCGGTGTGCAAATACATCGCAGAGCTTTCTAGACAATTAATTGAATCTTTTGTAATAAAAATATACATTTTATGAGTACTAAAATGGTCGCGCTAAGTTAGGTACAATGACATTAAAAATAGTCTAGGTTTTTAATTTTTCTATTTTACCAAAATTTATTGAAATTGTGACAATAGTTTTAAGTATATATTTTTGTAATATATACTTTAAAAACTGACAAAAAATATGTGATGTGCGCTGAAAAAAATTCCTTAACATCTCTCCTAAAAGATAAACGAGAGTCCAAAAGTGTGAAAAAAATGCACGATTAAACCCCGGACCTCTAATAGCACGGTACAAACTTATACCGCAAAACCAAGAAGCAGTAAAAATAAGTATCCTCATAAAATGACATGCTAGTATCTAAGAAAGGAAGTTGACTCAACGCATATCAGTAACTACGTACTTTTAAACCTTAAGTCCCCTTCGACATTAATTAAATTCCGAACATAAAGGAAATGTGATCTAGGCTAAGCCCTTCTATTCGCAAGTGGTTCGCCGTGAAACAAACCATTGAACCAAGTGAACGCTCGTCACGACGTCACGAAATATCAATATCTAACTGTTGCACTTAATTGCTTATACGATACTACATATATACATGACCTCTCGCCTGTATTTCACGAAGGGGTAGGCAGAGGTGCGTTTCTGCACCCACATTTCGCCAGGTATCAGTCCCACGTAATAGGGGACGAGCTTATTGCCGTTTTTCAGGCACATTTCCAGACTCCGTGTTGCTACTAAAAAAATCGTATTGAAAATCCCAATAACACTGCCCGTGAATCAAACCAAAGACCTCTAAGTCGCACGGCTCATGCTTGTATCGCGAGGTAACGAGGCAGTTACGCGAAACTTTCCTCTCCAAATTATATTTTCTATTACTGCTGTGCTCCCATTTGTCGTATCATTTCTATTTTTATTTTCCTGCCTACGTTTTAACCCGGTTGTTATACTGAGAAGACTTAAGATTCTGCATCCTTTTAGGGTATCAATTAAAAATGTGATTTATCCTAAACGCAGGCACACGGTTTCGTCACCATTCAAATAAGGTATTAACCGGGTGTGTATGTAATACAAGTTAATTACTGAATAATTCATTATAGTATGAACTGTTGCAGAAATACGGAAAGACATTAACGCTACATAATTACTGGACTTCCCTTGCAAATTTAGTGGTAATTTTAAATTGCGTCAGTAAAGGATAATGGAATGTCCCAATATTCGTATTAAGCGGCCGCCCAACGAGTTTTTTTGATGTAATTTTCTCATTATAGGGGAATTATTTAACCTTATATTAAAAAATAACATGTCTAGAAATTTAATAAGAAGAATTGTATACTAACGTTCCAGAATTCGTGTTTTAATCTCTATTTTTAAACTCCATGCTAATAACAACACAATCACGCTTTCCTTAATACGAAAACCCACCCCAAACTCATCTAAAGCATATTAGAGTTACATTAAAGTTAGGTACCTCGACCACCTGATCTAGAAAATTGCCGGTCGACCAAGTTAGCGAATATGCAAACAATGGTAGTACATAGTAACACAACCTAATGGTCTACATATCATCCGGCACAAAATAGGTGACGTCTGACGACTCTGGGATCTTGTACTGCAAACCATAAAATACAGGAAGTATTTAACTTCTTCTTCTCTAACCATCGACAACATCAAAACTATGAGACTAATAAGCTATAAATCTTACCTGGTGAACAGTCCAGTATTAGTTAGCCCGTACTTGGTCTCCCCCGCCCTGATGTAGAGCTTGCAGGCGTCGTGCTGGCGACAGCAGGTGTCCGTGAAGAAGAACAGGCCCAGGTCACTAGACCGCGCTGTGGCCGACCGCCCGTCGCCGCACCATACTGTTCCTGTACCACAACACTTTTTATGCAAGGTGTATTTAGCCTGTGATGGAAAACTAAGGCTGGTAATAGCCATGGTGATCACAAAACCCCTGGCATTAAAGAATCCCGACAAAAAATAAAAATTTTTTCGTTTTCCAAACAACCTGGTTCTGCCTTCGCTTCCAATCACGGTCTGAATATACCCAGTATAGAAACAGTTAAAAAACCCTAAAATATGAAAAAAATAGCACTAAAAATACATATATTTATTTGAATTCACGTTTTTCCAAATAGAAAACTAATAATAACAGTATTAAAACACGTGAATACAATATTTTATCAATTTTCTTGTTTACAAGATCATTAACAATTTGAATAAGCTTTATTATTATTTAATATCCGATATAAATACAAATCTATTAAAATATGTAATCGTGAATACTGCCATTTTATAATATGCATTTAACCTTTATTACTACGTTATCTAATAAACTACAGGTCTGACCTTAAAATGCCAAGGTAAGCCTTTCAAATGCATGTATAACAGCATGTCTATCTTGGGAGTTCACAGAATGTACTAAATGAGTACATTATCAACCCATATAGTCCCACTGCTGGGCAAGGACCTCTTCTACAACTAGAAAGGGTTTAGGCCATAGTCCATCACGCTGGCCTAGTGCGGGTTGGCGGACTACACACCTAAGAAATTAATGAGATTTTTTAGGTGTGCAAGTTTTCCTTCACCGTTAAAGCAAGTGATAATTCATTGTAAATACACACATAACTCGAAGAGTCAGAAGTGTGTGCCTGAGGTTTGAACCCGCGACAGCCAAGATTTTCAACCGTAGACTTTTCTAGAGACTTTCGTAGATTTTCCTAGAGTCCATCATTTATTTAAGATTAAGATTTTACATACATAAACTCACGCCTATATTCCCTGACGGGGTAGGCAGATGTGCATTTCTGCACCCACATATCGCCAGTTACTGCCCCACGTAATAGGGGGCAAGCCTATTGCCTTATTAAGATTCTATTACCTGGGTAAATCGCCTGAACCCGGTCCTTGAATGTGTCAACTACGGAATTAGCGACGTTGGCGACGCTGGTCACTCCTGACGCCAGGCTGGAGACGAACCCTCGGTCTGTGTCCAAGGAGCCGATGTCCCGAACTCCGGCCATCAGCTGGCTGAGAGGCTTTGAGATGCCAGTCGATATGGTCTTGATAATACCGCGAGTAAATTGTCCTGACAAGGAGAAAGGAGATGTGATTTAAAGGCATTCCTCATCCAAGCAACGACTTTCTCCACTATTAAGCTAGGTTAGACTTTAATTAACAATGCTAACGTTTTTGAGGCTGATAGGGTTGGTATATTTAAGGGGAATATTTTATACAGAAATCTTAGCTATGAAGACTTCATCAAGATGTTTTCCTACACCGTGTATCTAATACATAGAGTTTTAATATAGCTGGAAAAAGCTACTGCTTTGTGGCTCGATGGTTTCTTGGCAAACCGTGACTAATCCTCAAAGTCATTACGCACTTCAATAACAAACGATCAAGAAATAAAAAGACAAAAACAAATAGTTCAGTATTGCGTCATAAGATGTCGCTGTTACAGAAAAACAATAGCTAAAAGGCCTTGGTATATCTTTCAATCGATTTCCACTAAGTAAATCCGCGTTAAGCCGTTGAATTATACTTCTTTTTGTATTTATGTACCGCATTTTAACAATAGTCTTCGTTGCGGTTTGACAATCGAAAGCAAGCGTTAAACTAGACAGTATCTGTCGAAACAAATGCTAGGTTAGGCAAGTGTCAACAACAAGCCTTACAATAATAATTTATGCATCTTGACATTTCCTTGCGTCAATTGAACCAGAACTAAAATATTTTATTTAAACAAGATACGATTAGTTGAAATCGGAATGAGAGTTACCCTACTTGTTTTAAATATTACATTAATTGAAATTCTTAATTAAACTCTTTTGCAATACCTATGACTTGCTACGTTATTAATAATTATAATTTAAAAGGATATGAACTAATAAACTTACCGATCCCGCCATTTTCTTCCCGACTCCTCAATCTCTCAGCCTCCAAAGCCTCGTTTTGCCTCTGCATTCTTTTAAATAAATCATAAATACTCTTTGGTACTACTCTCTCGGCTACCGTTTCCACTACGCTCTCCACAACGCTTCCAGCCAATCCGAAGATCACTGATAACGCGTCATTCCTTGGCGCTGTGGTTGGTACTACATCTTTAGAATCATAGTAATCTTCAGGTACATCTATCTGATCATCTGCATCGAGCTCAGTGAAAATAGGAACGTCTTCGTCACTTTCCTTGGTAACTGAATCGGATCTGCTAATATTCTCTCCTTTTTCAGTTGTATTTAATAAACCAGGTACTGTTTCATTTGCGTTGATCGTTTTATTTGTCAGTTCTCTTGTTTTGTTTAATATTTCAAGGTTGGCAGTTTTCATATTTTCATCAGTAACGTTAGTATTAACTACAACTATAGTGGAGTTTAGTATTTCTATTGGATCAATTGTTGATGTGGGTTCAGTCACATTGTCACTTGTTGTTACATCGTCTATGTTCGTAATTGTATCGTTGGATATCCCAGTATCATTATTTTCAAGCAGTTTCAATACTTTTAATGGTATAACTGTATATTTTTGGTCAATATTCTCCTCGTCTTTTACAGTTGTTGTGAATTCTGTTGTCGTCTCACTATTTTCTGTTGATGTAGGAAGTGTAACAGTTTGTTTAATTTCTATTTTTGGCACTTTTTGTGTAGTTGATAGTGGTATAACAGTCAAGTCAGGTTCTGTAGTACTTTCCATAATACTAACTAATGTATCTTCCGTTGTACTTATAAGTTCTAATGGTATTACACTGTAATCTTGTGTTGTAGTGTCTTCATTATTTATTTGTACATTAGAATTACTATTTAATTTAGCATCATTAACGTCTTCGTCGGTATTTTCCTTAATAATAGTATATTTATGAGTTTCTTTATCAAAATTGTCTTCATGCCAGGGTACAGTTCCATACTTCTTATTGAATTTGGTGGAATAATCTTCGTCGAAATCTATAATGTTGCTTTCAAAGTGTTCATCGGTTATGACGGTGGGTGGTTCTTCATGTTTCTTGACGGTTTTAGTATGTATCGGTAGTGTGTATATGATTAATGTTAGCAAGATAATACTTGCGAGGATTTTATAAAATTTCTTTCTGGCTGGATGGTACATCTTTGCGTAATTCATCTGTAACAACAAGTGATATTAATTAAATGCAACTTGAATCTTTAAAACACGCCAAATTTTAATTTACCACCCAGTTCGGAAGGTAGTTATAACAAGAAAACACTGGACAAAAAACTATTTCCTGACCCCACACTAAGATACGAGTCTTGTGTCGTGGGTATCAGAAACTACGAGAGACTTTTCGGTCTCACAAACACCCAGACCCGATTTGTTTTTCTCTTTAAGGTAAGTACCACATATTTTTTATATTCCATTTATTTTCAATCTTTTACGTTATTATATTTAGCTACGTGATTTAATTTAGTCACTGCGTTTTTTATTAAGTGTAGGGTCTATGGAGCGTGACTTAGATCCGTTAAAAAAATATTGACACGACTGATTTTCACAAGATACTTATTTTTAGAAGAAACAATACTTAAAAAAAACCGTATGATCGTCTCCAAGGTACATCCAATGTGTCTCTACCAAAATAGATCAAAATTGGTTCTGGTATTTAGACGTGGAAGTATAACAACCTGACTTTAGCATTAAAAATAGGATTAAAACCGTTTCTAATCTAGATTTTTACAAAGTTAGACTTGCGATACTTTGCTAACATAGTTACGTCATTAATTAAAAGAGAAAACCGCTCTAGATAGCCAAACATAGACTTTACAGATAAACATACACGTTACACATGTTCACGTTTCTTGGTATTTCTCAACATATCAACCCAGTTATCATTATCATCACCATCGTAAGCCCTTAAACGTCTCATTGCTATGTACGGACCTCTTCTACAACTGAGAGTACTGAGGCTTTAGACCACCACGCTGACGTACCTAATGCGAGTTTGTAGACTACACAGTACACACATAAGAAATACCTAAGAATTTTCAGGTCTGCAGGATTCCTCACGATGTTTTCTTTCACCGTTAAAGTAATTAATGATTATAAATAAAACAGGCATCACTGTGCACAACCCGGGAGTCGAATCCAGGACGCAAGCCGCTATAACACCATGGGACTAACAAGGCAATATATCTACGTTAAATCTATGAAATTTTATGATACAGTCTGTGTCGAAAACGCATTTCATTTAAAACAATTTACATATTGCTGTGAATTTGACTCGAGTGGTTACTAAACTTTTATATTACGCTTATCCTTGGATTGAGTTTCTATTATTTTGTCAGCTTTTATCTACTATAACTTCGTAAATAAATGATGTGAACGATGTTTTGTAGATAAATAATATAAAACAATTTAAATGTTAAAAACTTTACTGCCCCGTTAGGCTTTCTGGCGCACTTTTTTGCATCAAGATGCTGCGCGTTCGAATTTAAGAAAAAGTTTTGATCTATTCTATCTGGATATAAATATATATCCTCCCGTCTGTTTTCTTCGAAGAGCTAGGTTTAAGTGCATTTCAACATCCATAATTCTCCAGGTATGTATCAGCCCCATGGGGAATAACCATTTGCCGTTTATGGTGGATATTTCCAGAATCCGAGCTACTACTAAGAAGAACTCTTCCTATAAGCAAAACCCAATAAAATCTAAATTGACCCAAGAATTGAACCCGAGATCTCTACATTGAAGCCCACGATTTTAAGAACGGGCTTTACCCAAGTATTTCTTAGGAATTTAGGTGCTGCTAGATTTTAACCTACTTGGTTGAGGTACCCAGCGTGTCTATTATCTTTCATCAAAGCTATAAATAAAGAAAACGTCAAACTGTCACATAGCCCTGTCTCTCTTCCACAAACAAGATGTGATGTTATGAAACCTTTGTTAAAGATAGTAGGCACATTTCTGCGTAACACTTGCATAATAAATCGGCAGTGTCAAGCATTAGCGTCTCACAATACATCACTTATCCTAATGGCTTTAGCTTTACGGATATTACAACAAATATTCGTTGATCATCATGAGCCTTCTCTTACTAAGAGGGTTTGTAAGTTCACCACGATGAGTGCGGGCTGGCGGACTATATTATAGGGATCGGAAACTGAGGTAGGTCATAGCCAAGGTAATGAAAACCCCCTGGTGTTAAAGAAAATCCCGACGGAAAATAAAAGTTTTGACGTTTTCCCAACTATAGATCAAAAATTTATGTGGTTGTAAGAAAAAAAATTTTTTTTTCAATTTATTTCTTCTATAGAAGCCTAAAAGCCATACAAATTAATTGTGTACTGTATAGTTATTATTTATTGTGCGGTCAGTATATGCTCATTTACACGACAAATTGATTCTGCAAGGTACGCATTTATCGCTCAAAGATTATCCATTTTATAAGCGATCACTATTTCTTTCTACCAACATTAAGCATTGTGAACCACACTTCTCAAAGTTAAGTCTCATTCATATGTAAAGATTGAGTGACAATGCGAAAATCCCACGAAATCAGAGTACATTACTAGATACTATCTTGAAGTGTCCGTTCCCACGACAGTATGTTGCAACACCCTACAAGGCTCAGTTCGTATTAATGTGGGATTGGGTTGCGAAACTTAGTAATTAAGTTTGGCCCTTCTGTGCGTTAGTATTTGATGTTGATTCATATAAACTTTATTTAATTATTTATTGCTGGCATTTTCATAATAAGAATGAGACGAAAAAAATTTACTTTCTTTTGGTAGTTGAAGATATTGGAGATTATAAAATTTCGTCAAATACTGCATAAATATACTATGCCTTTGGATCACCGTCAACAGTTTCCTAGTTTGACAAAGTTTTATTGTTTTTAAAAAAAGGTTTCCTTCTTTTTTGCCCCAAAGGACAGCTTAAATTTGGACTTACCATACATTTTTGTGACTAGGCGATTAGACTTCTGCGTAAGTATACTTACAAGTGCATACATACATAAATAATATGTAAAGCAACTACGACACACGACCAGAATAAGTTCAATAAATTTTGCTCTTACAAATTTTATTAAGAACCTAATCAAATCCCAACTTTTACTGAAGTCTGAATATATGTGTGAAAACTATCCCAAACACTACAGAAATAGGGATAAATATCTCTAAATGCCAGTGCAATACATTCCCAGAAGTTACAAAAGTTACTAGTTAAGGAACCTGTTTACTTGTATAGGACGACAATCCCTACCGCATTCTAATCTAACTTGTAACTTTACTAACCCGTAGTATCTAGTATATTCCATTTTAGCTCTAATATATGCAACCATCGGTTCAAAATTATAAAGTAAAATTTATATGTAGACACTCACGCCTGTATTCGAAGGTGTAGGCAGAAGTAAACCCAATATCTATGTTTCATCAATTGTGTTTTTACGCAACGTAATTAGGGGCAAGACTACTGCTGTTTCTGGGGGATATTTCTAGAATAATATTTACATTTTGACTTTTTTGACAGGAGAAGTAATTATTTGTAGAATATGTTATTTTAAAGGTGAATGAAAACATCATGAGGAAACCTGCAGGCCTAAAAGTTCTTAGAAATTTCTTCAATGTGTAGTTCACCAACTAGGCTAGACTTTTATCAGTTGTAGAGCAGGCCTATGCCCAGTTGTGGGACGCATGTGGGCTGATACATTATAATGTAGATCAGATTACAAAAGGTCACAATGATAAAATTGGGATGTTGAAAGTTAGTACCACTTTAGACCTTAACATAATTTGGTAATCCAATTATTAGTTCAACTTTCGTAAGAGTACCTTCGCTTGTGACCTCAGCCCAAGATGTGTCAACTAATAACACAAATATGTACCAGATGACCTTAGCAACTTAACCAAATAGTTTAAAAAATAACATCACATTTTTAACTCGGAAAATGACAGAATTTATTGACTGCCTCATGGTCTCGCGATACATATATGAGAGATCTAAAAGTATCTTCGATTCTCTAATTCTTCAAATTCACGAATTCTTTCGATTTCTTCGAAACTCGCCAACTATTTCATTAGACTTTACCTTTGTTTTTTTTTTAAACCATGTATCAAAATGTGGTTGTAAAAACGAAATCTACCTACTTGGGGATAAAGGCGTGTAGCATAATAACATTCGATAATAACAATGGTTAATGCGAGCACTAGGCCAGCTTAGTGGACTCAAGCCTAAATCTTCTTTTTCACAGAGGACACCGCGCTCCGCAAGAAAATCACTACATAGTATAAAACAAAATCGCTTTCTCTGTCCCTATGTCCGTTTGTATGCTTAAATCTTTGAAACTACGCAACGGATTTTAATAGATAGAGTGATTGAAGAGGAAGGTTTATATGTATGATAACATCCATTAAATATCAGCATTGCACCCGTGCGAAGCCGGGGCGGGTCGCTAGTAATAATCTATAGTACTATACTAATAACAAGAATTGATTTCTTTTCTTTATTTAGTTGAACATTTTATTAAGAACTACTGGTTCAATTTGAAAAAATATTTTCGTTTAGAACAGGCCATCTTTTAAAAAAGACTATAGTACGCATATAATACATACAATTTATCGCGCTACGGCAATTTAAAAACTCATTTTAAAATGCTAAAATGTTACCTACGGAGAAACACCCAGTTTAATAAATCCACCCAACAGTGACATATTGTACACAGGTCTGATCCCACACTACGTGACAAGTATTGTGTCGTGCGAATCAGAGATTACGAGAGACTTATTCGGTTTCAAAAACACCCAGACCCGAAACAAATATTCGTGCATCACACAAACATTTGTCTTGGTGCGGGGATCGAACCAGCGGCCTCTCGTTTCCCAAGCTGGTGTCTAGACAACTGCGCCAGAAGGCTGTCAATGTGTTTGTTAGCTCATTCCGTTTGTCAAATATTTCTTAGTATACAAATCTCAAGTACCGTCAACACGGTCTCACAGCCGGCGGCAATTGATCAGTAAATAATGTTGAAAGTCAGAGCAAGAAAATGTCAAGGCGCTGTTGCAACAAGCGACGATAGACGCTAAACGACTGCTTTTTGTATTATTTCTTCATTTTAGAAAAAAATCTGTGGGAGATGACCTACCGTGAATATACCGTATTTGACGCAAAAAAGTAGAATTTAAAATGGAGCAAAAAATATTTCGGCACTTTGTAATGAATATAAAGCTAATAGGGCTTGATAAAAGCTCATCAATAGTTTATATATATATTTTGTAACACGATTAAAAAAAAACAAATGGGGCTTAATGCTCTAGTCTCGTTTAAATAGATTTTGTAAACCAATTTCAGTAAACATCCCTTAGTAATCTAATATTTTTCCAGGATAAATATCAAGAATCTCACTTCTTGGAACTTTTCACCCACTCTACGTTGCGCCATAAGCTTAAAGAGCTAGCCAATAACACCTTTCATCATCATCAGCGACATCTTCATAATCATCATCTTCGTCACCATTTTCATCATCATCATAATCATCATCAAACACAACATTTTTTTTCTCGTCCACTGCTGGACATGCCCTCTCCTATGGCACGCTACTGGGCTCGATCTTCGGCTCTCCTCATCCAACCGCTGCCAGACACCTTGCGGATATCGTCACCCCACCTAGCCAGATGGCGTCCTACACTATGATTGTCGAGTCTCCATAACATCTAAGCCCAAAATAATTCTGTCGACACTAATATGATGCACTTTTTAATTGACATGTGAGTGCGTTCCACATATTTAACTTTGTAAAGCCACTCAATGCTCTAATTGCAATGAATTTTATCCTGCAATGCCATCAAAATTATAACAATTATTCTTCTAAACCATCCGATTACAATAGCTTTGCCCTTTGGTTGGTCACGCACTATAACCGTTTCACAATAACTGCTATTTATAACTGTTATTATAGTATTCAGTTATTGTTATTTTGTGAAATATTTTTTGCAACAGTTTTTAGTAATTGCTTTGGAAATCGTAAGAGCTAAATCTATAGATACATTTTAGATTTTAATTTAATACGGCTTAGTTATCATTATCCAGGTTCAAAGACAAAACGCGCATTCTATCAAAATGTCATTTTAGCGATCGCGGGTTGAAATCTTACGGGTTAAATTACGGGTTTAAGTCTCTTCAAAATAATCTATCACGTCCTTTAAAGGTGTAAGACATCGTGAGGAAACAATTTAAATTAGCAGTTCTGCATCAGTAATTTTTGAGAAATCTGAAGCCCAAAATTTTAATCCAAATGGTATTACATAAATGAACTTATTGATATACAGGGTGTATTTAGACCGAGATCGAAAACTGAGGCAGGTAATAGCGATAGTGATTACAAACCCCCTGGCATTAAAGAAAATCCCGATTAAAAATAAAATTTAAGAGGTTTTCCATACAAACCACATACTTTTAACACCGATGGTTGTATGGAAGACGTCAAAATTTTTATTTTTTGTCGGGATTTTTAATATCGTCACTGGGTTTGTGATTACCCTCGCTATTACCTGCCTCAGTTTTCGATCACGGTCTAAATACACCCTGTATGTACTTGTAGGCAGTGGCGGACTAACAGGGGGGCGGAAGGGGCGGTCCGCCCCGGGCCTCAGGTCTTGGGGAGGCCCCAAAATGTTTCCGCGTTCTTCATAACACTTTAAAAATATGCTTAGTACCTTCATAATTTCATCAAGATCAAACCACTACAGCCATCTAAAGTTTTTACGTCGTACTAATAAACTTTTATGCTGGACGCGTCTAATACTCTGGGGGGATTCCTCCCGTTTTTATAGCTGGTATTTCCCCTGAATGGAGGAAGTGTGAATAATTCACTTTTGTACGCGTACTTACATTGTACTTACGTCGAAAAATATACATGGGTCTCATTTAAAATATACTACTGGAAAAAATTAAAGGATCAAAAAATAAATTAAAATTTTTGGGCGATTTTCAACAGGCCGTAACTTCGAGAAAAAAGGTCGTTTAGGAAATTAAAAAAAAGGAAAAAAAAATATAGTAAGTATCTATTTTTTGGCTTAACACATTGAAATTTTGTAACATCAGCGGTTTTTGAGTGATCTGAGGAAAACCAGCAACAAAAAATTCAATATATTTTTGTTTCTTTTTTTTTATATATGGGCGTGGAAAAAAATGTTCTTACTTAATCACTATAAGGATCGGATACTTTGTTTATTTAGCTTTAATTTCTTTCTTTAAAAACCTCAATACGTTTAGTTCTCGCCAAGATATCAATCTTCAAATGGAAAAGGATCCTTTTGTCTTTAATTATCGATATCTCAGCAACCAATAACTGCACACCAAGTCAAAGGTCCTTACAGAAAAAGCTTTAAAAAATAAATATTTTTCATTTCTTAAATTATGAGCTTTGCAGAGCAAAAACGTGATCCTTTAAATTTTTTCAAAAATTCGTTCGATTGAAACAAAAAAAAGGCTGGATGGATTAACTTGGTACTTATTCAAGTTATTAAAACGCACCTTTAATTTGGTGTGCAATTACACCGGTCTGCAAAAAAAAATTTTTTTTTGCTCCTTCTTGTTTCCATGCATGAATTCATCATATTTTGTGCTCTAAACATGGAATCTGAAATACAATTAAGTACCACACGTAGATTTCCAATATAATATTTATTTAGTTAACAAACAATGTTATGAAAATATCAAACATCTATCTTTTTATTTATTGGCTCTGCTCATAAAAAAATATATAAACTACATATAGAATACTCAAAACCAATATAGAGAATATGACCTTTATGCAAAACTTACCAAAATATTTGATACAAAATGTGAAGTCACAGCGAATACTGCGCATGCGCCTATGTACCTACTACCATAAAAAGCACATTCATTCTTTCTCTTACAACTCGCTAAAACATATTTTGTACATACAATGTTTGTATATACTATTTTTGTAACAATGACGGGCAAAAAAATTGTGAAGAAAACCCAAATTTTTGAAATTTTAAAAATTCATATAAAAAAATCTAGACGTGATGGAAAAAATCGACCAACGGGGATAGATTCAGGACACTGGAATCTTAATATTTATGTCAATTTTTTTTAAAGGAGGATTTCACTGCAGACCAGTGTTATCGGTTGCTGAGATATCGATAATTAAAGACAAGAGGATCCTTTTTCATTTGAAGACTGATATCTCGGCGAGAACTAAACGTATCAAGGTGTTAAAAGAAAGAAATTAAAGATAAAAAACAAAGTATATGATCTTTATAGTGGTTAAGCAAGAATTTTTTTTCCACGCCCGTATATCAAGAACGAGAAACAAAAAAAAAAAGATTTTTTTTGTTATTGGTTTTTCTAAGATCACTCGAAAATCACTGATACTACCTAAACTAAACCTAGAGATTTGGAGCTATAATTTCCTTTTTTTTAATTTTCTGTACGACCATTTTTCTTGAAGTTACGGCCTGTTAAAAATCGCCCAAAAATTTAGATTTATTTTCTAATCCTTTAATTTTTTTCCAGTACAATATAATAATGAACTTCATATCTACTTAAAATAAAAACTACCTTTGATTTATTTTTTCTAATTGTTTTTTTTGTCGGTCGATTCGTATTTTATTTTCCTCGATCATATTCATTCCATATTGTAAGTACAAACCTATGTTTATTAAGCTTAAATAATTTAAGCCGAATTTAAATTTAACTTGCCACATTTTAACGAATTAATCGTAAGTACTAATCAATACAAATGTGAACTGAATAAAAAGCTAGTAGAAATACATTTTGTTTAATACTTGGGGGCCTCATTCAGCTTTGCCGCCCCGGGCCTCTGACGGGCTTAGTCCGCCACTGCTTGTAGGGTAATTAAAAAACACTTTGATCTGACAGAAAACCTTACTCGAAACAGATATGAGTATAATGGACATAAGTTTCATTTATCCAACTATCTCAACCAATTCCAACAACTACAGAACAAAAGTTTAAGACTTAAAGGAAATGTGAGCATACCGAGCGTGCCGAACTTACGATTACTCTATCATATGTTTGACGTACACGCTTTTTAGAAATTCGGCAGCGAATAATATCAACATTTTTATAAACGTTGGACAGCCCATAGCAACCCTTCATTTTTGTTTGAATTTTTTATTATTTTTGTAATCGTAGGACAATGAATAGGTGACAGACAAGCGGCGACACTCGTCCCCGTACAAAATACTGTTTCTCTTATAATCACCTGTTCTTTGCTATAAATTATACAATCTATTTATATTATTCGAATGGCAAACTACATGACTCTCACGGAAGGATACAAGACCGGTATTACACTTACCGCGTTGTGTAATAAATAAAAAAAGTGATTACGTATCGATGGAGTTGAATAAACTGCCTACAAGTTAGTTAACGATGGGAAAACGTATTCGATTCCTAGGTGTGAAAGCTAGATGTGTGATGTTCGAGACCATCATCAGTCTGTGTTCGTCCCACTGCTGGGCGCGGGCCTCCTCAACAGTTGAGACGCCAAATAAATTCATAACATTTTTAGGTGCGCAGGATTCCTTGCGTTTTCCCTACCATTAAAGTATTATAATAATTCATCGTTATAAATACATAATTCGAAAAGTCAGAATGATATGCCTGGGATATGAACCCGCTACCATCTAGACTCTCGATTGCGTTCCTGCAATTCCAAGCAATGGGATGCATATGGCTCGATGATGATGACGATGATATAATGATGAACAATTAAAATTATCTCAGGACAATTACCAAGAGATCAACAAACCAGCTCAATTCTTATGCTGCTCAAGATAAACCATTGACGCCACTAAAACCTTTAACAATGAACCCCAGACGTCTGCTTGTCACGGTCATAGACAGCCACAAAGTTACCAGACAAAATAATGTAACGCTTCGACAGACATTGGCTTATGCAACACTTTTCCAAGAGATAATTCAAAACAGTCTTGCACGGAAATAGATAGTTGACAATATTATAAATCGGTATTATAAAACTTATTCCAATAAATCTATTGTTGACTACGTTCCTTGCTTAACCAAAGACTATAGACTTCATAAAGTCTATATGTAACTAGTCTACAACAACACCAAAAGCAAGCGAGGTTAATACCGGTTACAAATTTTTGATTTCGATGTGGCTTTTAGTTGACACTCGAAGCCCTTATTTATCTATATTTATTGAACAAAAATTTTTTGCGGAAAAATAGCATTTACCACTTTTAAAAAGTCACCAACTTTGGCAAAAAAACAAATAAAATAAACATTTCTAAGCATGAATAATGAGATAAAAATATGTTACAATTTTCAAAGTTTTAATATTTTTTATACCTATTAATAACTATGAATTATTAAGATTGATTGCTCAAATTTACTTTGTATAGCTTCTTGAAAGACTTTAACCTACACAAAAATATGTTTTCCTTCACCGTTACCGTCCCACGCCGTAATTACTACGTACATACAAATTAACATGTATATTTCTGCTAGAATATTGCAATCAATCAGAAATCTTGATTTTGTAACGTTGTGTCGGCACGGACCAGAATCGCCGCGAAACATAAACATGTAAAAAACTCGCTTTGAAGAAATACACTTTAGCTCTCCAACTGTAATTTAGCAACATTATAAAAACATTGGTATATATTTTTTAATTACCCGTCGAATATATAAAATAATTTATTTTAACCGTATTTATAAAAATTAACGTTTCTTTCTCGAATCTTAATATGTACAATATATGTTAAAATCCCATTGTAACGTGAAATTTTTAAAATGGAATAATATTATTTCGTTTAAACCTAGCTTTAAGGAATTCGTTTACTTTATATTTAATAAAAGCAATAATTTGAATTCATGAAAATTACTTACTTGATAAATAAATTGATGACAACTTAATCAATTAGGTTAATAGTCGATTAAATCAATCGATTAAAGTCACAAGTATTAACCACTAATAAAAAAATACCACTTAAACTTAAATATTCAAATCGAGAATGTTCGCGTTATTTATAATTGCCACAGATTATTTCACTGTCACTGGCAACTTGCGTAACGAATTAAAAAGTAGTATCGCGTGCGGCGCGCTCGGTTGGCGCCAAAACACGGAATGTCAAAAGTATCGCAGAGCGCGGGAAAGGCGCATGGCGGGGCGGTCTGTGTTATTGTTATATTTACTTTATATTACTTTAATGCATGCGGTTTTACTCATGTTACATTCTTGAGAAATGAAAGTGTAGTGTGGGATAACAATTTTGTGTATGCGTAGGTTACGTAAGAGCATGTTATTAAGGTATTTTAAGGTAAAGAGATCCGCTCTATGGAATTAATTTTGTTTTGGTTTTGTTAAAAATTTTACTCTACATTTTTAACTTGATTATCGCATTGATAACGTGCACTAGTTTATGGAATGGATGCCAATACCAAGTCATGAACGTTTTTTAGTGAGACAGAGCGCATATAAGTTTATTGCGAGACATCGACCATAAAAATGTTTCGCGAATATTATGATCAGTACAAAAAGTATCAAAACGCTTTAAGCCGCCTTTAAAAATAAACAAACTCTTGCGTCTATTGACCACGCAATTAATATAAACTAAGGCCACACAGTCTTTCGCGGAAGACTGACAACGCTCGCCTTGGGCTTTTCGGTTAAGAATGTTGAACGTCCTAACAAGGCCTGAGGTTGTGAAACTTGCATTTAACTTACGTTTTATAATTAGAAATATGATTTTTGTTGCTTCGGCAATAGGAAGTAGAGACGGATGATGGATGCCTTTGCGATTTCGGCACGAAGTCGAGAATCTCGACGTCCGTGGGTTCAAATACCAGCCACCCCTCTGACATTTCTAATTTATGTGTATTCAGAATGAAATATCACTAACTTAAACGATACTTTAAACGAACGAACGAAACCTGCGCTCCTAAAAGTTGTTGAAGAGACCCGTGTCCAGCTGTGACACGTATATAGGCTGATAATGATGAAAACAAAACTTCTGGACTATTCTATATCACACTCACGCTGTGCAATTCCCACGTAATAGCAGTCGAGCCTTTTCACTTTTTGACTTCGGTATTGCTACTGAATTTTTTCCTAGTATCAAATAATTTTTAGATCTCACGACACTTATTTGGCCGCGAGAGTAATTCCTTTCCTCTCCTCCCCCTTTTCTCACGCTTGACATAAAAAATATAATTTGTCCAAACATAGTATAAGATGATTATCTGTATCATGAAGTAGATGCAGACCAAATGTTAAGCTTCCAGTTATGGACGTACAAACATGACAAGTAGATATTACAGTGTGTGGTTGTGTAATGCATTTTTAACAGGGGCAAGGTTATTAATGTATTTTAAGACGAAAACAACTCGTAGCGGATTTCGTTAATTTAGAAGAATTTAAAAACATATTTTTTTCTGACCAAGCACAGTGGCTGTATGGTTTATAAGGGCGCCACCACACAAGACTTGGATCTTAGTGTGGGGTCAGAACTATGTATGTAACTGTCGGTTATTACGTATGTTTTAACATGTTATTGTGTTTTATTACAAGATCTCCCAATAAATCTCTAAATATTGTAAGTCTTTTTATGATTTTGTCTAAGCCCTCTAATCAATATATGCATAAAATAATACGGTAGGTAACCTTCAAGGTATGCTCAAATTTCTGTATCACGATACACCAAAAGTAGACCAATGTATCAACTGCCGACCGCTGAATAATATCCAATACCCTTCTAATGTTCCCAAATTCTTATACATACATAGGTATAGATAGAATATTTGCAAAGTGAATCTAACTCAACATTAAGAATATATCCACACCATTATCAGCTACGGAAGGTGAACTGGGACTCAATATATTTTCTATCAAGTAATAAATAAATAAATACACCCAACAGTCACATACATAGCTCTGACCCCACACTAGGTTACTAGACCTGTGTCGTGGGTATCAGACACTACGAGAGACTTTTTCGGTCTCACAAACACCCAGGCCCGAAACAAATATTTGTGGTTCACACAAACATTTGTCTCGGTGCGGGGATCGAACCCGCGGCCTTTCGTTTCACAAGCTGGTGTCTAGCCAACTGCGCCACGAGGGCTGTCATTTAATGTATGCTGTAATTTCTTTAAGAAATACAAAGCCTTTAAATGTGCCGAAAAATTACAATAAGTCGCTCTATACTTATCTCTGTGGTTTGAAATTACACCGTTGTCTATCCCATCGGGAGTACAGTAAAATGTTATTAGTTTCGCTGTCTTCACTTTAAACCTCGAGAACTTAAAATTATGTTAAGTAGTGATGGCTTCGAAGTTTAGGCGTCTAGTGGAAGATCTCGGCTGTCGCATGTTCAAGTCCAGGCATACACCTCGTGACTTTTCGAAGTTACGTGTGTATTCACAAAGCACTAACCATAACGGTGAAAGAAAATATCATTAGTTAACCTGCACACCCAAAAGTTTTCAGAAAATCCTAATATGTGTAATCCGCCATACCCCACCTCTTAGAGACTAAGGCCCCTGATGATGAATATTTTTAAAGCAGGCAAAGCATGCCACGTATTTTATTTTAGAACTCGTGTATTTATTATTTGCATAAAGTTTCGATCAAGTGTAAAGTAGTAATAATCAAGTCGTAATTTATTTATTTATTTGATTGATTCATTATTGACAACATGTCAACAAGTCGATCATATATTCCCGATTTTAGCGTTGTATTTCTCATTATCTGAACACCTATGATGAATTGAACACACATTCACATAATATTTCAAATACGGAAATGCGTTGTTAATAAAAAAACTTTGACGTCGTATTTTTATCGTGAAAAACTAACCGACTTCACTCCAGCCTTTATTAGTTGCTTCATGACAGCCCCGTGGCGCAGTTGGTTAGACACTAGCTTGCGAAACGTGCGGCCGAGAGTTCGATCCCCGCACTGAGACAAATGTTTGAGTTCACAAATATTTGTTTCGAGTCTGAGTGTTTGTGAGACCAAAATCTTTCGTAGCTTCTGATACCCACGACACAGGACTGGTATCTTAATGTGGCGTCAGTACTTTGTGTGTGACGGTTATTTATTATGATAAGAGTTAAGACTGAAAAGTCTCTCGTAGTTTCTTATAACCACCGCACAGGACTCGTATCTTTATGTGGGGTCAGGACTATGTGTGTGACTGTCGGGTGTATTTATTTTATATTTTGCCGGTAATGCTTATACAAGCGAATTAGAAGCGGACATTTCAGAACAGGAGATGTGAGCTCGAATCCGGTGCCACAGAAGGTCGGCCGGACGGGCGCCCGACTGGAACGGCTTGCGACACTCGAAGTGCCGTGTTAGACGCTATTGTATTTATCGTGCCGGCACTCTAAAGTCACCGCACTCGTGTAGTATCGCAGGCAAGAAGGTCTAAATACACAACTGGCAGGAACTTCTAGTCAACACGGTTGTGGCGGACCCTTGATAACCAGATATTACTTCTTGTCTATACATGGTCTATTCAGATCATGATCGGAAACTTAGACAGTTAATAGCTCAGTGATAACAAACCCCCTGGCGTTAAAGAAAGTTCCGACAAAAAATAAAAATTTTGACCCTTTCCATAATTGCCATTTATCCAAATTTTCTAATTGGACGTGTTTAAGATTAAAAATATGGGAAAATCTTGCATTTCAATCTTTCAGTTTTCATTTTTCTTCCTACATCTTCATCCTTGGTTGTCTAAAGGTAAATGACCGCCTTGTACTCTTATGAGTACAATAAAGTTTTAAATTAATAAGAGTTCCCTAAGTGGAATTTTTAGGATATAAAATGTTACCCGCACTTCTATTTACTGGAGCTGACGATAATGATGACAAAACACCACAAATACACGTCGTTATTTCATCTAACTACTAGTTCGATGCAAGATCTTGTCTTAATGTTTAACTTAAATGTAGTTTCGACAGAATCGTGAGCAAATGCAGGGAATAAACATAATTATGTCGAGATGATATCAACGTGTTCCATGGCCATTTGCTTGTGAAAGGACATTGATGGTAATAAAACATGCATTTATTTCGATCCACACGAAAACAGTGACTTAACTGAAATAATGGGATGATCAGTTAATGAAATTATATTGTTTGTTCTATACATCAAATAAATACAAGAACTCTTTGCTACTTATTTACTTTTCTTTGTTAAAAGACAATGTCTTATGCGTTCGTTGTAATTAGAATAGTATTAAAGATAATATTTTGTAACATGTTATGTGTAAGAAGTACCGTATTTAAAATCATAGTATTTAAATATTACAACTAATCGGGGACCCTCATTCTATTATAAGTTTCGATACTAGTAGGCTGTAATGGCAAGTCACTGTCTTCGTGTGTCAATTTAATATCCGCAGCTATTTACAGACACCATCATGTTATTTACTATGGCGATACAAATAATTATATTACACAATATAACTTATGACATTTATAAACAAATATAATGACATCAAAAACGTTTTAATATGTGTGAAGATAACGAACCGTTTATTTTAGCATAATGCTGTAGCTAATTACTAAATCAATTTTCTGGTTTTCAACTAAATAGTAATGTTTCGTAATTTCCGAGAATTTTTCCTTATACTTAAAACAAGTTAAATTATTTACTGACGATTCATAAGATTTTCAAATGAATACATGTTATGCTTGCAAATTAAAGGTTAAAGTTAAAATTATAACGCAACTTACACTAATAACACTTATGCAGTCTTATAAATTTAAAAACAATTACAAACTAAATAAAATACGCTGGGTATGGCTCCTCAGCTTCCTTAGAATCTAGATCAAATTCAGCTTTCTCAGTCACATAATCCAAGGAGTTTAGTAAATCCATTTGCTTTCTAAATATTACTTCTTCTGAAATTGTTTTTACTCTGGTTGTTATTTTCTTTTTAACGTCTGCATTGGTTACCTCTTTACTGATTGCGCTAATATTCTCATCAGGTTTAGTACCTTTCTTTGTTCTCGTGGCAGTAAGAGCTGGTTCTGTAGATTCCTGATTTGTTTCTTTTATATCTTTAACGTGTTTTACATCTTTATCGACAGTTTCGTCAATCCATTCTATCCTTTTATTGGCATTTTCTGCTGTTTGAGTGTAGTTAACTGTTTTAACTGGTTCTGTAGTAGTCTCTACATCAAAAATTTCGCTTGATGGAGGACTTGTAGTAACAACCATGGCAACATCACGGAGGTCAGCATTAAATATATCATATCTCTTATCCTCAACGCTGTTTCCCGTCTTGAGTTTATCAAGTTTGCTGTCAGTAGGTTCTATTTTACTATCATTGGCAACTATTTTTTCAACTTTCCCATCACTTAATCCTTCAGAATCACTATCTTTCATATTCTCTATTGAATTATGTTTTGGTGAAACCTTAGTCACTTTTCGAAATGATTCATCTTCAGCCGCATTATCAATAGCTCTTCTAGTGTTTAAAAACTTGTCGTCATAATCTCGATCCTCTTCGACAGGCTCGACGAAGTTTGGATCGTCTAATCTTGAAGTGACATGAACGACTGTTTTCGTCGTTGTTGTCCTTGGAAGATTCGTGGCTTTACTTGGTTTAACTTTAGCAGGAGACGTTCTGGTGGGAATTTTTGCTGGTATATATTGAAGTACCTTCTTTTTTATTGGTTTGATATTCGGGGCGCTTTTTATGGCTTCTATTAGTAAGTCTATGCCGTCGTTTGCTGAAACACGATATTAGCAATAGAAATTTAACTTTCAAATGAACAGGGTTATAGTAATGTTGTCTAAAAAATATCTACCGTTTGATTCCCTTTTAGCTAGTTTGCTCAACATTATTTAATTTTTGTAACCAAATAAGTAATAATAGTTTATAATTATTATTTATTCATGACAAGACTACACAAAAACAAATTATTCCGAATACTATATTCTTGTTACCTTTATGTTTTTTTGATGGAGGTAAGACATTTTGCTCTCATTCAATAAAAAAAAAACTGTATAGCTTATTATTGAAATGGCATTACTGACCTGGTGCTGCATCCAATGACTGATTATGTTTCAAAAGATATTCCATTAACATAAGTAAATATTCCACTGTATCGTCATCTTTCATCGCATCTCTCTTGGACCGGTAATTCATAGTTTGAGCAAGCTGCGTAAGTTTCCTCAAATTCGTTACAATATTCCTCGAAAAATTGTCTATAGAAGCCATATTCTTCAATTCGGTATCCAAGCCGTTTCTTTTCTGCTTCTCCTTGCCCAAATTCATTTCAAGGGCCGATAATGAGGCGTATATCTTCTTGAAAAATGAATTTTGCATCACATCGTATCTTATTAACAAACTTCTAAGCCGTTTCAATGCTTCAGAATTCTTAATTTTGCCATCTCGTAAATTTCGAGCTTTGCGTTGCTTTGCAGATTTGCTACTATCTTTCAAAATAACTACTATTTCATTTAAAAGTTTTGCAAATCTTGCTATGGAACGAATAAATTCTTGCGTGTTTTTCTTTATATAATCAATTTGCGTTGTTTGCGTCTCAGTCAGCGATCTTAATTTTAAATTATTGAAGAACGAATCATGTAGTACAATTTTAAACTTGTCAATGTCATCATTTGGATTCGATTTAGGCTTAGATGTCCCATTTCTAACTTGCCCATCCATGGGAAGTTCTAGAAGATGTAACAAACCCTTAATTGTCTTTATTGTTTTCAGTATTTTATTTGCTTCATTGCTCAGTTGACTTAATTTACTATCTAAGAGCCTTCTATCCTTTGCACTGACTCTGCAATAACCAATATTTTCACACAACAAATTAATTGTGTGTCTTTTATCTAAAAGCAGTTCAGTATCTGTTTTTAGTGTATTTGATTTGCCTCTACGAAGTACTTTACTGAAAATATTCCTCATGTATTTACCTATGTTAAATTTCTTACTACTTGGCTTTATCGTGGTGGTATTTTTATTAAATTCCTTCACGATGTTTCTGAAGATGTTTTGCAAATTGCTAACTTTTTTGTTTAGGAAACCAATGTTAGCATTGTCTTTTCGCAGTCGAGGACTGAAAATAATTCTTCTCATTGTTTTCCTCTTGGGATTATAAACTTTTCTTGTGATGTTTTGGGAGGAAATATTTGGTTTTATATTTGTGATATTGATCTGTTGAGATGTGTTCTTGTGAGCATTGAAATTGTATAGTTCCTTTCTAAAATCTTTTTCCCTTTCCTTCAACGTTTTGATTTCAGACCATTTATTAAATTTCAAATCATTAGCTTCAACCATGTCGGTTGTTGGATATTTAATGGTTTCTTTTGTATCATGTTTAATATCTTGATCATCTTTCGTAATAGCAACAACTCGTACATTATTTTCTGTTGTTGTAGATGTTGTGACAGAGGGTGTAACACTTAACTCAGAAATATTGTAGCTTACTGCAGTCAAATCTAACGTAGTATTCTCCTCTAGTAGTTTCTCTGTAGTATTGTTTATTACACTCGCAGTACTAACATTGTATAGCATCGAGTCTGACATTAATGGTGTTGTAGAATTAAAACTAACTGATATTGTTTCATTACGAGTATTTGAATCGATAATAAATGTAGACTTCTCCGTAGTCGTCTCGATTTCTTGAACAGGAATTATTTTCTCCGAAGAAGTAGTTGCGACTACAAATTTATTTAAAAACTTGCGTTATTAATTCAAAAAGAATTACTGAAATTGAATGAAAGGACATGCAACAAACCTTTACTCATTGGAGCAACGCTGATGACTTCCAACCCCTCGTTACTACTAACGGCTCTTTTATTTCTTGCTGTCTTCTTTTCGTTGAAGTGATTAGTATTACCATTAATCTGTTTCGCGCCTTGACGTATTATATTGGAAAATCTTTTCATCAAAGCATTTTTATCGTCTTTCCTCATCTTAGGACGGTTTTTGTCCACCGCTTTTAAAATCTTTGAAGAATTACCTTTCTTAACATCGTTTCTCATTAGTTGTTGTACTGCTGCTAATACTTTTTGGACAACTGCTTGAGCGAATTTTGGAGTTGTAGGCAGCACTATTTGGTTCTGATCCTTAACGTCTGTTTGCTTTTTAACTTCCTTCTTAATAAGCTTCCTTGCTGGAACACTCTTTTTGATTATCTTTTGTGGTTTGTTACGGTTGATGCTTTTAGAATTCCTATGGATATTTTTTTGTTTTTGAGGCTGCCTTTTTGTTCGTGTATTGAGATTTGCGGCATTTTTAATTACCTTCTTTATAACCTTAGGCTGTGGTTTGGCGGCAGCTTTGTTGGCTTTTGGTGGGGGTTTTATCGTTGCTTTTCTTATAACAGTTCTTCTGTAATTAGCTTTTCCTTTTTTCTGGGGTTTCTTAGTAGTTTCTGTGGATTATTTCAAACAAAAATACATTTTTACGTCTATAATGTATGAGATACAAAATTTTTGTGTCTACTTATCTTTATAATCATTGTCTAAATCATAAAAGTAATGATAAAGTAGGAATGAACACTGTGTAAAATTATAAATTTATCTCACTATCACAGAAGCTTAGAACGTGGCAGTCCCAGTGTCCGTTGGCGTCGCAGTCACACACCGTACAACCGATACACCAGTCCACTAAAACAAAGAAAAATCACTTAAAAATAATATACCGAACAAGCCAACACTATATGATAAAACTCTATCGTAGAGTACCTACATCAAGATTTACGAGAGATTTTTCAGTGTCACAACCCCAGATCCAAAACAAAAATTTCTGGATTACACAAACAATAAGGTAAACTTGCACATCTAAGAATCCTTCTTTAGTAATTTCAGTGTGTGGTCCACCAATCAACACTAGGCTCCCGCAATGTCCGTGCATAATATGTGCCGATAAAGAATGATAAAATAAACCTCTCTTTTCTATATACAAGCTTTAGTATCTATATACAAGTTTATTAACGTATTTCTAGTTTTACTAAGATTCTAGAGTTACTAACATGTTCTTTAAACAATCGTTTAAAGCTGTTTCCTTACCTTCAGGCACTATGGTCACGGTCATGGTTACAAGTACTACAAAACAATGAGACAATTTATAAAATAACAACTTTAGAATATTTTAGCCTTTGTTCCTAATATACATACATTGAAAGCAAAAATTGTACTTGTAAAGAATAAATAAACCTATCAAATCAAATTAAAATATACTTTTTCATATCATTGTGATGTAAACTGCTTCATGAAAAGCAACAATAGAGATTCTTGCCCGTTCTTTTCAAGTGAAATAAGGTTTAAATCAGGAAAACTAAGTTACATAATGTAAAACATTTCAATTTGTCTTTAGTATTTTTAATTCATAAATTTTCAACTTTTTTTCGTTGTCTGGTTTTATTCGACACAAATTCATTTTTTATTAACACAACTGGAAATAACTATGACGTGCTATTGAATCTTAATACTTACCAGGCGGACAGCCATCGCTGAAACTCGATTCGTAAGGCTTGCATTGTTCGGGAGGGTTCTTTTTGAATACTGAAAATATGATTTTAGATTATAAAGTAACTGTTAAGGCTTTATCAGGCATTTTCATAAACGTAACATTGGATAGGAAATCATATGAGAATTATCTTAACCTTAAAGCAGTAGGTATTCCTCGAAGAGGTAGACTGAGGTACATTTCTGCACATATCACGTAGTCTACTTACACTAGCAAGAAAGAATTATGAAGGTAAGTACAATAATATACAGTGTAAAAGGGCCGTAACTATTACTAATTTTAATATTCGATCATGTTCTTTTCACACCCAGTAGAAAATATTACCGTCTCTTGCAGCGTCACGAAAGAATATGTCTCCAAGACCTGCAGCACGACGTAGCCGCGCTTCTCTGTAATGTAAAAGACGGACTTATTGTTATTTATTTATTTATATTCTTTATTGTACACCACAATAATACAACATTGATACAAGTAATTCGAAATCATGTAGTGTCACAAATGTTATTATTAAATAAATATTTAAAGCTTATAATTCTGAATTCCGAAAGGAAAACTGAGCATTTGAACACTATTAAAGTTGCGCCTGTCGCATTTCGATTAGCAAATACTTTACATGACCACTTTCGAATAATTTTATTTGTTCTTTGTTTAGACTTTTAGGTTATTTAAGCCTGCCGTCATATCAAGAAATTTTATCATGTTAATTAGCAGAAATTGATGCTACATGCTAAATGTGAAGATTTTTATGTATTGTTATTGCAAGATGTATGTATATTTATGTGTAAAAAAACGTATAGCTAGCGAATATACCGACGTAATAAAAACCGTTATATTGATAAAAAAAAGTATTTCGCATTCAGAATAAAAAAAATTGTAATAAAATATTATATTCCGATATAAATTTTTCGATGGGTAAATGACAATGATAAAATATTGATTTTACTTCGTTTATAATTAGGATGTGGTTGATTTACAGTACCCATAATAAATCTAATTTTCTATTATATAAAAGCTTTTGGTTGCGGTCTGGTCATTAATTACGTCACATTTGTATAAACTTGTTCTGTTTACAGTTAATGTTATATTAGTAACAGATTTATAATTTTGACATTGCATACAAGTCTTCGGTAGTATAGTGGTCAGTATCCCCGCCTGTCACGCGGGAGACCGGGGTTCGATTCCCCGCCGGAGAGTTTCTTTTTGCATTTTTATTTCTGTATACGTTGTTTTTTCTTTTATATGACACAGAAATAAAAAGAAATAGGTATATTACGGAATGCAAACGTAACAATATTGTACGCCTTCTTAGTAATTAGGCCGATAGTCCGATAGATGGCACTAAGAGTGAACTCTACGCTTTTTTTAATTCATTTTTCATTATTGATCTGCACTTCGTATTTTTAGAGCACATATTTATGAAACTGTCACCTTATTTAACTCACTAATTAAACCTAACACACAGATTCCGGATTCCTAAATGTGTCCAGTTTTGCTCAGCATCAAAATTTGTGTTTCGAGTCTCAATTTGAGCCCGATAAGTCCTTAGCAATTTCTAATGCCCATGACAAATGCTTTTTATCTCAAATTAAAGAGAACTATGTATGCGACTATTCGACGTATTTATTTTATTTATTTAAGTTCCGTTCCAAATAAAATCCTTTAATACCTATACAATTGAGAAAGATGGCTGCACAAGACCGGGATGGTTGGCGCTTTCTTGGGGAGGCCTACGTTCAGCAGTGGTAGCGAAAGGCTGAGTATGTATATACCTTTTGCCAACATGATGGTGGTGGTACTTCTCGACGTCGCAGCGCCAGTCCTCCCTCCGCCAGCAGGTGGCGCTGTCCTCCTGACAGAAGCACAGGTAGCACGACCCGGGGCCCACGGAGTTCGGGGCCAACTCCCGCTGCACGAAGTAGCCCTCCTCAGGACACGACTCTATGTGTCTTAGTGTGAAGTTCTTCTGGGAGGAATCTGAAAATTTAATGTTTTGCATAATACTTACATATTACGGAACTATAGGGTGAAATTTAAATATATGTTTTGCTAATAATCATTTTAATTTAAACAGGGCATCTACCAACGAAGGCAAAAGATTCTTTTTCTTTAGTTTTATTCTTCGCAGTGAAAAAATCATAATTAATCTATCCTCCTTTTTAAGATAATAATTATATATGTATTTATGTTACTCGTATATATTCACACTAGTAACTTCATAGTGCATACATTATTTTATTTTACACATGTTTATGTAATGTTTCGTTGTTTCTATTTGCATTTTTTATTATGGAATTACATACGTATGATCAGGATTCTTTTTCTCTGCACCCTAGTTAGAAGAAGTTGGCAGTAGAAGGAAGTATTTGAGTTATCACAGAATTCGTAAGTGCTCGTAAACAATCGTAAGATTCACAAATACAAATGTGTTTATGTTGTGAAATCCAAAACATGACGCCATGATGTGATACTATTCGGGTACCAAAACCGTCGATTACAAACAACCACGCCAATAGTATGAGATCATCTAAAATTTAGTAAACAATTCTACTACTCCTGTACCTAATCATAGTGAGTGTTTGAATGCGTAAATATATGTATACAGGGTGTATTCAGACCGTGATCGGAAACGAAGGCAGGTAATAGCTACGGTGATCACAAACCCATCAAATCCCCACAAAAATAATTACGTTTTCCATACAACTATCGGTAATGAATGTATGTTGTTTGTATGGAAAACGTCAAAATTTTTATCCTTTAGCATATTTATTACAAACACAAAAAGTACTCTCCGGCGGGGAATCGAACCCCGGTCTCCCGCGTGACAGGCGGGGATACTGACCACTATACTACCGAAGACTTGTCAACAATTGTCTAATTAAGATATCTTAACAAAAATATGCCTTTTGCTACACATGTTTATACAAATGTAACAGATAAAATTACCAACTATGAAATTAAGAGAAATTTCGAATATTGATAAGTGTATTGTGCTAAAAAATAGTACCAAATAGCTAATTTTATTGTTACATTCAAGAAAATTCTAAGAAAGCGCCGGATATAAACATGATCCAAAGTATATACAGACTGATTCCGAAACAAGACAATTTAAATAGCTATTGTCAGCTTTATACAAGGTGTATTCAGACCGTGATCGCAAAACTCAGGCAGGTAATATGTTATGAGATTACAAGCCCCTTAGCGTTAAAGAAAATCCTGACAAAAGATAATTAACGGTGAAAAATACATTTTAAAATCAAGCTTTTATTATGCACGAAAAATTAAAAAAATAAACTAAGAAAACATTCATAAAATTCGTATTTTTTTAAACTTTACAAGTAACAATTTACAAAAGTGTTCGGTTTATCAGTAGAAGTATGATACATAAACATATATTATCTATAACTAGTATATTAATATTCATAAGTGATCTAAAAGCTCGTCGCGGCCGAGGTCTTTGCATTAACGAAATTGCGCGACAAGCTTTTAAATCACTTAAGAATATTAATATACTAGTTATAGATAATATATGTTTATGTATCATACTTCTACTGATAAACCGAACACTTTTGTAAATTGTTACTTGTAAAGTTTAAAAAAATACGAATTTTATGAATGTTTTCTTAGTTTATTTTTTTAATTTTTCGTGCATAATAAAAGCTTGATTTTAAAATGTATTTTTCACCGTTAATTTATTTTTAACTTTTTAGTTGGAAATATTTCTAAGTCTATCCATTTCGTAGTCATACCGAAATTCAACTCAATCGGTCCATGAAAACTAGTGTTCCTATGGGCACCTTCCAACTTCTCATGACACCAGATCAACGATACCTTGTTATTATGTTGTCACTAAAAATACAAAGGCATACCAAATTTTAGCTTACTTGGTCCACAGGAATCGGAGTTCCTATGGGCTTCTTCCAACTCCTCATCAGATCAGCTTCACGATACCATATTTTTGTATTATTACCGAAGTTACGAAGACACACCAAATTTCAGTTCAATTGGACCATAAGAATCGGAGTTCCTATGGGCATCTTCCAACTCTTCGTCAGATCAGCTCTATGATACCTTGTTATTATATTGTTACCGAAATTACATAGGTATACCAAATTTCAGCTCAATCGGTCCAAAGGAATCGGAGTTCCTGTGGGCTTCTTCCAACTCCTCAATAGATCAGCTCCATGATATCATATTTTTGTATTGTTACCGAAGCTACGAAGACATACCAAATTTCAGCTCAATTGGACCACAGAAATCGAAGTTCCTATGGGCATCTTCCAACTCTTCGTCAGATCAGCACCGTGATACCATATTTGTGTATTGTTGTCGAAGTTACAAAGACATACCAAATTTCAGCTCAATCGGTCCACAAGAACCGATGTTTCTATGGTCATCTTCCAACCTCATCATCAGACCAGCTCCATGGTACCATATTATTGTATTGTCATCCAAGTTACGTAGGTATACCAAGTTTCAGCACAATCGGTCTATTGGAAGTGGTTCAAATCTTCATTGCAAGATTTGTAAACATACAAACATACATACATACATACATACATACATACATACATACATACATACATACATACATACATACAAAAGTGAAGTTAAATAAAAGCTTGTAAAAATGTTGACTTTTCCATACAAACCACGTCCATTTAATACCAGTGGTTATATGTTTGTGATCACCGCAGCTATAACCCGCCTTAGTTTTTCGATGACGGTCTGAATACCTCTATATATTGTGTACGGTAATCGATATTCAGATTAGATAACGATAGACAATAACATCGCTAATCACTACATACTACATAGTATAAAACAAAGTCGCTTTCTCTGTCCCTATGTCCCTTTGTATGCTTAAATCTTTGAAACTACGCAACGGATTTTGATGCGGTTTTTTTAATAGATAGAGTGATTGAAGAGGAAGGTTTATATGATAACATCCATTAAATATCAGCATTGCACCCGTGCGAAGGCGGGGCGGGTCGCTAGTTAAGTAATAATACAGGTTATACGCATCAACATAGCTTTAACGTTTACTAGATTATTTTTAAATGCTTAAATATCTTAATTAAATACAAACCGCTTGTCCATCACGAGCCAGATTCGTAATAATATTTTGGCTATGTATTTTCTTTATCCTCCACATGCCTTTTTGGAACGAAGGCAAAACTTTATACAGCATAATTTTTATATACGTATTTAAGTATAAACATATGTATATTAATATACAGGGTGGTCAAAAAGTCGTGGATCAAACGAAACAGAGAGATAAAGGAGGTAATTTCCAACAAAAAATCTTTCTACAGCATGGCCATAACTTCATTGCGCGAAAATTTATGCATACTTTTGTGTTTTTCAAGGAAAGTACCGAGTTTTTTTACAATTTAATCAATAAAAAAAACAAATTGATTAAAACAATAAAACAAAAGGTTTTGTATTATGACTTGATAATGTATCAACACAAAAAAAAAAGTATTGCAGCTCGTGGTACCAAATTTAACGAGCAATTAATTTTTTCCCGTAAATTTTGAAGCAATACAAAAAATTACTTCTCACTTTAAGAGCATCCTGTGAAAAAAAAATGTATTACGGATAAGTGACCCTGTATTAAAAAAACTTGCTGATTTAATGTTGTTTCAAATGAGGTACAACACTTTACTAAATGACCTTTACTTTTGGTTTTATGGTCGATTTTTCATATCAAGATGCAAATTCATTAAATTTGCCTTATTCAAAATAATTCATTATTCTATCATAAACGGCCAGTTTTTTGTACTTTGGAATGCTAGAACTGTTCTGTTCTTGTTACACTTAGGGTTTATGAAAAGGACAGAAACTCTTTCACACTAACCATTTAATCCATTGTCGAAAAAGTGTCTTAGTTCATGTAACTAATCATTTTTAAGAAACAACAGGTTCATCACAACTCTGTGTAAATAAACTGGAGCCATTATGAAATAAAAAGAACAATTATGACTTAGTGGTTTAATGAATTATTTTTTTACATTAAATGTTCAACCGAACAAGAACTACGACAGAAGCTCGAGTTTGCTAGGTTATGAATTATGAATAACACAGGTACATTCCGCCGATTACGTGCGAATTTTATTAGGCAGTGCAGATTGTGCATTACGGTTAGAGGTAGGCACTTTGAACATTTAATGTAAAAAAAAAATCATTAAACCTCTAAGTCATAATTGTTCTTTTTATTTCATGATGGCTCCAGTTTATTTTCACAGAGTTGTGATGAACCTGTTGTTTCCTAAAAATGATTAGTTACCTGAACTAAGACACTTTTTCGACAATGGATTAAATGGTTAGTGTGAAAGAGTTTCTGTCCTTTTCATAAACCCTAAGTGTAACAAGAACAGAACAGTTCTAGCATTCCAAAGTACAAAAAACTGGCCGTTTATGATAGAATAATGAATTATTTTGAATAAGGCAAATTTAATGAATTTGCATCTTGATATGAAAAATCGACCATAAAACCAAAAGTAAAGGTCATTCAGTAAAGTGTTGTACCTCATTTGAAACAACATTAAATCAGCAAGTTTTTTTGATACAGGGTCACTTTTCCGTAATACATTTTTTTTTCACAGGATGCTCTTAAAGTGAGAAGTAATTTTTTGTATTGCTTCAAAATTTACGGGAAAAAATTAATTGCTCGTTAAATTTGGTACCACGAGCTGCAATACTTTTTTTTTGTGTTGATACATTATCGAGTCATAATACAAAACCTTTTGTTTTATTGTTTTAATCAATTTGTTTTTTTTTATTGATTAAATTGTAAAAAAACTCGGTACTTTCCTTGAAAAACACAAAAGTATGCATAAATTTTCGTGCAATGAAGTTATGGCCATGCTGTAGAAAGATTTTTTGTTGGAAATTACCTCCTTCATCTCTCTGTTTCGTTTGATCCACGACTTTTTGGCCACCCTGTATATCTATTTGTTTGTAATATACTATTTTATAAAATTTATAGGTACAATAAAATAAGATTGTCTGGAAAATATATCCTAAAACAATAAGATCGCCATTTGTTTTGTTATTCTTATTTTTTTTTCTCCATGTACCTAATTTTGTTAAAAAAAAAATTTGAAGAGCCATCTTACCCCCGAAAATTGCGCTCAATAAAATTATGAAATACATAAGACTCTATCATCATACCTGAGCTGAATGCGGTGGGCAGAAACAACAACAGTAGTAGCACCATGTCCACGCCGTGTGTAACTGATTACATGAGCCAGCGAAACGAGCGCTCGCCGACGATGTTTGTAAACATCGGGGAAATTCGACGGTTTACAACCAGGTATGGAATTAGACAACACGCATTTTTACCTTAAAACAACATCCGGTAAATAAAAGTCGCGGGGAATTAATATTTCTTTTTTACCAGTAAATAGTTAAGAATAGGTTAGTAGTTACTTATTAGTAGTTACTTATTTTATGGCAAAGGAGGCAAACGAGCAATTGAGCCAAATGAGGTTTGGTGGTCTGCACCTCCCATGAACAGTACCACAGGAATTATCGGTTCATTTCAGGCCTTTTGAGGAAAATATAGGTTCTTTACTTGAAGGTCCCTAAGTCATTTCGAAATGCCGCCGAGGAGAGTTGGTCCACAAATAAATTCATTAAGATTAATCTGTACGTTCTACTGCTATGCACGAAACCTCCTGTACAACTGAGAGGGGTAAAATATTTGTTTCTTGATAAAAACAAATTATTATCTGTTTATAGACTTGTAAATAGATAAAATAAAGTAGCATCTTATAACACCAAAAAGAGACTCTCCGGCGGGGAATCGAACCCCGGTCTCCCGCGTGACAGGCGGGGATACTGACCACTATACTACCGAAGACTTGACAGGAGAGACAAAATTATACATCTTAACACATTGAACTTTATGACGGACACCATGCGTCCGACAATATACTTTTCTCAGGGTCCACAATAATATGTCAAGAATTGTCCAAGGAAATAGCGATATACTCATTATTTATTTTTTTGCGCTAATTGGCCAGGCTGGAGTGGAGGCCACATATAGGTAAGAGCAGCGTTGGACGTCCACCCACAAGGTGGACTGACGATTTGGTGAAAATCGCGCGAAACCGCTGGATGCAGACCGCTTCCGATAGAACATTTTGGACGTCTTTTGGTTGATAATGATGAATTTGGCCAGGCTGTCCTGTGGGGCCGCGCGGCTCACTTGACTTAGTAAAAGATTCGAAATACTGTCGGTCAGCCGCCTAGAGGCTTTTGTGTCTGCCCTGTGGCAAGGGGGCGTTAGAATCTCACCACGGTATCCCCTGCCTGTCGTAAAAGGCGACTCAAAGGGGCCCTTGGGGTTGCTGGGCGCGCTGCGGGGGCGGCGCGTCCTCACTGAAAGTGACCCCGAGCGGGGCGGCGGCACTGTGGCCCGTGCACGTCGCGGGCGCCCACTCGCAACCAGGGCGCCCAAATCAAGATAGTGGGGGTGCAACTGCGCCCCCGTCAAATTCGTGAAGGCCGGGACGTTAACGTCCCGGAGGCGCACCAGGCGGCTGCGGTTGACGGTGGGCGCTTCTCGCCCACGTACCGTGGTCGCCCCACTCGGCGCGGTGATGGCCACCGGGGGGTTTTGGTCGGTATGCCGGTTTAGGGATTTTTGTTTTGTTAGGGACCCAGCCCGGCACTAACACCTGCGCGGACCTGACGTCGCCGCGCGCCGGGCTGGAAGACCGGTGACCCCGACATACGCTTCCCGCCCCCCACCGCCCCCGGGCTGGCGGGAAGTAGAGCCATAATCAGCTTTCCCCTCGATAACAAAAAAAAAAAAAAAAAAAAAAGAGGCTTTTGTGTGCCGGAGGGTATGCGGACACACGGTGTCCGACGCGGCCTACTGGGCTATACATGGTTTTTAGTCTGGCGTTTAAAGTGTTGACAACTTAAAAAAACTATTTGAGAAACTGTCTAAATCCGCCCCACCGTCCAGTAACAATATCACGAGTAAACACGATGGTTGTTAATCGCTCGCGTTTTGCCGTCGCGCCATGTTCGCGTGTGTCTGCTTGCTTGTCGGCCTGTTCGTCGTATCCGGTGAGATTCACTTGGATTCTTAGCGTATCTCGAATTTTTTATTGTTTTCATGTTGGCGTCCGCGACAGCATAATGTACAACTGTTTTGATTCAACCTTTTGGGTACAATTGCAGTGTTTGTCTTGAATTTTCTTGTTTTCAAACAACAACTTCAATTCACGAGAGAGATGTGGCCGATTTCAATCAAGTGATTTAGATAAAGCTTGCACTGCTTATTCAAGAACAACAAAAGCCTGAAAGCCTTAAAAGACCATTCCATGAATCCGTGGGATTACTTTCTTTTTGAAGTCCCAAATTCGATTACCGTGTCGGTTAAAGTTATAAGCGGCTTTCCAACCCGAAAGTCTCGTAGCTTTCTATTTACCAAGATTAGGTACCAAAGCCCCTAAGTACTAATGAAAAAGTACTAATAAAATAATGTACAAATTTTGTTCGCTTTATATTTTGCAGGAACCGAACTGACATTCCAGTACAAACCGCTCCGTTCTTCTAGAAGAAGCAATGAGCCCTGCAGGATATGCTACGGAGAAGACTGTCTGCTATTAGACGATCCCCGGTGCGAATACTACATGGAGGCAGACCTCATTCTCCATGATGATGTACTGGCTGGTGAAGAAGACCCTTCGGTTGGAGCTAAAGTTGACAGACTCCTGTATTCATATATGAAGAATGGTAAGACCTTACGTACGTTTGACGAGGAATTATGGTTGTGACCTTGTGAGCCAGGCTTCAACCATACTTGAATGGATTGTTTTCCAGAATAAGTGTAGAAATAGTAGGAAACAATATTTAAATTTATCCCTTCAGCTTGAGAAAGACTCGCAAGAGTAAACAGTTTAATATTTATATTTACAGGATTGAAACTTTTGCTATAAAATTTGTATGCAACTTTGGTATAAAATGAAAATCTCAAGAAAAAATAATGAATTGTAACTTTTATTTCAGCTTCTGCTAATCACACGGAGTGTATACCTTTTGTATCGACCTACACAAATTGTACTAAAGGTAAATATCTTCATCATCATCATCACTTATAATATGCTTACTCTACATTTACGGGAGCTGAGTAATTCAATTAAAAAAAAAATAAAAAAAATATTCTATAATAAACTTTATCAGCCCTTTTGTATGTAGATACAATATATTCATTAGAATCCGTTACATATATGGCTCTATCTATACCAATTAAAATAACCTAAACCATTTTAATAACATGATGTCATCTTTATATGAAATTCTAGAAAACATATGTTCCGGCTGCAAGTCATGCTACTGCGATAGAAACGGCAGATGGAATTGCACTATGACGCGCAAATGTAGACCCGATGTACAGATCGACATAGACCACAGAGTGCTTGTGATGGTTATGGAAAATCTTGGCAATGGTATTAACAACATGTATGGTATGGCAACATTATTATTAAACTAAACTACCGTCTCCTTGCTCATTGCAAGTTTTAACCTCGAAGTAAATATCTTGTGAAATTTGAAACTGCGAAGGATTTTTGGTAAAAAAAAAGTTTACAGGGTGTATTCAGACCGTGGTCGGAAACTGAGGCTGGTAATGTCTAATGTGATTACAAACCACCTGGCTGGCGTTAAGGAAAATCCCATAAATTTTTTCATTCATCAATCATCCATCATCAACCCATATACGCCCACTGCTGAGCACGGGTCTTCTCTACCATTGAGAGGGTTTCGGCCATAGTCCACCACACTGGCCTAGTGCGGGTTGGCGGACTACAAACCTAAGAAATTCCTAAGAACTTTTAGGTGTGCAGGTTTTATCACGATGTTTTCCTTCACCGTTAAAGCAAGTGATAATTCAAAGTGAATACGCACATAACTTCGAAAAGTCAGAGGTGTGTGCCTGGGGTTCGAACCCGCGACCGCCGAGATTCTCGACCGCGTGCCCAAACCTCGAGGCCATCACTGCTTCTATTCATTCATCAATCACCGCTATAGCTATAGCTATTACCTGCCTTAGTTTCCGATGACGGTCTGAATACACCCCAAATATATTTTGCATTGATAACATGTCTGGAAAATGGTGAGTATATGTAAATTTTAAGAGTAAATGAATGAGAAATCATGGGTATTGGATGAAAAACAAAAGTCATGGTAAATCATTACAATATTTCTATAAATAATTGTTAACGCCATCTATCGGATGTGTGTGACATCGCCGGCGCCGGATTGGCGAACTCATTGGCGTACTCGATTGGTGAGGGCACGGGCGGCGCGCGCTTGAAGACACTCAACGGCCATTATACAGTAGATTTAAATTAGTAACGGGTGGAAATATAGTATATAACTTGTAATATCTAAATGTGTCCATATTCATTGTAAAACGAACCATAAACAGCAATAAACGTAAAATTGAAAACTTATTTATTGAATTGTACACTCGACAGTAATTAACTTACAGGTACACTCTACAACAGAGTAAAACGTGAAATACAGGAAGAAACTAAAAAATCTAATACAAATACTATAAGCTACGCTGAGATCGCGCGTTGGATGTATGATGATGAAGGCACCGCCCATACGACAGAACCTAACATCAACGATATTGATGATGGAAATCAAGCCATAGGTACACCGAAAGACGGTAAATAAAAAACTAACCCCATTGGTATTGTTTAGAAGTAGCTGAAGTATTCCATTAAGTTATGAGACTATTTTTATTTAGAGCCAAATAAAGACTCTTCTTGTTTTAAATGATTTAAAATTATGAATAATTTGAAAAATTTAATAGTGTAAGTCTAACTTAAGAAAATGTAATATAAGCATTTTTTGACTAATCAATCATAATTAACATTTCAGAGACTATTACACAACAAGGTAATCACAACATAGATACGAATACAAATGTTGATTATGTGGCATTCGATGAAGTTTTAAACAACATTGCAGTTGATACTAAAAACTACACCCGTAGAAAACCTCTGGATATAGTTCATAACGATTCCGTAGCATTTGATTACATGCTGTTTGACGAAGATGATACACACAATGTTACTGATGTACCTGAAGCAAAAAAAATGGATACTACGTATTCCCCCATTAATGCCGGAGCTAGAGAAAAAGATATTGTTATAGATTTGCTGAAAACAGCTAAAAATAATGAAGGAGAAACTTTTACTGCAAACTGGACAGGTAAGAACCCAGCAAGTAGTGTCCAAGTGACGTTGCACGGAAAAAGATTAATTATACTTAATACTTTCCATAGTTCCACCCGCAATCTCGCCCATTATAAGATCGAGGTAAGGTAAGACATGAGAGAAGTATATACTCTCTTTAGATTAACGTCGTTATTTAGAGAGCATAAATAAATTTTGTCGTTTAAATGTATGCAAGTATAAATAATTTGTACCATATACACATATATGAATGTATCATGTGATCATAATGAAATTACTTAAGTTTTACTTTAATAAAATGTATAACTGTAATCTTATGTTGCCAGATTATACTGAACCAGACAGCAACATAAATATTATACAGCCAACATTAGACTACATAGACAACTTTATACTAAGCCCAAAGAGTATCATGAAACGAGAACTTATGCAGACAGAAACAGAAAACGAAAAAAGAAATGTCAGTAACAATATACTAGAATTGAGGCATAATGTTCTCCTTCCATTGGGCAATATTATAAATGACAAACAGAAAGAACTCGAAGATTTGCTGAGGATCAGTGAAAACTTAATTAACATAATGAGATCAAATAAAAACGAAACTATTGTGGCAAATATATTAAAAAACAAACATGAAGACAAAAACTCATCAATTTCTATCTTCAACTTTGAAATAACCTCCGAATTGGAAAATGACTTCCGAAGAAGTGATAAAAATGTTCTCGATAAATACCTCAACAAGCTTAAAAGAGATGTCTATGAAGTCATAAGAGATATTGCAGGAATACTTAAGATTAAAGGTACAGCTAATGTGCCTCAAGATTTAAAATTTTTAATACGAGCGATGAAGCATTATGTTCGAAATCAAACTAAATTGAACAGGAAAGGAAATAAAACTGATTCTGCTAAGGTTAAAAGTCGAAGAAATTATGGAATACGTACGAGCGATAGCGGGACCCAAAATCAATCCCCGATTAATGAATTAATAAACATACTTAAAGTTCTTGATAAATATATTCCAGAAAGTAACGCCTTAGAGCCTCTGTCACCAAACTCAAGGAAAATTGTGAATCGGATCATTAAAAATAACTATGGTGATGAATTTGCAATACTAGGCTTGCGAATATTTGATCCTAAATACAACCTAACCAAAGATCTGGAGACTATTGGTACTGAATGGTCAAGATTGACTAACAACATAGCACAAAGTTCTATTCATAATCGACTGTACGCGATGAAATTGCTACATCTTATATTGTCAACCGATATTACTAAAATGAACGATGCCTTAGGTTTACTAGAATTTGCTTACAGCCGCAGAATGATACTTATAGAAGGAAGAATGAGTGAGGTAATAATTAACAAAATTAACAAAGGCCTAAAGGCGATAAACGAAAAAATTAAAACCATTATAAAACTCCACACACAAAACAGGCAAGTAAAACATAATATTGAAAGTACCAAAAAAAATCAAAAGAAATCATTTTTACGAAAACTTAAAAACATACTAAAGACATCAAAAAGTGATATTGTTAATCTATTAAAACGAAAAGTTCCAAGGAAAGAAATTGTTAAGGAATTAGCAAAGAAAAAGATAGACGAACTCGCTAGAAGAAGATTTCAGGAGTTTGAAGACACGATGAAGAAATGGCAAAACAATCTCAACTTAGTCCCAAGAGATAAAAGATTTGCAGGAGATGTCAATTATAAAAATCGAATGAAAAACATAATACCAAAATACTTACGTGGTAAAGTCAATCCGGCAATAAATGCAAACAAATCTAAAAAAATAAGTAAGAAACATGGAAAGCAAAAATGTAAGTATTTGGCAAAAAAATGATTGTTCATTGAAGTAATCGTAGTTGTATAGTTACTCCATTTATTCCTTACGTTCTACAAAGACCTAACAATATTCCATTCCAAAAAGGATTATAATTAATTACTTTTTCCTTTACAGCGCACACCAAATTGACTACGGCATCATCGAAGGCTAACTCAACATCAACTAAAGCGAAATTAAATGGGTTAAGCTAAATTAAAATACATCTAATTACTATGTAGAAATAAGTGACTTTCATTTGTGGTCTATTTGTGGTGTACTAAGATTTTTATCAT
Source organism: Cephonodes hylas (assembly GCA_030295005.1). Taxonomy (NCBI): domain Eukaryota; kingdom Metazoa; phylum Arthropoda; class Insecta; order Lepidoptera; family Sphingidae; genus Cephonodes; species Cephonodes hylas. The sequence goes on from AP025383.1 coordinate 405,254, forward strand.
TCACTATAAAATGCAGGACCAGAATTTGCAACTTTATTGTGCACATTTTCTTCGATGCTTTACATCTAAATGACAGTTTGTTATATCTAGTCTCTGACACATATTGAAAAAAAAACTTAATATTTGTACAAAACATATATTCAAATTCAATGCAAAAGTAAAAAACATCCAAATAAATAAAAATTAATACAAGGATTAAATTTGTCATTGAATTCCCATATTCTTCATGTTAATGAGTTGCTGTAAGAGATGATTTTGACTTGGAAAATTGTTCGTTCTCTTTGGTTCTTCAAATTGTATCAACGGTTCTTTATTTAGAATTGCGCCGGGTACCGAATATTTTTTGATATCAATTTTCGTTAATCCTAGAATAAATTACAAATTATTTAATATGTATACAAAAGTATGACCTAAAAAGGTTGGCACCAGTGAATTTCTGCATCCACATTCTGAGTCCTACGAATTGGGAGAGCCAATAGCTTATACTATTAATATAAACATCTATCACAAAAAACACATTGGAATAATTAAAAATAGTATGAAGAAACACATCAATGTTTGAAAAATAACTAAAATAGTATAAAAAATGAACTGACTTAAGTGCATTAACCCCGAGCAGTGAAGCTCAACCAGTCTTTTTTGTATCGTACAGGCAACATGTTTAAACTGAGATAGAAATACACCGCAGGAGTTGAAAACAGAGACTTGGTTACTTCCCTCCATATCAAAGCTTATTTTCGTCTTCACAAAAATATTGGTTTAAATATACATACAGGCAGGTAGGCAGTGATGGCCTCGAGGTATGGGCGCGCGGTCGAGAATCTCGGCGGTCGCGGGTTCGAACCCCAGGCACACACCTCTGACTTTTCGAAGTTATGTGTGTATTCAAATTGAATTATCACTTGCTTTAACGGTGAAGGAAAACATCGTGATGAAACCTGCACACCTAAGAGTTCTTAGGAATTTCTTAGGTGTGTAGTCCGCCAACCCGCACTAGGCCAGCGTGGTGGACTATGGCCTAAAACCCTCTCAATGGTAGAGGAGACCCGTGCTCAGCAGTGGGCGTATATGGGTTGATGAATGAATGAATGAATGAAATATACATACCACTATTAACACCTGATGAGACTCCATTCGATAATTTTTGACGATTAGCAAATATGTTATACAATTCTCTCGCAAGCGCATTGTTGCCGCTTTCTAAATAATACAATATTTTCTTGGCTATTTCAAAGTTGATGTCATCGCTTAAATCGATTCTCGACGCTTCCTTTATTCGAATATACATATTAATTCTATTTTTAATAAGTTGATTTATAACTTGGTCTCTAGTTATTTTAGTATTAAAAGCAACTGGTTCTTTAGGCAACGTATATTCCTGTCGCGGAGCTGGATTATAAGACAATCTACTCAACTTTTGCTTTATTTCAATATTTTCCGTAATTTGCGGTTTAAATTTGGGCCCGCTCAATTTTTTCAATACTTTTCCATTAATATTTATATTATTAGCCATATTATCAACAAATTCATTAAACTCTGCCATATTGTTGTTCGTAATGATACCAGACTGTAGTGACTTTTTAATATTCTCCAAAGTCGCTATATACTTTTTCATATCTGCATCAAGAGTTTTAAGCAGTGTCAGTCTTTCGTGAGGCGGCACATAAGTTAAAATAGCAATATTTTTATAAGTATTCGAACTAGATTCTAAGGCTTCTATCATTTTTCTTAATTCAATAACAGATTTTGGGGGGAATTCATTCATGGTTCTTCTGGTCAATTTTTGTTTCTCTTTCAAATTTTTTACCAGTCTTTCCCAAACGATTGCCGATTTAGGACGTTCCCCAATCGTATTACTTCTGCGATAAGATGCGAATTTTAACTCTTTCTTCAAACTATTAAAGATACCTGATAATTTATCTACTGAATTGTCTTTTCCATCGGTCTTACCGACTAGCTTATCAGCATTCAGTATATTGTAAAGGCATGGGAGTACATCCGTTAATTTTATATCAGTTTTTTTCGTTCCATCCTTAACTTTCTGCATTTCAACCAAATCTTCTAAGATTGTTTTCAAATGCGCTTTAAGTTTTTCCTTAGTAGCTGTTAGCCTATTTGTATCATCCTTTATTACTTGAGTTTTGATAGTTGTGGCTTCAGTTTTAGTTTCAGTGGTATGTTGTGTTCGAAATATAGCACTTTTTTTATCCTCAGTCTTTACGCCATTCGTCTTATTATCCTTGCCTAACATTTGTAACACGTCACCAAGTGATTTCAACTTGAAAAATTCAGACAGATTAAGAAGTATATTTCCTTCTATATTTGTTGGCGCCTTTGATTTAGTCACAGGCTTTTTGCCGTGTAGTAAACAGTCAGGACTATTTTCAATATGTGTTAAGTAGTCAAGAACTATCTTATCTTTGGTGGTCATAGTGATATTCCCCAAAGCTATATTGAATATATTCTTAAATTTATTATTAAACTCATAGTCTTTTCCAAAAATGTGTAAATTTCTCATTCTATTTGAGAGTTTTTTACTATTTTTTGAGGGTAGAAGTAATTTTGTTATTCCTTCAAAAATGCCTCCGAGTAAGTTCATTGGTGTGTTCGCGTTTTTACCGAATCCAGAATCTTTCTTTGTTTCAAAGTCTTTCGTTTCTACTTGTTCTTTTGGTGGTCTTAATGCATCCATATGTGATTGTACATTTTTAAGTTTATTCACTAAATTTATAACATTATTTATGTTATTGGCAGCCGCTGTATCTTTAGTTTTGTCTTTATCACAACTCTTTACATCACTTAAATTAGCGTTGTTTAAAAGATCGTTTACTTCTCCTAGTTGTTGACATAGAGAGACGTTCTTTATATCTTTATTTTTGTCGATAACGCTAGATAACTTTTCAATAGCATTTTTGAGTAACATTTCCTGACTTATTGATAGTGGCTCTTTGAATAAATCGAGTAATTCTGCGATTCTCTCATGTTTTAAAAGTTCCGTTTCAATAGTTTCACTTGAATCTGTTTCCATATTCCATAACTTGTTTAAAAGATTACCAGCTATGTATGTCATTGCAACGAATGTCTCATTTTCAGGAGTGAAAGACACATTTGACATTATAGGCGCATTTTTGTCACCAATAACCTCCGTACCGCTTTTCATTTCCTTCACAATGACTTTAGAAACTTCCCTGTCTTTTTGCTTCTGACTGTAATTTGATAGTGCTTTGTGGATTAAGTCTTCATAATGCGGTGTAGCATCTATTTTATTATCATTCATAATATGTTGATATACATCAGCTTTGTTGTACTCTATATGCAGTGGGTTGGATGTATTATCAGTTAACAGTCCGCCAGCCCTCCGAGACAGTTTCGGTAAATCAACTTCCAGTTTTTTAACTTTAATTGTACCGGAGTCATTTGTATTTTTCAATGTATCTGAAGCAAAATGTTATTTACAATTATCTACTATTCAAAACCACGTAATAGGGGGCGAGCCTATTGCCGTTTTTTTCGCACAATTCCAGATTCAGTTCCGCTACTGAGAAATTCCTAATGGAAAACCCGCAACACTTTTCCAGACCCGGGAATCGAACCAAGGACCTCTGGCCCGCACGTTTTTGTGCCGCGGGACCACGGGGCAGTCAAATTATATTCTAAGTCGTGTTATATTGAAAATTGTTCAAAAATCCTTAAAATAGATTTTATTTCATTACCAGATTTATTATTATAATCATTACCTTCATTCACTTCATCCACAGTATGGTAGAACTTTACAGTGCCATTCTTAATATCTTTGGTTTCAGCAGCAGATCTCTTAGGTCTTAACAAGTCCATAAGATCATCTTCTATGTTGAATTCCTTCTCAGTCTTCACCTCTAAGAAACATAAAACTCTTTTCTCATTTGTTGTAATAGTTATAGATATAAGTTTAACACTCACCTTAAAAGTTGAAAGGATAAATAAATAAAAGAAACGAGTGCAAAATAAAGTGCGTGTTGAATAAAAAACAGTGCGTTCAGTGCTTTCGAGGTACAGCTATGATATAACCTGGAATTAAAACAATTAAATGATAATTGATGTACTAAAAAAGCTAATTATAATCAATCTTAAAATGATTGGAGAATTTCTGAATGGAAAAACCACTTTGCCAGACCCGTATATCGAACCTGGGACCTATAAATCGCACGAATATTAACTACCCGAGAGATCAAAAGGCAGTTTATTAAATAATATTTATATTTGAGTCTAAAATTGTAAATTTATGCACTAGTAAATTAATTCAAGATGCTTTTAATATTCCGGAGAAGCGGGAACCGGCTTTTGCCAAATGTGAATTATAGCTCTCCTTCTGTCAACTGGAAGTGGTGACAGCTATGTATTTACAAATTGAGGATTCGAATCCAAAATCGAGAATATTATAGCGGATGTTTTTATCGCAATTTTATTAACAACGCGGAATCTATACACGAACCCGGCAAATATGACCGAAGAAATTAGCTTAATACAATATACCTATACATAACTTACACGGTACACCCCTTCTCATTGGGAATAATGACTTAATATAATATGAATACTATATGTCAACTCGCAATATAGTCTTAAATAATATATAATAAATACTCCAGTTCTTATGGATATATACAGACAATTAGGAGCGCAACTCTTAACCAGCGATAGTGCATTATATATTACCTAAAGTGTAGCAAGAAGCCCAAATTTCCAAAATATTTGATAGATAAAGTAAGGTGAGGTAAAGACCATAATTTACCTAACAGAAGACTGTTTTCTGTTGACGGCATCGGCGCAAACCTATATTTTGACGCAGCAATCTCCTTCTTTCTTTCTTCTTTCATTGCTACAACACATTAAATGAACAGTTGAGTTAATAGTGTGTTTTACTTTACTTAGTACATTTGCTGTGATTTTGACCATCACTTCATCTTTCCAGAAGAGACAATTCATAATTATTGGTACGTAGTTATAGGTTCCAAGACATATTTAGAATTATAAACGCAATACCTAAAGCGCGTAGGCTGGATAGAAAACTAATGAAATAATGTAATTTGTAGGTAATTGTAAAACATGGCAACATATACACGAACTAGGCAATAAAAATAGAGTAACTACTAAATTCGTGGCTTAAAACATTATAATTAATAAACGTATATTACACTCACCATCATTTTAATCGATACTTGGTATAAAAAACAATACATCATTTACCGGTCCGCATAAAGGGATAAAGGGATAAAGGGATCACGGAGTGCCCGCTATTAACCTCATGTCTTGCCTATCACATACTGCATTAGCTATATCATCATCAGCTACAAAAGTAGTAAGAATAACTTACCAGACTCCATCATCAGGAGAGCCACATCGACATCATTCTCACTGACGGGAGGTTTCTCAAACATCTTCTCACAAGTGCTGACTCTTTCACAAGACCAGGCCCCGTCCGCAGTGCAAGTGCATTTAGAACAACCTCCACATTGGTTCTCTGCAAGAAGTATCCATTTTGAATTAGAAACATCGAGAGACCAAGAAATTTAGTGAGAGCATTTCCTTGTGTTAATAAATCGCATTAAACGTTTTAAGTTTCTGATACCTACACTTTGGTACTGGCTTGGATGAAAAAGGATGAAAAACATTATCGCAGATATGGAACTCCAAGAAAAAGGATAAAAAATTAGCATAAATTATATAAACGTAATTAAAAATATCAAATTACAGTACAGTAATACAGTCAAATTCGGTTATCGTTCGGTTCGTTATATCGACACCGTTTATATAACGACAGATCAGTTATAACAACCGAATGGCGAAATCTTGGCGAAGTCTATATAAACTAATAACTATCGCTCATAACAACTATCGGATATTAGATCCGTATTTAAAACAAAGATTTTAATAAGATATTTTTACGATCTACATAATTAGATTTGATTATCTAGTTCGCCCCGTCTGATAAGCATAGAGCGTGCGGTGATAATACCCGGTTTCGTTACCCAATTAGGACAGAGAATTTTTGTGATTAATTACGTAATTCTATTTGATAACAGGACTACTAGTAATGAGCTCCATAAACGGGGATATATCTACCTACCTTTTTGGGAAAATATGTGTTATAAACTTACCGTCAATGCAATCGGTGTATTGTGATACAAATGGCACACATTTTTTAGATTTTTCCGACGCAGATCCCACTGAAATCATTTGTATAGTTTAATAACAAACTAACTTTAATATAACCATTCAACTAACTACTGCCAAGTCGTATTGGCCCTTATATCCTTTCTTTATCTGACTGATCCAGCCTTTACAAAATTTTGTCTTATTCTCAATGTGTTCGTCTATACTTATTATAACAAATCTTATCCAGACACTGCGGCTATAACGATATAACATACTCCAGTATGATTTATATAAATATCACTTATATTTTTGCAATTAACCTACCATCTGTTCATGTTGTATACAACTTTGAAAGACTAATATCAGAATCTGAATCAGCCTTAATTCTAAGTTATCATTACTAAAAAATACACACTTAAAAGTAAAAAGTGCAAAATAAGTGCAAGTGAACACGACACAAAAAAAGTGCTAACGTGAGGTGGTGCAAAAAAATCCCGTGACTTAAACAAAAAAATCAGCTCTCCTTCTATGCCATCAATATTTTAAATGCCTATTTATTTTATGTTTAACAATGAATAAAATTGTACGAAAGTATTCTTAATAAATAATGACTTGAATTTCTTCAACTTATAACCATAAAAAATATCACTGAAGATTTTACGAATGAGAAACCACACAAGTTATTTTAAAAACATTTTATTAACAAAAAACATATAAAAATACAAAACACATCACTTCACCAATTTCAATTTGATTCACAAACATATATAATACTTTTTTTCTATTAAACATTGCTTTATCATTATCATTATCGAACGTTCCATAATTTCTTTTATCTTAATCATTATTGACTATAAAGTCAACGTAATCTCCTCCAGGCGATCCAGACATGAGGTTTTCTTTGGGAATCTTCTTCTTGAGTTGTCGAATTTTGTTCCTCACTTGATTGTGAAGGTTTCGTCGATGTCCATCGGGATGTCCGCAGCACAACGTGTCGCCTCCTGCAAGACCAATCTTAAGTCAGTAAAACACAACATTCTGGGGACAAGCGACTTGCAAAGCGAGATTGGCTTGCAGGAAACGACAAGGGTGCAATAAAACTTCAATTTTTCAATCAGGACTTTTTTGAATAATTTTATTTAAATAGCTCTTTATGCTATAAAACACCTCACTGCCGCAGAATTTGTTGTTTATTTTACATTTAGATAACAAGTATAAAACTAATATTATTCATGACACCTCCACTCTTCGTTTCACTCCTTGCATTTTTTCAAAATCTATTTATGGAATGTATTTCATATTCCTCGAAATAAGTCACAAATATTCCCACACAATTACTATATTGAATCGGCGTCATTATATTCCAATCATCGGTGATCGTGACTTAAACAATGAACAGATTTTCTTCGCTACATTACAACGTATTTCAACAAAATCAAACATTTTGTGATCCGTTCACTTAGATTGGCAACAATGGAGGTTAGATGATGACTCTTCTTTTTATAATCACAAATGTGAGACATACCTAAAGCTTTAAACAGCATATCCTTGTAAACATTTTCTTAAATTATGTAATCATTTCACAGAACAAAAATAATATTTCTAAACTAAACACATATTTGCTCCTAAAAAAATTCTACTCTCATACAAAAAAAAACCCTCACATTTACGTGGAGTAAATTGTGACCTTTTCAAGCACTCCAAAGCACAAACCCACAACAAATCCACCAAACCTACCAGCATCGATCAGATCAAACATTCCACTATCCATGGTCCTTCTCAAGCGATACGACAGCTGTCTAAAGTACGCCGGTCTGTCTTGGTCGAACATCTTTGTGTACATATCCCTGGCAGCACCCGGTTGTCTTATCTTCCTGTAGTACTCGCAGAACCAAGGGTTCTTGCTGATGCATCCCACTGAATTCCCGTGGACGGAGCAGACGCAGTAGTAACAAATAGTAGGGTCTGCATAGTCGAGGAGGCTCTCAACATCCGTGGCGACGTCGATGTCCGTATCGTTGGCGTTGATGCTGTTGCTGTAGTAGGAATGCCCTCGCTGGCACTTCGCTTTCGCGTCGTAGGGGATCTCGTCGTTGTGCCAAATGTAATCTGAATGTACGTGATATTTCATAAAAATATATAGATTATATAAGCTGTCGACAAAGATTTTCAAAGAATATATGGAAGAAATTGGTTGTGAGGTAGCATTGTAAAGAAGCTGGTATGGAAATAATACCTAAGGATAAAAGAGGGGGTGAAAATAAGATTCAGTTGCAGGCTGACTATAAAGGAGCCTGTAATATCAAAGACTATTGAAAGTGTACTAAGGTTTTTCAAAATAAACGATGAAAAATCCTTCAAAAGAACGCGCTAAAGCTTATTTGATGTCATCGTCCTTATCAACTACGGCAAAATACCCCGCACTTTGTACCTCACGTTGCACTTTGCAAATACCATAGTCAAGTGTCCTCCTATGTCGTCTTCACTTGCACTGCCCCTCACCTCTCCTGATCCTATTAGCCAGGTCCCTTCCGAGGTCAAACGGTATGTTTTTCTTTTGGTCCTCCATCAACGTGGCCATCCTCATGCACTCGTTCACATTCATGGCTGGTCTTTTGCTGCAATACTCGTCTTTCCCCGACACCGAGCAAACACAAATCTGACAAGACTCGTCTTTCGGCGGGAAATTCATGTGCGTTCTTCTGCCATCAGTAGCTATGTCATCGTCTTCTTCTGAACCGGAATGATGTTCTTTTTTTTCTTCTTTCTCTACTACTTTAATTACGGTGCGGCCAGGCTGGCATATGTAACCTAACGATTCTAGATCTTCTAATGCCGGCGTGTACCGATTGTAAAGAAAATCTAGAAAATATCGTGAGTCCTGAATATTCTAACGTATTTTTACCTTTAAGGTGGATGATATCGTATAACAAACAAACTATCTAGGGCTGAAAAAGGTTATAAACAATATGTAACCAAAAAAAATACGCAATTGTATTAAAATTATATACACTTTTCTTTTCTTCTTTCTGAAAAGATCGCAGATACAATGGCTGAAAACACCAAGAATTTTCTAGTAAAAAATATACGTTCTTATTGCAAATTACTCTTTATCATAACTTTGTGATAATAATAACCATAAAGACGTTTTGAGCAGATTAAGCCTTCGTTTTAGACGCTAGCATTACCAATCCACGTATGTTACATCACTTGGCCAAGACATCAAATGCTGCTTCGAATCAGCATGTCTTCTATGATTTCCAAATATGTATAAATACACTAAAAATATCAAAAAAACGTTACCAGCATTGGCGAGGTGGTCGGCAGTGAGGCACAGGATGACGAGGCCCAGTAGGAACAAGTTGACCCGCATGGTGTCTGCGCTAAAGTAAAGTGAAGCCATCAGTCCTCTGATTTATATCAATAAATGGTCGACTTCACTCAAATCTTCGTTTTGGAATGAAAGGGGGACGAACTTGAGGCGAATGCCAATGTAAACTTTTTTATGACGCCTCGAAGCACCGACTCTTCAATGAGGTAGAAACCTCTGCAGTGAAAAAAAATGTTATTGCACTGTAAATAATTATTTTTGCTCGATGCTACATTTTTATAAGGTATCTTTATATTTTTTAAGTTGTTAAAATTCTTCCTCAAACTTTCGTATAGACAAAAATGAAGAACAATTATTGTTTAGAATTTACCATTTATTTCCGTTTTTTGGCTATAATCTACATGCCATTTTTATATTTAAATCAATACTACTTTTATAAATTTTTACTAATACTATATCTAAATATTTCTTTGAGACAATAGCTGTACCTTGTATCCATAATCATATATCTATTTCAAATATGTCAATATACAATTTAGAATATCATTCTTTAACTAAAATAATTCAGAGTATAAGTTCAGATAGTTTATATTCCAACTCCGCGCCTGTGCGATACAAACGCACTTCCAACCACAATGTTAACAAGCAAAAACAAAATAACCGATGAGTCGTAAAACGTTATCGCTTCGCATGCACACCTGCATCCACCCACGTATCTGCACTTACATGATCTTTGTTATCCGAGATGACTCTACCATTTCACGGGAAACTGGTACATGGCAACAGGATGCTGAATAAATCTGCTAGAGACCCGGTTCTTTGATAAAGCTACGGTAGTTAAAACTGGCGCTAAATGGTAAGTGTACGTTCCAATCATCATCATCATCATCACCAGCCTTCCACGTCCACTGCTGGACATAGGCCTCTTCTATGACACGCCACTGGGCTCGATCTTCGGCCCTCCTCACCCAACCGCTGCCAGCTACCTTGAAGATATCGTCACTTCACCAAGCCAGAGGGCGTCCTGCACTACGTTTGCCGAGCCGTGGTCTTTACTCCAAAGCAGGTTTGCGACAGATATGACCTGCCTACTGCCACTTTATCTCACTAATACTTTGGGCTGTGTCGATAACTTTGGTTCTCTAACAGATGACAGTGTTAAGCAGTAATGGCCTCAAGGTTTAGGCGCGCGGTCTAGAATCTCGACGGTTGCGGCTTCGAACCCCAGGCACATACTTCTGACTTTTCGGAAGTTACGTGTGTATTCACATTAAATTATTACTTGCTTTAACTATGAAGGAAGACATCGTGAGGAAACCTGCACACCTAAAAGTTCTTAGGAATTTATTTAAGAAATGTGTGGCAACCCGCACTAGGCCAGCGTGGTGGACTATGGCCTAAGCTCTCTCAATGATAAAGGAGGAGGGACGTATATGGGTTGATGATGATGTTGGTGAACAGATGGCATAATCCTAACTTTCAAAGAAACTCCTAACGTAGCCCTCTCCATAGCTCGTTGAACGACCTTGAATTGGTGGACTAGTCGCACCGTCAGTGTCCACGTCTCGGCTCCGACAGGTAGGACGCACTCGTTAAAGACTTTTGTCTTTAGTATGGGTGGCGAAAAGACTCGACTAAGTATTTTAAATAACTTTCTATAATGCGTAAAAGTTGGCGGTCTACACTTTTTTTTTTATTCCTAAGAACATTAAAGTATTCACTTACACCACGTTTATCTTATTAAAATAAGTGATGTTGAATTTCACACATGAACTTTAAAAAGTATCCGCCTGGGGTAAGAGCATGTGACCGCTGAGATTCTCCTCTGCGCATCTAAACCTTACGGCCATATGCCTGCATAACTATTACGACTGGTGAGATGATAGAAATCATGTCAATTCTGTACAGTTATCATCAAGCAATCGATAGACCATGTTAATATCAAAATAGAGTTTAAATAATAACACTTCAATACAAATCAAAAACATTTATTTTCCTTACAATAATAAGTACAAAAATATACCCTTAAATTATATAAAAACAGTTATTATATTTGGCTAGATCTTCTATTTTACTCCATGCAGATTTCATCTCTTCAGGAGTTAGGCTGTGGGCTGACGCAAGCTTCCAGTAACTGCACGCTAGAGGGAGCCACGGTTTATACACACTTAGCCTTTCGTCATGACTTAATTCCAGACCTATCGTCCTCTTAGACACTAAATACGTAAAGTATACGTCTTCTAGATTAATTAAAGGCACATTTTTAGCAGTCTTCATGATTTCCTTAAGATAATTTGCTGGAAAGAAAAAAGGTTCATGTTAAAAAAAAGTAAGGCAATATTATTTTGGAAATGCGCCTGAACGAAGTTTGCGGCAAAAACTGATTTACTCCTTAACCTTGTTACCGATACCTAAACTCCATTTTAAACGCAGCAGTAAGACAAGAGCCCTCTATTGTTAAGAATAATAATGGGTATTTGTGCGCAAATTGTATTATGTAAGGATTTGATAAATAATAATCACCACCACTATTAAGCTGATATAAATGCTGATATTACTCATCCCATATTAGGCTACTATAATAATTGTTCACACGGCATAGTCTTTCTAGTCTAATTGTGTAAAGAAATCTTGTATTATCAAAAAAAATGCTCTACTCACTATTCACGATGTATCCTGGTCCAGAAAGGTATTCCGGGATAGTTTCCTGCGGGTACATCCATCGCGGCATGTACCATTTCGTGTATTCGTCCCGGTGAACCCAGCTGTCCACCATTTTGTAACCTGTAATTAGTACCGCTATTAGATAACAGATGGCGCTACTCAAATGAACACCTCAATACCTTAGTGTAAATTTTAAATGTATAAATTGTATTAAAATTATAAATACATAAGCAACATTGTTTTTTTTCGTGCAATTGCTAATTAATTGACATTCAAGGACTATATAAATAATACAAGAGGTACCTATGTATTTTTATATATGTAGTCCTTGAATACTTAAGTAAGTAAAAGTGAATGTTAATATGTGTAAACATATTTACTCAAGTCACAGAATATAATGAATTTCCCTAATGGTTCCATAGTATTTAAATAAAAACTCGCCTAAAAGACACGTTAATAAATAGTTAGGAGACCACACTTAGATACGCGTCTTGTGTCATGTATCAGAAACCACGAAAGACTTTTCAGTCTCACAAACGCAAAGACAACTAATACAAATATTCGTGGATCCTACAAATATTTTTCACGTTACAGGAAAATATATTCATAAATATAGATCACAGGGTTTTCTTGGATACAACTACATACACCTAAGCAACTATATTACGAGGTCAAACAACAATTATTATTAACTTCGAATGAAAACACCACTCACCCATCAATTTATCCTTCTTATGGTCTTTGAGGACTTCTTCCAACCTCCAAGGGTTGAGGAGCACATCATCGTCAACCTTATATAGGAAGTTGGCCTGCGGGCACCGGTCCAGGGTCCACTGCAGCATCAAGGCAGTCTTCAGCGTCAAGTTTTGGTAGTGGTCGCGGAAATCCCACACCACCATGTCACTGTGCTGTTTTGCTTCTAGGTATATATCTACCTGGAAATAAAGATTATGAAATACTGATGCATGTATCGCATAAGGGGTAGATAGACAATTCTAGAAAAATGATTATAAATCAAACAGTTAAATCTGAAAATATTTTTTTACCCGAGACAATCAATTTAAATATTATATAAAACCTAAATTTGGTTGTAACGTTAATTTGTGGAAACATAGCATAACAAAGATTAATTAAACGTTGGAACAACAGTTTCGTGACTAAAGTTTAACATGTTGGTTATCTGGGTACTTATATTGTATCCTCAAATGTGGAATTTATAATGTCAATGATTTTTCAAACCGCCAACTTGCACTAGACCAGCGTGGTGGAATAAGACCTAAACTCTCTCATGGTACAGAAGGCCCGTGCCCAAAAGTGGGAGGTACATACATGATAGGTATATGGGCTGGCGATTTTTCAAAGCTCCTACAAAATTAGATTACGAGAATTATACAGGGTATATTTAGACCGTGATCGAAAACTGAGGCAAGTAATACCGATAGTGATTACAAACCCCCTGGCATTAAAGAAAATCCCGACAAAAAAGAAAATTTTTGAGTTTTTCCATACAAACCACATACTTTTAACACCAATGGTTGTATGGAAAACGTCAATTTTTTTCTTTTTTTGTCGGGATTTTAAATATCGCCACTGGGTTTGTGATCACCCTCGCTATTACTTGCCTCAGTTTTCGATCACGGTCTAAATACACCCTGTATATTCTATTGATGTATTTTTGAGGAATATGAGACATAATGTCGGAATTTCCACGTAGTAAAATTCATCGTGAGAACAAGAAAACGGTCCAACGAAAGTCTTAGGAGAACTGGATTTTTAATACCATAGATGCAATAATTTACCGAAGACCTTTTCTTGCCGCTTACGCTGAATATGACTTTTTGGATTAGGTACACTATATTTTAAATATTTTAGATAGAATAATGCCCCGTCCGCAGTTTGCTAGACATCAGCTTGTGAAACGAGAAGCTGCTGGTTCGATCCCCGCACCGAGACAAATGTTTGTGTGATCCACAAGTATTTGTTTTGAATCTGGATGTTCGTGACACCTTTTCTAACTGTTGGGTCTTAAAAAAATATATATAAACAAAAGCTCCAGGATTAGTCTTAAATTTATAATTACCAGTTTCTCGTCAAGACCATCACCATCGATTCCTAGCACGAAGTATGTGGGCTGGTGCTTGGCCCAAGTCTCTCTGATCACCGCGCGCTGGTCATAGTGAGATGGTGCGGTGGCCACCAACGCGAGTAGAGGTACTGTCTCCACCCCACTGCATAGGGTTGAAGATGGCTCGATCAGAAGCTGACTGAAATGGAAATTAGTTTATTTTATTTTTGGAAAAAATGCAGTCATAGTCAAAAATATAGTACACAATCCAAAACAATTTCTACGAATTGTACCTAAATATAGAATTGAATAGAATTGTGATTATGACTGTCTTTGCTTGAGGAGAAAGAGGCATTGTGTGCCATGCGATTATAAGTCCCGGGTTCAAATGGAGTGACGGTAGGTAATATAAGATTACATTGTTGATTTATCGGTATAAAAGTTAGACTAACCCTGCGCTTTGCTAAAAGGCAACATTGTAACACAGAATGCTCTTGTAAATTATCGACATAATGGGCTAGTTCATTTGCTTAAATAAACATTTGAAGCACAAGGAATTTGACACCTAAAGGAAGTGACTAAATTCATAATTTAACTATAAGGATGGATAAGTTTATATTATAGGGCTTCTATGTATCGTAAAAACTGAACTTAACACATTCAAATCAATTTATAATATGGCTTTAGAAATCATGGCCATATTCGTTCCTCATTAGCCCATACGACCTACTGCTGGGCACGGGACTTCTCTACAACTGAGACAGTATAGGTCTTAGTACATTATGCTATTTTAGAGAAGGCTGGCGGACTACTATCACGAAGTATTCTTCACAGTTAAAATACGTGATAATTCGACACATAACTTTGAAAAGTCAAAGGTGTTTGCCTGGGATTTGAACTCGTGATCGCCCGCGCTCCTAAAAATTCGTTCAAAGTGAAATAGTTGCTAGAAGAAGGAAGTATCGCCTAGGACATTGCCCCACCATCTTTGTCATGTCATAGTTAAATCAACACTAACCCGAATTATTTGGACTGTTGCCAAAACTCTAATAACATGTAACAAACACTAGGTCTATTTTCACATCATTTATTTTTAGGAACATTAATAGATAATTAAAAATATAAACAAAGGGAAGTCGCGACAGTACGCTGACGTCACAGAGGAAAGTTTTAAATATACGACGAACAAATTAGTCTCGAAGCTAAAATAGATACCTTAGCACAGGCAGGCGTCGAGAGAATAATCAATAATTGATTTGTTTCTTGTACAGTGAGAAGATGTCAACAAACCCTAAGTGGAATGAAATCACTTTTTAGATTGGTCAATTATAGTTTTTTGTTAGCACAAACAATTAATAACACTGGAAAACAGCATATCTGTTGCATAAGATTTTATACATGAATCTGAATAGTTTTTCCACGCTGATTTCAAAAATATACGCCATTTTTATGTAGCAGCTCTAGTTTTGGAGTTATGAAGTGACATAGCTTTTCATTGAAAATTCAAATAGTTTAAGTTTATAAAATCTATTAAATATATTAATTCTGAATAAAATTTCCTTTTTTTGGATTTTCTAGAGTCACATGTATTATGAGTACAATTTTAAATGCTCCAACAATAGTCAACCGTGATATGTTCATTACAGTACCCCTAATACCTCTCCGCTATAGTGTAAATATTCTGGTAAAAGCGCTCTCCTTGTTCCTCGCATAGAAGTCACCGAGATTTTGAGGAAAATGTTCTAGATGGCTGTGAAGGTAGTGAAGCTTAATACTCATGTTCCATCCAAGCCGCTGGAAGTGTATCAACAACTGTTCAGCGTGCTTAATGCAGCCGTCAGACATCGTATTGCGAAAAATGTTTCTTTCATTCAATCGGGAAGCTAAAATTTCTGATGTCGTTTTAGACAGTCCAAGGTTCCTGATTAAGTCATTTAGACCATCATTTAGTGGTCGGGGACTAACGTACGAATTAAAATCACTGTCATTACCACCGTCGTCGTTTTTGGTTTGTCCACTGAACTGGTCTGGATTTTCCGAAGATGGACATGACTGCTGTGGTGATGATTTGTCACTTACACTCAAGACTGGTCTTATGGCAGATTTTAAGTTGGATATATCCACTTAGAACAATTTAAATGGTTTGAACCTATGATTTTCGTTACACAGAAATAACAGTCGTCATGATGGTTGGATAGTTCACGCCGAATCATAGAAGCTTTGAATTTAAAAGTGGGTATTTTTTTTGTTGGGTCACAATCGCAAGGAATCAACACAACTTTGACATTCCAAACTTGGTATCCAAGATTTAGCGTTTAACAGCAATGGAAAACCAAAGTAGTCGAAATATGCCTTTTTCACAAAGTCCGATACATTTAAACGAAATTTTTTAACATATACTCTCCACAAATAATCCAAAAACAATCAGGATTATTCAAACACGTCCTTGTTGAGGAAGACATAATGAAATTTAGAAAGGAAATAGTTAAGTTACACGGCTATTGATAGAAACTATCGACTTCTTAGGTCAATCCAAGACGGTACCTGTATCTCACTAACTAGAGCTGCTACAAAAAATCTGAGGCCAGATATGAAATCAGCGCACGCAAATTAGTAAACAACAGTTGAAAAACTTCATGCAACATAAAAAAAGTTTGATTTTGTTGTCCTGTGTAATTTAATTAATAACCTACCAATTTTCACTTTTGTTTTAAACTGTCTATTCCAAGTTAAGTTATAGAAATTTGAAATTCAATAGCTAGATATAACATTTACATTTTTAACGACTTTAGAGAATATTTAATGTATTGGTGATATTATAATTATGAACGCACCAAACATAAAAATAACGGAAATCAAGTTGTTCCACTTAGTAGATGAGTTAACACTACTGAAATAGTAGAGGCATTATGAAAAATTCTAACTGATTAACTTCCATGTAGAAATATGCCTTTGGAACATACATGTTGCTATAAGCGTAAAAAATTCTAAAATTAAAAATGTTCTTTATCGAATTATTTCATTGCCGTGGGTTTGCGAAAAGTGTGCAGTCACAACAAAACTTGACCATTCAAAGTGGGGCAAACCTACGATCAAACATTCCTTTAACGTAACCGGAACAAATATTAGCAGACCATAACAACGTTCGTCTTTTTTGAAAGATTATCGTAACGGAAATTAAATTTTAGTGACCGTGTATTCAATAAAATTGTTTTAATTATTCAACTACAAAATAAACTGAACTCTATGAATGCGAAGACATCATATTTTTAACTGCAATTGAACAAAGTAAAACAAATGATTTGCTAAAAATCGCGGGAAGCCGTTGGATGCAGGCCGCTTCCAATAGAACGCTTTGGAAGTCTCTGGGGGAGGCCTATGTCCAGCAGTGGACGTCCTTTGGCTGACGATGATGATGATGATGAGCAAAGTTATCGAAAATATCTCTAATAATTGTAGGCACACTAATTTAGATCACATCTAACTGTTCCTACTTGGATCTTTCATACTACCTTATACCTACTTCGCAATATCGGTATTATTTTTTATTGTGGGATCAGTAAGTATGTATATATTTTCACTTAATTAAACAAAGATTTAAAGCTTAAAGATTTTTATTCATTTTTTAAGGCAAACTAAGCTTAAGAGCTTCTACGGTAGTATTACCAAAACTACTGCGTTAACTACGATAAATTCAACTCTTGAAGTCGTAACTGGAACCTCGCGGTCACGCAACAAACATATAGTGTCCAGTATACAATAAGAAGCTAAAAACCATATCTAGAACAATAACTTTTACTAACATGTTATCGAGGTAGTGAGCCAGGCTCCTGTTCCTCCTGTAGTGGTTGAGGTCCTGGTCGGGCGGCGGCGGCGGGGCGAGCGCGGCCCACACCCGCTGCGCCAGCCAGTACGCCACCACGGCCGCCGCGCCCCACGCGATCAGGAGCAGCACCACACCACTCTTCCTGCGACCTGGAACATTAGTACTCTCATTTCCATATTTTAAGGATTGGAGTAAACAAACTTTTTTGGGGATTTTGGTCCGACGACTTGAAAAGAAAGACCGGGATGGTTGGCGCTTTCTTGGGGAGGCCTACATATACCTCTTCAATATTCATCATCATCATCATCAACCCATTTACATCTCACTGCTGCCAAAGTCAAAGTCAAAGTCAAATTTCCTTTATTCAAATAGACTTTCACAAGCACTTTTGAATCGTCAATATTTTATGCTATTTTTTAAAACTAGTGCCGCTTCGAAACGTGTTATCGCTGTGGAGAAGAAACGGCAAGAAACTCCCTCAGCAACACGAAATGTCATTTTTTTATTATTACTTTTTTTTTTTTGAAGCTGAACACGGGAATCCTCTACCATCTCATAAAATACTCGAATAACGCGAGTAAATCTTTTGTAGTACTATACATCTAAAGAGTCTGTTTGGTCGAACGCACTAATCTCAAGAACTACTGGTCTGATTTGAAAAATTCTGTGAGCGTGAGATAGCCCATTTATCGAGGAAGGCTTTAAACTATAATATATTATCACGCTACGACCAATAGGAGCGGAGCAGTAATTACTAGAAAAACAGTAAAGGTTCGAACTTTTACCTTCGCTACAATTTTATATAATGTAGCCCTTGTTGTTTTCTAGAAGATATGTTTTACTTAACCATTCATTTATGTATGTATATTGTTTACAAAAACCTCTGTATGTTACTGCTAGTACAAACTGGTTACCTTTTACTGTTAAAAATCTCGCACTCTTTAATCTTAATTTGTTTTTACTCCACCACTCATGGTCAGGGGATGCCTTTTCCATTGATCTAGCCAGTCATGGAACAGGGCTACGAGTACGCGAGCTCGGCCCCCCGAGCTGTTACAGTCTCCTAATACTTCCTTATCCGGGACTGTAGCATCCTTACCATCAGGCCAAATATCCTTTCCCTCAATATCCTGTACCCAAACACACGCTATCCCCACACCATTCCCTTTAAAACATAGAAATTCCCAAGGAGGGTTGGCGTCAGGCAGGCGGCCGGCCGTAAAACATCTGCCAAAACTCTTCTGCAGCATGTTTTGTCCTTCCACACAGGAAGGAAGGACAAAACATGCTGCGCCGACCCCAAACAAGAATTGGGATCAGGGCAGGAGAATGATGACTTACTCCAACGGCATGCACGATTCATAACATTTTCTATCATCATTAATACTAAAATTAATTATCAAGACAAGTACATGCCATTTAAAATTCAAATGCAAAATTCGAAGATTCTATGTTTCCTCCTCTCTCTTCTATGCATGAAACTTGCTATTTTCATAGCTAAATACACTAAAGTACATACAAAATACTTGTGCTTTCAGTCAATCATTGTTTTAATATATTAAAACATATATTACTAGCCATTCTTAACTCACATTTCATTCCCAAAACGAACACTGAAATCCGCACACACATACACACAAACACGACACTTTGAGACAACTTACAGACAATTTTACAATAACAGAAACACTAATTACACATAATAACTAAATATCTCACCAAAACACTTGAGAGGTAAGTACAGAAACGTTTTGAACATGTTTTGTATGGCATGGTATGGACGTTTCAAGCGGACGCGAAGTGGTGACCGAAGGTAGATATCAACTGCGGCTAAAACTCCGCTTACACACACATTTACTATCAATAACCGATATCTGTTTACGATATGCTCGGTCAATATATTTATTTAGATAACGTTTTATCGCGAAAAAAATTTAATGTCCGTGATTCAGAAAAAATACAAATGTAAAGATAATGTGGTCGAAAACTAAGGACGAACACATTGCTGATCCAAATAAATACGTTTTTCTAACGTTTATTTATTTATTTATTTATAAATAAATAAACGTTTTTTCTAACGTTTATTTATTTATAAATAAATAAATAAATAAACGTTAGAAAAAACGTTCATAAGGATTAAATGAGTAGGAATACAAAATGCTTTTTTTCGGTATTTATTTTAGCGCAATGTGTGTATAGTCATTGTGACTATTACTTCTCTTATTTTACGATCTCGGTATTTTGAAGCCTTGTATATTAAAATGCAAGATTTAAAAAAATAACTTAGGACATTCTCTCTTAGTATTTATGCAAGACATTTACCCTAAGAGACTCATTATGCTATTTTCTCTAAAAAGACAGCTATAAATTTGTCAACCTTTTTATTAATCTATTAATGGATGAAATTGTAAAATATTTATATAAATTACATATTCTTAATGTAAAACCATTTTTATATTTATTTAGCTCTAAACCGTTGCGATAAATCTGTTAATTATTCTTTGTACATTTAAAATGCAAAAAACTGGTTTGAAAGCTACATTCTAACCTTCACTTGTTGTAGACTTGAAATGTCAAAAACTAGTTCCGGGCTGTATATTTTTTACTATTCAAAACCACACGACAAAACTTACCTGCTTATTTTAAAAGTAATATAAACTTTAGTATTGCGGTAATCCATATTATTTCGTTATATTAGACGAGATCCTATTCCTACGGCACTAGTGTTTGAGCTATAGGTTCCGAGTACGATTCACGTGTTAGGTAAAGTGTAACTTGATATTTCTATTAGGAAATTCTCACAGCATTATAGTCTGGATAAAATAAAATAATACTATATAAAATAAATTTAGCCTATTCCTCTTCCGTTATGATAAAATACGGCCCCGGAAACGAATCTTTGATACCACAATCACATTTTGTAGATATACACCTCACTACCAACGACAATCGTCGAATTTACTATGAATAGATTTCGAAGTGAATTCCACTACAATATTTGTCATGAATGCATTTCCTGTGATTCCGATAAGCGTCTGATAAAGTATCGATAAACCAAACACGCACACAGATAATATACACTCCAAACAAAGCCCCTCTGTTCTCTAACAATTTCCCTTTGTGTCAACTAAGTGCTTTTTAATGAGACTGGAGGAATATCTCATAGTATATAAGGTTAGATACCTTCTCTCTACGAAAATACAAATGTCGATATAGCAAGCACTTAAAACCGTGAAGGAAAACATTGTGAGGTCGAATTAAAACTAGAACCCTGCCAATTTTAGAGGTCTTGTACTCTTGTTTTGTTGAGGGAATTTGTAAGGCGTGTAGTCCGCCAACTCGCACTAGGCCAGCATAGTAGACTAAATCCTAATGACGCTTAGTTGTAGACGAAGTGTAGTCGAACGGATATAAAATGCTGATGATGATATTATGCTAGACTTTTAACACAATTATTAAAACGAAAGTACATAATAACTTCTGTGCTTACCCTTTTGAGGATGCATGATTACGTATATCAGTAAAAAATTAAGAATTTCTCATTATTACTGTTTTCTAAAAGCGTTATTTTAACACACCGCTAGCTACGTCGCCGTTGTTATTAAAACAGAGTGTTAGGTACTAAAATAATGGTTCTGATTACTGTTATAGTATTACATGCTAACTTTATTGGTCTGATGCAATGTTTCCCAACCTTTTTCAGGCTATGCCCCATGTTAACATTTCTAAAAATTTTATGTCCTCATACATAATTTTAAACATTACAAATCGCCACCAAGTCGTGTCGACTCCATTTTTAAATTGCCCCTCTGAACTATCTGCCCCCCTGAACTGAATTGCTGCCCTATGGATCGTAAGTCCCGCGTTGGGAAACACTGGTCTAATGCCTAATAAGGTTCGATTCTAAATGAAAATTTAAAACTTAAACTATATCAGCCCATATATATCTTACTGCTCGGCGCGTTCCAGTGTGCAAGTATGTAAAGTCATTGTCCCCTTCTCAGGTCTACTTTAGAGGACTGCCCGCCTATATTATGAAAAAACATACAATCACAGTGTAGAATTTAAAAAATATGTGAAAAAATATTCTAGAATATTTAAGCTAGTTTGCATAAGAGCCAAGTCCTTATACTTAAGTAATAAAATAAAAAAGGCTAAAAATACCATAAAAATGACTTGGAGTGTAATAAATAAAGAAACTGGGAAGACTAAACCTCGAGAAACCGAGTTTAGTTTAAACATAAATAATAATATAATCAAATCTAATTTTGAGGTAGCTAGGGCATTTGAAACTTTTTTTACTGAAATACCAGTTTCTATTACTAGAAGTTTGAACTCTTCCACATCCGTTGCAAGTGAGCTATTACAGAAAACAGTCCCTGGGAGTGAGGATTCATTTAGATTCCATTGTGTTAATAGTATAGATGTTATTAAGACATTTAAGTTAATAAACATAAAAAATACATGTGACTTCTGGGGAATTTCTACAAAAATCCTAAACTCTGTAATACATGTATTAGCACCCCAGCTAGCTATAATTTTTAACTCGTGTGTTAATAGTGGCATATTTCCTGATAAAATGAAATTAAGTAAAATTATTCCACTCTATAAATCAGGTAGCAAAGACGACCCAACTAACTTTAGACCCATATCGATTCTACCTTCTATTAGTAAAATATTCGAAAAACTTATGTTGTTGCAAATTGAAAATTACTTTTCAAAAAACAAACTGCTTCATTGCAACCAGTTTGGTTTTACTCGGGGTCGCTCCACAACCGATGCTGGTGTGGAACTTATTCATAATATTTTTGAAGCTTGGGAGGTCTCACGGGATGCTTTAGGAGTATTTTGTGATCTATCCAAGGCATTTGATTGTGTTCACCATGACATTCTTATCGGGAAACTAAGCCATTATGGAGTTAACGGTATGGCACTTGAGTTGTTTAAGTCGTATTTAAGTAATAGAATCCAGGTTGTTGATGTAAATGGAAAAAGATCTCCTGGGTCTGTTGTTACTATGGGAGTTCCACAAGGCTCGATTCTTGGACCCTTTCTTTTTTTGATTTATATTAATGACTTGCCTTATTATATAAGGGACGATTGTGATGTAGTGCTGTTTGCTGACGACACTTCTTTAGTATTTAAAGTTAAACGCAATCAATCCACTCTTGACGATGTAAACTGCACTCTCACTAAAATCGTGCATTGGTTTAATATTAATAACCTATTATTAAATAGTAAAAAAACTAAATGTATTAGGTTTATAACACCTAATGTAAAATATGCCAATGCCGACATTTTAATGAATGGAGATAAGCTGAGCCTTGTGGATAATACTAAGTTTTTGGGAATCACATTAGACCCCAAACTTCAATGGGGTCCCCACATAACAGTATTAGCTCAAAAGCTGAGTGCAGCAGTCTTTGCAGTGAGCAAAATACGTCAGTTGACAGACATTGATACAGCTAGGTTAGTGTATTTTGCTTACTTTCATAGTTTGATGAGTTATGGAATTCTACTATGGGGTGGTGCCGCTGACATAAATACCATATTTTTACTACAAAAACGAGCCATCAGATGTATTTATTCTCTTAGCTCTAGATATTCTCTAAGAGAAAAGTTTAAGGAAATTGGTATTTTGACAGTAGCATCGCAATACATACACGCAAATCTTATGTATGTCCATAAGAATATTCATAAATTTAAAAAGTTTTCTGACATACACGATAGAAATACTCGTAATAAAAATAAGTTAGTAACTTATAAAACCAGGCTCCACAAGATCAGCAAATCTTTTAAGGGTTACTGTATACACTTCTACAATAAAGTCCCTAGTCATATTAAGGCTTTAAAGTATCATAAATTTAAAGAAATTACTAAGAGACATCTATGTAACAAAGCCTACTATACAATATCAGAATATATGGAAGATAACGAAGCCTGGGTATAAGTAAAATGTTATTGTAATCCCGGGCTTGACTGGGTCTACTTTAATGGACATGGCTGTACATACTTGATTATTATACTTGATTATTATTTTAGTAACTTGTAAGCAATCAGGTATGTCATGCTCGCAGAAATGTCTGTGCTTACGGCGGCGTCGTGTGCCGGGTCGGTCACTTCCCTATGAAATGGTTGAGGAGGCCGATGGCTGGCACATGCGTCATACTCGTGAACGGGTGCTGTTTGTGGGGACTGGTCTGCCTGATTTGCTTATTTCCATTAATGAAATTTCCATTAATGAAATTTTAACCTGGTTAGATGTCAGAGTCTCCATTTAAGATGACTATGTTGTTCTTATATACAAAATTCTGATATTGTATTAATGAGCTGCTCTAATTCGGGAAATTGAGTCTTTGTATCTGTATTGTAAACTATCTCTTGATTGGAAAAGAGCAACACTAGAGTTTCTTGCCCGTTCTTCTCTAGTGATGACTGCCTTCCGAACAGGGTGGTAAATTTTGAAATGACTGAATCTAAGTGATGTATTTGACATTTTATGGATTCAATAAATATTATTTCATTTCATTTCATTTCATTTATAATATTCCTTGTGAATTTGGAAATATACCCGAAAACTGTAATAGACTCGCTTATCACGAGTCTTGTACAAAACAAAAAAGAGGTTTAGAAATACTTTTACCACGGAATTTATCACAAGTGATTCAAAAAGAACCATAATTTCAAAAAAATAAATCAAATTTGAGATACCTAATAATTCATTTAGCTTTTCGTGTATTTATTTAGGACTATTGATTTTGTTAGACGAACGATCGCAAAAAATCTCTTAGAAAGGTCAAAGAAACGGTTCATACCTGCACGCTTTGGTGACAAAAAACGTAGATAATGTTCAATAGTCCTCGCAACTTGAGACAAATATATTATTAGTGAAGCATTGTGACCGGTCCGGATGTGACAAAAAATTCTAAAAGTAAAGATAGGCGCTGGCACAGTTTCGCTAAAAAATTTAAAACTTTATTTAAAATAATAACTTATCAATCAAGTTATTATGCTTTTGATAATACATCAGCCATTTAAATTTCATTATTTTGGATTTTTGCAAAATAAAACATCGATGATACTGCAGTATCTATTTTATTTACTAATTATAAACGAGTAACAACAATTATCAGCTAAATACACTAATCTAATATTACATATAGTATTTTTGTGTAAAAAAATGTTGGTAATTAACCTATTCAAAATCTTTGGTTGTGAACAAATTTTATATAGTGCCATCTATGTGACGAAATCTGGAACTAAACTAAATATTTCTAAATAATGTGCCTGCCTATTCTTCATCGGTAGGCTGCTTCACCCAGAAACCCCAAGGCGCATATCCATCGTGTTTCGTTGGGCCTCGATATACTTTAATTTGAACGCGGGCGGGATCATCTGAAAACGTAAAGATATACTTAACATTTTCTTATAATGAATTCATAAATCTCGCAATTCGCCAAGATGATAAATAAATAAATAAATAAGATGTGCTTCCATTTCGCTTTTCACATAAATTAAATAGAATTTCACTAAACACGAAATCTTGTATAGCACATAGTTAAGTAACGACTATGTTACATTAAATAAGTTATATTACCTTTTCTATCTGAAGCATGACCATCTTCGTCATCATCGAACTCCTGGGGGCGCGCTATCGCAGCTGCAAGGAGCAACGTCACCATCATAGCGATCCAAATACTTTTCTGAAATAAACAAAAAGTCGAAATTAACAGCGACATCTAGTGGTGAATAGTGTAAACACATTGCAAACTTTTCTTTAATTTTTTATTTTTTAAGTTTTTTAAAACAAATTGGTGTCTTCAAATCGTAATTTTAGGCAACGCTCTAGACAGAATTTTATATGTATTAATAGCTGTTGGAAACGAGAGGTCGCGGGTTTGATACCCGAATTGAGACAACCGAGACCTATTTTGTTCTGCATTTTGTAACCGAATAGTCATCGTGGTATCTGATAGCTATTATAAAATATTAATATTTTAACATGATCTTAGAACAATGTCTAGTAATTATTGTATGACCATGATGTATTTTTTGCGACAAAACGGATACGAGTTTAAAAGAGCCAGCTCTAGTGGCTGATAAATATTAATTTACTCTGTAGAATAATTAAAATATTTATCAGTAATTATAACCAGAAATTTTATCTCTGCAAAGACAAAACTGTATGTTTAACCTCTTAACCCTATATTTTAGTAACTAAGCTCTTCTGTACATTATACTGTATAGACATACATACATAAACTCACGTCTGTCTCCCATTAGCGTAGGCAGAGACTATAGAGCGCCACTTCCCAGGGTCCAAACACAACTCTTTCGCTTCCTCCACTGACATTATTCTCTTCATGCATGCACGTCGGTTTCGAGGACTCTTTATGCTACCCTTTTTAAATAAGCTTCCTATTTAGTCTTTATAGGTGCATCTAGGTCGTCCTCAAGCGACTTCACCACTTATTTCCGCACAGAAGATCTCTTTCGTAATTCTGCAAACATTAATCCTTTCAATGTGGCCAAACCATTTAAGCATCCCTTTTTCAATTTTGGTCACTACATCGACTTTCAAACCACATTTTTCCATTATCACACTATTCCTCACTCTCAATTTCACCAATTCCACCCCACACATGCTTCTCAGTGCTCTCATCTCAAATGCATTAATTTTACTTTCATGATTCTTCTTAAAAAGCAGTGATGGCCTCGAGGTTTGAGCGCGCGGTCGAGAATCTCGGCGGTCGCGGGTTCGAACCCCAGGCACACACCTCTGACTTTTCGAAGTCATGTGTGTATTCACATTGAATTGTCACTTGCTTTAACGGTGAAGGAAAACATCGTGATGAAACCTACACGCCTAAGAGTTCTTAGGAATTTCTTAGGTGTGTAGTCCGCCAACCCGCACTAGGCCAGCGTGGTGGACTATGGCCTAAACCCTCTCAATGGTAGAGGAGACCCGTGCTCAGCAGTGGGCGTATATGGGTTGATGAAGAAGAAGAAGATTCTTCTTACATGTAAACAATATCTGAAGTTTATGAATAGGTAGCGGGAAGTGGGGCAGAATGATGCAAGGGGCACATAGATACACAGGCATTATTTCAAAAACTTTTAAATGTTTTCGAGTGGTGCCTTCTTTAAAACGTTCCTATAAACGTTAGAACTCATCCATTGTGATGCCACGCTCAGCCAGCCTAATAATAATAAAAACCCTTATATCCTACCCAATAGAAGAATAAGCTAGCCTCCACCATTGGAACATAGAACTGACATACGTATTTAGCGTACATACTATAGCCCATGCAATGCAGTGATGGCCTCGAGGTTTAGGCGAGCGATCGAAAATCTCGACGGTCACACACCTCTGACTTTTCGAAGTTATGTATGAATTCACATTGAATTATCACTTGCTTTAACAGTGAAGGAAAACATTGTGAGGAAACCTGCACACCTAAAAAAAGTTCTTAGGTGTGTAGTCCGCCAACCCACACTAGGACAGTGTGGTGGACCATGGCCTTAACCCTCTCAATGTTAGAGGAGACTCGTGCCCAGCAGTTGGACGTATCTGGGTTGGTGATGAATATAGTCCATGCAACATAAAATCATTTAAATTGGTTAGTAAGTTCTTGAAATTCTTTCTACCCAAACTTTTGCATAAATTTAAAAAAAAAGTTTTCCTGTGGAATCCAAAATTGTGCCCATCCAGGGCTGTTTCCAATAAATAGAAGGATAGGATAGGAAAAAATAAGAGACATTTTATGCTACAGGTACAATTTTATTTAATTTCAAAACATAATGCAATTCATTATTTAATCACAGCTCTATAACACATCAGCTGGCTTTTTTATATTAAAATGCAATGTTTATCTAATTTATACACATACACTTCTGCACTCACTGCAGAAGTGTATTTCCACACCATCATTTTTCTAGCTATGTTAAAACTTTTTCGTAATAATTATAACAGGCTTATTATAATTTACTAGACAAATCTTGTAACCAGTGGCGGATTTACCAGGAAGCAAAGGAAGCAATTGCTTGGGGCCCCGCCTGGAGAGGGGCCCCGAAAAATTAGATTTTTTTTATTTTATTTTTTTTAAATTTCAAAAATGGAAAAAAATTAGAAATAAAAAAAAAGAATACAACAGAAAAGTACAGGAGAAAGATCGTTCAGTGCATTAAAACGCATCAAAAATTATTTGCGCTCATCTATGTGCCAAGAAAAAGTAAGCGATTTAGGCTTACTTTTTATCGAAAAAGACAAGCTTCGTCAACTTGACTTCGATGACATCATTTATCAATTTGCGACTGAAAAAAGTAGGAAAAAGTTGTAATTTTTAAGAAAGTTGTAAGATATTTGAATAATATATCCATTTTGCAACATTAGCTGTATTTTGTTATTTTGAAAAATAGGGGGGGTCAAATTTTAGAACGGGGGGGCCCCAAAAACGTGAGATTGGTTGGGGCCCCGCCATAGGTAAATCCGGCACTGCTTGTAACTCTTTGCAGTTACAAAACAAATCTAAGACCAACAAGGCTATGTATTTTATATAGCGAAACTTAAATTTACAACTACTGACTAAATATTTGAACAGATTTTAAACTTTACATTATGTTTTGCAATATAACACATAACACTAATTTTAATTACTATGTTCAATTTAATAGTTACTAATTTGTAACCATTGCACCCTTTTTTACCTTTAACTAGTGAATTACACAGTTTAAATATCCAAAAGTTAGCTAGTTAATAGATATAATTTGACTTTTAGCATGTATATCTATATCTATATTAACAATATTACATTTACTTGAAGTAACAACTACAACAAGATTTGTTATGTATAAATGTGACTCTCAAACCATTTTGAAATTTGTGAAATGACAGGCTTCCATTCCTACACTGAAAGGTTTGTGTGATCCCTTAAAATTTCTTTTGTGTCTGGGTGTATACAACAGGGACAAGTCTTTCAAAGTTTGGGATACTTACGACATAATATGATTACCACATTGGGGTAAAATAAGTATTTAACTGTTAGGTGATTATTTTTGTCATTGTATAAAAAGTAATGAATGAACATAGCATATTTATCTTTAATATATAATTATAAAAGTGATTTAAAATTTAGCTTTATTTATAAAAGTCCCATCAAAATGGGATTCCTTACTACAATTCTAATCCAATTTACTACTTTTAGAAAATTTCATTAATTATTTTTTCCATAAACGTCACTAAACATTACGAAATTGACATAGTGAGAGGTTCGTCATACACAAAAGGCAACTTTTTTAGTTGCAAAAGTCTTAGATTAATTTTTATCTTTAATTCCCTAAGTGCAGTCAAAATTTTTGAGTGATCTAAATTTTAGCTTATGAATCAAAAATACTACCACATTGTTTAAGTGCACCAAGTTTTTCACAAATACAATTGACCTATTCATTTATTCATTCATTAAAGTCGCATTGACAAATTTCATCTACTCTGATTTCATAAATTAAATTGCAATCAAGAAATTTGCACTTTTTTCATCAAGGATCTAAAATGAGAAAGCAAATGTTGCTGCTGTATCTATTAACAATTTTTATTAAAACAGTCATGAGTAAAAAGCCTGTTGTCTCTAAAATCCAAAACTGCTTTTTTTTGAACTAGCTATTGCATACAAATTTTAATGTGGAACTTAAACTACAAAATGTAAAACATTACTTTCTATTTTTACTATGTTATTGATACTAATTTATTGATTGATACAAAATTTTAATGCAATTGGTTGAGTAGCCAAAAAAACAATTCAAATTCTAATCCAAAGCAAACAAACTTGCAGGTACCAGCAACTATTTTTATAAATTTCTTGATATTTACTATTGTATCAGCTTTATAATTGTAAATTTTCTTTAAACAATTCAGTTAGTTTTCGCACATAAGAGCAACACACATCCATACATACCTTCACATTTATAACATTAGTTTTGAATGTGTAATATATTTTAAAATATTAAAAAATAAAATTGGCTCTACTATAAGTTTACATCATCATTTAAAACCGCTAAAGTTAAGATAGTTTCAACCATTGCCAGTTTGTACAATTTCATTTCCTATTAAGCTTCTTGCAGAGATCTGAACAATCTCTCATTTAAAACAGCTATTATTAGCTGCTAACCAATAATAGTAATCAGAAGTATAGAAATACTTGAAAGAACACTCGTAACATTATTAATAATTTTTGCTTCTGAATGAAGATTTTCTAACATATTATTTTTGTAATACATTTTATTTGTATTAGTATTCACTGATTACAATTAATCCCAAGTTACATACAGAATATATAATCATTTTTAATACAGACACAAACTTCGTAACTTGACACAACTCTATTTGAAAATTTTTAATCACTAAATTTGCCACTAAGTGAAACAATAATGAATTACGTCAAATATTCACCAGTATATCTCTATGAACATGTTACCATTTTTTTTCCATACACAACCTTAAATTAAAATCATAATCATTTATAGTCTTATCTTACAAATGTTGAATCAAATATTAAGCATTGTACTAAGACAATCAAGCTTTGGCAGCTTCTGAAGTTTTATCTGACTCATTACCACTGTCTGTGGTTGTTGACTGGCCTGGACTTTTCTTAGCAGTCTCGTCTTCTTCCTCTTCCTCATCCTCACTGAGTGAAGAGCAGTCTGATAAGTCTGCATCAATCCACAACTTCTTCTTCTTAGCTTTGGCTTTCACCTCGTCCGCTTTCCTTTTCAAGTTGCTCTCAGAAGTAGTTGCATTCTCCCAGCCGGCGTCCACAGCCTCACTGACGCGCTCGGGCAGCGCACGACGTTCTTTTTCGTACTCCGGATTGATTTTCACGTCTACTTTGGGCTCGGCAATAAGTCGTTCGAGTTTCTTTTGTTTGCGCTCAGCTGCCTCCCTCTCTCGTTCTTCTTGTCCCTCGAGCCACTTTCTCAGACGTTTTTCTTCGTTAATGTCACGTAATCGACGGCCGGACAGGTCACGGCACGCTTCACGGTTAGTGGTTTTCTCGATTTGAGCACCGATAGCACGTAACATAGAACCGAATCCACCTTTTCCTCCCACAAGTCTAGTTGATATTCGAACGACATTCTCTAAAGATTTTAGATTAATATCATCCGAAACTCTTTTTCCATCAACTGTTACGTACAAGTCATTAATAGGAACACCATATTTTTGCGAAATATTACATTTTAATTGTGACAAATTATCACCTCCTACGTGAGAAATCAATACATTTTCGAAGTAAATAGTAGTTCCCATTTTAGTATCTGATTTATATTCACTGTTTACTAAATTAATAAAACTGGTTTTAGCGACAAATATCACACAAATTAGTTTATTTATTCGCAAATTGCAGATAACAGATTTCGACTATTTTTTTATAAATAGGTACGTAGATTCAATACAAAAATGCTGGAACGAATGAATGAATGGAAACCGCGAAAATCGGATATGCGTAAAAATACTCCACTCCACGAAATTATTCTAGTAACTCATTTATAAGGAATAGTTAATAATATTTCTTCAACAGTCAAAAATACTTACATTAAACATGATGGCAGAAGAACAGCTACTGACAAATAAGAACAGCTACTCGCAATAATAGTTGGATTGTATCTTTATCAAAACTAAACATAATTATAGATTTCTACATCTTAAATAGACAACAGAAAGTTATCTTTTTGGTATTAAATAATACCGTTACAGATTTCCAATTTCATGCTCTAGTGAACATTAAATTCACCAAAGAAAGTGAAAGTATACAATGTGGATTTACTTTTATTGTTATACAAGTGATAGTTCTACGATTTAAAAAGCAATTTAATGTTTTTTCCTTGTTATTGTCGTACCACAATTATCACTAAAAATTAATTTAGCAAATGTTAGTGTAAAAACTCTTTAGTTTTTGCATATCAATATTTTTAATAAACAATAATTCCTGCTTAATAAGATCTACAACTCCGTAGGTAGGTAATGATTTTCTAATTAGAAATTATGTCTGCATAATATAGAAATAAGTACTTATATTATATTTTTACAAAATTTAATCATTTCAAAGAATATAATATTCCAAAGATCTTAAGTATTGAAAAGAATTTATTCTTATTTTAGTAAAAATAACATTGAATAATCTATTACGAAGGCTTCTCAAAATCGATGTTATAGAGGGCGTTATATCTTACGTCAAATGCCGCCATTACGACCTGCTGTCAAATAGCTGGCGATATCCAATAAAATTCGAGCTTTTTCAAATTGAACAGGAAGTTGTGTCCTATAACAGAAAATCGGTGGGCTTGTTGGATTTTGTGGTAGTTTATTATATTTTTGTATTGTAATTATGGCTCAAAATATTAACCCTCACTATGCATCTTCGTCTAATCCAGCCAAACAAAATGAAGACACGATAAAATTGAAAGACAATCACGCTGTTAGCAAACGGTGAGTTATTTTACAATGGACCGCCAATAATCTACACACCAAATTGTTAATTTTATTGGTTTTTGTAATATTCCCTATATGTGGACACAAAGGAGTTTGTAACAACGTCTTTGTCGTAGGTTTCATTTGTATGTGTAACGGTTATTTTTCCATTTGAGTTCCTATGATAAGTATACTGTTACAAATCTAAGTTAATTATTCAGCTTGTTACTTCTAATAAAAACGTAATTAAAACTGAGGAGCATTGTAATTGTAGTATAAAGCGATATTTTTTTTTTGATAATATCTGCTGCACCTTCATTCATTTAATCAACTTAGATTAGATTTATAGTCATGCAAGTTCTACTACTTACGATATTCCACATACTTGTAGGGAATTACACCCTGTTGATAATTTGTATCTAATAGGGGGAGTCTCTAATACCCTTTTAATCCAATTCTTGTTGTAATTTTCTTATATAAGTTGGTAAGTGGGACTAATAACATAGGCCACTTATAGTACTAGTTTTATAATGCATTTACTTGTATAAAACTCAATAATTTGAAGTTGAAAATTTTCATTTACAAGTATACATTATGACTCAATTGCTTTCAATTTATTTCACTTTTTTTATCAAAAGTCCTAACTATCAATAAATACATTACATGTCTTCTATAATGTGGAAAATGAAGAAAGCTAGGCAAGGTTGGCCTCTATGTCTACATACTGCTTTTTGAAAAGAAATCATGTCTGAATGAATGTTACTTGTTGTAAAATAATGGTTGAAAATTAAATTTGACATGATTAGTTTGATGGTTATTGAACACCTTCTCAAATGCTGGTTGTGTAACAATATATTTCTATTAGTTAAACATTTTAAATAAATTCAATTAATTATCATAAATTATCTTTGATACCTTAACATTAAATTACAATATAATTTTACTATTATATTTTATTTGGAAATCAAATCTATGATTCTCAAGAAACATAATCTATAGTACAAGAATAAGTTAAAGTGAAATATTTTTTACAATAACTAACAAATTTTATTTCAATATTCACAGATTGCAGAAAGAACTTATGGAGCTCATGAGATGCGCAGACAAAGGCATATCGGCTTTTCCAGAAAGCGAGAACCTCTTTAAATGGATAGGAACTATCAATGGACCACAAGAAACAGTGTATGCAGGCCACAAGTACAAGCTGTCACTTGAATTTCCAAACTCATATCCGTACGCTCCTCCGAATGTAAAGTTTATCACTCCGTGTTTCCACCCAAATGTTGACACTTGTGGGTTAATATGTCTGGACATTTTAAAAGACAAATGGACGGCTTTATATGATGTGCGCACTGTTCTACTATCTATACAGAGCTTGTTAGCTGAACCAAACACTCAGAGCCCATTGAACCAGCAAGCGTCATATCTATGGCCCAACCAGCCAGCGTATAAGAAATATCTAGATGAATTTTACAATAAGCACAAAGACTCATAGTGCGTTACTTGATGCCGTGTTTTGAATTTTGCGTTGTATTTTTTGTGTTGTGAATGGTTTCCGTGTTCTATGGAGTTTCGGGGGACGAGTTTTTATCACCCTTAATTCTACATTCCTTAGGTTGGAATGTACTCTGACTGACTTTAAAACTTGTCTAACTAACTTTCCATCAGCTTTAATTCTTGTCCCTTTATTTTTACGTATTCCTGAGTGCATGAAAAATCTATTTTAAACAATCCAAAACCTTGTTTAAGAGGTTTATTACCATATATCTACCGTTACCAAATATTGTTACCATTTTAGGGATGAATATTTTCCTCTCAGATTTAACTATGATAAGAACTCGTTACTCCGCGACTCCAAGGTGCGAACGCATGGAATAGAATAAATGTACCTATTTGAGAGATCACTGACATTATAATTCTTTAGTGCAATTAACTATTTGTTTTATTATATCCTTTACAAGCAAGTATTGTGGGCTGTTACCACGATTATTCGGCACGACGACAAATGTTCTAAATGGTTTCCAAATATTTCAGTCTAGATTCACCATGCAAAGGGTTCTAAAACGTGTCACGAAACACTAAAAAGTTTTCTTCATTACATTTACCATAACTTTATAATCTATATCCAAAAGATTGGAGGATTGGGATATCCAAAAGCTTTTTTTATTTAAATTCTACTTTAAATAGAAACTCAAAACTCGGTTAAAAATGCCTAATATTTTTATTTCATATCCATTTGAATAAGTTAACAATTATATACAGTTACATTTACAACCATACGCTAAAATACATTAGAACCTTATAATACTGGCAATTACAAATCAACCACATACACAAGAATGCTACATTTAATAATATTAGATCAAGCAAAGCAATTTATATTCGTAATATATAAACAATTTGCATAAATAACATGAAACAAAAAATTATAGATTTCAAATCGATTAAATGTATACAATCAATTATTCCTTTTTAAATTGTAAAATTCTATAGAATGTTAATTTGACTCGATTTTTACGTCATTTTGGAAAAATAAATAGGAAAATAACTAAAAAGTATTTTATAATTTTTAAATATTATAAATCTGAAATATGTTTAAAATTTTTGTCGTTAATATACAACATAACAAACAAACCGTTTATATAATTACCACAAAAAATCAATTAGTTTCGTAATGTTAAAAAAATCTTTATGTGCTTTAATGGATTTCTTATCACACTGTTTATCGTAATTTCAAACCAATATGTTACAGGATTACACTTGTCTAATTATATTTAGTTGAAAAAAAGTTACTCATGAAAACATGATATGCGAAATTGTACAATGAATCGAAAAGCCATAAATCAAATAAATTCGATAATTAAATAAATAAAACAGTTAACTTTCATATACCTAGTTCTGATCCCACATGAATATGTTAAGTCTTTTATGTGAGAATCAGTATCTGCCACTCCGACCCAAAACAAATATTTGTGGATCAAATTAAAATTACTTTCGGTACGGTTGTCGAACCCATACCCTTTTTTTACTGGTGTCTAACTACTGGAACACTAAGACATCATTAGCATACAATAATATTTTTAAAGCAATTTATAAATAAACGAAATAAATAATTTAAAAATGTTCTGTTCGACTCATGAAAAACTGGGCTAAGGTGCATTCGGGTATTGCCGAAAATCGGGATATTCCGAGAATACCTATTTACAAACAAACGCAGCAATACCTCGCGCTCGGACGACACTCATCTAAACGCGAATTTCATTCTCTCCCCGCTTCATTTGCCCAAGGACGATTCGAGTGAAAGCACGTCTCGTACAGCCAATTTTATGTGCACAGGGAATATTTTGCGTTTTCAGATTTACCTGAACAGTAATAACTGTGAAACCTGGTAAATTATTGAACTTATTGTCACTTATTCTAATAGATTAGCGTTGTAATGAACCTCTAAGTAGGATTGAAATAATCAAACACGTTTTTATTTTGTTTTTTTCGGGTTTTTTTCCTCATTATCGGAAATTAGCCGAACATAATTCGTAATTATACTATCACAACAAAAAAATATATATATTTTGAGACATGATTATTTCAATCAATCAATCAATCAGCCTATCACCGTCCACTGCTGAACGTAGGCCTCCCCAAGAAAGCGCTATTTATTGATTGATTATTTATTGACTCCAAATACATTACATAAAAACTTTACCAATAGACCTCGAGGCCAAATATTCGAAATGTCTAAATAATTAAAATAGTGAACAGAAAATATACCAATTGTGATTTATAATCAATAATTCCATCATCTAGTCAACTCATCAAATTTTCATTCGAAATCACCCGAATGCACCTTATATGTTTATAAATAGGTAATTCTTTTTCCTTACTCTATATTATATCGTACTAAACTATAAATGGATAAACCAGGAAGTGGTATTGGCACTCATACAAGACATAAACGTTGTTAGGACCATCAAATTGTATATTATTTTCTTTCAACTAAAAGAAATAATTGCAGTACCTAAAAACAAGGAAAAAAATGTTATGTATAAAATTAGTTTAGTTTTATCTTTACTAGTCCAGGGTCGATAATTTTTAAAACCAAAAAAAATCATAATAGGATGAAACCCATTAGAAAAGGAGGGAAATATGATAAAAATGAAAGGAAAAATAATTTACGGGCGATCTGAGGTTGGGAAGGGGATGGGGGTGAGGTTTTAAGGGTAAAAAACGGTTTTTCTCGATTTCCGGCAAAACTAAAAGTCCTATCGAAAAAAGTCAAATGGAAAAGTTGTAGATAATAAAAAGATCTGAAACTTTTGTATTTACACTTTTTTCACATAACCTCAAAATTTATGTGAAAAATTCAAAAAACTAAGTTTTTGGTTTTTTATGTTTATCTTTTACAAAATTTTTGTTTTTTTAACGAAATTTTGTGAAAACTTACCTTTTTATGTCCCAAATACGCTGTAATTTATTTGATTAAAAATATTTATTTTTTCACCTTATTTTGAATTAATATCGAAAAAACACCCTAATTTTCAATCGAAAATTCACCCGTCAAAATATCAGCTTTTTTCAAAAAGTTGGTATGGTTTCTGTTCGTTGAAATCTCTACTTTCCGATGGTGAAAAAAAATATATATGTTACTGTGGTAAATCTTCTCAGAAAACGCAAAAATTAATTTCAATCTTTAGGTTATGTTAAGTTAAGCATACTATTTTTTAAAGAAAATATTACGATTTTTATGGTTGAGTTGATTGATACAGATAAAAATAGAGATAGTATTTACCTTCCTATGCAGATTCGAAAAGTTTTATTGTTTTTTTAAGTAAACTTGTCACAATTATCTTCAAGAAACTCAGCGTGCACGTGTATTTTTATAAACGATGTTGTATACTTTACTGTATTTCGAATACTGGTTAGGCTAGCGGTTGTAACAGCTGCTACGAAATATATAGTATATAATAGTAGGTATGTATGTAGTAAGACCCAGACCGGCGGGTCTTAAAACTTTTCGAATCCTCCTCACCCCCATCCCCTTCCCAACCTCAGATCGCCCGTAAATTATTTTTCCTTTCATTTTTATCATATTTCCCTCCTTTTCTAATGGGTTTCATTCTATTATAATTTTTTTTTCACTTTTCATTATTTTTAAAGGCTTCTACCCTGGTCTATACGGTTTTAATGTAATTATAGCTGTTACTTATTGAAAAATATTAAATCGCAGAGTCTCCTAAATACGAAGATATATAAATTACACCGTTATATTACGGAAATGATGTTCTGGTAATAAACGATGGTATCAGAACATTACTCATTGAACATGGAACTTTGATTAAGATAGATAAGACAAAAACTCGTTTAAAAGTAATCAGGAATCAGTATTTAAGAGTAAACTAGCATTTTTAAATAATTGTCCTTACATATTAACTTATTAAGTGCAGGAAAAAATTAAGTTACGTAAGAATTATGAGCATTTATCCAATCGCGTGGTCCTAACAACGCATACAACGCACTCACACTTCGCTTGCCATTTCTTACTCTATATACTTTATACTTATTTATATTAATTTAACACGAACAGACTAGATTGTGTGCATATTTCCGTACACTTAAATTCAACACACATTGATGTGGGCCGCATAACAACTCTTATAAAACTATTTTTAGCGACAATCGACAGAATTATCGGCTATATTAAAACTGCATATACACACAAAACGATTAAGTTGAATAGCGATAGAACGCACACGGTTGAATGCAAATGTTGGCGGCCGTATGTTCAAACCCTACGCAAAAGTCTCTCCTTTTTTATAAGTCATCTTGTCCAATAATAATATCCAAGTTCCAAAAATGTGTCAATGACCTAATAAAGGCAGTCAACCCGAATATAAAGGATAGGACAAAAGGAACAATATCTTTCTTGAATAGACAGAAAAATATAATTTTAATGTCTTGAAAATTAAATTTACTATCAAGTATTTCAAAACTAAAAAGTCAGATTGAAAAAAATCGTAACCCGACCCACTTCAATGTGTGATGGCATGAAACATTTAAGCTAGTTAGTCGCAGCTATTTTGTTAGGCAAATGATCAGACTAAGTATTTCATCATATCAGTCAAGTACACTAAGTAATAATATAAAGTCATCTACATACGAAATAAAAAAAATATGCAACTCTTCCAAATTGCACTAGAACTCTGAGATAGTATAACGCCTTTTTTCTCGACCAAAGACACATAAAATGATAATTTTTCAAGGAAACATAAATCTTAATTAAAATAACTGTGAGTAAAAGTTAAAACTGTGCATAAACAAAAATGCTGCGACGTCTATACACTAATAGGGAATGATCTTTTTCACTTTACAAAATGTAATATAAGGCTCTCCTTATAAATCTAAATTTGGGTCTAAACTTTGGACCCACAGTAAATGAAATTTGGAATTTAGCTATCTGACTCATCACCTGTTTCTTTAAGTTATAAAACTTTTCTGTCAAGATGTTATGTTATAAATGGATTATTAACATTTTTTCTCTGATAATGTCGTTGATATTTATAAGCAAATCCTTAGCTCTAGGCTCATATAAAGTCACTTTAGTACATGCCGTTCCTAAGCTTGTAACTTTGAAATACATTCAACAAGCGTTACTTCCAAACCATTTGAATTCTCAATGCCAACTAACTCTTTACCACGATTAACAATAACGCCATCACTATAACAGTTATCGCCAATATTAATATACAGTGCATCTTCCTATTTTTCCTTTGGTACCTATCGGCTTTTTGTAGCTGCTTATAACCTTCTTGCACTTGATATTGAGTTTGTTCTATATTGTAGTCTATGCGATCTAAGACAGTTCCTTGTTCGTGGACCATATGTGCTAAATCTTTAAACACATCGTTTAAATCAACTATAGACCTTACAATCTTGTTCACTTCTTCTTCTCTCTCTGCAACCATTTTAGTATTCTCTTCTTGCAGTAGAAGCATTTGCTTTTGACTCTGCATTTGTTTTTGGTAATTGTCTGGCTGTTCTTCGTCTATAAAGTTTTTCTGCATCCCTGATGTGCTTGGAAGGGAGAATAATAAGTCCGTTTGATTACTACTCAGTCCTGGTAGGAGATCGGTGTTGTCGTCAAGGCTAAGTTCTTCGAAATTTGGAAGTTCGAAGTAGGCGTTCGACCTCTCTTCTCTAGATGTTAGAGATTTGAGGTAGATGGATTGTGCCGTCCGAAAAGTTACGCTTAGCTCTTGCAGTATTGTGACTAGAGCCAACACTACGTTTGCTGCTAACTTCTGTTCGGTCTTATTGCCTGAAAAAGAGGTTTACTAAATTAGTATAAATTTTGGCAAAAATAATTTCTAGATAGAACATTCTGTGTATTAGGTGATCAATTTTATTTTATTTGACAGACAGTATAACGCCATTATTTCTCGCAAACTTTCTCTTCAAAATACCAAAATTACCAAGTTTAAATAAAAATGTTTATCTCCATGTCTTCCAAAAAAATCTTTATGTGATCATAGAATCAAAAAGATGCTATTATGTAGGTATGTCAGTTTTTGCCACTTAATTTTTTAGATCAATATAAAAAGCAGCAAAAATAAAACAAAAGATATGTCTTAACTCTTACCATGTGGTATCTGCGCCTTGATGGCCGTGACGTGCGTGTGCGCGTGCGTGAAATGTCTGCCGATCTCCGCCGTGAGTCTCTGTATGTGGTGCTGCTCTGTGGAGTCGTCCAGCGCGGGCCGGTTGATTTGTTTCTCGTGGCGCGTCTGCAATTCGGCTAGTTTTGTCCTCAACCTGGTGTGTTATATTTTAATTTTATTGTTTTTTTGTTATTGTATAATAGAATTATAATTAAATTGCAATACATTTATTAGAATATAGTTAGCGAAATGCAATTAAAAGATCCTTTTTTCTTTTTACGAGTTAGGTTGAATATTATTGACTGTACAATGATTCAAAAGCCTCTCTAGACTCTAAGTACGAGCGAACTACCCTGGTCTTGAGCAGGCCTTATCTATCCACCTACCCGACTCCTTTCTAAAGTTGTCGGACCATTGTGCTGCACAATAGCAATGTATTGTCTGATACTGATATTGGCTTGAAATAATTGCGAAAATATTCAAGAAAAACAATATATCTTCTCTAATAAGGGTACAGCCAGCAATCATTGACTTATTGCACTTTATAAAAAAGTACAATTCAAAGATTTTAGACCAGGCTAAGCCATATTCCATATTCAATTGCCATATTTAAAGCCAGTACCTGGTGATGATGTAGTGCGCCTCCTCAAGTGCGTCGGCCCAAGGCGGCGGCGCGTGAGAGTCGCGCATCTCCACACCAGCCTCCATCTCGTGAGACGTGCGACGCATGAGCCGGACACGCTCGGAATCATTGTTCTACAATCCACAAACATTTAATATTGTTACAGCCAAAAATATTGCACATTATAAGACTTAGCTAGCTGACATGGCAACGGGCAGGGGACATAACATATAGAACTGACAGCTGGTGGGGCAGAAAGATATTTGAGTGGAGACCCCATAGCAGCAAGCATAGCATTGGATGGCCACACACAAGGAGGGCTGATGATCTGACAAATATAACTTTGAGGAAGAGTGCTTTGTAAAAGTCTTTCTGCTGATGTTGATGATAATTTTAAACATGTTTGTATTTTATCTTGTCATAATAAGTCAAAAAGCCTCCACTACAGGACATTGTCTGTCCTCAAACATTTCTTAATTATCTTTTATTGAATGTTTGATGTCTTAATTGAGGTGTGTTCTTCTTCATCAACCTATATACGCCCACTGCTGAGCACGGGTCTCCTCTACCATTGCGAGGGTGTAGGCCATAGTCCACCAAGCTGGCCTAGTGCGGGTTGGCAGACTACACACCTAAGAAATTCCTAAGAACTCTTAGGTGTGCAGGTTTCATCACGATGTTTTCCTTCACCGTTAAAGCTAGCGATAATTCAATGTGAATACACACATAACTTCGAAAAGTCAGAGGTGTGTGCCTGGGGTTCAAACCCGCGACTGCCGAGATTCTCGACCGCGTGCCCAAACCCCGAAGCCATCACTGCAATTGAGGTGTACATTTATCAATATAATTACTGAACCTAATTGTGCAGTATAACTAATAATTACAGTCAACATTATGGTAATAAATAATATTGTAATAAAACATTAGCATTTACCTGGTCTAAATGATGGAATTTAAAAGAAAAACATGTGATACTTTGCATTTTAATATTGAGGAAATAGTAAACAGTACATTGATATAGAAATTTCTTCATAAGGTGACAAGATCAAATGACACTATTCAATGTATGTATACTTATATGCTGATTTAGTTAGTAGTCATGTTTCAAAAGGATTTCAATATTCTAATCAGTCTTAGTTCATATTTTTTACAGACAGGTATTTAAGAGCCTATCTATAGAACTTCAATTAATTTAAAGTCATAAGTACTGGCTGTTACATTGTATGCATATATTATAATTGTGTATAACAAAAATATTGTACCCTTAAATATTTTTATTTATCATGCGTTATTACGTGTTATTCTGTCATTATAATTATGTATGATAATTTGGAGCGTTCTCGGAGCTTTTACTTAGAAACAAAAAAACGCAACATTGACACAATTATTTAATATGATAAAAAATATAAGGTGTGAGCCTGCACTTTAAACGTGTAAGGTTTGATGTTTTTTGTTTTTAGTTGGCAGAAGGTACAATCATTTCTCACTGCATTTTATTTTTTTACGAGCTTAAGAATTTAATATAAAAAATGAAACTAAATATTGTTGTACCTGCTCTGTGAATATCTGCCTGCTGTGTATTGCATTATTTCGCATGAGCACAAACACTTCCGTCAAACTTCGCGACACCATTTCTTTATATTTCTATTAGGAAAATCAATAAAAACCTGAAAATAATATTTATTTTCTTCAGTTCGCCTGACACGACATCGGATGACATTTGTGGCATGTCGTCAACTTCAGCGAAATTTTCGCAGCAAGCAAAGATTAAAGAATCACAAAGCCTTTTTTTACTGGTTGACTACGGTATTTAATTTTTTGAATAAAATATAATAATAATTCTTTAATATAATTTATGAGAATATTCGTTAGACAAATAAAACAATCTATAAATTATGTTTTTAGTTTCCGTTCCGTTCCTATTTATAGCTTGTTTTTACTCTAAGTCAAATTGGAAAAAGGTTGTCAAAACAACGCTATTGACGTGCAGTTGAGGTTATCTATTATTTACCTTTTTAAATAATGTACAAGACATAGTTGTTCTATGTATACAATAAAAAGTCAATATATAATACAATATTAAAAACGTAGAGTGTTTCACTCAAATCCAGCCAAATGAGCATGCCATCGCATGATGCCGGTTCAGACCAGTTTCAACAGTTTCCACCAAGCAGGATTATAGTCATTCATCCTGGATCACTCTTTGTACGCATAGGAAGAGCGTCAGATTTGATACCTGTGAAACAACTGCACTGTATAGCTAGAAAACGCAGAACGGGCGGTAAAATATATCGCGACCCTTTTATACCTCCAAGTGTGCCTAAAACAAAAGAATTGATCGAAGAACTTGAAGAATGTAGGCTGCAGATATCTCATACACTTCAGTCATGCGTACAATCGAATGGAGCGAGGAGATACGCGACCCCTCCACAGCAAATTGCTGCGTTTAATCGTCGTTCTCTGCCTGAAGGTGTCTCAGATGGCGAACCCTGGCCGCAAGTGCAGTGCGATATTGTCGTCGGCGATTTAGTTCTAGACATAGACCCAGAGTTGCCTTATAACCTTCATTTCCCTTACCGGAGAGGAGATTTTAACATTCATTCTGAAGTTGGTGGTTCAATATCATCAGTATTGAATGATTTATATACAATATGGAGTTCCATAATTGAATTTAAGCTTGGAATTCCTTTAATAGAACTTGTGAAGTATAGGTGTGTTCTGCTGATACCAGATTTATACTCAAGAAGTCATTTAAAGTATTTAATGTCATTGTTGTTGAAAGATTTAGGTTTTGGCCACTGTTTTCTTGTACAAGAAAGTGTTGGTGCTACATTTGGGGCAGGCATTGGGTCTGCATGTGTTGTTGATATTGGTGACCAGAAAACTGCAATTTCATGTGTTGAAGATGGGATTTCACATAAGACAACCAGATTAAGAATGGATTATGGAGCTGGTGATGTGTGCCAAACATTATCTTGGATGTTCCATAAAAGTGCATTTCCCTATAAGAATTGGAATGAAAATGTACCTCGAGATGTAGTCCTAATGCGGAACTTATATGAAAACTTTTGCCATATAAACTTAGATGTGTGTGGCCCTCAAGAAAAGACATTTCTAGTTGATCACCCTGGAGATACTGTCAATAAATATACACTTCAAGTTGGTGATGAATGCATAATATCACCTCTTTCTATGTTCAACACAGATCTACTGAAAATTACAGGTTTAAAATCTACAAAAATACAGAACCGTCAACCAAGTGACCCTGAAGATCCATTTGATGCAGAGTTTTTAAGAGAAACTGGGAGAAAGAAAGAGACAGTTGACCCAGCTGCAAATGAAAGTCAACAATTTGAAGCAGTGAATGAATCACAGCCACAAACTAACAATGATGAAGATATTGTAGTAGATACATTAGAAGGTGGACCAGGAGATGTCATATCATTAACTCCTGGACAAGTCTTGGCTTTAGATGCTGCTATACTGCAAAGTATAGACAGGTGTCCAAGTGAAGAGTTGAAAAGAAAGATGTACAGCAGTATTCTTATAGTGGGAGGAGGAGTAAAAGTCCATGGAATATCTCTGTGGCTACAAAATCGGTTAGCTCTTCAAATTCCATACACTTATAAAACAGAGCAACTAGAAATAGTCACTTCTCCTAAGGATATAGACCCAGCCAGTACTGTATGGAAAGGAGCTGCGGTCATGTCTTGCCTAGAATCGGCTATAGAATTGTGGAT
The DNA here is from genome assembly GCA_030295005.1 of Cephonodes hylas. Lineage (NCBI taxonomy): Eukaryota > Metazoa > Arthropoda > Insecta > Lepidoptera > Sphingidae > Cephonodes > Cephonodes hylas. Next base: position 449,750 of record AP025383.1, read on the forward strand.
CAGTCAAACGGAATGGAGTAAATTTGGATTAAGAATATTAAGAGAAAGAGCACCATTTATATGGTGAAAGTTGGTTATTTAAATAAATTATAAAAGTCTATTTTCTTATTTCTTTTACTCCTTGGCTACACCTCTTTTTTGATGTAAATGTAGGGTACAAAAATAAACAAATTATGTTAATATATTTATTGATATAAAAATATTTTATTTTACTTCATACAAATACTGTTTCACTAGATATAATGTACTCATTGCATCAAAAGTACATTAAAAAAAGTATAAAAACCATGTTAATAGTCATATGCCAGACCTAGACATAAAATTGTCTTTACAATGAAATAATATTTTAAGACCAATAATTTTACATTAATTTTTAAGTACATAATATAAAAAAACAGCCTTGCAGAATCTTGTAAATACTAATTACCTCATGGCAAGAGATTCTATTTTTTAAAAGTTAAAGCCAAATTGCCCATCCTGGCAAGAAAAAATATTGTCTTCATTTAGGACAATACATAAAATGCATTACTATTACCACTACATAATACTATAATTTAAGAAATGAGTTTCGCTGTATATAGAATTAACATTAGTAATGGAATAGGTGAAATTGAGATATATATTTCTATTGTTTAATTTTTGTAAACTACTTACATTTTCCCACACTTTACACAGTATTATAATAATAATGTAACCTATTTTCTGTCATTCTATTATTCATGACTTGCACTCGATCTATCAATCCAACATTACGAAATAAATGCTTTATGAAGGTCTGTGGTAACTTAGGCCCATAGGACACGGCGTATTTTAAACGCGCCGAGGACGTGCGTTTCAGGAACGCGCGTCTTCGGCGCCGTAGACGCTGCTTGTTTAGGTTACTAGGTTGCGTTCGAATTGCGTTTGAAGCGCGTATACGTGCGTCAACGGCGCGTTTAAAATACGCCGTGTACTATGGGCCTTACACCACTTTTATCCTAATTGTTATACAATATAAAATGTGTATACAAATTGTTTAATACATGTAAGACCAGTGTGGTGAAATAAAGCCTAAATCTTCTCAGTCCTTAAAGAGGCCTGTGCCCAACATGGGATGTTAATAATGATAATAGAATAAATGAATAAATATGCCTAACAGTTAACTTTTAAAACTTAACAATTGAGATTCTTATGAAAGCATAATTGACAAACATTTATATTTGATAATTGTTCATAATAACTTGTGTCTCAGTTTAAAATTATAGACACCAGTCATGTACCATTTGTAATTAAAAGACTCATACATACATATCAACACCTTTTTTCTACAAAGGGTAGGTTATTACCCTTATTTCGAGAATTATGTTTTCAAGTTCAATGTAATAGCAAACATATAATCTCAGAACATCTAAGGAAACATGTGATCATAACAATTTATGATATATTGATTTACTTGATTTTATTTGGAAAATTGTTTTGGTACAGAATAATTATTGATAAATCCAACGAAAGCCTCTGTTAGCTAACATTGTTCAACTGATTATCACCTGTTAATATTGCTTCATTAATTCCCACTTTTGGATGGAAGAACCCATAGTAAATTACCATGAACACTAACCCTACTACATATGGCACCAAACACAACACAAAAACTGGTATAAAATACAAAGAGTTTCTTGTAGAATCGTCTGCATATAAGTACCAATTGACTGCACAGGCTATGTTCTGTATAAAACATATGCTATAGTAAATAGTATATCTATACCTAGTCCGGCCTTCCACAGGAAGTATGTAGGTGAATAAGTATACAGCACCAAGAGCGACAGAGAAGGCTACATCTGCTACTCTGTTGTGTGAGCAGAACGGAGAATGGTCAAAGATTTGCAACAGCGTGGCACTGATGAGTATGTGTATGCAGCAGGCCAGTATCGTCCAATGCGGGAACAGGTACGCCATCGCAGATATAGACATTATTCGACTTACTGAAAAGATAAAGAATATTAGTTTGATAGGGAAACATACTGAATTAAAATAAATTAATAGTCCACAAACAATATACAAAATATTTACATAGAGGTACCATAGTGGTTTAGCTAATACGCATCGGCAGTAGCCTGACATAAATGCAGGAATCGTATGTGGTTTAGGTGCAGATAAAAAACAATAATTTAATTTAATATTGTAGTCATTATCAGCCCATATACATCCCACCACTGGGTACGAGCCTCCTCTAAAATTGAGCGGGTTTAGGCCTAAGTCGACTGCGCTGGCTTTGTACAGAAAGGCAGATTACACACCTAAGATATTCCTCAGAACAGTATGCAGGATTCCAGACTGCGTTTTCCTTCGCTAATAAAGTACGTGATAATTTAATATATGTACGTGAAGTCACAGAACTTGGGAACGTCAGAGGTGTGTACCTGGGGTTTGGCTTCGTGACCACCTAGAATCTTGACTACACCTAGAGTTTAAGGTCATTACGTCTTCTATCATAAGTCTTACTACTATCATCATCATCAGCTCATATACGTCCCACTGCTGGGCACGGGTCTTCTCTATCATTGAGAGGGTTTGGACCATAGTCTACCACGTTGGCCTAGTACGAGTTGGTGGACTAGTTACTAGTAAGTAAAGTGAATCAGCAACTCACAGGAAACTAGGAAATGCCAGACAGTTTGCAATGAGGAGCCGCACCAGGTCATGTTGGGCTTGTCGTGCTGCGCGAACCGAATGGCGCGCTGGTACGCCGCCAGGCACCACCCCATACCGCAGACTGACGACATCACGGATAACCACTGGTGCACTGGAAACATCAGATGATTATAATACATACATACTCGCAAATAACCTCAGGCTTGTACTCAATGGAGGAGTAAGCAGGGTTGCATACTCGCACCTAGGAGGGAGGGGGGAAGGGGCTAGCCTGCGTGTCGCTAGAGAACTTCCTAATTGAAAAACTTGGTAACACTGCTCAAACCGGGAATCGAACTCAAAACTCTAGCTCGCTATTATTGCAATAGTAAGATTTGACACATTTGCAAAAACAGTGCTGCAGCGACGAATTTCCTGGCAACCAACAACATTCTACCTGTGCAGGTACATACTCCCCTATTGTGGACAATCCCAACAATATAAGTAAACAAAAAGCCCAAGACCAACTCACCAATAAGTTCGTTATTGGCCCTGAGCAGCAGGCTGGTCTGCAACACTTGTTGTGGAGCCGCCTCCAGGAAGCACTCGAAGATCCGGAGCAGCGCCGCGTCAGAGTCCTCTTTCAGCATCAGCCGGTAGTACATGCGCTGCGAAGACTCGTCCTTGTACTGCGCAGCACGACGGGACTTATACGCGTAACTGAGGAAACAATTCATCAACCCATATACATCCCACAGCTGGGCACGGGGCTCCTCTACCATTGTGTGGGCTTTAGGCTATAGTCCACAATTATATGAAATTAAAATGATTATCTTCATCAACCCATATAAGCCCCATTGTTGAGCAGTCTCTGCAACTGAGAACGGTTTGGCCACAGTCCCTCATGCTGATTTAGTGGTATAAATATGTAGCCATTATGTAACATAATTTGACAGCCCCGTGGCGCAGTTGGCTAGACACCGTCTTTCGAAATAAGCGGTTGTGGGTTCGATCCTCACATTGAAATAAATGTTTGTATGATTCACAAATATTTGTTTTGAGCCTGGGTGTTTGTGATAATGAAACGTCTCTAGTAGTGATAGGCATAAATTTGCGCCCCAAGACAGCAAGACACTCAAGAAGAGGCAGGAAGAATCATATGCAATAAAAGCATACATACACCTTTTGTAATTACATTCCAGGCAAATAAAAATATGCTACAAACTGTACAATATATTGGGACTTTTGTATGGGTTACAAGAAATACTTAATAATAATAAAACAAACTTACATGAGTGCATCAATAGAACGCAATATTGGTGCCATTTGCAACACAAGGATAAATATCCGAAGTCATTTTCTCTTCGTAAATTCATTTGACAGAGAGTCTTGCTGCTTGTCGAGAGAGTACCTGAAATCAAAGTCAAATAAACACCATAGCATTGACATTTTAATGAGGTCAAAGGTAAATACCGGGCAAATACTTGATGCTGAAATTTTGTCTGTATCAACAATACAGCACTATGGTGCAGTTGGCTTAAAAATCAGCTTGAATTATGAAAAACTGCATGTTTGATACCGTCAACTAGACAAATGTTTGAGTAACACATAAACAATTGTTTTGGGTCTGAATGATTATGATGATGATAGGAACACATTGGAGTAAAAAGATGACTTTTATTTGCCCAAACCAGTACCTATTCATTATAAAAAAGTTATGAAATTTCCTTGTGGTCCTGTAAGATAATTATAAAGGCAATACCAACCCAGACAAACATAAATAAATATTACCACATGTTTCATATCTCATATTTTCAAATTTATGTATTTAAAAGGTTATTAAGTTATTGTGTAAATAAATTGCACCTATAAATATACATTTATACAACTTTCCTGTAATATTTTTTTTTTAAATAATACAACTTTGTTCTAGTACTTACATCCTTATTGACACGGCAGTGTTGACAAAGGCTGGTAGTAATATGAAAACTAATGTCCACGAGAATTCTGTGATCATATTAGTCAAGTAGTACCTCACAGCAATATTAATATCAACGCCTAGGTCAATAAAATGACCTATAACTGTTAGCATGGAGAAAAAGAGGTCCAAATTCGATATTTTGATTTTATCCGGCATGCGGTCCGTTTCGTCGTAAGAATGGACATTTTCGAGCATACCTCGCACTACCCTAGGCATTGTTATTGCTTAAATAAATACTAAATTAAAATTAAAATAAACTTCCATACTATGATTCACGACTTTTATTCTCCATTTCTTTCGCGGCAAAACAAACTTTTCCTAACTTGACAGTGTCAAGTGTGTCAAGTCAGTGTCAAGTTGACACAGGATGAATAGGGTTCCTGGGGTGATTAGAGTTACTACCGATATTTTTATTTGAACAAATAATACAATCTACATACTGTAACGATGAGGCTATAGTAATTTTTTTTTTAAAGTATAACATATATTTGTTGTACAAGAAAAAAACCTTTACCCTTAGAGAAATTACACAATCATTTGAAATACGACGTTATAAAGGCGTGATTATTGCCCTTGTAAAACTTCTTGATAAATAAGAATATATAAGGGATTGTGTACCTTCCTGCTATAAATACATTTTAAGAGGAATTTCGTAAAACGAAGGTTTATACGAAACTATTGTATATTATTAGAGTTATCCATATTTAGCAAAGGTTGAATAATTAAGGTTGTCAAAAATATTTTAACATAGTTTGTCTCATTTGTTGGAGCTACCAGGTTTTTTAACGACAAATATTATTATCAATATAACTACAATTATTTTGTGTATGCCTATTTATGCCAAACAGCTTTAATATCTGAGGCTGAAGAACATATCATACAAAAGTATTCATAAAGATATTTTTAATCATAGTTTTTAAAATAATACGCACACAAAAATTATTAAAATGTAAAAAAAATATTGTTTTCCTGACCAAGAAAATATTGGCTAAAATTTTCCGAGAAAATATTATATTATTCTATACTATCCTCAATAAAGCAATAAATTTCGGTTATAGCGTTTTTGTCAACCCTAACAAAAAACCCGATTGCCCCCTGTTCTGACTCTAATCACCCCGTTTGTGGGGTCAAGATAATTTTGAAGCATTTACGGGATTTTCTTGGTAATATTCATAGGAAACTTAATTAGTACGATATGTCCATCGTGAAAATTGACCGCCGGACCGATAATAAGTATCATAAATATAGTTTACTTGATCTTTAAATAGTTGTAATATCGCAACAAAGTAGAAAAGTTACCCTATTCACTCCATTTTACGGTATTTGGCATTTGCAAACCACATTGAAAATGATAGGGATGTATAACCATAACAATCCATCGATCATACATAACATCGATGTTAAATTGTAATAAAATTGTTTATTCGTATATTATATCTTGTCATATCTTATTATATTTTGTTCTTGTTAACAAGATATAGAAAAAAATTACAGTTGTGTCAAATTTTAAAGAAAAGAAAGGAAGGCAAAGATAACATATACATAGTTTTAAATTTTGCTCTGAAATTAGTGATGTTTGCTCTGTTGTCTCGATTTAGTGGAAATAAGCAATCTTAAATTACCCTCTTAATACACATGGACAATTACTTAGAATAAAAAAAAACCTCTACGCTTTATAAATGTTTTACTAATTAAAATTATTAACATATAGTGTGTTGACGACGTCTTGAGACGAACGGTTGGCAGCGAGGAGTGTTAAAAACAATGGATCATTCAGTCGTTCCTTCGGCGACATTGTTCTGAAAAAATAATTCGACGATTAACTTCATAGTAGTAATTTACATAAATCAAATTTTATTGTAGTAAAGATAGAACGGCAACGGGAGAGTTTCAAGTATTAGTCCTAACCTTACCTCTTTATTATCACTCCAGATTATTATATTTCAATAGTAAATTTTGTTGTAAAATATCCATAAAGCTATCGTCTAGCCTTTTTCTAGTTGTGTATCCTTTCTTTCGTAAGGACAGATATCTCGAGTAGGTAAAATAAGCAGGTCTTATAACAAAATTTGAATTGCCTACTGAAATTGATAAATTGTAAGAACTTACCTACATACCTGCCTCGTATATATATTAACTGATCCCTACGAGTGAGCTTCTTTTTATTGATATCAAGATTGAATGGTAGCTATAAAGTTCGTTTTAAATGCCACTTACTTCAAAATGATAAACACTTGCATTTCAATTCCAATCTAGCCGCTGTTTTATTACACCGCAAATCGGGACAATTATTGTGCATTACAAGAACATGCTTAATTATCTACTTACTTCTCTCTCAACAACTGGACCAATGGGCTCCATTTTTTTGGAAATCTTGTTTCATTGCTCCTCCATTGGTCTTTAATTAAGTCTGCTATCGACCCGTTGACTACCCTCAAGTACCCACACCTCACTGTGTAAGCGTCTAGTAGAAGTTGATTAAAGAATTTGGGCACGAAATCATTGATGCATGTTTGAACGCTAAATAACGAATCTTTCATCTCTTGGGCGTGTTGTCTGGTTTTTATTTCTACTATACTAACGAGACTTTCTTGCATTGTTTCGTTGAATCTGGCAAGTCAGAAGTATGACTTTAGATTTGCTTTAGGCAACAGCTGACCTACTTTACGTTGCAGAAATTTATTAAAGCTAAGCTAAATAGAAAATATTAGCTATTATCATCATCATCAGCCTATATTAGTCCAACTTCTGGGCACGGACCCTCTTTACAACTGAGAGAGTTTAGAGTTTAGTCCGCTTAAGAAATTCCTAAGAACTTTAAGGTGTGTATTGCATAATAAGAAATAAATACATTGCACATTTGTGGACTTACAACACCGCTTGATGTAGGAGACAATGTGCTGCTGCAACTTCATCCGGCAATTCCTTATGACACTTGGTGACGCTATCGAAATTTCTTACATCTTCAAAATTCTTTACCACGCTGTGAAAATGCTTGCGGATTTGATCCAACTTCTCAACGGGATCGACCAAGCAGTGGTCTACTATGTCTGTCATCTAAGAGCAAGAAACAGGCGTAAAGAGCAATAAAAATGTTTTTTGGTAGAGTAGCAAAACTTTTAATTCTTGCTTCAGTTTTAACATTAAGCAGCGGTATACTGATACAAGTAGTTTATAATGATATAAGATTTTTTTCTAAAATATTGTAGTGATAAACAATTTGGCTGCTTTCGTGGTCTCATGTAGACATAGAGTGCACTTAAGTCCTTCTCGGGCGATTCTCAAGTCCGGCAAAGCTGTATGGTTTTAGAAATATTTCTCTTCATTAAACTGTTCGCAAAATGAGAGCGTTGGCATACATGTTTGCCTACCTTTTCAAGGATACCTATGGGCGCGAATATATATTGGAACCGAAAACCAATCCATTCAATGAATATTAAATAGGTAAATTTCCTCGCACATTGACAAAACAAAATTCAAGTTGAAGTAGCACCTACCTCTTCCATTGTAATTACGAAGTTTGTAAAATCCCGGAAATATTTTACTTTGTAAAACTTTAAGACTGCATTTCTCAGCTCCTTTGCCATTTCATCGTTCATAATCTGAACTAGGTCTAGAAAAGTGTCTATGGTTTCCAAAGATTGGTTTTTGAGACTGATGTAGTTGGATCTGCCTTGGTTGAACAAGTTTTTGGCAACGTTATATGCTTCTCTAACTAAATGATAATTCTTGTCAATGTTTTGAAATACGTTGTTTGTACACTAAAATCAATAAAAAAAAAATTGTGACGAAAAACCCATAACAAAAAGCAATTGAACACTGAGGACAATTAAAATTCGCTTAAAATTTAATAAGTATTCGTCAGCACAAACAGGAGACTGAATGTAGTTTTTTAAATGCAGATAATTGAAAATAATTACCTCTTTTAAAAATATAAGTGAAATAAATACCAATGTTAAATCACATAATCTTGCGAAATTATACATCACAGCTATGTCATTAATTTTATGGTCAAATTAATTAAATTAAATTAATTAGCCAACTGTAATCATTCCTAGGCAAAAAATAGTCTCAAAACATTTGGCGCTTCAAGCCGAATAATACAATAGGATTATAAGTGATTGTTTCTCGTTGTAAAATTAACATTTGCAATTATTTTCTGTAGTACGTAAGTCATAAAGTTTAATGGCGAGACACAATTCAGACACAATCAAAACCTCATGCCTATTTGATTAAAATTTTAGAATGTGACAAAAAATATTCTGTTTCTTAAGAAGATTAAATTAAAATCTTATTTCGATAACATACTATGCAGAAAATAAATATCATTGTAAGCATGATTTATGAAAGTGTAGGTTGTTTTTGTGTTCCAAAATTTTTATTATAAATTCTAGAAATTGTATTCCACGCTAAAATTCACTATGTTTACCCTCTGCCCACCCTTTAAGGGATGTAAGATTAAATAACAACACATATCGATATAAACGTTTAATATGGTAATAACTTAAATAAACTATATGTAGCTTGCGGAGTTATATAGCACTCCACTTTTGATACACCATCTTGAGCGCCGATGTCCACTGAAAAACATAAATTGTTATACTCATATGCTAATTTTTTTGCAGCAACACAATAATTTTAAATACTGTGCGCGTCCTTTGGGAACTTATTTTTCGGGACAAAACGAAGGCTGTAATACTTAGGACACCTATGTTCTTATCAAACATTATCCAAAGTGGTCGAGTAGGTTTGAAGTAAAATCATGGCGAACAGTTGTTTTTCTCGTTATAATATTAGTGTAAACATTAATAATTTCCTAAATAGTAAAATTGTATATGTACATTCTAACTGCGCTGTTGATCCTGCGGCGTAGTATGTGCTGTACGATCTAGAAGACCCGAGTTCAATTCCCGGGTCGGGCAAATTATTTGAAGGTACTTTCAATATGGATCTGTTAATATGCCCAAAAATGGGAATAAGCTCATTATACTTAAACTTACTTAAGATAAAGCTGACTTAACATAGGTTTAGAAACACATTTTTGCCTACCATTTAAAATAAACAATCATCATCATCCCCCTGCCCTGGTCCCAATTTAATCCTTGGGGTCGGCGCAGTATGTTTTCTCCTTCCACACATCCCTGTCAGCCGTCATGTCTTCATTCACCCCTTTCTTTTTCATATCTTCTGCCACGCACTCCATCCATCTCTTCTTTGGCCTTCCTCGGCCCGCCCATCCATCCACTTTCATATTCATCACCTTTTTTCCTACATATGATTCATCCCTTCTCATAATGTGCCCATACCACGACAGACGGTTTCCTTTCATCTTTTCTATCACAGGAGCTACTTTCAGACTTCCCCTAACGTATTCATTCCTCACTCTGTCACACCGTGTTATACCACACATCCATCGCAACATTCGCATTTCTGCTGCATGCAGTCGTCTTTCATCCGTCTTCTTCGTTGCCCAACACTCTGATCCATACAGTACGACAGGTCTTATAATGGACTTATATATTCTGCCCTTCAATTTGAGGGGCATTCTGGGGTCACATATTGTGGATGAGACCTGCCGCCATTTCATCCAACCTGAGTTGATTCTCTGCCTTACGTCCTGGTCGATGTCTCCGTCGCTTTGCAAAAGTGACCCGAGGTAGCGAAATTCGGAACAGACTGGTACCGGTATTCCACCCAGTGTGACGGACACAGAACTTGAAAGACCGCCGTAGTCGCAAAACATATATTGTGTTTTGGTTTTGCTGACTTTAAGGCCAACATTTTCAAGTCTATGCCGCCACACCTCCAGCCTGTTCTGCACCTCGTGGCCACTTTCTGACACCAGCACGATGTCGTCAGCAAATAGCATGCACCAGGGTGCCTCTTCCTGTATACCTGCCGTAACGGCATCCATAATCAACAGGAAGAGGTAAGGGCTAAGAGCCGACCCTTGGTGCACACCAACAGCGACATCGAAACTGGCCGTAAGACCGACCGCAGTTCGGACTTGTGTACTGCATCTGCGGTACATGGCCCGAATCAACTGCAGGTACTTCTCAGGCACACATTTCTTCTTAAGGGCCCACCATACAACTTCACGCGGAACCCGATCGTAAGCCTTTTCGAGGTCAATGAATGCCATATGCAAGTTTTTGTGTGCTCTTCTGTATTTTTCGCACAGCTGGCGAATTGCAAAAATGGCATCCATTGTCCTACGGCCAGGCATAAAACCGAACTGGTTCCGTGAAACCTCACACTCCTCTCGCAGGCGTCGCTCAATTATTCTTTCCCATACTTTCATAGTGTGTGACATTAACTTTATCCCTCGATAATTGTTGCAATCTTGCACGTCCCCCTTATTTTTAAAAATAGGCACCAAATAGCTGGCGCACCACTCATCGGGTATCGTGCCGTCCTGCAACAACTTATTGAGGAACAAAGTCAGCCACTTCCACCCAACCACTTGTAAGACCTTCCATACTTCAACTGGTATTCCATCTGGTCCAACCGCCTTTCCATTCTTCATTCCATTCACAGCATTCTTAACTTTAAGCATTCTTAATCAAAAAACTATTAAGTATTTATCGCTGGCTCAGTATTACAGTGTTTTATGTTACAATTTTAGCACTTATTTAGTTATCTATAAAAGTTATATACAGAAAGAAAATTATATTTCATTGTTATCATGCGAACTGTAGTCAAAAAGTTATGTCCCATTTTGAGTTAAAAAATAAATGGTTTATATACAGGGTGGGCCAGAAAGGCGTACGATTTTAAAAACACTCTTGCGCTTGAACCATATGAGAGGGGGCCGCGCGGTTGGTGGCGTTGAGAAGCTCGGTTCTCGGAAATTTAGTCGCGATGGATAACTTCACCGGAGCGCAACGTGCATTCTGCGTTAAACATTATTACAAAAATGGCGATTCGTGCGCTATTGTTCGGCGTTTATTTCGGCGTGAGTTTAAATTACATGACCTAAATCAGTGTCCGAAGGAAAGTGTGATTAGATCGTGGGTCAGAAAGTTCGAAACTACTGGTTCGACTCTCAAACAAAAGCCTGCGGGACGCCCAAGGTCAACAAGAACGGAAGACACAATTGAACAAGTTAGAGCTTCAGTTCAACGTAATCCTGGTCTATCGACTCGCAAGCGTTCAGCTGAACTTACGGTATCCAGAACATCTTTGCGTCGCATTTTGTTAAAAGATCTGAAATTGCACCCGTATAAAATTCAACTTATGCAGGAATTACAGCCAAATGATCCAATTTTAAGACGAGCTTTTGTTAAAACAATGCTGGAACGTTTTCGGAGTTTCAACAATATTCTGTTCTCCGACGAAGCCCATTTTCACATAAATGGGCATGTCAATAAACAGAATTGTCGTTACTGGGCTGCAGAGAACCCACGTGCAAAACATGAAAAGCCTCTGCATTCGCCGAAAGTAACCGTTTGGGCGGCCATATCAGCGCACGGAATTATCGGACCCTATTTCTTTGAAAATGAACAAGGGCAATCTGTCACTGTAAACTCTGACCGATACATAGCCATGCTAAGGGATTATTTCTTTCCGCAACTGCAACAATTTGAAGCCTATAATCGTGCGACGTGGTTTCAACAAGATGGCGCGACATGCCATACATCTAATGCCTCTTTGGCGGTCGTAAACGAGATGTTTGCTGGGAAACTGATATCGCGCCGAGGTGACATTGCATGGCCGCCTCGAAGTCCAGATCTAACGCCACCGGACTTTTTTATGTGGGGATACCTAAAAAGTAAAGTGTATTCCAATAATCCAGCAACAATTAATCAGTTGAAGACCAATATCAGAGAAGAAATGACAGCTATTCCCCGCGCAATGTGCGAGCGAGTTTTTACCAATTTGAGGTTCAGATTCGAGGAATGTTTGCAGCGCGATGGTGCACACCTCAATGATGTTATTTTTAAGAAATGAATTTCCCGGATGTCTTCTTTTAATTGAAATAAAAATTGTATGTGAACTGTATTTAGTTTTTTTATTATATTTTTTTCAAATTCGCAATTCTTTCTGGCCCACCCTGTATAAATCATAGAGCCTCTTAGTATATACAAGTAAATAAGTGCTGTAATTCTAACACAGAAGCTTCTAACATTAAACCAGCAATATGACCAGTAGAGTGAGTTTCACCAGTTTTTTAGGGTTCAGTCCTTGTGCAGGAACTTGTTGAATGCTCCGTACGAGGTGTCCAGGTCGAAGATTAGCTGCCGCACCTGAGCATCAGACAGCTCGTCCGACGCTGACATCTCCGATAACTTGTCCAGCCACTCTTGCACCTTAACACACAAGCATTGGAAATAAATAGGGTTGAATTAACAAACTAGTTTAATCAACCAACTAGTTGAATCAACCAACTAGTTTAATCAAACAAAACAACAGGTTAACAACCAACTAAGTAAATTACCAACATTTGTTTACACAAAAATACATATAATACGTTATATTAAAAAACTGTATTTATTTGATATTTTGTTGTAAATCGTTTATAATTGGTAAATACAAACTGCAGTTTTTTTTTTATCGCATAAGCAGGCAGACGAGCAGACGGCCCGCCTGATGGTAAGCGGTCACCGTCGCTCATGGACTTGGCAATGCCAGGGGCACAGCCACGTCGCTGCCTACCATCATCATTCTCTTGCCCTGCTCCCAATTTTTATTTTGGGTCGGCGCAGCATGTTTTTTCCTTCCACACATCCCTATCAGCCGTCATGTCTTCAGTCACGCCTTTCTTTTTCATATCTCCTCTCACGCACTCCATCCATGTTTTCTTTGGCCTTCCTCGGCTTGTCCATCCTTCAACTTTCATGCTCATTACTTTTTTACGTCGCTGCCTACCGTGTGTCATTTAATCTTTTGCAAGAACTCAGAAGTCCACCACGCTGGCCTAGAGCGGGTTGGCGAACATGGTAGCGGTGTGGAATACTATGAGGTTACCTTGAGTTTCCCCTCGAAGTCGTCCGGCAGCATGATGAGTCTGTCCATGGTGTCTCGCAGGTCTCGCAGCTCGGGCTGGATCATGTCCATTGCATGTAGTTCCAAGCGAAGTTTGTCCATCAGAGTTATGAACAACTGCGGGGAGATACATGTATATTACTAAAGCTTAGTTATTCATACTTATCACCCCCGTTTTTTTGGTCGCCATCTGCGTCTAATGGGGCGACCACGGTGCTTGGGCGAGGGACGCTCGCAATGGTTTCGTGAGATGAGAGCGTCTCGGCTTCAGATTTAAGCAGTTGTACCCCCACTAACTTCATTCGGGCGCCCATGACGGACACAAGCAACTATACCGCCGTCCTTCTCGGAGTCACATCTGCGCACCGCCCCCGCAGCGCGTCCAGCTGCCCCGAGTGCCCCTTTGAGTCGCCTTTTACGACAGGCAGGGGATACCGTGGTGGGATTCTAACGCCCCCTTGCCACAGGGCAGATACTTAGTCGAACTAAATCATTTTTATTCAAGTAGATTTTCATAAGTACTTTTGAATTGTCACTATTATACAATTTTTTGTTGAAACTAATCATCCCAATTCTGAGCAAGGGCCTTTTGCAACAACAGAGTACAATTATTACTTATACAGAATGTATTCAAGCGGTGATCGAAAACTAAGGCAGGTAGTAGCTACATTCATTATTGAATGATCTGAATCAGTGGCAGTACTTCCATAGAAGCCCGAAAGCCCGACTTGCCTTACATAGTTCCGAATAACGAACTTAACGATTGTTTATTTATAAAATAACGCTATAAACGTGAATGTGAGTACTAACCGGTAGGTATTTATTAGTCCTACGTACAAAAAAAAAATATGCTGCTACTAAATAAACATTTGGGCTTGCCTTAGTTTGACACCCTAGGCACGCCACTGGTCTGAATATATCCTGTTTAGAATTGGAGTTTTTTCTCTTCACAGTGAATTCTTCATTTATAAACAGCTAGACTAGATTATATTAAATAATTCTATGAATACTTACAGATACAATTTCAGCAATATATTTATTGGTGTTCCCTTTATCATCCTTGATTAGGTTTGGTTTGTTCTCTCTTATTCGCTCCAGAGCGGCAGGACAGTCTAACTGGAAGTAAATAGTGATCATTAGTAATAATTTAACATAAATTATGCAAAGAATTTCGCATAATGAACATGTGCAGGTAGGTAACTCCTGAGTAATAGGTCAGTACACCTGATAGCCGCAATTACAGTTTATAATATTTACGGAGACATGACACTTTCATTGGAGTGGTCATTTATGTCTTTTTTTCCATTCTAACACTGATTTTTTTTAAATAGCCGTTCAGTAGTAGAAAATTAATATAGTGTCTTTCTCTCATCAAACAACATTATTGCTACATTTATACAATTTTCCATGATGATCTTGGAATAAACACAAAAATACATAAATACCTGTGTGTTACTAATTGTGTATTGTTATATGTTGGTAAAGAAACAATATACAAGATGGTGACTCACCCTGTATTTAGCCACAAACGCCTCAATATTGGGAAACTCATCAGCCTGCACCTGTTTGAACGCGACCTTGTACTGGACGAGCAAGCGGCTGCACGCTGCTGTGTACTCCTGGGCGGGTACGCAGTCACGCATGTATGCTTTCTCCAGATGCTGTAGTGTGCTGACTACGGCGTAAAGCTCCGCCATGTTGTCGTGCCTGGAGAAATGTAGTTTACAGTTAAATAAACTTGAACAGCTTGGTACTTTAATATGTGGTGCGTGATTGAGGAGTGCCAGACTGTCTGATTGGCTAGTTTTATATAGTTTTCAATATAAAGATTTTACGTATGTTCATACCTACATACACACCCTTAAACCTGTACCCCTGAAGGGACAAAGTTGCCTTTCTGCCCCCACATTTCCCCAGTGATATATCAGTCCTACATAATAAAGGGTGTGCCTATTGCCTTTTCAGGTCCATGTCCAAAATCAGTGCTCCTTAGAATCCCCTAGTCTAAAATCCAATAGCACATCAACATAGAAATTGAGCCCAAGATCTCTAGATCATATAACACATATTTGTTCCGTAAGACCAAGGGTAAAGAATGTAGCTGTAAATTAATATAACTGTGTACCCCATATTGGCTCAAGCATTTATGTATAAAATATTTGGAAACAGCAATTCACTTGAGATAATTGGCTCTTATCTGTTTGGAAATACTTAATGTCAATGTGCACTCAGTTTTATTTCCCTGGGATTTTCTTAGGGTCATTGAGGTCAATACTGTCACTGCTTCTACTGTTTAAGATAGCTTATCACTTCTGGCTTCATTTATTTTATTTAGACTATTACTTTGTTTTCTTTTTGATGCTTTGGAAAAGAGATTTCTCTTATGATATAATTGCAAACCATAAAAAAAGACCATTTATAAATTAATGTAAAAGATTAGTCTTGAAAACTATATGCCCATTGACACACACATGTTTACGAACTAGATTGATTTCAAGTAATTAAAGTGTTAATATAATAAATATAACTTCCAATACTTTGTAAAACACCATCATGCAAGTAAAAATTGATTTCAAGTTGGTTGCAAAATACACACTGAAATAGAAACTGTAAAATACATATGATACTTAATAAATATGTAATACTGTTACTGAATCTTTGGGTTTATGTGAATTAGACAGTTACAATGACCTGGTAAAGATTGTATTTTTAATAACTGTTGTCATTAATATGATTTTTTAAGTGAATAGAGTAGGTTGTGTAAACCATTCTATGATTATAAAGTGACAGGTCTGCTACAGAATCATACTTCGAAAAAGACAATTCAAGCTAAGATAAGCGGGTCGTAAGACCGAATACCAAGTAAGCAATCATTAGTAATATTTCAACAATACAATGTAATGCAATAAACATGTACAAGGATATTCATGCACATCTCACTTTGCGGTGTAAACCCAAAAAAAATAAATGCTGCAACAACATAAACAATTGTTATCTGAGGATAACGTAAATCATAGTCTAGTTATTGTTAGAAAAAGATAATTAAGCTAATTTAGTTAAATGACGTTATATTTAACTTACTTTTCTCGTTCTCTGGCATTTCTGTACAGTTTTACTTCTTCGTACAATTCAGGTCTTGTGTCTAGGAAAACGGGAAACAATAATTATATATTGAAAACAAAGACTTTCAACGCACAGACTTAATTATAACGAGTTATTATTACCTTGCATTATTCAGATTTTTATGAAGTTACTAATATGATGATTAACAAGATACTTAAATAACGAACAGAAAGTATTTGTGCTTAAATGCACTTATTTATTGTGAGTAATTAAACTATGAGATCACACAAAAATTATCGTATATGACAACTATGAACTGACAAGTGGAAAGTGGAAACTGACAAGTGACAAGGGTCATTGACAGGAAAAGAGTGAATGATTTAATCATGTAATCGGATACACACATCAAAAATGTTACTTTTCTTAAGTGAATAAGCAAGTTATTAACGTGGCGCTTCATTTTAAGGTTTATCCAGTCCATAAAAATATTAAGGGATGATCTAATAAGCCGCTTAAAACAATTAAGTTGGTTTGCCGTAATAACAATTTGGATGTACGCATTATGATTGTTGCTTCAGTAATCAAATAAAAAACAAGCGACGATGACGTAATCTTCCAATATGGCGGATGACGCGCGCGCTCCCTGCCGCCCGCGCCCGTAGTTTCTTCACCAACTGCCACTCGTCTCGAATGATTTCACCTTGCGATGAATGAAAATTGTGGTGGATAGTTCGCGTACGAACATTCCGATAAGAAACTCATACTCCGGACGCAAGGGAACGTGTTTTGTGCAATAGTGCGTGAAAAGGTAGATTCGTGGTTCAAATTTTTTGTGTTGTTACCAGTTCTTCCTTTTGTGAGACCGTATGCTAGTGTTTACGTGCTGAAAACTGTGAAATAATATAACAACTTTGTGAATCGGCTATCCACCGTTACATGGGAGCTTGTTGATCAACAGGTAAGATAAATTAAGTTAATATATTGCGTATTTTCAGAGTTTGAAAACTATATACATTCCGGTTTAAAATTTAATTTACTACAATGCAAGTAAAAAAATAATTGTGAGAGGTGTTTCGCAACGTATTGGAGTAGTACTCGGTGTTTTTTGTGTGTTATTGTGTAGTAAGGGCCGGGCGGGGCGCTCACTGGGCGCGGCGCCGGTCGTCCCAGTTTCGAGAAGTGAGTAACGGCCACACAATTTGTTTGCACCTTATTCCAAGGTGTAGTTGTTTCGGAGGTGGCAGAAGTAGCCCAGCTGCGAGTAGGCAGTTAACAGGGGCTTGTTAAATGTCCATTTGTGCCGGCGAGTCGTTTAACTCGGCTCACGTATGCTCCGCGGTAAATGCCGCGACATTGCATTTAAAATCAACTTACGCTTTACCTGTTTCTTTTATTGGCCGTGTCGTGTTCACGCATAAAACGCTCGGGATAATTTGCGGCATTCGGTTTATGGTCAAATGTCTGTGATCAGTTTCGATTTTGACCAATAAATTCCTTTATAAGTTGTTTAGGATGTTACCTAAATTAAGTAATTTTCTGTATATTGCATATTGAATTTGCTAGGAATAAAAAATATTTTTCTAAAACAGTACTACTTGTTGGAATAGTATGAATAATTTTATAGTTTTATTTAAGTTTTAGTATCTTTTTAAAGAAAACGGAATTTATTATAAAAAAGTATGATGTTATTTTATCCATGTTAAAAATATTTACTGAAGTTACACTTTCATAACTTTTAGTAAAACTTTCACAGTAAGCATTAAAATGTGCCTCATGTCCATTGTAAGTTTATTTACAAACAAGTATGTATTTACATTAGAATGAACATTTGTGTCAACTAAACTGGCACAAATTCAGGTCACATTATGTTTAGACATGTCAGAATTGTTAACGGAACATCTTTACCTGTTAAAACATTATTTGAAAACTTTCTATAAAATATTATTTATTCCATAAAAGTTATAAACTAAATAACATAAAAAAGGAAGTCCATATGGAACTATTGAAGTTCAAAAAAATATTTAAAAAAAACAGACTACTCTTTGAATCCACAGTTGATGATTCTTGGATTCTATGACACTATTTTTATAATTATTTTGATAACATTATTTAACAAAATATGTTTATAATAATTAAAAATCATGTATAATATAAAACATGTTTATTGTAATATTTTATATTATTACAATATAAAGTTTGGGTATTATGTATTTTTTATTGGATGTTACGTTTATGTTGGTTACAAACTTGATTCATACTTCAGTTATACTTTCTATGCCAAGTTTAGTGTGCAATTTCTTTTATGAAGTTACATAGATATCATTTTACATCAATAAAATCATACAAAAAAGAAAGTATTTATTTTTTTTAACATTTATTTCTTCATCAAATAAACATGATAAACAATGACCTTTCAATATCATTTGTAGTTTAGTCATTTTTATGAGAGTTACATATTATTTCTACCGAGATAATATGTTTATACTAAAAAAGTCTGTCTATATGTTTGTGATGCATATATGTAGGTATAGCATTTTCCTTATGGAATGAATCATGTCAAAAACCCTTTATCAATTAATTATGACAGTAATAATGTTTTATTTGTGGTTACAGTTTCATTACTTTACATTATTTATGTAATGTCTGAAAATAATTATTTAATTCTATATTTGTTTTATCACCAAAATTTTGTTTACATAAAAGATTTAGTTGAAAATGTTTTGAAGCAGTTTAGCTGGAAATGACGGCATATAAGACGCTAAAAGTTTATAATCTAATTATTCTATACATGTACCTTGACCTTTCACGATGTCCTCACCACTACACTAACACACTTTTGTCTGCTTGTACAAGCCCATTCTGGCTACTATGCTATTCATTAACAGATGTTATAAAAGTTGTATGATCGAATAACTAGTAGCAGTTTTACCGGCCCTAAATTGGAACGAAAAACCTCGATCCCGCGCTAATTTATTCCACGACACCAATAAAACAGTTTAAACTCCTATAGAAATATGAACGTATTTATCTATAGCAGATAGGAAATACGCAATTTTTTTATGGAAAAGAAGGCAGTCGAGCTACTAAGCCACCTGATGTTAAGTGGTCAACACTGCCCATGATCGAAATTATCGAATTTTAAAACATTGTACAATATTAAGGCAGGTGCCCTATGTATCACCTGCCTAACCCGACTCTTGGAATGATAGTAGTGTTATCTAGAAAGCTTGCGGTCAATAGCACCCCTAATCGCAGCCGTCGGCTATATTCGCGGCAGATAAGGCGCGAAGTCCCCGCGACCTCGACCTTTTATCAACTGCTCCGTGACATCAGCGCACTCAATGACAACCCGAGTCAGCGGTGACATCATGCCTCTGATTTGTTTGTTGATTTCTATTTTAGTATTAATCTCAATTTTACAATCAGTCAGTAGTTGTAGAGACACGATTTGGTCACTTTGAACGGTGTAATGAGGTCAGTTTATGTATTTAGTTTTCTGAAAAATTGATAATTATGGTACTATGGAAGAGCTCGGGTAATGGGCACTGTATGCGATTGGAAATTGTAATTTAACGCTAAATAAGTTATTTTTAACGGTATTAAATATTTGCACAATAGTAAAAAACTGATTCTGCTTATGAATCTTCGCAAATAACATCTTTTCTAATTAGTTTCGATATTGCCACCAAATGGCAAACGGTAAATGTCATCGAAAGTTCACTAAAAGTACAAGTTATGTACAAGAGCGGTGATTCCGTCGGGCTGCCGACCGCGACCCATCAAACCTCAAGCAATTAGCTGGGCGCGACCGCAAATAGATTCGGTTGCGAGCCGAGACATCAAGTATTGTGCAACTTCCGACACAACTCTCCAATCAGCGCACGCTCCATGTGTTTACATTCAAAGGTTCCATTAGTGGTATTTCGGTTTTATACGGTTCAGTTCAGTTTAATAGTTGGCGTAACTTGAAATCTGTTATTTATTTATCGGTCGCGGGACCAAACCTCAGGCATGCACCACTACTAATTTAACGGTAAAAGAAAACTGTGGAATTTCTTAGTTTTGTATTCCGCAAACTCGCACTATGCCGCAGTGGTGGACTAAGACATAACCCCTCAGAGCTGTAGAGAAGTCCCGTGCCAAGCAATGGGTCATATACGGACTGATTTATTTTCCTACACCGGGCAAACCAACTAATATTTAATCTTAAAATAAGGTTTATAACAAATAATCTGTTAATGATTATTTATTTTAATAGTTCAATGGTCTGAAAGAGGCGGAAACGGAGATTGCATATTACACTATTAAGAGCTAACGGAGTCGTATGATCATGTTTCATTAAACTCTGAAAGGTTTAATAAGATTCCAAATGATAAGAATATTTACTAGCCAATGCTCTTAATGCGAAATTGTATTTTATGTGTATGCTTTCCTATCGAAATCTCTTTATAAATTTATTTTTATTTTTCATGCAGAGATAAATTATTTAATTGAACGGTTGATGATATTTTTTTGATTGCTTTGACTGACTAAATGTAAACTAACAAAATTAATTTAAAATAAAATAAGGAATGCTGTAACAGTTGTCGTGATGTGGTAGTGATTGAAACTACCACCTCGTAAATGATAGCTAGCAAGCCCGCACTTCCTGTCCACCCACACTCCGTAATGTTTCAATATACTCATCGGGATTTGTAAGCAGTGATGTAAGGGCAGCCATGACGTCATACCCTTTATCATCCATGACACAAGTCAACATGCACTTTATCAACAAGAAATAAATTAAAACTGATTCGGAAACGGATGTAAAACAGCGATAATTAAAAAACTGACGTATTTTAGTAACGTGTGTAAGATAAGTGATGGAATAGTTATATCCGCATTCAAGATAAGTGAGTCATATTATTTTTGTTCTTTAACAAATTAAAACTTAATATGCTGATGTTATTCCTAATTCACGTCACTCTGTAACTAAAAAGCTTATTCGCGAAAGCTTGTTTATTTGGACAGAAAAATAAAAGCACAGTACATCGTCGTAAGTACAGTTTCAATCAGAGTCTTAATAAACGAGCGATTTTCATTACTAATCACTTACATAATACACTCAAGCTGTCCTTTTGGGGTACAGTTTAAGGACCCAGTATAAAAGGAATAAAGAGTAACTACGTGAATTAGCTAGATATTTTATAACTTCGTGATATAGATTTTATGCTTACTACTCTCCCCCCAATTTTGATGTGAAAAAAGTGTTCGATCAACACAAAAGGGTGTTATTACTCAGGAAGCAGGGCACGGCACGGCAAGAAACTACCGTTCAACATCCAGTGCGTTTAATGATTACATCCGCGCTCACTGCCCACGTAATTGTTCATTGAGTATTTATGCAAACAAACAGCTGATTTGCAACCTAACTCGAGTTTAATTGCACGTTAAATAGACGGTACATAAAATTGTATAACGATTAGGGGTTAATGTATGTAATATTCAGTAATGGAGTTAATGACTGGATCTTTTATATTCTTATTAAAAATTATTTACTAGCAAGGGTAAATGTCAACGTTGCACAGAATAAGCAAGTAGCGAAGGAATAGCATCTCCTAACCGGAAAATCTTGGAGTATAGATCAATAGAAACAAAATTACGATTTTTTTTATATTATATCGGTTGTAACACCATAACTTAATGGTATGTGGACCGAATATCGCCCAGTCAGAAATTCTTACGATAATGTCTCATCATTTCGGTTCGCAAAAAACAAAACACAGTAACTAAAGCATAGAGAGCATTGACAATGGATACCAATCGGAGTATTCCACGGTGTTTTTTCGTTGCTAATAACAATGAGCGCTCTGATTGTAGCTAAATGAAGTCATCAGTTAACAGATATGAGTCGCAGTGACCGTGGTGTTCAACTGGTTAGATTTCGAGCGGTTGCTAGATGCTATCTTAATGGCGGCACAATGCGACGCGCTGGAACGTGACCTCGCCACATAGTTAACCCACTGGCAATAATTAGTAGTACTCTGCAGTGGACGTGACAAAAGTTTTGTGAACTAAATCTATTTGGTGTGTGTGCTCAAAGCTAAGCTGATGATTTTGCAATATAAACTCTGTAGCTTATTGTAGCAGCTTCGTTTACATGTTATTGTCAGTAAAAATCGATTAATATTTGAATTTTAAAATCAGTGCGTGATAAGTTTTGATTCATATACATTTATGAGAACTGCAAACCGTAACGTTTTTGCATAATTGCAAAATGCTGTATTATGTATTAAACAAGTAGCTTTAACTTAAAATTGAGTATTCTACCGTCCAATTAATTAATGTTACTTCATATAATTTACTTTGAATTCAGCGCTGTTTCGCATATGATATAAAAATATTTTAACGTTTTCATAAGAACCGTATTAAATGCCTGTCACAGCAACAATTGTCATGTTTTCTTTAAAAAACATTAAAAGCACTTAAAAATCTCTACCGTTAGCGGTGATATTATTTAGATTGTAATTTATTTATTAATTGTTTAATTGTTTACTAGTATAAATTATAGATTGTTAATCTCAATACTTAGCTATCTTTATTATAGTATTTTTGGTGTATGCTATGCACACCATAAGTGTCATGTATATCAGATTTAGTACGTAGGCAAATGTCAACCTTTAATTGTATTAATATATGTGATGTGGTGGTGCTATATATAAATAAATAAATAAATATTTTGCGTACACCTAACAAAGTTCCAACAACAAGCACTTCATTGTCCATTTCCAGTAACAAGTTAAAAGTAAAAGTCAAGTGAGCGCAGTGTTTCAAGCCGGCCATTGTGTGGGCATTTTAAAGTTCCGAGTGGGTCGTTGACGCATTCACTCGCAAGAATTAGCATCCTTATTACTTATGAGTAGTCCGCTCAGTCTTGCTCATAAGTATTTATAGTGAGATTTTAACGACGCAGTTTGCGTAGCCTATGAAGGCCTCCCTTAGTTTTGGTTTTATTGACTGCAATGTCAAACCGAGATAAATAGGTATTAACCTAGAACAAATAGACATTAAAAATAATCTCGATCGTATATATTTTATATTTAAGATACATTTGTATCGAGAAAAATCTGTTAAAGGTTTTTATTCCTGCAAGCTCCGCATCACCACCAACCCTCAAAGGATATTGATGCCCTTTTCCCACAGAGCAATTTATGCAAGACAGCCTTTTCTGCTCTCAGATATTTTTTAGGTAATTCTGTTTTATTCGCATATCGTGTAACAAGATTGAATACACCCGATGTTGATCCTAAACGGATGCACATGTAAATACATTGATTAATGGCGTATCTATCCATCTTTCGTAAACTGGGCGCAGCTTATTGCCTGTCTAGTTTTCATGTGAATCTCATTGGATAGTTGTTGAAAAACGCTAAGTGCCACACGGTTGAGTCTCGTTACTCCATGTTTGCTGTGGCGTATGTTTATCGCTGCTGTAGTAAAACACGACGTCGTACGATTAACCCGAGTATACACCGTTATGCAATAATATTTTTAGGGATAAATAGAAAGATATATGGGATACCTGGATTGAAGAAGATGGATGAAGGATTTCTTGTCGGGGTTTCAAAAACTAGAGTTCGCGATAACAATCATTGCATAGAGAAAAATGTTTGAATGATCCACAAATATTAGATTCTAGTTAAGGTGTTTGTAAGTCCGAAAAGTGTCTCGTAGTTTCTGATGCCCAAGACGTGATGCTTGAATCTTATAGTGAGTTCAAAGCTATATGACTGTTGGGTGTGTTATGTGAATGTTGACTTATACCGCACTGAGTCGGCATATAGGACCCCCTCAAAAATAGAATGATGTGTACTAGTATGTGTTTTTTTTATATATTTGTACTGCAAAGTATATATTCCAGTAGCAGAGTGCGTGGTGAGTGAACCGTGAAGCCCTTGCTACAGTTTCTAGGTCGGTTTTATACACCGTATCACTTTGATGATTCATTGAAGAGTTATTGCTTCTTTGACGTTGATAAAGATTTTACAGATAACGTTTCTATCTGACAGTTAATTGTATTTACTAGGAAAGTATGATAACCCCGAAACCTGAATATTAGTTATTATAAACTTACATAATGACCAGCTTATATTCTCAAAGGGGTAAACAAAGGTGTGTTTTACGGGCGCATTTGTTCGACCCGGTAATGGAACCTGTGACAGCGAGGCAGTTGCAACCAATGATTCACAACCAAAAGAGTCTCATTCAATAATTATACTCTACACCCCACTCTGTAACATTGTGTTCACATATTTAAAGTGATTCATATAACATTGTTTACAAACTATTATTTTTATCTGCCGGCCGGTAAAGATAAACTATGTTGTTATTGTGTGTCAGTCGTGGGTTTTCCAATTCGAAATAAAGTGTGTTTTATTTAACGCTAGTACATTTAAAATAGCATTCGGCTAGGCTATTCTCGTTTTGCGTAACGTAACAGCGACCTAAGTGCTACGCTCTACTGGTTTGTTTGTGTTGCATTGGTCATTGTTTATCGATATCATAAAGCTAATATGTCGGTTTGTTTATATTATACATTTTCATTTTTTCCGCGAAATGGTTGCGCAATACTTTTTAGCACTTTTCTTGACGATCGTGAATACTTTCGATAAAGAAATCTGACAACGTTAATGTAAATAAAATTATAAGTAAAATTAGAATTAATATTATATACTAGTCACGGCATTGAAATGTTTAGTAGCTAAAATATGATCTAAAGCAGCGTCGGACGGCCAACAAGGTTGATAAAAGGACGTCTTAGAAAGACGCTTAGGTCAAGCAATAGTTGTGTTTTCGTAGATTATAGAGATTGGAGTAAATACGGCTGTAGTTTGGTCATAAAGGACTAAATTAAAAGAATTACATGATACTTTAATTAGAAGCGGTTTATTTTTATTATTTGGAAACGATCACAAACTACTTTTTCAAGAGGTTTACGTAGTAAGGTGTAGTTTTGTGCCCTTCTCCACGCAAATTGCATACATTGAAAAAACATCTTTGGTAACCAAAATTTCGTGAGAATAAGAATATGCGGTTAGCATGCTGTAAATCCAGGAAGTTGTGGTGTGTATTTTAGCGAGGATTTTCATAATACATACCTTGTTTCCGTCGAAAAACAATATAGGAACTCCTTATATTCGTCGCAAACAACTCTAAACAAATTAGAATTGCTAAACAATAGAATACGGTAAATGATTTTGAGCTTGGAGAGTGGAATATTCTCTTGCTTTGCAAAGCTAATCACAAGAAAGAGGCGACTCTTTTATTTAAATGTGCATATTTTGTCAGTGACTTATTTGTTTCATACGTGTTTTATCTTTATTTTATTTCTTGTTCAAGCAATTAAACATGAAGGAACAAGAAATTGTAATTGTACTCATTTCTCAATGATAGTAGTTTTCTAGTGATTTCATTTGCAACCTAAAATTAGATTTGAATTCCGTTTCAATTATTTTGTGTGTTTTGTTAGCAGAGTAATGGAATGCTTGCTTGTTAGCAAGTTAGGGCATCCTACAATAAATATCAAAACAAATCCAGTTTCGACGACAGGTCTTAATAAAAGATTAGTCTTAAGTATTTTACAAACAAATTTGGGTAAACTAATTTCCTTATAGTGTATTTAGAATGATAATTTAATGGGGGAGTCACGTACAGAAATATAAGTAGGTATGTCAGGTATATAGGTCATATACTAGTCTTCCGTACGACATTTGACTTATGTGTTTGATGGTACATATCTTTAGAACACTATCCCTTTAAAAGGAAATACTTGTACGAAAAGAGTAAGCCATAAATAACACATGTAAGAAAGGTTAATAAGACTAGAAAGTGCATTCTGATCAATGGCTACCAGTACAGAAGAGGCGACGTGTGCCGTGGCGGACATGTCTCGTGTACAGTTAATCAACATCGTTTCCCAGCGTGCCTTAACTAAATTCAATTAACTGGACGCTGCCATAACGAGTAGCTAACAGTTTATTGATCAGGAAACGTCTCTCATCGCTGGCTCGACGGCTATCATGCTATCCGCGACCTAATCACCAACACCGACCACCTAATCGACTGCATCATACGTATACGCATGCGAAACTAAACGATGACAATGTACCGATCGATAAGCAAAAGAAAATTTAACATGGAAATAAAATTTATGAATTAATTTCAAATTGTGGCTATTCAAATATCGGCGATAATACTCAATTATATCATTAAGTGAGATCAGATTTCGTCCCATCCCTTTGTATTGCTATGGTGCGTAACGTTCCTCAAACGTTGTTTTCTATTCTATTTTTATGAAAGTTTACTTTTATAAATGCTGAGGTACAAAAATATTTCCGTTATGGAAGTGAGAATAATTCAATTGTTCAATATTGCACATTACTTCGATGCCAATTAAAGTTATCTGTACGCCGGTAATCACTTAGCTCTGGTGTTTAATGAAGAACAATATTTCTAATAATAAAATTGTTGTTGTATGTACGTTCTTATAGTAAACGACTTTTATTATCAACAATTTTATCGGATGTTTTTATCTTCTCCATAATTACATATGGCTCAAGATAATTAAAATTACTCATAATGTTTATCAGATTTAAATTCAGCTAGTAATAATTATATATTTTGCCAACTTTAACCCATAATACAATGTACACGTCTATTTCAAAGTATATAATTTATAGCAAGCTGTAAAAGTAAGTTTGTGCGTTCCAAAGATTGCCAAACGAGTTTCAAAACTGGCCATTTAAAGGCACAAAAACTAAATTGTTCCTTTTCGGCGCTACATTCATCGACTGGTTTGTTGGGAACGAGCCATCGCGTCGACATTTAACGTACTTTCACTCGAAGCGAATGTTTCTCGGAAAATATATGAGCTTCTCTGTATGTACGTGTATTCTTAATGTCTGCATTTGGAAGCGAAGCGCATAACCATTGCACGGAGATAAGATTACATTGAAGCCGACTGGACTGCCTTTATCTCGACAGTCACACATACACACACACACACACACACACCATCGTTGAAACACAATTTTCACTTTGAGGGAATGCCTGATTATTGAAATAGTAGTGGAAGTAAATTTGATTTACAAAAATCATATTTTTTTCTTTATTTCAACCATTATAATATAAGTTTCACTTGTAGAACTAATAGCTTTTAGTTGGAAATTATTATATTTATAATTCAACTAAGAAATAGTAATAGCATAAACTCAAACAGAGTCAAAAATTAAATAGACTAAATGAACGTTTGCTTGCGAATTGTTCATACAATATTAGTTAGCGATGAGTCTAGTACAGTTTACTTAGCGAAACAAACTTAATCAAGCTTGGCTGAGTTATACAGCCTGTTGTTCGAAACTTTGCTTCACAGAGATATAATTTATATACTCGTCTATGTTCTACTTTATATAAGTCATATCTCATTTCATTGTTGTTGTGGAAAACAATTAATGGAAGAAGCTGCATTGATAGAAGAACTAATGATTTTTAGGATTTCATTATATTTGAATTGTGGTCTTATTCACTTTTATTCAACTTTTTGAAGACATTAAATTGCTGCTGTAGTCAATGTTCAACCTTTTTTTCAAGTAATCTATAACTTTCATACCAATGTTTTACGACTTTGGTATGTTTGTCGCAGTCTCATATTTAAATAATTGCGTAAGTTACATCATATTTAGAATATATGCAAAAGTCGACACGAATCCGAGATTTTCGCAAAAAATCCTTTAAAATAGTGCACATCGTTTTACCCGAGAGCTGTCGTATCGCCACGCTACGTTTCCCTCGGTTACGTGTCACTGCGTACCGCGGCGTACTACACTTCTTAGGTTCACTCGTGTTATCTACGAAGAGTACGTGTGTTTATACCACATGAATACTCAAATAATACAAAGCTTTCGACTGGTATCGCGTGAACTCTCAGCGATTTTGGCTCAACACCAAATGCATTCCGGGAAACACTGTGTCATCTGTTGTTTTTTTTTGTTTGCAACCGTCTGGAGTAATGCATTACTTTGATTTTGGATCGTGATTCAGTTAAGAGGATAAGTTTAATTGCTCGTGAATTTATTGCTGTGTCCCGACAAGAGCGGAAGTTAAAGTATCACAAGATATTTTTATTAGAAAATAATATTTCAAACGACTTTTGGGTTAAAGAAGCTTTTCTTTGATGTATAAACACGAGGATGGTAGTGACCGCACATACATTTGAAGTGCAATATGAGCTACAGGTTGCTATTCGTCCTTAACTACAAGGGTTTCTACAGCGGGTAAAATAACCTGTATACATTGGACATCGCCAACAAAAATAAACATTTTTCAAGACTTTCATGCAGATTAACGTCCAGAACTGAGTTGTCAGATAACTCATTTGATCGATTGGACTTTATTCCAATATACAGTAAAAGTGTATGCTTGCATACATGCCATGAATACATGGTCGCTTGCAAATTATTCTCGATGCAATGAAGAGTCCCTGAAATATTTATTGGGGAAACCTTAACATTTATTTTATAGGTAAGCAATTAAGCTCAGATGTGTGAAATATTGCTAGAAAATAAATTATAAGTAATACCTTAAATGTCACATTTTCTCGTAAATAAAGAGGAGTCGGTTTCGCAGCCGACAAAGCCTTATTTGGATGACTTTACCATCCGTCGCATGCTAGTTTTTATTGCTTTAACACTATTTTATCCGAGTTTAACTAGATTTCGCCGCAAGCTTGATCTAGATTTCAACCGTTAACTGTGTCGTAAATCTAAACTTATGAAATACTATTAAATAAGTATATTACCATTTTATTACCGTATAAAGTATAGTACCAGTAACTTTTTAATGTTCGGAGATTTTTTAAAATCAGCTCAGCATTTATGGATGTTTTATAAATCACATTTATTTCGTCATTATATAATGCATTTCTGTCTACATACATAATTATGTGTTAATGTGACGTACATATATTTAAATCCCATAGAAACAGTCCTTTGTTCCGGATTTACAAAGTTTTCAATATTGTTTTCTATATAAAATATGATGATCGTTAGAGCCCATGAGTCGAGAAAGCGTGACAAGTAATTTCTCATTCTTATTGATAATAATATTTAGATAATCAAATCTAAGTAAAATATAATTTCAACTAGCAACTCAGGCGTGGCAACTCTCCGAACAAACACATCAATAAACACAATTTCCGATTTTATAAGCTCAAGTGACGCAAGCCCATGACTAAATAACGAGCCATAATTATGTTATGTAGGTTTTTATTTATAGATGTGTGTCAGGGCCCCTGCTCCTGACGCGTTGGCCCAATTTTGCCCATGGTTTATACGTCCCGGGGCAATAAAACGGGACACTCCGGATGCCACGATAGTTTCGGTAATGCTAATAAAACTGTACATTCGGTTTTGTGAGTATTAGAGAATGTGAATGGAAGGGCCGGGGAAGGGCGCTCGCGGAAAACATGTGAAGATCGCATTCATGATATTCTTCGTAAGGGTCAACTAAGGAGAATTCATAGACGATGTATGTAAGAGATGTATAGATGTTAAGAAGCAAAAAAGGTGTATTGGAATAGCAGTTTGTAAAACTTAATATATGGGATTCAGAGGGTTGTTCATGTATTAAATAATGGCGTGATAAAAGGATTTTCGTTCCTAAAAGATGACACCAGACGATGCTTTAAGGGCTTAAGTGAGAAGTGAGGAGCTCTATAACAATGGAGCTTGGTAAAGGGGTCTTGAAGAGGACAAATCGCCACTTCACAGCAACTTCAACTTCGAGATATTGCTTTGTTATTGATTGTATGATGCAGATTGTCAGCAATTTTTACCGGCTTTTTGTCTTTCCTTCCTCTTATAAATTATATTTTAAAAGGAGATAATACGGTGCAATGTATCTTAAAATGATGAAAAGTTGTTATTATTACGCGAGTAATCCCGTTTTGGGCCTTAAAATTAAAATATTCTTTACGTGTTAAGGTGATCGCCGACACAGCGAAACGCTGATTGTAGTATATAAATGTCATTATATTTAATTTAATTCTAACGAATTTTAAATTTTGTTATAGGATATTTAACAATTCTAGCCATTTAATTACGTTATATATTTATTGTTAACTAGCCGCATTAGCCTCTATAAAGACGGCTTAAAGAGATTTAGTCAATATTTCTAGCATTCCATAAAATTATAATTTTAATTAAATTATAAACCTACATAGTAGGGAAATCAAAGTTATTGAATACACCAGTAGCGCGTACGAAATATGTTAATTCCCGAGGATCGTTTGGACCGTTATGTCATCGCGCTTGTTAGATCCCGTTAGTTGGACGGAAGCCCTCAGCACCGAAGCCTTACTAGTTGTTTAAAATTCAGGCGCAGGGCTGACGATTAGCCTGATTCCGGACACTACACCGTGGTTTACCTCTGCAACTGATCATTACTTGTGAGACTCCCGGTTGGGATAATAAGGAGTATCGATCCAAAGATGTGGTCTTTTGGATTGCAATTTGAAAGGGATTGAATTTATACAGTGGATTAATACTGTTCTGATTCTGATGGGTTTTGGTGGTCTGGCTATTTTTGTGTGTTAATTGTGAACAGAATGGAAATGAAAATAACCAATTAGAATAACTAGAACGTGTTGGGGTTAGTCTAACTAACTAAAAAATTAATCATAGTAAATATAATTTTTTACACATGTTTTTATCATTTACATTTTTAATTAGTGTTTTTGGGCATTGCGTGTAACATAATAATAAACATTCTTTATTTATATGTAACACGAATTAACATTGTTTATTTAAATTTGCATGTAAATTCCTAACCAATACCCCACCAGCTACAACTAGACCTTCCGTTATGTTCAAACAGAGCCATTAATGTTGATGAAGATATACACCGCACATTAAACTTCAAGAGTGTGTGTAGTAGACGTTGGTACTGCACGTGGAGCCGACAAATTGAGACAAACGCGTTGGCAACAAAGGATTGCAGGCGCCCGTGCTCTGTGGACCATTTGGGCCGCCCACTCGTCCCCGGGCTGTGTGGGCGGCCCAACATGTGATCTATCAACCGTCTCACTGTGGTATCGGGATGTGTAACTATACCAAGATGTGTTTGTGCGAATGGAAGGGTGTTCGGGATATATGAGGT
Organism: Cephonodes hylas; assembly: GCA_030295005.1. Taxonomy (NCBI): domain Eukaryota; kingdom Metazoa; phylum Arthropoda; class Insecta; order Lepidoptera; family Sphingidae; genus Cephonodes; species Cephonodes hylas. The sequence goes on from AP025383.1 coordinate 481,581, forward strand.
AGCTTCTAATTGAGTTTGGAACGTAGTGCCTGCTGTAAAGTTGGTTTATACATTTAAACAAGTGTTTTTGCGCGATTTTGATTATGTTTCAGAGTGCCATAATGATTGGTGAATAGATTCCAAACAGATTTTATTTGAGTGCCTATAGTGTCATGACTGCAAATGATGAATGTTTTCGGATTATGTATGTTTTACATTAAAATAACTAATTCTAATTATCTTTCGCAAACACTCGTCTTGTTGAGAGATTGTGCGTTCTTGATCTCAAATCAAAACATACACTTAATGATTTATTAAATGTTTTATTATTTTACGACTATACCGTCGCTTAACATTAAGATATTTTCACTGACTTAGGTAGACGTGATTATGAGAACAAATGTGATCTTGATTGAATGACTTAAATCGTTTTCAACCATTGAAATAATCATGTCGGTATGGTCTATACTCTATGTGATTAATGAAGTAATACACAGTTCAAAATAATTTCTCCGTATGCCAAAAGAAAGTGTGCTATGTGAATGTGTGCGCTGCGTGTGGAGTCACGAGCCAACGACCCGCATGTTTAAGTTATCGCGGGTCTAGACTTACGACGTACCGATATGTAATGTATGTGTTTGTAATTACACTACACTTCAAACAACATTCGATTTCATATAACCTCTGTCTGCGAGAGATGAAGATGTTTACATTGAGTAAGATATTTATTACTCCATTCTAACAGGCGTAAGGTTGGGTAAATATGAATTCCTATCTAACTAATCAAATCTCTTTATACCTTTATTGGTCTGCGCCAAAATAAATGATATAATGAAAGCTTTTGTTTTAAATGTCCTTAATAATTTTATCTGGAATGTAGTCTAAATTGATATGGTCATTATTTATTAATTTATAAAAATTATGAGGCAGTCTATTATTATGTAGTCCGCCAAACCAAGACGTAGAGTAAGTTCATACTGATGACGATGCTATATAATTTTGACTCTTGATATAGCTTTCTTGTGTTTAACTTAAGATTGTACGTCCACATATAAATATGACTAATAAACTTTACTAATATTATAATCCATTACACTATAGGTGGCGTCATCGAGTGACCTCAGGTCTATCATCATGTCATAACAGCAATTATGCGCGACCGCGGTGACGTGGCGTGTCTCTCGGGGCGCGGAGTCAAACGGTATCAATGAATAATACATGCGAGTGTTATCACAGCTATTTATACTCCGTTACGGAGGAGATAACCTCGAGGGACGTGTCATCTCGCCTCGGAGACAATGAGCCCTCCCGCATGCCGACACTATTGTAATTGTAACAAGTAAATCGGGAAATAGATTATATTGATAAACATGTGATCTAGAAACCCTGGGTCGGGGGAAGGTATTTGTGGGAAAGTCTCAGTAGCAGCATGGAAAATGTGCCCTAAAAACTGCAGTAGGTTTGCCCTCTATTACGTGATTCTGATTCGGGAAATACGGGCATGAGACATAACCTCATGTATGCCTGTATAATGTATAAATCATATTGTTTGTATATTTTATCTGCCTCATTGCATCAATTGGCGCGTGTGGTCAAGTGGTGTCGGTTTCGATTCTTACTGGTCCGACAGTGTTGTTTGGTTTCGGTTTAGAAATTTTCAATGATCAAGAAAAGTTGTGAATAGTGCGGAATAGTTCGACTCTCTATTAAGAGACGCAAATATATGAGGTAAAATGAAAGTTTATAAATCTTGTTCAGGATACTAGGATTTGGGCATAAAAAAAATCTTCACTTTATGTCTTTGAAAGCAGCGGTTCAATATGCATGTAGTTCATATAAAAAAGTCTAGCTGTCATTAAAATAAGTTATTTTTATGGAGACTTCATGGAAACATTGTAAATTTTCTAATTCCTACCTGAGTAATTTCTAAAGGGGGTAATATCGTAGGTATATAAAAACAGGACTATAAGTGCAGACTGAGTCATCCGGGATGTAGATGGTAAGGAGGTGGATTTGACCGCATTATGCACTACTTATGCATGGAGTAGTAGTACTGTAGTACATAAGCAGTGATGGCCTCGAGGTTTAGGCGCGCGGTCGAGAATCTCGGCGGTCGCGGGTTCGAACCCCAGGCACACACCTCTGACTTTTCGAAGTTATGTGTGTATTCAAATTGAATTATCACTTGCTTTAACGGTGAAGGAAAACATCGTGATGAAACCTGCACACCTAAAAGTTCTTAGGAATTTCTTAGTGTGTAGTCCGCCAACCCGCACTAGGCCAGCGTGGCGGACTATGGCCTAAAACCCTCTCAATGGTAGAGGAGACCCGTGCTCAGCAGTGGGCGTATATGGGTTGATGAAGAAGAAGAAGAAGATGCATGGAGTGCTAGCTGGATGGGGCGACGGAAATCTGCTGGCCTCTGCTTCAAGTTGGCCGGCGATACAGGATTGTCGATACAACTGCAATGTACAGCTTAAGATCGACGATAAAGAACAAGATATTTTAATAATACATATTATACTCAATAGTCATTTTACGAGAATTGTGATTGAAATGTGTGTCTTCTTTGCTGATCTAGGAGAATTTATTGTATTGTTATGCTTAACTACATGAAGACTTTAATATTATTAGAATTGATAAAAAGAAGGAGTAACTATCGCTTTTGCAGAATATAATGTAAGGGTTTTAGAAACGGTTAGCTTACACGGGGGATTACATCTAAGTTGAGATGTGCAATTTTCAGGTTTTGCCTCAGACGGTAAAAGCTAAATCCTCCCGCTATAGGCTTGTTATAGTCTTTTAATGTTTGTATTTTATGACCCTCTACCTTCGCGAGTACAAGACGAGGTGCTACATAATTCGAATTAATACAAGTGGGTTAATTGGATACGGCCAGATGCATCTTATCGCGGCGCTGGTCGGCCCGCGGCGGGTGTCATACCGGCGACTTGTTTATGTTCCTCATACGTGTCAAGGTGATTCGTGTGGACAACCGTTACTCATTACAACGCGGTTTGATAATTATCTTCATCTCAGCATAACATTTAAGTATACAACCTTCGTGGCGTTGAGGCCCGTCTGATGGGAAGCAATTAGCCTATAGAGGTGTTAAGCGTGCGCCAGACTGGAAAGCCGGATACTCTGACAAACGCTTTCCGTTCTTCCCCCAGGGCTGGAGAGAAGTACAGCCATACAGCTTTCCCCTCGACAACAAAGGCTACGTACATCTGTAACATCAGTAGTCTGTGATTTTTGCTGGTCTCTTAAAAAGGTTTTCCTTAGTTTTCTGGTTGTTTATTTAGATGTTGATCAGTGTGCTGAGATCATGTGTCGATGCCCCAATTTGATGGCACACACCGCAGATGTTCTTAGAGTGGAAGAAAACATCACTAACAATTTAGAGTAAGCGAAGTCTTCCATGTGCGCGGAAGACACATGTGTACCAAATGAAGTGTAATTCGTAATTATGTTGTAATATAATTATTTTTTATTACAACTTTTTGTGTGGGATAAAGTTGACATTATTGTCTGAAATAACACATGGAAGAGTTTAGAATAAATGGGTGCCTATTACATGGGCTTTGGCAATCTTAATTAGCGAATATTAAAACTATTCATAGATTTTGAAAAGGCCGGCATAAATCCGTAAATGAGAGAGATAATCATGATCATTTCTTCTCTGCTCTTATCAAGGGATAGTAACATATCAAATCAATTTCCGTTTATATACAGCCCTAGTACATTATTGAATGCCAACAGTTACGATAGTGTGTACTAATTATCGGTTGCTATTGGCAACCAATAATGTGCGGAGGCGTCTGCCGCGCGCCACCAACACACCTAGTGCGGGTTCGATGAACTTGCTAATTGTATTGTATTAGTTACCGCTCGTGGTACCAACGCTGCGCACGTTTGGCACGTGTATGTGTGTATATTATTGGTGAAATGTGTTATGTTACTTATCTGTATGGTTTTTGAGGTGATTAATTGAAGTTATTTGCATGCAATGAAATATTCAATGGATGAAAAGGTTTTCACAACAATTTGGGAGTAATTGACCTTCCTTAAATTATGTTTTGTAAATAGGTTTATCGTGTTTCTATTCCGATCGATATATAATTAAATCTATTTCTGTGAAAATCCTCATATCTGATTGGTTTGTTTATTAATCGTAGTTCTCATGTCTGTCTATCTGTTACGCTTTGACGCCCAAGCCGCTGGACCGATTGGAAAAATTTTAGCCATGGAGATAGATAGGACCTTAGAAAAGGACATAGCGTATATTTGTTCCCCGTAAATGCAGTATTCCCCCAGTAATTAACAAGGAATTCAACACTGCGGCGGGGCTGAGTCGGAACCCACAGCTATGATAAAATTGAAGGGTGCTTTGCACACTGCAAAAATGAGAGTTGGATTCCAGTTTACGGTACGACTAAGCTTTAAAAATCTCTAGTTTTCGCATCAAAAGGCACGTTAAGCCTCCGTTCCCGGCTGTTGCCCAACACACAGATAAGGTTTCGCTGGTGATTTAGTGTTATCAGCTGTGATAAACTTTATTCATACCACTCGAGTGCCGTGCCGTAGTGTAGTTTCGATAATTTTACACGGAGCTGATGACTTGGAACCGATGGTATGAAAATGCGATTGGATAAATTGCACTTATACTTACATTGTTTTTATAGAAGCAATCTAGTTACTTTTTTTTTAATTAAGGAATAAAATTGTCTTAATATATGCTTTAAACCGAACGTTTTAAGGTCACATTTTTCTCACAGTAGACTAAAAACTCTTTCGCAAAAGCAATAAATGACTCAAACATAAAATAGTCTAGCCTAAAATAGTCGATAATTATGTATTTGTGTCTAAATACATCCTCTTGAATATAGCATATCTCCAAAGACTTCCAGAGTGACGAGTAAGAGCCTACATCCAACAGAGTCTCAATAAATCTATCAAAATACTCTTGTAGTATGTGTATGAATGAGTTTCAATGCGATAATAATATAAAAGCTTATGAAATAAACATCTAACTGGCAATATTATATGTTGTTTAATTTTATTATGCGCTATACTATTATGTTTTGAAATCATTCCTTCTAGTTTTATTATTCTCCCGTAGTGAAGTATTCCGAGTGAAGGTTAAAGTTCTTTATGATCTTTATAATGGTATTGCAAATATACGAATAACACTATATCTTCAGCCAAATTGGTTTATGTTTATTTTAACGACGATATTTAGAATTTAGAGGATTATGATGTTTTATAAATAAACCCTTTCTTTCTCCCGCGGCCAAAGTGCGCACTTTGCGAACGAATGGTTCTGGATTCAATTCCTGAATCATGCATTTCCTAACACGGGGTCTACAAATTTGACGTCAGTCATATGGCTCAACAGATTTCCAAAAAAGGGTATACAATTTTACCTCTGCCTACCCTTTTTTAAAGGGAGTTATAAGTTAGTAGTGACTTCACATTAACAAACAAGTTGTATGTCCTTTTACAATAATGTATTTTATGTAGTTATAAGTAGGTAGAACAACAGCTAAGAACCATGATTGAACTGCAAAATAACATTTAATTGATCACGAATTGTTAAGGTCTACGTTCACATTCCGAATGAATTAGAGCATCTTTCTACAAGGTGTCTTAGTAAATGACCTTAAGATTATATAGTTTTACTTTTGTAGACATATAAGATGACTAAGGTATCTGTGAAAATCAGAACTTGTTGCTTTAAATGTGTTTGGAAAAGCGTACTTCGGTGTTATGGGTCTAATGCTTCGGTTATTGCACCTACAGCCGTGAAGCAGCATTTTAGAGTATCTACTTATGTTGAATCTATGATTTTTTATTTTTCTCTCGGGGACGTTGAGAATATATTTGTCTTGCTTCAAGACTAATTTGGATAGCATACTTACAATATCGTGACTGTATAATTTTCTCGAATGACAATTCTAATCATCCTGTCAATCAACACTATTCAGATTTCGCTCGCGTCAGCTAAAAATATATATTTGTTTATAATCATAGTAACATTACCTTTTATCTCCAACGTGGTACTTAGCTAAGCTAAATGCATTGGGTCGTGCGCACGCGCCGGCCCACATATGTTCGCGGTGATGTCATCAAGCAAGATTTTTTGATTTCTGCGCTCGAATTGATACGTAATATTCCAATATTATATAATGACGTCATCGTTGAGCTAATTCACTGTAGTAATAACACATTTATGAGCTCATTTCCGCTGTCATGTCTTGGAAATTGCTCTGACATGTGTATTTATAACTATTAGAGATAATTTACATTGTCGTATCAACGTAATCTATTTGTGGAATAATGTTTTTTTTTATTGCTTAAATTAACTTTTAACATTACATTAAAAAAGACGTATAGATTATAATGTTTTCGCATAACCAGATTCAAGATGGGAAAGTTATTTCCATTGTATAAAATCTGATGTTAAATTTTTGAGTAAGATGTTCGGATTTCACAATAGAAACTACCTACTGTAATATAGGATAGACTTATTATTGACGAAGTCTCGTTAATTAGAGCAAGAATTTGACACTACTCCTTGATTTGGCTACAAATAAGAAAGTGATGTCAACCTTTCATAGACTAAGCGATCCCAACAGCAAACGGACGATTTAAAGAACAAAATGCTTTTACCGCACGTATGTATAAAAAACTATTGGGTACAAAAACGCTTAGAGGACCGGTCGGCGCTGGCGGAGCTGCTAAAACGTGTGATGTCACCGTTTTGGTCACAATGCCAACCGGGCGAGCGGTGGCGTCACCTACCGACCGGTTGTGGAGCCACTCGCGAGTAGGCACAAGCTACGGAGCGATCGGCCCGACCGTTGGCCGCCATTTTTGTATTTCAAATGTGTTCCTAACGGATATTAGGGGGGGAAAGACTAAGGATTGATTGAAATTTCGGTTTGGTATTTTTTGTGAATTTTCGCGATAAATTTGATCTGATGTGTTTTGTTATCGATATATTAAACCTTATAGAAACTCATCTTGGAGGGCCTTAGAATCCTTCAAGAAAAGATGTATAGATGTTTTTTTTTCTGACTAATAAGGTTAAACTAATATTTTAAGGCAATCATCACGTATTTCCTTAAAGTATAAGTATTATGTAGGGAAATAAGGATAAATAATTGCAAGTATTAAAAAAGAAGTGATAAAATTATCTGAACTTTACTTAGATCTTAGAATATTTTGTCCAGTTATCCTGCAGGCATTACTGTGCTTACGACGGTCGTATGCATATTTATTGTGCATGTATAATCAAGGATCTACCGGAGTAGTTCACAGGGATGACGTTGTACAAAATATCGCAAAGCAGAATTTAATCTCGTATTTAAATATGGAAATTGTTTTATGGAAAGCTGGATATAAAGTCGATCACGTCATGTATATAGTTGAATATTGTGGGTTGGGTACATACGAGTACGTTTTAATGTTTTTGTTTTGCACGCCGATGCAGTAATGACCCATTTATAAGCGTTCCTTACAGCGCACACAAAATTATTCTATTTTGACTCGATATCTCGTCGTTTTCTTGAATTCAAATAACAGTTTCCTTGAGTTTCAGTATAGTTGGGCAGTTTAAAATCGTAGGTACTTCCTTACCGCGTTGTGAATAAGCAGGTTGTTTCAGATTATCCGTTTTATAGCTAAAAAGCGATGTAATAAAAGTTATTCATTCCCTTTCCAGGTGCGGCGTCGGCATAAAGTAAACTCCATATTTGGGTAGTAGCGGCTGTGCGTAAAGTTTAATCGTTGTAAATGTGATCATTACATATTGTACACATAACTTTGTAGCTACAATTTAGAAATATTTATTGGTCAATCTCCTTAAGCGTCGTTAATCCACAAGCATAAACATTTGCCTGTAACTTAGAAATCTTCGGATGACTTTTGAGCTTGGAGTAATGTAGGGTAAATGTGGGATAGATGCCTCAGTGGGATAGTTGCCTCAGTAAACACGTAGCGACATGTATAAACATTAGATCCGTTGTGTTTTGTTTTAACGTAACCCTACCCCCGCCCGTCCTTCAGTCAGTGCCACGCACTTAGCTGGAACGGACGTGTCGAGAGTTATGAGACAACGAACATTTTTTGCGGCAGTTAATTCGTGAATTTGGTTTGTCTGAAATTTTGATGGGCTCGAAACTTTTGATTTTATGAGGTAAGTGTTTATATTTTTGTTTTATTTAAGTGTAGATGTGTTAAATAAAAGATTTTGTTTATTATTTACGTATGTTTTATCATTAAAGTAAATAAATATTTTGAGCGGCGTCTATCCCCCCGAAAAAGGATAGATGCCTAGTTTTTTGTGAGTATAGATGCCCTTAGAGGCATCCCCTATTAAACTTTTATCGATTTTTATAGGTATTGTAGATAATGCCTCGCAAGTACGTGCGCAAAGTAGGGGCAAGCCCTCGAGCCGGATGGACGGAAGATGCCCTAAGAGAAGCTTTTGAAGAAATGAGGCAGAATAAGCACGGCTTGAATGAAATATCTCGTCGTTATGGAATTCCTGCCAGGACCCTGAAAAGACGTTTCGTGAAACAAGATACTAAGAAACTTACTTTAGGTACTTTGTCAATTTAATATTTTTTAATGAAACTTAATTAATGTTTAATCGATTTTATGATTATTTCTAGGGAAACACCCCGCTCTAGACTTCGATAACGAAAAACGCCTCGTCGCACACATCCAAAAACTAGAAGCGGCTGGGTTTCCTGTGTCACGAGATACGGTACGAAGTTTAGCGTTTCAATTCGCTGAAAAGCTTGGGATCGGACATAAATTTAATAAGGAGACAGGTAAAGCTGGACCTCATTGGCTTAAGTCCTTTTTAGAACGCCAACCTACGCTTAGCGTTCGGCAAGCTGAAGGTCTGTCCCTTGCTCGAGCGCAGGGACTTAATCGTGAGGAAGTCGATAAAATGTTTAAGCTTTATCTTCAAGTATTGACAGAGAATGACTTACTGGACAAACCAGACCGTATATTTAATATCGATGAAACTGAGGTTCAATTGAACAATACTCCTGGAAAAGTTATCGTGACGAAAAGGACGAAATCAGTTCATTCAATAACGTCTGGAGAAAAGGGAGAGACTATGTCAATAATAGCTTGCTGCAATGCCGCTGGAAATTTTCTCAGCCCTGTTGTTATTATTAAAGGAGTTAATAAAAAACCAGAATTTCTAGATGGTCTTCCTCATGGTTCAGATGTTTACATGAACAAAAAATCAGCCTATGTTAATGCGGAGTTATTTCAGAAGTGGCTAGTACAGCATTTCATACCACGAAAGCCTCAAGGCAAGGTTATTTTGCTTCTAGATGGGCATTCTTCTCATACGAACTCTGTCGAAATGTTGGAGACTGCCGAAGAAAATGGTATAATACTTTTTTGTCTGCCAAGCCACAGCACGCAAGCTTTACAACCCTTAGACCGTAGCTTTTTCAAGCCATTTAAGACTTTTTTTGCAGCTGAGACGAAAAACTGGATGCTTTCAAACAAAGAAAAAAAAAATCAACCGTTTAATAGCTGGCAAGTTAATTGGTAATGCATGGATTCGAGCGACTACGCCTTCTAATGCTATTTCGGGCTTTAGGGCTTGCGGTATTTACCCTTATAATCCAGCTGCTATTCCAGAAAGTTTCTATGCAATCTCCGATTTGTCATCAAGCAATCAACTCCGTGATGAGCCACAAGATATCTTACCTGAAAATACGTTACAATTACCTGGTCCCTCGTGTAGCAAACAGTTGTTTTTTTTTTTTTTTTTTTTTTTTTTTTATTTGCCTTAGCAGGCAGACGAGCTGACGGCCCGCCTGATGGTAAGCGGTCACCGTCGCCCATGGACTTGGCAATGCCAGGGGCACAGCCACGCCGCTGCCTACCGTGAGGAAAATGCTCTTTTTAGGCCTCGTTTGAAGAAGGCCATGTCATAGCGCTCGGGGAACACCGACGCAGGGAGTTCATTCCAGAGCTTGCACGTACGTGGTAAGAAAGACCTCTGGAAACGCACCGTACGGGTACGGTACGTCTCCAGGTGAAATGGATGAACTCTACTGCGGTGACGGGTGGTGCGATGGTAGAACGGCGATGCCGGTACCAACCCGAACAGTTCCTCGGAGCATTCCCCATGGAACAGCCGGTAGAACACACAAAGAGACCCAAAGTCTCTCCGCAGTCCTAACGGCTGTAGATTCTCCGTGAGATCGGGATCATCGACGATTCGAACGGCCCGTCGCTGTAAGGAGTCAAGTGGGTCGAGCTGGTATTTTGGGGCACCTGCCCAGAGATGCGAGCAGTACTCCACGTGGGGCCGGATTTGCGCCTTGTAGAGCAACAACCTATGACCCGACGTGAAGTACCGCTTGGCTCTGTTCAGGATACCCAACTTCTTACTAGCCAATTTGGCTTTGTCCTCCAAATGACTCCTAAACTGGACTAAGCTCGAAATTTCGACGCCGAGGATCCCAATACTCTCGGAGATCTGGAGAGATACTCCTTGGAACTGTGGCGCTATGACGAATGGATCCTTCTTCGCAGTGAACGAGTTGCAGTGAGTTGTTGCCAGAATCAAACTGCAACGAGGTTTCGGCTTTGGCTGAAACTCAAACACTAACAAATGTTGATCAAACACATGAGAATCATGGAAGTCATGATACAACTAGATCAGATTCTCCATCTCTTATTTCCCAATTTGATTGCCTGCAGCCAAATGAAGAAGGCACAAAAGAGACACCTAGCAAGATTTTGCAAGAATGTTCCCCTGTACCGAAAATTCCGATACCTTTATACAAAAGAGGAAAACAATCAGCTGCACTATTAAATTCCAAAGAAAACATAGCTAATATAAAAATCAAAGGTAAAGCTACTCCTAACATACCATGCAAAAGAAGTAAAGTAAAAGTAACAAGGAAGATAACAAAAAAAGGCCAAGAGTAGCTTCCGAAGAGACAGATTCATCTGGTACAAATGATTCTGATGAATCTTTCAAAGAAAATAAATCTCATGTTGACGTAAAACAGAAAAATGTAAAGAGAGCTAAGAAATTAAAAATAAATGAAACTTCAAGTGTTAATGTGATTCAACGTCCCATTCGTGCTGTTGAGAAAAAGCAACGGATAACCAAAAACGCCAGTGAACGAAAGGCAATCGCTTCTTCTGAGTCGGACTCTAATGAAAATTCGTCAAATGAATGTCTGGAATGTTTTGAAAATTATGAGGAAACAAAATCAACGGCAGACTGGATCCAGTGCATCATGTGTAAAAAATGGTTGCATGAAACTTGTACCATGTACGGTAATTACTGTAATCCTTGCAATCGATTAAAATTGCGCCTTGAAAAAAATGAAAAAATTTAAAATTTAAAACGTATCAGAAGTTGCCACTTTCAATGTTTATACTAATATTGTATTATTAGATACTAAAATTGATCTCAATTTCAATATTAAACCAAAGATGATTATGCTTATAAATGAAAATGTAACAGTTGTTGATTAAAAATAAATAAATCTAAGATAATCTTTAATTATTTGCATAGGGCATCTATCCCACAAGCCAAATCATCATTATGGCATCTAACCCACACTTTAGGCATCTATCCCCGATTATAATACTTTTTTATTTCTTTTGTACCAAAAAAAATACAACTACTAATGTTAAATTACTTTAATTAAGTATTTCATTAATAAGTACACAACACATCACAATCATTAAATTTTTATGAAAACTCATATTCTATCACTTATTTGCCTATTTCAAAAAGTGCGGCAACTATCCCACATTTACCTAACTGTGTAACCTGACACTCCCAGAAATATATGAAATGTAATTTAAACTGCAATAGGTTTGCTATAGATATGGGCTGATCATCAGATTGTCAAGATGATAAGGCTTGCTTTCATTCTATTACATAAATTTCATTCTCGTTAAGGGAAGGTTAATGTAGAAACACGTTTCTGAAACCCTTTTTGACTTTCGTCCGATTCTTTGCATGTTTATTATGTTTACGGACATCGCATCGCCGTATTCCATGGAAGGCATACCATTATCCACCTAATAACGTCAAACAACAATTGTTTTGAATATCAGCCATCCTTTAACTGGCAGTGGCGGCTTCAGTCATGCCTTCACGTATTCGATGTATGATGTACCGGCAGACCTACATCGGAATACATTAGCCATTGTTATCGCACTCGTATACCGCTTATTGTTTTTAAATCGTACATGTTTTTATTTAAACGTAAATCGATACGTTGTTTGTTTCAAAATTATAATTATTAATTATTCGTAATTACCAGTCAAAACACGTATAGTTCTCTTCTATAACTGAGATGGCATGAATAACTGTTATTTTTTCTAAGACTAGCATGAAAAGATAACCGAACTGCTATTTATCTTAAAATAAAGACGTATTTAAAAAAAAAAAAGAAACATTGAGCGGAACCAAAGTTTGCCAAATCTGTTCTAAAGTGTAAATTAAGTAACATTTCCAGTGATTTCGATTCCAAGAAAAGATCCGCTAAAGTTTTACTTCTGATATTCAAGCGCCTTCTATCAGTGACAAGCCAAACGGTTTAAGCAAAAACCTGTTGTGGTAAAGCTGCAGCGCCCGTCGCCAATACTCTAACAATGGGAGTATCATCCATAATCATTCCGATGGCAATCGATACGTTTTTTTGTGTTGAGCAATCCGTTGCAGATGTGCGCCGGTACAGTTGCTTAATATCGCGTGCTGGTATTAAAAATAGCTTTATTGTGATGTAAGGTCTGTCCGGTAGTGTTGTTGGGTTACCGGCCAGTCGTTAATATGATGAATTTCGCCATTATTTTCTATGTGTTCCAAAAAATCTTTTTTTCATCAACCTATATACGCCCACTGCTGAGCACGGGTCTCCTCTACCATTGAGAGGGTTTCGATCACTTTTTGTTTACACTTTTATACAGACGACTGTAAAGTCGTTGTTAGAGATTTTGACTCTACAACTCGTCCGACTAGCCCTCAATCACAGAATTTCATACATTTGATTACCTATTTGATTCATCCTCAGAATTTCGATTGTGCACCGTCTGGCATCCCATTGCATCAACGTCACTAGATTAGATAACGTGGTAATTGTCTTCTAGGCTGGCCCTGCGCCCAGCGCCGGCCGGCGCTACCGGCTCATTACAAAAGAATGCGATCTTACGACACAAGTAAACACACGGTTTTATTTAGATCTCCACTGTCTCGATTCGCGTACTGTTGCCGGTACTAAAAACATCCAGATTGCGGACTCAACTTCGCGGATTTATAGACTACAGGGAATTATTGGTCCATTTGTGTCATGGCTTTTAGATATTAATAGTAAAGAAAATATAGTAAAAATTTGTGAATGCGTACTAATAAGCATTAGTAAGCATTTTCATGTATTAAATGTCGTAGTTTCTGCTTAGTGCTACACGTTTGATTTTTACTATTAATTATAAGTTCGGAATAGTAGGATATTATGATGCAGTAAAACATTCGTTTTAGAATGCAAATCGCTTCAAGTCCGTTGATAATTTTATTACCTCACGATGTTACTAACTTTGCTGATATAATTGTGTTAGAATTATCCATCTCGACCTCTCATTACAACTTCTCTACGATTGAGATATGTAAAAGCGTGGACTAAGCATAAAAAGTGACTTTAACAGGTAGTTCTACATCTGGGAGCGAATATTTTCGTCAGTTTGTTAGCATAAAGAAAGAGACAGTTTTAGGCTAAATATTGATGCGAAAAGTAAATTGCGGAGGGAAGGCGATCTATCAAGTTATTGTTTCTAATAAGCTAAATATTTCTTATTCAACGTCAGGTCCACATAGAAAAAGTTGTACAAAATTTTCTGTTACAATAAAAATGCTTCACAGTAGTAAAAGCCAACTGTATCAATAAATGGATATATATACAATTAGACAGCGTGTATGCGCAGGCGCACTCGAAACTCACTACCGCCATTGAGTAACATCAAGTGGTTAGCTCTCGTAATATTCAATAGATTTTTTTGGGCACCCGGGGTCATTGACCGCAGCGCTGTGCGAAACGAAAGGATTGTTTGACCTTTTCATTGTGGTGATTGATTTGTGTTTGTCGGAATCGAGGTCTACGTGTCTACTTTGTAATAAGATGGGTTCGGTTCACGGGTATCAACTTTTTATTTGGACACAGAAAAGTGTGTGATTATTTCGATGAAAAATAAACAGCGGTTGAAATAACTAAATTATTGTTAGTTTTAAACTATCGGTAAAAATGCCAGTTTATACGAAACACTGTACATGATTGACTGCGTATTGATAGAGCTCGGAACGTCACAGATTTGCTCACTGTGTTACGCTTTATAAAATTATATCACACCTTACACTTTAGCAAGTGGTCGTGAGTAGCGGTCATGTAGGAAATCTCTGAACATTTCTATCGTTTGTTACTCCAAAGAGCATTATTAAAATCGTTTTTATATACAAAAATTTAAGGTGAAGAATAGACCAAGATTTTTACTTTGACAATGTCATCGTCCACTCAGCAAAAGATACACTTTATAAAAAAATATTATACTATATTTTCGCAGTCGGTGTTGTTTACAGCAAGTAATAAATTTCAAGGGAGAGAAAATTAGTTTGTGTAATACAATCTGCTCCGTAGGCTTCAAGTTTTGGCTTTTTGCCACCCCTTGTAATACCGTTACTATCGATTTCTATACTACGCGTAGTATGGCGAAGGCCCAATAAGATATGTTGCTCATAACAACAACTTTGGCGTGTTATGCTTATTTGTTCTTCCACAATATTGGCAAATATGGTATCAGTGTTGGCTGTTAACAAGATTTAAACTTGTTAGTATATACTATTTATATTTAAAGCTGGCTTTAATGTGATCTATCGGATCATCTTGTGTTGAATCGAAGCGAATTATATGATTATAAAATCTTTTACTTACATTAAGTGTTACACAAGACTCGTATTAGTGTAGTGTTTTGTTTATTTATTAAGGACAGAGATTACAGCATTTCTTTCTGACTATCGCGATTCTAACGGTATCAATATAAATGCAAAACATTATTCTTAACAGAAATCTTTCTTTGTTACAAGATTTTGCACCACATTCAAATGTCCTAAGTACACAAATGACTAAATTGAGCGTGTTAACAATCCAATATGACTTCATTCAGTCGGTCATCTCGTTAGCTGCACCGAAGGCCGGCAAATTGATTGCGTTTTTATCGCTGATGACTTGTTCAACCGCTGCACGGTGGAACTGGGGAGACGAGGCTCGTGTTTAAACGATTCACTCATTTTTAACGACCGATGACTAACTCAACTCGACTTGCTTTGAGAAGTTAACTCATCCGCAAGTACTTTTCAGCCAATAAAATGGCCGTGTTTATGATGCCTACTAATGAGCTGATATTTGTGTTGAAAATTGGCATGCTTTTCATCTGTGATATTTAAACGCATTAGAAAATAGCATCTCCTTTATAGTGTATGAAACATTCGTTTAAATTATTTTTATTGAAATAGTCTTTACAAGAGTGGTATAAGTTTAATTTACATATGTAAATAATTTTAGGTAGTTGCAAATTTTCTTCTCGTCATTCGCGCTAAGTATAATATTAAGTTAAATTAAGTGTTTTATTTTCTTTATTATTTTTGTTTTCTGAATAAGAAAATATTTTCATTTTGATAGCACGATGCTATCAAACCGTTGACAAATAAAATACTCGTGTATTCGCTATATTCGTGTAAATCGATAATGATTATGATAACTCCGGATGCCTTGTATAGTGATTTCGATAATGTTATCATTTTTATCTGTTATCGCGGCTATTACGGGGTTTTCTCTGACTATTGCACATTCCAGCTTGCTTGTGCATTCTGTTAGTATATTTTTACTCGTATTACGGGCTTGGTCGCCCTTATCAGTTGCTATCAGTTCAGCGAGATAGTCATTCACGAAGGGAATTGTAACACGTTAAACAGGTTAAGGACATCCGTTTTGATAATGTACGATTGTTATGGTGGAGTTGTTATTCTTATTAGAATTGTTTTGGTAAAAATAAATTTTAATTCTATTTTTCATCCTTTTCCTTGATATTTATTACTTTGATTTTATTAATGATCCATCTCACAGGCACATACAATTACTGTTGACCCGTACTAAGATACAATATAAGTCTTGAGTCGAGAAAAAAATCGGTCTCACAAACACCTACCACTTAAAAAAATAAGGTCATACATACTTTTCTGCAAAAAACGTACACCTAGACTCTTTTTCGTAGTTTAGTGTGCCACCAACAGTGTCACGGCGTTGTCAGAATATCTTTACTAAGTGTACTCGTCTAATTTAGCTGAGCGTGAGTAATTTCCGAGTGGTTCCGTGGCGCAGCACTCTTCGGCACGTTGCGATAGTGGTGTGTTGACCTCGATACCGGCCCGCTGAACCCTCGCGCCGATGGATCGACGTCCTTATCTACTATCTGTCAGCTGTGATTAATGCACACAGTGGACTTGCTCCGTCTCTTACTGATATCGGCTTTCATGATAAGCTTGAGCTTTTTTTGCTTAGTGAGCTGGAAAGAATCTGTATGACTAATGTCTAATGATACGACTGTCTTGTTAATTGTTATATTTTTTCTAATTGCGTGGATGAGTTAGTAGTAAGTGATGTGGAGTTAGGAAATCAATATCGAAAACCTATTTGAGGGTATTATATAGCTTGCTGTGTTGTTTTTACTAAATTTTTCAAAATCTGTAAATCTTATTAATTGTAATAATTGTATCTTTAAAGTTTGTACTCTTTGGCAACTATTTACTTTATTTAAATTTTCCTACAACACGTCAAACATCAGAAATCCTACAACCACAGATTTTTTATTTGAATCAACAAGCGACGGAACATCGGTGCTAGCGTTGTGGGAAATATTTGTGGGAAATCCTCGGTGCAGCGTAGTAAAAGTCTGTTGGAACGTAAACATTCGCCGCGGGAGTAAACAGAACCGTACGCTCGTTTGATTTATCGCGCGATGTTGCCCAACGTATCTACGTGTGCGATGGCATTGTGCTTACTGCTGATTGTACAGTCTTAATATTTACCCGTGGGATAACGGTTTATTTTATTATTACCTGCTTGAACTGGCGATGAAAGATTTTAATTGACGAGCGAGGAGGCATGAAAGAGCTTGGTAGACCATATGACAAAACGACGAAGAACTTGCCAACGATTGAACGATACCGCTAGTCTTTATATGGCTTATATTTGGTATTGAACATTTCGCAGGGTACCTGATGATATAGCTGAAGCTAGCATAATATTTACTACAAATTAACTTCATAAACAGAAACTAATTGTATGTCAGTTTTAAAAGGATTTCTTCTGTAAGGAAACAATACGGTGTACGGCAAGGAGATAATTTCTCCTGGATGTAAGGTTGTGTCATGGCTAACAATCAATGATTAAACTTCATCCTATTCGAATCTAATCAATGAAAATCGAAAAGTTTAGCGTCAAATCCTTTAATGAAGTAACACGAATTGGAAAGGATCTCAGGTGATCCTTCATCTAATGTCAATCACAAATAATAATTTTACAGTTGTTAACAGGTTAAAGAGGTGCGAACCTTATTGAGAGAGGTTAACATAATAAATCATCTGGTGAGAACAAAAAATATCGTGCTCCAAGATAGCCAGTAATAGAACAAGGTCTGAACCGTCAAGTTGTCTAGTTTGAAAAAGGTTTAGTCATTGGCAGTTACAAGCACGATTAATATTTATTACTTTATGAATAAATATCTAAGACTCGTTTCTAACTAGGTGTGAATTTAGTTTTATTAAATGCCGTTAGATGTCGTTTTTAGATCGTGCGGATTGTGGTTATTCTATGTGCTGAAACTCAACAGATTTAGTAGCAATGCTAAAAGTTTGTTGAGTTTTATTAAACACTATTTTATTTATTATGCTTTATTGTACATCATGAAGATAGAAACAACATTTTTACAGGTCAAAACTTAATGTAGTGTCACAAATGGCAGAGTCACTATGTACCTAAACTAGTAGTCATATACTTAATTGTAGTCAGATTTTTATATGTCTAAAGTCATTAATTATTTTATTACTATGAATTAATATTCAAACATGATAATATGTGATCAGATATTCCTAAGTTTGTGATTAAGGTATAATTAACAGGTGAATTGTGTGTTGTTACAGGTAAAGCAGACACGTTGCGGGCCGGATGATCTCATCCATTGTACAATGTAATCGTGTAATCACAAGGTAACATTATCTGTGGGGATTGTTGGAAATTTATTGTTGTTTCGTTGTGGGAATCATTTTTGACATGCATGTGTAGGCGTGGATGATTGTGACTATTTTTGGGCTAGGTATTAGTAAGAAATTTTTGCAATTCCCTTGTCATCATTCACTAAAATGTCATGTGCAGACAATAGAAAACTATTATCGTTCGTAGTTTGAGGGTTCTCTAAAAGCCATTTGGTTAAAATTATTGTAGGAAATAGTTAGAAGATTACTGTCTAGAAAAAAAGAAGGATAAATAAATAAATAAATACACCTAACAGTCACATACATAGCTCTGACCCCACACTAGGTACAGGACCTGTATCGTGGGTCTCAAACACTACGAGAGGATGACACTAACATGATCCAAAGTTGTATGAGCAATGATGTACGGGTGCAAGCACGCACCTGTAATACTACTAGCCCCTATATCTATAAACTCCTCTCATGAGTAGTAGAATTATGCCAGCCTGTCCGTACTCCGAAAGGCTTTACATCTTGTGTTTCTTCAGACTACATAAAATGAACATGAGACGCCTTAGCTCGTAGTCGGTTGTTTCCTTGTCTTACCTCATAACTAGAAAACTTTTTATTAAAATAAATGCTAATTTTACTAACAATGAACTTTATGTTAATCTCATGTTACATGTTTAATACATGTAGGTAGCGAAATTACGTTTAAATGAATTCTCCGACGGTGATGATCAAATCATTATGCATCTGGACATGTCTTGGAATAGTTGAATAAAGAGGATTTTTTTTTTATATTAGATACCTGAATCTTTAATTCCTACACTATAGAGAAATTGTTCAATGAACTTCAGTTATTTTAGTTCTAAGCGGTAATTACAGTATAACCCGCTTAAAACGATTTCTCAGGGACCCCACCAAAAACGCGTCTTAAGCGAGAAAGCGTATTATGCGGGATAGGGAAAATAAAACGAACGAACTACATATTATTATGTATTTTGTTCTTATTATTTTAAATTACATACAAATGTATGTACATTCAATACATTATTTAAAATAATCACTCATTTTGGTTTGACAGAATGATTTTGATGCATTAGCAATTAAAAGATTTTCAACATAATGCAACTTTTGCAGCGCGTCTTCACTTTCATCCAAAGAAGCAAAATAGCGTCTTAAATCATTAATAGCTAATAATGCCTGGGCGTTTGATAAAACCGGAGTTGACTCATCTTCGTCTTCATCATCATCACTTACATCGTTTTGTGTGTTATTGACATTCTCAATAAGATCTTCAATTGATTAAATTTCGTACGGTGCTACATTGTCATCAATGGAAGAATATCCAGGAAAACAATGCAGTATCTCGGGTTTTTCTTCTTCCAACACGACGTCAACCATCCGTTAGAGCGCTCTCGGCTGGCCTCGAGTGCGGTCGCGTACGCTGAGCGCGGGCGTATTAAACGGGATGACGAATCGTATTAAGCGTGTAAGAAATGTATGAAAATATGTCTCAAGTTGCAGGGACTGGCGTAAAGCGGCGTATTATGCGAGAAATCGTATTAAGCGTGATCGTATTAAAAGGGTTATACTGTATTTACTTTCCTTATGAGCGGCAGAGCATTTATTGCTTTAAAACTTGAAACTATTAATGGACGTCCTAATTGCCATCATTTCATGGAAGTGAGTTCACGAATGCGCACTTCATAAAATATGATTGTAAATGTGGGACAATCCGAAGAATTTACGAGCTTAGCGACGATTACCATTGTCCGGCAATCGTTACTGTCGCGTTCACGTGAAATACGAGCTCAAACACCACTCCACGTTCCAACTGCATCGAATTAGTACCGCGAACCGTGGTCATTTGACTAATGCACTGGTTTTTAACGATTGCTTTAATAGCGCCCCCGATTGCGGTGTCGCCGACAGACTACGCCACTCGTGGTAATGGATTTTTGATATATTCCGTTGGACTGGTGCCGAGTAGTGTCAGTATAACTGAATTTCCGTGCGATGATGAAGGATTTTTTAAAATTCACCCGGATGTTTTCTGAAGAGACGTGTCGCCACGTTGCATAATACTTTTTATATATTTTTTATTGCTGTTGATAGAATTTTAAATTGGAAGTCTTCCTCTATAAGTAGTATGTATTGAAATGAATTTTGAATTATTTTTGCTCACTTTATTAGTCATTTTACTCTCTAAACCAAGTGCCACTGTATCTCCGTCGTAGGACTTCATCTATAAAATTATCTGAGCTAAGTTGTAGTCAATTTGATGCTAATATGACGACTTGTTTACCTAGACTTAAAATTTACCAAGGTCGTTTCTTCAAATTATCTCTAAATTCAGCTGTCTCCGTGTTAATGAGGAAGGAAAACATTTTATAGCGTCATTTTCGTGTGTTGTGTCATATTTGTCGAATGCGACGATGACTGCATGGTCACAATGTACTTTATATCACGATTTAGAAGTATGAATAATATTCTGTTATTGTTGCCTGCTCTTTCGTCCGCATAGGGTTAAATTTCAAGTTATTTTTATCTTTTTACTGTTGTCTTTCTACAATAAATTTGGATTGACTGTAGGGTAGATTATTTCCAAAATTAAAAGCAGACATTGAGCTGTTTTAAGATCAATTTTATTTCAATCTGTTTGGATCAGCAGTTTTAATATGATTTTTGTTTCCAAAAACAGAATAATAGAATATTATTATTTTCGAAGATATATTATACACGACTCATAAAATCTGAACATAAAGACATGTAGTTACTGCCAAAGTGAAAACGCATGAACAAGTTGCGTCTAGACAGGCAGGCGGACGTGTCGGGGGGTGATAAAAAAATCACATCATCCCCTAAGCTTATTAAGCAGCGGGGCGTTCCTCCGACGACATCCAGCGGGGATCGTGCGTAATGTAATAAAGTTAGTCGATCGGCGATTGTTTTGCTGCTTCAGGCTTTATGATAAACGTTTATCGTCTGGCTTGATGATGCCATCAATTGCAGTAATGTTGAGTAAATTTGAGGTTTAGTAATAGGTCTGACAGAAATTGGGTAAGAATATCTGTATCCTGGACATTAGTACTATATTAGGTGCGAGGGATTTACCCTCCGTTGATCACCCCACAATGGAACTTGGGTCTTCGCATTTCAAATACTGGTATCTTAATCAATAGACATCTAAGGTTGTTGAATAATATTGTTTAAATGATAACATTACGTTTATTTTATTGAATAGATGCTAAATAAATCTGTGCCAAAGCTTCGTAGCAAGATAAAAAGGCTTGCTGTCTTTGTCGTATGATATAAAAAGCATCTACGTCTCAAAAATTATTATAAATATCTCCAAATAAATTTCTCTCATAACAGTAATAACCAGTTCCGAATGAATGTCTCCCCTATACAAATTCGTCCCATTGAACAAACAATCACAGTTCAGCTCGGTACTAGGGGGGCGGCGACCACGGCGTCATACAAACTTTTGCACCCTTCTTTCTGTCGGCGGGTTATTGCGCAGTGACGTAATGCTTTGAATGCACGTTTTGTTCCGTAATACGGGATTGTGGTGTGTATTACCTATGTACGTGTGTACCGTAGTAAAGGGCTGTGGGGTATGAAGGTGGCTCGCGAATGGGGTAAGTGATTGCGATGCTCCCTTGTTATTTTAATTAACAATGCAGTCGTGTTGTGATTAAGAAGTGATTGTGGGAAATGTTTGTATGAAATAGCTTGATTTGATCTCTTTCATTGGATATTTAATAAATTAATGGTGTCTAATAAATTTTTTAGGGAGTAGTCCCTTAAACTAAACTAGGCCAGCGTGGTGGATTAATGCTTAATTTCTCTCAGCTTTAACATATAGAGGAGGCACGTGCCCATTAGTGAGACGTGTATGGGCTGATGATAAATACACTACAGTTTTAAAAGTAAGCATTTAGGATTAGCAACGGTTTGGAAGTAAAACTTTCAAATATTCTCATATTTTTGCATTGCGAACAGGTTCATCATTGTAAATGGATGGACGGATGTATTGGCGAAAATATTAATTCGCTTTCACCTGTCGGAGTTCTACCTATCTGTCAATCTCAGCTTTCTATAATAAACGAATGATGCGCGAATAATAAATTGATGGAGTGGACTGCAGTTTGTATTAAAAATAAAACTTTAAAGAGATAGCGCATAGGCAATGTTGCTTATGCTTTCTATCGGTCATTACTGTCTAATTGGTTTGGGATTGGCATCCCAACAAAATTATTTGTCTTTCCCGAGTCACGTGTCTGAAAAAAGAGGTTACAATTGTTCTACGGCGCCCTTTTGACTACCTATAATCTTTGATATCTGTTATCATTTAACCCTTTCAGACCTGGCGTACACAATTGTACACATATAATGTAAAAAAATATTTAAGTATTAATTTCACATTCTTTGCAACTAAAAAAGGTTGTGTTAATTAGTTTACATAATAAACTACCGAAAACGATACTCCTAACGCCATTTCTTGGCGTTTATTGGCAGTTTTTGGCAATTTATGACCAGTAGTCGACCGAAGTTTGCATTGTGCAGGTAGGTTATTTTTTTTATATCTAAAAAATAGAAAATATCAAAGTATATGTAATGAAATATTTATAGGTCGATGTGTTATATTGTCGTCGTCATATTTTACATACATGTTGTTGGTTTTAGTTATTTTTATACAAATTTTCATGATTTTTATATTTGTACTCAAATGTACACATCAGGCGCATACGGTGTATTTCTTATTTGTTGTTGCACATCGTAGGTATTATTAAAATAAATTATAATTGTTATTGAATGGTGAAACTTTTTGCTTTTGATTTTACGAATTATGTTAATGTTATTTTCAGATAAAAAATTAAAATTATGTAATTATTATGTTTTCGTGCGACGCTATTAGAGCACTAGAAGAAGGTTGCCTTTCTGATGTAGAATTATCTTCTGATGACGTCCGAATCCGAATCCAGTTGTCCAAAAGGGAGCAGATGTCATCAGTCGGAACCAACGAGAAATATTCCCCCCAGTTTTGGATGATGATGATGATGGAGACGCTGGGTCATCGTGGGTCGAAATGAGTGATAACTTTTTACCAGAAGTGCCTTCCGCCTTTGAAGATACGCTTTTACAGAACATTACGCCAAAGCATAGTATTAGGTGGAGACACAAGGAAATAGTAAACACAACTTCATTACCTTGGTTTCCACCCATTGCTATTGATCCCAGAGTTGAAAGGCCAGCAGATTATTAAAATAGATACGTGCCTGTTTATGCAATTATTTCAGGTTATGGCTGAAATGACAAACTTATACGCTACATATTCCAATAAAGTAAGGTTTAAACCTACTACTACCAAGGAAATAGAAATATTCTTTGCTCTCATTTGGCCACTGGTATATTTGGGTACCCGTGTTTGAAAATGTATTGGGAAACAAATATCAGCATTCCCTTGTTCACTAAAAACATGGCAAGGGACCGATTTTTTAAGCTGCGTAACAATTTACATCTAGTTGATAATACAGCAATACCAGGTAATTCTAAAGCTAAAATAACTCGACATGGTTTTGGACATTTTCCTGCACACGATGAGCGCCCAAGCCCCTCATCAGAAAACATGGTGGAAAACGACGGGATGCAAGGGTAGAACCCAAATTAAATGAATAAAATGCAAGGTTCACTTATGCCTAACTAAGGATAAGAACTGTTTCTTAGCATTTCATGCGTAGGATGCAATATTGATGCCTTTGATTTTAGTTTTAATTTGGACTGATTAACCGTCCGGTCAATGACCGGGTACCCGGGTATCCATTTTTACTTCGCAGATAGAATTTATTAACTTTTTCTGAAAAAAATTACAAAACCGTCTGGATCCCCAAAATTTAAGTAGTTTTAAACCCAATTCTTGTTAACAATGATTATAATTAATTATGTAATAATAGTAATTAACTACCAAACTTGACACCTCCTTCGTTCAATGACCGGGCACCCGGGTACCCACAGAAAATATAACGCATAAACGTCGTAAATAGTACACTGAAGAAACTAATTATTTAAAGTATTTTGGTAATTTGACTTTAAAATAAATAAAAAATAATCTAGTTTATAATTTATTGTACTCAAACATTTTTTTTAATTAGCAATAGCGAAAATAGTAAGTAAAAAACACATAATTCGCGTCATATTTATATTAGTGTGTTTTTCTTTAATTATTTATTTAACTAGCTTTTGCCCGCGACTCCGTCTGCGTAGACTTTAGGGCTGAGTGCAGAAAGATAATAAGTGAATCTTTAATTTGTCTCATAAGTGTCTAAAAAAAGTTTTACTTTGAAAAATCTATTTCCGCATTTATAACATGTTTATTCCACGGGAACATTTAATTGTTATTTCACAGGGTCCTATTTATGTTCATACCTAAAATATATAACTTAGTCGAATAGTTTAGGCGTGAAAGCGTAACAGACTTACAGACTTACTCTTGCAATTATAACATGTACCCATACCCACGGGAACACATTTTCCAGGATAAAAGTATATCATGTTAATTCGGTGGGTCCTACCTATCTCTATACCAAAACTCATTTAGATTGATTCAGTAGATCTTGAATATAGCTATTCCCACGGAAATACTACATTTTCCGGGATAAAAGTATTCTATGTTACTTTGGTGGGTCCTACCTATCTCCATACCAAAAGTCATTTAAATAGGTTCAGTACATCTAGATAATAATAATTCCCACGGGAATACTACATTTTCCGGGATAAAAGTATCCTTTGTTACTTCGGCGGGCCCTACCTATCTCCATACCAAATATCATTGAAATCTGTTCAGTAGATCCTGAAATACCCATTCCCACGGGAATACTACATTTTCCGGGATAAAATGTATCCTATGTTACTTCGGTGGGCCCTACCTATCTCCATACCAAAAATCATTCAAATAGGTTCAGTAGATCCAGAAATACCCATTCCCACGGGAATACTATATTTTCCGGGATAAAATGTATCCTATGTCACTTCGGCGGGCCGTACCTATCTCCATACCAAAAATCATTCAAATAGGTTCAGTAGATCCAGAAATACCCATTCCCACGGGAATACTATATTTTCCGGGATAAAATGTATCCTATGTCACTTCGGCGGGCCCTACCTATCTCCATACCAAAAATCATTCAAATCGGTTCAGTAGATCCAGAAATACCCGTTCCCACGGGAATACTACATTTTCCGGGATAAAATGCATCCTATGTTGCTTCGGTGGGCCCTACCTATCTCCATACCAAATATCATTAAAATCGGTTCAGTAGATCCAGAAATAACCGTTCCCACGGGAATACTACATTTTCCGGGATAAAATGTATCCTATGTCACTTCGGCGGGCCCTACCTATCTCCATACCAAAAATCATTCAAATCGGTTCAGTAGATCCAGAAATACCCGTTCCCACGGGAACACTACATTTTCCGGGATAAAATGCATCCTATGTTGCTTCGGTGGGCCCTACCTATCTCCATACCAAATATCATTAAAATCGGTTCAGTAGATCCAGAAATAACCGTTCCCACGGGAATACTACATTTTCCGGGATAAAATGCATCCTATGTTACTTCGGTGGGCCTTACCTATCTCCATACCAAAAATCATTGAAATCGGTCAAATGGTTTAGACGTGAAAGCATTACACAGGTAGTGTTACTTTCGAGTTACAATAAATGCTCATCCCACAGGAACCCTACATATTCCCGGGATAAAATGTTGTTCATGTTACTTCATAGGATCTCATTTATGATCATACCGAGAATCATAAAAGTCGGTCGAATGGTTTAAGCGTGAAAGCGTAAGAAAAATATAGGGTTTTTTACCCAATCCCACGGGAATACTACATTTTCCGGGATAAAAAGTATCCTATGTTACTTCGGTGGGTCCCATCTATCTTCATCCCAAAAATCATCCAATTCGGTTCAGTACTTTTTGAGTTTATTCGTAACAAACATACAAAAATACAAAAATACAAAAATACAAAAATACAAACCTTTCCTCTTTATAATAATAGTATAGATTACATTGTTTATTTTTTTATAATGATACACTGCTACTCGGAAATAAAAGTTAATTATATCATGACGCATACCCAACACATGTTCATCACCAATAGGGTTTTACATACAGAACATATTTTTCTCGTTTTCGCGACGTTTTTGTTTTAATTTTCTTAAAAATACTGGGATCTTGATTATACAGTTGTTATCGATTCCACATATGGATTGATAGCTCGGCCAGGAAAAGATTTAATAGCCACTTTCGTGGAGAAATGCCTCAAAATTTGAGGAATCTGCGAACGATTTATAACGAAAGGAGTACGCAGTTCTTTGCCCAATAGCCGATATAATAATCGTCACTTATGCTCATTTTTTAACAGGCATTTATAATTTTCCTTATACAGAAGATATGGTGACAGTCAGGTGACATCGAAAATATTATAGAGATATGCTAGAGGCTATCTAGGCGTTGCAGCATATGTACCATTTTCTCCATTGTGTCCACTCCAGCTTTTGACCAGTCATAAAATTCTATAATTGCGGGTTGTTTCTTTACACTAATACAAATTTTTGCTTCGTGATGCATTGACGATAATGTAATTAGTAGCTGTTTGGCATATAACTGCGCATAGTTATGTTTTTTATGAAAACTAAACGCAGTAAATAATGGCCTCTTGCGTTTTCTATAAAGCTATTACTGGTGGAATTAATGCCTTATTTTTCTTCAAAATGCCGACTATCGCCAAGTATCACGATAGTAAACATTTTACCAATGGAAGAGTAGTAAAATTATTATCCAATAATAATGGTATCCAAGTAATGTTCCTTCTCGATTCTTTGTACGGAGCCACCAAGTTTGACAATTCTTTCACCAACTTTTTTTTCACGTTATTATTTATTAATATTTGTACATATATTTTTACTATTACAGTAGATTTTAAACGTGATTGGCAATAAGTTAAGGTAGTACTGACATGCAACGTCTGTTTACTGGGATTCTAAAATTATTGTTTGGGCTGAAGGGCCGATTAGTCCCAAATAGGTCCTTGAAAGGTCTAGAACCTTCTACGGGGCCTATAAACTGTGTATAGTGTCCATAGTTATATAACATGCCACGTAGATAGCTTACTAATAACTTTTCTACGGTACATTATATGTGGGTACCCGGGTACCCGGTTATTGAACGAATGGTAAAAGTTTGGTCATTGACCGGAAGGTTAAGGTGCAATCTGTTAAATCTACCCAAAGAAAAAGCCATTTTTTGTTCATTTTTATAAACAGAATACTATTATTTATATTTGTTATTTCATATTGCTTCGTATTTCTCAATAAAAAGTGGTAAAATAAATGTTTATCATTATAGATAAACATCCTTTAACACTAATATATTCATTACGGTGGACGGATGTGTACACTTGTACACAAAAAGAAAAAGCTGTTTTTCTTGAAAAGCTTGTAATCAGGATTTTTTGTTTATTTTTCCTTAGATCTATTTACATTAGCCTAGTTGCAGGCATTTTTTTCAGATCGATTACCGAAAATAAAAGAATTCAGGTCTGAAAGGGTTAAGTCATACATCGTGATAGGCTCAATATAATCAGCAAAGGCTATTAAATTTAGATTTAAAATGGTCATTAACTGGTTATTACTGCCATTCAAATTAGTTACCTTGAGAACGGTCATAACTTACTGCAATTAAAATAACGTTACATTAATAGCTTTGCGAATAAGGTTAATGTGTGCGTTTTTATAATTTTCATTCCATGCGGGTTTTTAGAAGTCATGTTATATTCATATTTTTACCTAAATAGTGACGTCGGACTAGGGTCGTCTTTAGGGTTTGCAATCCCGCATTCCGCGTTCCCGCATTCCCGCGGGATCCCGCATATTTTTGAGTACTGCGGAATTCCCGCATTTGTGCGGGAATTCCGCGCGGAAAGTTTTTGACTTCGCTAGGTAATAAATTCAGTACTTCAGCTATCACTGAAGGCTTGTTAGCTCCACACAACAGGGCAGGGGCATCAGACAGCATCGATTAACCGATCAAGCGAAGTAAAGGATTACAATTGGCGGTGGTTTGGTTATTCTAGTAGAAAAAAGTGAGACTTTACAATCAAAGTGACACTCAGTTGTCGGTTGCTAAATGTTCTTTCATCGAAAGTTAATTACTAACTTATAGTAACAATTATTAATTAAATAATTGAAGTAAGTGATGGTCTCGAGGTTTAGGCGAAAGGTCGAGAAACTTGGCGGTCGTGGGTTCTTACCTCAGGCACCTCTGACTCTTAAAAGTAATGTGTGTATTCAAAATGAATTATCACTTGCTTTAACCGTGAAGAAAATCATCCTGAGAAAATATGCACACCTAAAAGTTCTCAGGAATTTCTAAGGGGTGTAGTCCGCCAACCCGCACTAGGCCAGCGTGGTGGACTATGGCCTAAACCCTGTCAATGGTAGAGGAGACCCGTGCTCAGCAGTGAGACATACATATATGGGCTGATAATGAGTAACAGTTATAGAGGTTAGGTTCATCACCATCAGCTCATAAACATCTCCTCCTCTACCATTGAGAGGGTTTAGGGCTTAGTCCACCACGATGACATAGCGTATTACGCGTACAAACCGTAAGTTGGCGGATTACACACCTTAAAAATTCCTAAGATTTTTTTCTACACCGTTCAAGAAAGTGATAATTCATTGTGAATACACAAATAACTTGTAAAAGTCAGTGGTGTATGCCTGGGGTTTGAACCCGCAACCGCCCAGATACTCGATCTCTCCTTAAAATCTCGAGGCCATGATTGCTGTTTAGGTCAGATTGGACCATTTTAACACGCAGGAAACTGTTGGAATGGAGGAACACGGATTGCAGGATTGCAAATCCCCTACCTTACCCAATAATATCTATGGGAAAGTACTTCTTCTATTAGTTAAATTGTATGAATGTTTTTTTTTTATTACTTTTTTTACAGTGTAACTAACCTACAGTCAATATATAGCATTATTATAATGCATATTTTTGTTTTTTTTAATTTTTGCGGGAATTCCCGCGGGATCCCGCGGGAAAGGCAAATTTCTCGCAAATTTCCCGCGGGAAAAAAATTACTGCGGGATTGCAAACCCTAGTCGTCTTTCACCTATCCATAAATTATTTATAAACGCATAATTTACAAGCTTTATGTACAGGTACTCGTAAATGTTATCTTTTAAACCAATTTTGGATAAATTTAGGTTCAAAATGAGGGGACTTCAGAAGCTAAAAGTACTTTTAAGCGCGAAAATAAATGTTAACTTTTTCTGAATGATATAAATTTGTTCAGGAAACGTATCATAGGACACGTAATATATTGTATAGTGTACAAGAAAGTATGTAAATAAATAAGTATCAACCTGCTCGGTATAGAAAACCAAACAAAACTACTAAAACATAATTTAGTTCCCCAATGTGGTCAAATTAGTGATATGCTGTTACGACCCCAAATAAACTTCCAAGTCAACGAGCCCAGGAACCTTTTCCCATACCATAAAATACTAGAGCGTGTTATAAATATCAAACCCTCGTTCCCATTCGGCAAGTCCGCAAATTCACTGAGTTGGAATCAATGATGCAGAGACGATATGGTCGGTCAAATCTCCAGGGGATGAGGCGTGGTGGTAATAAAGTGGAAACTTTATGGCATTCACCAGGTAACGGAATTGTGGGGCTGGAAAGGTGAAGGAGGCGACGAGTGACGGCTTTTTTTAGCCAGTTTGTGTTGTTTTTCTTTAGAAATGTCTATGAAATTGGTATATAATATGTATGTGTGTAATGTTGAGCTGCTTTGCTGGTGCTAAGGGGATGATTTAAAAGTATGTGGTGGAGTCGACAAATGCTTAATGTTTATCTAGGACTATAGTTCTCAGCTTGGTTACGACTAATCCTATAGTGATAAAAAAAATATATGAGAATGTTCAATAGATTATTTAAGAAGAGTTAACTTATACATTTGAAAAACAGATGCTTTTTATTATGACTAACTACATATCTGGCCAAATGATGGTGCAGAAGGATACCTCTGCCTACAGAATTAAAATATAGGCGTGAGTGTGTATTTTTTTTAAATCCCAGGTTGACAATGGCACATAATGGTAAGTGCCGTACTTTCCCTAAAAAGTGTAGAATTATGGGAAACGATAAAAAACCAAACGACATAAATATGCAGGTCCATTTTTTACTTGAAAACAAGCTGAAACCGACCCCAATGTAATTTTTTTTCAAGTATTCAAAGCTAGTATAAGTATACTAATCATTTTTAAACTCGTGATAACTGAAGCGAATTCCACCACTTTTTAGAGTAAAACATGCTGCTTGCTTTTTTCTAACCCATTTCCGAGGGATTGGGGTTAATATACCCGCATGTAGTAAACAAAGCGGTCGGCCGGAGCGAGCCGGACACGAGACCGGCCGGGATCGATATCTCACCTTTGTCCCGGACATCCTATCTACCCGGGGCCTGGAAACCTTGCTACGGGAATACCGACTTTATGATTTAAGTTGTAATATGGTATTAGGGTAGCAAATTCAGGCAGGTTTCGCTCGATTCAATGAAATGGCTTCTCATAATTAGGACCTGGAATTTGAGAAACGAAGCTGTTGCCGTGACAGCTTTGTTGGGTGAACGATGTGAATACTTTTGTAAAGGAGGCCAGTTCGAAAGTCTTGATAAATATTCGCATGCTTTAGTAATGAAAAAAAATATGATGAGAGAACGTGTCAGGTTGAGGCATGAAATGGTATACCGTCTATACATGATCACCCCCTTATTGCAGTCTGCAGCTTGTCCCTTGAATTTACGATCTTTATACTTTCAAGTACCTATATTCTTTTGTTTTTCTGTTTTCTTCCCATCCCAGTTGTCAGGATTCTATTTAGTCTGGATTGGACATAAGCGGAACAATAATTGAATGTGGGACAATCTTCGACCACAAATATAGGTGGATCGAAGTGACGTCATGTTTAAAAAGATATAGGTACTTGTATTTTATTCCATCGAGTGTGAAGGAGTTAGATAACGATTTACTCCATACGGTGTCTTTGGCTTTAATTCACTGAATTATTCGTTTCAAATTTGGCAAAGACGCCCTTGCTCTACCGTACATGGACATAAAATACATGAGATGGTAATGGGATACCGAATTAAATTTGCGATATGGTTCACGGAAACTGCATGAGTTCCGTTTTATGATGGAGAGTTATAAAAAACAAATGAAAAGAAGTATATCATGTTTTCATCTTTTATGCAGTACGGTATGGGGTTATATCTTAAATGTACTTCTTCTTCTTCATCAACCCATATACGCCCACTGCTGAGCACGGGTCTCCTCTACAGTACCAATGTGCAGTAAAGTTTATAAAGATATAATTGACAGATGAATTTTATGTCTTATAATTGACCAGTCCCCAAAAATATTTTAATTGCTACTTGTTCTTATTTTGTCTAGCTATGAAGGTACATAATACAAAAGGAAATATTGGTAGAGTGATAGAGGTGTAGTGTTATCTACAAAGTTTTCGTACCATAAAAAGAATTCTTCTATACCATTTTTATATAGGTTTCCAAGCGACATGAACAGGCATATTTATTTATTTATTTATTTATTTAAACTTTATTGTACACATATGACTTAAATTTAACTTAAGAACAAACAACGAGAAAGTACAAAGGGCGGCCTTATCGCGCAAGGCGATCTCTTACAGGCAACCGAGGAAGGAGATGAATGATAAGGAGTGATAGGTAGTCTAGAGTGTACAATGTTAAACGAAATATATATATATAGTACAAAGAGAAAAAAAATAAAATAACATAATAAACCAAATAAATGTATACACAAACATACACATACAAGGATAAATACATACATACTAAAATATATACATACATATATACATACATTTATACATACATACATAAATACACATGTCTTCAATCAGCAGGACAGGTAATAGTTTATCAGCATTTTCTTAAAGGACAGTAATGATTTAGCTTGTCTTATTGTCACTGGAAGTGAGTTCCACAGTCGAGCAGCTTTTACACTAAAGGAATTGTCCATGAAATTAGTGGAGTGGACTGGCGTTTTAAGTTTTAAGTTATCTGACGACCTCAAGAATCTACAATGAGATTCGTGTAGGAATTGGAAACGAGATTTAAGATAGGAGGGAGTAAGAGGGTTAAAAAGGATGTTATATAAAAGAGAAAGAACATGGGTATTCCGGCGAAGTCGTATAGGCAACCACTTGAGCTGTGCACGAAATTCAGAAACGTGATCATATTTGCGCAAGCCAAATATAAATCTAATGCAGAAATTTTGGAGGCGCTCAAGTTTGTTCAATTGTTCTTCAGTGAGATCTAGATAGCTGACATCGGCATAATCAAGGATGGGAAGAAGAAGAGTTTGTGCGAGCGTAATCCTCGTAGTGAAGGGCAGAAAGTTGCGCAACCTCCGCAAGGACCCAGCAGAAGCAAAAAGTTTACGGCTGACCTCACGAAGTTGCGGACCCCAGGAGAAAGACTTGTCAAGATGCAACCCTAAGTTTTTAACGGTGTCACTGTATGCAATGTTAACACCATCGCAGGATACAGGCTGCAAATCACACCAGTTTATTTTGGCCAACATTCTGGGGCTACCAATTATAATGGCCTGAGTTTTGGTTGGATTAACCTTAAGGCCATGAGACCTGCTCCAATCGCAAATGCATGCGATATCGCTATTAATTAAAGAAACTGCATCCTCTAAATAGGCATAAATATCCTAATACCAGTGTAATAAACGTTATATTAGTGTGAAGATAAATGCTTATGCACCGAGTGTAAATCAATGCTGAATGCATTGGAGTGATACGTTGAGACGCTTCTATAAACTCATGTCATAATAAGCGTAAACGGGTTCCCCTTGCATTAGACACGGGTGAATAATACGCTCTAACTATGTGTTGTCGATGAGGAAATTATCTTGTTTCTTAACTATAGGTATATTAATATTGCTTTAAATAAATAGTTTTGAAGGATTTTCCTTGTAACCTTTGCATTTTTATTTAACATGAAGCAAACTTTTCGTCGAATGAGTGAAATTAATGTAGTATTGAAGTAGTCAATTTCATGAGAAGAAAGTTTAAATGTATTTTAGCAAAACTTGTCTCTCTTATTAGTACAGTCATATGTAGTGACGAACAATATTAGCTTTTGTACTCGAAGAAAATATGATTTGGGTTATCTCATCGCAATACAAACAATTCGGCACGGAATTGAATTGTTCCGACTGACGGAGCTTTACGTTATAATATATATAGTTGTGTATTCCTAATCTTACGAGTTTACATGTGTAGGTAAGAGTGGTTTTGTTTCAACATTAGCATATAAACCGTATTGCTTTGCGTATGCTTTCATAGAACTTTCCTGATATATTTTTTATGTATAAGTATGGTGACCCTAATTACCTAGAGCCGTATTTTCACGATTCATGAAGTATAAATGGTCGAACTATTTGGTCTCTTGTTTTGCTAAGCTTGATGGTAAATGCAATGCAGTATTTATAAAGTAACAATTAGCAAGAAATGATTCTTTTTATCTCCACTAGTATGCATTGAACGCACACTGACCCAAATCAACACACAATTGCAGTTTTTGGATGCATTATCTGGAGAGCTGTTGCTTGTATCCGAGAGATTGATATGAAAAGTGGCGGGATTTCTTTCTCCACACATCTCAAATCTAAAAATTAGTGCAGGAACATTAGCTAGATATTCAAAAAAGATCGGAAGTTTTCACACCAAAAAATAACGAAATAAATGAAATGAAAACTTTAGAACAGGGCTTCCCAAACTGTGCGTCGCGACGCCCGACAACATTCTGGGGGCGTCGCGAGGTGATCGGCAAACCTTCGCTGTCCGTTTTTTTTTTCTGATAACCTCATATTACGCTGACTACTGCAGCTTATATTTCCAGTAAAGTAGGTAGTTTTGATGATTGGGGGGGGGGGGGGGGGGTGCGCGTCACAAGAAAAATAACAATTCTATAGGGCGTCATAGTGTAAATAAGTTTGGGAAGCCCTGCTTTAGAATATACTTTTCTGCATGTAGCCGATACTATAACTTGTGGTTTCATATTTATTATTCGAATAATCAATCACGCAGGAAGCGATGACTATAAACATTCCGTACATAATTATTGGCTTTATTTTAGTGCTCGTGATTCATGCAATTTGCTGTAGTTGTATATTAGACATGCTGCAATTTAAAAAGGATTCTTAATGACTTTGTTGTTATTATAATTTACATTTAAACTATTTTAGTCAAATTACAATAAAATGTATCCCTCTGTCTTCTTGTTGCGATTTTTTTTTTGGTCTAAGAATAAAATTCTGTTCGCGTCACTGCGGCTGCAGCTAATAAAATAAAAGAATAAGGGTGACCTAATTCGCTAACGTTCACTCTTTTAGCCATTTATCAGTAAGAAAGAAAAATCCCACTGGAATTAATATACTAGTAACGAATTTAAAGTGAGTTAATAAATAGTGACTGGTCTTTCGGTAGGGGTTTCCTTTGGCCGTGTGCCAACTCCCGGGGATATCTCCGGGCTTGCAGACATTACCAGTACTAGTCCCGTTGTGTTTGTGAATTAGTTCTGGAGAAAGTGAGTATTATGTGATGAACGATATAATAGGATACGAAGGAATTGCATGGAGTTAATAAGGGTGCTTCGGTCTTGGCTCAATCTCGTGAACTCTGTTCTTCGTTTAGTTGTTAAACAATTGATCAAAACGATCTACGTTTATTCATTGACCATAACATCGCATATTCAATACTAATTTAATAGGTGAATATTTTTACTGAGAAGAATACTTACTTTTAGCGTACCGAACCTTATTAATATTTTTTATAATTTTTTACGTTGATGAATCTCTCGGAAGGTAGTGTTTGGTTTATAGAACAGCTGAATAAGATTTGAAGGAATAAAGGCAATAATTAGGTACGGCACGCTTATATTTCATTACTCTTTAACATTTCCCTTCTAGTCTTATTTCAATTGTTCTGTGTTTGGTTAGTTATTTTTAGTTTATTACTACAAGCCCATCGGTGTTTGTCATACGATCGATGATATGATGATATGATGATGATACGATCGATATGTAGTCGGTGTAGTCTCTCGTGCTGTCCACAAGTGTCTCCAGGGCTCCGACAAGTATGTATCATGAGATCGCGTGCTCCTCGGTTCAACGAGCGCAGCCATCGCTTGCCATTACCACGCTTACATAACTTCAGTGTTATATCATGAGAACCTATTTTGAACATAATTGTGTTTTTTCTATAGGTTACGCAGGGAGACAAGATTTGGTTGTTTGAAACTCTTTTGTTGCTAGTAATTTAAGGTAGAGTTTCATTGGATACGATTTCGATAAGAGGAGCTGAAATGTTGAAATACCATCAATGTAAATAGATTATGTAATAAATACATACACAAAGTTAGCATAAAATGTTTGTATAGTGGAATACGTACATAATAGGTATTGAGGCATTAATCGAGCACACATAAGCCCCGATAAGCCAATAGGTAAAAAATTAGGACTACACCATTTGTATGCACCATTATGCAGTTAGGTCGCGTGATTGCGCTCCAGATTCCGCGAGCCCGAGGGCGGGTTCGAATCGTTTTTATTGCCTACCCTTAACCCCCTGTGTTTTGAGGAAATAACACGTTTGTAGCATGGCGCCTTGCGTGGGGGGTTTTATTACACGGCAATGCGGGAATACAGAAAGCGGTCACAGCCTGTTGTGTGGTGCTAGTGTTTAGAATTTTTTATGCTTAACGCGGGTAGTTAGAGATGTTTTAGCACTGCTAGGTGGGTAGAATTACTTTTGTCCATTCTTTTCCGCGGATGGTTAGAGGTATTGGTTCATTTTTGTAACTGTAGAGAAATTGTCGTTCTATCGTGCTTTTTGGTTAGAAATGTATGGGAATAATTTTCCCAAGATTTAATGATCACCAAAAGAGTTATAAGGCGGTTGGTAAAATAAAGTTTGAATCCTTGCGAAGCATAATGAAAAAAGTAATACGGCGACGATCCGTCGTGCAACTGAAGTTAAATATTAAGAGCGGTAAAATATGATGAAAAGTTGTAAAAGTTTACTGACCGCATTGCTTTTTTAATGAGTTTATGAAAGTTCAGGTCGAAAGCCACCCTAAATTAAAAACTTTCCTAAAAAAGGCCTACTGTATAAAATGTAGAAAAACTGTGCAATTTCCACGTTATTTCCGCGTCGTCCGCTTAATGTGCCATGTTCGTGACACATGCAGGTCGCGCCGCCTGTGGGAGGGGGGGGGGGTGCAGGTGGTGTGACGTCACGCAGCGCGGTCGTCGACCCCGCGCTCCGAGCGTTCCGCAACGCGAACGGGTTTCGACCGCGAGTCCATGGGTTTGTAGTTGCTCCGATGGTGGTGCGAGCGATAACGTGACGCCAGTTTGTTTGTGTCGTGCGCGCCGGTTGTCGTGTGCGAATGATGGCGTTGTGGGATCGGTTCCCGCGAAGTGTGTATGTTTGAAAAGTGTTTGTGTTGTGGTGTGTGAGTGTGGTGTGTACTTTTTAGAGGTAGTTTCTGTTGCTGGATATTTCTTGATTTTGCGTCTTATTATTTTGCTACCAGTTATCCGCAATTCTGTATTTGATAAGGGCCTCTTATTTTTCTCCGTTTTCGCTGCAGGTTAAATGTCAACCTAAAAATATTTTTTCAAATAGCTCCTTATAAAATAACGCGCCTATAACCAAACCAACAGACTCTTCAGCTTCATATGTGATATTAGCATAAATACATAATCATGTTCATATCCCGCTTACTATATTAGGTACGAGTAAGGAGACTTTAGGAAACCTCGAGGTCCTACAACCACACCTAAAGCAATATACCCACTTGTTAATACTTGAGCAAGGAACAAGCATTGTAGGCAGAGCTGGCGGCTCACATTTGCAGGTAGGCTTCCAAAAATGGAGCATAAATCCTAAAGTTCAAATTAAATCTTCACTAAACGTTCTCTTATTCGGTGAGCGTGCCGAAAATGACAGTATAGTATAATCCGGCGCGTGTCACCGCCCGGCCCTCAGTTCCTCGCCCAGCCGAGCCCTTAAACACATACCGAGCAATTTCACCCAAATTACCACACAATGCCAACCCAACAATGGTTCGTGTTGTCTCTTTGTAGCGCTTATACTTTCTACAACCGTGTTCTGTTTCGTGATGCGGTGGAGGTTTACAAATTAGAGGTTTTATGCCTATTTTTACCACCCTGGCCTAGTGCTGGTTGGCAGAGTATGAGTACACGGTACACACCTAAGAAATTTCTGAGAACATTACGGTGTGCAGGTTTTCTTACGTTGTTTTTCTTCATAGTTAAAGTATGAAATAATTCATTTTAAATACACACATAAATTCAAAAAGTCTGGTTTAGAGGCAACTAATTTGCAGTTCAGTTTGAATTTGCGCATATTTTTTTCGCGCTTTGTAATCTCTTCTAAGAGTTCTATTTTTCTATTGATCTTCGGCCATTCTCACGACAAATATGCGGATATGTCGTATGTTTTTGTAGAATATTTTTCACACATTATGACGTAATTGGGCTAGTAACACCCCTGGGCGGCACCAGGTCACGCCACCGTCAGCCTTATCAAACCTGATGTCATAAAGCAGTTTCACGCGTTATTTAATTATGTGGAGTACGCGCCCAACGTCCATTGCCCGACTTTACATACGGGAACATTATAAACTGTATAGGTTTCGCTGTGTAAATATTTTCAGATGGACCTATGACGTGCGATGGAAAATATCGGAGATGTTGAGTAAATAATTACTAGGGAACCGTCGTGGTAGTTGTATCTGATGGCTAGTGTAACATTACAGATAGAAATGCTCTTTAGCTATTTGTTGGGACATACTTACACACGATTCTTCCGTTTAAACGGTTGAGTTACTGGCTAAGATTCAAGCAGTTTTTTCTCACAACAAATGCTTAATAGTCGAAATCGGCAGTAGACTCGCTCCCTATTAAGTAGGACCTAAAACATAGCTTTTGAACAAACGTATCTCTAACCATCCCTTTAGTTGTACACGCGTGATACCTATTGTAATTCCATGCAAGTAGTTCATAAAAAACCGTATCAAAACTATAATAGATCTCATTACGGATACAACCGTTCAATTTAAACAGTGCGTTATTCGGTGCTCGACTTGTTCCCGACGTGCGCGCGTGTAGTAATGAGTATGACCCACTGAGATTTTATGAGCAAGCCACTAATTCCAATGTCCCCACTCGAACTTTCGATGGGTTTGAAAGATAAACGGATCCCACATTTTCTCAATTTGTAATTGTGCTAGGGATAGATGCTTCTTTCTTTATTATCTCGTCCTTAGCGTAGCGTATCAGCATAGCGTAGTAATTTAGTTTTTGGCTGTGAAATGATACCGTTTAATTCTGTTTCCGACTATTTTTGTATTCCGCCCTTAACATCGATTTGTAAAATTACTCTCATTTTCAACGTGGGCGGTGGGAACTTAAACAAATGGCGAAATTTGGTTGTGGAAACCTACTTTATATACATGTTACACCTTTATTCTCTTAAATAGTACGCAGAGGAGTCTTCACCCACATTTCGCCAGGTACGTGTATCTGAACCACTTCCCACGAGCCTTTTGCCCTTTTGTCCTACTGAGAATCACCTAGCATAAAAATCCAATAACACTTTCGCCGAAGTTGAACCCAGGATTCGATCGTTAGCACCTGTGCCGTAGGATGACGGGGCATTAATTTGAATACGAGAATATTACTTTTAGAAATTCTCTTTGTCACTTAAAATTAAAATGTAAAAACGTTTCAACAACAAAAAAAAAAGGTTTCAACATAGTTGTGTATAATCAAAACACGGTGTCTACCTGTCGCCAGCGGGGTTGATAATGAATGCGCGCGAACAAGAGCCGTTGGTGTGGAGTAGCGGGTTCAATCCCCGGCGGGGGTGCGGGTAAATAATATACATGGCACGCGGCGCGCGCCCGTCTGTCTGTCTCGGCACCAGAGTGGTCGCCGGCGGCGCATCGATCCGAATACAACTCCGGGCTTCGGCGACAAATGGATACACCCTGTATGTCCGTCAATAAGGAGTTTGAGTGAAATTGTGAGCGCAATGGACTGCAGAATAGATAGGGCGGCCG
Organism: Cephonodes hylas; assembly: GCA_030295005.1. Classification (NCBI taxonomy): domain Eukaryota; kingdom Metazoa; phylum Arthropoda; class Insecta; order Lepidoptera; family Sphingidae; genus Cephonodes; species Cephonodes hylas. Next base: position 521,158 of record AP025383.1, read on the forward strand.
TGGTTACGAACCTAGGACGAAGTTATGACTTAAGAAATTTGTAATATTTTTAAAGCAATTCAATGCAGGTGGAAATATAAAGAAAATAAGTATATTTACATTTTTTCTGTAAATAATATGTTGTGCTATCAAGTCTGCATCTAATTGTTATCGTAGAAGTACGAACGAGCTAATCGTAAACATTATTCTGCAATAAAAATATTGTTTACGGTTTTCCAGCGCAGCGGATTTATCGCCATGATTCTATTTTATCTGAATGGTATAATTTTATTATGTTCTGGTATAAATAAGTCGTAACCTTACAGAGATTCAGAACTTGAACAGTAAATATATTCTCCTTTGCAAGAACGGAGCAATAAGGTGTTCACCTTATTTTATTTATTAATGGGATCTTAATCTTGTTGGCTGGTGAGCTAACTATTATAAATTCTTACGCGTCTACAAGTCCAAGTTTCGATTTTAAACGGATGTCGAAAAGTGCTCCATGGGCTCGTCCCATGATTTGAAAAAATAAGAATTTTTAATATCAGCACGGAGACTGGAAAGGTGTCCGAAAAACGGCTATAGCTTCATTTTCTATAACGTGGGATTATTATGATAATTGGATAAAAATAAGCGTAGATGTAACTCTTTGCTTAACTTGTAATGACTACAGCCTTAAGTAATCTATATGTTACACTCAATAATGAGTGCTTTACATTTACCGATTCATTATACAAAGCGCCAGTTAGACTTAAGTACTTTGTTTTAGCGAATTTGAATGCTAGGAACAATTCGGCCACGTCCCACGTCAAGAAAACCTTGGCTCGTTATCCTATGACGACTCAGCCAACGATGTTGCAATACGAAACTGAAAAACGCAACGCGGAAAATAACAGATTAAAAGCAATTATGATACGTGATCGCTAGTGTAATGTAAATTATGATTTTGGCAGCCGTGCGTAGTTAGAAGATAACCCGTCAAATATGAGATCGCAGTTGGAACTCTATTATATCTAATTACTTAGTTTGTCGATACAACTTCAAATTAAAATAACTAGATATTATTTTTATTTGTATAATCGAACGGAGTTATTGAATACGCACATATTACTATGTGTGTTTTAAAAAGTATGTTATATGGGGCGAGCCTCTTACCATTTTCGGGAACATTACCGGATTTCATGATAACACAATAACAAAGTCCGACCCGAGAATCGCGCCCAGGATTATAACTTCGCACACTCCGAAGCATTTTAATAACTTAATTTAAAAGTTAACTTACCTTAATTATACAATCAAAATTTCGAGACTTCCTCTTCTACTATCATAAACATTCTTTCGTATTGTGTTTAAATAGTTAATGATGTACAAATTGGGCATCGTTTCCGTCGCACTCCGCTTCTTCGTCGGGCGGATGCCGCGTCCAGTGGCGGAGCTTTGGATTAGTGACTGTTGAATATAGTTATTTTTTAATTAAACCGATTATACTTTCTGGCCCTACCCTGTCATAGTAACTCCTGAGCTCTAGGATCATTAACGGCATGTAACAATACTATTGACTCCGAGTACTGAAGGTTAACGATTCTAAAGCAACTTAATAATTCCCACAACTAAATTAATAAGAAGAAGGATAAACAGGAAAGTTGGAAACAAACAGTCAACTTCGTCATGTTTGTCACGTAAAGTGATTATACTGCCCCTAAAGAAACATTAACAATCGTTGTTTCCAGCCTGTGTTGATCTATTCACAAACCACCGGATAGCCTAAAGTCTCTTGTAAAAAGGAACATAACCATACGCTAGTTATTTCGTTCAGCTGAACGAATCAATTGGTTCTGGTGTTTCCCTGTCTGTGACACAACTAGTAATTGTTTTACACGCCGCTTAGACACAGTGGCCGTTGATATTGCCTTTGCACGAAAAAATAACACAGAATGTGTATGGATGGCCTTCCAGATAGGCACGCTGTCTGCTAAGTTGACGAGGCGGGTTGAAACCTTTCGCACAAACTTTAGTTTTTTGCAGATTACATCCTTGAGTATTTCCTGCGATGGATATTAAGCAACAGTTAAGGAGTTTGTTATTTTGTCTAAACGCACTTATCTTTGGAACTGTACTATTTCGATTTGAAATATTCTTTCATTATTAGATATCCCAATAATCGAAGAGGCTATAAGCAATTACCACTACATAAGACCAATGGGACTGGTGAACCTATGAAAAATGTGGCATTGACGGGGAAAATTATTCCTTTTGAAGTACAAGGGCCCGCATACGGAGTTGTCCGTTAAATATGAGCGGCTAACAGGATTTCGATGTAACTGATAGCTTTAATCCTAAATACATATGATCATTCTTATAGCAGAATATTTATTTTGTAATCTTTCTTAACAAACTATTATTACTAATAGATTTAGATAAAAAATAGCTTAAATGCATCAACATATGACATGATTGTATGGTTGTGTAAACGCTATCTGTTGACAACATTAGTGAATGCTTGTTAATCGGTCATATATCAGAGTGGTGTGACCGCGCGCCGAGCCTTATTAGTTCACTCGTTAGTAGCACACAACCGATTGAAGGGGAATGGAAGGGGAAAATAGGCCACAACGACTGAGAGGGCATAGGCCTTAGACCACCATGCTATCCGAGTGCGCTTTGGCTGACTACACAACTAAGAAATTCCTAGAATTTTTAGGTATTCAGGTGCCTTTACGTTATTTTTCTTCACTGCGAAAGACCGTGATAATTCATTCTGAACATCAATGAAGGTTTTAACCTGCGACTGCCGCGGTTCTCGACTACTATTTATGACTTATATTTCTTAGTATGTGAATCTTAATATGTAAATTTCTTAGTACATCCACAGGTATAAAGGTATAAAATACGCCCATAGACAACTAGTAACTAAAACCCAGTAAGCATCTCTTAACGTGTTCCAATCGGTCGTAAATCAAGGAGCAGTGCCACCGCGCACCGCACTATACTTATTTACCGGTTCGCCGGTACCGGGCCGTGTCAGGCGCGGACGCAGGGGACGCGAAGGGCCCCCGACCTCCCGCTGTCAAACTATTTTCGAATATTTTTATATGATTAGACCGAAAATTGATGACGGGGGACGAAAAACAACCCTCGCGTGATATATAGCGTAATAGAGTTGTAAACGACAAATTACTTTACAAGCTGTAGGGGTTGAAATGGGGAGTGTTTTTCTCGATCCCTTTTTGTGTTTTCCTTTTTAGAGTATGGTTTAGAAGTGCTGGCTAGATTGTCTAAGAGTGAGATATTTCTCTTAAAAACCTATTTTGATATAAGTTAGAGAAAGTAAACATGTAGATGAACATTTTTTTTTACAAATAATATGTACTACACTATAAACCAAATGTAAGTTGTGTCGTTTTTTAGAACTCACGGAATATTGTGTACATCATTCATTATGTAATTTCATTGTAGTCGTAAATTGTTACCATACTTTATACTTTTGATCGCTCCAGTTCATCTAACGGTTGCCTGCAAGAAATAGGCCATAGCGATAAGGCCGCCATTTGTTACAGAAACCTTATTTTAAGATTATTTTTATCTTCTTTGTTCATTTACTCGAAGTAAAATAAAGTATAAATGGTATGACAAAAATAAAAACCGGCAAGTCTTTAAAATATTATTTTGAACTCCTTACGAAAATTATGAATTTTTAAAAAATAAATGTACGTAGCGTGTCGAGGGCGGACTATTGTTACTCAGTTGCCGAGGAAACCATTAAAAGTTTAACTACAAGTTACAATGTTAGTTTACGGCCGAGTTGTACGCGACGGAGTTGGGATTAACTTTGTGCGTTCAAAATAAACTACAAAAGTTAACACACCGGGGCGACTCGATGTTTTCGCCGACCTTCGTGGTTTATCGGTACGTCTTGAATGCAGGTTATCTTAACACGCCGTGCAATAACTTAACCAATACAATGTTGGGGTTTTATCGCGGTGACGTAACGTTTTGAGCTAGAATTTTAATACGAAGTAGTTTAATAGTAATTTTATATAGGAATTGTTTAATTGTTATTACAACGTTTAAGTTTGCAGTGCCGTATAAGAGTAATTAAGCAAATAATACTTAAAATTATCGCTGGCTATTAAATGCCTTATCTGCGATAGGGTGTCGCCCCAAAATTCGTGCCTAACTTATTATGAAAAGTCACAAATGTCTGTTTTTCCGGAATCACTTTTACTTCCACCTATTATCATATTTTATTTTAAACTACAATTAATTTTTTTATTTATATAACGCTTCCGATAGAACACTTCGGAAGTCTCTGAGGGCGGCATATCTCCAGCAGTGGACATCCTTTGGCTGATGATGATTATGGTTTATATTACGCGTTTACAAGTTCATAAAGCATTACATGTAGTTTGTAACAATAGATTCTATTGAATAAATCAAGATAATATCGTTATACGTTCATATTGTTTTGAGTCAATCTTTTGTATGCATAACGTGCGCATAATATTTTCAAATTATTATTTTTATAAACGCCATAAAGCGCAGTACATGGCTGTTTTTATAAAACAATTAGACACGCCATGATAATACATACTACCTTTATACTTTAATCAGTGTTGGAATTCCGGTTCGTCGCGCTTCCTCCTTTAAAATGCCCCCCCTAATAATAACTGAGCACGTCCCGGCTAATAGCAATTGTAATTTCAATGTATACGTAATACAGACTTGATATCGACAGGCGCACCATCTGTTCGTTGGGTATAAATAGAAAGACATATGAATGAGTTGCAGATGATAGTGTGTTGTAATTATTTTTATTGGTTTTGTTCGATTTCTTAGTGACGTCACAAAATATCCTTGCGAGGACTAACAAATTTTATGAGACACTTACTGGTGACATACAAAAGTCTATTTCAGTTTTTGGTAGGAAAGTTTAGAAAAGTTTGTTACAAAGTTTCGTTGGAAACAAGCCGTGAAAAACATTGTGAGTTTCGAACTGTATGTATGTAAAATTAGTATAGTTACCAGCAATTTGACGTATAAAGAAACGATCTTATGATGCCGTAATGCAAACCAAAAACGATAATAATAATAAGCATCTTCTGTAATAGTAGCCAAGGGGAAACAGAAAAGTAAGTCGGGACACAAACAACATAGCTGGAGATAAAATACTAAATGTATAGATTCTATAGTATGTAGGTACTACAGTGAAGCGACTAATGAAGCTTCCAAGACGAGGAGTAATTTGGCGGAAGCGTGGAGCCGTCCGGCGCCTGTCGCCGAGCAAATCGGACGCCCACTCCGTTCCCTAATAGTTTTACTACAATAAATTACATTAGGTCATTCGCTCCTTTTTATGGCACGCTTGTTACAGCTTTCTTTGCTGGAATATATGCCGTGGTATAAGAGAAAACTTGTGCGATGTTTAAAGAGTGGAAATCTTATTTTTGGGAATAGCTACATGCGTTTTAGCATTTATTTATGTAAAATATCCTGTACCTAATCCTTATAGGTATTACATAAAGTACCATATATATTTCCATTCTAGGTGCATATTTCTTTGTGATAAATATTTCTATCCCACACACAAGTTTTATGTCCAGGACATTTTTTGGCTAGACACCAGCTTGCTAAACGAGAGGCCACGGGTTCGATCCCTGCACCGAGAGAAATGTTTGTGTGAGCCACAAATATTTGTTTCGGGTCTGGGTGTTTGTGAGACCGAAAAAGTCTCTCGTAGTGTCTGATACCCACGACACAGGTCTTGTAACCTAGTGTGGGGTCAGAGCTCTACGTATGTGACTGATGAGTGTATTTATTTTTCATTAAAAATGAGTAATTTCTTGGAGCTGGAACACCTATACCCACAACGAATATTTCTCGCTTATACAGTTACTCTTCGCGGGTATCGAACACATGTTCTTAAAATCATAGGGCACCTTTTGGCCACCTTTCAAAATTACAATTCCTCCCATGTGTATGTCGCGAAAACAATGAAAACGCAATCAGTAGGACGCGAGGTCCGGCGCCAGGGCGGCTGACTCACGACGGCTATCTAAATGTTTTTTAATTAACTCATTGTACAGTTAACTGGCAGTTAAATATGCGTCACCAGTATCGGCAGATTGTTCAATAATTCAACCAGTTTTATTAATGGCGTGTGGGGCTTTCGCTCTTTCAACATTCATGTAGTTACTTAATTACTGATGTAATTTAGCGATAATTGTTTGTAAGTTTGAATTGAACCACGTTGGATATAATTTTCTAGAACAGCTGAATCGATATAAAAACTTTATTTCACTTGACGTATCAAGGCAGGCAAGGGTTGGCTAGAATTGTAGTCAGGGCCCCTGGATAACAGCAGCAATTAGGTGGGCTTGAATCCTCGTTTATTTCGCAAAGTTGTAGTCTTTAACGATTAGGTTTTTTGTTTATAAGGAAATTCAGATTGCAGCATAAAGTATGTAGCACTGTAAACACAGCGAAATGTAAGTTTCGAACTACACTTTTATTGTCTATTCGTTTACGTTATTTTAGTAGTAAATGGTATTGAATAGCGAGGGCAGTTACTGTACCGTGCCAATTTACAATATATTTATGTTTTATAGCGGTATAGGTTTTCATAAGAATCCAAATATTATTATAGCACATCCCTCCGTAATAATAAAAGAGTAATTTAACATATTATCTCTCGTCTCATTGCGTGTAGTTACGTTGTAAACGACGTAGACTTGCGAAGCTTGTGTGACTCACCGTATCTTCGCTAAACAATATTTTAATTACCTCATTGTGCCGCTAATACATCATTAAACATGCACCATTGTATTGGTGAACCTGTCTTATACTCTAACGATGTAGTCAATTGTCTTATGATTAATTTGGCGTGCTATGTGCTTAGTTTTGTGACGTTGCCAATTTTATCAGGGTCTGTTTCCTTATTACCTGGATACATGTGATTAGATCCTTAGACATATGATTCCTCCATAAATGTTTCTCATAAATGATGATTAATCATTAGGAAAAGCGAAGTGCATAGGTTGATTTCAGAATGCGATAAACTTTCATGTCATGTCAGATTGTTTTGAATGAGTCATATATATTTTTAGGCTTTGTAATGTATCGCACTATTGGCCATTGGGCAAAAGAAAACTTGTATCATCAATTGTGTCCTACAGTATTTATATAAAAAGATTTGGGTAGTAGCAAACACACAGACATCGGTCATTTAATTTCGCATGTTGATCTCGTTGCCATACTAATTGTGTTGTGGATGTGATGTCACCGGCGGCATTGTGCGCGGTCATGGAACAAACTATTGTGATCCTTTTCAATCGACGCTCAATGCTAAATGCTCCTCGCGCACACGAAGGCCTGTGCTCTGCTTTAGGGGCCGCTGGAGCTGGTCTAGAATTCAGATTGGCTGGGTTTAAGTCTAGATACCGCGTTATAGAAGAATTTAAGAAACTTTTCTGAAGAGTATTGAGTGTTTAGTAAAATCGTGTATAGTTAAGGTTTTATTAGACCATAAGCTCGATCATTGATTGCGCTGCATAACAAACATTTAGGTTGGTGTTAATACAAACGGTTCAAATAGTTACAACAATATAAATTATGTTAACTGTATTCGAAATTACAACATCCTAAAACAATTGAAATTCACTTAAAATTTTACTACTATTTCAATCGGGTGATTCATCTATCAATAAATCACTGCACACTCCGCCAGGCGCATAAATATCGAAGCAAACATTTGTGCGGATATTATAGTAATTTATGCTATATCTGATATACGATCACATAATTTATCTTCCCATTATTTTACTAGAACAACGAGAATGCGTATTCATAAACTGTTGCCAATATACATTTGATACGCGTTGTGAATTTTGCTCGTCGTGAAACAGATATGTGAGGTATTAACGAGCTTTGGCTTCAGTCCAACGTTTCTCGGTGTCCTGACTCCTGTTATGACGGACTCGTCTCTATCGACGGCTCGGTTAATGATCTGCTTTACATAAATATTGACGTTTTGGATACAGTAACGCACGACGTTTCGGGTTGAACGATCTCTCGTGTTTCGGTTGCGAATGTTACGCTTCCTACAAACGATGATGGAGGTTCTGTTACCGTGTTTTCATGTTTCTAAAATTTGCTTTGCGTTTGGCTGTGATTTCTTGTCTTCTTCAAGTTTTGTCATTGCTTAGCATTTGAAGTTGTCTTTAAGCTTGACGAAATTTTGTTTAAAGCTACATAATTATGTAGCCTAATTAATCTAATTACCTAATTAGGTTAATTAACAAGTGGCCTGCACAACAGTTAAACCAAATTTCAAATGCCAGCACGAGAATTCCCATGGCTGTATGAAAAAAAGCCTTGCCTAGCTTTTTCTTTTATAAAAAATTTCGCAATGCCTTGCCTAGATTTCTTTTTTCAAAAATTTCGCAATAGAAATAGTTGAAGTGTTGAGAGCTAGATGAAGTAAGTGATCTAACAAAGCAGATGTTACACACTTGTGCGGCGTGTGTCGCTGGGCACAATGAAAAGAATTGAGGCCGCGGTCGCCGGGTCGCGCGGACTAATCCCACGCGACCCTGACTCTAGTGCCTCGTTTTGTCTGCTCTAGCGAAAATATTACTGTGTGAATGTATGTCTACGTATAGTCTCTATCTTGGGGCATAAGAAGGTGTATTTACAATGACTTTTTTACTTTAGCGGTGAAGGAAAACATGATGAGAAAACCTGTAGGGCTTAAAATTTTTATTTTCTTATGTGTGTAGCCCGCCGATCCGCACTAGTTTAGCGTGGTGGATAAGGGCTAAACCCTTTCAGTTGTAAAGAGGGCCCGTGCCAATCAGTGGGACAACACAGGTACTTATATTGGCTGATTATGAACGATATTCCATTTCAGAGATATTTTTTATCTCAAATTTTAATGAGTTAACAAAGTAGTGCTGTCTAACATTATTACTGGCGTAAATATAATTTTTCACTTTTGCGAAAATTGATAGCTTACGAAATATGGCCTCTTGATACAATTGAAGACGAAGGACGAATCAATTTACAATTTTTTTCTCAATTATCCAATATGTTTCAATAGAATGCAATTAGGAACAAGCAAACGTGCGAACAATTAGTTCATTTTGTAATTCTAGCTGTAGTGCTGAGTTTCGAGTAAAGACATTGTTTACAACGAGCAACCAATTATTAATTTATGCTTTAAATTCTATAAGGATCGATTGAATGTTATGTTTTATATGCCATATTCCGGGAATCGGGTTATTGAACAGAGTAGGATTAGGACTTAAATCAATGAACTCAACACGGCTGCTCAATACAAGCGAACAAACGGTCTCGGGTTCGATTTTTGGGTTGGCAAAATGTAGAAGCACGGAGTCTAAATACATGCCCTAAAACGGCAATATAGTAATTACAATATCAGAACATGTGAGCGTACTCCTAAATTATTTTTCCTATAGCGAAAAGTCCAAAGATGTTGATAATTTAAAATTAGAAGCACTGCACTTTCCATAAGGTGTAATGTTATATGTTGAAACTGAAACGTTTCCCTCACCTCGTGGATGTTACCATAAACATATTATACACGTTCACGTCGTCGATCGCCGGTGAAGTTTAATTGTTTAATGGAGGTGCTATTTCGCGTATCGGCGTCACGTTACGCTGTGGGAACGTTATGAGACTCTGCAATTACATGAGTAATGCAACGGCCATGGAGCCGTGATGGAGAAATACGAAATATACACATGCAAATCTTTAACAATTGTTGTTAGAGAATGATGTTAGGAAATTCTTAATAGCAGAACGGAGTCTTCAAATGATCATTGTAGGTCCATTACACATATTAGGCACAGATCTATTCTAAACTTAGGAGTTTTAAGTTCACCACGATGGCCCAGATCCAGTTGCTAGGTTTAATTGGGTCTTTAAAGTTTCTATTTTAATAGTTTACATTGGGATTTTGGATCGATTAGCACGGAAATATAATTAATGTATGATGATGATTGTGAGATATTTGTGAGAGCGAAAAGTCTCTCTTAGTTTCTGATAACCCACGCCACAGGACCTGTATCCTAGAGTGGAGTCATTATGCATTATTATGTACTATGAGAATTGGGTGTATTAATTTATTTAAGTGTCGGCTTGACGCGTAATCATCAGTCAATCAAACCCTTAAAAAAAAACTTAATTACCCCAGCCTTTTGTCATTCCACTTGTCAGCACACAGGCTGTGCGCGAAGCCGTCCTTGCCGAGACAATGTGCGTTGTTAACACGTTCCCACGCCACCACCAGTTACCCACCCCATTGTGTGGTGTATACACCCAAGGGTCTCTGTATAGTGGCTGCTTTCGATACTGTTGGAGGAGGCTCGTTAACTCGAGGGTTTGGTTATTGCCTATCGATTCTGTATGAAGAGCGATGAGGACACACAGATAGTACTTTTTACCGAAGTTTCAATTCAGAAGTAAGGATGCTGTATCAGAGACATTGTAGTAGCATATAAAAGTGTCAGCCTACTCCTAAATTATGTGGGCTTGAGTGTTTTTTTTTAATATTTGCTATTGTTTTGGAATCATTCTGCAAAAACAATGCATTCTATGTGTCAAATGAGGGCTATGCAATAACCTTCGTTTAATACATATTTGTTATTGAGAAAATTACAATCTTTCTATAATACTGTGTAAGCCGCACTATTTTTTTTTTCTTTTCAATTGATACGGCTTCGTAAACCTTAAGTTCATTTCGTTAGTCTATTCTATTATTATGTAATATCACTGATTAACTAGATACAATGCATAGACTTATTGAAACATGAAATACGGTCAAAATAGTTCTGAACGTCTTTTCAGTTCGTTTAGTGTCAAATTAAGCCTTGTCTCGTGGTTATCAAAGGCTTTTTGAGACTTTTTAGCTCTCCAAAAATAACTAAACCAAAAAAACAATAACTGTTAGTCTTTCGTGTCAGAAGCCGGTACTAAGTTTACTTTGGCATGCAGGCTGTCATATATTTGGAATCATTATTGAAATACCATTTCCAACTCAGATGACCCCAGATGTAGAACCTATATGCAGTCATATACTTGATGGTCTTAACGTTTCCTATTTTCTTTTCCAGGTGTTGAAGGTCGCGCGGCACAATGCCGGAGGGCGTGACCAAAGACGGCAAGGAGGATGCCAAGTCCAAGAGCAAGGAGGCGTCCCCACGGCGCAAGCCCTCGGGCAACATGGCCAAGGTGAAGGTCAAGCTGCTCGACGACTCCATCATGGAGCTTGACGTAGAGGTGAGATAAAGATTTGTTAGTAGATAACTAAGAAGTGCTGGCCACGAGGTTCTGGCGCGTAGATAAGAATCTTTGCAATGGCGGGCTCAAACACTAGGCCCTCTGAATGCGAAGCTATGTGTGTATTCACAATGAATTACTCCTAATTTAATTAAGTTTGACGGTGAACGAAAACATCTTGAGGAATCTTGCAAGTTCTTAGGAATTGCCTATGTGTGTAGTTCGCCAACTCGCACTAGCCTAGCGTGGTGGACTTAACCAGATCCAGTTAGAAGATGGATGTAGTATAACTAGTAGGATGACCCAGTAGTATATGTATATGGTATGGTATATGGTCTGATGACGATGATGATCTTTATGATTCAAGTGCTTTAATCTCAAAAATACGGTTTGGTATTCCAGAGAAAGATTCGCGGCCACGAGTTGCTGACGAAGGTGTGTGACAACCTAAACCTGGTGGAGAAGGACTACTTCGGCCTGTTGTACAACGACCGCGGTGACCCTCGCGTCTGGATCGACCTCGAGAAACGAGTCTCCAAGATGCTCAAACGTTAGTACCACTATATTTGTTTTGGGAGATGATTCAAGTATTTCACTAAGTTTGCTTTCTATGGATATTTAAAAGGGAAACGTCTATTAATTTTATGTTACGGTATATAGTAAACTTATTGTAACGAAATATTTATTAAATACATAAAATGTTTTATAAATCACTTAGATTAAGACATTTCAAAACTTTGTTTTCCACCCTTTTCAGAAGGGATTTATTATTGGAATTCTAATGATGCCTTTTTCCAATAAGGATTCGTTAAACCTCGAAGTGTAAAGAAAAATGTCCGTCCGTGCAGACAATTGGACTAGGCTGAATCGTTTGCAAAAATCCTACGTCAGTCTAGTGACTTAAAGCTAAAGATCGTTACGTATTTATATACTGTACACGTTTAGAGTTGCCATAAGTTGTCATAGGGCGAGAGGCATCTTAAATTGTCATTACTTATACTCGGTTTACTGTGTGATGCTGCAAGCAGTTTCCGAATTACTAAAGGATAATTCACACGGTATCGAATCTTCAATCTTGATGAGTTCTCTCAATCTTTAAAAGGCAGTTAGGCGCTTTTTTCTATACATCTTTGCTCCACGTTTTTAGAGATTCAATATTTTTTCAACTCATCTACAAATAAAATATGTTTCGTTCACAGAGGAGCCTTGGACGGTAAGATTCGCAGTGAAGTTCTACCCTCCGGAGCCCGCACAGCTGCAAGAAGAGCTCACAAGATACCAACTCGTGTTGGCTGTCCGCAAAGATTTACTTGAAGGTAGACCTTTCTGAACTTCTATGTTAATGTAGAGAAGAATGTAGCGGTTAATGTAGATAAGTGAGACTATGTAGTGATGAAAGACTATTTTTTGTCTCTCGAAAGAAATTTCATTAATGGTTGCTTCGAAATTGGGAACGTATAGGGCGCAATTTTATAACAAAAGGTGGTCTACAAATCATCATTACCATCAACCCATATACGTTCCACTGATGGACACGTGACACCCCTACAAATGAGAGGGTTTAGTCCTTAGTCCACCACACTGGCTTAGTATGCATTGGCAGCCTACATATTTCCTTTTCTAAAGTCATCCAAATTATCTCAGTAATTTTTCATATATTCATGACAAATTTAAATACAAATGCTTCATGTTTAACACCTATCCTCCTCATCATATCTCAATCGTACACATTCTCTTCTGCAGGTCGCCTGCCATGCTCGTCGGTGACGCACGCGCTGCTGGCGAGCTATCTGCTGCAGTCGGAGCTGGGCGACTTCGAGGAGTCGGAGGTGGGCGCCGAGATGTGCAAGCAACTCAAGCTCGTGCCGCCGTCCTCTTGTACACCAGAACTTGAGGAGAAGGTGGTCGAGCTGCACAAGACACATAGGTATGTGAGATAGATCAATCTTGAGATAGATGGAGGAGTGGAAAGGAACTTCATCTAAGTACTGAAAGAGGGGGTTAGTTGTTGTGCGGAATTTCGTTTGAAATTTAATTGGGTATGGTTAGGCGAAGACTAGAATTTGTACGTCTCTTAATGTCTGATCTTATGTTGGCTGTTTGAAATATACAAGGAGATGCACCAGCACGTAATAATTATTGTCTGGCAATAAATTATTGTTATCGGTAATCAGTGAATACTTATTACGCCATAAATTTTGTAACTCAAACACTTAGACTGAACTAAATATTCGTAAAAAAATGTGAGATTTGCTTTATCGTATATGCTACCGTCGCTGTACAAATTTAGCCCACCAGAACTAGCAAGGAACATAATATAATGCCAATGACCTTGGCATAGACCCGTACGTGTGTCGTTCCTACCTTGTAATGAAATACCCAATCTATTCATCCAATCTATCTGTTCATCAGAGGCCAGACGCCAGCAGAAGCGGAGCTGAACTACCTGGAGAACGCGAAGAAGCTGGCCATGTACGGCGTGGACCTGCACCCCGCCAAGGACTCGGAGAACGTGGACATCACGCTCGGGGTCTGCTCCTCGGGACTGCTCGTGCACAGGGAGAAGTCAGTACCGACACTTGTACTAGGTTCACTTTGTAGTGGTAGGGTAGTGGTGTACTGGACTTATGTGTATTTTATATTATATTGACTAAAGAAAACATGTTAAAAGAATCTGGGTACTTGAGAAACCATTCCAAAAATAATCATCAAATCATCATTTAAATCCTCGTTCTATCCAAGCCATTACTAAAGTCAATATGTGTTTCAATGTAGAAGCCTTCGACATTGATAAAGCCTTAGAGCACTAGACTGGTTTATTCGAGTAAGTCATTTCTCGTAGTGGTTTTCTAAAGTATCCAGGTCAATGTGCAGTTTGGCTATCAAAACACCATGGCAATTTTAATTAGTAAAAATCCAACATACCTTACTTGTCATTTCTAAGGGTTGCAGAGATATTCGTTATGATAAAGCAGGCCAGAAGTGCAGATACCCTTCTTGTACAATCGATTCACAAGTCAATGTATAATTTTGTAATCATCCCTTCTAGATTGCGTATCAACCGTTTCGCGTGGCCCAAGATCCTGAAGATCAGCTACAAGAGGCACAATTTCTACGTGAAGCTGCGCCCCGGCGAGTTCGAGCAGTTCGAGTCCACGGTCGGGTTCAAGTTGGCCAACCACCGCGCCGCTAAGAAACTGTGGAAGACCTGCGTGGAACATCATACATTCTTCAGGTAGGTTATGGATGTTACTTGGTCTGATGGAGAATGTTATTTGTCTTGAAATGTTCTTTTAATGAGGTTTTGCTCTTGAAGCAAGTAAAATAGTTTACGAGCTATTAGGATTAGAAGCGTAATAAAAGTTTTTATTTGTTGTAGCAGTATATGGTTAATAAGTTGGAGGGAAAGTTTAGTTAAGGTGAATTTGAATTAAATAAGTATGATTAGTGTTTTCCTTTTTTATTTTTTGAAGTAAAGGCCACGTTTCGGCAAATGTAGTGTAGGACGCCTTTTGACTAGGTGACGTGACGATATTCGTAAAATGGCTGATAGCGGTTGGATGAGGACAACCAAAGATAAGAATTCACTAGCATACCCTTGGAGCGGAGGAGGCAGTAGCCCAGGGCAAATGCGTGGTGGCGGTGTCACTCGACATCGCCAACGCTTTTAATACATTGCCCTGGCCCTGTATAAATGAAGCTCTTCGGTACCACGTGGTGCCGCCCTATCTCCGGCGCCTGGTGCACTCATACCTTTCCAACAGGGACGTAGTGTATCCGGGCGCCGATGGGTGGCACCGTAGAGAAATGTCGTGCGGTGTACCACAGGGGTCAGTCCTAGGACCCCTCCTGTGGAACATCGGGTACGACTGGGTCCTCCGTGGTGCCAATCTCCGGGGCGTCGGCGTAGTTTGTTACGCCGACGACACGCTGGTGACAGCATGTGCCGGGACCTTTCCAGAGGCCGTCAACCTTGCCACGTTAGGCACTAGCCACGTGGTGAGGAGGATTCGGCGGCTCGGCCTCGCGGTGGCTCTTCAGAAGTCCGAGGCTATGTGCTTCCACGGGCCTCGAAAGAAGCCACCTGCAGGGGCCAGTCTGACGGTAGAGGGCGTGGAAATCCCCATCGGCTCCACGATGAAATATCTTGGTGTCGTACTAGACAGCCGGTGGAATTTCTGCGCCCATTTTGGAAGACTAAAGCCGAAATTGATTAGGGCAGCAGGTGCCTTGTCTACTCTGCTGCCTAATCTCGAAGGTCCCGGCGTCCCTTGCCGAAGATTGTTCGCGGGAGTTGTGCGATCAATGGCCCTGTACGGTTGCCCCGTTTGGGCCGAGTGCCTGAAAAAGCGCTGCGTGACCCTTCTGCGGCAACCGCAGCGGGTAGTTGCGCAGCGCATGATCAGGGGCTATCGCACAATTTCCCATGAGCTGGCCTGCGTATTGGCCGGTTGCCTTGCCTGGGATCTTGACGCCAGGGCCCTCTCTTCAGTTTACCACTGGCGAGAGGAGGCGTCTCGACGTGGGGAACGACCGGCCCCAAGAGAGCTAGAGGCCAAAAGGGCCTCCTTACGTTTGGCCGCCGTGGAGGAGTGGCGTTCCAGGCTGGTCAGTCCGAGTGCTGGGGTATGGACCATAGCGGCAGTGCGCCCTGTTCTCAACCAATAGTTGGACAGGCGCCACGGCGTGATGACATACCGCCTGTCACAGGTTCTGTCGGGACATGGTTGTTTTGGCTGGTTCCTGTGGCGGGTGGCAAAAAGAGAAGAGTCCGCCGTGTGTCACCACTGTGACAACTGTCCGGAGGACACAGCCCAGCACACTCTATCGGATTGTTCAGCCTGGGACGAGGAGCGAAGCGCACTCCGCGCAGTCATCGGAGCGGACCTCTCACTCTCGGCCGTGATTCCTTCCATGGTTGAGAGTCAGAGGTCATGGCAGGCGATGCTCTCCTTTTGTGAGACTGTAATGTCTCAAAAGGAGAGCGCGGGGCGGGTTCGTGAGCAGAACGATCCTGCCCGCCGCCGCCAGCAAAGAAGGAGACGCCGGGTGACCGAGTTCGGCTAATCTGGCGTCCCCGCCCTGTGGATTGGGGGTGTAAGAATTCCGCCACGGTATCCCCTACCTGTCGTAAGAGGCGACTAACAGGGGTACTGGGGTAGCAGGGCGTACTGCGGGGGCGGTACCCTATGATAGCAACCCCGAGATTGGCGGCAGAGGACGTGACCTCTTAACTGTCGTGGACGTTCCCGAAAGGCGAACGTCCAAATAGATTAAGTGGAGGGCATACTAAGCCCTCCCAATTTGGAGGGGTCCAAAATTGGACGGTGCGCTGGGCGGCAGCGGACCATTTAGGGCACTTCTGGCCCTGAGATGCCGCAAAACCGCCCTAAATGCGTGTGATGGTCACCGAGAGGTTTTAGTCGGTATGCTGGCGTAGCCAGTGACCCCGACATACCCCTTACGGCCTCCCCCGAGGTACCGAACAGGGGAGCTTAAGGCGCTTTCCTCTCGTGATAAAAAAAAAAAAAGCATACCCTTGGAGAGGCCTATGTTCAGAGATAGACGTGAAAAAGGCTGTTGTTGTTGTTAATGATGATGATGATAGTGACAATGTCGGTGACGCTGATAATCATACTGATGATAATCATGGTGGTGACGATCATGACGATGAAGATGATGATTTTGATGTTAATGATGATTTGGTTAACACCTGCGATCTTATAAGGACTAATATCTCAAAGTATAACAAAGACGAGACAGGGCTTAACAAAACATGCCTCACTCGCTGCTATACCCCGTGTGCGCAGACTGACGAGCCCCGAGCCGGCGCCCCGCAGCGCGCTGTTCCCGCGGCTGGGCTCGCGGTTCCGCTACAGCGGGCGCACGCAGTACGAGTCGCGCGCCGCGCTCGCCGCCCGCCCGCCGCCGCACTTCGCGCGCACGCTCTCCAACAGGAAGCTGTCCTCGCGCAGCATGGACGGTCAGTACTACTGCTTATATGGAATTCTATGTTCGTGCTCTTTACCAGGCTCTTTTTACACTGCAGCAGCTCCAGAGTCAGCTGTACATTTGTGCTCTTCAATAGGGATTTCTTCCTTGTTACATGTTTTCCCTACCGTACTACCTAAAAGCCCCGCGGCGCAGTTGGCTAGACCAGTGCCGTGACTAGTATCTAGTTTTATCTCATGCATGGTAGCTAAACCTGGTTAGAACATTTATCAGGGGCACAGTTTTGAAGGCTCGCACCTGGTGCATAAAAGGCTAGTTGAGGCACTGGGCTAAACACCAGCTTGCGAAACGTGAGGTCGCGAGTTCGATCCCCGCACCGAGACAAATATTTGTATGATCCACAAATATTTGTTTCGGCACTAAATGTTTGTGAGACCGAATAGTCTCTCATAGTTTCTGATACCCACAATTCAAGACTCATGTGTGTGACTGTTGGGTGTATTTAATAATACGGCAATCAATATCATGACGGTTTTAGCTACTTTTAACCCCGACCAACCTCCCGATTATATGTAGTAAAGCTATATAGGAAATATTCCCCCTTCACGAATTATAGACGTTCCGTTTTTTTCCTTTCCAATTTACTTCGTTCATTCAATCTTCAATGTGCCTTCGTTTCCATTCTCATACCCAATTTCCTCCACCTTACTACAGTTCCTTTCCTTCTGAATGCATATTTAAAAACTTAAGCTGAAATTATAGGCAACCCACACAAGAAATCTATGACAATCTGCGCATTAGATAAATACATTGTATCTACGAACCACGGCGCCATATAGACTGTCGTACCATCTAAAATAAATATGTACGTATCGCGAGAGTTGCTCGACGACATTCCGCCCACGCACATACTATATCTCATGTGCACCACTGCTATATTGTTGAACATTACATTTGCATTCGACGGAGTGATTTTAGCGATGACATTTTGTACTGAGACTGGATCATGGGTTAATTCGAGATGTGATGCGTGACCACTTACGAACTATCGAAGATTTTATATTTTTTTACTGACTGCGGTACGAGTGGGCGAATTTGATCTTAACTTTTTGAATTTTTTTTGTTTTTCTTACGGCCGGATTAAAATTAGAATACATCGCAATCGCTTTTCTGAGGCTTTTTTAATAAGCCCAAATACGTCCAACTAGTGGGCACGGACCTTGTCTACAACTGAGGGATTGCCCTAGTGTGGTTTGGCGGACTGCACGGCTAAGGAAACCCAAAATGTGTCTGTAAAACACCAGTAATGTCCTCTTCAATGTCATTAGACTTAAAGAATAGGGTCAAATGTGGATATTAAGACATATCTCTACCTGCGCCTTTTGAGATACAAGAATAGTTCACGTGTAGTATCTTCCGTACTATTTTAGAATATATAAAACTCAATCTATATTAAACATTCAATCGACATTGTCCTGTCACGTACGTAATAATGTATATTTAAACACACAGCAGTCATAACTTTTTCCATTTGATGTGATCTCACAAGTAAACAGAGATGAGATCATCGTCCACCGAGGACTCACCTCTGTCGCTTTTACAAATGAATTATCACATTAAATGTATTCCAAATGATTCTAATAATACTACCGATAAACAATTTTTATGTGGTCAGCTTAGAGACTTTTAGTGTGATGCTAGTGATCCAATATTTTAATTTGTTTACTTTAACGTGAAGAAGATCGTCGAAAAGAAATTTGCACATGTAAGATTTCTTAGGTCCGCCAATCTGAATTAGGCCATCGTGGTGGACTGTCCTAAGTCCTCCCAGTGGTAGAGAAGGGCCATTTGATAAAATTCTAAAGCTTTCTTTATGCTGTTTTCTTCATTTTCTATTCCTCACCGTAAATGCTGAAACAGTGTCTCGGACAGGACTGAAGAGCAGAAGAATAGAAAATATTACCCGTTCTCCTCGGTTTCAACCAGGTCAATTTTGCGGGAAAAAAATTGCCTATATGTTAATCCGGATTATCAGCTACTTCCATACAAAATTTCATTAAATTCCATTCAGTAGTTTTCGCGTGAATGCGTAAATATCCATACAATCATCTATCTATACAAATCTTCGTCTTATGATAAACTGTACAGCTACATGTACTGTATGTCTCTTGAAACAAGGAAATGTTTATCCACACACCCGTTTATCGAAACTATTCAAATATCCTGTTTGTTTCCCAACACTTCTGTGAAGCTCTTTACATTCCAATCTATAATATTACTCGGAAGACTGTTCTATTAAAATAATATAAATACAATTTTAGACATACGTAAATATGATCACTGTTCTATATCTCCGAAATGGTAGATTAAAATGTTATGATTTTTTTAACGTGCATATTAACTCCTTACTGCTATATGTCTAAAGCGGTAAACAGATGAGTATTACTATCTAGATTCTACTATCACGATTTTCCAGCTAGTTGCTGTTTTAGTCTAATCTATTTAATCTCGTGAATGCAAATTTTGCTCATTAAATTTTTACACCACGCAAAAAATAGCGGGTTCGTACCTCGCACTCGCATTGGTGTGATCCACAAATATTGGTTTCGGGTCTAGATGTTTGTTAGACTGAAAAGCCTCTTGTTGTTTCAGTTACCCACGACACAGGATTTGTATCCTAGTGTAGTCAGAACCATTTTAGCAACTGCTACGTGTATTTATTTCAAATTGTTATAATAATGTCAACTGTATGACAATCAGAATCGTTTCTTGCCTGTCATTGGCTGGGTCACATTACCGCGCCCTTGTATATAAAGAAACTACAATGGACAAATTAAGTAATTCCTAAAATCCGCACAATAAATGCTTCTGTACATCAATCTAGTATCACAATGTTGTTGAAGGACGATGACATAATCGTTTGATACTACGCGAAGCTTCATTACTTATTTGTATGAGCTGATATTTATGTGCCTCGTATAAATCAGCCCATATATGTCTCACTGCTGGGCGTAGACCTCTCGTTGGACACTTGTGAAGTTTTACAAAGGAGATTGTCTATTTTGGATAATATTGCTATAGACATTACCACTGGTCTTTCTGTCAGCGCTGCTTTAAGGAGTGTTGACTTGATTTCGAAGTCAATTCTTTAATATTAAAGTAATAACCAAGTATTTCAACCATAAGTTTCGAGATTTCTACTAAAGCAGGTTTTTAAACACAGCTAGCAAAGAACGTGTTGTAATGTGGCAATACACCTCATTCTATTTTTTTAAATTGTATAATCTGACTATGTGTTCAAATATTCGCTCATTTTTACTACAAAACTTTCTAAGAACAATATAATGTATGTTTTATTTGTTTCGCTAAAAGGTGGTAAGTCACCGGCCCACGATCTAGGTGCGTGTAATACAACTATGTTTACTCATGCAATAACCAGACGGCTCGTCTGTTGTGCTGTGTGGCTATTTTCGGTGGAATCTTTGACCCTATACGTATGCCGTAAAATTACACCATCCATCTTCACATCAAACGAATCATTTGGTATGATACGCACGCGTAGCAGTTCTGTATATTGAAAGAGAAATAAAAATGTACCTATATATTAATTCTTTTTATCTCACCTGAGATGTAATGCTTAAAATCGGAGATTTAAGAATTGAACTCGGGGCCCGTGATCGTACAAGTTATTTCAGTGTGCAGAACTAATAAACCGATTTTTTGCGTTGAGTTATTTAATTACCATTGTAAATAACCGACTTCATACAAACCATTCTTTATGTTTAGTCAAGTTAATAAAGAAAACTGTAAATTGTATGCTCTTCTCTGCCTACCTCTCTAGGGGAAAAAGGATGATTATTTACGTATGTACGAGTATATGTTAACCTTAATTGCACAATACATGTATTTAAATAACTTTCGTCATAAGATTAGTCACGCGTTATTTCTTTTAAGCAATTAATTCTGTTTACCCCGAGAGAGCGCACTGTTTCCCGCGAAAAGTGATGCTATCGATGTATATAAACATTTGCAACGATGACAACAAACAACGCGACCGGAGACGCGATACAATTATTGTCACTATGCCAGGGTGCAATGGAAATGTTCGTGCGAGAGGGAATCATTATGTTTATAGACGAAGTGGAAAGAAAAAATGAGAATCAATTCTCACGCTAATACGTATTGATAGATGAAATGGTTACCAAAATCTCTGACCAGGAAATATAGTTGAGTCTGTCGATTTGAAATAAAATTACGATGACTCTTGCTCCCAAATCATTTTTGTAAAAAACGTTATTATAACGTAAAGAAGTATCTTGTACACGGCAAAATATAATAAACACGAATATCATCATCAACTCAGACAATATTTTTAGTCTAGTAAAACTAATAGAAGTTCGAACCGGTTACACCGTTTCATTGCATCAGAATTTACTCACAAACACAACATAATAACTAACTAAAAAAAACACATAAATTGTTTTCGCATTCCCGTGAATCAACATATCGAAAGGTAAACACAAACTAGGCTGAGTCACTTTCGCACAGTGCGGTCCATGCCAAAAAACTAGTACTGCATAATAGTGATGTAGGCGATAATAATACTTCGGTAGTCACGGGCCGGCGAGCTCTACTGACGCACGCTACATCTCATATACATTGAGAGTCTGACGGACATCGCCACTCGCGGACTATCGGTCGAAATAAAATATTTAAACAGAGCTGAAAAACTCGTGCCTACACACAGAAATTACAAAGAAGTAGTAACTTGTCTGGGGGAAGAGATTGTGTTTGTAGCAAGTGGATCGAGTGTTTGTGGTTGTGATTAAAATGGTGTTCAACGATTGTTGGAATCCTAGCTGCACCTCGTGTGAGTTTTGGTTAAATAATTTTTTTATATATAATTTGGATACCCTTCCCGAGCTAGACCAAGTGTTATTAAGTTTCTCTGTACAAAAGAAACCTGTAGGAGCACGGACTCTAGAAATGTGGCCACCAACGGCAATGGCCCTTTTATACATGAGAAATATATTGCTCTGAACAAGTTTTTAAATTTTTAATTATAAATAATCATTTTTCTGTATACTTTTATGTTCACTTTTACTGTTTAAAGTTTCTACTTGCCGGTTGTAGTGTTATTTCTCTCCTCAATTTCCTATCTTCACTATTTTTTGTTGCATTCTTCAAGCCTACTTCACTTGTCACTTCACTTTTCACTTTCCACTTATTTATCCTGCACTGTACTATGGAATCAGTTCTGCAAGTAACCATTGAGGAAATGAAAGAAGATTTCCTCAAGAGGATGGCTGCCTTTGAAGAGGAATTACAGAAGTCCACTTCATCAACTCCAGGGATCACCACTTTAGCCGCTGAGTTTGCCACTTACAGGAACTTCATTACCTCAACTCTAGCTTTGCTGCAGCAACAAATTGAAGCCTTATCCTGCCAAGTGGATAATATTGAGATGCATAGACGTCGTAAAATTTTACTTTTTCATGGCATAGCTGAAGTCCAAGATGAGAACACCGAACAGTTGCTCACTGATGTTGTTGTACAGAAAATTGGTATTCCAAATTTTAATACTGAAGACATCAGACGCTGCCACAGGATGGGT
The DNA here is from genome assembly GCA_030295005.1 of Cephonodes hylas. Taxonomy (NCBI): domain Eukaryota; kingdom Metazoa; phylum Arthropoda; class Insecta; order Lepidoptera; family Sphingidae; genus Cephonodes; species Cephonodes hylas. Next base: position 544,001 of record AP025383.1, read on the forward strand.
CGGCCATCAGCTGGTAAGAAGCCCCGTCCCATCTTGGTGAAGTTGCAGAATACCATCATAAGGAACAATGTTTGGTTTAACAAAATTAAGTTGAAGGGCTCCGGAATTACGCTGTCTGAGTTCTTAACGAAGAGTCGGCATGACTTATTTTTGGCTGCTCGTGACAAGTTTGGCGTCTCCAAGTGCTGGACCAAAGATGGAAACATTTTTGTGCTCAGTGGCGGTGCCCGACATCGAGTGGTATCAATCAATCAACTCAGTCAGATACCATTGGACCCAATCAAGCCAACTTCTGTGACGAAACCTTCCGTTGTAGCGAAGTCCAGACGTGGTGCGACCTCGAAAAAGTAAAGTAGTCTTTCTCAATCTCTTTTTATACTGTTTACTTAGTTTTTACTCCTAGTGCTTAAGATAAATAATGTTATGCTTCGATTTCACTTTACTTCAACTATGTTGTTTATTAATTTATTTGCTTTTAACTTTTTGCTCATGTTTGTAAACACAAATTACCGTCAATGCATTATTTGATTTTGACAGATGTCAGTTTACTTTTAATTTTTAAGGCTAAGGGCGAAGACATACTGCCTAATGTGGATTATTTCTTATGTTAACTTAAAATTATTTAAAAAAAAAAATTCACATAGTTGATATTATATCAAATTGGCTTTACCGTTTCTTTCTTTTGTCTCCTTTTTTCTTATTCTTTCTTGAACTTTTCTTTGAGTGGACTTAAAATATTTGCACTTCGCCCTTGGTTTCGCCTTTCTGTTCAATTTATTTACTTTATTTACTTTTTTACTGTCATGTATGCAACAATTGTTTGCCTGTAACTGTAAATTATTATTTGTTTCATAGTGCGTTCCCTTTCACTCAACCGGCAGATGGATGTATTGGATTTTGTTTTCCACTTTATATATATTTGTATTTGCTAATAATTTTATTAGTATTTATTTTTATTCTATCTTAGCATATTTTATTTTTTATTTAGTTATTTTTATTATTATTTTTTTTTTTTTTTTTTTATATTTACTGTTTTTAATTATGTCATCCTTAGGTGATTACAATGACAGCGACGATTATTTCTCAGCATGCAGTGACGATAGTTTTGTCAGTATCTCGCCTCTCTCTGATAATCTATCGAATCAGTTTTCTGATGTACCCAAGAACTTTAATGTAGTTCATCTCAATGCCCAAAGTATTCCGGCTCATTTCCCAGATATGCTGGCAAGTTTTGACTGTACTAATTTACATGCAATTCTAGTATCTGAATCTTGGCTAAAACCCTGCCTTAATTCAACTGCTTATACTCTCCCTGGTTTCCATCTCATCAGGAATGATCGCTCGGCTCGCGCCGGCGGTGGAGTTGCCATCTATCTCCGCAATTACATTCCTTTTTCCGTTGTAAGTATGTCACCTCAGCCGCCGCCACTCAATGGCGGCGAGCATCTATTCTTGGAGGTGGAATTCTCTCTTCAAAAACTTCTTCTTGGTGTATACTATTGTCCTTCGCTTCGTATAGACTTCTTTCTATCCTTTGAAACACTTTTAGAAAATCTTGTCCCCTCGTACAGTCAAACCATAATCATGGGTGATTTCAACACCTGTATCTTAAAAAATGACCATAGATCCACTTCCCTTCTTAATGTTGTCCACTCCTGTAATCTTTCCTTACTCCCTCTTTCTGCCACTCATCATTTTCCGAACTGTACTCCATCTCTTCTTGACCTTATCTTTGTTTCCTCCATTGATCATGTCGCTAGATATGGTCAATGTTCTGCAGATAATTTTTCCTTCCATGACTTACTTTATCTATCGTATCGTATCCGTCCACCTAAACCCACTACTAAAACTTTATTGCAGCGTAATTTTCGGGGTATGAATGTTGAGGATCTTCGCAAGGATGCTAGCAATATTGACTGGAGCTCACTCTTTGGTGCTGATTGTATCAATACCAAATTAAAATTGTTTACGGACAGCCTCACTAAGTTATATGATACACACGCACCCTTTCGTTTCATTAAGCTGAAACATTTACCATCGCCGTGGCTAACACCTGAAATCAAAGATCTTTTAGCTAAAAAAGCCCAAGCAAAATCTAGGTTTAAACGCCGCCCAAATGACATGAATTGGCAGAAATACGTGGCTATTCGGAATCACTGCAGTAAGGTGTGTAGGAACGCGCAACGCCGACACATTCACAGCTCTGTTGAAAACGGAGATCCAGCGAAGGTCTGGAAATTTCTACAATCTCTGGGAGTTGGTAAATCAAAACAAAACAACATTTCAAGAAGCATTGATTTAAACTCATTGAATCTTCATTTCTCAACTTCACCTGCGTTTGGTCGGGCAGTCAAAGACAATACTTTAAAACAAATTTATACCCGTAAAACTCCTGATTGTTCTCCTTTTGACTTCAATCAATTTGCCTGTTGTGATGTTAAGAGGGCCATAATGCAGATCACATCCAATGCCACCGGTAGCGACTGTGTCAGCCGTAACATGATCCTTCCTATCCTTGACGAAATCCTCCCCATTATCTGTCATCTGCTTAATCATTCCATCCTTTCAAATTCCTTTCCCACTGCATGGAAAGATGCTCATATTATCCCCATCCCTAAGAAAAATAATGCTTCATCCTTCACTGATTTCCGTCCAATTTCAATTTTACCTTTCCTTTCCAAAGTCCTCGAGCGTCTTGTCCATGCACAACTGAGCGATTACCTATCTAAAAACAATCTACTTAATCCTCTACAATCCGGTTTTCGCTCAGGCCACAGTACTTCCACTACCCTTACACATGTTACGGAAGATATTAGGTCTGGCATGGAGGAAGGGAAGTTGACTGTCATGGTTTTACTTGATTTCAGTAATGCCTTCAACACCGTCGATTTAGATATTCTACTTAGTATTCTGGGTTCTCTTAACATATCTCCAACGGCAGTTGAATGGTTTCGTAGTTACCTGTGCGGTCGCCGGCAACGAATTTGCGTCGAAGATTTTCTTTCTTCTTGGTGCAACACATCTGCCGGCGTACCCCAGGGCGGCGTCTTGTCTCCTCTACTTTTCGCTATATTTATTAACTCCATTAGTCTTCATCTACAGTCATCCTACCACCTTTATGCAGATGATCTCCAAATTTATGGACAAGCCACCATTGACAGAATCACAGAGGCAGTGTCTACGATAAATGGTGACATTGCGCGTATTTGCGAATGGAGTAGGTCTCATGGTCTAATGGTTAACCCATCCAAGACACAGGCCATTATTATTGGAAGCCCTAGAATGATTGCCAAAATCAACTGGTCTGATTTGCCCTCTGTGTCTTGTGATGGTATTCAAATTGCTTACAGTGAAACCGTAAGAAATTTGGGGTTGCATATTGATAGATTTTTGTCCTGGGGTCCACAACTGCGTGAGGTTAGCCGTAGGCTTTTTGCTTCAGCGGGATCCTTGCAACGATTGCGCAACCTTCTGCCCATTGCAACGAAAATTACGCTTGCGCAAACACTTCTTCTTCCCATCCTTGATTATGCGGATGTCAGCTATCTAGATCTCTCTGAAGAACAATTAAACAAACTTGAGCGTCTCCAAAATTTTTGTATTAGATTCATATTTGGTTTGCGTAAATATGATCACGTGTCTGAATTTCGAACTCAGCTCAAGTGGTTACCTATTCGACTTCGCCGGAATACCCACGTTCTTTCTCTTCTTTATAACATTCTTTTTAATCCTCTTACTCCTATCTATCTAAAAACTCGTTTCCAATTCTTACATGATTCTCATTCAAGGTTCTTGAGGTCATCAGATAACTTGAAACTCAAAACTCCAGTCCACACTTCTACTTACATGGACAAGTCGTTCACTGTCAAAGCGGCTAGATTGTGGAATTCTCTTCCAGTTTCCATAAGACTGGCTAAATCACTGCCATCATTTAAAAGGATGCTAAAAGAGTATTACTTATCCTCCTAAATGAAGATATTATGTTTATTTATGTTTGTATGTATATATGTATGTTTGTATGTATGTATGTATATATATGTGTATGTATGTATGTTTGTTTTTAAATATATATTTTAAAGTTCTCTGTTATCTACTATTATGTCACCTTTGTACACTTATAACTACCTTGTCTGTACCTGCTTTTCCATACCTGGTTGCCTGTAAGAGATCGCCCTAGGTGATAAGGCCGCCTTTTGTACCTATCTATAATATTGTACTTCTTTCCTTTATAATTATGTGTACAAAAAAGCTTTAAATAAATAAATAAATAAATAAATAAATATATTAAATATTACATTGACATCAATGTAATTAATAATTACGTTATAATACTGCTAATACTGAGGGATTTACTTGTCCTTCTTTCACCATAATGATAACACGTTCCGAAAAGGAGATAGTTTAATAAAACTGACGATTTAATAGTGCTAGTAAGAGTCTACTTGAATGAGATTATTTTAATTTTGACTTATTATTATTCTGCTTTACTTTGATTTTGACGTCTCTGCTTATCCAATTGAGAATGAAATATTTGTAATAACACACCGATCAATACCAGAACTAGGCATCTACGTATTATGCATTATCGTATTTACTCCCAAAATGTTTTCAAGTGGACTGGATCAACGAGGAAATTAACGCATTGCGTATTACATCTGTAATTTACTATATGTCCTTAATGCACTGCAGAAGGCTTGTTTATTACGTTGTATTCAAGACTCAGCGGTAAAATACAGCCTAGGTAAGCACCTAGGCTGGTACCTACGTCTTGGTATATTTAGGTAAATATACCAAGACGTTTTCCTTGCGTGTATGTGCTTAAGTTAGGAAATTCCTCTACCCCTTTAGTGATTTTAATTATAAACTTAATTTCCAAGGCTTTTGACTGAATATGGTGGTGGTACTTCGATAGAAGCCCAAAAACGGTACAAGTTAATAGTGTGATATCTAGTTTATAACTGTTTGTTGTGCGGTCAGGATATTCTCTATACATATGTATATTGCTTTAGGTAAATACAGATTAAGAGCTTGAAGATTATAATTCGGAATTTCGTAAGGTTAGCTGGGCTTTCGGGCTTCCATGGAAGCACCTACTTAATATTGTGATCTTACGTTAATTGCATGCCCAGCAGTAGGATATATTTATATAGGGTGTATTTTGTATTTACCATACCATCGGTATTCAATGTACATGGTTTGTATGAAAAACGTCAAAATTTTTATCATTTGCTGAGATTTTCTTAAACGCCAGGAGGTTTGCAATCACGTTAGATATTACTTGCCTCAGTAATGATAAAAAAATCATACCTCCACGAAAGCCAAACCAGTGATTGAAGAATGAATAAACATACTCGACCGTGTGTTCCATTCGCGGTAGTGCGGCGTGGCGCTTCAGTTTTATCGCGCACTGTTGTTGTTAATGGCGGAGGAAATACGAATTACTCCATTGTTTGTGCAATTAAAAACCCCGCGTGCGCTGGTTATTTGAGTGGAATGTTCTCGCCCCGTGTTGCTATGGAGCCAACGTGTAAATTTGCCATACTCCGTACCCGTAGAAACGTAATTTTGGGTTTATTTAACGTTTCGAAAACATCGACTGACTCACTGTTGCGAACTTATTACTTCGTTCCTACGTCTGCTAAATATTGCTCTCCTTGGTAATGAACTGCTTCTATAAGTAAAGTTAGTCCGCGTTTTCATCGTGACGGTTTTAAAACCAAAAGTACTTTCCGGGCCGCTTTTGACAAAATCGCATCAACCAAAATTCTTGTTTTAATCGGTCTCTTCCGATTCTTCGTACTTATTATTGCAAATTTCCTTAAAACAATCGACAACAAATATACCGTAATATACGAAGCAAGTAACAAATGCTACGTTTTTTTACACACTGCAATCCCAACAAATTCCTCCAAAAAATCCATCTCATGGTTGTCTTAAAAAGATCACCATGTGCGATGAGGCCGTCATTTATACCTTTATCTAACTATTACTCATTAATATGATCTACCATATCCAGTGTCCAGAAGATAGCCACGAAATCCTACGCCTACTGTATAGTAGTTTATGGACTAGATAGTATTCTACTTTCGAATAATATTAGAAAATAAAACAAACATAGATTCGTTCACCTCTACCCATGATTGAAGTCAGCTGACGGAAAAATCCGACACATCTGGCGTCTATTAATTTGTTATTAATTTTGTTGATGATTAATTGTCTTCAAGCGTGCGGTAAAGCATTTGTGCGCCATATTCACCAAGAATGGATTTCTTCAAATATATTGGCGATTGATTTGATTATAGAGCTATCTTACAATTGGGGTGTTGATGATAGACATCCTGATTTTGTCTTGTAAATGGTATTACAAATCAGAACTATAACAAGTATAAAAATATTTACAGATTTTTTCCCTACAATTATTTAGTATAATCTTACCGTTAACTCTATTTATTATACAGTTACAAATAAGTAACTATTCTGTTTTTTTTTAATTAGTTATAATTTCTTGCGTTTATTCTTTGGATTAATTCCTTTCTTGATTAAACTATTATTACTTTGATTCACCAAGCCATATCTTCTTTACCCCTATTTCTGTCCCAACGAAACCTTATTTTCTCCCACTTCTCTTAAATACTCCTAATTAAGGTCCTTCAAATCCTCGACTACCATTACAAGAGCTAATCAATTTTCTCCTTCTCTCCCCAGCCCTTGCAGCAGGCGACAAGGATGAGTCGATGCCACCGGAAGCTGCCAAGAGGCACACGATGCCGCCGCAGCCCGCGCCCAGACCCACAGTCACTGATAAGGTAACCACACACACAGCTACATACATTAAAAACGTAGGCTCCCTACAGTACGTCACGATTTTATCGCGTGTATTATAGTTGTAATTTTTTATCGAGGTACTAGTTCAAGCTCAAAGATTCTGATATAAATTATAATTATACTAGATGTTGAGAGCAGAATATTTATAAAATATAGTGTAGTTTGTAACGATGGTGATGAAGTAGAAGATGAAATTTTGTCATAAATAATGGTGTGGAAGAAATTACTGATGATGTCTTGTGATGTAGGAACTAGGACGTATATTTAAAAATAAGGAAGGATAAGTGCTATAGAAATAAGTAAAACAATATTTGTTTCCCTTGCTCTACTTACTAATTAATTTGTGGCTGTATCTCAATTTCTAAGTGTTGTTATGAGTCATAAAACAGTCGGATTAAACCAGTTACATATTAGGCGATGTTTAAGCCTATTTTTCGAAAAAATAAATCAAATAAATAACGAGTGGTTACTAAATAGTTAAAACTAAATAAGAATAGATTAGTTTTGTGTTTTTAAAATCGGTCAATAGTCTCATGATCGTATAGATTTTCCTACCAAAAATACACGTGGTACGATCGTAACATTTTTGCCAGTTTCCTTTAATTAATCATTAGGTGAACTCGAGTCATCTCATGTATTTCAACGTACGGACATAAACATGGCATGAGTAGAATCACTGCACGCAGTGTTTTAACTTCTTTTTATCTCAAGGAGGAAATTTTGGATTATTGGGTAAGAAGTAGGCTGATTAATTCCAATAGCTAGGTGACTCCTGAACTCTTTGGGCGTGCTACGTCTCAGAGAAATAGTAAGTTTTCCAAGTATGTAATCTGTAGTCGTTACTATGACTTTAATAGCTTCAACAACACTTCATTAGTTTTAGAACTTTTATTCGAATTTTAAGTTATTATAAAAGTAATGGACTGTACGCATTTTGAATTCTAACTGTTTGTGTTGGTGCAAAATTATAAAAAACCATTACAACCACACAAATATAACTGTTGTATATGGGAAATTGCTAATTGTAATAGTAGTAGAGAGTAGAAAAATTAATATTTATATTACCGCAAGTGGAACAAGCGAGTATCGAAAGCGTTGTACTAAAAATAACGGCATAATTTATACTGCCGAATTCCTGGAGCTTATAAATAATTTGAGTAACTACCCGACAAATGTGTGTTTACTTTAGTATGAGTAACGTCGTAAAAATGACTACTTAACATTCTTGCGAAATATATTATTGTTTACCATATGATTGAATTGTTTTGGTGAATTCATTCAATTTATAAAATGTTTTCAATAAAAGCAATAATGTTTTATAAAACTTGGTTTTTTGAAACGAGATACTTTACATAGTTTATATTATCATCCGCATGGTTTTGAAGCATCCTTGTGTGTTTAAAACTTTAAAGTCGAATTTGCTGTAATTTTCAATTCATACTTGGACAATATCAATCCTATATTCGACTAAGCAGATAAAGAATTGGAATGTATGAAATGTTATCGTTACAGGTAAGTGTTAAATGCAAGTCCTAATTAAAACTATTACAATTTTCATAAAAGCCAATTTACAAAAGCTAGTTTTCTCAAGTGAAGAACAGTCTTGGTAGAAATTAGTCCATAAACGTTTTTCTCAAAGTGTTAGCAGAAATGAGTTCGTACTACAAATGGTGTTGTATAAACAGTTCTGTTAATAACTTCACAAGAGGCTTGTAAATTCGTGCCCATTATCGGCGGTCTGGCAGTCAGCGAGCGATTTCGAGGAGTATAGCGCATAATATGCCAAATTGTTATTATGTATACGTATACAGGTGAAAATATAGAATGCATTGATTCTATATTAGGAATGTTTCTATTGTAATATGTCATGAAGGATGACTTTAGAGTGGTGTTGGATGCTGGAGAAAAGGTATTTATTTAATAACACGAAATTATGTTACAAAAAGTTATTAAATAATTGGATCATGGGGAAAGTAACTCTATTAGAAAAATGTTTTTGTAAACTAAATGCTTCTAGTTGATATAAATTGTTTTATATTTAAACTATTGCAACGCAACAGGTAGGGACAGATTGAGCTAGTGATCCTCTGTTAATAACAGATGAATGCAATAAAGAATATTATACAAAATTATTAACAAGAGAATCAAAGGCGCTTTCAATAGTAGGTACTCACTAGTAGGTAATCTTTGGAAGGCATGGACTTTCATGTCTATAGGATTCTAAACTTATACATTTCTCGTCAAGTCTACCGCTTAATTATCAATGCCATCACCACGATATCGTGAGGTATCTACCAAGGCTCCCACTGCTATCTGTCCCTACCCGACACTGTAACGGTGGTAATGTTAACGCGGCTCGGAGCAGCTCCGGCGCCGGTCGGGCGGCACCGCCAGCGCCTCCTCCGCCAGCTCCCTGGAGGGAGAGTACCTCGCCGAGAGGGCCGACAAGGTTACACACAATATGACCACATATGTATCGCATGCTATGATACCATTAGATCACATTAGTACCTACGCTTAGATAGTCTTTATATATTTTTTGTATTGTATGTGTATTGCTTTTATATTTATCATTATATCGAGCTATATTATAGCTTAAAAACCATGCGATCTAGGAGTACCGGGTTTCGATTCCTAGAATCGGATAATTTGGGTTTCTCTGTCAAAAATTCTTCGTAGTAATCGTGTCTGAAAATGTGTCTGATAGACGTCATAATCCTTGTTATTATAATTTATGTAACTTCCCCTTTCGGGGATACAAGCATATGTGTCTTAGTATTTATCTATGTAACATGTATGTAGTGTAATTTGTAACGCATACTTCGAGTGCAATATTTTTTAATGAAGGACGAGTGTAAAGTACAAAAATATTTTAAGCTTAATAAATTTATGTATACATATTGTTATAATATTCTCACTGCTATATAAATATTTTACACGAATATTTGTCTGCTCAAAAGCTTCAACTGCCTCAGATACATTACCCCAAAACTTGACGGTATTCAATGCCTTCTTAATTATTTTCTAATATCTTAATTATTGGCCTAAATTGTGACTCTGCATTTCCAGTTATTTTGTTTTGACCAGATATTAATGTATTACGTTTGGTCATTGCAGAAGCCGCCGCCTGGTGCCGTCAAGGTGATGCCCACTCCGCCAGTTAAAGAAGATAAGAAACTCGCCGAACAGAGGAAACCGGCTGAGAATGGTATGTTATTTGTAGTTGTGCATTGAATAAATATTTTTTTTTTCCTCGGCTTTTTGTAATGTAGTCCATTTATATCTATTCGCTTGACATGACTCTGATTTTGGGGCACATGTTATAGAAGACTGTTGGATTATTTTTCATAGTCAGATATAGTGTTATCGGTTATAGCTTTGGTACGAATCTCTTAGAACAGAATAATGGCAACAGGATCTTCTTTTAAAAGGAACATCTGAGGTGTAAACGTAACATATCACACGAAGTATTTACATAAATAAATTCACCCACACATAGTCCTCACTCCAAATTAAGATACGAGTCTTATCTAGTGGGGATGAGAGATTAGGAGAGACTTTTCGATCTCTTAAACACCCAATCCAGAAATAAAAATTTGTGGCTCATACATACATTTGTCTCCATGCGGGGATTGAACCCACAGCTTCCCGTTTCCCAAGCTAATGCCTACTGCGCGAAGCTGTCATTGTACTAATACAAATACATATGGAAATAATAATATTTCCAGGCACAGATACGTCCAGCGACCCCGGCATCACGAACAACGTGGAAACGACTCCGAAGAAGTCCAAGGTACGTTCACACTCCGCTCGCGAGAATGGTAGACGATACGTAGGCGTATATGTACTTATACTGTTGTCATGTTTCATACAATCTTATATTAGACAGCACCACTACTCAGTACTGGCGTGGATGATTGGCTATCGGTTGGAGAAATTAAAAAAAAGAAGGGGGGGGGGGTGATTAAAATATTTTGGGTGTTTTATTGATATTTCCTGATTGATAATATGTGGAGAAAAGAGAGAAGTTGAAGCCAATGTCCAGGCGATACACTGATTCCTCTTAAATTGTATGTGCTCATCGGATGTTTTAACTCATATCTCAATGCTTTTAATGAGTTAACTATGAAATACTTCCTATTGCATTCGATGTAGAGATCTGTTTCAAGTTACTTACTCGTACAATACCTTATACTGCATTTCAATACTTTTAAATAATCTTGGTAAATATAGTGATATTCAGCTGTTCAATTTGTAAAATTGGTGCTATATGGTTTTGTTTAAAATTTCTTTATAATTTTTTTTATAATAATTGGCTCTTTATAAATAAAAAAACTTATTCAAAATTCAGTAACGATCGCCCATCACTCACTGTGTGTGACTACACTGTATAATACAACGATGTACATACATAGTTATATATGTTAGATGATGCAACATATAGCGCGATGCATGTACATGCAATTTTATCTACTTTTTTTAGCCACGAGTTTTAGTACAAGTTTGACTTCTGAACGTTTACTAAATCGCAAATTTTTTGCACTTATTCCTATAATTTATGTTATGTTTTGTTTTTTCGTTTCTCCTTCCCGTCACCCATTCCCGTCCTGACTGTAGGGAGGATTCGGGCTGTTCGGTCCCAGAAAGGAGAAATCACCAAAGGAGAAATCCCCGAAACGTGAAAAATCCCCGAAGGGAGACAAATCGCCCAAAAAGGAGAAGGAGCCTAAAGCTAAGGTTGCCGTACTCGACACATCCAACGAAGGTTCTAACCTTGACAGCAGCCTGGAAAAGAGTCCAACCAAGGATGAAAAGCCCAGCTTCACAAAGCCATACGTGTACACAGACACAGAAAAGAGCCCAACACGATCCAAACCTTTCATTCAAGGTGGGTTCAGTTACGATAAAGAACCTATTTCAGAAGAAAAGCAACGCGGTGCTGATGCCCAAAGTCCCACCACAAAGAAAGCGGGATTGGCATTCAACTATGCGCCAGGAGAAGACAAAAAGGTGGCTGAAAGCGCAGAAAAACGTAAGACTCCCGAAGATCCGAGCAAACTCAAAACACCCGGCATCGATTATGTACAGTCTGCCGCATTGAAAGAGCAAGCAAAGAATATGATTGACCCCACAATTGCTCTTCTGGATGCTGAAAGAGCTCATCATGAACCTCCAACTCCTCTGCCAGTGGTAACTCCCAAACCAAACGAAGTACAGGTCGTTATAATTACCGGCAAATATAACCCGAAATCAAAGAAACTCGATGACGCAAACGGCACTGTCTTAGTTACCAAGGGAACGCTGAACAAGGCCAATGGAAAGATTCAGACTGATAAAGAACTTATTAATACAAAATCTGGTCAAATTTCCTACACAGATCCTGCTACAGGCAAACAAGAAGTTAAAAACGGACACGTTGACTCTAAATCGGGTCATATATTGTTCACTTCTGGTGTAATAGATCCCAACACTGGTAAAATTGACCCAACGTTGGCTCAACAGTATTGCTTTGTTGAAAAATCGAATGACAAAGTTGGTGCTAAGTCAGGCCGTGAAGTCGATTTGGTCGTCATCACTAGTAAATATGACGGCAAACATAAGAAATTAGATGCCTCTCATGCTCATGTAGATTTGTCAAGAGCAGTGGTCGGACCTGACGGCAACGTAAGTTCTAATTATGGCCTTATTGATCCCCGTAATGGAAAAATTGATTATATTGATCCGAAGACTGGTAAACAGGAGCCTAAACAGGCCTATGTGGATCACAAAACTGGTAATATTTTGATTACCACAGGTGTTACTGATCCAAAATCTGGTAAAGTTGATTCATCGCTTGGCCAACAATTCAGCATTGTTGAAAAAGATGCCACTAAGGCCAACAGAGAAGTCAGGCTGGTGGTCGTTACTAGCAAGTATGATTTGAAGAATAAGAAACTCGACCCGAACTTTGCTCATGTCGACTCTGTCAAGGGAGTGCTTAGCGGCACTGACGGTAAAATCTACACAGAATACGGTGTCATTGATCCCAGAACTGGTGAAATTCAAGTAACTGATTCTAAAACTGGCAAGCAGGAAGTCAAGCACGCCCAAGTTGATCCGAAAACCGGAAATATTCTTTTATTGTCTGGTGTTATTGATCCTAGGACAGGACAGCTAGATACTACTTTGGGACAACAATACAGCATTGTGGATAAACCAATAGACACTTTCGGCACTGTGCCTGGAAAGGAAGTGCAAGTTGTTGCCATCACAGGGAAATACGATTCCAAGAACAAGAAACTTGATAATCCCAACGGCTTTGTCGAGACCTCTCATGGTATTATTAGTGATAAAGACGCTAAAGTCCATACTAACTTCGGAGTTCTTGATCCAGATACTGGAAAGATACATTTCACTGATCCGAAAACAGGAAAACGTGATTCCAAACAAGCCCATATTGACAATAAAACAGGTAGTTTTATTCTTACATCAGGCGTTATCGATCCTAAGACAGGAAAGACAGATTCATCTCTAGCTCAACAACTCACTGTTGTTGACAAAGATGCACCAAAAGGAATACCAGAGAGATATGTCAATCTGGTCATTGTCACTTCCAAATATGATCTGAAGAACAAGAAATTGGACTTAACGAATGCTCATGTTGACTCTATCCCTGGGAAATATGGCGCAGACGATAAGGTATATACCGATTACGGTATTGTAGACCCGGCAACTGGTGAAATCACCTTCAAGGACCCGTCTACGGGCAAACAAGAAGTTAAAAAAGCGTTAGTTGATCCTAAAACGGGCAATCTTCTTCTAACATCTGGAGTTGTTGACCCAGTTACTGGACAAATTGATCCTACCTTAGGACAGCAAATAACGGTGGTTGACAAGCCGAAAGACAAATTCGCGCCAGTGTCAGGCAAGGAAGTCCAATTTGTTGTGATCACAAGTAAATATGATCCGAAATACAAGAAATTAGACAATCCTAACGGCCACGTAGAGACATCCCGCGGTGTTGTGGCTAGTGACGGGCGCGTTCACACTAACTTCGGTATCATCGATCCAAAGACAGGAAAAATGGATTATGTTGATCCCAAGACAGGCAAACAAGATATCAAACAAGCCACAGCCGATCCGAAAACTGGGCACTTGATCGTTTCCTCAGGAGTAACTGATCCGAAAACAGGAAAAGTTGATTCCTCCCTGGCCCAACTTATGACTATTATCGACAAAGATTATAAGGGAGTACCAGAAAAATACGTTAATTTGGTCATAGTCACATCTAAATACGATGTAAATAACAGGAAGTTAGACTTGACAGACGCTCATGTCGATACTGTACCTGGGAAAATCACTCCGGATGACAAAGTTCATACTGAGTACGGAATTGTCAACCCCAACAATGGCGAAATCATTGTTACTGACCCCGCCACAGGCAAAACAGAGATAAAGAGGGCGTCTGCAGATCCAAAGACAGGCAACCTTCTTCTGACTTCTTCAGTCGTTGATCCTCTGACTGGTCAGGTTGATCCTACTCTTGGCCAACAGCTCAGCATTGTTGAAAAGCCTAAAGACAGTTTTGCCACAGTTCCGGGCAAAGAGGTACAACTTGTTATCATAACAAGCAAGTATGATCCAAGGACAAGAAAATTGGACAACCCTAACGGCTTTGTAGAAACTTCTGGAGGTATATTAGCACCTGATGGTCGCGTACATACGAATTATGGTATCATTGAGCCTACTACAGGAAAGATTGATCATGTCGATCCGAAGACTGGCAAGAATGAAACCAAACAAGCTATGATAGACCCTAAAACCGGTCATATGTTGATCACTTCTGGAGTCGTAGATCCTAAGACCGGAAAAACGGACCCTACTCTTGCTCAGCAACTTACCGTCGTCGATAAAGACGCGCCGAAGCCCAGGTATGTGAACCTTGTCATTGTGACATCGAAATATGACTTGAAGAATAAAAAACTGGATCTTGCCAACGCTCACGTTGATTCAGTACCCGGAAAAACTGGAGCTGATGGCAAAGTTCATACTGAATTTGGCGAAGTGGATCCAGTCACTGGCGATATTACTACTATTGACCCCGTCACTGGAAGAAGGGATACCAAGAAAGCCACAGTGGACCCGAAGACAGGAAATCTTTCACTTACTTCAGGGGTCGTCGATCCTCAAACCGGCCATGTCGATCCAACTCTTGCACAGCAAATAAGCATCGTTGAGAAGCCTAAAGATACATTTGCGGCTGTTCCTGGAAGAGAAGTGCAACTTGTTATTATTACAAGCAAATTCGACCCTAAGAACAAGAAGCTTGATAATGCGAACGGTCATATTGAGACATCGCGAGGAATTGTAGCGGCTGACGGACGAGTTCACACTAACTACGGAGTTATCGATCCTAAGACAGGAAAAATAGACTACGTTGATCCTAAGACCGGCAAACATGAGACCAGACAAGCTGTCTCCGATCCAGCTGTAGGGTTCAAGTCAAATAACTTAATCCTGGCTTCAGGAGTGATTGACCCGAAAACTGGAAAACCAGATTCCTCATTGGCACAACAATTCACTATTGTTGAGAAGGAGACCAAGCCTGTTGAAAGAGAAATTCACCTGGTAATAATTACAACTAAATACGATCCAAAAACGAGAAAAATTGACCCAAGTCAAGGGCATGTGGACACAGTTAGTGGCACCCTCGGACCTGATGGCAAAATACGTACTGCTGTGGGTATCATTGATCCGGCAACAGGAGAGATTGTTGCAACAGATCCCAAAACTGGTAGACAAGAAGTCAAGAAAGCACAAGTCAATCCAGCCACTGGTCATATGGTGGTCACCTCGAACGTTGCTGACCCGAAAACAGGCAGAGTCGATCCAAACCTTGTACAACAATTCAGCATTGTCAACAAAACAGTTGTGCCTTATCACAAGCCTGCTTCTAAAGGTGAAGTCCGTCTCGTTATTGTTACTAGCAAATACGATCCATACACTCGCTCGGTTGACGCCGCTGCCGGTACCGTAGATGCTGCGAAGGGCTTCGTTAGCGCTGAAGACGGAAAAATACACACTGATTTCGGCATAATCGATCCACGCTCAGGCCAGATTCTTTACAAAGACCCTATAACTGGCAAACAGGAGCTGAAGCAAGCCGAGGTCGATCCTAAGACTGGAAACCTTATCGTTACATCTGTAATTGACCCGAAGACGGGCAAAGTAGAACCTAGCTTCGCTCAACAGCTGACAATTGTAGACAAGCAGCAAGTGTTGGTACCAGTCACACAGAGAGCTAGCGTATCCCCAGCTAAGCAGATTCCGGCTCCAGTAAAGACCCCGACTCCATCGCCGTTACAATCGCCAATACGTACATCGTCACCTGTTATTAGTAGCTATGCTCAGAAGCCAGCTCCGCCTACCCCTACTACGCCAAGGACTCCTGTTAAGCCAACAACAGCGCCCCCAGAGCCACCAAAACGCAGAATCGTTAAAATTATGGTAATCTTTACTAAGATCGATCCCAAGACGAAGAAACCTGACATGAACACCGCTGAAGTCGAACATCTTACAGGAATTCTGGATCCTAATGGTCTTATTGAAACTAAATACGGAGTTATTGATTCTAAACGAGGTAACATAGTCATCACGGATGCAGCTGGCCAAAAACAAAGCAAAGATGGAATAGTTTTAGCCGAAACTGGGCAAATATTTATTAATGCTGGAGCCATTGATCCTAAGACCGGCAAGATTGACCCGAACATGGGAATGATAATGAGCGTGGCTAAGCAGGACGATCCAGTGGTTGAAATCACAACCATCACAGGACCTTTAGATCCCAGAACGGGTAAGGTTAACATCGAACAGGGTATTGTAGAACACACTAAAGGAAAAGTCGATGCTGATACCGGTCACATTTCTACTAAATACGGAGTTATCGACCCGTCTAACGGCGTCATTTTCGTCACCGATACGTCCGATACCAAACATGTACACATCGACGAAAACAACGGCATCATAACAATTCAAGGGGCCATTGATCCTAAAACAGGTAAAACTGACCCTAAACTTGGTCAGATAATAGTTGTTGGCACTCACATTGACCCTGTTGTAGAAGTAACAACATTCGTTGGCAAATTGGACTCTAAGAAGGGCATTATTGAATCAAAACATTCATTGATCGAAAGTAGTACTGGACAACTAAATCCTGAAAATAATAAGATCGACACCAAGTACGGACAGATCGATCTTGTTAAAGGTACCGTCACCTACAATGATCCCAAAACAGGCAAGTTCGAAAGCCAAGATCTCAAAGTGGACCCTGTCACCGGTCAGTTTATGTTAAGGAGCGGTCAAATCAACCCGAAATCAGGCAAACCCGACAAGGACGTCGGCAGGTTGATCTGTCTAAGAATAATTCAGAATAAGGTTGATCCCGTGTCAGGTAAACAGATCGTCTCCAATGATCCCAGAAACGTCAAGGTTGATCCTAAAACTAACCAGATATGGGTGGCGGGACCAAAAGATCCGCACACTGGCGAAGTTCTCTATACTGCCGGACAAATCGACCCCGTTACAGGATATATCATCACGATATACGGTCGCACAGACCCCAAAACCGGAAATATTGTACGAGCTACAGACATCGACAAATCCCTCATCAAAGTTGACCCAGTTAATGGCCAAATCTACACAGCGACCGGAGAAGTAGATGAAGACAACCAACCTTTGTACTCAGCTTCCCAAGTTGACCCTGGTACTGGAGAAATCTATACTAAATTGGGTAAGATCGACGCCAGGACCGGCAGGCTCATCATTATCAAGATATTCGTCATCACACAGAAGGACGAAAAGGGCCGCGTGAAAGAAGTTGATCCTAAAGAATGCACCATTGACGAAGTCACCGGCAGAATCATCACCACGAAAACAGTGTACTTGTACCAGATCATCGACCCCATCACTGGAGAGACCATTGATGTCGACCCAGATGATCCACGACTCAAGGGTGCGAGAACTACTGTGACACAAACCATGACTTTGTCCGGCAAGATCGACCCTATCACTGGCAGGATAAAGACGGAGTATGGAGACATCGACCCCGACACCGGCGACATCGACCCCAGCACGGCCGTCAGAGACCCTGTTACAGGCCAACTCATTCTGCATTACTCACAAATAGACCCGTCTCACTTCGAAGACAAGAGCGGCAACTACACAATCGAGAAGGAAACTCAAGACCTCCCAGCAAACATTGACATTCAAACTGTAAATACACACAAATTCTCCACGTTCGGCAAAGACGAGAGTCCGCAGAGAGGCGACGAACCGAAAACGTTCACGGAATACACGACGAGTGAACACATTAGGCATCAAGGTTTCGTGTCTTCCACCACCCCTCTGTCCTCCAAGATCCCGATCTCGCAGCGGGCGAAGAAGACGCCCACACCGCCCGTGGTGGTGAAGACCACCACGAAGCAACTGCTCACCAAGAACGACGAGGGCGTGACGCACAACGTGGAGCACGAGGTGGAGAACCTCGGCACCGGCGAGGTCACCTTCTCCACTCACACCAACAAGGTGCGTTTCATTCTGTATGTTTCATTCGAATAATCGGCAAACGAGACGCCACTCCTCTCTTTATGTTTTTTTTGTTTTAATCGTGTGCGTTGATTTTAATTTTGGTTCATCCAAGCTTCACGGCTTCTGTAGTGTTTCCATGTGTACAGTAAAAGCATGCTAGTCTAACCTAATGTAGGCGGAAAGTGTTGAGCCCATGGAGGGCAAGAGTCCGTACGTGACGGCCCGCGCGGTGACCACGCGCACGGCCACCACGCACCACGACCTGGACACGAAGGCGCGCACGCAGCAGCTGGAGGAGAAGACGGTGGCGCACACGCTCACCTCGTCCGCCACGCGCCACGAGCAGCGCGTGCTCACGCAGCAGGTCAACACCACCGTCACCACCGCCGACCAGGTACGCGCACCCACGCGACAGCCGCACACACACCGGGGAACATCATCCGATTCTTTCAACATTATTTTCGTCCTATTTTCTGTTGTTTATTTTTTTGGAATTTAATTTCGCTTGGTTAATGACAGCTTTTTGTCAAAAAATTATCATAAAAGGCAGCAAGCTTTGAGAATGTCACAATCAACGCTTTTATTTCTATATCGAATAAGTTTATGAAATACTGCATCTGATTGGTAATTTGAAAACGAATGAAGCTTGCAGCATGGTTTGACAATGAATTGAAATCCTTAACTTTCTCAGTACTGGTTGAAATCTATTGAATTGTTAGTTTTGGGAAGAAAACATATGATTATAATCAGTTATTAATGGGGACATGATTAACAATCTCGGCTCAGAAAAATGAAAATCATGGGAATTCATGGGTTCGAAAACATATTAAATTTCATCTATCGTATTTTTGGATTCTAGTAACCAGTCATTTCTTTTTCAAAGTATTAAACTATAAATTTTAATCTGTCGTTGACAACCAGCATCAAAGCTGAAAACTAAAACTCATAATTAACTTAAAGTGTTGAAGAAAACATCATCAACAAAATCCATATTCGGCCATTAAAAAGCTGCCATACTGACCGCACGTTCTCTAATTTTCCGTTTGTTTTTTTTCTCCCCACCCTCAATTCCATGAACGTCGCATGCAACGTTAACCCGGTGCTAACTCCACGCCATTCTCACGGCACCGCGTTGTGGTAACCCGTCTGGCACGATCCGCCAGCTTGCCAGGCGCGGCTCAGCCAGTTCGCTGAGTAGCGGCGACTCTGGCACGCCAATCGATTTCGACGAGGCTGGCGGCGAAGGACATTATTACGTCACGGTAAGTCCCTCACCTGTGTGCCGGACTGGGGTCAGTGGAAGTGTTTTTGTCACAAACAATAAATGCAAGAGATGTAAAACCTGATGTGGTACACCCAGGTGTATGGAATATCGGGTTAAGTCTGTGTATATTCCACTTTATACGGGCTCATATAATATGTTTTTGATTATATTGGACTGAATTTAGCACCAGTTGCAAAACATGAAAAAAAAAATGTATTCTACACATGGAACGGATATAACTTTAAGTAATTTAAGTATAACAAGTTGGATAATATAAATGAAACACTTCTGTTAACTTTTACCTCAATTTTTATGTACCAGAATCAATTAATAAAACATATTTAGAAACGCTTTAATTAAAAACCATTTGTGTACTAACAAATCCACTGATCACAGTCCATTGAACACTTCATTTTAACATCATAAATGAACCACACTAAGGTCTATTAATTACAAGAATATTTTTACAGGTCAAGTAAGTATAGGGGGTCACACATGACATCTACAATGTAATGTATTTGGGATACAAGGTCTCCTAGTGACCTAAACTATTCTATTTTAAGCATTCATTTTAGTCCCCACTTGCTCTGTTAAATCTTACTTTGAACCCAAAGTATTATATGTTCAAAGTAGGATACAAAATAACACAAAAATTTAGATGAAAATTGTTTAGAATGTGTGAGTGTGTAGCATGTTAGCGATTGCGTTCGACGTTAGGTTGCATGTTGCATCCGATGTTACCGTAACTGATGCATGGAGTGTGATTAGTGTACGAAAGATTTCTCCCTTTATAGATGAATACAATGAACTTACTTAAGGTATGTTATTGGTTTATATTATTTATGGAACAACTATATGTATTGATAATGATAGTAGAGTCAATTCATAATTATATATCTCAAAATTTATTATGGCTTATTAGAAGTCAGTAAAACACTTAATGGACTTAACAATTTTTTAAAGAATAAAATTGTATTAAATCTATTATTTATTCATCTGAATATATAATATTAATTGTTTTTAATACTGAATTAAAAATATTTTTAAGTAATCTAATGAAACGAATAAAAGGTTTTTACATGGACTATTCCTAAATTTATAAGTTGTGGGGATGGCCTTCTGGTAAGGGTTTATGTGGAACCGTCTCTATTCTGTTCTATTTTAAACTATGAATTGTGTCATAGATAAAAATAAATGTTGGTGGAAGAGATATCTTTGATAGTAAACTTGTGCAACATACAAGTGATTGTAAAATATAGAACATCCTTTAATTTGCGTCTTATTGGCGCAGTTGCCATTACAAGTCGATTCATCATACCTCCCCTGTTGAGCACGGGACTGTCGTTACGCTGAACTAGCGTTTATAAGGATTTTCGGACTACACACCTAAGAGTTTCTAAGAACGTTTAGGTGTTCCATTTCGTCACATGTTTTCTTTCACTGTTAAAGTATGTGATAGTTCATTAAAAATAGTCCGATTATATCGAAATAATTTATTTGTTCAACCTACAATCATGTCGGCTTATAATAATTTATCTCTTATTTTCTGATAACTTCAAAGACGAGGGTATCTAGAAATCAGTATGAATCTATGGCGTATTGATTTAAAAATCTTACAATGTGTTTGCGAATTTCCCAGGAACCTGGTTCGTACAAGACGACGACGACGAGTACAGTGATGGGCAACGCGCCCTTCGGCAGCATGGTGCACGGCGCCGCCGCCAGGGTAAGCCTCATCATCATCATCAGCCCAAAGACTAGCTTCATAGATTTCTAAAGGGAGCGTCCTACGTTTAGCAAAGTCCAGGGGGGGGGGAGTATGGAATCTATGACTAATTATGTTTGATCTTGAGAGTGTCCCTAAGAAGGAAGTTTTTAGATGCTTGAATTTCAATAAGCACAAGGCTATCGTGGTCGTCCTGACCTCTTTAAATAATAAAGGAGGCATTTTAAGAAATAGATTTATACAACCTCAAGGTTAAGAAGAGTGGGGGTTGATAGGAGTTCCAATTAAATTTTGTTTGCTAAAAAAGTATCTGCTACAGGTGGTTTTTATGTAAATCAATAATACACAGCCACGGCCAACAGTATTGAGCACATTAAAAATTTCGCACGTGTAGCGAAAGTATGGGCAATGTACAAAGCTTTTGATTAAAGATTCTTTATATTACTTTTGGTATTATCCTAGTACCAAGAAGTTGTACTAAAGGTGTTGCAATATGTCTGTCCAGATGAGCACGGGCGCGGTCCCCGAGAGTGAGGCGGTGGGCGCGGACGGAGAGGTGGTCTCCTCGCAGACCATCAGCTCCAAGACTCGCACCGTCGAGACCATCACCGTGAGTACTACTTTATACTCACACGGAGTACCAGCTATAGTCTTGCTATATATATCACTTGCTTTAACGGTGAAGGACAACATCGTGATGAAATCTGCACACCTAACAGTTCTTAGGGATTTCTTAGGTATGTAGTCCGCCAACCCGCACTAGGCCAGCGTGGTAGACTATGGCCTAAAAACCCTCTCAATGGTAGAGGAGACCCGTGCCCAGCAGTGGGTGTATATGGGTTGATGAAGAAGTTATAAGAAGTTATAGAAGTTATAGTTTTTTAACGACGATCTGATGAAGGTCGTAGGTCGTCGCTGGATGCAGCTTGCCTCCAACAGGTCACAGTAGAAGTCATTGCGGGAGGACAATGTTCAGCAGTAGATTTCCTAAGCTGATGGATCGGATTGGGTCATTTTTTAATGTTTTATCAAGTTAATGGACCCATAAAAAAACAGGCAAAAATTCTTTTAAAAAAATCTTAAATGTAACGTTTTTTAATTTGGCATAACTGAGGTGAATGTTCGTATAAGTAAGGATGTCGATGTTTGTGTGCGCAGTACAAGACGGAGCGCAACGGCGTGATCGAGACGCGCGTGGAGCAGAAGATCACGATCCAGTCCGACGGAGACCCCATCGACCACGACCGCGCGCTCGCCGAGGCCATACAGGTACACATCCAATATATCACAACGGCGTTCTTCTACACTGCGGTTCTAACGGTGTTTTCTTCCCCGCTCAACATTTTTATGAAATCAGCTTTCATCGGCGGTATTTCCAAATGAACATGATTTAGGGACCTTCAAGAAAAGAGGCTATACTTTCCTCAAAGGCAGAAAACACCCCGATAATTACCTCGGTATTGTGGGTGTTCATGGGCGGTGTTGACCACTTAACATCAGGTGACTCACTTGCTCGTTAGCATCTTTCCCCATTAAAAAAAACTGATGTAACCTTTTTCAATTGCAGGAGGCCACAGCGATGAATCCGGATATGACCGTCGAGAAGATCGAGATCCAACAGCAGAGCACGCAGCCCTAACGTGTCACAACACTAGCCGGCCACCATCACCATCACCATCACCGCACAACACTAGTGCCGGTCACCACGTCTACATACGTTAGCATGTAAGAACACTGCGAATATTACTCTTAAGTTATTAAAAAAACATTTATATTGAATAATTAAATTTACATTAATTATGTTTAATATCGATGTTGTGACGAGCTGCGATTGTTTTATCGATAAGGACCATCGATTGTTTTCATCGATGCGAATTGATATTAAAGTTCTTTTTTTAAGTGTAGGCTAAGGCAAACGCAAGCATCCGATCGGCAAGGCTTCGATAGTTGAGGATAATGTTGCCATAGTAAAAAATATAAAGTGTTCGTGTTATCTAAAATGTATGATAAATCACATACATCGTTTGTGTTTGGTGGATTCGATTCGATTTTACTTAAATAAGATAAACTTTTAGTCGTCCGATCCGTTGTGATCGTGGACTTAAATATATTTGTTGGTACATTTTGTATAGCGTCTTTTCGATAAAGTAGCAGAGAGTGATTGTTCTACAACAATCGGGTCTACCAAACACAACAGTAAGATCTTTTATATACGTGATAGCTTTAAACCCATGTCACACGAGTTAGACCACCGTTTTTTAGATTTTAAAATGGAGCCTATGTTTTTTTTTTTCTTTTATTTCGTTTTAAATTTTCCAATATAAACAATACAATGTAGCGCGGGACTAATTCGAATTGTTTATTTATGGGGTGACTTGTGACCTTTTGCAAATGTTCACTTTTATCTATATACCGCGGTTAGAACTTCAATTAATTACGAAGTCCGAATTTAATGTGTTTTGTCACGTAGATGTATGTTAATTCAGGTAATAATCGAATTTACTTATGATTGTTTGACGTAGTCATTAATAGATTTAGTTGTATTCTCGAAAGAAAGGTCACAAGCGCCCACACAAAAAAATAACAATAAAATATTATAACGTATATATTATAAAGTGTTGCTAGAGCTAAATCGTTATGCTCGTTCAATAGTGTTGTATCATGTATCGATAGGAAGTATCGACTTTGGAATTTTTAAATTTATATCGTTAGGAGAAGTTAGTAATGTATTGACACTCATATAATATGTTTTAAAAGCGTATATTTACATAGTATGTATCGAGTTGTAGTGAATACCATTGTTGGACGAGGATGATGTGACGTCATATATAATCACCAATTAGGTGCTACTATTTAAGAGTTAGAATTACGTGCGGAACTTATGTGGAAAAAAGCAATTGGCGCGTGTAAGATCATTTTTATATGGCTTGGCTAATGCAGCGGGGCTACCGACTTGGTTCCGCTTTGACTTTTATGATGGTGTACATAAAAAAATACTCTTTTAATGAGATTTTGACTCAGGCACCATGCTCCAGTATCGAAATTGTAATTATATCGTTCTTGATAATTGATTTGAAATAGCCGGAAAATATACTCAATGTTACATTATTATGGTACTAATTACAAATGTTTCACATTAGAATGCGATAAAAGGCAACGATAAAGTTAGTAATGCTTTATTTTACAACTCAGATCCCATCACGGTGGATTCCAAGTCGATACCGCCACTCGATTAAGGCTTAGTTGGTCAATGTTTAGAATTTTCGCACCGTATATAAGGCCAGTTGAGCATTTCATTGTTTTTATAAATTTTCATCGGAAAATTTTTGATGATAACGGCACGACGTTAAGAGAAAAATGTTGTTATAAAAATAACTGGTTTTTAATATACGCTATTCGTCGCACGTTGAAACGTTATTGATAAGCTATCGCGCTATTGAATCATCGCATTATCATTTTTGTATTGTTAAAACAGGACATTCCAGAGGGTAGGATTGGACCTCGTGTTAGGGATGAAAGTCTAGATGTAAAGCTAGAACATGACACAAAGTGTTTTTTTCTTGTCTGTTTGTGTTACGACTTTTGCGAAACGTGGGACGGTAGAGTGGGTTGATTTTGACAAAAAAACAATTGTTTAACCTTTATGTGGTTTGTCTGGGGAATAATATTAATTCAAGAATAAATACAAGACCAACCAGACGAATTTATATATATAAGATTTCCTGTCTTCCAATCGTAGCAAGATGTCGCTTGCCCTAAAGCCGCAAGCTGTCAACTTACCAAGCCAACGCTTAAGACTGCTAGCAAAGCCTTCGTACTTTGCTTTATATGGACATTTGTAATAAAAACATACTGAGCCTTTTTTCCTATATCACTTTTGTATAAAACTCTATCCAAAATTCTCACCCAGAATCAATCCACTCTATGCTTGTGGTACAGACATATTTGACATTGTACAATTTATAAACTAATATATTTCTTACAAGCTAGATGTAAAACATTATTTTTAGCTATAAGTTTTTATGATTGAGTTTTATTGTCGCTGATTTTGAATCGGTTACATTTTTTTTTATTATTGTCCATTTTTATATTTTGACTTTTATTCTATAGATATTTATTTGCGGACGTGTCGCTCGATCTCTCGGCACGTTTGTGTTTGTAACTGACGACAGATTCGTGGATGATTGTGTTATTAAGGTGCAGTCAGAGAAAAGGGTCAATTTCTCGAGAAACAAGTGTTCAAGTACATTTTTAATAAATCTACTTAGAAATGCAATTCGTTGTAATTTTTCTGTGACTGCATTTGTCCTCCTTCTTGTTTTAACTGATCATTTTCACTTATTAACGTTGCAGCTGTAAGATCTATGAATATTTTGAAAGTAACGTCACTATTGACAGATGTTTGACAGATACAGTTGTCAGAGTCAACTTGACAGCTGTCAGGAAGCGAGCAACGTTCATAAGTGGGAGTATTATTTATTAATATGAGATGTTTATTTTTGTATGAAGTCGTCCCTACTTATTTTATATTCGATGGAAAGGATAATCAGATAGATATTACAAATAAAGATGCTTTGTTTTAAATATAAAATTGTTTTATTATAAAAATACAATTTTAACTTAAATTATATGGCGCTTAGTAAATGCATTCTAACTTATAGTTTATTATTATATGACGAAATTCATATTAACAAGTTAAAGTTGAGTTATTAAGTTCAAAAAAATGATACGTCATCATTATCGAGTATATTTTACAAAGTCAAAGGTTTTTTTTTTAATTTGGCATAACATTGGGATAATCGATCAGTTAACGTTTAGCTAAAGAACAATTTACCACGCATGATTAAATATTTACGAGTAATATTTTTCCGGTTCCTTACCTAATGTGGATACTTTACCTCTTTTCATAATTCTCACTCATTTTTCTGTATTAAAATTCACATTAGAGTAATTTTTTATTGCCAAAATACTGCGGTAACTTAACCTCTTATAGTATTTTCTTCTTTCATACATTTTTTTCCATCAAGTATCCCAATACATTTGGGGTCCACCAATACTCCTTCATACCACATACCAGGGTACATGTTACCCGAAGAGTGCGCCGGGCCCCAGCGGCTGCAGGCTCTTGAGCACTCCCTCGGTGTTGCGGTACAGCGCGCCGTCGCCCCGCAGGCTGTACGGCGCCCTGGAGCGCGTGCGCAGGAACCACGAGCCGCGCGCGGTCGGGGGGGCGCTGTACCCCATCAGGCTGGAAGTTTTATATTGAATATTTATTATTAACTGTTATCGAAAACATTGTGAGGGAACTCACACACTTTAATGTTCTTGATTTTTTTTTTTTGGTGTGTGGTCCACTAACTTTTAAATCCTCTCAGTTGTACAAGAAGTCTGTGCTTGGCAGTGGGATGAATATTTCATGGGTTCTTTTGTTTTTTTTTGTCCTTTTCCTTTGAACTTTAGTCCGCCAACATTTTTGACTTTACTGTACGCCTACACCTCAAGGCTATCAGGTATTTGGAATATGGTCAGCATGCCTAATCAATAGTAAAACATGAATTTAGAGTAGCTTAACGTAAAAATTACACTCACACTGTGTCCCTCTCGCACTTATTCTGTCGGAACTGGTCCCAGCCGCGGCAGCGCACCGCCGGGAAGGCCTCCGGGTTCAGGATGGACTCCGAGTAGAGCGCCCACGCGCGCTCGTGGCTACACGTCTGCAGCACGCAGCCCGGCTGCTGCGTCCCACCGTTGGGGTAAAAGTCCGCGTGGCCTAGACATTCAATATATAACATTTTTAACTGGCATAAAGTCAACGACATAGTTCTTTCATATGCTTAGGCAGACGTAGTGATGGTCGTCCTGCAGCAAAATGGTCTGACTACTTCAGAAAAGTGGATAACGGATGGATGAGGGCTGCTCAACACCGATATGGTTAGCGCTTTCTTGGGGAGGCCTACGTTCAACAGTGGATGGCGATAGGCTGATTGAATAAGTATATAAAGTATCTAGTTCTTTCATGGAGATGTAAACCTAAATAAAAATCTGATTACAATAGTGCCTTTGTCAGTTAATCTAGCACTGCTCAGTCAATGAATTGATTTAAATTGATTTCGGTTAGATTCGACAACCCCGTGGCGCAGTTGGCTAGACAGCAGCTTGAGAAACGACCGGCCGCGGGTTCGATCCCCGCACCGAAACAAATGTCTGTGTGATCCACAAATATTTGTTTCGGGTCTGGGTATTTGTGAGACCGAAAAGTCTTTCGCAGTTTCTGATACCCACGACACAAGACTCGTATCTTAATGTGGCGTCACATGTGTGACTATTGGGCGAATTTTTTAATTACGTTTGATTGAGTGGAACACACTATTGCATGCTCCATTGGTTCAGTAAAATCGTTGATAAGTAATATGTAAGTCCACTTTTCTACTCATTTTTATCGCTATAAGAATAATATAAAAAATATAAGAATAATTTTATAATTAAATATATTCTTATATTTTATTTTTTAAAAGCCAATGGGTTTGTGATTACCGTAGTTATTACCTGCCTTAGTTTCCGATCGCGGTCTGAATACATTTACAAAAACCATTTACAACCAAATACTACGCTTTTATTACTTTATACCCTATATAAGTTACTTACCCGCTGGTTCCGTGATGCCCAGAGACCCATGTGTTGTATGGATAACGTCCACAAACTCGGCGTCAGTAGCGTTGAGTTTGAGTTCCGAGACCGCGTTGTAGAAGCACGGCCCGGCGGGGTCGAGTCCGGAGATGCGGCCGACCCGCAGCCCCGTGAGGCGGCTGAACTCCTTGCCGGTGAAGCCGGAGATGTGGGCCCCGAGACTGTGACCGATTAGATGGACTGCACTCGGGTTTAGGCCGTCTGTAAAGAGATGGAAGTAAATAATTTCATAAAAATGTAGAATTAAATTAATGTGAATTTCCACAATTCACAGCTGCTAAGCCCCATGCTAAGCTGTGGTGGGATGATAGATGTTCTCTACTGACTGAGACAAGTTAAGTTTTAGTCCACCCCGCTTGCCCAGTGCGATTTGGTGGAAACTTTGTCGTTTCTTAAAACTTTTTTTGAACTGTATTGTCATTAAGTAAGTGTGTCGCGGTTTATTTTAATTCGACCAGCTATTGCCCGTAGGTGTAACTATAGACTTTTTTTTACACATTTTGCATTTCCGCTCCTATTAGTCTCAATGTTATGATATGCTTATAGTCTTCTTTAAACAACACATTGCTTTTCACAAAAATAATTTCGAAAAACGGTTCAGTAGATCAAGTGATTATCCCCTACAACTTCAAACAATTTGCCTTATTTTAGTATAGATTAATATCAAGCTCACAAAATAATGTTGGGTGTATAGACATAATTGCAATTTTTTTTAGCAATCTGCAGTCTACTTGAAACGTTCTCGGTTTAACCAAGTGCGATATTCATACGGTATCTATCAATATAGAAATAAATAAAAGGATATCAGATATACCACTTCTCCGTCCATTCGTTTAAAAACTGACTGCAAAGTGACTACATTTGCAATATATCTACTTAGTACAAGATTTGAATACATAAATAGGGTCTGTTTCATCTGACAAATAGGACAAGCATTTTATTGAGCGGAAATTGACTATACTTTAAATTTAGTCGGGTAAAAAATGTAGGAACAAAATGATTATGAGTTACCGTTTTTACGTGTACTGATTTTCGTTGTAGCTAAATTAAAACATGAAAGACTAATAAACTAATAGAACTTTTTCAGCACCAACAATCATGTAGGTTTTATAAACACCAGTGTTTGTAAGTATGTCTGTATGTTTTTACTTCTTACAGTCAAATAGCAGGACCAATTTTGACTAAATTCGCTTAAGAAGAAGATGGCACCCTGGATTAACACATACGACTTTTTATGCTGAAAAATATAATATCTATAATTTATGTAAAATCGTCCAAGTTACTTTAAGTCCTATTCCAACAATGACTTGTTCCGATAGTCTCATTTCGAAAAAATGTCACAATGAGCAATGCGCTTTTCAATCAATAAGATGCCGACGACGATCTGTAAACGCCAACTCGGGGCGCAAGACAAGAATAACAAATATATTCTAATCAGTAGTAGAGTCATCATTGTAGGCTACATACATACCTAAATTTGCTTTAATAGCTATGACCCGGCTTTGCCCGATTTTGAATTTTGAATTCTGTCCTCATCTCACGGGAACACAATTTTTTGAATACACACGTAACTTCGAAAGTCAGACGTGTGTGCTTGCGGTTTGAACCAGCAACTTTCGAGATTCTCGACCGGGTGACTAAATCTCGAGACCTATAGTGCTAATATCAGTAGAAAGTTATATTATTGCCTGAGAATCATAAGCGTCGCTTCTTCTTTTGCGATACCACATTTCAAAATATAATACTGACAATTCGTAATATCTTGTACAACAGTATGTGCCTTGGTCTTGAATTCTAGAGGTAGAAATATACCTACCTATGCGGATGCATGTGTATGTTATACATCCAGGACATAAACCCACAATTATAGAAGCCATATGTACAAATATTGATACACTAGTATTCCGCGCGAATTTCATTCATCAATTAACATCTATATTGTGGTAATTCCTATATGTTTTAATTAATCCCAATTGTCACAGCAATTATCTGCATTACACAGTAACTAGCGAACACATTGCGTTGTGGTACTGGCGTAATGATCAACATAATTATGCGATTTGTATACGCTGGAAGGCTCTTCGCTAAAAACGGATTGATTTATTTCCTAAAACTTTTGGTATTTCCTCGAACTCATGTTAGAACTTCCCGATAGTTTAGTGACAGTCGAAATATCTCAGTTGTGATTGAAATCTCATACAGTACTTCCTAGAACTCTGTTAACATCCTGATAGCTAGACGGTAGAAGCATGTTGAAATATCCCAGTGGTGATTGAAATTTTAAGCTTCATGCAGGCAATAACTAAATTTCCATAGAAACCCTAATGTGTGTGTAGTTACTCATATGTAATGTCTACTTAATAATTATTTTTTGCGAGCTCAGGATATACAATAGTTGATATTCTTGTTTCTATTAATAATCTTGTTTGACTTGAAAATGTATGTTGCGGAAACATGATACATAAAAAACCTTAGAATAATTACAAACGCGGTTTGATTAATATGAGTAGTGTGACAAGGTTATTAATAGCGTTGGAATAATATCTTTAATTCTTTAACGCTTTAACGAGTTTATAAATTTCATATATAAAAATATTTCCAAATGTACACACAACTCATACCTTTATGTTTTGAAAATAAATGTATATTATAACTGCGAAAGTCAGAACGGCTGAATAGATCTGGAAAAAACTTGGGTTATAGACAGATGACTAGAATCATGACTCATTAGATACTTTAATGCCTAATGAATAACATCGTCGCTTGCGAAATAATAAAACAGTTTGAACTTAGTTTTTTATCTATATCTGCTCACATTTTGTCCCACTGCTGGACACGGGCCTTCACTTACACTTAGAAGCTCGGCCACTACAGGCTAAATGTAGGTAAACTAATCAAATAAATTAAAATAAACTTACGTTGCACCATGGCCGCAAGCATCTTCCCCAGTTTCTCCCCGATGAACCGCACGTAAGTGGTGGCCCGCAAGTAGAACCACGCGATGTACGCACTGGAGTCCAGGGCTAGCACGTTGTACTGCCCTGAAACAGACAGTTTAGTAAAACCAACGAATTAATGAAGTAAACACACAAATGACAAAATTAATAATTAGTGCAAGCTTTCGTCTGAAAGTCCGTTTATGGCACAAAAAAAATAATAGACTAATATGGAAAATGTAAATAAAAGAAAATTCGATGTGTGTCGCAATATTTCCGTATGGATCATCATCATCATCATCATCGTCATCAGCCTTCAATTCGTCCACTGTTGAACATAGGCCTCTCGTATGGCACGCCACTGGGCTCGATCATCGGCTCTCCTCATCCAACTTTTGCCAGCCGCCGCGCGGATATCGTCACCCCACCTAGCCAGCCTAGCCTATCGAACCCATCAGGTACTTATTATTTTTATTACGAGTTTTTTCTACGTTTAATTTGTTTTTAAATGAATGTCATTCAAATACCTTTCTTGTGGAAGGCATCGAGAATAGTGAGGAAGCTGTCGGACGCGGGGCTGGAAATGAACCCGTGAGCGAAGATGATGAGCGGCAGGTTGGGGTCGAAGTTGCGCGACACGGGCAGCAACTCCGCAGCAGCCGTTATGTTGTAGATCACTCTCAGCTCGCTACGTACATATCATCATTAGCCAATTCTGGTCCACTGCTGGACATAGGCCTCCCCCAATGACTCCACCGGGATCGGTCGGAAGCCCCCGGAAATATACATGAATATAAATACAATAAACCCACAATTTGTATTGAGATGCATTTCTTCACCTACATTTTACACAGTTTAAAAAAAATATATTTTCTATTTGGATAAAAATAATTTGAACCACACGACACATTATAAAATGTGAGGTAATGTTTGTATGATACACAATTTTTTCAGGCCTGGGTGTTTGTGTGTAACAGTCCCTTATATAGAAGGTACTATGTGTAAAGTAAGAACTACGTTCGTATCATGTATATGACTTGGATGTTTTGCATACTGTTAACAATTCAAGAGTAGCAGATCAACTTAACTTAGCGTTACTTACGGAGTAACAAACTCCAGCGTCAGTTGGTTCAAATCCGTTTCTTTTAGGGCAGCCATAGAATAATAGTCCACTCCTAAGATTTTTTTCACAGATTCGCCTGGGATGAATTAAAAAACTTCCTTAAGTACCACAAATCAAAAACAAAATAAATATAAAAATAATATATTTATGGGCTTCGTATCGCCTAAATGACAACACACAATACGTTGGAGATACAAGAATAGAAATTAACGAAACCTAATCAATGCTATAATATTTCGAAAGAACAAGGTGCCTTTAACCAATTATTTTAAAAGCTATTAAGTTAGGTGTATTCACGATGATTATCATGTACCTTAAAAGTGACGTGATTCATCATTGGGAAATCTGCACACCTGTAGTTCTGATTCATTTCTTAGATATAGCCCGCCAATCCAAATTTGATCAGCGTGGTGGACTATTGCTTAAACTCTCTCATTTATAACATAGGCCGGAGCTCATCATCACCATCACCAGCCTTTCACGTCCACTGCTGGACATAGGCATCTCCTAGGGTACAAGACTGGGCTCTATCTTAGGCACTCCTCATCCAACTCCTGCCAGCGACCTTGCGGATATCGTCACTCCTCTTACCAGTACCATCAAACGGAGCTTATTAAGATCAAAACACTTACATTCAATCAACGCAGTCATGAGCACTGCCGACTCCAACGGTTGCGCCACCGCCCCTATTTCCTTCTGCACTCCATTTCCAATCGTTTCTATGAGAGTTAAGTTCTCTTCTTTCGCTGAACTGGTGAGGTCTACCACTCCAAGAGTGCCTTTATTCACCCCAGTAGCAACGGTATCAACTATTTTTGAGTGGTTTTTCGTCACTACATCAATTGTGCTGATGACTCCTAAAGGTTCTTTCTTCAGGCCGTCGCTGATGGCGCTGAAGAGGCCGGAGAATTGAGCCTCAGCGCCCACCAATAGCATTACTAAGATAAGGGGAATCATGGTGGTGCTGAGGAAATAAAGGCGGTATTTGAATTTATAACATCGTCAGCAGTATAATTCACAAGGGCTCCTCTTCAAGTAAGAGGGTTAAAATTTTAATGATTATAAATAATACATCTTGCGGTCATGCAATACAGTAAATTTTCGTTTGCAAATATGAAAAGATCCTTAAAAAAGTGTTCACGTTCCGAGAGGAGAAACTGACACACGATTTTCGGAAAGAAGAGTAAACTACTAAGACATCACTATTCACTACATAGTATAAAACAAAGTCGCTTTCTCTGTCCCTATGTCCCTCTGTATGCTTAAATCTTTGAAACTATGCAACGGATTTTGATGCGGTTTTTTTTAATTGATAGAGTGATTCAAGAGGAAGGTTTATATGTATGATAACATCCATTAAATATCAGCATTGCATCCGTGCGAAGCCTGGGCGGGTCGCTAGTTGTACTATAATACAAAGTGTTCTATAATGATGATGAAATTAATCACAGATATTCAATCGGTGATTAATTAAATCATTGTGCTATCTGCAAATTTAAATTTATGACCGGTAGATTTTGCCAGAATTCAATTATCATAATATAACAATATCAAATTTTTAATCGTGTAATAAGATCAAACAGTGTGGTTAGAAAGAATATGTCTTGCGGTATTAATAACGTAACAGCTATGTTATTTAAATTAAATCGTGCGGATAATTGTCTCTTACGTTTATTTGCCGGAAGAAGGTAAGGTTAAGTGTAGGTCGTCACTGGGAAATACCATCTTAATAGATTTACGCATAATAATTTAAATTGTATATTTCTTCTGTTACTTATCTAAGTGACCTAATAAAATTCTGATTTTGGTCTCAATAGAGAGCAAAAAAATTAATGGCCAGTTCAAGATACCTTGTTTCATTATGCCGAAACAATGTTTGTTTTTCAATCGATAATAATGTACTACGTCCAGAAAATTTTACTGTAAACTTGTAGTCTCGCGGCACATGTACGTACTATCTAGAGGTTTGGGGTTTCATTCTTGGCTAAGGAAAATTGCTATTGGGATTTTTCAATAAGAAATATACAGTAGAAGGTGCATGAAGTCTAGAAATGTGCCCAAAAACGGCTAGACACACCCCATACTATGTAGAACTATTATGGCAATTTTTGGGTGCAAAATTGCACCTCTACCTACCACTCGGTGAGTTCAGCCGTGAGAGTCACTCTTGCACCTTAAAAGAGATGAGCGAAGGCGTGTTATTACTACACATGTCTCTGTGTACAAAAGAGGATCCCACTGCTATTTTACAAACACTTTCCTGCACTCAATTTCGCCACTAAGCGGATCAGATTTCCACAACAACAGTAGCAGAAAGGTGAATCAACAAAATTGATCGCTCGCCACATGGTATATAAACCACAATATTTTTTTGAAGTTATTCACCATTTATAAAATCCACTGTAAATAAAACTTGATTAAACAATAAGCAACTGCTTGTTTTTTGTTATTGGCATTTGCGAATTTTGCCAAAATATTTGCTTGTGACGATGTAGAAGTGTGTAAGAGTGACTACAATCATCAAATTAGCCAAAAGTGTAGTACATAAAATGTAATTGTGACAGAACGTGATACTTTATTATCCAAACGGTGTGAAACCTGTTCTACAATCTGTATTATCGAAGTGCAATTTAATGATTTTTAGGGTTCATTGGCACCCGCTAAAGATATCAGTCTGTAGAGAAGCCACTGAAATTATTTCGTTAACTATCAAGTTCCGCTACGAATACCTTTAAAACTCGAACACGATACTAAGATACGTCTCGTATCGAGTAATATATTCACACGTGAAGCTTCATTCAGCAATGTCATCTCTTTAACATCCCAGTTATTGGTTTTCAGACTCAAAAACCACTGTGACCGTTTCGTGAATCAAACCTGCGATCTAGAGGGGACCCCATTGCACCCACTTGCGCGGTAAATACGCGGCAGCTTTCAGTCAATATCTGTACTAATATATACAAATTGAAAGTTTGTTCGTTTGTTTTAACGCGCCATTCTCAGGACTCAGGAGCCACTGGTTGTACTACAAATTGAAAAAATATTTGAATAGTAAATTTATCAAGGAAGGCTAAATGCTATATTACGCTACGACTAGACTAATAGAAACGGCCTCATAAAAAAAATAACCTGCTGGAGTCTAGTACCAGACTGTGATGAAGGCAACAGCTTTACTTATTTGAATTATTATTAGCTAAAAAACTTTATGCAATGATGGCCTCGAGGTTAAGTCGCAGGGTCGAGAATCTCGGCGGTCGTGGGTTCGAACCCCAGGCACACTCCTCTGACTTTTCGAAGTTATGTGTGTATTCACATTGAATTATCACTTGCTTTAACGGTGAAGGAAAACATCGTGATGAAACTTGCACACCTAAGAGTTCTTAGGAATTTCTTAGGTGTGTAGTCCGCCAACCCGCACTAGGCCAGCGTGGTGGACTATGGCCTAAACCCTCTCAATGGTAGAGGAGACCCGTGCTCAGCAGTGGGCGTATATGGGTTGATGAAAAGAAGAAAAAACTTTGCGTATGGTAACATGAGTACTGGACAAGTTTAGTATATACGTAGTTATAAGTTATTTCCGTACGTATAAACCAGTTTTAAGTGTTTTGGCTGTTATGAATAGCATTAGATATGTAATTGAATTGCTTAATAAATTACTGCTTATAAACGTTTAAAAAACATTTGCTTTGGTTGGGCAATTTTAAATCTTGTCTAATCACTTGTGAACCATGTGAGCAAGGTTTCCCGGGTTCGATTTTCAGGCCGTCAACGGTGTTTATTATTTAAAACATGTCAGTTTACGCACGGTGTATAAGCAATTAGGGATGAGCCTACAACAAAATACTAACAAATTAAGTTATTTTTTTTAAAGGAAGTCCTGTGTGCTGCGTGTCAAACCCGAGACAATCTATTTACCAACCTAGACCAAGTAGACTTAATTAGAAGTAACAAAGTTAGTCTAAATTTTATATTATATTATTCAATTACACTATCAAATTGTATAATGCTTTGAAGAGTTTCAAAATGCAGGGTGTATTCAGACTGTGATCGAAAACTTGGGTCAATTTTTTATTTTTTTATCGGGATTTCTTCTAATGACAGGGGGTTTGTAATCACCTTATCTATTAGCTGCATTCGTTTCCGGTCACGGTCTGGATCATCATCAAACAATATAAGTCCCACTGCTGGGCACGCGTCTCCTCTACCACTGAGACGGTTTAAGCCATAGTCCACCACGCTGGCCTAGTGCGGGCTGGCGGACTACACACCTAAGAAATTCCTAAGAACTTTTAGGTGTGCAAGTTTCATCACGATGTTTTCCTTCACCGGTAAAGCAAGTGATAATATAATGTGAATACACACATAACTTCGAAAAGTCAGAGGTGTGTGCCTAGAGTTCGAACTCGCAACCACCGTGATTCTCGACCGCGCGCCTAAACCACGAGGCCATCACTGCTTATTCTGGTCACTGTATCCACGGTCTGAATAATGTGTATTTTTCAATACGATGGGGCTAGCATAAATCAGTTGGTTGTTAGCCTCTAATAATTAAAATAGAGAAAAATATACATTCCTCAGCAGTTAATTATTAATTTTACACAATTATCCACACTCACGCTATTTTCCCCAGTAATTTTACATACAAACATACTTCGCTCCAATTAGTATTGTGATTATTTAAAACTCGATAAAAAATACACGGTGTTCCTTTGGCTAATTGCACTATATTAGTAAATAATAATTTCGCGATGTTTAATATAAATAAAAGTCACTCACTTTCCTCGCGAGAAGCGGACGCGTCAGTATTCTCCGATATTACTGATCGGTCGCAAGTACTTTGGGAATATATATCTAGTGTGAATAAAGATGACGTATTCGCACGCGACCGGAATAATAGCGGAACGGTCAGTTTTATAAAAATACAACCTACGCGTCCTAGATCTGCCTGTTATCTTAATTTATGTACTCGTCGTATGTACAGTACATACATACATAAACTCACGCCTGTATTCCCTGATGGGGTAGGCAGAGATGCATTTTTACACCCACATTTCGCCAGTTATGTATCAGTCCCACGTAATTGGGGGCGAGCCTATTGCCGTTTTTCGGGCACATTTCCAGACTCCGTGCTGCTACTGAGAATTTCCAAATGGAAAAACCCAATAACACTTTGCCCGACCCGGGAATCGAACCCAGGACCTCTAGATCGCATGGCACATACTTGTACCGCGAGACCACGAGGCAGTCGTCATCGTATGTATACTAAGGAATCTCCGAAATATACCTGAAGAGTTTATGCCTTGAGTTCGTTGAACTGAAGGGTTTTTGCGGTCTTTCATTCGGAAATTCTCAGAATCATGGAATTAGGAAAAATTCTCAGACGTGCAGTAAGTTTGACCTTATGTCGTTAAACTTTGAAACCAAACTGGTAAAAATTCTGTCTCCCCTTTCGAAGCAAAAAGCGTGAGTGTAGTTATGAAAATTTAATTTGGTATTGTTTAAATTGAGTTATTAATCTTATACTGATTTCAGGCATTTTGCATTGTTGTGTTCTACTGTCAAAATTTCATAACAGTTGAGGCTTGTAGCAAACGCAAAAAAATTATGCCACGAAAAAATATTTGTTGATAATATTACTTCTTTTGCATATTATTTTATCGACAATTTTTTTCTGACACTCATTTAAGTGCAAAAGCTGTAAGCGTCATACTTCCTTTTAAATGTGCGGTTGAAATTTCCCCCTCAACTTTCCAGTAATGGTGCATATATATAATTAACTGCAGTCCTTATCTTATTGTCTCGCTGTTTGACCGAAAGATTTTGATTTTCCTTATTAAACAATTACTTTAAAATTCCCGAACCGATTTTAATAAAATAATAAAGCTAGATACCTACCTAAAAGTTCTTAAGAATTTCTAAGGTGTGTAGTCCGCTTTTTATAGGCCAGCGTGATAAACTAAAGCTTTACTCCTTTTTTATTGTAGAAGAAACCCCTTTTTTTTTGTTATCGAGGGAAAGCTGTTTATGGCTCTACTTCCCGCCAGCCCGGGGGCGGTGGGGGTCGGGAAGCGTATGTTGGGGTCACCGGTCTTCCAGCCCGGCGCGCGGCGACGTCAGGTCCGCGCAGGTGTTAGTGCCGGGCTGGGTCTAGAAGAAACCCCTGCCCATTGCTTAGAGTAATGTATAATGGCTAACGTAGATATTATAAAATACTAATTAATATTATTTTTATACGAATACAGCTTGTTATATTACTTTTTGTTTGATTTGGAAAGACGTATGTTATTATATTTTTTTGCTACAGACTAGTTGTAAAAACTATGATTACCCATTAAGGTCATGGTCAAAATCAAATCTTCTTTAATGAAGTTGACTTTCACAAGTTCTTTTGAATCGTCATTTTGAAACTTTTTTTTAAAAATATTGCCGCTTCGAAACGTGTTATCGCTGTGGAGAAGATACGACAAGAAGCTCCTTTAGAAACACGAAATGTATTTTTTTAAACAAATCAAAATTATACAATTTAATATGTCCTATCGATACAAAATTGTATCATCGCAATCGCTGATCAGTTTACCTAAATAATCTATAATCTTTTATAAATAGTTTGTTTTTAATCGGTTTTTTAAACTTTTCCAAGGGAAGCTCCCTAATACCCTTCGGGAGTTTGTTATAAAAGCGAATAGATTGCCCCATAGAAGAGTTATTAATTTCCCGGAGACGAGTTACATGTTATACAAGATTATATTTGTAAATTTATCGGAATTATCGGAATGGCTATAATTCGCGTTCAAGGACGTGTTAAATTAATTATTTATTATTTACCGATTAACGGAACCGCCTCGTGGTATCGAGGTACAAGTGTTTTCCGTGCGATCTAGATGTCCCGGGTTCGACTTTTGTGGTAGAAAACTCCTGATTATATTTTTCGATTGGGGAATCCTTATTAGTAGCACTGAGACTAGAAATGAGCATAAGGTGAAAATCTACTTAGTACTTTAAACATTGCGGATAAACATGCGTGCAGAAATAGATGTCTGCCTACCTTTTGTTGGGATACGGGAATGAATGTATAAATAAATACTGGTTCATATACGCCCACGCTAGGCTCGGGCCTTCTCTAAAACTTGAGGGCTTAGGCATTAAGCCTCCAGCCATAAATTTCTCTAAAAATATGACTTTTCCATACATAACATATATTCAATACGGATGGTTGTATACAAAATTTAAAAATTGTTATTTTTCTTGGGATTTTTTTAACGCTAATAGGTTTATGATCATCGTAGCTATTACCTGCCTTAATTTTCGATCATGGTCTGAATTCACCCTGTACTATACAGGGTGTATTAAGACCGTGATCGAAAATTGAGGCAGGTAATAGCGATAGTGATTACAAACCCCCTGGCATTAAAGAAAATCCTGACAAAAAATAAAATTTTTGAGGTTTTCCATACAAACCACATACTTCTAACACCGATGGTTGTATGGAAAAAGTCAAAATTTTTATTCTTTGTCGGGATTTTTAATATCGCCACTGGGTTTGTGATCACCCTCGCCATTACCTGTCTCAGTTTTCGATCACGGTCTAAATACACACTGTATATAGAGCTACTAATGTTAGTCGGAAGATGACTAGAATCGTTATTAATATATGTATTCTCATCTCGTACATAGTGACTTCTCGTGTACATCTGCGTGACACAACATCTACAATTACCTCACATAATTAAGTAAATACATCGCGGGGAATACGCAATTATCTCAAGTACTTGCAACGCATATTATCTGCTATTTAAACGTTTGATAAACGATAAATATTTATGTTAAAAATAATATGAAAAGAAGCAGCTTTTCCATGGTTATCAACATTGCCAATTTTATTTGAATAAGTCCATCCGTTTGTACGTAAAATACACATATGTATAATAATCCTTCTTCTTTTTTTATAATCATCAGGTTTTATCATTTTTACAGCTGGACAGGGACCTCCTCTGCAACTGAGAGGGGTTTGGCCTTAGTCTACCACGCTGGCCTAGTACAGATAAGCAGACTACACATATAAGTTATAGAGTTTGTTACTATTAATATTGTTTCTTTTGTTTTTTAAATGGTTTACATAAAGTGTAATAAATAAATAAAATAAGTTACTCCTATGAATTTTTACGAATGTAAGTTTTCTAACAATGTTTTCGTTCACTACTACTAGTATGCGATAATTCTTAGCGAATTAAGGTAAAGGTGTGTCCTTAAGATTTCAACCCAGTTACCGCCGAGATACTCCGGGAAGATTGTATATGTGGTAAAATCGCTAAACTTCCGCGTTATATTTACATTGAAAGGTAAAATAAGGAAACCTTTAAATCACACATTTCCAAGAATTTTCGCCAAAAATTGTGCAGAAAACCTTGTCTCACAATAGAGATTAATTAATTCCGCTCTTTATATGTGTACTTCCATGGTTTAAGTAAGTCATTTGTCGATACACATAGCATACAATTTTTGTTTTGTTTGCAGTATAGATATATGCTGTGCGATCGAGAATCCAGAGTGCGATTAAAGAGTTGGAAAAAGTTTTTTTTAATGTAGAAAGTATTTTTATATTAAAAACAGTTATATATTTTTCATTTGTATTACTAAAACATGGAAACTGAAAGTGTACCCGAAAGTACAGTTGTTTTTAACTCAATTTACCACTGTCTATCTTTCTGGGGAAGGACCGTTAATATGTCAAAAATTTGAGGACTTTGATATTCAATAAGAAACAAACACTTCAACTTTATATATTTACATATAACTATATATATTTACTTTATATGTAAATATATAAAGTTGAAGTTAATATTTATTCGCTTTATGAGTAGCAATTGGGAATTTTGGCGTAAACATTGATTTATCAATAAAATTAGGTACATATCACAAACATACTTACGTTTCGTAAATTGTTTTACCTATCACATAACAAGGAGAGGGTTATTGTCGTTTCACACCTATGTGGATATCTTCCAGTAAGGGAGATTAATTAATTTTGTTTTTAAGGAAAGTTATTGTATTTCCCTTATTGTTTTAAGAATTATCAATATATTGTTTAATCTTGTTTTTATTTATGCACCTACCTTTAATCTCTGCATCACCCTAAGGCTGACAGTTAGAGAATGCCTCTAGCATTGTGTCCGCCTTTGTACGCTAT
Organism: Cephonodes hylas; assembly: GCA_030295005.1. NCBI lineage: Eukaryota > Metazoa > Arthropoda > Insecta > Lepidoptera > Sphingidae > Cephonodes > Cephonodes hylas. The sequence continues at coordinate 585,314 of AP025383.1, forward strand.
GTGTAAATAGCATAAATAGATAAATATGAAATATAAATGTACAATGTACATATCCTACCACTCATAAAGCTGCGAGGACTGCTGGACATAGGCCTCTCCTAGTTTATCTCATCTGGCATCAAACTCTGGAACTCTATGTTGCACACTAGTGTCGGGAGATCTAAGTAATAGTAATTTTTCAAAACATTTTTTTTTACAAATTAATTCCTTTTTAGTGTATAAAAAGTTATTAATAAAATCATGCATTAAAAAATTGTTAGTTACTTGTCCATTCCTCCAAGAAATGTACGAACCTACTGTGGATAATGAAAAATGCAAATAAAAACAGTGTTTTATTAAAATACAGTTTATTATCTACTGCTACCTCGGTTACAAAAATATATAACTGGAACTTATTGATAAATATGTAAATATCTCGTAATTATACGTTTCGTCGCATGTATTATATATAACAAAATCTCTGGTCTGTCTGTTAACAAAATATCAAAAGCTATTTGGCAGAATTTTATATGAATTTCACCAAAAGGCAGGTTATTCCAGTATGATGGTTTGAACTAAGTTTGTTGCTTTTTAAAGTTCTGTGCCAATTGGTGAAAAAAAATACCCAAAGTACACAAAAATACACAAATCTGCCGTGGTTATTAGAAACTACGGAAGATGAAAATGAATATTACAAATATTGGAAAAAGTTACATTAAAATAAAAAGGAGGTGAATACATCAAAAAGCTGCATAAATAAGAGAGACTTAATTAAAATTTATAAGTCTTAAACAGTTTATTGCAATGCTTAAGGTACAGACTATGTTACATCCTTAGTTTTTTTCATATTTGGACTGTTTACTAAAACTATTTCTAGCTAAGCTAAATGCACATTTCAATTACAATTCTTATAAAGCGTACATTTGAAGGCACATACTACATTATTATACATATGATATACTTAATAAATTGCTAACTTCTGCCCGTGACTGTATGAAAAAAGGATTTTCAAATTATGTAGATTAAAAACTTTCGTTACAGATAATATTTTTATACGCAATTTTAAACTACTTATTTTGATTCCATCCATTAAAGATAATGCGATGCATATTTTAAGTGACACCTAATTTGTTTTTAATATATATTTTTCACATATTTTATGTTTATTTGCCCAATTTCGTAATAAAACAAAACTAAAAATATGCAATTAAGAATAAAATAAATAATATGAAGACACATTACAAATATTTTTATATTCCTACACTACGACCACTTAATTCTACAAATAACTTAAGTTAAACTCAATTATGGCACATCTAGCAGCTAAGCTTACTCCAATACATTCAGTCAGACATAAAACATAAAATGATAAATCTATACTCTACTACATTTATTTAATTATTACAACTAATTATATTACACATACTTACATAAGACCACGCCTGTATACCCTGAAGGAGTAGGCAGAGATGCATTTCTGCACCCACATTTCGCCAGGTATGTATCATTCCTAGGTAATAGGAAAAGAGCCTATTGCCGTTTTTGGGGCACATTACCAAACTCCTGATTGGTAAGAAGAATTTTCTAATGGAAAGTTAACACTTAGCCTGGCTTGGGAAAGGATTCCAGGACCTCGAGATCCCATAGTACATGGTCCGCAAGATTGCGAGGTAGTAAAAGGTAGTAAGTTTTAAGATGAGAGAACATCAGAAAAGGGTAGAAAGTAAATGATTAAGATATCATTTTAATTAAAACTTTGTTTATTAAGTTCTACGATAAAAAAAATCAACTGGTCTATAATAAATTAACTAAAGGTTGAACACTTAACTAAAAGCTAAACACTCAAAATTAGGCTTATGGTCTTCTGACAAAAAAATATAAATATTTCAAAGCAGGTCCATTGTAATTTTATGAAATGTTTGGTTGAAGGAAAACATCGTGAGAAGACCTGCACACCTAAAAGCTCCTAAGAATTTCTTCCAACCCGCACTAGGTCAGCGTGATGGACTAAGGCCAAACCCTCTCAATGGTAGAGGAGGCAGTGGGTCGTATATGGGTTGATATAGATAGATATAATTGTCAATGTCATTAAATGCTTGCGTACGAGATAACGAAGTCAAGAGTCAAGTTATTTACATATAGTAGCTGTATATATGTAATATATTATGTATCCATGTGGTTTTGAATATAAACAAGATACTTTGGAAAATTATAGGAAGCGTGTCTCAAAAGTATGATATTCTTTCTTTACAGTATTATTCAACTGATCTCTGGTATTTACCAAACATTAAAAATAACGGTAAAAAGTTATTGTTAGTGAATATGTTAATAGATAATGTACAAAATTAACCCTACTTTTGGCTTTTCATAACTTTATTTCTGACATATTTTGGACTGAATTTTATTTACTTTTACTACCGTTACATACCCAAATGAGTAAATTACAGTTTAAAATTATAAAAAACAGTACACAACATCTTTATTTCCACTTTAGTGACTTAGTTGTTATTCGGCACGATTATGCCGGCATATCTATAACTAATTTTACATGCTTAAGTGATTAAATTATATTTAAACTCATAAAATTTAACTACATTTACAAACAGTTCATATTATCTTTATTTCACACTGATATATGACCAAGTAGCACTCGACTCAATTATGCCGGCATTTTTATAACTGACAGTATTTACTTCAGTAATTTAATTACATTTAAAAACTCCCATAAACAGTTCATAACACTTTTTTATCAAAATATTTTACAATGATATATGACCAAGTCGTTACTCGACACAATTTTGCCGGCCTTACTAATATTACATACTTTATTACAATTTTTTTATTACAAAACAAATTTTACATCATAAAAGGTTTCTCTGACTTCTGCACCAGTAAAAACTGTGGTGGAGAAAAACTAACTGACTAATTTACATTTTTAAAAGCTCTAATAAACAATTCACATCATGTTTATTTTCCACTATAGTGATCTATTCGTAGAGGCGTAGTCGCTACGATTATGCCGGCCTTTACCAACATAACATACCCAACTGGCTAAACTACAGTTAAAATCTATCTATCCACAAGTAACATTACATGCTTTATACAGTTGGAATCACCAATGAACAATTTAATTTCCCACTACGATCCTAGAAGACCCTAGTTTATCGACATCATTATGCCGGCCTCACTAACATTATTACAATACATACCCAACTTCCTAAATTACATATAAAAACTTCAATAAACTCACATAACTTCAATTCTCCACCATTCTCCTATCTCCACTAATTCTTCACTACGCCTGTTGTCAGCTGACGATGACGATGACCCTGCAGTCATCGGTGGCGAGTACGTGTCAGGCGACCTGGGGCAGAGCCCCGGGCTCCGCCCTCAGCTGGCGCAGCGTGCGGCGACACGACAGCCGCCGGGACCCCAGCCGGGGGAACCCGGAGATACGCTCCACCTTCACCGGGGCTTCGCGTCTGGAATTAAAACATGATCTTTAGTGTCATGTTTGTTCTTCTGTAAATGAGGTTCAATGTAGGACTTTAAATCAGATCATTATACATGTCTCTGTATTTATGATGAAGCCTGACCACAACGCTGGTTAAGCATATATTAACAGTAATGGAAGACATCTTCAAGAAACCTACATACTTTCAAAAATGCCTTAAGAAGTATAAGCTAATTAGGTGCATTTCGAAGACCAGCGTTATGGAGAAACATCTCGCTCTACTTTCACCATCCATTGCGAGATATCTCTTAGCAGTAAACTGGGCTTTCCTACAACTGGTATTGTTTTATAGACTTTCTCTAAAATTCCCGTAAAAGAATATCCTAATTAGGTTTATTTCAAAGATATACCTAATTGACAAACTTCTTAGTTTAATTCCAGGAGCCTATTGAATGATACCCAAAACTTTTCAACAACTGGTCTTGTTTATGGTTTGATCCCCAAAATTAATTAAAAAAAATATTACATGCATTCATGTCGAAGATCCACAGGGTTAGGACAAACACCTTCTTTAATTCCACCAGCCCTAAACCCTAAGACCTAGCCTAATTTTCAAGGTTACCCAACAACTGTTTCATGATCTGATAAGAGTTAATAATAATAATTTCTTTATTTCAATTAGAATTTTCAAAAAACTTATATACAATGATTTCTGCACTAAGCATAGCTTGTATCAGATGGCAAAAGTTGTAAAACAATGGCCTTGACAAATTGTATAATAATACTGCTTAATTTCATTGATTTTATTACACCAGTTAATAGCAATTCCGCGCAGGGGTTATATGATTAATTTTTATTGCTATTTTACCCAGAAATGAAAGGAATAGGAATTTCGTACGTGTGTAGTCCGCCAACCCGCACTAGGCCAGCGTGGTGGACTATGGCGTAAACTCTCTCAATGGTAGAGGAGACCCGTGCTCAGCAGTAGGACGCTTATCGGCTGATGAGAGGAATCAAGGTTGCATCATCATCAGCCCGTATACGTCACACTGCTGGGCAAGGGTCTCCTCTATTTAGAGGGTTTAAGCATTAGTCCACCAAGGGGTAGAGCGGGTTGGAGGTCTAAAAAATTCCTAAGAAGTTTTAGGTGTACAGGTTTTGTCATGTTTTTCACCACCGTTAAAGCAAGTGATAATTCACTGTGAATACACACAGAACTTGGAAAAGTCAGAGGTGTGTGCTTGGGGTTCCAACCCACCACAGCTGAGATTCTCGGCGCCTAAACCTCGAGGCCATCACTGCTTATTACCTCTTACACAGTGTATGCAGACCGTGATCGAAAACTGAGGCAGGTAATAGCGAGGGTGATCACAAACCCAGTGGCGATATTAAAAATCCCGACAAAAAATAAAAATTTTGACGTTTTCCATACAACCATCGGTGTTAAAAGTATGTGGTATGTATGGAAAACCCCAAAAATGTTATTTTTTGTCGGGATGTTCTTTAATGCCAGGGGCTTTGTAATCACTATCGCTACTACCTGCCTCAGTTTTCGAGCCTGTATAAAACCCTAAAACCTAGCCTAATTTAGTGGTCTTCCCAACAAATTAGATGGTCTTCTATGCGTTTACCTGAAGAACATGTGGTGCTCCACGCTGGCGCGCCACAGTTTCTTGCAGGCGCGGGTGCAGGGCAGGCGGAAGCTCACGCGGGACTCGAACTCGTCGAACTCGCTCGCGCGCAGTTTCAGCGTGAAACTGCGCTTATTATAGCTGATCTTTAACAGCTTCGCCCACGGGAACCGGTTCATTAGCAGGCTGCGGATGGAAAATTTTATTCAGAACTGTAGCCTAACTTAACTTCAAAGTCAAAAACAAAGTCAAATCATTCAAATGGACTTTTGTATCCTCACTCTTAAACTAGCTATTTTTAAAGCTCTTCATTCATCATCATAAAGCTCATCATCATCATTTTGAAGCTCATCAAAATTCAACAAATAATAGATACTATAAAACTGTCTCATAGTTTGTGGGTCCTTACAGTGAAAGCAGAAGAAGTCTCTAGACAGTATAAAGCAATGGCGATACTTCCATAGAAGTCTAAAAATCCAGTTTGTCTTGCAAAAATCCCAAATAATCTTGAAAACTTTATTTACCAAAAACAATTTTAAATTTAAATGAAAATAAACTGCCCCGCAATAAATAAATATAAACAATATACTGTCACAGGTATGAAGATATTGGGTGACGTGAATGGGAATCTTTCGCTATTTAACTTGGGTTCTGTTTGGACAGTCTTTGCCTAATGAAGATGACGAATAAATCTTTACAATCTGCCTTGTAACATGATAGCATTAATATTCTACGATCTAGGATTTAGCCTCAAAATGGAACAGAAATGATAGTAGATATCGGTGGTGATGATGATGAGAAAGATAACAATGACGATAATAATGTATCCTCACCCGTCCCTATACACGGAGATGCCGTTGGCGCAGACAGCGAGCGCGATGTCGACGTCGTGCGAGTCCCGCGCGCAGTGCGTGTCGGCGCCGTACATGGCCAGCTTCTTCGCGTTCTCCAGGTAGTTCAGCTCCGCTTCCGCTGGCGTCTGGCCTCTGGAATACAAAGGGAGTTAGTCTTCATTCTGTGGGAAACCTATTGTTGACTACTTGTGGCGTAGTCTTTTCTCCAGTACTACAACTTGCAGCGTAGTCTCCAGTAGTACTCTATTAGATGTATTTAGTAATCAGTTGATATCAGCTATACTGTTGGGAAAGTTCTGACAAAGTTAATATAGTTTACAGAAGTAGATAAGTGTTGAAGTGGAATTGGCGCTTAGGCAAATGTAGTAAGACGTCCTGCACGATGGTCCGACGACTAGGGAAAGGTGGGGGAAATATTAGGATGACGACTGCTCAAAATCGGGATAGTTAGATACTTGAGATGCTTTCATTAAACAATGGACGGCGATAGGCTGAGACTACAGTTTAAGTTAAAGTTTATAAGGACTCGGCCTAGAATATTTAGGATTGAGAGGTTGTACAAGAAACTATTATTTTTCGGTACCCTCCCCCAGACCACAATAACTAGGATTTCAAGACTAACGAAGGGTATTTTTATAAGAAATTACGTAAACAAGCTATAGAACCACCTGATGCTAAATAGTGACCACTACCACAACAGCAGAGTAAAAGACTACAACTAGTCCATACTTGTGTTTCCTGTAGAGCCTGAGTATGTTCTCCTCGACGGGGCTGCAGAGCGCGCTGGCGGGCACGGCGCGCAGGCGGGCCAGCTCGGGCGCCAGCTGGGGGGCGAGGGCCCACTCGCAGTCGCCCAGCTCCGCTTGCAGGACGTACGATGCCAGGAGCGCGTGCGTGATGGCCGAGCACGAGAGACGGCCTGCGAACCATATCGCGCATTACCGCCAAATTATCGTAAGCGATACTTTTGTCGGAAATGCGTTTATTACCGAAACTATTTTAAGCCTTAAGCCGGTGTATTTTTTTAAATTATATATGTAAATGTCTAAACAATAAAAATGTATGTACAATTTTAATTTACTAACACATTTCTGTTTAAAAATATTGAAAACAAAACCGTCTCCTGTAAATTTTGATTTTGTCGGTTACGCTAAAACGGCGGTAAAGGCTCGTTATTTACTCGAGCCGTTAAACCAGCGATTAAGCGTCGTATAACCAACGTGGTGGACTAAAGCCTTAACCATTTTTGTCGGGAAGGTTGCCGTTCCGAACGCTGCATGAGCTGAGATAGATATGATTTTACACAATTATTTCGCAAAAGAGTGGGCTGAAGTTTATAGTCTTAGATGGATTCAATCAATCTTCAGACCTGTTGTAATCAAATTAGATTAGATAGATCTTAGCTTTCTTCTTCTTTTTCGTCCCCTCACGCAGGATCAGATCAGGATCAGTTTCCTACCACAAAACACCTATATACCGTGAGTTATATGAATCCTAGCTTTAGTTAAAAGGAAGGCTCATGCCTATTGCATATAAACTGTGGAATTAAGATATGTTAATCCGACCTTCAGCTAAGTCCCTGCGAACAGCCAGACTGATCTGATACCTCGCTGTGTCGTCCCTCAACTCTGACGGCTCAGGAGGGTAGAACTTCACGGCAAACCTCACATCCCAGGGCTCATCTAGAAAAATACATTTTAAGCTATAAAGCAAAATATTTAGCATTGTAAAGCGTACTATATACTAGGTGTCAGTTCATAATCCAGTTATTTTAGATAATAGAAAAAACTGCGGTAAAACTTTTAGTGAACGGATTTTTTAATTTTTTTAATGTAACGAAGATTTGAAAAATAGACATTAATATCCTACCGGCTAAGTTATAAAGATCAAAACGTCATTCCTCTCCAAAAACGGTTGATTTTAAAAACACGTAAATGGGATTCTTGCAGATAATTTCACGACAAACAATTCTTATTATTACCTCTATTTACTTTCGAGGTCGTATCCTCGAGATAATTCCAAAAAAACTGTTTTACGTGACCTTTATAACTTTTTTAACCGGGGCAATATCAATGTGGATTTTTCACATCTTCAGTAACACTATAGTCTGGAATAACATACTTACTTTTAAATGTTTTTGACAGACGCCTGTTGAGGTCCACCCACATCCTGGGGTCACCGCGCAGTACATACAGCAGTCCGAAGAAATCCTTCTCCACTATATTCAGAGTCTCGCAGACTCGATCCAGAAGATCGTTGCCCCGAGCCTTGCGCTGGAAACAAAACATCAATTTATTAGTTTTTTCAGGATATTTTAGTTGTGTAACATGTTGTCTGTTCATTCAAAGTTACGTGTGTGAATGAACACCTTAACGGCAAAGGGAAACGTCTAGAGAAGATCTTTACATCTTTCGTATTTCTTTAGTGTATACTCCGAAGCAGTGATGGCCTCGAGGTTTAGGCACGCGGTCGAGAATCTCGGCGGTCGCGGGTTCGAACCCCAGGCACACACCTATGACTTTTCGAAGTTATGTGTGTATTCAAATTGAATTATCACTTGCTTTAACGGTGAAGGAAAACATCGTGATAAAACCTGCACACCTAAAAAGTTCTTAGAAATTACTTAGGTGTGTAGTCCGCCAACCCGCACTAGGCCAGCGTGGTGGACTATGGCCTGAAACCCTCTCAATGGTAGAGGAGACCCGTGCTCAGCAGTGGGCGTACATGGGTTGATGAAGAAGAAGAAGAAGATACTCCGACGAACATCGATTAGTCAACCAGGTGGACTAAGGCTTAACCCATTTGTGGCGTAAAGAAGACCCAAGCCATTTCGTGAGATGTATAAACTGATTTAGGTAGATAGAATTTTGCACATAGTATATCTAAAAAGCTAGATAAAAAAAATACTTTTATGTTTTGATAGACGGTTATACAACTATTTACGTTTATTACCCCTAAAGTTATAACAAACAGTTCGAGAAAAATACTGCTTTTCCAGTAATTTTTTTAATAACTCGCGTAGCATTTATTTGAAATACAAGAAATTTCCACGTAAATCTCGTAAACGCAGTCGAGCACTTTGATTCCGTGGTTTGCGAGCACTTAGTTCGGCTGTAAGCTGTCACTCAGTATTGACGTAGGGGCCGGAGCTATTTCAGGCACTCAGCTTTGCTATGGAAAGCGGAACTCTATTGAGTGGATACTCGCAATCATTTTATAAGTATAAAATTATTAGGAGCCTTTTAAAAAAGGCTATTTAGCATTTTTTTAAAGGCATTTTTAGCTAGGTCACTTTTGCAATATTTCTTTAGGAACTACTAACTTTTATTTTGTACTTAATTTATTCCTTATTTTTTTATGAACATTTTAGTCTAGGATACAACCCCTATTTTGTGAGTAGATTATACTAGACTTCTTGATCTCAGAAACTCTCAGCCACGAAACAAATATTTGTGTATCACACAAGCTTTTGTCTCAGTGCGGTAATCAAACCCGCAGCTTCTCGTTTCGCAAGCAGGTATCTAGCCAACCGCACCACGGGGCTGTTAAATTTAAATTCGGCAGGATTTGCCGTATAATTCAACAGCTTTGGCTTGCTACAAATTTTATAGTTACTATTCTTCTTCTAACGGTTATTGTGTGATGTTAGGTATAGTCTTTATATGATGGCAGGCCAAAAATATTATTTAATTCCAACTGATGGTTTTCGAGGTCCTAGCATTCAAACATCAATTACTTTTTGCTTTAAAAATGTGATATAGTGACTACTCAACCTCTCCTCAACAGTATAAGTCAGTATAAGTCTATACTCAACAGGAGAATAAAAAAGACCGATATACACAAAAAGATTTGGTAGTAACAGCTCTATACAAATCCTCGTACATTGGCTATGTTGTTATTATTACGCGGGCGAACGCGGAGTACTGAAACGGTGATAAATATACGCCGATATTTAGTTGTTCTACGAAGTTATGGCAGATAAAACTGTACCCCTCTTTACACATGTTTCATAAAGCCAATGCTTTTCTATTGAGCTAAATCTTTATGAACACGGTTAAAAGGAAACAACAAAAGTTATATGCTTCGGTTAAGATCAAAAGAATCTAAAAAGTTGATTATGAATGGGGTGTCAATCTGAGAACTAACGTTTAAAAACGTTTACATTGAAAGTGGGTGCAATGATCTTCCACAATAAACTTTATATAAGCTCAAATACGTTACACTGTTTTAGAACGAGACGCTATTATGTATAATTAAGAGATCTTAAGTCTTAGACTAGGCTAATGTATGTTGATGAACCACACACAGAAGACATTCTTATGAATTTTTTTGTGTATAAGTTTTCTTAAGATGTTTTCCTTCATCGTTAAAGTAGATAATATTTCGTTTTGAATACACACATAGCTTTCAAAAGTTAGAGGAACATGCCTGCGGTCTAAACTTTCAACCGACGAGATTTCGACTACTGCGCGCCTAAACCTCGAGGCCTTCCCAACATTATGAATTAAAATTTGAGAGAATGCACACACTAATACTTCGTAGTAATTAGTACTAGGATTCAAAACTATAGCTACCGTTTTGAGGATATTAGACTGTGTGTACTTTTGGCCTATCCCACCACACCTCCGCCACTGCAACTCGTGTGCTCCAGGATCAACAGCACGCACAGAATTGACACCGAGCAATGAAGCTCAGTGAATCTAAGGGGACCTACTTCGTCCTAAAACCGCAACGAAGTTACTCAGAAAATAAAATAAAGAAGAAGTTGAAAACAAAGAGTTCTTCACAGCAAAGCGGGAGACATAATATTGAGCCATGAGGTTATATGTCTAAGGAATTACTATACGGTATTCCGTGTGATTTAATCCTTCAAGCACGTGATCCTTAGTTACGCTTAGGTACCGATCAGCCCATACACACTTACATACCACTGCAATTTCGTAATAATATCCTACTTCATCACTTATATGTATCAGCCATCAGGCCATATACGTCCCACTGCTGGGCACGAGAATGTAAAACTGGGAGGTTTTAGGCCTTAGTCCACATTGGCCTAGTAATAATAGGAAAGTGTGACCAGATTGAGACGAAAACATCTAGGTCATTCGGTGATCAGTGATTTTTTATTCAGATTCGGAGCAAGAATAATTGATTTGACCGACAAGAGAAAGTGTTAAACGATTTTGTCTAACTTTTTTGATACATTTACATCGGAAGATTTTCGATAGATTATATTTTTATTATTAATGTCCCTAAACTCCTTATAGTCCATTGAAATGTTACAATTTAAGGACCGAATATTGCATTTCTTAGAGGACGCAATTTTATTTTTGGGATATGTTTGGGGGGTCAATAGAAGCTTAACCTCAAGTTTCTGGGGTTGCCACCCTTGTCCCACGGCCGCCATTTTGAAAAAAGGGGTGAAAACACTTTGTTTGCGATATCTCTGAAACTATGCCTCCCACAGAAAATTTGTTAAGACATAATTTGTAGCAAATTATTTTGCCTACAAATATGTTTATATCACTTTTTGCCCTAAATTAAAAATTAAAGAAGTTATAAGCAAAAAAGTGAGAAAAAATTTATAAAATTTTTCCTTTTTGCTCTATAACTTTTTTTTATACATTTTATCAAAAAATTGCATCAGACCAATCTTGTAGATTATCTTCTAACAAAATGTTTTCCCTATATTTTTTCAAATTTAATCCATTTAAAACGCTGTTACAGCACTTCAAACTTGAACGGATTTGTCAACGCTCATGAGAATCCGGTTGAAACGAAATGTTTAACTTATGTTTTCTTAATTTTTTATTGCAAATACATATATTCCTACAACATTTTTGTTAAATTCGTACAATTATACTTATTTATATTATTGATTTTTAACTCTCTTCTGTACCATAGAACTAACCGAATTTAACTTATTTAAATGTAACTTTCTAGATGTGATATATCAGCAGCCTATAATATGGGGAAATTTTAATTTATAAAAATGATGGAGAAACATCCTGAATTAGCTAGCGGTACCGCGCTATTCTTGAGTGAGAAAGTGGATCCATCTTTGTTCAGTCTTGTTGGTGAACATTAATTCATAGCTTTATACGGCGGTAATAAAGACGACTTACTAGACGGCTTGCGATAAAAACGATTTGCTAAGATAGTGACTAAAAAATTCATTTAATTTGCTCGGAAGATATCAAAATTCTCTGAAGATTGGGGATGGAAAAAGCATGCAAACATTCGGAAGCCAATGCAAGCTTCCAAGCCTCCACCATCCCCCGATCTTATGTGTGTGAATGAAACGGCGGAAGTATGTGTGGCTGCAGAAAAGCAGGCCTGATATGCTCTACAGTATGCCTCCATTGTTCTGGTGAAACATGCAGCAACATTATGGAAATATCAAAGTTAATGAAAGAAAATGAGTTTGAGGATGAACTGCCAACTATAACTACAATTTTAATTCCTGTCATTCCTCAAACTTTTACGTTTGACGTTGATTTACACTCTGGGCCACAGCCTGGACCATCGAAAAAAGTCGATTAGAGAAGCAAACTTACCTTATAAGCAAGATGTTCGTGGAGTAGGCCTACTGGGGATACAACGTAAAAAAAAGGCGCTTATACTCTTATAGGCGTGTTTTTTAGGAATATTTTTTTTAGTAATAAATAAGTAAAATTGTACGAATTTAATAAAAAAATTGTAGGAATATATGTATTTACAATAAAAAATAAAGAAAAAATAAGTTAAACATTTCGTTTCAACCGGATTCTCATAAGCATTGGCAAACCCGTTCAACTTTGAAGTGCTGTAACAGCGTTTTTAATGAATTAAATTTTAAAAAATATAGGGAAAACATTTTGTTAGAAGATAATCTACAAGATTGGTTTGATGCAATTTTTTGATACAATGTATAAAAAAAAAGTTATAGAGAGTTAAGTTGGGAGCGAAGCGGGGTTGCAAAAAAAAGACAACCTTTCGCGACAAGCGTTTAATTAGAACTAAAGAATACATGGGTATAACTTATGAGCTAACTTATCTATTACGTCATGTGTTTGGGTTTCAGATTTCTTCTGTAGGGCTGCTACAGTCTACATAACTCCTCCCTTCCTAGAGGGCTGCGTACCGTCGAGGGCGACTTCTCCAGCTGGGGGTGCAGGGCGGGCGTAGCGCGTCGTTGTAGGGGTGTATGAGGTGACGTCGACTGGTTACGCTGCTCGTTGGTTAACTCGATGTCCTGTGACGCGTTGTTCGGGGGTTGAATATAGCGTCGACACATGTAGGAGTTGTACTTCTGGTAGGTGTAGTAGGCCAACCCTATGACTATTGTTACCAAGATGGTTATTGAAGTCCAGCTTGGTTTACGGGATATTGTTTCGTTTTCCTCATAATCATCGGGGGTGGTAGCATGGGCGGCAAGCGAATGTAACTTGTCTAGTTCCATGTTTTCTAGATGTATGTTTTTGTAGGTAACGTTTATCGATGGTATTTCGATTCGGGGTAGCGGAATGGCTTCTCGAATTCGCATTGTACTACGATGAGTTTGTAGTTTTCGTCCATTAAGGTCGAGTATACAACCCTCTGTTGTACTTAATAGATACGTTCCTTGGACTCGCTGGTATCTATTTTCGTTGTTGCATGATATTTTCAGGATCTCCAGTTCCTGAATAATAGCAAGCCATGTATTTTCCTTGATTTGTTGGATTTTAATTGGTGGTAGGTGAACTTCTGCCAGTTTGCAGTTAGTCGCTGGTTTATGGCGTATTATTTGAATAATGCAGTCTTCATTCTTGTCTATGTCTTCAAATAGTAGTTGGTGGCAGATCTCTAGATTGTCGGCGATGCGGGTGCATGATACATAAAGGTAAGTAAACTGATTACTACCCAATACAAGGAGGGGTGACTTAGGAATACGGGTTAAATTTTTACTATTAGGAATGGAATACAGGTGTAGGAGATCATATGTCTCGGGGCTGACTAAAGGAATCTCTAGGATAAAGGTAAGTGATTTTAATGTACTATAAGCTTTAACTATTATTGTGCTTTCCAATAAATGCATGTTTTCTCTCCTAGCTTCAAGGGGTAGTTTGAATTTATTTTCAATGTTTACTAATTCTGCTAAGAGGTGTGTTGGTTCAACTACACTAGGATGCAATGTTCCTGTAGTCGCAAAGGTAATAGCTGTTTCTAATACACTAATTTTATCGTAGATTTGCTGTAACCCATTCTCGATCTGTATATAGGATTGTAATATATCCAAACGTGATACAAGTAATGACGCGTTTTTGTTTATACTATCTATATTGATTGCTACTATTGCTAAGTTTCTTTCTATCTTATTTAGGTTTTCATTATACTGATCTACATACTGAGTCATTAAACTAGTAGTAACTTTTTGTTCCTTAGCTAATCTATATGTATTTTTTCTTAACCTATTAATTTCGGTCTCGAACTTTTGCGCATCTTCTTCATCTAAATTACCGCTAATTGCTTTAATTATACTGCCTAATCCATTAATTAAACCTCTTCTGTCTCTAACTAAACTCGAAGGTAAAATGTAGAAAAACTTTTCTTCTATTAAACTTATAATATACTGTATTTGTTTTCTGAATATATATTTTTCTGAATACGTAGTAATCGAGTCTTCTACTACAATTAACCTAGAATAAGTGCTAATAAAATCCTTAAAAATACTATAGAGATACGTAGTGTTATAAGTGAATATTAAATTATAAGTATCTATCCTATGAAGTATTTTAGCTTCTTTTATAACAAGTAGGCCATCCTCGTTGTGTATTGGTTGCACTACGGGGTCGGCTCCTGTGAGGGCACTTGCTGCGACGAGCCAGACTGCGACGACTCTGCAATTTGAGAGGGTCGTCTTAAGAGTTTGCTATGAACTCTAATAGTTTTCGCATTAACGTGTTTTCCTACGATTTCCATCACGTTATTTGGGTGAAATCTAACAATAGTATAAGGACCAAGGTATCGTGGTTCGGTCTTTTTACTTCTAGCTGACTTCGCAACTTGTTTGTATACTTTATCGCCTACTTTAAAGGGGATAATCTCGCTATTTTTATTGATTTTCTCTATTACGTTTTGTTTATCATTAGTTAATTTTTGCATAACAAGTTTTTGGGCATTTTCCATTTGAGCTCTATGTTTTTGGACATAGTCTTGATAGTATTCCTGAGTATAGAATAACTCAAGTGGATTACGGCTGGTTGTATGTCCATATAATAATTCGAAAGGGGTGAACCCGGTGGCTGAATGTATGCTGTTATTATATGCAATTATTGCATTCCCGATTAAGACAGCTATGTCGTCGTTATTTGATAATTTTTGTAATCTAACTAATTCTCCTAACGTTGAATGAAATCGTTCTATTGGGGAATTAGAGTTTGGGTTATAAGGTGTTGTAAAGTGAATATTTACTTTATGCATACTGCATATTTCCTTTATTATGTCATTGTCGAACTTATGGTCCGAATCTGTAGTTAATTTACTAGGTATTCCGATTATAGAAAATATTTGTAGTAATGTTTCTGCTATGTGTATACTGGTAGCAGCTTGAAGTGGAACTGCTTGCGCAAATTTTGTAAAATTATCTATTATAGTTAAGAATGTCCTATTATCCGTACTATATAGATCCATAAACATGTGTTGCATAGGTTTTTCCGGTGTTTCTGTTAGTGCTAGTGGTGTTTTGATGGGATTACGTTCGTATTTCGCTTTTAGGCATATTTCACATTCATTGATGTATTTTTGAATCGAATTGAGCATATTAGGCCAATGGTAATTTTTCCGTAATTTTTTGAACGTTTCCTGGATTCCACGATGTATCGTTTTACCGTCATGATATTTTAGAATTAATTGATCTTGCTCCGCCCTATCGAGCACTAATGTGACTCTGGTAAGGCAACGGTAAAGTTTAGGACCGCGTTGATTGAATACTGAGCCATAGATATCACAGAACTTATGATATAATTCTTCGTTGTGGAAATAGCAATAAAATTTTCTATCCGCGACAGTATGTTCCTTTAAGAAATTTATTATTTCTTGTTCTGTATTGTTTATAGGTATGAACACGTTTTTTATGGTGAAATTACCTTTAGAATTATCTTCTACTCTATACTCTGTACCTGGTGAGCTACGGATGTGCAGTTGCTTTAGTTGCTTATCAATTGCATCTAAGCACAGTGGAATTGCTACAATATTATCGGTTTCTGTACTAACCTGGGGTGTCTCTTTTGTAATTTCGGACGTGTTTCGGGGCGTTTCCTGACTTAATTCAACATTCGTTTCCTGACTAGGTTGCGTAATATTCTCTAAGTCTATTGGTAGTTCTATAAAATCATCAATTTCTTCTGTAATTACACTATTGTCGTGATTTGGGGAGGGTAATAAATCTTCTAATCGTATCAAACTGAATTCATCTACTGGATCGACTGATTCCGTTTGTGATGATGTACCTGGTTGATTAGCGTCTATAGCATTTATTTTAATTCGGGAAAGTGCGTCCGCATTTGTATTGTACTTCCCTTTTTTATAAATTATTTCATAATCATATTCTTCTAAACGTAGTCGCCATCGCGTTAGTTTAGAATTGGGATCCTTAAGTGACATAAGCCATGTTAGTGGTTTATGGTCGGTATATATAGTAAATTTGCGACCGTATAAATAGGGACGGAAGTATTTAGTGGCCCATACTATGGCTAAGAGTTCTCTCTCTATAGTAGAGTACCTACTTTCGGTGTCAGACAGAGTGCGTGATGCATAAGCTATTGGTTTGTCTGAACCTATCTTTCCTTGTGACAATACCGCGCCTATTGACACTTCGGACGCGTCAGTTGTTAAGATAAATGGTTCTTCGAAATTAGGGTATTGTAATATCGGTGCATTGCACAGAACTTCTTTTGATTTCTCGAATGATTCTATAAATTCAGGTGTATGTTTTACTGGAGCATTTTTCTTAAGGCATTTGGTCATTGGTTTAGTAAGCTTAGCAAAATCGGAAATGAATTTTCTATAGTAGCCGACTAAACCTAAAAACGACTTTATTTCTTTTTGTGATGTAGGAATCGGGAATTTTTTTACTACTTCAATTTTTTCCTGATTTGGTTTAATACCGTTTTGTGTTAATGTATGACCTAGGTAACCTACTTCTTTTTGTAAGAATTCTGATTTATCGAGCTGAACCTTGAAGTTGTGTTCTCTTAATCGTTGAAATACACGCCTAGTTTTTTCAATCATTTGTTGAAGTGATGTTCCGTAAATAAGGATGTCATCCAAATAAACTACGCACGTGTCTATTAATAAGTCTCTCAGAATGTTGTTCATGAGACGTTGGAATGTGCTGGGGGCGTTTTTCAGCCCAAACGGCATTCTTAGAAACTCGTAATGTCGGTCTGTAGTGAAAGCAGTTTTCTCAATATCTTTTTCAGACATTTGCACTTGGTGGTAACCTGATGCCAAATCTAAAAGTGTATAGTATTGTGCTCTTCCTAATTTATCTAGAATGTCGTTTATATTGGGGATGGGATATTTATCTTCAATAGTCCTATCATTTAATTTCCTGAAATCTACTACAAGTCGCCATTTGGTTTTGCCTGAGGCGTCTTTTTTTTTCGGCACTAAGTGAACTGGGCTAGACCAAGGTGAAATGCTTTCCCTGACAATGCCTTTTTGTAGTAAACTATCAACTTGTTTTTGTATTTCCTTTTGTTCGTTCGGTGAACGCCTATAATTTTTAACGAAAATCGGAGTTTCGTCGGTTAAGCGTAGCGAATGCTTGACCGAATGTGTGAACGTAAGTGGAAGTTTTTCCGAGAAGAAAATGTCTCTATATTGAAAACATAATCTCTTAACTTCTCGTTCTTCTTCTGAATTTAAATGATCTGTTCTAATTCTATCTAAATTACTTTTTAATTCTTCATCTATTTCTTTAACAGATAAATTATTAATGTTATTATTTTGTTTAAAATTTCTTTTGATACTTATATTGTGGAATAGTAGAGGAATTTTCGTAGATTTTAAGGTTAATGTTTTCTTTGTGTAATCTATTTTGCCTCCTAAAGCGCACAAGATGTCATTGCCTATCAGTCCCTTATAATTACTGTCGAAATTAAACACTAAGAATTTATGTTTCCTGTTGTCACTCAATACCTGTGGCAACGGAATGTATGCAACTTGATCGTGCCATGATTCGCCGTGCGCTGTTGTTATTCTAAACGGTTCTCGTGAAACGCAATTAACGAATCTTATCGCTGAGACTGCGTCCGGGCTTATTAACGATCTCGAGGCTCCGGTGTCTATCAGAAAGTTCCCACTGAATTCTTCTATGTAAATGTATGGTAATTTATCTATAAGGTACTCATAGTCCGGTAAATGGTATGCTAAGGATTTTCCTCTTTTATCGTATCCGTTGGAAAATTTACGGATTCGTCTTCAACGGTTTCCTCGGTATTATCTACTACGTAACCGTCATCGTATTCCTCGTCTTGTTCGTCACGCGTGATGCTATTTACCCTATTATAAGGTGTATAAGTTTTACCACGATTAGTATTCGGTTGTAGTATCGGCTTCGGTAGGTTAAGGTTTGGTGTAAATGTTTGTACAGGGGACGTTGTTAACGGTTTTGTGTTGAATTGTACACGCGGTTTAAACGGTTGTACCTGACTGTTTTGATGTCGTTTTAACCGAATTTCCTCCTGTCTGGCTATTGCTATTGCTGTCTCTAGTGTTTTTGGATAATTTATTCGAACTCCTAAACCTAGGTGATAGTCTAAATTATCGATAAATGTGTCTATCGCCATTGTCTGATAATATTTTCTATCTTTTGTGGGTGCTGATCCTACTCCACACAATGCATCTAACAGGTCCCTAATGCGCCTACCAAATTGATCGCACGTTTCGTTCCTAGATTTAGCACAACGCATCATTTCCTGTAACAGTTGGACTTCGTTACGTTGTTCTCCAAACCTATTTACTATCGAAGATTTGATGGACAGCCAATCTTCGATGTCCACTTCTAAGGAAATAGCCTCTAGTGCTTTTCCTGTTAGTTTATTTCGGATAAGGCACACGACTACGGGATCATTATTTCTGATTCCGTGCGTTGCCAACACACTCTCTATACTTCTTATATAAAAGTTAAGTGTTTTAGGATTGCCTTCATAACTCGGGATAATTTTGTCGATTAAGTCATAATTGATCGATAATGCTTTTGATGCGACGTTCGCGAGATCGGATAAGGAGTTTCCTGCCTTCTCCATCGTATGCTATAAATGATTTTAATTTATAGATACTATGTACGTTTTCTATATGTATTGTATACTATAAATGATTTTAATCTATAGATACTGTGTACGTTTTTTATATGTATTGTATACTATAAATGATTTTAATCTATAGATACTGTGTACGTTTTTTATATGTATTGTATACTATAAATGATTTTAATCTATAGATACTGTGTACACAAATAACACACAAAATCACATACAAAAAAAATAGGATGTTCGGTAACGGGATTGGGACGGTATTGGGCAGTAAAAGAGTTTGATCTTACCCCCAATATATCACCACCATGCTCCCGGAGTCCTTCCGCTTGTCGGCTGCTGCTTCACAGGTTCTTGGATAGTTTTATCACACGCGTGGGAGTACGTCCCAGAGTTTGATGCGACGCGATAGTCCCAGAGTGACTTAACTATCCTTTTACGACTGCGCCAGTTAAGTTGGGAGCGAAGCGGGGTTGCAAAAAAAAGACAACCTTTCGCGACAAGCGTTTAATTAGAACTAAAGAATACATGGGTATAACTTATGAGCTAACTTATCTATTACGTCATGTGTTTGGGTTTCAGATTTCTTCTGTAGGGCTGCTACAGTCTACATAACTAGAGCAAAAAGGAAAATTTTTATAATTTTTTTCTCACTTTTTTGCTTTTAACTTCTTTAATTTTTAATTTAGGGCAAAAAGTCATATAAACATATTTGTAGGCAAAATAATTTGCTACAAATTATGTCTTGATAATTTTTTTGTGAGACGCATAATTTCAGAGATATCGCAAACAAAGTGTTTTCACCCCTTTTTCAAAATGGCGGCCATGGGACAAGGGTGGCAACCCCACAAACTTGAGGTTAAGCTTCTATTGACCCCCCAAATATATCCCAAAAATAAAATTGCGTCCTCTAAGAAATGCAAAGCTCATGTAACATTTCAATGGACTATTAGGATTGCCATCCATAATATATAAAAACAAAAATGAGTTTGTTGGTTACGTTTTTAGCATAAATATACGTAGGTATGTGCTTAGGATATCTATGTCCAAAAATTAAACTAAATCAAACCTGAATATTTATCAAAAACTTTTTATTTTGGATCTACTAACGCAAAGGTTAGATGTCCAATGGATGTATCTTTTGATTCACACTTTATTTCTTTTCTCTCTAGACCCAACTAGTCGAAACATAAGATCTAAATAATTATAATATTTTTATGACTTTTTACTTGCGTAAAAGTATCAGAGTGGTTGTTAACATGCAAGAACTTGACCTTTGCAAACTTCCTCTATTAATATTGATTTCTATATCGAACGATGTAAATTAGTTATTGTTTCAGTAGCAAAGCTATTTTTGTATAATGGATGCTATGTGCGTCATAAAAAATTAGACTGTTTATTGAAACAATTGAAATATTCATAAGAACTATTTAGAATACTTTTTGTTCGGTTGATAATTATCATCATCAGCCCACTGTAGGCAAGAGCCTCCTGACAATTGTACACCCTGTACACCCAACAGTCTCACACATATTCCTGACCCCACACTAAGATACGAGTCTTATGTCGTGGGTGTCAGAAACTACGAGAGACTTTTCGGTCTCACAAACACCCAGACCCGAAACAAATATTTGTGGATCACACAAACATTTGTCTCGGTGCGGCGATCGAACCCGCGGCCGCTCGTTTCTCAAGCTGGTGTCTAGCCAACTGGGAGGTTGTTTATCTTAAGTTGACCTAGTGCGGGTAAGAAGATTAAACACCTGAAAACTTTTAGGTGTGCAGGTTTCCTCACGATGTTTTTCGTCAACGTTAAAGAGCTGATACTTCATTATGCATACACACATGACTCTGAAAAATCTGATTGGCCTGATACTCGACTGCGCGCCTAAATTTCCAAGCCATCATACAATTTCGAGGGTTTCATAATATTGTTTTTCGATATCAACGTAATAAATACTTTGTCATATCCTCGGTATAGGTACCGTTTTTAATCTTGAGGTTGTAGGTTTGATATCTATGTAGGGCAATACGTTAACAGCAAGAGATCTGTAAAACAACTGCCTTGTTTCCATGGCAGAAACAACGTAAAATAAATCTGGGGAAAATTTGAGCTAAAAAATAACTCTGTCGCTCCATCGGAGTTGAATTTTGCATGTATGTATTACTTATGACATTGATTTTTAAACAATTTTCGTTGCGCGGGAAACCATGATTTCCCCAATAAAATATTTGCGGAGCGGACGCGGTTACCCACAGACTGCAACTTTATTAGTGCCGAGATGTAAACTAGAAATATAGATTTAATTTAATGCCAGTAAATACAGGCTAAGATACAGGTACAGGTTAACCTAGATTAGGGCTCTCTGGCAAACATTGAATCCTGATGAAGATTATACTGAATCTTTGATACTGAAACAAAGATGCTTATTTATTAATTTATGTATAAGTATAATGTTCATATTTCCACTTCATCTTTTATTTATCATTTAGTAGTAGTTAGACTTTTGTAAATTATTTTTAAATGTGAGTATCAATAAAGAGTTATCTATTTTTCTAAGTATAGTTAATTCAAGTCACTATATTATGTGCATCAGAATCAGTCGAGAATGTTATTAAATTTATTTTTACATACAACTCTATTTCACGGATGTATCACCAAAAGGGTGGATCAAAGTTTTACATCGACGTTTCGTCTTCTGATCCCTCATAAACAATGCTTACAGTTTACACAATGCATATACATATTTATATTTCTTTATTATCAATCAACAGTGAACGCTTCTTTTTTTATAAACTTTTGGGGATACGTGTGTGCAGAATTACATGATTCCTGAAAAAGGCGTGAATTAGTTTAATATTAGTAAGTATAGACTCACGTCTACGTCGATGGTGATGTGTTCCCCATCCAGTAACTCAACCCGCACCCGCCGCTTGCTGCCCACGCGACGATCCATGCCGTCGTCAGACGCTAGCCGCTTCAAACTCTCGCGCATCCTGTAAAAATACACATTTCAATATGACTACAGGTTTTATAAATAATTGTATTAAGATCTTTGGCTATTATGCCGGACGACAAACATTGTTTGGGTAAGTTACGTGTTTTTCTCCGCACCAGATGTCTTTCAAAAATAGCTAAACAATTTTAATTAAAATTTTAATCAAATAGAGACAAAACAGTGTAATTCCACGCCAAACAACTTATTTTTTTTTATTTTGCGATCCTATGCTGCCTATTTTCAACTTGACAGTAAAACGATAGTGCACAGTTATAAATTACTGTATATCTTGTCTTTAAATAAAAAAATAAAAACTATTGTACAACAATGAAAGTGTATTAAATCCTCTACATAGGTGTGGTCCCACAAACAATGACAAAAATTGCCGTATCTTGACCACACCCTGGGCGCCCAATCTGTTCAGTGGCCGCCCGCACGCCATTACGCCCTGGCGATCGTATTTCATTCTGATTGCGCATCAAGCAATTATCTCTCAAGGACACGTTAATTGTCTTTTTAGTTTGAGGGTTGAATTGTATGTGATCGTGAGGTGTTCGGTTTGATTGCCGGGTTGATTAAAATTTTTGGTATTTTGTAAAAATGAGCAAAAATTATGCGATTCTATGTACTACAACATAAAGAAGTAAAGAATAAGTTTGTCTTATTGACATACACCTTTGATTTTGTAGAGTAATCAAGGATGTATTTATTGGAAGGTAGGAAACTTTTCGGGCACAATTCTAAGCTCTGTGTTGGTCGTGAGAAAGCAGTAGTCATCAAACAACATTTTGCTCTCCCCGAGAATCAAACCCTATCAATACCATATTACTCCTATAACACAAGACCAAGACAACATTGCAAAGTTGATTAGCAAAGCCTTATTCTATATAAATAAGATCCTAACTTACGAGTATTATGGTCTATAAACTTAGTGAAAGACCCATTGGAGCATATCTGAGTGATGTTGCATGACCAACCGAGAATCGAATCGATTATGACTGAGAAATTAAAACTGAGATAGATATATACAAACTCTTTTGTGGGAAGAGGATGGTAGGAATAAAACTAGGGGAAATTCACAATGCTTTCATTGTTTATTGTAGAGTCTACGGAGTTTTAAGAGGTCTTGTCTTATGGTTCTTACCGACTTTACGACACTCAAATAAAGAAAATATTAAGTGTTTTATTTATATATATGAAAGGCAAAAATCATTATTATACTGGTGCTTAATGTTATTTATAAAACGCAGATATAATTATAACTTTACTTGACCTTTCGAGATTCAGGCGTGATTTTATGAGAAGGTTCTTTAATAGGACGAATAAGTTATCAATATTATCTATGTAGCTGTGTAATAATATAATTTTATTTTACCTTAACTTATTTAAATTTAACATATACATGGTTATCTCTCAATGCATCCAATCCCAGGTATTTTGAAAAGGTAAAATGATTATGTATGTAATGATTCTTTCGGAGAAAGTTTTTTTCTTTTTGGTTAATTGTCTGCTTTTTTTTAATAAAAAGAACTATAGTAAAAAGATGAAGAGCTTTAAAGTTAACACAAATTAATCTGTCAATTTTCCCGCCTTTTTAGTGAAAATGACAATAACACTTACCAAGCAATAGCCGTCATTTTACCTTAAAAGTTGCTACTGTAATGGGTTAATATTTGATCCTTTCCTATAAAACCTAGCTTAATCATCTTGCGAGATAATGAAGATGAGCATGCAATCTTGTAAGCCGTGTTTACTGATGACGAAACGCACGAATTCCGACCGCAGATTATGACTCACCGACCCCAGGATATAATGAAAGGTGCGCGCGTATTATAAAATTCCCGCCATATTTAATTTTGATGGAACGTTCTTTTTTTCTTTTCTTTACCATTAAAGAGGTTTCTGTCAGCATTATTTCAATTTATTCGGCAAAACTGAAGCATTTTTTCATTGTGACACGTGGTATCAAATCTACAGAGAAAATAAATTAAAACAAAAAAATCCTAAAATAAAAATAATTGACTTTGCAATAATGTCATAAAAAACTATTAGATTAGATTAAAAATATCCCTAGTACTTTTACGCGGTTATGATGCCACTGGATTTCAAGACTTAAATTACGGATTACAGCTTTTAATTCAATTAGCATTGAAAAACCCTTCGAATTTAACTATCAAGATAAGATACAGTCTCGATAGTAATCATTTGTGGGATTAAATTAAAATGGAAAAGGGTTGTCCACAACATTTGCGTGTCCAAAAAGCTTTTGAGCAAGATTAGCCGCCGGGCTTTTATCGAAATTGACAAATCACACTAAACCTAGTTTTCGCATTAAAAGGTCTAATCTCTAATGCCTTATTCATGTTAAGTCAAAGTCGAAGGCAAAATATCTTTATTGCAAAAGACTCGTACAAATTCTATTATGTTCTCAGTTTAAAACTATGATTCTATAGATATTCTATCAAAAAAGTAACTTACAAATTATTTGTTTTCTCATTATTAATAATTATACTTACGTGATTTAAAAAAATCTGCCGGAAAGGATGCATATCATTTGAATTAACGTCATTGTTATTAATTATGCAAATAATTAATATTGCGGAGATGTGTTGTTATATTTTCCACTTTTATTTATTGTTGTTCTTTTCATTTTCGTTTTTGTTCACACAGAAACAATCCTATTATGCTGGTGTACTTATATATTTGCGTAATTTTAAACTACATTTAAGTTTACTTCTGTTCATTGTACGATGCTAATTATACATAATTATTTTTAAGCCAGTGCCTAATTTATTTGACAGTCTATAATAATGTTTTATGGACCTGGTGTGTAACTGTACGTAGTGTTCCTTTTATGGAAACATGGCGATGCTCATAACCATCATAAGACTAATAAAGACTTAGTTTATATTAAATGGTCGTGCATATTAAAATTGAAGAGTTTGTCTAACTATAACAAATTTGCTCTTTTTTTTAATTATATGTACATATATTGAAATATTATGATAACTATCGCAATGATCAGAACGGATACATTTAAGGCTAGATTAAGTTATTTTTTTATTGTAAACTCTATATAAACAACTTTCAAGGTGGACTGCTGAAGACGGTATTTTTTGCATATATTCGACCTCTTAGGTAGTTCGATAAAAATCCCAAATAAAACGAAACGACTAAAAGTTTGCGAAAAGATGACGTCATCCCGATCCTCTGCAATGCTGCAGTCTGGATCAGATAAAACGAGATGCTACACACACATCCAGCCAGGCTTGAGATAAAACCAATATTCAAGCACTGCGGTATTCCTTAGCCAACATTCCCGCGCTTTTTAATACCAAACTGAAATATTACAAAAAAGGTTTTAACATGACATTTGTTTTTTTAATATTCTGACAGGTACTTTTTTAAAGGCATAGGAAATTTAGCGAACTGCCACCCGATGGTAAATGCGGTAAGGTCAATATAGGTTTTACAGTCATGAAGTGATTATAAGTATCTTACCCGTTGACATAATTATGACTTGTGACCAGACTTGTATATCTATATACACAATATAAAAATATCCGATGTGTAGTCAGACCGTATTCGGAATCTAAGGCAGGTAATAGCTAATAGGAATACATCCTGTATGTCTGATGTGGACAAATATTGTAGCAGTAAATTGATCAACGGCAATCCCAGGTTACGAAGATTTTTTAATTAGAAATTACTGGTAAAAAAAATGTTGTAACTAAGCTACAAGACTTAATTTTACATTTGAAGGTTGTATTTGTTGATGTTTTTGACCTCATATTAATTATCAGAAAAAACGAGTCGTGTTTTTATTGGACAAAATAAATTACATTGGAAACTTGTCTGTGAATAAATAATATCGGTATTTTGTGCAGAATTTTTGATACTATTTATAATGCAGATGTTATTTCTTATATTGACATAATGTATTCTTGATAAAATGTTGAAAAATATATCTCTCACTATTTATTTTAATATGTAGGTAAGTATAGTATAGTTACATAAATGACACCAAACAAGAAAACTCAGTATATAGTTATTCCATATCATTTTAAAATCTCTTATTCTAATGCAGAACGATTTGAATACTATTTTGCCAAGACATTACTAAGAGTATTTCTCAATTGAAACAGTGCCGGTAAAATATCGGAAGTGAACAATTTAGGTATATGACATATCTCAGTTGCGGTCGTTCCTATCTACGCAATACCACAAATTCTTGGATAACAGATGTATTGCAACAGTGGTGCCAACTCATAAATCTATAACATTGTGCAGGGTTTAACATAAATATTATAACAATTATAATTTACTGTAAATCATTAAATATGACATGGTATTATGATTCACGCCATCATTTTCCGGATATTTTGCGGTCTATGAATAATGCTAATTAATCTTTAAAGAGCTTTGTTTGACCGAAGTTCTAGAGTTCAGAGATGACTGTGTGTAACACCCGGTGAAAAAAAAAATGGATGCATGACTTGGATTTCAGCGACTTATAGATAAAGTGTACGCGCTCGTGCATGTGATTACTAAATTCAACTCGTGAATGTCGTAACTGAATTAAAAATAGCATAAATGTAAAATATATATAAAAATAGAGGTATAAATAGTCGCGTGGAGCCTTAGTGGATGAATGATTGTTGTTTTCAGACCCCTTATTTAAAGTCTTGGTATTAAATATGCAATTTGACCTTTCCTTTTAAATTACAATCTTTATGTTAAGTTTGTTTCTTCTTAAGCTCTTTTAAAGCTGTATGAATAGTAAGCGCTTTTATTTATGCGGTTTGTAACAGCCATTTATCTTAGTTGTTTTATTTTTTACTCAAATGTCATGACTAAACAAAAGCTTAAATATTAAATCGAAATACAATCACGGTGTTAAATACAAGAAACATAATATAAATAATAAAATCCGCGCCATCGAAGCAGAAAACAAAAGCAAATTGTTATTTAATTTTATTTATATCCTATTGAACATTTGCTTTGCGGAACAATACAGCTACAACTTAAATACATTGTTTATTTGTTGATATAAGAACAGCTGCAACTGATGTTTATTAATAAACCCTTACAATACGTACTTACAGTAAAAATTCAAAGTTTATACCAACATTACAATCATTGTAAAGGGCTTATTGTTTTAATAGGTATTTTATTATATTAAAATTTCAACAGCTTGAAAACCAAAGAGTATAAGAGAGTAAACGAGACATTTTTTTTACTGCATAGACACGCGCGGTAGTAGCCGAAAAATTCCCATTTCTATTACATTTTGCGTGTTGGAAAGAATCAGAGACCTTTTTATCTCACGTGCCAAACATTTGTGTAGCTGATGGCTTCATCCACGAGCAAGTAGTTACTAAGTTCATTTATACAGCCTTTTTTTTAAATACCGTAACAAATTGGCACTAAAGTTAACCTTATAATGTTCTAAATCTTAACACCGTTCATTATCGAAGAAGAAATCATTAGCCTTATTAATACGACTCAAAAGTCAAAAATTATGTCAGATTTACATTTCTACACCAGGTATGTATCAGTCCCACGTAATAGGAGCCGAGCCTATTGCCGTTTTTCGGGCACATTTCCCGACTCTGCTGCTACTATAATTTCCTATTGGAAAACCCAGTAACACTGCCTGAACCGGGAATCGAGTCCAGGACATCTAGATGGCACATTCTTGAAGCGCAAGACCATGAAGTTAAATGTTTTTTTAATTATATCATTATAATCCTTTCATATTTATCCTTAAGAGCTCATTACAAAGATCTAATAATTTTGTTGATCAGGTTTGCACAATATCTAAATTCCTATACAAAGTTTCCACGATATTTCTGTGGCATTTATCGAAATAGTTAGTCATGAGTTCAAAGCACACCTGTATAGCTTTTCAATGCATACTTCATTCCTTTAAAGGACAAATAAAAAACCGCCATCAGCATATTTAAGAACTAGTTGTTGCGCTCAATTCCTTATGCGAAACATTAGACTTTTACAAGAATACTTTCCCCGTTTTTGCCACATTTTCCACTAATCATCTTGGTCGTAGTGTGATGAAGTACAGCCTATAGTCCTCCTCGATAATTGGGCTTTCTGCCCCTGAAAAAATTGTTCAAATCGAGCCAGTACTTCCTGAGATTAGCCCAACCAATTAAGACCAGTCGTAATACCCATTTCTTAGTAACGAGTACCTACTCATGAATAGGAGTTGGGTGTGTTAAAAGCTACTAATATTAATAGATATAGGAATATGTTATACAGTAAATGAATGCCTGGATTTCTCAGCATACGCTCACGCAAGCCTGCACCAACCAACGTAAAGCGCTTAAGCACGTGGATATCACATAATTTATCTCTTATCGAATAAAGTTCTTTATAAAATAACTTCTTATGGTCACGAAACTATATTTTTTGTGTAAACGTTTCAACATCATTAGTAAGTTTTTCATTATCGTCTAGATCTACAGAACACAGTTAGGGAAAAATTATTAGGCAGTAAAAACAGTCTGATAAAATTTTAAGCTAATACAGGTTTTTAGGTTTTTATCAGTCACCTTCGCATACACTTTAGACTCCTTAAAATCATAGGTCAGTCATAAAGCGAACACTATAAGAAAGATGAAGAAATACATTTTTTTAAATATAATAAGTTATTAATAATACCAATCTATAATTATAGCAAAAAATAACATATTCATTATTAATATAAATGTAAACAATAGAACGTGGAGTGCAATCGGTTTACATTATACAAAAGCACATGCGGTAGTAACTTGCGCAAGAAAGGTAATGTAAATAAGCGAAGAATGTCAACATGATGCGGTCAACGCCTTCAAAAGCAGTCACACAACTATAGCATTAATTACCTTTTATTGAAACCGTGCTTCGGCTTACGGAAAACCGCGATCCAAACACGACATGTAAAAAGATCTTAAATTCACCAAGAAGTTTAGTCAAGTGTATAAACTTTTTTCACTCAACCACTTTAACGTTCGAAATTTGAATTTGGGTAAAACAAGTTACGCCACACTTGTTATTACCAAGACTTGAGTTATGTTTCTCAATGTAGAAACACGTCGGGAAATAACGATTTTAATGGGGCACTAAGTAATATTGAACGCTCGTTGTCCCGACTGTCTGGCGGGCGGCAAACTAGTACGGTCGGTTCCCGTACGATCGCATTTCACTGGTGCGCGACAGAGCCGGCAATATGCTGTTCTTTTCTGTGCTTTGTATAGACTTGAGTGAGGTTTTATGTTAATGGTACATTCACAAGAACCAAGAATTCGTTTAATATTCTAAAGGTGCGTTTATGCTAACCTGTTACTAAGAAAATGGCAAACAATGAGCTACTTGATGATGCTGTATTCGGAATCTAATTTTACGAATTTTACGTTCAGTTTTATTACACAGTTAAGAGGTAGTAAGGATGAAGACGCAATAACTTCTTTTTAACGAGCTCAGATGTACAAGCAATTCCTTTCTAATTATTCAGTCATGTAACAATACTTAAGAGCCTGTACCTATACCTTTTCTATAATATAGTATAAAAGGTGATATTACTACCGATATTTTTCATTGGTTAGGAATTCTTATGAATGATTTATATATTATGACCCATTTGAAAACCCAGAATGCTATTTGAGCTTTGGCTGAAGCCTGAAGTACATAAGTCTCAGAATTGAGGATGCTGTTCACTTCCCTTGAATTGAACTTATGCCTGAGCTTTTATAAGGGCAACTGACGAAAGCAAAAAATATTCTTTGAAAACTATGTAAACTAATTTATTTTAAAAACAGCTGAATCCCAGTGAAATTTAATTTTAATAACAATAATTTCGTTATTTCACATTTAGGCCTAAAATAACTAAAAGGTAACGTTCCTGGGTGTATCATATGCCCGCCGCTTATTAAAACTTTATTTCAAGTTTAAAAACACGCATACAAAAGATCTTATTTCTATATCTATACTAATATTATAAAGCTGAAGAGTTTGTTTGTTTGTTTGTTTGTTTGTTTGTTTGTTTGTTTGAACGCTAGGATCTCAGGAACTACTGGTCCGATTTGAAAAATTCTTGCACTGTTAGATAGCACATTTATCGAGGAAGGTTATAGGCTATATATCATCACGCTACGACCAATAGGAGCGGAGCAGCAATAAAGAATGTTTCAAAATCGGGGACATTTTTTCCTTTTTGTGAGCTTCCGCTGCGTGCGCTGCGAAAACGGTTAAAGTTTCGCTTAAATAATGTTTGAGAGAAATGTTCCTCTTTAAAAGTTCTAAAAAAAAGTCCGCGACAGCATATGTCTATTTTTTAAGGTTGGCTCACTATAAGGTCTTTTATCCTAACCAAATTTATTTTAAAACAAAGTTTTATTTGTGAAGGTGTTTTTATAAATATGATATTAATCCTTATCCAAATAAATACTTTATTCATTACAAGTATTTAATTTTAAATAAAATTGCCCTTTACATCATTTGATTTCACTGAGTATCTTAGAAGATATTGCAGTTTTAAAATATTGATCAAGCGCGCAGTAATGATGCACTAGGCGCCGATCGAATTGTATGATTTTTGGTATGGACATAAATAGGACTCTGAGAAGTAAAATAGACTACAACTTATTTTCCTTCTGAACTCAACCCTGTAGTCTACGCGGACGGAGTCGCGAGCAAAAGCTAGTCGTTTTATAAACGCATTCCTTGAATCTTGATAAATCACCCCTTATAAAAATCGCATTCCAGGATTAATCACAGCAATTCGATTTAATCATTATTGATCTTATAAAAAAACGAGATGGAGTATCGCTATAAAAATGTGTATGGAAAGATAAGAACTATATCATGTTAAAGATATAGTTTTTTATAGTTTGGAACGGTACAGTCAACGTGTTTTTGACATTTACTTCTATAACCTCAACATTTTAGCAAAGCATTGTTATTGTTATTTTTTTCTACATTTTAATTAATTTCTTTATTAAATCTCGTAAAGATGAGTGAAGAACATGTACAAAATGACTCAGCGCAGAAACGAAATCGAAAAAAACGCAAGAATTTCCTATCCAATGCCAAGAAATATGTGAAAAAAGGCCAAATGGGCCGTGGTACTAAAATGCCTGAAGAATTGTATAGATATTTTGTTGGAATACTGGACGTTATTAAACAAGGAATGGAAAACGAAGATGAAAGACGTAAGTTGTTTAGTAGTTATATAGATCTTTGTCTTAACCTCCAAATTTCTCTATATAGTAAGTTTGTTTGACTATTCCTTTCTTGCGACCAACATTTAAAGCTGTGTTTTTTAATTCACAGATGTTCTTGTAAACAATGTTCTTGAAAGAACAAAAGAAGAGGAGCTAAATATTATTGGCAACCAACTTGGATGTCGTGTGATAGAGTTACTCTTGCCATATGCAAACGCAGAGGACCTCGAGCGATACATGGATGTCCTCTATGAAGATCTCCGTAGATTATGTTCGGATAACTTTTCTAGCCATGTCATAGAAACACTTGTAAGGGTTTGCTGTCAAAGGGCCACTGACCATCTACAAGAAGAATCAAACACTTCAGACCCAGATGATGAGGCTCCAAAGAAAAAGAAAGCAAAGCTAGAAAATAAATCACAATTTAGCGAAGAACACATACAAAAATGCCACAACTTTACAATTAAAATAAGCAAATATGTGTTGAATAACTTCGAACACTTTGTCAATGATAATTATGCAAATCATATTTTGCGGTGTGTTTTAAAAAGTTTAGGTGGTATAACATTACTACCAGGTGAGAAGCCAAAAGTGAATTTGTTTAAAGAGACAGTCGGTCAGAAGAAAGGCATACCTCCGCACACAACAGAAATGGTGTACAGAACAGTACCAGATGAATTTAAACAAATTATATTGGAGTATGCAACAAGGTTAGCAGAATGGCCATTGTTTAAAGATTTGCCATACAACAAAATATCATCTGGATTTCTACAGGTTTGAATATGTTATGTCTTAGGATACTAACCATGGTCATAACACCATATTAACACAATAACTAACCATGTAATGAGTTAATTCATCATTATTACCTGTCCAAATACACTCAACTGCTAAACATCGGCCTCTTTTCATTTAAGGAGAGGCCATTAGACTTAATGAACTTGTGTGCTGTACAAATCTAAGAATTTCAGCATTTAATATGCTTAATTCTTCATATTCTTTTAATTATTAAAATGTAAGAAATGTAGGTGTTTTTTTTTTTTATATTCAACTGAGATGGATAAACTGTTATTAATCCACCTCCTTGAGGATCAGACATTTGTATATCTAATTAATCTACTAGCTCTAAGCATTGAAATTTCTATTATTAATAATAAACATAATTTTAGGTATTTTTATATGCAATCAAAAATGTTGATAAAAACTTGACTAAGAACATTCTTAAACGCTTGTTGAACGAGAGTTTCGCCCCAGACGATTGGGTGTCAAACGGTGATGATGAGAAGAAGGATAAAATTGATGTGGACAACTATGATGGAGAAGAAAATGCTCAACCCAGGCCTCTACCACCAGTTTTCGAGTCTGAATCTGCTGTGAGGTATGGATTACCAGTTACAGAACACTTTGACAATTAGTTAGTTACCATCTTGTGAAATGAGCAACTGCACATAGACAAATATTTCTGTGATCCAGAAATATTGGTTTTGGGTATGGCTGTTTGTGACACCGAAAGTCAGAAAGATTTGTATGTTTTGTGGGTCAGAACTATGTATGTAACTAATAGGGGAATTTATTTAATATTATTCCGAAATCACAACTGATCCCGCATCTCAAACAAACTAATAATGTTGATCAATTGAACTACTACTAAGTCTTTTGAGGTTTTCAAGATTGCTAACTTTTCAACATATTGTGAGTAAAGTTTTGCTCATTTCCAGGCTATTAGAAGCGGCTCTATTCGTGGCGAAGAAGAAGATGTACACGCAGATATACGCCAAGTGTTTTATCAACCGTCTGGGACAGCTTGCCACAATGCCAACGTTAAATTTCACAGTACAGAGGCTTATTGACAACTGTGACATTAAAGAGGAGGTATGTCATTAATCAAGTAGAAATAACATAACTACAAATTACTTTCGTTTTTTTTTTAAGTTTAAATTTTTTTTTAAAACGAGCAATGTAAAGCAAAATGGCAACGGGTCATTGACCTCAACCATCAGGATTTAT
The DNA here is from genome assembly GCA_030295005.1 of Cephonodes hylas. Taxonomy (NCBI): domain Eukaryota; kingdom Metazoa; phylum Arthropoda; class Insecta; order Lepidoptera; family Sphingidae; genus Cephonodes; species Cephonodes hylas. The sequence goes on from AP025383.1 coordinate 618,736, forward strand.
TTGCGGTTACATTGCGCTATTAAAAACTTATGTAAGAGGTGTTCATGATTTACACACCGGTGGTCTCGCGGCATAAATGTACGGTGTGTGATCGTGATATTCGAGACCCGGATTGGCCATCGTAGAATTTAATTTTGACTAGAAAATTAGAAGTAGCAAGGTTTCCTTTAAAATAATACAAAGTACATAAATGGCAAATTTAAGTGCATGAGACCATTGCTTAATATTTTATAATTGTCTAGTGTACACATGTATCGATATAATTAATTTAAATAATTTTTGTGTGTGTTTGTGTTTCAGTTCGAGCCGATGTTCGACGAGCTGTCGGACAAATTCTCTGCCTTATTGTCGTGTGGCAACACTGGCGTCATTGTGGCTTTGGCTAAGGCGTGTCTGAGGATAAAAGCTAAGCAAATGCAGTTTATTAATGTAAGTGTTAAACACTTTATGTGTGATACCTTTACTCATGCGTCATGTTTTAAAATTTTAACATAAACAATGGAAAATAAACAAAATTATTAGATTTAGGTTACATAAATTCGGATCATCAGGTGTATGTAAAGCTGTGTTTCAAAGTCCCGTATCATATAAAAAAATCAAAAAACAATGCTATTATGCCTAAGGCAAACCCATACCACTCAGTGTCTTTCTATACTAACGAATTAGAAATTAGCCGCAATCTAAAAATGCAGAAACACCACAAAAATTATCTCGCCATTAAGCATCAGCCAACATACGTCCCTCTGCTGGGCCTGAGCCTCCTGTACCATTGAAAAGGTTAAGGCCTTAGTCCACCACGCTGGCCTAGTGCCGATAACCAGACAACACTCCTACGCAATTCCTAAAACCTTCTTTAATATAATTGTTCCTCTCAATTTCAGAGTCTAGAGTCAGCATTAAAGTGCTCAGAGTCGGAGAACCAGAAGTATTTCTCGGTGCTGTGCCTCCGTCTACTGCCGATAGACCGAGTAGACCTAGACAAGCTGGATGTGGTCTACTTTATCAACGTGCACGGATCTGTTGTACTGCAAACTATACTAGATTTCCAGGTAATAACTGGATTTTTAGTGAAATTCGAGAATCTCGACGGTCGCTTTATTATGAATTATCATTTTAACGACGTGGAAAAATGCTGTAGTGGAACTTTCATTCTTAAAAATTCTAAGGAAATTCTTAGGTGTGTCGTTTGTCAAGCTGTACTACGACATCATCATCGTTCTGTGGTCATAAGCCTCTCAATGGGTGAAATGAAATTATTCATCTAAATATTCATCAAGTCCAGAGAAACCACCTCTACCGCTTTAAACGTCTTTAAAAATATTGCAAAAAAATAATTAAGGAAGCTATATTTCACCACTAGCTTTTGCCCGCAACTCCGTCTGCGTGGACTACAGGGTTGGGTTCAGAAAGAAAATAAGTTTTAGTATTTTACTCCGCAGAGCCCCATTTACTTAAATATACGAAAATCATACAAATCGGTCAAATTGTTTCAACGTGAAACCGTAACGCGCCGGTCGACGCCTTGAGTATCATTATTGCGCGCTTGATCATTATTTTGAAACTGCGATATCTTCTAAGATACTCATTGAAATCAAATGATGTAAAGGACAAATTTATTTTGTAATTAATACTTGTAATGAATAACGTATTTATTTGGATAAGGATTAATATCATGTTTGTAAAAACACCTTCACAAATAATGCTTTAAAATAAATTTGGTTAGAATAAAAAACGTTATAGTGAGCCAACCTTAAAAGATAGACATATGCTGTTGCGGACTTTTTTTTAGAATTTTTAAAAGGGAACAATTCTGCCATACAATATTTTAGCGACACTTTAACCGTTTCTGCAGCGTACGCAGCGGAAGCTCACAAAAAGGAAAAAAGTCGCCGATTTTGAAACATTCTTTATTGCTGCTCCGCTCCTATTAGTCGTAGCGTGATGATATATAGCCTATAACCTTCCTCGATAAATGTTCTATCTAACAGTGAAAGAATTTTTCAAATCGGACCAGTAGTTCCTGAGATCCTAGCGTTCAAACAAACAAACAAACAAACTCTTCAGCTTTATAATATTATAGCTTTTGCCCGCAACTCCGTCTGCGTGGACTACAGGGTTGGGTTCAGAAAGAAAATAAGTTGTAGTATTTTACTCCGCAGAACCCCATTTACTTAAATATACAAAAATCATACAAATCGGTCAAATTGTTTCAACGTGAAACCGTAACGCGTCGGTCGACGCCTTGAGTATCATTATTGCGCGCTTGATCATTATTTTGAAACTGCGATATCTTCTAAAATACTCATTGAAATCAAATGATGTAAAGGGAAATTTTATTTAAAATTAAATACTTGTAATGAATAACGTATTTATTTGGATAAGGATTAATATCATATTTATGAAAACACCTTCACAAATAAAACTTTATTTTAAAATAAATTTGGTTAGGATAAAAAACGTTATAGTGAGTCAACCTTAAAAAATAGACATATGCTGTCGCGGACTTTTTTTTAGAACTTTTAAAGAGGAACATTTCTCTCAAACATTATTTTAGCGAAACTTTAACCGTTTTCGCAGCGCACGCAGCGGAAGCTCACAAAAAGGAAAAAATGTCCCCGATTTTGAAACATTCTTTATTGCTGCTCCGCTCCTATTTGTCGTAGCGTAATGTTATATAGCCTATAGCCTTCCCCGATAAATGTGCTATCTAACAGTAAAAGAATTTTTCAAATCGGACCAGTAGTTCCTGAGATCCTAGCGTTCAAACAAACAAACAAACAAACAAACAAACAAACTCTTCAGCTTTATAATATTAGTATAGATTGTTATTCTCGTACCAGTCTATTGTCCTTTTTCTTAATGTAAACATATAAAACCAATTTGCCAAACCTACGGAACTAACCCGGGACCTCTAAATCGCACGGCAAATAATTCCACCTCAAGACCACAAAGCAATCCTTTCCCTCATTATAACCATTTTATGTGTTTATTAGCGTCCAGCGAAAGCAGTGAACAGTCTACTGGAGCTATCATCAGACCAGCTGCTAGTGATCCTGTGCGACGCGAAGGGATGCCACGTGGCCGACGCGTTCTGCACGGGACAGTGCGTCGGAGTCAAGGCCAGAGACAAACTCATCTGGAGACTCAAGGTGAGATCGAAATACTCTATGACCCTTTAAGATATTGTTTATAAGCCATGAGGGCATCGAGGTTTAGCGCGAGGTCGAGAATTTTAGCGGTCCTGGCACCTCTGATTTTTCCAAGTTGTGTGTCCATTCACAACAAATGATCAATTACTCTAACGGTGAAGGAAAACATCGTGATGAAACCTGCTCACCCATGTGTGTATTCCGCCAAGCCGCACTAGGCCAGCGTAATAGACTAAGGCCTAAACCGTCTTAATGGTATAGGAGTCCCAGTCCCAGTAGTGGGACATAATATATGGGCTGATAATGATGACGATGATGATTGTAAGACGTAGAGGGGAACTGATGGAAGCTTTGGAGAATACCCATACATATTGGTAGAATGTTAGTGCCTTGTAGTATTAACAGTATAAATATGTACCGAGCAATCTAAAGGTCCCAGGTTACAATCCTAAGTTGAAGAAAAGGTTATAGAGATTTATTCATCATTCGCAAAAGTACAGAAAAACAAAACGCTATTGAAGTAATGCTACAACCGATTACCCTATCAGGCTCGACATTTTATATATAATAGCGGTTATTAATACAAGCACTTTGAGTAGACAATATTTAAGTTTAAAAGAAACACTTACCACTATGTAACGAAGGAAGAAGTCAACCGTCTTCTGACGCCGAATTTGCACCAACTTTCATTAAATAAGTATATAAACTGTAGTAAAAAGAAACTCTACAACACAATGTTATTTTCATACATTATCAACTAGGATAACCTTTCACCTACTTGTCTCAATTTATAGAATCAGCAAAACATGTCAGTTCTTATAAGAATATTGCATTTAGCTTTGATAACTTTCTATAGGGTCATTTACTCATTTCTTTATAAATGAATTTGCATAAATTGTCGCTTACATCCACAAACGGTTAGGCAGAAGTTTATTTAAATCCCAGGGGATGATAAAATAATTCTACTTTTTAAACATCTACAATAAGAGCAAAGCCCAAACTTACCAGAAACTTAAAACCCTTCCATTTTCCAGGGTTTCTACCAGAAACTAGCGTTAAACCAGTATGGTTCGAGGGCACTAGAGAAGATCTTCGAAGTGGCCTCACCAGAGCAGAAGGTGAAGATAATGGCAGAGTTGTCGGACAAGAGCAATTTGTTGAACAGCACAGCGTTTGGACGACTTATAGCCTCCAAACTGGATGTTGAGACCTTCAAACTGTCGCAGAAGAAATGGGAGCAGGCGTGGAAGAAGAAGCAAGAGAAGAATGAATAAAATATTCTATATATATTGTGTTTTATTTGAACTAACGACATTTTGCTTCTAGCAAAGACATCCTCGTGGTCTCGCAGTACAAATATGTGCTGTACTTAGAATTACTTTGATCGTTTTTTGGAAAGTGAAATGTTACTGGGTTGTACCATTGGAATCAGCATATTATAATACACACATAAAAACTATTACATTCCCATTATAAATAACAATTTTCAGACATTAAACTCAATTACTTATGAGCTTAAAGAACTAAACAAAAAATCCTAAATTACTTTTTTATTTTAATTATAAAAATACATATGTTGGCAACACTTGATGAATTATCTAAGGCTACTGGAATGGTCTACTGAATATTGACAAATCCCATTGCATCCTCTAGGAATTTCTCCTACTTTCAATTTGCAAATTCTGTTGCCGCAAATGTATTCTCCCTTCCTTAATCTCATTTCCATTGGTTGCGTATTCATTCCTGTAACGAATTAAATATTAATTAGGGAAAAATCAACAGAATAATTTTACTCATTTGAGTATAGTTAAAATAGACATGCATATGTGTATGAATTGGTTAAAAATAATAATAAAACCCTCTTTAAAAAAAATATGAATTGGCAATTATTATAAGTAGATATAGTCATATTATTTTTAAAACAAAATTCATTGTCTTTGGATTTTTTATATCATTCTACAAAAAAATTATAAAAAAGCAAAGGAAATTTTAGCATTCATAAACACTCAAAGAAAGTTTAACAGTCTGTTAAATTTTTGATGCATATCACAACCCATTATATAAAATCTGCAATAATATCAATAATGGTATATGTGAATACAGAATACTTACTAGATTTAATAGATGGAACGGTCCCTTTCACCCCATAATAGCCGTTTGGAGAGCGCCTGTTTCGTGCATAAAGAAAGTCTTTAGGCGATGGCCGATTTACCAGCACTGTTTTCCTGTTTATGGCAGATGATGAGGCTACCCATAACAGCATACAAAATGTGACGAATAATACCTGAAATTAAATATGAAAAACTGTTATTAATTGACAATATTATTTGACATTTTCGTTAAAACTAGTAAAAAAAGAATTGAGGTTTTTTCAAGATGGCGTCCTACACGAATAAAAAGCGGGAAAGTTTTATATAAATTAGAAAAATAAATTTTAGTTTACCCTATGATTTATATAATAGGTGTACCGTGTATGTTAAGTAGGTTGGTTTATTTTAAACTATGATGTACCTTATAAAAGGGCGTTTGTAAAAATAATATGACGTATAATTATTTGTTAAGTCACCCATCGGTAAGTTTTTGCACGTATTATTATAAATAAATACTTGCCTAATTGTTTACATAGTACAGTCATACTAATATCATAGTAAATGTAAAAGTACCTAACTTTGTCTGCTAATATTTATTTTCTTAACTACAGGATTTTTTAAAATAATATTTGGTATGCAATAGAAGGAAAATACTTGAGCAGTTCGGTGAAAATATTTTCCACACTATAATTTAGGTATTTTTTATTTACAACCCTGTTTACTCCAGACTTCTTCCAGATTTTCTGACGCTAATACCCACTAACAATTTTCACTTCCCAGCAATCGAATCCGGGACATCTAGATCGCAAGGGTCATACTTGTACTGCGAGACCACAAGGCATTCAAGCCCTTAATACAAATATTTAATCTCGGGAGAGAATAAAGCTATTTTTTTTAAATATCGTACGAACTTAGTATGGTAGGAGTAGGATATTACGTTTACAAATCGTTTCTAGGAATTTGCCTTAACAACTCAATAATCCGGATAAGTATAAATCGAACAAGCTATAAGATTTGCATAATCATTAGGAATCGTGTCGTGATCTCATTTTTGCATATTGGAAACGTGTTTTAACGCCATAAAAAGTATTTAACTTTAAGTCCATTCTGTGTTACATTTACTTATGGTTATTTATATTATTGAAAATGTGTACAAATTAAGACGTGTATGTGTTTAAAATATAAAGTATAAAGTTAAAACATATCAATATATCTATTTATACATTGACATTTAGCTAGACATCAGTGGCGAAACTAAAGGCCGCGGGTTCGATTCCGCACCAATAGTTTCTCGTAGTATGTGATACTTACGACTAAAGACTGATACGGGGTCATTGAGATAATATTACTACGTATAGAGAAGACACCCTAAGCAAAAATCATGCTCCATTTTATGACGAGATAAAACTAAAACCGCAGCAGCACTCAAATAATCAATTAGCTGTCTAACCAAACGCTTACAAGTGTAGTTTTCTCGCGACTAAAAGGTCGAAAGCGCCGTGTATTTCATGGCGCTTACGCGTTTCGTTCACATCCTTCAATGAATTGTCATTTTCATAGACTAACACAAATGAATGTGATTCCTGGATGTATTTATTTATAACTAGCTGTTGCCCGCGACTTCGTCCACGTAGACTACAGGGTTGAGTTCAGAAAGAAAATAAGTTATAGTCTATTTTACTCCTCAGGGTCTTATTTATGTCCATACCAAAAATCATACAAATCAGTCAAATTACGTGGAACCGTTACGCGCCGGTCGGCGCCTTGTACATAATTATTGGTCATTATTTTAAAACTGCGATATCTTCTAAGATACTCAATGAAATTTGAAATCAAATGATGTAAAGTGCAAATTTCTTTAAAATTGAATACTTATACTAAATAACGCATTTATTTGGATATGGATTAATATAATCTTTATAAAAACATCTTCACAAACAATGCTTTATGTTAGAACAAATTTCGTTAGCATAAAAGAGGTTATAATGAACCAACCCTAAAAGTCAGACATATGCTATCGCTGTCTTTTTTGTAGGTATTATCAAGCTCTCCAACTTCTCTTTAGGACTCAACTATATATTTCCCATGGGTAAGGCAGCGTTTGCAAAAAACGCTTTCGTTCGCCCATTTTTTCACCGACTTACTTCGGAAATCCGGCTACAAGGAAAAAGACTTATCATTTTTTGGACTAACATATTATAGCCTATAACATCCGGAGATTGATTTCTACAACGTCACAAACATACAAATTCACAAACGTTACCTGATTATAATATTAGTATACATAGTATAGAAGTATAGATTATAATTTATTGACTGCCTCGTGGTCACGCGGTACATATATTGGCTACGCGATCTAGATGTCTTGGGTTAGATCCCAGGTCGGGCAAATTATTATCGAGTTTTTTTATTGGCAAATTCTTAGTAGTTTGAGTACTTTACACTGGCTCCTTATAGACATGGGATTGAAAACATTTTGGCGAAAAGCTGGTTCAGATAAGTTCGTAAATGTATAAAATGTGCTGTAAGTGGTACAAAACGGATTCAGTTAAAAACTTTAATAAATGCCACAGCGGAATTTGCCTAGAGTCCGAAACTTTAGGCCTGCAATATACATGTATCTATATAATACCTAGTTGCTACATATTATGCTAAATATGAAAATACCCGAAAATTTTCCCATTCGTGTATATTTTTCGGGTATTTTCCCTATTTTTTCGCGCTACATATTTTTGCGCGCTTGATGATTATTTTGAAACTGCGATATCTTCTAAGATACTCATTGAAATCAAATGATGTAAAGGGCTAATTTCGTCTAAATTAAATACTTATAATGGATAACGCATTTATTTCGATAAGGATTAACATAATGTTCATTAAAATACCTTCACAAACAATACTTTATTTTAGAAAAAATTTGGTTAGCATAAAAGTGGTTATAGTGAAGTAATCCTAAAAGATAGATATATGCTGTCGCAGACTTTTTTTTAGAACTTTTAAAGGAGAACAATTTTATCATACATTATTTCAGTGTAACTTTAACCGTTTCCGCAGCGCACGCGGAGGAATCTTTCAAAAGGAAAAAAATATCCCCGATTTTGAAACATTCTTTATTGCTGCTCCGCTCCTATTGGTCGTAGCGTGATGATATATAGCCTATAACCTTCTTCGATAAATATGCTAACTAACACTGAAAGAATTTTTCAAATCGGACCAGTAGTTCCTGAGATCCTAGCGTTCAACCAAACTCTTCAGCTTGATAATATTAGTACAGATAGTATGAATTGGCAATCGCATGAAAACATAATGTACTTATCTCAATTTAGTGACTGACCCTGTTTACTATCTAGTACAAAATACCCGTCAAGACGAATAAACGAGCCCATACTCGATTAGGTAGGATTGTTTAATTGCCGAGTTCTTATGAACATCTTTCAGCTCCGTCATCAGACCCTCGATACCATCTAACAGCGAATTATTCGACAAGACGAATCAAACGAGCCCATACTCGATTAGGTAGGATTGTTTAATTACCGAGTTCTTATGAACATCTTTCAGCTCCAACATCAGACCCTCGATACCATCTAACAGCAAAGTATTCGACAAGACGAATCAAACGAGCCCATACTCGATTAGGTAGGATTGTTTAATTACCGAGTTCTTATGAACATCTTTCAGCTCCATCATCAGATCAGCATCATGTCAGCATGATATAGCGGCGTCATGCGATTTAAAATTGCAGCTCAGTAGGCAACTAAAATGAGTGAAACTAAATAAAACATTCTATAAAATAATTAAACCTAATTACTTATATTTTATCTTTATGTAATAAAACTAATAATTTTAAACAAATAAATTCACCCAACAGTCACTTTTTCAGTTAGACTCCGTACTAAGTTTTGTATTGAAAGTACCAGAGACTACGACATCCCGGAGCGGGAATCGAACCCGTGGCCTTTTATTTAACTGCGCCATGGGTCTGTCAAATAAATAACCTAATAATAATATCTAAGATCTTCACAAGAGGGCCAATGTATTCATAATTGGCAACAAAGCAAATTATTGAATTATTTTTTAAATATGACGTATAAAAACCATTATCATTTACTGAACTTACGAAATTATTTACACTAAAATTCAATGTCATATAAGGACACATAACCCAATTCAAATTCCAATACTACAATACGTCCGAAAGAATACTCATTCATTGATTGTAAACAACAATGTTATCTATCGGAACGGCTATTGGCTCATGCCTGTTCTATTGCTACGCTCACACACACATCGATAGGTAGTTATTTCGTTGTCAACGAGAGGGGGGTACGCGACGAGACAGCGACATAGACATGCTTCCAAGACCGCGGCTCACCGCGGAATGGCACTCGGTGGGCGAAAAATGTATGGGGGAATTTACATGCGTTGACGTTTTAGCCTATAATTAAAAAACTATATATTTCTATGTCCAAAATGTTTACTTTTTGTATTGAGGAGTATATAGGTCGCAATATTATGTATATTTAAAGTCGAAACATTGATTAATTTTAATGTATATGGTACCTACTTAGACCCTATTTTTCTCAATTTTGAGCGATCATTGTGTTGGTAAAATCGTCTTTGTGTATACATTTTATATGGTGACATATACTTTTTTTTAATTACATGTATAGATGAATATATGCTCTTTGATTGTATATATAATTTGTTAACATTTGAAATATTTTAATTCAATAAAACGGCACGTGAAAAGCGTCGATTTTTGCATAAAAGTGTAATAGCGCCCTTAAAGGTGCTTTTCAGATTACATTTTAACCTTCTAAGTGACATAAATGTATGAAGAATCAAGCAAGCCTTAGGCATACTGCAGTTTATTGAAAAAGTATTTAAATCAAGAGTGTAGGTAACTAACAAAACGTGGGTATAGAAATGCACTCTTGCCTACTCTCCGTGCCTCTGATGATCTGATCTGCGATCTTGTATAATTTGACCAATGTAGGTATAGGTATATAAAAATACATGTACATATTTTAAGTCGCTTTTGATTGACCAAATCAAATAATTAAATTAACTCTAAATTTAATTCGATCGTGGTTTTAACTATACTCATTTGAATTCATCAAAACCGCATTTAACATTTATTATCACACTAATGACTTTCTGCAAGATATTTGAACGTAATTTGGCTTGACAAAGGTATTTCGTTCAATGCTTTTTTTTATAATTACTATAAGCTAATGGCAGGATAAACGTAAAAACAATTAGTTAATATTTATTCTCAGATAGATAAGTAGGAATTTCCCTGTATTTCCCGCAACTTAAGGTTACGATTCTCAGTCCAAACCATCTTACATAATTTAATGATAAACAACTGTTTATATAATTAAATGTATTATTTAAAAACCTTGTAGTCACTACAATTTTTAATTAATGTCTTTTGGGTTTTACCAATAACCATTATTTTTATCGTTTGTACCTAAATTGGTGGGTCATCATAAAGAATTTCCTTAATTGCCCAATTGTGATAATATTACGTAAATTTAAGAGTAAAAATACATTCTAGTAAAATAAGTGATTTTTAATGAAAATTAGAAAAGTAACGAAATATAAATATCCTGCTATTAGCCTTGATAATAGCTTCGAAAACACTACAAAATTCTCTTAAATAAATGAAGCAAAAGTAAGGTTGGGATTCAATCATCGTTCGTAAAATATGGTTTCAATTGCGTTTTAATATATAAACCTCTTAAGTCTCCTTAAAAAAAGGTTTCAATTCCAATTTGTTACCTTAAATAAGCTAATTCACGATCTAGTCATCATGTTTACATATTTCTGACTCCACACTATGATGCAAGTCTGGTATCGTGGGTATCAGAAACTACAATAGACTTTTCGTTCACATTTACGGGATCGAATCCGCGGCCATGTATGTTTCCCAAGCTGGTGTCCAGCCAAATGCGCCAGGATTCTCAGAACTGTCATTAAGACAGTGGACTGAGTAAGTTTAATGATTAATTTTAATGATCAATTCATATTAATATTATGTTACTTGTTTAAAAAAAATCGTTAAAAAAGCACGTCAAGAATAGAGCGCGCGTAATAACTAAACGAAGCACTTCTAATATTAAATCTTTATTTTAATATATTTGACAAAGTAAAGATAAATCCATAGGATCGATATCTAGTCAACTTAGTGGTCTAAGGCCTAAACTTATTACTAGAGGAGGCACGAGTCCACAATAATATTTCACTGGCTGATAAGTTAGCTGGAAATGCCTTATAAATAATCTGAGCTGTAATGACGCTAGTGTTCTTTCTTATAATCTTCCTGCGAGCGTTGACCTCATCTTTAACAATATAAAGTATGCATAGTATAAGGTAATCACGCAGATATACTATAAATACCGAAAGGCCGTGTTTATACCGCATAACTTGTTTAGCTTCCTTATTCCTTTATTTAGAGAAACGTGACTAAAATTATACTAAGTGTGTATACTTATCGACCTCTAACCTAAGTATTTTGTATGCAGTCTTTGATTTTGTAAGTCTAAAGGTTTCAAATTCCTGCGCATTTTAGGTTTTATCTAACTCTAGGTAGGTAGGTACCTATATTTATGTATAGATAGATAATATTATTTCATAAACGAATCTTCACCTAGACTAGACCGTTTGTTTAATGCCCATTTTAATTGTAGACAAAAAAATTAAATACAAATTTAATGTTCTAACACAAATAAAAATGTTTTTGAAATGGTTATTTCTGCAAATCCAACTCCCAAATTTAACAAAATTAAATTCCATAGATTCATACGTTAAGATATGAGGTTCACAAATAAGTGAATCGAAATATTTATAGAAGAAAGTCAACTATTTTTTAAATAAATTCCCGCCATTTTGTAAAAAAAATAATAGAAAAGTGCACAGATTAAAATTTATTATTTGTCGCATTACTATAAAGAGTTCGAATCATATTCGAATTATAACTTCATAGTAATTTTAATAAATTTAATAGCAATTAAAATATTAAAGCTTACCAAATGACGCATCTTGTTACAATAGACGTATCGTCGCCTGCTCAACACACACTGAACTGAGTAAGTACTGCGTACAGCATTATTGTTTACCTCGAAAATATAAACTGGTTGTGAAAAGACGTGGTTTTTATGACTAACCATGTGTCAGACTATTGTTTTCGGAAAGTTTAGGTGCAGTGTCGTCTTATATCCGCACAATATGGTTTTACTTCCTCAATTGATCTCATTTCATGGCTTTTCTCAATGATTTCTTGGTTAAAATACTTTCATTTATACTCATTCTGTCTCGAAAATAATCTTATACCTCTTCATAAAATACTTATTAAAACAAGTACGATGGAGCCTTTTGATATTTCTATCGTTCTATATTTATTTTGTTATATTTCAAATATTTTCTAATAAAGATTTACTATCCTGTAATGCGGATTCGGAACTACAGGGAAATACTGTTCACTATAATATATTAAAAATATTTTCAACGGGACGGTTTCGATACTCAATTCAGGAAAAGAAGTAAGAATTAGCTGTCATTAGTAAATGTTCAGTAGTACCTACGGAGCGTAGACAACACCATAGGAATGAAAATAGTCATTTCTGTTATTTCTTTAAAATAAATGCAGCGACCCTTAGGTGTAACTGGTAAGACATTTCTATCTGCGATTTTGTAAATACATGAGTTACTCGCTCCTACTTAAGTATAATATATAAACTAATACCTCCTTATTAACAAATTCAACAACGGCAAAAGCACTTTGCATATTAGTTTTAAGAAAGCCAGTTCTCCCGGCGCGCAATTTCAAGAAACGTAATTTGAATATTACGACAAACTGACTCAGTTCTATTGAATATCTTATGTAGCGCAGTTGACTCAACTTTAAGAGGTTCCGGGTTCAATTCCGTTAAACATTTTTTGTCCCAGTCTTTTGTTGAATTTGAAACATATCGTTCATTTTTTCCTTAGGCTGGTCATTTCATATCTATAGGTACTAATAATATTAGCTGAAGAGCTTCTTTAAACGCGATTAACCTCAGGAACTACTGGTCTGATTTGAAAAATTCTTTCGGTGTTAGGTAACCCATTTATTGAGAAATGTTTATAGGCTGTATATCGCCACTGTATAGGAGCGGAACAGCAATGAATAATACAGCAAAACAGGGAAAGAGTACTTTTTTAGGTTTGGATACGGACTCGCTGAATACAGCCAGTTATTAGTAGTTATAAATAGTTAAATAATACGACATGTTCATATTTATAATCCTCCCTATGTTCACACAAAACCCTGAAACAAACCCTGAAGCTGGGGAACAAATTTCAATGAATTTTGAGTCAAATGTTTACGAGACTTAGAATATTGTGTTAAACTCCTTTTATTCCGGAAAAATTGTCCAGCCTTATTCATTACATTGACAAAACATTACACATTTTAATTATTTTATTGACAACGACTAACAAAACTCCTGGCTATTAATAATAAAAACATACATTAGTTAACAAATAAACAATGCACAACTAAACACACAATTTAAAACAAAAATAACAACAATAATTACAACTTAATTATCAATACTGGTCAACCACACCAAAGAGTGTTAATTAAGGTTATTTAGAATTACCGTCGCACTTTGATAACTAATTAAAACTCTGACTTCATATGACGAAGTGAATCATTGTATGTATCAGCGGTTAAACATGATCCCATTTTCATTACTAAGAGTACACAAAAGCTTCGAGGTCGAGAGTTCAATTTGAAGGTTGCCGTCGCTTATTCATGACTGTTTTCGGACGGAGTCGTAAGATGTACTTTTTCACAATGCAAGGTGTATTCAGACCATGACCGGAAACTTAGGCAGGTAATACCTAGGTAAAGTATTACAAACCCCCTGGCGTTAAATAAAATCAAGACAAAAAATGATGTTTTTCTAAGAATCATAGGTATAAAATGTACTTATGTGGTATATACTCAGCCTATCGCCGTCCACTGCTGAACGTAGGCCTGCGCAACAAAGCGCCAATCATCCCGGTGTTGAGCAGCTCTTATCCATCCGTTGCCCGCCACCGCACTCAAGTCGTGGGACCATCGTGCTGCAGGACGTTCTAAACTTCATTTGCCTAAGCGCACACTATTTTATCCCAATAATATTTATTCAATTAAGCTTATCCCACGAGAAAAACGAATTACCTCTCATAATTGAAAAGTGACTAGAGAAACATTTGAATTTCACTTCTGCTTATTTTTTCAGTGATTCGTGGCTGAGTAAGATTGCTTATTGTTGTTATATTTATAGCCGCGTTTCATTATGAGATAAATATAATATATTGTTATGTCGTATTAAAACAGTAAATTACCGGGTTTTTACATTAGATAACAAAATGAGTAGTTAATATAAACAAATCATTCGGATATTACGTGTAATAAATAAGCTGGCAGTTATGATAATGGGCAAAAAATTAGGAGTTTGAAGCAAAGAACACAAATTATACTTTACAATACTCATATCTTTCCCATAAAAAGTCCGCAGAAATGAATTTTGGCTTCTATATTTCGTTATGTCTCCCATACAATAGAGGTGACAATGTTTCCATATTATAAAAATAAATATAAGAAATAAAATTGAAGATTATGAGGATAACTAGAAATTGTAATCAGGTAATTGCTAATGACGTCATTACCTGTATATTAAAATATATGGTTACAATTTAAATATTACAATTTCGTTAGTTCACACATGTCTTCGGTAGTATAGTGGTCAGTATCCCCGCCTGTCACGCGGGAGACCGGGGTTCGATTCCCCGCCGGAGAGTTCCCTTTTTGTTTCTTTTTTTCATTTTGTGTTCAATTTATACCAAATCTAAAATATTGCGTTAACATTTTAGGGGTATTTTTCCCCCAATAAGAAAACTATTTTAGGTTGTAACTCAAGTAAAGTTTTTCATATTTTAAATCCTATTCTAGTCATGATAACATAAGAAATTCTAAGGTCCAATATCCATTAGTATTTTGAAAAAATCATAAAAAATATTTCCTTTGAGTCACATCTCTATTGACGTCGACGACAAAAGAAAAAAACGTAAAAGCAATCAAACTAATCTATTGAAAGGATTGTAATTCATCGCTTTGCCGCGCCTCATAGAGGTACTGTCATGGCGGATGGCAGCAGATTATTGGCTTGTCCGTCGAGTACTGCAAACGCCGCAATTTTGCCTCGCACTGAGTGGCCGCGACGGGGTGTAGGAGGGACGCCATGATTACAAAAAAAGGGGGATAATGTATCTGAAAAATCTTTTAGTATATTAAATATTGACAAATAATTGTTAATACGGTAAGGGACTGTTTTCTGTACAATGTCAGCGCCTGTCATAAAAATGAAGAGTACTCTCAATCGTAACATTGCGGTATCTTTTTTGTCAGGCGCTATTAAAATTAAAAGTTTCTGTTTAGGATGGATCCTATTGTTCTTTTAAGTTAAAAGTGTTTTAAGTGTTAGTATAAATGCTTCGGAATTTTATATAAAAAGATTACGGGGTTAACATTAATTTAAATACTTGTTGATGAATTTGTCTTCAATATTTTTTAGTTTACCTTACCCATTCAGTAATCCACTACTTATTTTACAATTTATCGAATCCCTATAAAGTTTTTAACTCCACCATGGCCACCATACGTTTGAAAATCAAATTTCATGAGTACGCGTCCCGGCGCCGGCCCGCGATGTCGCGACGTCGCCCGACAGATGTCACCACCGTTAATTGCATACGTCGTATTGACGCGGGCCGCGAGTTTTATACGAGTGATCAAGAGAGCTTGACGCGTAGACATCACAAACATATATTTTTTATTCTTTATTGTACACAGTGCCGTAATTAACCTTTTATGCACCCAGTGCGAGCCTTCAAAACTGCGCCCCTGTATAATACTCTAACCAGGCTTAGCTACTATGCATGAAATAAAACTAGATATTAGTCTGGTCATTTCTGCGCCCCTCCAGGGTCTGCGTCCTCTGCCTGGGCACTGCTGGCACCGCCCTAGTTACTGCACTGATTGTACTGTGTACACCATAAAGATAGAAACAACATACAGGTCAAAACATAATAATGTAGTAGATAGTTATTGTATTTACATATTGATATGTTTCTCTATATGCCTGTAAAGTCTTGTTGGCCTCAAGATTTAGGTACGCGGTCGAGAACCTCGACGGCTGCGGGTGGAAACCTCAGGCACACATCTCTGACTTTTTCCATAGAAGCCCGAAAGCCCGACTTGCCTTACATAGTTCCGAATAACGAACTTAACGATTGTTTATTTATAAAATAACGCTATAAACGTGAATGTGAGTACTAACCGGTAGGTATTTATTAGTCCTACGTACCAAAAAAAATATGCTGCTACTAAATAAACATTTGGGCTTGCCTTAGTTTGACACCCTAGGCACGCCACTGGTGTGTATGTACTTTAACGGTGGAGGAAAACATTGTGATGAAACCTGCACACCTAATAATTCTTAAGATTTCAGAAGGTGTGTAGTCCGCCAACCTATATTAGGCTAGCGTGGTGGACAAAGGCCTGAAACCCGTTGTAGAGGAGGTCGTGTCCAGCAACGTGTGATGCGACGTATATGGGCTGACGATTATTTGTCTGTCTGTTGGTTGGGCTTATGTCGGTTGTTTTTTTGCGGACTGATTTACCTAATTTATTGATGAGAGATCTTGGGTTGGCGGGTTTAGGTTTAGAGCGGGTTTTCGTTCACGATTAAAGTCTGTAATGTTGAACTTGCTGGTATAAATTCGATAAATCTGCGCTGTGTGCCTAGGATTTGAATCCGCGATTGTCAAGATTATGTCTCCATCGTGTCCTTAATTGTCAAGGCTATTTAGAATATCACGTCTTTTATAGACTCAACTGACAAAATATAAGGTTAAATGCTGCATATTCTCAGTTTACAGAATAAATAATTACCAAAACTTTTCTTTTAAAACTGCTGTACAAATCCACGTAGGTTATTTCATTTCGAAATTACATTTTGTTTCACTTATCATTTTATTTCAGCTCCTTCATCAAGTCTTCGGTAGTATAGTGGTCAGTATCCCCGCCTGTCACGCGGGAGACCGGGGTTCGATTCCCCGCCGGAGAGGCTTTTTTATTACTAAAACATTAAGCATTAAAATTCATCATACTTTAAATTATCGTCCATTTTGTACCTGCGTCAAAAATAATTACTATAATTACAGAACGAACTTTTCGGCAACAATAACAAAAACAGTTTAAAATTCCGTTATGCTTCTAAGTATTAACAAATGTAAAATAACTGCATCCGTTATGTATTTTTTTATGACGCATAAGGAAAGAAGTCGAAAAATTCTGTATTAAAAAGAAATTTAATCAGCCGTTATGGATATGTCCCTAAAGATATTACAAAATACTCTATACTTTATAAAATCGGTTGGTTACCTCACCTCAGCGCATGACACAAACCCTCAAAAAAGCGAACCTAGAACTCTGCGCTTGCAAACGACATGTTAATTAAAAACTTTCAGTTCTCACAGAATTTTGTATATTCCGATACCGTCGTGTTTCTAGTCTAAGGTAAATTCAAATTATACAGGCTATACTCTGACCGCTATCGGACACTATGTCTTAGTAGTAGCTATCGTGATCACAAACCCATTGCCGTGAAAAAAATAAAGAAAACACGTTTTCCATACAAACCACATGCATTTAATACCAACGGTTGTATGGAAAACGTTTATATCGAGAATTTTTTAACGCCAATGCGTTTGTGATCACCGTTGCTATTAACTGCCTTAGTTTTCGATCATGTTCTGAATTCACCTGTATAACTTGTTAATTCTGATGACTTAAAATGTTTGTTTTTATTATTTCAAAAAGTACTCTCCGGCGGGGAATCGAACCCCGGTCTCCCGCGTGACAGGCGGGGATACTGACCACTATACTACCGAAGACTTGAAATAAGTGACGAAAAAAGGTTTCATTTCAAAATTCGATGCTGAATTGTAAGTTTTTTAGTAGCCTTTACAATTTTTATCAAGGGGACTTTAAAGATTTACCAGATCTATTGTCACTTTTGTGTCTTCAGTCGCCACCTTAAAAATATTTATATAATCAGCCTATCGCCGTCTACTGCTGAACGTAGGTCTCCCCCAAGTCAGCGCCAACCATCCCGATGTTGAGCGGCCCTCATCCATCCGTTTCCCGACACCGCACTCAAGTGGTCAGAACGTCATGCTGCAGAACGTCTTACACTACGTCTGCCTAAGCGTAAGCGTAGTAACTAAGGCAAATCCCCCCAAATGGCAAGATTTCTAAAAGTTCTTACGGATTTCAAATTAACAATAGTCTAGTGTTGCCTCTACACTAAAACATTTAAGCTATAGAGAGAGACTGAGGGTTTTTTTAAACAAACTAATTTTATTTTAATTTTTTGTATAAAGCATTTATTTCACTACATTAAAATCACAAAAGCGGTACGCAAAAGTTAATATACGCTTAAGAAATCATTTTGACAGCCCGTTACGCGCCATTAGACATGGCAAAGGGATGTCAGCTGTACAGCCGTTGTCTTTGATCCCGTTTGCGCTTTGCCGGCCATCTTTTGGCCGACACAGCCCGAGGCGACCTGGAGAATAACGTCAAGCCTTTACCCGTCTTTGTTGTATTTTTGACGTTGCGATTTGTGTTGTCAGTTTAAAGGTCTTTGGGATGTTACAAAGAGTTTCAACTTGACGTTAAATTGTGGTAAAATGTGTAGAACTGTGACCTGAATTTTATGTTTGTTATGAATTAAACGCAACTTTATAAGATAAGGCCTTAATATAAAAATACAATGAATTAATAAACAGTGTTTATACTTTATAGCATTTAATGGGTTTGGGCAAATTGGTATTGGGTTTTTTAATAATAAATTTTCAGTAGCATTTAGCAATACGTGGTCTGGAATTGTGATGGAAAAACGGCTATTGCTTTGCCTCGTATTATGCAAATAAAAAAATATAAAATATGTGTGCAAAAATGCAACTCTACTCCTTCGGAGAATACAAGCGTGAGCCTATGTTATGTATTTTATAAATTAGTGCTGTATTCCGCTTCGAAAAAGACAATACTAGAGTTTTTGGCCTGATTAACACAATTATTATATATTTCTATCTATATAACCATAATAATTATCCCTAGAAAAAACATATTAAAATATAGAAAAATTATGTAAAGTTGTGCAAACATGCAAAAAAATTCTCTCCGGCGGGGAATCGAACCCCGGTCTCCCGCGTGACAGGCGGGGATACTGACCACTATACTACCGAAGACTTGCGTGAGAAAGCTGAAATAAAATGATAAATGAAATATCGTAACTTCGAATAATAAAAGCATCGTAGATTTGTACAGCAGTTTTAAAAGAAAAAAAAATGTAATTATTTATACTGAATAGTTCCGACCGTTCCCGGTGGAAGTCATTGGGGGAGGTCTATTTCCAGCAGTGGACCAAAATTGGCTGATGATGATGATGATACCGAATAATGAGAACATGCAGTAAATAATAAACACATATAGTTTTCTGCTGGGCACGGTCCTCCTCTACAACTACTCGCTCGCTAGTGTGAGTTGGAGAACTACAAACCAAAGAAATTCCTAAGAACTTTTAGGTATGCAGGTTATTCTAAAGATATTTTTCTTCTTAAAGTACGTGTTTCTTAATTATAACTACACACATAACTTCGTAAAGTCACAAGTGAATGCTTGGGGTTTGAACCAGAGACAGCTAAACTATGCTATCCAAAGAGTATCACGTGGATAGTGACTTATCTCTCACTTTCTAAGACAAATCTTAGATCGTATCAAAGTCTTCTAGTCTTTTCCTCCTAAAAATGACCAAACCTCATATTATTCGCTTCTCAATCTTGTGCTGGTTGTCGAAAAAGGTAAGTATTGTAACGTATTAAATATGTTTTACATATTTCTACAGGTGTTCGATTAATTTAACTGTTTTTGTAAGTCTTCGGTAGTATAGTGGTCAGTATCCCCGCCTGTCACGCGGGAGACCGGGGTTCGATTCCCCGCCGGAGAGTGTAATTTTTGCTGCGGGTTATGCAACAAATTTTTATATTAGCAGCAAAATAAAATTTTACATACATCGTTCTTTTATTTTCATTTAAACTATTTCTGATCCTAAAATATATGTGCCATCAAAAAACTCCTCTCCGGCGGGGAATCGAACCCCGGTCTCCCGCGTGACAGGCGGGGATACTGACCACTATACTACCGAAGACTTGATATATATAACTAATTAAAACACCACTTGATAGAACAAAACCTGCGTACTGATTCGATACGGTTGCGGTTGTAAAAACTAATTTGTTAAATTACTACTATTATCTGTTATAAGTTTTTACATACGTCAACATTAACCACACGCTTGTATCTGGACTATAAGGAGTGGTAGAGGTGCGTCTCTGCACTTACAATTTTCCAAGAATGTATAGTATACAGGGTGTATTTAGACCGTGATCGAAAACTGAGGCAGGTAATAGCGAGGGTGATCACAAACCCAATGGCGATATTAAAAATCCCGACAAAAAATAAAAATTTTGACTCTTTCCATACAACCATCGGTGTTAAAAGTATGCGGTTTGTATGGAAAACCTCAAAAAAATTATTTTTTGTCGGGATTTTCTTTAATGCCAGGGGGTTTGTAATCACTATCGCTATTACCTGCCTCAGTTTTCGATCACGGTCTAAATACACCCTGTATAAACGCCATAAAATAGGAGGCGAGGTTATTATTGTTTTTCGGGCATATTCCTAGACTCTTTGCTCTACCGAGAATTTCTTAATCGAAAAAGCTAATATTGGTTTTAATTTTACCATCCTTACTTTCACGTCGACTCTTAAACAGTACACACAATCCTAGAATCATTAAAGCGTTAACTCCTTGTATACGGCAACACACTGGATAACACCAGCTTGCGAAATATTTGTTTCGGGTCTGTGTGTTTATACAAAGGACAAATCTCTTGTGGTTTCTGACACCAGTCAGTACTATATGAGTGTTAAGAGAAAATAATTATTTTGAGTATTAAGAAAAGTAGAATAAAATAAAAGTTTTTACGTTTTCCATGCAAGCATCGGTGTAACAATTTGTTTTGTAAAGCCAGGGGGTTTGTTATGACCGCGGCTGTTACACTTTTGCTTGATCACGATCCAAATACACCCTGTGTAATGCTACTAAGTACATTTACTATATTATACGGCATTTTTCAGGGATGAAAGTTAGTTTATATAACCCAACGTTCCATCTACGTCCATACTAAAATCATTCTGGAATATGACACCCTCATGTGTGTAGGCTAGCGTGGTGGACTAAGGCCTAAATCTTTTCAGTTGTAGCGGAGGCCTGTGCCCAGCAGTGGGACGTAGGCTGATGATTATATGAGTCAATATTGCGGTTTTCGTAATTTATGTTTGATTGTTATTCAAACAGTGTTACAACAGTGTCATTATTTTGACGATGACGATAAGTCTTCGGTAGTATAGTGGTCAGTATCCCCGCCTGTCACGCGGGAGACCGGGGTTCGATTCCCCGCCGGAGAGTACTTTTTGTATCGGTCTATAATTTGATAATTGGATATTGAAAGTAGATTTAATTATATTGGAATACTTTTGCGTGTATATTTATTCACTACACTAAATGCTTTGGACAGTCAGCTGTGTAAATTTTACAGTATAGTCCGCTTATAATGACATCGAAGGGAATTGAAAAACACGTCATAATAAGCGGACGTCATATAAAGTGTTTTATAAAATAAAACACCTTTTTTATGTAAATATGTATGTAATTAAATATTTCAATCAAGAAACATAGTTATTATATATGTTTATGTACACAAACATGTTAAATCAAAATCAAAATTGCACACATTTCCGGTGGTGCTAAAGAATCTGAATTTAGGTTTCGTGACCACAAAGACAAAGGAATGTCGTCTTCTTCATCAAATTCATGTTCTGATATTTGAATAGGTAAACCGTCGTGGCTTTCAAAGAATCCTGTATGTTTGAAACAGTTATGAATGGTATTTTTGGTACCGAAGGTGTAATGAATCATGTCGGTCATTATAACTGGACAGGATTTATTAAAAATGGGTCATAATAAGCGACATGTCACTGTAAGGGAAGTCATTATATGCGACTTTTTATAAAGAACTTTATATGAAAACGAAACTTTGTAGTGTAATTACGTCATAATAACTGGTTGGTCAATATAGGCGGAGTCATAATAAACGGATTCTACTGTAGTTATATTTACATAACATTTCGCGATAATTTTAATCCAATCATGGTTAAGAACTTTATCTCACTACTTACTTCACTTATATTTAAAAACACGCTGATTTCCCTGAAAGAATAGTCAGTGCGCATTAAACAATTTGACACACTGTCCCGAGAATCGAACCCGGTACTAAAGACGCCTAAAGATCGTAGGAGATTTTTGTCCCTATTCCACCACAAACCGATCACTGTAACTCGCTCCAGTATCGCGGCACGCACAGTATTGTCGCCGAGCAATGCAGCTCAGCGAATCTAAGGGGATCTAAATTGTCATAATCCCGCAATGAAGTAAACCAGAAATCATCATGGGACTTCAAAAATAACACACATAATTTTCTCAACATATTTATTTCATTAAATAAGACGCAGAAATCCAAATACTATAGACGTAAATTACATCTAGACTTAATTTATATTAAATTCGAAATTTTATACGTCGACACTAACTAGTATTGCACATTTATTACTGGGAAATATTCACTTATTTTATTGCTATATCGTAAATTTAATCAACATCCATGCTAGATATTTTGCGAAAACAAAAAACTTTAATTATGTCCATTATGGACACTTTCAGGTCTAAAAAACCTGTCAAATATCAAAAAAAGTTTTAAATTTGAACATATGACCGACTAAATGATTTGATTTCAGAATTTAAATAACTAAATACAAACTCGAAAGGGTAATTTAAAATCCAATTCATTAGAGTAATTAAAAGTAATAAACCGTTGATTTGGTATTATTAAAATAATTTTAAAAGTGATTGTATTTTCATTTAATATTAAGTGTGGAATAATTTACTGGTCATTTATTAATAATATACTTACATATTATGTTATTAATAATGTATACATTTTGAACTGGTATTTAACAAACCTTTTTAATTGCTGTAAAATGAATATTTACAGGATCAAAATTGTCATGTGCCATTTAAAATTAGTGATTTTGACATTATAACTAAGTGACTCGAAACAAGAAAATTAATACTTAAGTTCTTTATATTTACAAAGAGTGTTTTATTTAAAGACATATAGGTATTAAATAAAACAATTTTTTATACATAATTTATATCCCTTATCGCATATAAAAACATAAAATATAACCACACATACTATTTTAAATGAAATAAATAATTAAATAAACATTATTCTACCACAATTCTTTGGATCATCTTAAAAATACAATGAACAGATTGATTTAACAACAAAATAACTTTTTTATACACAAAAATATAACAAAAGATAGGAACATATTTGCTTTTCGCATAAAATAATTAAATTAATAAAAACTAAATAATATGATTCACGTAATTACAGACAAAATATATTTTCCCCTTATGAATAATAGCAAACGTTTGTACTAATAAATTAAATAAAGAAATTAAAAACATTACTTTTTATTTATGCCTTTCAAAATAAATTTGAAGTCGTGTATTAAATCCATGAAAGAAATACTTTTGCTACATATACATTACTTAGATAAGTGTAATATTAATGTGCGCTTTCAATGATAACTTTGTACAATTACTAACAATTAATATTTTCTTTAGAGCAGGGGCTCCCAAACTTATTTACACTATGACGCCCTACAGAATTATTATTTTTCTTGCGACGCACAAATCATCAAAACTACTAGCGCAAGAGCCCGTGAACGCCAGACAACAGTCATTTTAATAAAGCTGAAAATTTGTCAGTACATGCTCCCAACACAGGTAAGAACGATGGCCAATTATGAAGTTTAGGTTGCAGTGGCTTTGGCAGGTACACGGTACTAAAGGTGTGAAAATACCGGCCTATTTTCGTCATTTTATAAAGGCTTATATTTTGATATTACCTTCAGAATATCATTAAAAATTACATTCTTCATTGACAGACACTTTCCATGGTGGAAACCCCTCGCCAGACACCCTTAAAGGTCAGTAAATTATGATTATAATTTCGTCATTTTATAAATGCTGATTTTTATCTGATTTTTATATATAATATTACGAAAAAAAAAAATATTTTGCTCTTATAGGTAGAAACAAAGAATAAAATGTATTCTTCAAATACGATCTTACTGTCAAAATATTACTGTACTGTTTCGTCAATTGGGTGCTAGTATTTTTTATTTTGGACCGTAAAGAATTTAATATCTTTAGAAAACTTCTTATCTATTTTTTTAGGTGGTGTTCAGTAAAAAAAGCAACTATTTCAATGGAATTATCTGCATATATTCTCTCCAACGAATCAGTACATAAGTCATATAAATCAAGCAATAAATGACTACGACCATTATTAATAATATATTTTTCTATGATGCTACTAATTTCAATAAAATCTTCTTGGTGGTACTATCGATACTGGTGCCAATCACTTTTAACGGATGATTTTTCCGTTGAAGATATTTTATTATTAAAGTGAATCCTAACATGCAGTATGATAGTATATTTTCGGACTTAAAATACTTATACAAACTTCAAGATAGCTAAAATATTATTTTTGGCTGATATACACGGGGACAAAATACTAAACAATACAGACGTATCTCACTCGCATCCACCCATGTGCATATATCCTGCCTCGCGCTTGCTTTTACAGCAACCTTATACGCTTGTCTGGCAGGGGTTAGAACTATCAAAAGTGTCTGGCTACTGAGGAAACATCATATAATCATTACCCAAGTAATATGTATAAAAATCAGCATTTATAAAATGACGAAATTATAATCATAATTTACTGACCTTTAAGGGTGTCTGGCGAGGGGTTTCCACCATGGAAAGTGTCTGTCAATGAAGAATGTAATTTTTAATGATATTCTGAAGGTAATATCAAAATATTAGCCTTTATAAAATGACGAAAATAGGCCGGTATTTTCACACCTTTAGTACCGTGTACCTGCCAAAGCCACTGCAACCTAAACTTCATAATTGGCCATCGTTCTTACCTGTGTTGGGAGCATGTACTGACAAATTTTCAGCTTTATTAAAATGACTGTTGTCTGGCGTTCACGGGCTCTTGGGCTATACCTACTTTACTGGAAATAAAAACAGCTGTAGTTAGCGTAATATGAGGTTATCAGAAAAATACGGACAGCGAATGTTTGCCGATCGCCTCGCGACGCCCCTCGGATGTTGCCGCGACGCACAGTTTGGGAAGCCCTGCTTTAGTGCATCAGAAATTCAAATATTTTTGCAATAGTTTGGCTCAGAATTTCGGAATTAGTAAGAATTAAATATGATGCCTACACTTAATCTTATTTTTAAAACTAAACTTCTAAGGTGGTACCAAACGAACATACACTAATGAACTTAGTTATTTTTGGTCCCGAGCTAGATACAACCTTATTGGGACCAAAAACTATTATACAAATGTACAATTATTCTAAATCTTTATTTTAGTAGGACTAGAGTAGACAATGTGCATACTACAAATGGCCATGTGAATTTGGTAACTACTATAGAAATAGTGATATGGGATACCTAGAAATGTCGTATTCGGATGAAGTCATATCTTAAATATTGTTTAATTTATGGAATATTCAAGGTTATTGTAGAACTATCTAGAAGGTTCTAGCCTTTCCTTATATGAACTAAACACCAACAAAAATTTTAAAATAACCTCAAATATTTTGTTATTTCTACCAAGACAACCTACTACGATTGCGCTTGTCAACCATCAGATCGCACAAATCTTCTGGCTTATACATAGAAGGAGTGAAAAATCCTCTTTTACCAAACACGATCATTAATTTATCTCCTAACCTTCCTGGGGTATTTGTTGGTTGCCCCAATGCGTCATTTCTTCCCTCCTATCCCGGTTAGCCCCTGCGCCGTGGATAAGGTTGCTAGGGCAATCCTATCCGTGTTGGGCAACCTCTCGTTCGTAAGCAACCTTTCGGCGGAGTTGAGTGTGGTTAGGGACAGCCGGTTGTCGGCTGTGGGATTGGTGGTTGCCGTTATCGGGGTGGTTGACCGTGTCAGGGTTTTCGCTAGGGTTGACGTAGGAGGGGACGTGCGGAGCAGTGTTGTAGGTTTCTGGTCTCGGCCGCTGCATACCTGAGAAAAATAATAAATGTATGGAGTAAAAATATTTGATATTCTTAAGGTGGTGGTTAAATAGATTTAATATAGGGGTTTAATTTAGGCTTATAAATCAAGTCTTCGGTAGTATAGTGGTCAGTATCCCCGCCTGTCACGCGGGAGACCGGGGTTCGATTCCCCGCCGGAGAGAACTTTTTGTTTAGTTTTTTGTAAGCTCTTAAAGGTATGTTTATTAATACACAAAAAGTTTCGTACATATGATAGTAGATATTTTTTTACTTACAGGTCTAATGAAACTTTAAATCAATAAAAATTTAAAACATTTTAAATGGCCTTGTTTTTTGAAAGGAATTCAGTCTGATAATA
This sequence comes from Cephonodes hylas, assembly GCA_030295005.1. Lineage (NCBI taxonomy): Eukaryota > Metazoa > Arthropoda > Insecta > Lepidoptera > Sphingidae > Cephonodes > Cephonodes hylas. The sequence goes on from AP025383.1 coordinate 645,727, forward strand.
CGTCCTTACTAATTAAGTTGGGCTTAAAATCACACTTTGTAAAACATGGTTTTAGAAAGTACACTTCTTCTTACTCCCTCAAACATTTTGTCAGAATCCTTTGGCTTCAAACCAGAAGGGCGCATAAGCGATACCCCTACTTTTCAGGAGGCAACAAAAACTTAATGATTTTTGTTTTAATTTATCTCTACAATCTTTTAATATTTTTTACAGTAATTAAGCTACCATTGAGAAAAAATCAGAAGTGGTGCATCGATAAACTTACAAATGATTGACGTCATAAACAAAACTACTTTTTATTTATACGCCCTTCTGGTTTGAAGCCCGCGATATATTGCTAATCTGCTGTACTGTTACCTGATGATGATTCTCCCAGTCCTTGTGTTGGCAGAATGCTCCGCAGTACCGCGCCGCGTTGCACCCTGAACAGGTCTCCTGGGCTTTTCGACCGCAGTTCCAACAACACTGCAATGGAGTATTGGGTCAGATGGACAATCTTAGACGTGAAGACTAAAGGAACCAAGGTTTCATCATCATCAGCCCATCGTCCTCCTGTTGGGCACGGGCCTTGTCTACTAATGAGAGGGTTTATGCCTTAGTCCACCTAGGCCTAGTGCGGTTTGCCGCGAACTATACAACTCAGAAATTCGTAAGAACTTTCAGGTGTGCAAGATTCTCCTGCTGATGCCTGATACAACTGAAAGTTTAGGTCTGTGTTAGTCTATCTCGGTGGACTTGTGCGTATTGAAGGATTTGACATTGGCACATTGTAAAAAAATATCAAGTACTAACCAATTTTGAATACGCATCTAACATCGTTTTGAGATTTTTCTACTCCGCGTTTTTCTTATGCCTTCTCTAACCAATTATAAAATAAATAAATACACCCAACAGTCACATACATAGTCCTGACCCCACACTAAGATACGAGTCTTGTGTCGTGGGTATCAGAAACTACGAGAGACTTTTCGGTCTCACAAACACCCAAAAGACTGAATACTGTTACCTAAACCACAAAACAAAGAATTTGATTGTCTACTTACATTCTGCTGGCCTGCAGTGGCGTTGGGGCTGAGGTCTCTCCCGGGCGGCGGGCTGTGTCGCCTCTCGGCCAGGCGCTCCATCTTGCCCCTCTCGGCAGCCACCAGCTCCAACGCCTTGGTCTCCGCTGCCCCTACAGCTCTTTGAAGTTCCAATAGCGCTTGGCGTTTTACCTGGCAAAGTAGTATGAGTAGTTAAATTGCTGCAAGAGTTTTTAATGTCAAGCAGTGTTTCGTTTACTTCTAAAACGATAAAGCATTATCCAAGACTCGCTTCATGTTATGTGGAATGAAATTAAGGGCCATTTTATCATTCTCAATATAATTTTTTTTCTAAAACTTACCCGAGGATTTTCTTTTATTGTCACCTTAAAATGACGTCGTCACATTGATAGAGTTTTTCAATAATACCTGTCGTCAGGCAAAATACTACTTCGATTATCCCTTACGAATCCATGAAATTATGCAGATTTAAGTAGGATTTATACTTCAAAAGCAATACGAAACAGTTTTTCGATCCATAGACATAAAAGTGCACCAAAAATACTGAGGTCTATATTACCTGATTGACAGCTTCCTCAGCCCGTCTCCTGACTTCGGACACTCTCTCCTCAGTCTGTCGCACCGCCGTCGCCATGATCTCACTCGCAGCACGCTTTATATCGTTGCTTTCTGTAGGCTCCACACCTAGAGAAGTCATACTGTTAGTTCTAGATTTTGCTTATAATAAAATTTAGTTTGAATAGTGTCTGAGAAGTCCTTTTTTGTGGGTCATAGCGCTAATATAATAATTGAAGGGGCCACTGCAAAAATGATGAATGTCCAAAAAAATTCATTCTTAGCCAATAATGCCATTGAATTTTATTACACCGTTTATACATTTTTAACTCAAATTAAAAAGAAAAGAAAAAGGATATTCATCATTATTGCAGTGCAACCTTCAATTTATTTGTACCTTATAATTTGTAAAAAATACAAATTGAAAGTGGCGTAATTCGTTGCCAGCTTGTTACACGAGAGGCCATATGTTTGATCTCTCGTTCATGACAAATATTTTATTGATTCACAAATATAGCATGGTTTCGAGACTTTACATAAATTAATTATTTCTTATTTTAATTATGTATCTTAAATTATTTTTCTCATTACTTCCAAGAATTTGGTACAGTGTGCTTAATTTAGACACAAAATTTCAAGTCTTCGGTAGTATAGTGGTCAGTATCCCCGCCTGTCACGCGGGAGACCGGGGTTCGATTCCCCGCCGGAGAGTACTTTTTGCAACTTGTTAGGGTATTTTCACTTTTATTTTGAAACAAAACAAATTACAAACTGCCTGAATTAAATTACTTGGCTCTATTAAAACAGTTGAATAATCTAATAATAAAAAATCACTTGAAGGTATCCCAAACAACTCCCAACCTTGGACGATTCATCACAATTAAACCAGTTCCAACAAGCCCTCACAAAGAAGTTTCCATGCCACCTCACCTCTTTGCTGCAGGATGGCGAGCGCCCTCTTCGTCTTCTCCACCATGCTGAGGATGCAGTTGAGCATGGTGTTGATGTTCCTCCACTCGTCGTCGCTCCTCAGCAGCCCTCCGGAGCCAGGGCCTCGCGGCTCGAAGGGGGCGTTCATTGAAGACACGTCTCGAACTGTGATACCTAGGTAAGTTACTTGGCGCTTAGGACTATTTTTAATGGCACAGATTGGCAATTAAAAAAAACAATCAGTATCTCCAAGATCAAAGCAATTTCTATATATGCATTAGGGTGTCCCAAAAAAATCAAAATCTTTTTTTGTCAACGCATACCCTCTAATTATTTTCGAATGGTGTTAAAACACTCATAAATAAAATTTCATGAACTTAGGACCACTGCAACCCGTGCCGACTTGCATTCATGTGTTTCTGTACTTACATACTTTGTATGAACTTCGGCGCGTCGCAATATTCGCATGGAAGTTTCGTGGTTGCTTGTTCATTGTATTGGTAAACGCCTCTTTTTGTTTAATCAATATGTCAGATTAAGATTTCAAAGGCAAATTTTAATAGGGGGATGCAAAACATTAAAATAACGGCTTAAAACTTCTCTGTAAAAAGCAAATATTGGCAGTTCTGTTTAATAAAATTCGTGAAGTAAAATTGAATTTTGTAAATCGCAAATCTAACTATTCGAGATTAATTATTTTTTGTTAAAGGGCTTATATGCCTATTTAAGCTTAAATAAACTAATTTTAAGAAATAAGTTGCCTTATACCGACTCTGAAGAGATCAACAAATAATGCGGAAAAATCGCAAGATGTGTTCGTACAGTGTCGTCAAGAGTTTGTTACAAGCTTGGACTACTTTTTGTATATTGCACACGCCAGTGCCCTTTAATTGATAAAAATAAATCTAGATAATAGATATAGTTATATAATTAGATATACATTGTTTTACCGGACAGAATTATGAAGGAAATTTAAGGGTTGGCTATCAAGAATTAACAGTTATAGCTATAATCATATTCTTTGGTGGTGATACAGAAAGAAAATTGACTATTCGATCTCCAAGTTCTATGTACCAGACACCATGATGGCCGAAGCAATTAATTGATTAAAAATGTCGTAACTTATTTTTTAATTGTAAATTACTAAGAAAAAGTCGCACTATTAGACATCTAGATTTGCATCGCTATATACCATGTTAAGGCTTGGATGCATTGTATATTATCAGTGACGGCACCTTACCACGACTTATGTTTGCTTCATACTTTGAAACCCTGGGAGACTGTCAATAAAATTAACTCAGAAATGACTATACAGAATATTCTTCAGCATTTTTGGTCTTTGGTTCATGAAGTAGCTGTCTTGTCTCTATATCACTATGATGGAGACCAGGAACCAAAAATGATAATATTTTAAAGCTTAACTAAAGAGGATCCATTAATTCATATCCCCTGGAAAGATATCTGCGTGATTTACTTTTTTAGAAAGACATAAACGACTTTATTTCGATCAAAAACTAGTCTTGCTTTTCTTCAATCGTTTTAAAAAATTTGACACTTTTCTCAATGAGTTGCTTACTTCACAGACTAGTTATACTTCTTTTCAAGCAGTTAAGAAATAAATAATGACACTAAAAGTCGCTAGTGATACTGCAAATTGCAGTTATACTGATACAAAATATTCGTGAAAAAGTCACCTTTAAAGGGAAACTAAAGCAATTTTTCCTGTGATTTATCCTAACAGTAAAAAGAAAACTTTAAGATTAAAATATCACAAATATTCCTGTTTAAATAATAAATATATAATACCGGTGAAATAGGATATAATTTTGAAAATAAAAATTAAGTTTTTATATGTGCTCTACAATTACCATACAATTTTTTTCTTAAAACTTTGCCATCAAGTCGGCACGGGTTACCGCTATCCAATTTCGATAATATTTCGTATTTGAGTTATTAGGGTTAATTAGAAAAAATATAGAGGGTATGCGTATCTAATTTTGAGAAAAAAAAAATCGCCCTACTAAGTTGGGACACCCTAATATGCATACTTCAATTCATTAAAATCGGTCTAGCGCATTAGAGTTAAAAGTCTAAATATGTATATTTAAAAAAACTGTGAATAAAAATACGAGATTGTTTCATGAGAAATTTTTCCCTGTCCCTTTAACGCTGCTATTTACCAATTGAGATGACGTCACTATGTGCATTGTGCATCCCTTTTTAACTGTCCCTTTTTTAATACCACCCTGAATTCTTGACAAAGTAATATTTACTCAAAATGACGAAATAATAGCCTGGATAAAATCGCCGATCGCAATAAGGCGGCTATTTGCGACACCATCCTATTGTTATATTACCAACACTTATTTTGTTCTTTTTTTAGGCTACAATAATACATTAGTAGATTTATAATTAACTATTCTCGTAAGTCCTATGGAGATCTATGTTAAGCAGTGGACATCTTTAGGAAAAATCTTGATGATAATGAAAAATTCCTTACCATCCCTCCGTTCAAAGCCGCTTTCCCCCTGTCCACCATGGTAAGGGTGGTAGTGTCCATACTCAAACAGGTTGGCGTTGCTAGGCAACGGGTACAGGAAAGGAGAAGGGTTGAGAAACAGGCTGGAAGGAGGAGGCCGCTTGGCCTGTGGTGGGAAGTCTTCGGAATGCGCCCCGTTCGTCTGGCCCGCGTCGTAGAAACTGTAACAAGGGGATGTATATATATTTGCTGTTAATACTTATTATATGAGTTTTTGCGAATGAGTGTGAGGTGTACTTTTATACACCTGGACACGGAGCAGCAAGAAGGAGATTTACTCCAGTATTGTTGAAAAAGAAGTAAAAAAAAATCGAAATTCATTAAAAAGGACCTAGTATGTATTCATGATAATGAATGTAAAATGAAACATTAACCTATAATGAAGTATGAAACAGTTTATGTAAGAGTGTTTTCAATAATTTAAAACGATGTAATAATTGGTGTTCATAATGGCTAATTTTTACTCCAAATGATTTAATTTTTTTCTGTACATTTCTAACGAAAAAGATAATAACAATCACATCCTTTGGTTCGAGCAGGAGTGTAAGTAGCCATAAACTTATGATATTGCAAGCCAGGCGTAGTTTGTAATAAGTATAAAGGAGTTAAAAGCCCGTTAAAACTTTTTAAACAATGGAATATAAGATTCGAAAACACAAAATTTATGATTATAAACTTTTTCGTCCGCCCACCAAGACTATTGTTAAATCCAATTATTCCGAATACAAAACGCGTTTATCGATAGACAGATTCAAAACATAAAACGGTTTAAAAGACAATGCGCAAAGTTCCGCCAAAATTTTGCACCAACAACGGCTAATAAATTTTGCCGCGGACGATCCATGGTCTATGTTATAGGCGGGAGGAAGCGATCTAAATCTTTAAACAGATAAAAACATTGCTATTATAATAGCAAAAAAAGAAACAGTCTAAAGTCATACTGTATGATGAAATGTCAGGCTCTCCGTATTAGATTACTTTGTGCTGTTCTCATATGTAAAACAATAGTTTACGATTGAATTAAATAGCTGCTCTAATTAGGGGAAAAATGTGATTGTAACGATAGTGTAAATTATTTCTTGATTGGAAAAGAGCAACAATAGAGTTTCTTGCTCGTTCTTCTCTAGTGATGATTCCCTTCCGAACAGGGTGGTAAATTATATTTTGAAATAACGGAATCTTAGTGATGTATTTGATACTTATTTTATAAACACAATAAATAAAACTTCATTTTATTTCCTGAAGGGTGGATAAAAGTGTTCCACTATTAGTCATGAGTAAAATACGCATAAATACTGAGTAATAAAGGGGAAAACCCAATAAAATCAATAAAACAATTGGAACTTTGACCCTTTTCCTGAAACTAAACCAACCACATCCTAGTTAGATTAGTCAGTGTGTATTCCGATGCGTAATTATTTCCTTACAGCTTATTTGCAAAAAAAATTAGGTAAAGGAAAAAAGCTTCATCATCAATCTATCTGCTGCCAACATACATACATACTATCTGCCCACATACGTTCCACTGTTGAGCACTGGCCTCCTCTGCAACTGAGAGGGGTTTTTGCCTACCACGCTGGCCTAGTAGGCTAAGAAATTCCTTTTTAAGTGTGAAAGTTTCCTGATGTTTTTAACTTTAACCGTTAAAGTGATCAGTGTAGGACGAGGTCTGCCAGGACAGCTACATTATTATAAAGTTCTACCCTCTTTTGACATGTCCCGCACGCGGCATAGACAGCCAAACACGGAGCGTCGAACTAACACCGCTCGGAATCAAGGCGATTAATAATAATCGGGACAAGAGGACGCCCCCGACACGACACCACTCATTGTTTATGCCTCTACTGCACCCATATTTATTGAACTCTCATTTCATGCCATAGACAAATGTACTTTTAATACAGATAAATCTATATTAGAATTACGTATGATCAGGGTTGGGCAGTATTTTAATTACTTGTAATTAAAATACGTAATTGAAATACAAATACGTATTTTGTATTTGTATTTCAATTACTTCCTTAAAATGTAATTTGTAATTCGTATTTTAAATACCTGACGCCAAAGTATTTTGTAATTAGTATTTTAAATACTTGAGGCTTTAAAATACATTAATATTAAAATACAATTAACCACCATGAGTGCAATAGTGGTAAGTGGCGAGAAACGCCATAATCCTCTCAATGAGTGAAACTAGGACCAGGCCTCCAGTCCCCGGCAGCCCCACTATTCCTGGTTACTGTAGCGGCCATGGTAACGGCGGGGCAGGGGGTGCTAAGAATCCCCGGGTTGGCCCCGGCTACCACACCCAACGACGACTGGCCATGGTTACACACAACATACGCACTTTGAGGACAAACGAGAAGATTGTTGATTGAATTGAGTGGATAACACTGGGACATACTGGGGTTGTCGGAAGTCCGAAAAATCTGGGAGGACATGACAACCCTGAAGTCCGGTGTCCCGAGGAGGAGTCGGATTTCTCATCCACAGGTCTCTCATTAACAACATCATATCCAATGAAAGTGTGTCGAACAAGGCAGTGTACGTCATACTCAGAATATTCAAAAGATATTCGTTGAAGGTCATACAGGTATACGCGCCGACCTCGACACACCCAGATGAAGAAGTAGAAGAGATCTATGAGAACATACGTCGAGCCATACATACTTCCAAAACCTACTTCAATGTTGTTATGGGAGACTTTAACGCAAAGTTGGGCATGAGGAGCGATGCGCAGTTGAAAGTGGGGCAATTTGGATATGGGCAACGCAACGGATCCTGGTGGAAGTCATTGGGAAAGACCTATGTCCAGCAGTAAACTTCGATAAGCTGATGATGATGAAACTTTTTTTCCTCATCTTTCCAGACCATGCAGATTACTTTTTAAGTATTTTGTAATTTGTATTTGGTATTTTAATTACAAATAGCTAAAATACTGTATTTTGTATTTTATATTTTAAATACCTTACTTAAAAGTATTTTGTATTTCGTATTTTAATTACTTGTGATAAAGTATTTTATATTTTGTATTTCAATTAAAGTAAAGCATGTATTTTGCCCAGCCCTGCGTATGATCTAAGATTCTCCACGCAATACTTATTATATTCAGAATTTAGAAATTTGCTAAAAAATATCCAAAATTCCATTCTTAACTTGTATTTCAGCGTACGATTAAAACTATGTACCTACTTATGTGACTATTGGGCGTTTTTATTATGTTTATTAATCGCAGAGTACAATCTTTTTATTTTTAAATATTTATTTTGTTGTCATCTACATATGAATTAAAAAACATTTAAATATTAATGTACGTTCATTGCTTAATAACACATGTACAGAAGCGCGCCTGCCGATTAGTCTGAGCAATAAAACTTGCTAAGTGTTAATTGCTAGTAGCAAGTCGGCAGGCGTCAACCGATTATTAATTCATCCAATAAGCAAACGCGACGGTTGTTCGTCGTTTATTTATTCAACAATACTATGAATTATGGGAATGTATAGGTGTTCACTGATTTAAAGTATTATTACTTTAATAACTGTAGTTAATTAATTGGTTTTGTGTGATATATTTGACGGAATTGAATTATGAACAGTACTTAACTTTTTGTTGTTCCTAAGATACTGCTTATCCTATTTTGGGGACTTCTAGCAAACATTGAATAAAGCAAAACATTATATGCGCCATATATACTGGAAAAAATTAAAGGATCAAAAAATAAATCCAAATTTTTGGGCGTTTTTTAACAGGCCGTAACTTCGAGAAAAATGGTCGTACAGGAAATTTAAACAAAGGAAATTGTAGCTTCAAGTCTCTAGTTTTTGGATTTATACATTAAAAATTTGTAGCATCAGTGGTTTTTGAGTGATCTTAGGAAAACCAGCAACAAAAAAATTTTAAAATTTTTCATGCTTCTTTTTTTTATATACGGGCGTGGAAAAAAATGTTCTTGCTTAACCCTTATAAAGATCGGATACTTTGTTTATTTAGCTTTAATTTCTATCTTTTAACACCTCGATATGTTCACTTCTCGCCGAGATATCGGTCTCCAAATAGAAAAGGATCCTTTTGTCTTTAATTATCGATATTTCAGCAAATAATTGCACACGAAGTTAAAGGTGCGTTTCAAGAATTTAAATAAATATCCTTCAACCACCAGCTATTACTTTTTCGAAAAAACAAGAATTCTTCTTGTTACATGAATTTGAAAATGCAACAAAAAATGAGCTTTAGGTGGTGTTTTGGAAAATCAAGCGCTGGATCGAAAATATTGTGAAAACTAATAATGTTAAATGTGCGTTTTACAGTTCAATATGTCCACGAAAATCCTACAAAGTGCCAAATTAATCCATCCAGTCGTTTTTTTGTTTCACTCGATCGAATTTTTGAAAAAAATAAGGGATCACGTTTTTGCTCTGCAAAGCTCATAATTTAAGAAATGAGGTATCGAGGTGTTAAAAGATAAAAATTAAAGCTAAATAAACAAAGTCTCCGATCTTTATAAGGGTTAAGCAAGAACATTTTTTCGACGCCCGTATATAAAAAAAAGAAGCATTAAAAATTTTGAATTTTTTTTGTTGCTGGTTTTCCTAAGATCACTCAAAAACCACTGATGCTACAAATTTTTAATGTAAAATCCAAAAACTAGAGACTTGGAGCTACAATTTCCTTTTTTTAAATTTCCTGTACGACCATTTTTCTCGAAGTTACGGCCTGTTAAAAAACGCCCAAAAATTTGGATTTATTTTTAGATCCTTTAATTTTTTCCAGTAGTGTATAACGTAACAGATAAAGTAAATTTATTATAATTTACTTTCGCAAATTTTCCGCTTTTGACTATTAAGTAGTTTATATAACGACTAAATATAATGTTTTCTTACCAATAAATAAGATTTATTCAGCAAGTTATTTAGAGCCCAAGAAATTGCCCGAGAGCCATAAAACAGCGTTTTATAATGGCAACACATGCAACGATTTGGCGTAATGTGGCTACCGATCAGCGCCATCTGTGCGCCGCCCGGGGAACTTCTAATCGTTCTAATTGGCATCACTAATCTGCAAGCTAACTACATTATAGTATGTTTTTGAACGCCTTTTGTGATAAATCAACGGTTAAGTCTCTGCATTTGTGTAATTAAATCGTTGATTAAATTATTTGGATGTTTTTAATACAATAGCTTTTAATACAATACAATAGCAATGGAATTTGAATTATAGAGCCATGTAAATAAAGTTAAAAAAGTAAATTTAATTGAAAATAAAAATGTTATTTTTATGATTTATGGATGGTACAATTTCAATATTCATATATATTACCTAATTTAAAAAAACATTTTTTTATTTATAATTTTTTTGATCCATATAAATGATGACCTGTAGATGTAAATAGTAAACTTTGAATTTATATAACAGCCGATAAGATTTTTCTTTCAAGTTCGCTACAAGCAAAGGCAACTGCATCAAACAGCCACAATAGTGCGCGCAAACCGCACGGCTCTCCGTAGCTTAGTTAAATTATTATTATTGCACCATTTGGCAGGGCCACCGGCCACAGCACGATTTAAATTTCACCCACACCCACTATTCGTTAGATCCACGCGTGGCGGACCATTAAATTATGACTACACGCTGTACCACTTCGGTTTTGCGCTACACTGCCTGCCAAAATTTGTGTTGTAAATTTTTCACTCAAGTGTTGTTTTATGTTGTACCAGCTGTAATGGTTTAGGAACTTCGTTATATAGAGTTTGATGAATTTTAGGGTAATAAAAAATAACTTGGAACCATACGGTTAAAGATCAAGGAGTGAGCTTAACAAAAAGGTTGAGACTTGTACTTTTGATTGTAATTCTGACTTTTTGTATTACCTGTAAATATATTCTTTGATAACAATGAATCTTTAAAAAATACAAAATTTTTGCAACTACATCTAGTCGCCGACTACACACCTTAGAAATTCCTAAAAATTTTTACTAGTGCAGTTTTCACCAAGATATTTTCCTTTGCCATGCAAATTAAATTTTTCATTTCAATCATTGTCGAAATATATATTTGTGATATTAAACTGCCCCAAGGGGGGTGGGTAGTAGCATACGTCAGAGTCCCCAATTAGGTGGAACAATCGTAGCCCATCGAGTGCTATCAAAGGCTGACCGCAAAAACCTCGTCATAGCCGGCGAGGCTTGCGTTTGACAGTTAAGGATGCCGGGTCGCGTGCCGGGAAAATTGACTTTCCGGTGGGGATTGTACCGGGAATTTCGGCGTGGACAACGGAATTTATGCGTGATTTTGTGGAATATGTGATCTAAAGTGGACGAGAGTTCGATTTTGGTTAAAATAAAGAACTTGTGTTAGTCTTTAAAGTCTTACGGTGAAGTGTGAAATATTCCATGAATATAACAGTCGTATATAATTATAGATTACGTATAATAAATGTAAATGACATCTAAAATATGTTAAAAAAAAAGAATTTTGTGAAAAATTCTTTTAGTTTTAGATAGACGCAGTTGGCGACAACTAATACAGTATCAGATTTTGTTTTTAGATTATGAATGAGCACGCTATATTAGCGATGAGTTAAAACTTTAAATAAATAATAAATCCACCCAAAAGACGCATACATACTTCTGAACTTACACTAGAATACAAGCCCCGTGTCGTGGGTGTCAGAAATGTTGAAGGACTTCTTACTCTAACAAACACCCAGATCCGAAACAAATGTTTGTGGATCTAACAAACTTTTGTCTCGGTGCAGGAATCTAAACCGCGGCCTCTCGATTCACAAGCTGGTGTCTAACAAACCACTCCACCAAAAAGTGATTTTTATGCCTGCATTGAATACCATACTACAAGAAAGTACACATTATTTGGCTTAACAAAACCTAATCAGTGATAATGTTCGGTATATTATAGTCAGTCTAATAACTTATTTACTTCGTTATCGATATAAAAGACACATATAAATTTCAATACTACTGGCTACTTCCTTTAAAAACCTCGCAATTCCACAAAAAGTCCCGGTTAAAACCTCGATGGCGCGTCCTTACGCGGGTGGTCGCCGGGGGTGGGTGCTAGAGGGAGCCACTACAAATTACCTGTCCATACCACTCACCTGCGCGCGAACGGTATTATTGATAGTTTCGATTCCAACCGGCGCCTCATTGGCCGTACTTCTTCAGTTTCACATCGGATTTGATTCGTCACAATTGATATATATATAATTATGTGTGATGTTATTGTTTTTTTGGATGAAAATGTGCACAAAAAACGATACTTCCCGGGCAGTAATATAGGGTTGCTCCTTTAGGAAATTCTCAGTAGCAGTACGGAGGTTAGAAATGTGCACGAGAAATGGCAATAGACTCGTCCCATATTACGTGGTACTAATACATACTTGGCGAAATGTGGGTGCAGAAATACACTTCTGTCTAACCTTTCCGAGAATACAGGCGTGAGTTCATGTTAGGTTTATTACATAGTATTGTATAATATTAAACTTGAGGTAAGTAGTAATAGTCTCGAGTTTAGGCACGCGGTGGAGAATATCGACGGTCGCGGGTTCGAACCCCAGGCACACACCTCTGACTTTTCGAAGTTATGTGTGTATTCACATTGAATTATCACTTGCTATAATGGTGAAGGAAAACATCGTGATGAAACCTGCACACCTAAGAGTTCTTAGGAATTTCTTAGGTGTGTAAGTAGTCCGCCAACCCGCACTAGGCCAGCGTGGTGGACTATGGCCTAAACCCTCTCAATGGTAGAGGAGACCCGTGCTCAGCAGTGGGCGTATATGGGTTGATGAAGGCGGGTTCGAATACAGGCACACGCCTCTGATATGCCTATGCCTAAATTTTTTCTGATGAACTTCGTTACCTCGTTGATTATGACAAATTAGATACCTTTAGATTCGAAAAGCATCAATACTGTGATCTTGGAGTACAGGAGTTACAGTGGCAGGCGGGAATGTGGTGGGATAGGGACAAAAAATCTGAATATGCTTGTAGAAATAAGGACTGAACCGATCCGTGTATGCAAGTTATTTATATCCCGCCTCAATAGTTGTGCGTAAATTTTTCGCGTACGGAAAGCATCAGTTGTCGATGCGCCGAAAGTGCTCGGCCCATTAACGTGTTGCTTCAAACATCTGTCTGTAGTACGGTAATAGCCAGCGTAGGTGAAACACGTGCCTCGTGTCTTTTGCTTCTATTGTAGGTAGGTAAACAGTAAGAAGAAGTGAAGGTACAAAGCCCACAGCACAAGCTTGCAAGCAAATTTGCTAACATCAAATTTTATGCTCATTTTTCTTCCTATTAAGAGTCCCGCATAATTTGTAACTAGACCAATAAAATTTTTTGGTCACATTGTCTGATGATAAAAAAACGCACTTCCCTTGGAAATCAGGACGAGCACGAGTCGTTACGCCTTTAAGATGAAAGTTATAAAGTTGTTGACCACCAGAATGGCAGATTCCTCACAACAATAGTTTATATGTCTTCTTCTTCTTCATCAACCCATATACGCCCACTGCTGAGCACGGGCCTCCTCTACCATTGAGAGGGTTGAGGCCATAGTCCACCACGCTGGCCTAGTGCGGGTTGGCGGACTACACACCTAAGAAATTCCTAAGAACATCTAGGTGTGCAGGTTTCATCACGATGTTTTCCATCACCGTTAAAGCAAGTGATAATTCAATTTGAATACACACATAACTGCGAAAAGTCAGAGGTGTGTGCCTGGGGTTCGAACCCGCGACCGCCGAGATTCTCGACCGCGCGCCTAAACCTCGAGGCCATCACTGCTTTTAGTTTATATGTATTTATTATTATTTATTGTATTTTGAATCTATATGTATTTATTTATGTAATGTATATTACGTTTGTATTGTGTAAGTACTCATTATGTATTTACGTAAAATATTTATTATATGTATCTATATTCATATTGTGTGTAGTATATTATAATTAAAATTTACACCTACGCTTTTTATCTCTGCACCACCTAAGGTTCGACTGGGATAGAATCCCTCGGGCGTTAAGTCCACCTTTGCAATAACTTTGTAAGAAGTGTAAAAAGAAAGCAATTTTTAACAAAACAGTATTATTCCAACCCGAGGTTTGTGACCAGGACTTTCGCTTTAAGCAATCAGTTCTTCATCACAATAATTGTTGGCACGTGAAGATTATTTAGATATGTATTAACTTACGGGTCGCTGGCCCGCCGTTTGATTCCCGTCTCGGGAGTTGTGCCTGTCTGCTGCGGTGCGAAGATGTCGCTGCTATCGCCCCCGGACTCCAGGATCAGGTGCTCGTGAGACCTGATGTACTGCAGAAGAGTCTGCGGAAAAATATTACATTTATAGACATTGTAGAACCTAATATATTCCAGTTATTTGTAGTTATCATAGAAGGTTCTTAAATAAATGTCTGACAACAATTTTCTTCTGCACATTGAGCTGGTAAGATTACCAGATATTTTAACATGTTAATTCATGTTGAAAGACAATGGTAAAACTTTTGATGACCGAAGGGGTCTTCAGGCTGTTCCAAGACATGGCGCTTTCCGGGCAAGTTAGGTTGTGGATACGACTCTCGTGATTAAATAAAAAGACGCAACGACTACGTCAGAAATTGGTATTTGATAAAGTATAACTATTAACGCGCTTACAACAACGGCTTAAAATTGACGAGTCAAAAAAAGTACTTGTAAAAATAAATTTAAATAAAGATAATTTTGACTTAGACTTTGATATAAGACATGAGACTATTGCCAGAGTGAAGCCAAAATAACCTACTAAGACCTACCAAGTGTTGACATTATAGCTCTACATATAAAACTCACTTGCTTAGCCCTCCTGGCTCGTGCGTGCAAGTCCCTCTGTGCCAGCGGGAGGAGTGCTCGCAGGAACCCTGGCACGGAGGCGCGGAGAGGATAGTTCGTGCACTCTTGCACTCCTGACTGGAACTCTTCGATCGTCATCGTGCCAGACTGGTGGAAATGGGGATTGGTATTATTGAATTTAAGACTTGTCTAATAATTAAGGGTCCTATAAGTAATGTAATGGGATCATGTTTATAAGAATTTATGAAATGTCAATTGAATGCTTAGATTGAGTTGTTTCATGATTTAGTTTATCATCTTGTTCTGAAGGCTGTCATAACTAGAAAATAACGAACAAGAAACAGTTGTGCCTCTTTGAAAATCAAGAAACAATGTAATAACTTAGGCAAGTAAAATTTTATTAGTAAAAACATTTGTTAGCATTTAATCATGATGTATGCCTAAAAATCGGACGTTGAAAAATATCTTCTGCTAATAATGGTATTTTGATATTGATTTTGTACTATAGATTACCACTAGATAGTTACTGTTGTATTTGGTGACAACCAAAGTTTTATTTAATTTGTTTTTTTTTCTGCCGCCATCTATATTCCCTATCACGAAGCTGCACTTCCTTTTCCACGTATAGATGTCGCTATACTCACAACTACATTATAGATGAGCTGTCTGACTCGTTCTCCCGTTTCTGCACCCACATCTGTGGCGAATTGCTGCAGCGCTGACAGAAAGCGCCGTAAGCGCTGCAGGGCTGGGGCGGAGCGCGAGCCTTCTGGTAGCGGTGGGGACAGCGACTCCGTGGATGATAGGGCTGTTGAAAATTATATATTTAAAGCAGTGGCGGTATTTCCATAGAAGCCCGAAAGCCCGACTTGCCTTACATAGTTCCGAATAACGAACTTAACGATTGTTTATTTATAAAATAACGCTATAAACGTGAATGTGAGTACTAACCGGTAGGTATTTATTAGTCCTACGTACCAAAAAAAAATATGCTGCTACTAAATAAACATTTGGGCTTGCCTTAGTTTGA
Source organism: Cephonodes hylas (assembly GCA_030295005.1). Taxonomy (NCBI): domain Eukaryota; kingdom Metazoa; phylum Arthropoda; class Insecta; order Lepidoptera; family Sphingidae; genus Cephonodes; species Cephonodes hylas. The sequence continues at coordinate 661,665 of AP025383.1, forward strand.
CACCCTAGGCACGCCACTGATTTAAAGGTATTTGAAGTATTTTCTTTTTTACTAATTTAAAACTCGTCTGTATTAAGCTTGTCTTAAAAATATTGTTAGAAAACTATGGTAATGTAGTTGCGGTATAGCGTATTTTAGTTTAGGCTTAATCTTTATTTAAATATAAGAAAAACACGCAAATTCCTCTTTAATACGAGTATGGATGACAGTATATTCCTATGATTAAGTATGAATGTAAATATGTTTGAGTAAATAAACGTAAGAGTTGTATTACTTAATGTGACAAGCTAACTAAATTATAATCTGGGTAATGTTAAGTTAAACTATTTTGAGGACTTATAAAAAAAAATTGTAATCTGTTATTTCATTAAACCAAATGAAACCAATAAAATGTATTTTAATTTAAAATACCGCCATCTCTTAACACAAATAAAGAACTACATTTCATTTTGTTCATATAATTACCGGCAGTCCCGTTGTTTTGAGGGCTTGGAGGTCCTGGAGTAGGCGACGACCTCGTCTCTTCTTGTTCAGGCGATCTGTGTTCCTTGCCAGCCGTCGTAGCTGCAACAATATCATCATCATCATTAATAGACCATATGCGTCCCACTGCTGGGCACAGACATCTCTACCACAGAGATGGTTTAGGCCTTAGTCCACCACACTAGCCTAGCGCGGGCTCGCGACTACACACTTAAGAAATTCCTAAGAATTTTAGGGGTACTTGTTTCATCACGATGTTTTCCTTCACCGTTAAAGCAAGTGATAGTTCATTGGAAATACACAGATAACTTCAGAAAGAGGTGTTTGGCTGGGGTTTGAACCCGCGAACACAGAGATTCTCGACCGCCTAAATTTTGAGACCAACATCGTTTTAAATTAATATTTATTTATTTTATACTTGTTTTATGTCCACCAATCTGAAATAATCCATCGTAGCCATCGCCAGCCCTCTCAGTTGTAGAAGATTCCTGTGACCAACAGCTCATTACTGGATGTAACATTCAGAAATATATCTTACTTTTTAGTTATACAAGACATATTGCATCTACATGGCCTGATAATTCTTGCAGAAGTATCAGAAAAGCCTAGTTCAATAGCTTCCATTCAACGCATATACTCAAGTGGTTTATACTGTGAAGTTTAACTCGGGTTGCAAGCGCGGGCACGGCGCGTTTAATAATCGATAGTTTGATTGTGGCGAATGATCCGGTAAACAGGAGCCGGTATGCGCGGCCACGGGCGCCCTCGCGACTACACGGAGCTGTAGGGCCACTGGAGTAGAGGGTAGACTGTGCCTTATATTCAATTGTTTTAGCTTAGGCTGAGGGAATATCAGAGACTGAGAAAGGAAGTGGAGTATTACTATTGGAAAATTTCTTATGCAAAACCATAAACCAAACGGAACACGCATCTGACTTTTCGAAGTTATGTGTGTATAAATAATGAAATATGCTTAAACAGTGAAGGAAGACATGGTGATGAAACCTGCACACTTATGAAGTTCTAACAAATTTCTTAGGTGTGTAGTCCAATAACCCGCACTGGGCCTGAACTCTCTCAATGGTAATGAAGACCCGTGTCCAGGAGAGGGATGTATATGGGCTAATGACGTTGGCTATGTATTTAGATTAATTCTAATTATTATAATCACAGAAAACCCGTATAAGATTAAATTGGAAGTAGATAATATTTTGTATACGTGTGTCGCCGCTTGTGTGTCACCTATTCATTCTACTACGATCACGCGACCAATGATAAAAATTTCAAACAAAAATGAAGAGCTGCCACTGGTTGTCGCACATTTTTGTAAGTCTTAATATTACATTGATAGAAATATGTCCTTTTAAGTCTTATTCAACTATTCTATGACCACAATCCACTTAAACCAAAGCAAAATCTATATCAAATCAAATAAAACCGCGAATCGTTTTCAAAAACGGAACGCAGGTATAGCACATAGAGCGGCGCATAAACAGCGATTGTCTATGCGTCGACACGTAACTCATCACGCAGATTACACACAGCCGCGCCGGACCCGCGCGATCTATGGTACTGCACAGCCATAGAGAAAGCGTTAGCCAATTATCGAATGAATTTCCAATGAGATAAAATTTATACTGGTATTTTAAAACCGTTTTTTTTTCTTTAAACGCGCTAGTCTCAAGAATTATTGGTGAGATTTAAATAGTTGAATTTGTTAGAGTTCTTTTTACGTAGGGAATAATTAAAAAAACAAGGATATAAAAAAATATTCTTATCCTTCGGTGATACTGATGTGAGTGTACATATATGGGTCGTTCTTCTTTTTTATCGACAATGACTTGTCTTCTCCGCAAAAAAAATAATATTTTGCTCATAAATACTAAATTACTTAATTATTTTATAAAAAAATACACTTGACAATGCAATAATTTTAATATCCTCAAAACTAGATTTTATTCATAATTATTTTTTACAAAATCAGTGTAACATAGTATACAAAAAGCGTGACGGAGGTGTTATACATACTAATAAAGTGTGTCCCTCTATGACTAGTAATGTAAACAAAGTGCTCTCGTAAAAAAAAACACATTTAAAAGTTTCTATCCAAGAACATTTACTGAACTACTTAACCTTTTTTATTACATTAATAAGAAGAAATAATTTTTAATGTTTATATTATTAAATAAAAAAATATTTTATTGGCTGTCTCCCGATGTATATGATTTTAGTTGCTACCCTCTGTCACTCATTTTATGGCACAAAATAGTGTGCGTTAGAAACTTTGACCTTGGTCACTAGGTTCGAGAATAGTCCCCCTCCACTCCGCACTCGCGCTATACGTTCCCATGCCCCGGCAATACCAGTCAGCCGCCCGCAAACAGTAAAAGGAGGTGCGTGTGTTTATTCAGCGACCGCTCTGTCACGTAAGTTACGACTTCCAAATGTTATTCTAATTTAGGGGTTTTAATATTAACTGATTAATTTATGATAAATATTTCATATATACCCAGTTTTTTGCGTAAATTATAATTAGGAAAATGCTGAATATCTCGAACACTACTATTTTACACCTCTGTCACGTAGCACCTCTGTCACAAAAATGTGTGACGGAGTAGTATAACTCGTGACAGAGTGGTCATTTTTGTATGGAACTTAGAACTTTAGTTAATATCCATAGTAGATGATTGCTTGTTTTTTTATATTGGTTATTCTATCGTCAACTATTTTGTTAATTTAAGGTATTACCATCAAGTAAATGAAAAAATGGCATTATCTGCGGCTGAAAGACAGCGACGGTGTCGTGAAAAAAGAAAGCTTAACCCTGAACTGATATAACTAATATAATTAGTTCTACTAAGGAATTTTAAGACTGTGTATACCTCTACTTCAGAAGACGAAGATGACCAGCCTCTTCTTAATTTGAGAAAATCTGTAGATACAAAACCAGGTACATCACACGATCTACTAGGGGATAAGATCCATCCATCATTAATAAAAAATGGAACACATCTTTTAGTCAAAATACTAAGTGAAAGAAAAATTGAGTACACTTACTTAGGAGTAGCAAAAAGTGGAGTGGATGAAGATGGAGATGTTCGAGTGATGTTTTATAAATCTGTTGATGATACTGGAAAATTGTTTAAATTGGTAGAGACTGATGTGTCAGATGTGATGTATGAAAATTTGTTACAAATTATTCCACCTCCTAAGCTGATTAAAAGAGGAAAACGCGTGTTTTACGAATACGATCAACCAATAGAAGTTTTTGAAAAGTAGAGTTAGTGATAAGATATTGTAAGACTAAATTAATATGTACCAAAGAATGGACACCAATCATCAAGACTTGTAGTAACATTTTAAGTATATACTATGTTTGTTATTGTTTTCTAAAATTAAAAATTGTTATAAGGTTAGTTTTGTTCGGCGGACGTAAACATTGTTTACCACTCCGTCACTTCGTTAACCACTCTGTCACAATTTTGTCCCCCTTAAAATTTTAGTTCAAAGTAAGTTTTGAACCACTTTATTGTTAGTATTTACAAAAGTAACGTTTTCTAGTATTATATGCTAAACAATAAAGGTGTTCACTAGATTTTTAAGCGACTTTATTGGGCTACTTTCATAATATTAAAAAGTTTTATGTCTTATGAAGCAAAAATGTGACGGAGTGGTATTGGATAATTTAAAAAAATGATTATTTAAAAAAAATCCGGCCTATGGAGCTAGATGATAGTAAATGTTTATATTCTTGATTAGAAAGTAATAAGAAACTGAAGTTCTGATTTAAAATGAGACATAAAAAAAATAAATACTTTTGTGACTGAGGTGTCATTTTTTTCATACCATTCCTACGAAATTTGAAATGAAACGAAAATTACATGTAATACTTCGCTGCATTATATGTTTTTGTAATCTACAATAATGAGGCAATAATTTAAATCAAATTTCATTAAATAAATCACAAGTTTATTTTTTTATCAAATATAAAAATTTACCGGTCAGATTGTCGATAAAAAAGAAGAACGTCCCATATACGTGTTTTTATAATACATTCATACTCGTACATCCACACACAACAGTATTCTCCGAAGGGGTTGTCAGAGGTCGATTTCTGAACCCACATTTCACTAATTGTGTTTTTCGTCCCACGTAACTTATTGCTATTTTTTCGGGCACAATTTCAAACTTCGTACTGGTACTTAGAATTTCAAATTGAAAATATTTCGCACGACCCGGGAATCGAACGCAGAATCTAGTGATTGCATGGCAATTACAAATAATTGGTGTATCCTTTTTATTTTTCTAAATTTTACATAAAAGTAATTCTTTACATAATACTTAAGAGAAACGCTTTTTTTTCGTCGGTTTTTGGATTATTTATTAAATTTGTGAAAAAGTAACTTGAATCGTATGTCTCCACAGAAGAACAATGTCTAAACTTTTAATTTACCTTGAAAAATAATTAATAAACTGCAAGAAAAAAAAAACAAACCCTATTTAAACTGGCTAATCACATATACCACCTCTTTAACACAAACCACGACTTTAAGCCTCGACCAAAAGAAGATGCTTTACTAATTCGTTTTCTTAATTCCAACTGGTGATTACAATGGGGAGAGCTCAATAATTTATCATATTTTTTGTATGTTGAAGCGGGCGTGAGCTGCGTGTGACAGAATAAATAAAAGTTTTGTCGAAAAGCTAGTGGCGTGCCAAGTGCGGGCCGGGCGTGCCGCAGACACGAGCTGTGCTCGGGATGAGGGTCGATGGGCATGATATCGATACTAATTACGATTGGTATTACAATTTAATTTAAAGATATGAAAATAACAGTATAGATACTTAGTTACAAGTTACTTGGTCAAAATACTTTAGGCATTACAATGCACATGTAGTATTTACGAACCACTACATATAGCAATAAAGAATATTGTCTTACAGTCTACAATTATTTTACATTACAATTGACAGCCCCGTGGCGCAGTTGGCTAGAAACCAGCTTGCGAAACGGCCGCGGGTTCGATTCCCGCACGAGACAAATGATTGTGTAAACTGTAAACCACAAATATTTGTTTCGGGTCTGGGTGCTTGTGAGATCGAAAAGTCTCTCGTAGTTTCTGAAACCCATGACACAAGACTCGTATCTTAATGTGGGGTCAGAGCTATGTGTGTGACTGTTGGGTGTATTTATTATTATTTATTAATTAAGATTTTCCGCGTATTTACAACGAATTATCACTCTATCTAACGGTGAAGGGAAACATAGTGATAAAACCTGCACACTAAAATTTTTTTCTAAATTTTTTAGGTAAACAGTTGTGATCCATGTAAAAGCAAGTCGGTTAATTTATTCAATCGCCACTCTTAGAATTTTATTAGAATCTTAATGTTGTTAATTGTATTTAAATGTTATATAATGTTTATGTATTTTGTGTTTCTTCTTTTATTAGTGTTATTTTAATAATTTTTAATCAAAACTGCACATAAAATATTCTAATATCCTACCCGTGTTTATCGACAGAGCCCGTCCCGACTCGTTTCAGCGCGCGTGTCGGCGACACCTCGCCCCGAGCGGCGCTTTCATCTCCACAATTACTGCGCGAAAATATCGTGCGGGCTTGTGTTACAATACTCGCTGCCTACCCCACCGGCCTTACCTTTGACTTGTACCAACAATACTACTGGTCATTCACTGAATATCGTGGGGATAGAGGTTAGAAATAAATAGCGCTATTACTTATTACATATATATAGGCGATTTTGTGGAATATGAGTCATGTAATGAATTTGATTAGTTTAACTATAATAAAGAATTTGTGTTAGTCATAAAATTCTTATGAAGAATTGCGAAATTTTCATACAGGGTGCATTCAGACTGTGATCGGAAACTAAGGCAGTTAATAGCTACAGTGATCACAAATCTGTTGGCGTTAATGAAAATTCCGACAAAAAATGAAAAAAAACGATGTTTTCCATATAAACACATACTTTTAATACCAATGGTAGTACGGAAAACATATTTTCTTTTGATGTGGGGATTTTAACGCTAATGGGTATGTGATCTTCTTCTTCATTCTTCTTCATCAACCCATATTCGCCCACTGCTGAGCACGGGTCTCCTCTACCATTGAGAGGGTTTAGGCCATAGTCCGCCACGCTGGCCTAGTGCGGGTTGGCGGACTACACCCCTAAGAAATTCCTAAGAACTCTTAGATGTGTAGGTTTCATCACGATGTTTTCCTTCACCGTTAAAGCAAGTGATAATTCAATGTGAATACACACATAACTTCGAAAAGTCAGAGGTGTGTGCCTGGGGTTCGAACCCGCGACCGTCGAGATTCTCGACCGCGCGCCCAAACCTCGAGGCCATCACTATGGGCCGGATATGTGATCACCGTAGCTATTACCTACCTAAGTTTCCGATCGCGGTCTGAATACATTATGTATATCCTTACGTCTGTATTTTCCGAAGATGTAAGTGGAGATGCATTACTGCAGTGCTTTTTGCTGTTTTTCGGACAGAATTTCGTAATTTAAACTTTAAATAACACTTCCCGACCCGGGTCCCGGTGCCTTTATAAACGTTAACTGTGTATTATCAAGTTTTTAAATATTTATTCTGGTGTCAGTATATATTGGATTATTTGTCAAATTGCTTTAATTAAATCAAAGTTAAAACCTAAAGATAAAAAAAAATATCTGTAAAGCAAGCTGGGCTTTTGGGCTCTATTCTAACCACTTCAACCAAAGAACCAATCTACCCCTTTGTTTATCCTCTTCTATTTTTTTAGAACATTTCAATTCCGCAATAAATTTTCGAGTAATCTTTCCAGGATAGGTGCGAGCCCGTGACGCCATCACCACACCAACGGTCCAGTAATTGGATGCGCGAAATGCAAACCTCAATTAATTAGTAGCACAGTAATTATGTACTGACCCAATTGTTCTATGCTCGTTCTAATTTGTCGCTAATCTGTACCTATATACAATGAAGCATATTTCCTGAAGGGGTAGGTAGAGGCTGTAGGTGCTAAAGCTGTCTATCGCAATATTTGAATACCAAAAAGAAGTCTGTCTATTACGCTTTCACTTTTAACTGTTGGACCGATTTGAGTGAAGTTTTGAATGCGTAGTTAGCTTGGAAAAGGATATAGATGATTTTATTTATAAAATTGCATAGTGTTGGTAGGCTCGATCACAAATATAAAGATATGTAATAAATATTCGATGGTGCCTATCGTGTGCCCAAACTGGATGATAAAATAAATATTTGAATGATTTTACTCCTAAAGTATTATTTTCGTATAGTATTTTTCATCTCCCTTAAACTATTTCCATTCCTTTCCCAAACAAGTTTAGCTATACAGACGTAGTAGTGCAGTCGATCGTATTCTGGCGGCTGTGTCATAAACAAAGAGGACAGCACTCGTACAGAGGGCCCTCTCGCTGAGTGCGCGGCCTCCGAGACCTCTACAGCTTGGGGCTCCATGATTTACCAGCCTTATTACCATAACATAAGCTTTTGCGGTTATTTGTCTTCAGAGTATTGAAATACGTCATGAAGTGTAGAGGTTACATCAAGAGGATAACTTTCATTGTTTGATTGTGAAGTTCTTTTTTACCCGAAAAGGAGGATCGATTCGTTTTTCTTGTGTGATAAACACATAGATCGTACCTGAATATTAATGAAGAGAAAAAGTAGGGTGATTATTAAGTTATAGAAGTATACGTAACATTTTCTTTTTCTTTTAGTGCATAATAATTAATTTCTTTTGGATAGTTTCTTTTTGATAATATTTTTAACCGACTTCTTCGTGGAAGTTTTCAATTGGACTGTATTTTTTTTAATACTGCATGTTAATATATTTTGGCAGTCTTCTTTTATTTTTACATTTGATCTTCCATGACACAGTTAACTTGTGAAACAAGAGGGGATGGGTAAGATCCCCGAACCGAGAAAAATATTCGTGAGATCCACAAACATTTTTTTCGTCTTAGGATGATTTTAAAACGGAAAAGTCTCTCCTAATTTCTGATACTCACGACACAAGTTTGTATCTTATTGTATCAGAGCTATGTACGTGACTATTTGTGGTGTAACTTTTGGCTTGTCAATCTTACAAACGATTATTCTGTATAATTACTGTTTATAAGCAATGCTTGGTAGACAAATGACATAGGACAGGCGTAATAGCAGCCTGTCGCGCCGGGGGCAGGCGTACTGCATAATGGATGCATCATGCACCCTATACCAATCATTACTGACATTGTTCCAATACATATCATTGATTTTCTATAGCCTTGTTTTATTGCTTAAAAAACAGATCTAATGGTAAGCACAACAGTGTCTAAATATTATCATACACGGTCCAGTGCTGGTCATGGGTCTTCTCTACAACTGAAAGGGTTAAGTCCCTAGTCCACTACGGTGACCTTAAGCTATGATAAAGATAAATATTTAATATATGTATAGTTATAACCTGCCTTAGTCTTCGATCACGGTCTGAATACACCCTGTATATTTTATTATAAAAAATATTGATTACGGGGTTTATTTAGCTTTCATATACAAAAGTATCATTAGTTCGCTGACAATGATTTCAATAAACTTTCAAATATTTATAATACTGGGTATAACATTATATTTTATAGACTTTTGTTTTAGTTCTGTTATATATTCAATCCAAATTTAATTACAATTTAAAACAATACTAATTAATTAAATATAACGCCGTAAGCTGCTAAATTTGTTGTTTATTATTACCGGGTTTTATTTGATATAACAAAGGATTGCTTTGTGTTATTTCAAATACTATTTCAATTTCACTACATAAAAACGGAAATAATACAATATTAATATTAAACAGATACTAATTTATTTACAATAAATATTTCCGGCATGCGGCAATAGGCTCAAACCTAATTTAATGAATGCACCTAATTTCTGACGGTCCCGTAGCGCAGTTGGCTTGACACCAGCTTTTGAAAAGAGGTGCAGTAGGTTCGAGCCCCGCACCGGGTCTAATGTATGTGTGATCCAAAAATATATTCTTGGTCTGGGTGTATGTGAGACCGAAAAGTCTCGTAGTTTCTGATACCCACAACAAAAGACTTGTATGTTAGTATGGGGTAAGTACTATGTGTGTGGCAGTATTTTTTAAATATCACAAATTCGTTGTATGTCATCCAATTTTTCGCTATTATCAAGCACCTCTTCTATCACTAAAAATAGATCTTAGAAATTTAGTGTTAGACTTACAAACAATTTTTCTAATCCTATCCTAATTCATATACCTAGTTTTTAATTATTTTCCCATACACATGAAACAGTGAAACAACATTCAGTACATGATGAAAGCAAACGAAATTATTAGTAAATCAGTGTGTTCGTCATATTGCACCGTTCCCACGCAGCGCGCCCCAGCCCGCCCACCGTTACACAAACTCTATTATTCTGTCTTGTGAATTGTAATTGACAATATTTATGTATGTCTATCATACTGCGTAACGAGTTTTGAAAATATCGTGATGTAAAGGGCTTTAAATATAACGTTATCGAATACTCACACAGATACATAATTGATCGTTACAGTTACAAATACAACGTTAAATAAAATCTGATTAGACCACATAATATTGAACTATGCCGATTCACCGTCATATGTACATCAGCCCATGTGGTGCCCAAAGGTGTGGTGTGGTGTGGTTCAGGTGTGCAGCTTTTCTCACAATGTTTTCCATCACCGTTAAAGCAAGTGATCATTCATTTTGAATACATACATAACTTCGAAAAGTCAGTGTGTACCTGGGGTTTAAACCTGCGATCGCACGAGATTCTCGATCGATAAACAAAGAGAACCTGATTTGCCATGACGCCGCAACGACGTTAATAAAAAAAAAGGTGAAAGGGGAGGGTCTACTTCCCTCCACAGCAAGAGAAGGGACAAATTATCGAACTATGAGGTTTTACCCTGAAAGATAAATAGGTGATATCCACACAGTTTCTACGTAGAGTTGTGTGGGGCTTCGTGCCGCGCCGAGCTGATGCCAGATTAGGACCGCGTCAGTTGCCGACGCTCCCACAGGCACACACGCCCATAGACACGTATATACCTACATGTGTACTTGTGTACTACACATTGTTTTCAGTAATGGTCACTAAATGATACTGAGAATGTTAGGTTGAAAAGAATTAACAGCTCAAAAATATGCCTTAAGCTATGTCTGAGAATTTAAAGAAGTAAGATAAAAAAGCACAAATTTTTAAAATTGTTTTCACTAATGGTCATTAATGGTACTGAGTCTCAGTATAGTATAGTAACTGAGAGAACGCGAGGTTAAGGTTGCAAAGAATCAACAGCATAAAAATATTTGTTTTAATATTTAACACACCTGCCTCATCTCGTCTCTGCATCAACCTAGGTTCGACTGGTAGAGAATGCCTTAGGCATTAAGTCCACTTATAAAAATTGTGTATGAAGTGAAAATAAATAACTATGCCCTAATGTTTGTCTGAGAACATGAAAGTAGAATCAAAAGCTACATATTCTGTTTAAAAAAGGTTGTCATGGGTTGGAGATGAGTCAAAATAAAGCAGTTTCAATGTATGTGTGAATTAGCAAGAATTTTTTTTAGGGTTTTAAAGGTGAAAGATAATATCGTGAGGAAACCTGCACACCCTTCATTTCTTTGTAACCCGCATGAGGCTAACTTGGTGATGATGATTAATTTTTGGACTACGATGTAGTATTTAAGAAATGAGGACTTTTAGTTAAAAGTTAGCATTTCATATTAAAATTGTTTATTTTCACTTATAAATCAAGTGTTTGATAAGACGATTAAAATTTTCCGAAATAAAGGTAGCCTTAAACTTTCTTCACAATTTATAAAAATTGGTTCAAAATTTTCTTCGGAACAGATCCGGTATTGCTTTCGAGTTTAAAATATTTAAAAACCTTAAAAATAAAAATCTACAAAAAGTACTCTCCGGCGGGGAATCGAACCCCGGTCTCCCGCGTGACAGGCGGGGATACTGACCACTATACTACCGAAGACTTGACAAACGTATCAAAATTAATCATTTGTATGAGACACTTGCTAAATATAACCGGTTTACACATTTTTTAAGTTTACGAAATTATGCAAAGACCAGCATCGTTTTAACTATTATTATAAATATCATAATGAAACTATTACTAAAAGATCTTCGGAATTTCTTTTGTGGACTATACACAAAAGAAATTCGGACTAGGCCAGCGTGGTGGATTATGGACAAAACACTCTCAGATGTCACGAGTGCCGAATGTTGATGAAATTTTATTGTATCGTTACGAAACCGAGGGTTTTTAAATATTTATTTATTTATTTACACTTTATACAAATTGTGTATAAGCGGACTTAATGCCTAGCATGGCATTCTCTCACAGTCGAACCTAGGGTGATGCAGAGATGAGATGAGGCAGGTGAGTCAAATGTTAAAACTATTTACCACTTAATTATACTAAGTTACTTTTTAAATCATAAGATACGTCATATAATACATAAAGAAGGATACAAACGGCCTCCTTATCGCTCTTGTCGATCTTTTCTACACAATCAAAAGATGGATAGATTGAAGGGTTTAGGCGCGCGGTCGAGAATCTCGGCGGTCGCGGGTTCGAACCCCAGGCACACACCTCTGACTTTTCGAAGTTATGTGTGTATTCAAATTGAATTATCACTTGCTTTAACGGTGAAGGAAAACATCGTGATGAAACCTGCACACCTAAAAGTTCTTAGGAATTTCTTATGTGTGTAGTCCGCCAACCCGCACTAGGCCAGCGTGGTGGACTATGGCCTAAACCCTCTCAATGGTAGAGGAGACCCGTGCTCAGCAGTGGGCGTATATGGGTTGATGAAGAAGAATACGAGGGCTGTATGTACAAAAGAGAAAGTAATGTCATAATTTATTTTTTTACTGCTATGAATTATACTCAGACACTCACATTTCCTCCTTTCTGTAGTGTTTGGTTGTGTGTAGTCTTTGTCTGGCACTTCTTCTTTCACTTTCGCCTCCATCTGAAACAAAATATAGCATTTCTTAATATATACGGACTCTAATCCAACATCCTTGAAGAAGACAGTTCTGTCTACTACCACTAAGTTATTAAGTCCTTACAATTGGGAGTGTATTGCCGTTTTTCAAATATATTTATGTTGCAGAGCTACTAAAGAGGGAGGATTTTAATATAAAAATATTTGACAAACACTGTGTGACATACACATAACTTTGAAATCCAGAAGTGTGTGTACCTGGGATTCGAAATCGTGACAGCCGAGATTTTGTCTCAACCACGCGCCGAAACATCGAAGCCATTATTCGACAATCTCGTGGTGCAGTTAGTAAAACATCGGCTAGAGAAAAGAGAAGCCGCGGATTCTATCCCTGCACCGAATCAAATGTTAGTTCGATTCACAGAAAAATGTTTCTAGTCGGGATGTTTGTGAGACCGAAAATGTCCCTCGCAGTTTCTGATACTCACGAAACAGGGCATGTATTGTAGTGTGCGGTCAATATTATGTAATTGACTATTGGGTGTATTTATAATGGGTATTTTTAAGTCAAATTCCTGTTATTCTGACGAGAATGTGTCTTATTACGGGTTAACCTCGAGAACATCATTACTTCCTAAATTAAAGCTCTATAACTTTTCCTAGATCCCGGATTATTCAACTACTAATTTCATCAGGGATCCAGGCATTCTGTATAAAACAGCGAAGGAAGTGCGTGGGTTTCACAGTATTTTCACCGCGCTAATGATAGTTTAGATAGTCTGGTAAACACGGGGACGGAGCGCAGATGCTCGCGATGGATGCCAGGCGCAAAGAATGCTTGGCGGAAGTCTTCTGTTGCCAGGGTCGACGGCGGATTTTATGGATTTTGTTGCAAGGGTTAAAAACATTGTAATAAGTAACCTTTTACTAATACTCTTGGATCTTCAGTTTCAGCTTTGTTAAACTTTTATTTAACAAAAGCATCTTGACATGTTATTGTAAATATTTTGATTCCGCAAAAATCAATTGTAAACCTAGACAATACAATTAACGTATAGCACTTTTGGACTTTTATGGAAGTAACGTCGTTGACAGAGGTGCATTTCTGCACCCACTTACCCTAGATATGTATCAGTCCCACGTAATAGAGGGTGACGTCTATCGGTGACGTTTATAGGGCACATCTCCGAACTGCTACTGAGGTATTCTTAATTAAATAACTCAGTAAAACTCCCCGACTCTGGAATCGAACACAAGCCCTCTAAATAGCACGTCACATATCGCGAGACCACAAGTCAGTGTTCCACCAGCGTGGTGGATTAATGCCTAAACCACTTAATAATAGAAGAGGCCTATACCCAGCAGTGGGATGAACATATATACCGTCAAAGTATAGTCATAGTAAAGCAGATACAATTATGATGGGATTGCGTTGGTTATGGTGTGTGACGTCACACATCGGATGTATGGAAACATCTGTTCCCTGGCTATTTATACCCAGTACATTACCGACTGTCCACGGGGTTTCATTGTACGACTGGAAAGAGGAACGTAGGTATATTTCTACACCAACTTTTAACCATTACTTTTAAGAGAGTGATGTTGTGATTCTTCTAGTAAAAAAAATATACTTTGCCCTTTGAATCGAACCCCGGAAATATAGATAACAAGCCACTAATGAGACAGAAATTCCTGAAGCTTTAAGACTCTTAACTTATAGATAAATTATAGGATTCGTTTTATAGTGTTAATTACTGCAGGAAACATAAAAATAAACTTCAAATTGCCTTCATATTACTAATAATCGAACCCAGGTGAAAAGCAAGATAGAATGAGAAAGGGATAACTCAATACGATCCAATTTGACCGGCGAGAATCAAACCCGCTGCCCTTTCGTTATAGACGTAACCCCGTTACCCGGGGGAGGACGCAGCTGACGCCCGTATTAATATAGAAAAGATTCGCGACCACCCTCCGCCAGATGGCGCTAGAACTGATTTCAATATTCTGAGTATTGTTATTTATTAATACTGAATAAATATATATTCCTATATTTATATTTTACGTACATTAAAAAATGTCTAAGAACACTTTGGTAGCGTTTCGGGGTGGCGTATGTCCAGCAGCGGACGCCTTCTGGCTGGTGATGATGGTTCAGATCACTCATATCTATGACGAGATAATGATAGATATGAGTAGAATGAACACATGTTATTGTCTATTTCTCTTCTAATTTTATTCAGCTGTTCTGTGGTGAGAGTTGTTTCATCATCCATCTATAATGCCTATATGTCCCTCTACTGGGCAAGAACTTCTATAACTGAGACCGGGTAATGCTATGGCATTACTCTGCGCTGTCCCACGGCGCATAAGCAGACTACATTCCTAAGAACATTCTAAGAATGTTGACGTTTTTCTCTAGATGTTTTCATTTAAGAAATCTTGTGATAATAAATTATGAATACATAACTACGAAGAGCTTAGGGTTTGAATCAGTAACCGCCAAGATCTCACGATTATTAATTCAGCTGTATAAATGCATTTAAGATAATTATACCAAGGCTATGAAACGGTATAAAAAACTTTCTCTAGAATATAACGGTGTATGTTTACGCTCTGGGCGGGCGCTTCCTCGCATCTGTTCTGCTGTGGCCTCAGATTTACAACCACGCACATATTTTATAATCTGTTATAGTTTTATTGAACGCGGCGAAGGAAGTTTGCCTTTAAATGGGATGTGGATTAAAAGCACCTGATGAAGGTATGTACCTAAGTGATAAATACATCTTAAAGAACCCTTGTTATTTCATGTATTAGATAAGATTTATTTATCACTTTATACACTACATGAAATAGTGATAGCCTCGAAGTTTAACAAGATGGTCGCAAGTTCAAATCCCAGACACATGCTTCTGACTTTTCGAAGTTACGTATTCACAATTCACAATGAATTATCACGTGATTTAACAGTGAAGGAAAACATGGTGAGGAAACCTACACACCTGACAGTTCTTAGGAATATCTTTGGTGTATAGTCCGCCAACTCGCACTAGACCAGCTTTAAGATAAAGGCCTGTATCCTCATTTATAGGATAGGCCCGTGGCCAGCAGTGGGCGTATATGTACTAATTTACTTATATTAACCGTGGATAATATAGTATGCTATAGCCCTGCTACAATAAGGCAGTCTTCTCTTTGTATTTTAGATAATATTTTTCAAAAGGTTAGTATATTTCATGTAAATTCCTACAGGTAGGAACTAGTTCGAACTGGGTGTACCATTTTATTATTTACAAAGTGTCTAAGCGAAGACGAGCGAAGCACTATTACAACTTTGTCGTGGACACAATTCCGCCTGCATACACCAAAAAGACTGCACGCTTGCAAGTTAGAAGAAAGGTAAAACATAAATAGATGAAAATGCCAAAAAAATCATGTAAACTGAGTTTTTAGTTTTCACATGCTTTAATAATTTTCACCAAATCTCCTACGACCCATCTTAAAATACTATGTTAGATTATTCTTAATGGATCTCTATGATGAAGCAGTGATGGCGTAGAGGTTTAGGCGCGCGGTCGAGAATCTCGGCGGTCGCGGGTTCGAACCCCAGGCACACACCTCTGATTTTTCGAAGTTATGTGTGTATTCAAATTTAATTATCACTAGCTTTAACGGTGAAGGAAAACATCGTGATGAAACCTGCACACCTAAAAAGTTCTTAGGAATTTCTTAGGTGTGTAGTCCGCCAACCCGCACTAGGCCAGCGTGGCGGACTACGGCCTAAACCCTCTCAATGGTAGAGGAGACCCGTCTCAGCAGTGGGCGTATATGGGGTGATGAAGAATGAATAAAAGAAGAAGATCTCTATGAAACGATTACTTATCTTTGAACGGATTGGAAGTTATCATTGATATCCTCAATCAATTGAGCCAGGCTTGCAAAACGAGAGGCCGCCATTTTAACACTCGAGGCAAAAATTTGTTAGAGCGAAAACTCTTTCGTAGTTTCTAATACACAAGACTTGCATCTTAGTGTGGAGTCCCATTATGACTGTTGGGTGTATTTATTTATTTTATCAACTAGCTATGCAGTCTTATTTAAGAAGGAACATTTAAGTGGGTTTTATACTGTGTTAGCTTTTTAAAAGAACATTTCACCATCAAAGGTTATTATCACCTCCAATTATTAACTATAAAAAAAAACTATTTATATTACTTGACTGCAAAAAATCCGGCAGATCACGTGAGAATATCCGCACATGCGAATTTGTTAGGCGGATAATTTGTGCTTGCGAATACGGATGTACCGCTTAGCCACAATACAAATGTCTTGAAACTATTGCAGTCTCGCGGCGCGCGGCCCGCGGGTTAGATAATGGATACGGCAATATGAAGGTCAAGGTTTGGTTCCCGGTTTATTTATGATGCAACTGCCAAAGCCAAGATTTATATTTCGATGGGAATAATGTAGAGGAGTTGCCATTTTTATTTGGTTTCAATTTTGTTTTTAGAATGTAACTGTACTTTTCAAATTGTTATGAGAATTCTCCGTTATTTTGAATCTGGAAAGGTGTGCGAGATAATTAATAATTGAATGAAATTAGTATTTATTTTGTAGCTTAAGTGGGTAATTTAATAATCATAAATGTATTTCATAATTCATTATAACATTTAAATTGGTTTGATGCGAACTTTCAATAATAATTATTATAGTAATAGTGATATTGTTTGATAAAATTATAATTAATCGTAAATTATTTTTATGTTTGTTGTATTATTACCCATCTTTGTTTTCGATCTATCTGTTTACCCGTTTGTGAATTGCGTGAATGAAGATTAATACTCAAGGTAGCCAACACATCGATAGTTCTTCCGTTAATTATCCTCTAGAACGTGCAGGCCTGAATGAAGAAATACTCAGGCTAGCCTATTCATATTTTTTTCATTATCCTTTAAAAAGTGCAGTCCTGAATGAAGAAATATTCTAGGCTATCCATAGTTTTTTCTGTCACTCCCCCTTTAAAAAACTGCAGGCCTGAATGAAGAAATACCCTACCCAATCCACAGTTTCGTAGCTCGTTCCAGCAGATGTGCTGGTGACGCAAGCGGGCCGCGAGTTGAGCCACGTGCGCACCACATGGCCGGGGGCGTGCGCGTATTTATACTGGTTTCCTTCAGTAAACAACGCTGCAACGCTTTCTACAGCCGGAGGAGACTACAGTTCATTACCATGGTGTGTGTGGTGATGGGAAAGGGGTTTTAGCGTGGCAGAACGAGACCATAATAGTGAATTGGGACCTTATTTTAAATTAGCACAAATATGATTCTTATAAGAGATGCTTTTTTGTTTATATCTAGATGGAAATGTCTATTTTATTATAAGCATTGGCTTGTAAATGAGGGCTGCTAAAGACCGGGATTGTTGGCGCTATCTAGGGGAGGCCTACATTCAGCAGTGGACGGCGATAGGCTGAGTATATATATTGGCTTGTAATCTCAATCAGCAAAGGTAAAGCAGTATATAAATGCACAGTAAACTACGAGAGACATTTAGGTCTCATAATCAATAATAAAGAAACAAATATTTGTGGTGCACATAAACAAACATTTATATCGTTGCGAGGATCGAATCCGCTGTTTCTCGTATCGCAAGCTGGTATATAAGCAACTGCGCTACGAGGCTATTGGATTTTTTCACAAGCACAGTAGGTTTCTCGGGCTCAAATCCAGTCCACAAAGTCAAACTATGCTCCTAGGCCATCATAACGAATAAAATCACTAAGCTTTATTTGAATCAATACCAAATGTATTGCACATACCAAACCAAAATTAATGAAAAAGTATTAAATTCCAATACATTAAAAACCAAGGGTTAGGAAATCGTCAAAATGTCAATTTTTTGGCGATTTTTTTTTAACGCTAATGGCTTTGTAATTACCGTAGCTATCACCTGCATTGGTTTCCTATCGCGTTCTGAATACACCCTCTATGTAACACGCTTATATCTATAAAAAAAATTATTATATACTTCGTCCTCGTATCTAAGCCCACTTCTGATTATACATCTAATTACTAAACCTGTACTAATAATCTTAATTTCCAAACATAGCAGTAAATCACCGTAGTAGTAATTGTTCGCAGCGGGTTGAAGGGGAACTTATTAGGGGCATAAGTTAAGTTCAGTTTGAATTACGTGTGAAAGTAAAAATTGTATTGGGCGACACCTGGCCGCCGCACCTGCGCTAACGAGAAATGTGGGGGCGGCTACCCTTACCTACCACCCCTTGCCCATACTACTATCAAACGGGCGAGTTTCAGGCGAGTATTTTGGGAGTTTAGTTTTTAAGGGAGAGTCAAAGCTTAAGTTTCGTTACTAAACTAAGTTCTTAATAAATGTTTGGTAAATATTCTATTGATAGATAAGTAGGAATGTAGGTTTAGTCAAGTTAGTTTGAAAATAAATTATGTAAAAACGTAAAAAAAAGTAACACATTCTGTGTTAATGGCTATATTCGAGTGCTATGACACCCAAGATTATTCTTCGGTCATTACACGCAATACTTTATTTTCTTATTATTCGAATTACACGAATTCCTCTCTAGGCACTTAACAGCTACATTGTTCCGATTATATATGAAGATTAAATTTAACTTTATTTAATATAAATTAGCATTATTAAGCAGTGATGGCCTCGAGGTTTGGGCGCGCGGTCGAGAATCTCGGCGGTCGCGGGTTCGAACCCCAGGCACACACCTCTGACTTTTCGAAGTTATGTGTGTATTCACATTGAATTATCACTTGCTTTAACGGTGAAGGAAAACATCGTGATAAAACCTGCACACCTAAGAGTTCTTAGGAATTTCTTAGGTGTGTAGTCCGCCAACCCGCACTAGGCCAGCGTGGCGGACTATGGCCTAAACCCTCTCAATGGTAGAGGAGACCCGTGCTCAGCAGTGGGCGTATATGGGTTGATGAAGAAGAAGAAGAATATAAATTGCGTTTAAAATAACGAAGAAACTTATTGGTCTAAAAATGCGGAGTTCTCTTTCCTTTTAGTTTGTTATCTAACTACGGGAGCTGTTATAATAAGAAATACTACAAAAATTCTCACTCCACTCCACAATAATTCTATAATATTCTTCTATATTTCGAGTGTGAGCGCTTGGTAGGGGCAGTGGGTTACTCGTCAGGTGCGAGTTTCAGAACTGATGTTGGAAAATATTACATTTTGTTTTCTGCACCTTTATACATCTAGAGCTGGCTAGTTGCGACACAAATAGTATTTAAGTACTTTTATAGGCGCTGTTAATGATAGAATACTATTGATTCTGGGTAAGATAAATAATGTATTTGTGGTTTTATGTGTACGGGTCACTAGTGAAAAAAAATTAAAAGGTTGCTGAGTTTTTGGGTAGTATAGGTAAATTATTATAGTTTTTTTTTTTTAAGATGAACTGACACATGGTTTAGCAATACTTACGTTTATGTATGTACGAGCCATGCGACGTAGATGTCTTGAATTCGATTTCAGGTCGCGAAAAGTGTAGCGCTTTTGGGGTTCCGCGGAAGCACACCTACTGCTATTATGTAAGACTGGTAGGTACCTGGTAAAATATGGATGCAGAAATGCACTTCTATCTCCCCCTTAAAGAACTACAGACGTTTATAAAGACTATAAAGCAAAAGTATAGTTAAAAGCGCCATAACGCCAGCTCCATAAGCAAACGCAATAAATTCCTTTTGAACAGTAACGCTAGGCCCCATCTGGCGGTCGCGGCGCGCACCATTCTCAACAAATACGAAAACGGACGGACAAACAAACGATTATATATCACAGGATAATTTCAGCGTTAGCACTGTTTGTTTGCGGATTAAAGCGCCGGAGCCGCTGTCGGTGTTTACAGAGCTGTCATATCTCAATTAAATGGCGGTTTAATGGGGGCTATTTTTGATCGATCGCACGCGTCAGGTCGCGGTGGTAACAGATATGTCTAAATCACGTTTTTAAAGTATCTTTATACAGGATTCAGACCGTGATCGGAAACAAAGGCAAGTAATAGCTTAGGTGATTGCAAGCACGTGGGTGTTAAAAATCTCGATGTAAAATAACATTTTTACGTTTTCCTACGAATCACATACATTTAACGCCACTTACACCACCCTAAGTTTGACTATAAAATAATGCCTTAGTGAGCAATAATTCATTATTAATACACACATAACTTTTAAAAGTCCGAGGTGTGTTTATAAGTATGCATTATGCAAAAATCCTTTTTTATTTATAAGACGTTGATTGACTATCATAAGCCAATGTGATCACAAGGCATAATCTTATGATTTTTATAGGATTTTTATCGTATTATATCAATACAACTACAGCATTGACAACTAACGTATAAAGTTTTCGATTGAAGAAAATTTTAGCAAAAAATGTTAAACAAATGTAAACCGAAATACTGTAGTAGTCCATTAACAATATTTATTTCGCAAAAATCTGTAGAAAAAATATAAAATATTTTATTAACGTTTCGTAGGCACAGCGTAGCAAATTTCGTAGAATCACAACAAAACCTTTGTGTGCTACGCCATGCTACGGTGCTACGTATTGATATTGAATGATTTTCAGTAGAAAACAAATATGCAAAATTTATCCATACAATTATTAAAGAGTAAATTATTTATGTATGTATTACTTATATACTTTATTTTTTAATAATTATTTATTGCTTCTCTTCCTTCCCAAAAACATACAAATTTTTGTATGTCATTCATGTTTTTTTAAACTAATTCATTTGCAGACTAAGAGAGAAAGCCTTAGGCATAAGTCCACTAGATAGTGTGAACGTAAAAGCAACTGTCTGTGTGTTCACGCTTTCACGCCTAAACAGCTGGAGCTTGAATGATTTTTAGTATGGAAATAAATAAGACCTTAGAAAAAGACATTGGGTATTTTTTATCTAAAAAAAATTCGTTTTCGTTTTCCGAAATTTGCGCGCACGCGACCCTATCGTAACTTAAATTTCATGGATTAAGCTCTAAGCCCTAAGGGCTAAGTGATATATAATGTGTATGTACATATGCGATATGATAGAAATATCTCCATATATGTAAATGAAAATGACACGGACCAAAAGATTTCCCTTAAATAATTAGTTCCTAACAAGATACAACACATCCTCGCTAAGCAACATCAAAATCCGCCCGAATGAAAATTACTAAACAAATATTGATGAATCTTGCAGTGTAGTAAATTGTTTCTGCCGTTCGTGGGATGGCCGCAGCTGCGCCGGTTCTCGCCGGGACCGCGGGCAGGGCGGGGGAGGGGGCGGGTTCGACCCCAACCACGGAACCCGCGGGAAAATATTGCCAATGTATGAGAATTGTATGAACTATGGGATATTTGCCTAATTTGCAGTTGGGTTTGTGGGGTTTGGGGTTGGGATGAGAAGGTCGAGAGTTTCATTTGGTCGGGGCGTTTGGTTAATAACGTTTTGGTTTTTATTCCTGGTCATCAGCCTATAGAGGCCCCATTGCTGGGCACGAGCCTCCTCTTAAATTGAGAGGACAATTAATCGGCCTTAATCAACTACGATGGCTTGTTGCGGATTGGCCGACTACACACCTAAGAAAATCCTAAAAACGCTCAGGTGTAGGTACAGGTTTTCTCACGATTTCCTTTACCATTAATGTATGTGACAATTCTTTATGAATACACCCATGTTTGAACCCACGATCGTCGAGATTCTCAACCGGGCCTAAACCTCGAGGCCATCACGACATATAACTTGATTTGTCATTCAATACCATCACTTAAAATGCCCTGTAAACTTTACAAATCATTTTACGTGTCTGACGAGTTCAGTCCAAAAAGGTGTTGAATCCAAGGAGGATACGATTGAAAGGGCATTAATTCAGTCAGGTGCTGGTTCCCAAGGCGTATGGTAAGCGCCGGCGGGGTGTTTTTGTTTTCCATTCACCCCCCAACCCCAGCGCATTGCGTAAATAATGCTGGTGTAAAGAGTGTCATGGAGAAATTGTACTTAATATAAATGGGAAAGAAACTAGTGCTAGTAACTACTGGCCTGATTTTCTATGTGATACATAAGACCTTGTCCAGCAGTGGACCAAAATTGGCTGATGATGATGATGATGATGTTTTATATCGGGCATAGGGTGTTGGAAAAGCAGTGATGGCCTCGAGGTTTGGGCGCGCGGTCGAGAATCTCGACGGCCGCGGGTTCGAACCCCAGGCACTTTTCGAAGTTATGTGTCTATTCACAATGAATTATCACTTGCTTTAACGGTGAAGGAAAACATCGTGATAAAACCTGCGCACCTAAGAATTCTTAGGAATTTCTTAGGTGTGTAGTCCGCCAACCCGCACTAGGCCAGCGTGGTGGACTATGACCTAAACCCTCTCAATGTTAGAGGAGACCCGTGCTCAGCAGTGGGCGTATATGGGTTGATGAATAAGAAGAAGATAGGGTGTCTGTAAGACCAAACAGTCTTTTTAAGGTTATGATATACTTACGACAAGGACTTGCATCGTCGTGTTTGGTCGAGACTATGTACATATGTAAAACGATTCAAATAATTGAACACGGCACACACACAAATTATATCAAAATTTGTATGTTAAAGCTTTCATGTTTAAACACATTGTAAAAAAAGCAAATAAACAAATATTGATTAATAATACAAAAATAACTCTGTGTGATCAATTTTCATGACTAAACCAGTGGAACGAATAAAATAGTTTTCAGTATAGTCTAGATTTTAAAATTCCTTCCTAGCTATACGAAGCTTAATGTTACTAATATGTATAAATGACACAATGACAGCTCCTTACATAAATTATATGCTGTTTGAACAATAATGCGTCAGTTGCTATTATGAGTACTAATATAACCAGAAATAATGTTTTTTTTTAAAACCTATTCAATAATTTAGGAACTTGATACAAAGAAGGTAATATACTAACGTTCCACTACTTGTATTAATATCCGCAACCAAGCTACTATTAATTTACCTAATAGTTTCAGTTAACACTAATTAACCGAAAAATTTTCCACGTCACGAACCAATACTTGCTGACTCAGTCCAATGCAGTTTGCATTTACTTTATAACCATCGATGAATGCACAAAACCGACGAACTATAAGATCTGAAAACCGTAATTTCAATGTGCCACTGCAAACATAAATTCTGTTCGGAATAACTTTTCCCTGCGACTCAAATCTAAGCTAACCAATAAGATTTTTACCAATAAAAATACATACACAAAAAATAGCAAAGGTTTTTCCATTTCAGTGACCATTGCTCGGTGTGTTGGAGCAAGGCGCTCTACATTCGGTTGGCGGCGGGTAATGTATGTGCGCAACACAGCTGTGTCGTTAGCGCGCGCGTGGTGGCGGGGCGTCAGGTGCTGCGGACGGGCGCGCCCGGCGCCAACAAATTTTAATGAATGTGGAGTTAGAACTATTGCTGGATGGGGCTCCGAGGATATTGAGGTTTTTATATAATTCTATGATTAACGGGGCTTGGTATTAAATGGGATGACACCAGAAAGTTGAATAAGAGCCTGGCAGTGATTTTCGTGAAACTTCTGTAGTATTTTTAAGGTAGCCATTTTTAATGAAAGTATACAAACCTACAAATATATTGGCATTTGACGGTAAATGTAACGATTAGGAAATAAGTATATTTCATCATTTAAAAAGTGCGACTTTCATATAACCACTTCCTATGTAAACGTACTGTGTACTATATACGACTATGTCAACTAAAATAACTAAAGCTAACTGTTATAACTACTGATTCTCTCGAAACTATTTATTTGCTCTCATAGTCATGAGTTAGTTTTAATTAATCATCAAATTATTATTAAACTCAATCTCTAAATTTTTTTATTACATTTTGCTGAAGTATTTCTTTTCCCCTCCAGTCTCTCATAGTTTCTACCATCTAGCTCCAAACTATGAATGTTTTATACCACCTTTTTATCAGCTACGTCCAAAACTGTCTCCGAAGTACGTCCTAGCCTTTTCCAGCGCTCACAAGTCTGTGTGAGCAACATGTGCCACCGGCTGCGATGCTATATGGATTTTCATTTAGGAAACCGTATAACATTACTGACGCTTAGCCGTTGCTAATGCCAATTTTTATGCTTAATTTTTTAAAATGGCCGCTGCCAGTTTATTTACGACTGTGGGTTATGAGTCCAGTCTGAAGTATTGGTGAGGTGATGAATCAGAGGGAATATTATTTTGGATCTTGGGTGACATTTGTTATATAACACTTCATATTATTATGCATATGAATGATGTTAGTTTAAGCGGGTAGTCTAGTGTAGAATTTTTTTTTTATATTTTCATAGTTTAACTATTTCAGCTCGTTTTTGGAGGAAATTTTGAATAAGTCTTGGTGGGCTCTTTTGAGTCCAACTTGCGTACTTTATTAAGATTATTAGGTGTTACATTGTCCAGTGAGAAAGAAATCATCATCATCAGCCTTTATTGCGTCCACTGTTGGACATAGGCCTCTCCTATGGCACGCACGGGCTTGCAAGGTGGCTGGCAGCGGTTGGATGAGGAGAGCCGAAGATCGAGAAAGAAATAACTAACACAAAGTATTCTCGCCGGTATATTTTTCAATACGGTCACTGTCATAATAATTGTTATTATGTATATTAAGTATATTTTATGTTCCTGTTTTAATCAATGCATATAGAAATAAGTTTTAACTAGCTTATGCATCACCCTAAGGTCAGTTGTTAAAGAATGCGATAATAAATAATAATAAATCAGCTTTATACAAATTGTATATTAAACAATATAATTAATAAAAATTTTGCAATCCTTTAGAAAATCACTATTATACATCAAGCCATGTAGGCTTGTCAAGGCAAAAATATTTCCAAAAAATCCGGTACAAAATATTAAAAATAAAACAAAATCCGCCGGTTCCTAGAAGCTTTGAGCCAGGCGTCACCATGTCCAAAAATGTAATAATCGATTTTTTCAACAAACACCAGTAATCCTTTAGCCGGGCTGGGGGCGGTGGCGGAGGGTGGCGGAACGGGCGGTGGGGGGCGGAAAGGGGCGGAGGGGGGCGAAGAACATCTGTGTCGGCAATCCCTTACAGGCGGCTGTCAACCGCAGCCTCCGCGTCTCCGGCAAACAGTTTATTTATACGCAAACCCGAAATTGATTCGTTTGGTACTCAATGTTGATCTTTCATTGGGAAGCACTCGTTATATGTAGTAATGGTAATTAGAAAAAAATAATTGCTTCGGGGTAAAAGTATGTGCCGGGCGGTCTAGAGGTCTTGGGTTTGATTCCCAAGTCGGGCAGTGTTATTGGGTTTTTCCGTTAGGGAATTCTCAGTAAAGCACGGAGTCTAGAAATGTGCCTAAAAACGGCAAAAGGCTCGTCCCCTATTACGCGGAAATGATACGTAGGTACCTGTCGAAATGTGAGTGTAGAAATGCTCCACAGGCGTGAGTTTATGTAGGTATATGTATGTACGGCGTATAATACAAAAAAATCTAATAGGTATAGATAGAGAAGACGAGAAATCAAATATAGTTTTGATAAATTAGTAGAAAATAGATTTTAGGTATGCATTTAAAAGAGGCTTCCGACCGTTCCCGGTGGAAGTCATTGGGGGAGGCCTATGTCCAGCAGTGGACCAGAATTGGCTGACATGATGATGATGATGATGATGATGATGCATTTAAAACATAACTTGCAACGATACAAGTCTCGCAACGAAGTTCTTTTACCGATAAAAGTTTTGAGATGTATGTAATACCAAGTCAGTTTATTCATTCAGTCCATACTTAAGGGATTTTCTGTGTTAATTTATGCCTAATAACATCTTATAGTAACCATATAAATATTCATCTTCATCAGCCAACAAACAAACATACCTCACGCCTATATTCCCGGCAAGCATGCATTTCTGCATCCACATTTCGCCAGGTATGTATCAGCCCCAAGTAATAGGGGGCAAGCCTATTGCCGTTTTTCGGGCACATTTCCAGACCCCGTGCTGCTACTGAGAATTTCCTAATGGAAAAACCCAATAACACTTTGCCCAACCTGGGAATCGAACCCAGGACCTCTAGATCGTACGGCACATACTTGTACCGCGAGACCACGAGGCAGCCAGACTTCCAAAGGGTTCTATCGAAAGCGGGCTGCATCCAGCGGCTTCCCTCGATTTTCACCAAATCGTCAGTCTACCTTGTGCGTGGACGTCCAACGCTGCGCTCACCGGAATTAAAAGTCTTTTATGTTTTAAATAAATAAATTGACTTTGCCTTTGCCTTTGAATATTTACAAATACAATCTTATACAAACATCTTAAAAGTTATACAAACATTAAATTAGATGTCTTACTTTAATATATATCTCAGAAAAAAAGTAACTGGCAGTTCAACATATAGCTGTAATAAAAAAATCAATAAAAACCCGAGTCACGTGGCAGAAATTAGTTATTTTATTGGGCAATATCGCGGTTCCCATGAGCGTGCAAGGTGCGTCTCCGACGGAACCCAGATGGTTTCTATGGCCTCTTACTATCGAGCTTGAGAGAAATATTTCACTGTCCACTGCTAAACGTAGGC
Source organism: Cephonodes hylas (assembly GCA_030295005.1). Lineage (NCBI taxonomy): Eukaryota > Metazoa > Arthropoda > Insecta > Lepidoptera > Sphingidae > Cephonodes > Cephonodes hylas. The sequence goes on from AP025383.1 coordinate 688,812, forward strand.
CTTCCCAAGAAACCACCAACCATCCCGACATATAGTAGACAAAAATCGATGTTAACTAACTCTAAAACAGGTTTGGATATAATACACCCAACAATCACATACAGAGTTCTGATTCCACATTAAAATACGAGTTTAGGCGTAAATTTAAGAAACTACCAGAGAATCCGGTCACATAAACACTCAGACCCGAAACAAATTTTTATCGGTCAGAAAAATGTTTCTCTTGGTGCGGGGATCGAACACGCGGCCTCTTGCTTTACAAGCTGGTGCTTACCCGGTGGGTGTCGCTGCAAGTTTATTTTTTTTATTCAAAAGAAGGCTAATGATTTTTTTATGTGATTATGTGAATTTGAGATTAGTTCAAATAAAGAAGACAGAATTTTTTAAAAATGAATTTTCGAATTATAAATAACGTTTAAAACCTCGTCTGTCGGGTCAACTAGTTTTAATATACAATTTAACAACTTTGCCAACACTAGCGTAATAAAGAAATGTAGGAAACTTGTATGTATGGTAATGTCGCGTTTCACATATACCACGTGACGACAAAGGCAGCCCGGTGTTTCTGTCACCCGTTCACTATGAAATACCCACACCATACTTTTATACAACGTGTCAACGGAATTGTAGGTTGTAGATTTTTTCTAGTTTATTTTGATGTTAGTATGTAGTTTCCGGGATATTTTTTTGTATATTCCGTTCTGTTTGTGAGCGCTTTGGTCAAGAATAGATCCTGGGACTCTACCGCATATTGCACATAAGGCATTTATCTAGAATCTTATCTTCCAAGATTTAATGTACGAGGAAGTCCTTTTTTAATATGTGTTAACCAAAGGTTGTTTTCTTCGCTCTGTATATTACGGAGCAAAATAATTTCTTTGATATTGATTCGCCATTAAAATTAAGTGCTCTGGAATAGAATTAAGATTATGAATTTAACTGTCAAAGTAATTTACTCTTACAATAATGTTTGTATGTTGACTTATACAGAACCCTTAGTAAATACATTAAAGAAAACTTGTTTCGAGTTGTAGCAATATAACTTGTTCCTCTGTAATGGGGTATCCTATATCACCCCATCTGCTATCCACTCCTGTGCACAGGTATCCTCCATAACTGAGAGGATTTAGGCCTTACTCTATATGTTAGTACTTTAAAGAAAAATACAATTAAATCTTAGACCAAAATCATCGAGCCTTAGACAGCCGAAGCACATACTGGCTACACGTTGGGCGCCATTAACCAGATGCATATGTTACCCGAACCTATAATTAAACGGAGTGGCTTGCGGTCTCAGCGAGCGAACACGAAATTGTGTGGATTAGCTCTGCTTTCCTCCCTGTTTACAAGGATTGAAGGGTGTAATGTAGTATGTGGGTAGGAAGCAAAATGTATTGATAGTAATTCCCGCAGTATATTCTGATTACTATTATTAACAATGTCAATATAGTATACAAATAAACTATTGACGTTTTGCATGGATGTAGAGAAGAAAAAGAGTTTGAGATGAAGCATCCGGCGCTCTATTGGGTCTGCCTAACCTGAAGGGAGACCGGCTTGAGTCTATGAATGTATGTTAAATTATTGCTCACATTCTTGAACTACTAAAAAAGCTAGCAAATAGGAGAATAAAACCTAATTACACTTATGGTAATGCATACATCAGAAGAGTACACACTGAAAATCCCTGAAAGTATGTGGATGGTTTAATTGCCAATTCTACATCCCTATTATAAGGAACAGGACACAACGTTGGTAGGACAATGGCGGAAACCGCATATGTCTCTCGTCTGCTTGTTGTGTCATTAAGCACATATCCTAGCAATAAACAATATACTTATATCACTACCTGTCCTCAAAAAAGTATTGAAATACATGAATACAACGAACAATCACATGCATAGTTCTGACTCCACTTTAATGCAAGTCCTATGTCGTGGTTTTCTAAAACTACGAGTGACTTTTCGCTCTCACAAGCACCTAGACTTGGCGTGACATCAGCTTGCGAAACGAGCGGCCGCGGGTTCGATCACTGCACCAAGGTAAGTGTTTGTGTATTACATAAATATTTGTTTCGGGTTTGACTGTTTGTGAGACCGAAATGCCTTGTAGTTTCTGTTACCCATGATACAAGACTTGTATCCTAGTATCGGGTCAGATGATGATGATAATGGGGTCAGAACTAAATGTGTGTCTAATTTTTAGACTTTCTTAATTAAATATACAACCAGAAGTCACATATAGACATAATTTTATACAGACCAGTTATGCAGTACATGTTGATTTTTCATAGAATAGATGTTAATTTGGGCGTGGGGTGTGCGCGGCTAGCAAATAGAAACAAGTCAGCCGCGCCCAACCCGCTCGTTTAAAATGAATGTACCACCTGTGTGTTCCCACCGGGAGGGATTTCAACTGTCGATAAACTTCTTGTCGATTCATATCATGCTTTAGATCGATAGGATAGCCTTTCATAGAATGGCTAAAGTAATCTTTTGGCGTTATTCATCACCAGCCCATTTACGTCTTACTGCTTAACACGAGACTTTTCAACCATTGAGAGGGATTTGGCCTTAGTCTACCACGCCGGCCTAGTGCGAGTTGGCGGTTGTATGTTTATTCAAATTGTGATCATTTTATTATGATGATGAATTCCGCGACAAATCTTGACTTCTTAAGAAGCTGCTACTATACAATTCTCTCGAAATATCAGACTACAATACATTAAATTTACGGAAACATATGATACATTGTCATTTAAAGCTTCATTTCGACTTGTGTCTAAATTTTAATATCGATACGTTGCTTTACAGAAATTAAGTAACTTTAAAAGAACTTACTTTTTGTAGTAAAATGGTTTTAATTCTGATTAAAGCACTAATATTAAAATTTTAAAACTCGATTTGATATAATGAATCAACTCAGAGAATTAAACTTTTATTACTATTCTTTTATCTATCTTTAACTCATAGAGTACCCAATTAATTTGAAAAAGAAGGAGTCAATGTCAACCTCATCATAATAATAAAAACATTACGTCGTCTACATCGATAAATTCCATCGACAAACATGGCGGCCCTGCAAAATATTATCTAGGTAAAATCGGGCACAACAGTTTAGTTGATTGGTTCGGTTTTAATCAAACTTTTGCTTTCCCGCGCTCGCGTGCGCCTGACAGCTCGATTATGCCGTTTTCCCGCGCGTTTGTGCTTAACATACTGGATTATGAGCAAAAACTGTGTCACCACCTCTATGCTGCGGACAAATTGATTTGAGGTTTATGGTTTTCGTTTGTCTTTGGCATTTTCTTGTTTGCGGTTGGGTTTGTCGTTAATTTTGAGGTTAGGTGTCAATCGAACTTGAAGTGATTTGTCGTAATAAAAATACTTATGACATGTACTATACATTTAATTAAAATACTTCGTGAATACGCTAATCTTTTATATCTTTTTTGAGTTTTACGTATGTACCCAAAAATCTTTTCTCACAGACCCATACCATTATTATAACTCTCGTGAGTTACTAGAAACTAAACACATTTCAATCTTGCACAACCCAAACCCGAAGCAAGTACTGATATTTCAAACCAGATCCACCGTTCTACCGTTTATCCAACCAGGCTGTCACTCACAAAGAATTTGCCCAAAAAGGCTTAAAGCTTACCGAAGACTTCATCTTCAAACCACTACAACATTAATTATATTGAACCAGATTCGTCGCTTCACCAACTGATACAACCAGGCTGTCAGAATTCACAAAGAATTTCCGAAAAAAAGCCTCAAAACATACCATAGACTAGACATCTTCATAGTTCATACCACTACATCACAGGTCAGTTCTGGTCAAGACCTAATCCCCGGTGGTCGTGTTGAGAGCTTTGTCGATGACAGCTCCATTAGCCATCATGACAGCCCTACGTCACCCGTTTTTGAGTATTTGATTGTTTTGAGGTTATTTCGCGATTGGAATATTTTTCCAGCCTTTGTTGTTAGAAACTGTGAAAACAACTGTCATATTTTGTGAATAGTATTGGGTAAAATTTTGTGATGTTATTTCAAATGTATTGTATCTTCTATTGAATAAAGCTTAAGTCTATCATGCTAGTCCAATAAATTCACTGAAGAGATCATAGTTTATGCATGGACGATAATTCATTAATGTTAACGAACTTTTTTTTTGATAATTAAGTATGGAGTATATTATCGGAGTGCATAAGATAGTATGTCTAGTTTAAGACGCCTAGTAAATGATAACAGCGATGGATATAAAATCTATGTGGTTACGAAAACGGACCTACTTTTTTAAATTATACACATAAATAAACAAATATATATGTACACGCATATAAAACACATACCTAATTAAATATTGTTTACGTGTTGATATAAGTTTAGTAGATTTAAGAAGAGAGTTCAAAATCGACAGCACTGGGCACACAAATAAAGTTTAGCGGGTAGATATTTATGCACGGTTTATCTTGGCGTGCGGGCTAGGTGAGCGGCGACGGCACGCATGCGGGCCGGCTGTACAGACAACAAATACACGCCAAATAAAAGGAGTTGCTGAATGGAAACTCTTAATTTTTAGTGAGTGGTAGGTTTTCTGTGTGCTGGAAAAATTCACGCTCATATCTTGAAAGCAGTAAAGGCGATTTAACCAACTACGACAAACAGTGATGGGCTCGAAGTTTACGCCCGCAGTCGAGAATCGCCAAGATTCTGTTATTCGAGTACCGCGGGGACAAACCCGAGGCACAAACCTCTGACTCTTCCAATTTATGTGTGTATTCATAATGAATTATCACTTGCTTTAACGGCCAAGGATAACATCGTGAGGAAACCTGCACACCTTAAAGTTCTTAGGAATTTCTTAATTGTGTAGTCCGCCAGTCACACTAGGACAGCATGACGGACTAAGGCCAAAAACCTTCTAAATGGTAAAGGAAGCTCGTTTCTAGCAGTGGAACGTCTAAGGGCTTATGATGATGATCAATAGTAGTAACTCAGTAGGTACTCTTTTATCTAGTAAAAAAACTTACGCCTATATCTCGGAAGGATTATACTGAAGTGCAATTTCAAACTTAAGTTCCGCTTTTCGTGTTTAAATTAAGGAATTAGAGTACTAATATAGTACTATCTCAATAGAATTGCAATATAATTCCTGTTCCGTTGCGGACGGTCCCGGCCGCCCGCATCCCCGTGATGTGCTCTCGGCTCGCCATGGGGGACACTTTTATCATCATTTACACATACTTGTTTACAATTGCTTTCATTACGTCCGCACAACTACGGGCCGGCAATGCCTATCAAACGCTTCCTCGGGGTTTTGGAAGTTGCAATGTTTTTGATACTGTGTATTGTTGTTTTCAGGGGATATAAGATGATTGTGTGATATTTATTTGTTTAGTGATAGACTGAATGAAAGTTATGAGTGTAGGAGATGATAGTTACAGAGGGTTTTGCTATACATAAAATCCTTTAAAAATTTCTTTGGTCAATGTTATAAAGTCCTTAAGCGTATTTTTAACTATGTTATCAATAATTTAAACAACTGAAAATAGAGGATGCTAACACAAAAACATATTTAAGAAATAACAAAAAATAAATTCTGGGCTTTAAATTGAAGACCTAATTGTCAACCTTTAATGTACTTGGATTAAAACTAAATAAAAATCGTCTGGATTAACTAACAATTTCTCTTCTTCCTACTTGTTTAGTGTACAATAAGGTATATTAAAATAAATAACTTGTCAATTATTGTCGTTTACAATTTCTATAATTAAATTAAGCAACATCTTATCAAATTTAAGAGCATGCTCTCTATTGACTTTATTCACATCATTTTAGTTAATTCTTTTCACCGATCAACATAACACATGTAACTCCATATTAATATTATTAACTACAAACGTATGTTTGTACAACTGTACGTCTTGAAACAAAGATGATATTGCAATTGTGGTACAAACGGTTTACTCTGTGCGTCTGAACAAATGTATAAAGAAATTAAAATTCAGCGCGTGTTCGTTTGTCGGCCAGCTGGGCAAATGATCGACGCGTGCGCACAAACATGTGCTCAGCCCAAACAGATTCCAAGTGTTACAGACGGTAATTAAGAGACAGTAAAGCCATTTTATTTTGGTGTTGGTCTCTTGGACATAAACTATCAAATACTTAAATGTAAAGTCAAGACGCTTCGATTATCACGTAAGTCAAAGTCAAAGTCAAATTTCCTTTATTCAAATAGACTTTCACAAGCACTTTTGAATCGTCAATATTTTATGCTATTTTTTAAAACTAGTGCCGCTTCGAAACGTGTTATCGCTGTGGAGAAGAAACGGCAAGAAACTGCCTCAGCAACACGAAATGTCATTTTTTTATTATTATTTTTTTTTAAATAAATTCAACTCATATTACAATATTAATTTTATAAAATATGTCAAAGGATATAAATTGTAGCAACACCTCCTCTGATCAGTTTATTTGCTCCCAGGGGTAAGGATCCTCAATATAATCTGAAATTTTATAATAAGCTTTTTTAAATAGCTTATCTTTAATTGATTTTTTGAATTTTTTCAAGGGAAGCTCCCTAATGCCCTTCGGGAGTTTGTTATAGAAGCGAATACATTGCCCCATAAAAGAGTTATTAATTTTTCGGGGACGAGTTACATGTTGTACAAGATTACATTTGTTCCTAGTGTTTTTATTATGTACATTGTACATCACATATTTTCTTAAATGTATCAGGATTTTTTTGGACGTATAGAAGATTTTCATATATAAATTGACAGGTAACAGTAAGAATATTTATTTCCTTGAATTTTTCCCTAAGTGAAAAACGTAAAACCATCAAAGCCCAGTTACAAAATTTTCAATAACAAATTTTAAGCTATAAATCATTAATTGACTTAAGCAATTTGACATGTAAATGAGAATATACTGACCCCATGTTAAAGACTAGACATTACACAACAATTAATTATAATTAACGTGTTACGCTTTTCGGCTTCTATGGAAGTACCGACAAGAGTTAGTAAAAGCGTACTTTCACATAAAATTTTCTCAATTTATATTAAAAGCCCTATTCTAAAGTAAAAGTAAAATAATTTACTTAAACTCCATACACCAAAATTTCGTATCAAAAAATGCGCCATTGACTTCTCATCTATAAACCATAAACACTACACTATTAATATTTTCGACTACAACATTGTTTGAAGCTGGAAATGTATTTCAGCTGAAAATGGCGGGGGTGTGGTGGGAGGGGGTGTAGGGCTCCATCTGTGTCAACAGGGGGCGCCAGCTGTGCGGCCCAGGTGCCGGCAAGAACGTAATAACCGCGCAGAGATGCTCTGGCCTATCAGATTTTTATATATTGGACCTTTTTTGTATAAACCAAAAATATTTACTTTTTTTACGAAGGAGGAAATAAGGTGCATTGGCGGTACTGCCATAGAAGGACAAAAGCGTTACAGGTTAGTTGTGTAATGTATTGTGGGGTCAGGATGCTTTCATTTATTTTTCTTGCTTTTGATGAATGAAAAAATTAAGCTTAAGGATAACTTGGAATTTTGTAAGGCTAGCTGGATTTTTGGACAGTAATGTTCAAACAAATATCTATTGTCTCTTGATAGTCAATACAATCATGGTTGCTTATGCCCTTTTATTTAAATGGGAGTTTTACAAAAACATGGTAATGTTAAGGACGCAGCAAAATTAATAGTGTATGACTGGTTACACAAAGAAAATACGTCAATTCTAACTAGAAAACATAAAACAAAGTTTACTTAAGCTGAATTTAAAAGAGCTTATATTTATCTCATGACTACCAAGCTTCTCCTACGCAATTCCCCTAAAGGACCTAGGTTAACAGGAAGGGATCTCGTTGGTTAGGAAACTATGTAGCTTCATACAACGGTTAGTATTTATGTACAAACCTTTTAGTCAGGTTAGGACATTATTATTCGCTTTGCAGTTTAGGTTTATATATCGCAATCTTTAAAGATACGAAAATCATATTGTGTAAATCTGGATTTGATCTGGAAACTCTTAGTATTTAGTATCAATTACCTTGTTTTTAATACTTTTAGCCGTACGTATTATTTATTTAAATATTTGGTGTATTAAAGAAAATAACAAAATAGGTATTGGTAGCTTTAATGTAGGGAAGTGTCAAAAATGACGATCTTATCGCTATCGACGATCCTTCAACCATTAGACTTTCATATTTAGAATTTTATTCATGCCTTACTAGTTTAATTATACAATAAAACTATTGTATTGATTTTTTTTAAACATAACTTGTAAGCATCAAATTTCCATTCATAACCCAACTAAAGCTTTAAATTCGGTAGTTCTTTAGTTACCAGTTCTCTGTAACATTCGAATAGAACTGATTTTAACTTTCGATATCAGTATTAGCAGTACTAAGGTTGCAATTGCGATACGGGATGAAGGAGATAGGGGCTATGCGGGTAGATAGGGCGAGCTCTCACAGCATACGGGCTTTCACCTCGAAGAGTTGACGTACTGTTTCTAACAATTGTTTTACTAAGACTTTTCTTAAGGGAAATATGTTTTTTATGCATATTTATATACAAGGTAGGGGTGCATTTTTGCAACCATGTTTCGAACAGTATAAGTTTCATATAAGGGATGATTATTGCTATTATTTGGGCACGTATTCGGAATAAATATTCAGAAATCTAAAGAACACTTTTCCAGACCCGGGATTTGAACTCGGGATCTCAAAATTACTTGAGCCACGAGACCCTTATTAACATAATTCTTAAATTCGATTCGATATTATAATAAAACATTATAATTAATTGCAAGTATTTAATTTGTACCCATTGAAATTTACTACTTATGACGTTTTTTTATTCGTAAGTAGTCAGCTTTTTAATGCGGCTATGATACTACAACTACCGTCAAGTAAAATTTTAACATAAAATTAATTGAAAAGCTCCGTAACAATATCTGAAATTACTACTTATTACTTCGAAAATTAATTATGTTTCCGTGACAACACTTGCATTGTCCACTTAACGACTACAATCTACAGGCATTCCCCAAAAAAGAAAAACAATGTCTTTTACACAAATTTCCAAAGCATTTCTTTAATTACGTTAAAACAAAATATTGCTTCATTAATTTTGAACCAAAGAATACGCAATTACCATTGGTACCATTTAAAAAGAAAACAAAAATCCGTTCCGTTTCACGAAAAAATCATAGGCATCCAATGTCATCACACTTAATAATTTATAGCGTACCTATAAATTATAATTTCAATGCTTACCTCGACGTTTTTGACAGCTGACAGCCAGCAGCTTTCCCACGGGGTTTTATTGCAGTCTTTAGCACGCACTATGGTAATAAATCACTTTGGAATCAAATTTTCACAGGTAACAACGGAGTTTATTCAAAAGAGGTTGGATGGGGTTTGAAGAATAATATTTTAATATCGATGTCGCGTGTGTACAAAGCGCGCGAAACCGTGCGTTCCGTCCCGCGCTCGGCGTCTAACTGAGGGCGGGAATGGTCGCGGCTCGCGTGCTTGGGCGGTTTTGCATTCGGAATTCGGTTTTTCATGCAAAACGGAATGGACGCTAATTGTTTTACGATTCTTTTCTTCGTTTTAATGTGCACTCGCGTTGTTGCGTGTGTGCGGGTTTCAAAAATGGAATGCATTTTTATTTTTGCATTCGAAATCGGATTTCCGATGATTTTTAAAACGGTTGACAATCGATTATAATTAAACTTAATGAGAGTTTCATGAAAAATAATAATAATTTATACAGAAAATTCAACATTAATCTAACTTTGATATATTGTATAGATTATCGAATGTTTTTCCCTTCCAATTATGGTTGAGTACACTGAATAAGCCACAATATGTTATTTTCAACATAAATTACATAACCCAAATTACTTTGCTGTATTCATTTCTGCAGGCGCCCTAACAATTTTCTTGGATTCATTCAATTATTAGAATGTATGTTGCACGTCAAAAAAGAACACGCCGCGGGGTTTTAAAGCTAAAAACAGTGTACTTTGCAGCTAAAGAAATTGTATTGTACTTGAAGGTATATTAAATATACAGAAAATTCTACATAACATCATATTATATAACCTTCTATTGGGTAAGGGATAGTAGTTATTTCATGAATTTGTAAAATATCTAATAAATGTAAAAATAATTACAATTGTTTAAGTTTTCAATCCAAAGATAGATGGACAAGTTAAAGAAGGACATAGGTAAATGAGAGATCTATGCTCATAACACAGGTTATAAAATACAGTGATCGAAAACTATGACAGGCAATAATTACAATGTTACAAACATTGGCGAAATCATTATGCATCTCTACCTACTGCTATCTCTACTCCCGTAGCACAGTTGCCCAGATACCAGCTACGAAATGAGAGGTCGCGTGTTTGATCCCTGCACGGAGACAAATACTTGTGATCCCCAACATATTTTGTTTCAGGTTTGACTTTTGTTAGACCGAAAAGCATCTCATAGTTTCTGGCACCCATGCCACATGACTTGCATCCCAGCGTAGGGTCAGAATGTATCGGGTGTATTTATTTATTTATATATGCCGAATTCGGGACGTCCTCCAGCCAGATGGTCGGACGACCTCGTAAAGGTCATCGCTGGCAGCAGGCTGCTTCCGACCGATCCCAGTGGAGGTCACTGGGGGAGGCCTATGTCCAGCTGTGGACCAAAATTGGCTAATGATGATGATGTGTCGAATTCAGGTGTCGAACCCTAGTATTCTAGGCCAAACCACTGAACCACTGGGGTAATGGGTAAAGTGCCAAAAACTTGTTTATTGCGTTTAAATAATAAATATGTGTAAACGCGGTGCGGTGGAAAGCCGTAACCGTTTTTCGACATTAGCCAATAAGTCGTTATCGACGTGGCGCCATCTGGCGTTAAACGCTTATGTAACTTGTACAGTCCAACGCTCAACACATTTAATCCTTTTATATATCGGAGGATACAGATTAAAATAAATAAAAAAATTAATGATATATTGAAAATTAAACAATGACACACAAAACACTTTAATCTAGAATACCTACTTCAAAATCTTAAATTATTCATTAACCGACGTAAAGCAAGGTTTGGACTCAATCACTGGATATGTACCTAAGGTTCCATGTTTCAGAGACAAAATACTATCTCGTATTTTAGTCCTTTTTATGTGATTTAAATCCACGTTTTTCGATCATATTCGTGCTACTTCTAAGAATTTCCAAAGACTTAATCTTTAAAACAGTACCTAAACCGGGATTTGAATACACTTGTTAAGAGATTATTAAAGAAAGCGTGACAAGCAAAATACTTAACATCAACATCTTTTAATTCCGCCAAATTTCTCTTGCAATAAAATCTTTGTATTATTCCGTAGTGGTACTATGAAAAATATAATTAAATATTAAGCACTTTTGTTCCCACGCGTACTATCGGCTCATTACAGGTGGCGTTGCTCTTACGGGTTAAAGTTTACGCGGCTGAGATCGTATTTCACACTGGCGCGTGTACTAGCCAGCCTGACAACATTACACATTACTAGCTCAGTTTTATGCGACCCTGGTACCTTGTGTGTTGATTGCAAACAATTAACACAATTCATCATTAGCCTACATATGTCCCACTGCTGGACACAGGCCTCCTCTGCAAGGTTTAAGGCTTTGGTCCACCACGCTGGCATAGTGCGTGTTGGCGGACCACATACCTTTTTTTATTTATTTTTTTTTTTTAAGTAATTCCTACGAATAATTAGGTGTGCAGGTTTTATCACGATGTTTTCCTGTACCGTAAATTAACGTAAATTACTTCAATAAATAAATAGAGAAATAAATTTAATATAAAGTTCAAATGTTAACAAAAATTCAAATATTTACATGTTGCAGATTGTATTTTAGAAAAGCATATTAAGTAAAAAAAGAAATAAAATATACTCAGCCTATCGCCGTCCACTGCTGAACACAGGCCTCCCCAAGACAGCGCCAACCATCCCGGTGTTGAGCAGCCCTCATCCATTTATTACGTTTCACATTACGTCTGCCTAAATGCATAAAAGATACTAACCTAGAAGAACTGATCGATTAATCAAAGATACCTTTGAAATCATAAGACACAACCAATCCTCAACCGTGCTAAATATAAATGACAAAATACGGTCGATAAAAGCCGCATAACCGTGCAATTATTCCACAATTATTAAACCTGAAACGGTAATTAACATATGTAGTGTATCTTGAGCACATGCAGTGTTAAAACTCTAAGTGTTATTTGACCAAGTGTAATGCTCGTGCTATTTACCAAGCTGTGGTCTGTGTCAACTTTTTTTATACCTCAGTTTTGGTACCAAGGAATCTATGGCATGCGGTCTTAATGTTAATATTATTAAATACTCCTTCATTCTCGAGAATGCTGGTAAAGGAAGTATGTTCGTTATTTATATCCTTCATGATAGAAGCTATGTTAAACCTTAGTCAGTCCATCTGTACATCCTAAAAATTGATTTTAAGGGTTGTTCAAAGCTGTTACTTTTAAAAGTCCATTTTAAGGCTCCGTACCTAAATGTTAAAACTGGACACTAATTAGTACTAAGACTTTGCTCTCCGTCTATCAGTCTGTATCTCATGAACTGTAATAGACAGTTGAAATTTTGTATAAATGTATTTCTGTTGCCGCTATGCCTAACAACAAATATGCTAAAAAGCAAAAAATGTCTCCACAACTGATAGGGTTTAGACCTTAGTCCACGACTAATTTATATTCTACACCCCAATATAGAAAAACCAACGCTCCAATCTTTCAAAAGATTACCGATTTGATTTAAAAGCGAGCTTGCGATAGCCCAATAGTTTTTCAACAATAAAGGAACATTTACGTTGAAAATATGAATATTTAAAGCAGGGGCGAGCGATTGTAGTGGTGGCGTGAGCGGACACCGACAAACACACATTATCTCGTGAATACTTTACGAACTGGCATCGTTAGGCAAATCGGCCGCCGCGTGCTCACCAATAATTTCAACAATCGGTTGTCATTTCTATTTTTACAAAGATTTTTTGTCGTAAAATATATAGGTTACTGAAATACCCACTTTATTACAGGTATTACGTTTTTATATTATCAAATAAATGGTGATGGCCTCTAGGTTGGCGGTCGAGAATCCCGATGGTCGTTGGTTTAACCATCAGACACACACCTCTTTCGAAGCTATAGGTGTATTCACAATAAGTTATCACCTACTTTAACGGTGAAGAAAAACATCTTAATGTAACCTTTACACCCTAAAGTTTTTAGGAAATTTTTGGGTGTTGTCCGCCAACCCGCACGAGGCCAGCGTGGTGGACTGGGGTCTAAATATTATTGATGGTAGAGGTGGCTCGCGCCCAGCAGTGGGACGTTTGTGGGCTTATGATTAATGAATAGAAATTATATATTTGTCTATAACGTGTCAGAATCACAAACAGACATACAGAATGCAACAAATTTCGCCGAATAAGGAACTATTGAAAGAATTCTAACTAATGGGCATGTAGGTACCTACATAGATACGTCTCACTCAGTAAAATAAGAATCAATTATCTTAATATAATTGGAAACGTATTTTAAACCAAAGTACGTATTCTATGTAATTGAGGACGTGTAGTGTTGTAATTATGTGAAATAGAATTCATTCCCAAACAAGCCCGTATCCCGCATGGACCTCGACAATGCTTCAACGCTTCCTCTTTGCACTATTATTCAACTTTACATCATTAGATCCACAAAATAATCTTTAACGAGAACTTGTATATAATTTCTGGATGGAAAATGTGTCGTTGTTTTCTTTTCATAAAGAAAATTCATTTCGCATCTGGTGTAACCTTTGTACAAACTTCATCTCTGCCTAAGCTTTCGAGGATTCAGACGAAAGTTTGACTATTATATTAAAATAAGCATACAGTGTGCAATAAAAATATGACCCCTTGCAAGTATGCCATGTAGAGCATCTTTTTGAAGTAATGACATTACGGTAGAAAAAAATATGTGATATAAAAGAAACCCCCCTGATTTCTTAAGCAAAAGCCAATAAATTTGTCAGACATCAAGTATTAAACATTTAATAGGAATTCCTTAAAAATTCCTTCTCGGTGCGGGGATCGTACGCCTCTCGTTTCGCAAGCTAGTATCTAGTCAACTCCGCCACAGGACTGTCAAATGACATGGCATGTACCTAATTGTTGGTTCACTACATTTTCCGCAAGAAAGTTATGTTACCCTCCCTGTCCATACTACATCGAGAATAAACTACGCTTCAACTTAATTGAAAGCCCATCGAACTCCGCTCAAAAAAAGCCCGCGAATCGTTCCTAACCTTATTTCTCAACTGTCAAATACGCACGTCCGAAACCGTCGTTTTTTAAAATCCCCAAAACGGATCATGCTCGTGCGACGGCACATGTGTGCCGGCCGGTCTCGTGAACGCAATAAAATACGTAGTGCAATTAAAACAACATCAGAGCTCGCGTCATGTGCGGCCGCGGACGTGACGCGGCGACGCCATTTGCATTTTTTCCCGCCACGCGTTTTACGGCGCGCCATGTGACTGTTTTAGCCTCGTGTTTTTGATATATTTATTTTTGTTATTGCTTGGAGAAAGATTACTTCACAAATATATAAGCATATGGGTTCTAATTTACTGATTTAAAGAAGATAATAACTCGTAATTTGCAATATTTACGATAACTTAGCCATAGTTAATAAATAGCGATTAAGTATTTATTAAAATCCCAATTTTTAATGCTGCAAAGACAATTCTTTGCTCATGCCAGTCCACGCCATTAAAATTAAGTGCATTATATTGCAGGGAAAACCAGATCCCTTAAGCAATTCTATGCATTAATATTTATACCCTTAGCTTTTTCTATAGTTTGTATAATGCCAAATAATGTCTGAATCTGATCTCCACAGTTTAAAAATGCACGTAAGCTTTGCAGGAACTGCTAAATCACATACAATTTTAATCAGAATGGTATTAAAATAATATGTAGACTGAAAACATCTAAATAGTTAAACATTAAAAATCATACCCTAACACGAAGAAATATTCCTATCACGTTCTTTAATCTCTCTCATATCTTTAGTCATGATTTGAAAAATATTTTATTTATAATAGCTTACGCTCTTCATTACATAGAAACCTTTTTTTAACTCATTTTCTTTTTACCAAAAACTCTTAACTAACCTTATTCGAAAATCTTTCAAATTAAATACTTCTAAAGATAATTCACTGGGTTTGAAGTCAAACTAAATATAAAAATTTTAAAAGTCTGTATAAAAATTAACAAGTTTCAAGAGTTACCTGAGAAAACCTGTTTCAATCAAAGTACTGATTAAAAATCGTTTACCGGAAAAGTAATTAAAAGAAAACCATTTACCAGAAAATTTATTTAACGTTTTGCAATGGTAAGTTCATAGAGCAATGATGATATTTTGTACACAAAGACTTTCCTAAGATCTTTCTCTACTGTGTAACTAGTTAGATAAAAAAAAGAAAGACAAAATATGTTTTAGTTGCGGAAATATTAGCAATATTTGTTAATAAGACAATGAATGTATCATGGCAAGATTGAATGAAGTAAACGCCTTTTAGATAGCTATCGATGGTAATCTTATAAAAGCTTATTATCAAAATGCCACCCATAGTCTCCGGCTTAGCGGGTTTGGTTCTTGGATCCAGAAAAATCCTTACTTGTGTGAAACCTATACCGTAAGCGTGTCTGAGACAAAAAATCAGAAAGACTGGCAAAACACTTTGTGATACCGATGATATCTTTGTGTGGAATTAGTACTCAGTACTTATGTAAGAGACTTTTTTACCCATTTATCTCATTGAAAAACGCTCTGTTAATTCGTGTTATATTTTCACAAATCAATTGCCACCGACCTATTCTGAAAATTACAATAACAAAAGTATTTTTATCCTCACGTGTTAATTTTTTTCAATAGATAATTCTATTAGTATTAGTACTTAGGATTAAACATAAAATATTTTTTCTAGTTTACACTTGAATAATTACATTTTTCAGATAAAATACATCCTACTGCACGCACTAATAGCCAGCGCATTATGCCAATACCCAGTTCCGACGGGGATCAAACCAGACGTGAGATTTGGCGAAGAGAACGATAGGTTCGACCTAGCATCCGTCATAGAAGACCAGAACAGATATTACAACATCGACCAAATGGACAACAGGAGGGCTGAGAAACAGAAACATCTGCTAGATGCAATAGGAGGCGCAATGGAATCAATAAGACTGAGAGATTCAGACTTCGCTTACCACGACACTATGGACAGTGGAGGCGGTAGTGCTTCAGACTATGAAAGGAACCTCAAGAAGTTTGCGAAAGACGCAAAGGAATACACTAGTAAGTTGAAGGTTATGGTGGATGACTTACACGATGGACAAGTGAGTGGGAGAAGAAGTAATGGTCCAGATCTTGAGGGCGAGATTCTGCTACACCACGCTGTCCCTGTTCAGATGAATATAAAAGGGTACATCCAAGTGCCTCTAGATGAATGAAGTGGTGGATAGTAAAAGTATTGTAGAATGGTGTATGAAGAAAAGTCTAGTAAAAAATTGTAACTGAAATCATTGACGTATAATAACTAGTGTTGTTAATATATTATAAACCAACTTGTTTGTCTGCGTTAATTTATAATTGGATCCTTAGGCTAAACAATAACACATTTCTAGGTCAATATATTTATTTAAAATTTTAAATATATATAGAAAAGGAAAGCATTAAAGAGTAAAGCTTTTATAGGAAAAATTATAATGCTATTATTAGTTTAATATGTCCGCCAATCTGTGCCATGACAGCGCAGCAAGATGGACTAAGGCATTACCTCGCTCACCTGTATAGAAAGCCCATGCCCAGCTGGGAATTATACATTACTTGATACATGTAGATACATACATACATAAAAATCACGCCTGTCCCCCGTTAGGATAGGCAGAGACTATAGAGCGTCAAGCAGTGATGGCCTCGAGGTTTAGGCGCGCGGTCGAGAATCTCGGCGGTCGCGGGTTCGAACCCCAGGCACACACCTCTGACTTTTCGCAGTTATGTGTGTATTCAAACTGAATTATCACTTGCTTTAACGGTGAAGGAAAAACATCGTGATGAAACCTGCACACCTGAATGTTCTTAGGAATTTCTTAGGTGTGTAGTCCGCCAACCCGCACTAGGCCAGCGTGGTGGATTATGGCCTAAACCCTCTCGTTGGTAGAGGAGACCCGTGCTCAGCAGTGGGCGTATATGGGTTGATGAAGAAGAAGAAGAAGAATAGAGCGTCAATTACCCTAGTCAAAATACACCTCTTTCGCTTCCTCCACTGACATTATCCTCTTTATATTACCTTTTTTAAATAAATTAAAAAAATATAGACAGATTTAGAATGTCCCTAATATATAAGAAGGACAGATAAGATATGTTTTCCCATAATGAGAGCACATAACGAACAAGAACAGACTAGGTAATAATGTTATTATCGCAATATTCAAATCGTCTTTCCCTCAACTTACAAATTCGCATTCTGAGTAAATTGTTTTGATAATTAGAAAGGTGTATCACCACCCATATGGTTGTAGGGGTATAACTAACTGTAACTCATACTATTCCTGATAATAAGCAATTCTAATCTTTATGAAGCTGTGTTCTGAAATTTTAAAAAGACGACAGTTTCGCAAATCACGATCTCCTAGATTACACTTCCAGCCGTATCTAGAAGGGTCTCTAAGATCGAAAATGTAGGTTGTAGAGAGATTTTCTTCACAATATAAAATACATAAGTACATACATAAACTCACGCCTATATTCCTTGATAGGGAAGGCGGGGGTGCATTTCTATACCCACATTTCGCCGGTATGTATTCCGTCCCACGTAATAGGGGGCGAGCCTATTGCCGTTTTTTGGGCACATTTATTGATTTTATTTATTTAAGTATTTAATTCAAATTACACACGTACAGAACATACAAGAGGTGAAAAAGTGTACAAGGATATCGTATGTAATAAATTGATTTACATGTAGGTGTCTAACGTGGTCCCCTCACTAGGCAAGCCTGTATCGAGGGCTCCCAAATCCCAATGTATTCGCTCACGAGTAAACATAACAATTAACCTGTTAGGTATCCCTTAATCTCTAATACATTTCCAGACTCCGTGCTGCTACTGAGAATTTCCTAATGGAAAAGCCCAATATCACTTTTCCCTACCCGGGAATTGAACCCAGGTCCTCTAGATCGTACGGCACATAATTGTACCGCAAGACCACAAGGCACAATACAAAATATAGAGTAATATATATGAATGAATACAGATAGATCCAAAGTAATTTTACCAAGTGTACGAACCATCATTTACCTAAGCTTTTTATAAAATTGCCATCATTAATTAAAAGTTTGATTCTCGAAACAAAATGAGCGCTATTCTATGAGCTTCTACCAATATCTAGCGATGAACGAAACGCAAATAGAATTGATATGCACATATAACATAATGAATAATTTAAGGACGTAAACCTCTTTAATAAAGTAGGAGTTCGAAACATTATAGTTGGACTTATGAGTGAAATAAATTAAAAGGCTGTAAGAAAAAGCAATATTCCATTTTCGTTGATTTTAATTAAATTTCCTCTTGGAACGCAGTTAGTTAATTTCGTTAGCATCTGAAACAAATTGGGATCCAATTATTTTCCAGCGAGCGTTATCGGTAATAAGAAACCTCATATAAGCGTATGTAAAAATTACAATCATACGCTCAATTGATAATCTAAGAGGCGTTTTAATGACGCCTGAAGTCATTTTCGTAAAAAAATAATTGACATTTCCTTAGCAAGAATTCCTTTTAGTTCCCATTGGTCTTCATGTTTACATAAAAAAGCTGGATGGTAAATATTGAAAATGTATTCACTTATTTTCACACTTATTGTTCTTTTTCATGTCCTAGACCTTTCTGAACAGAGAAATATAGAGAAAGTTGAATTAGACTACAGACAAATTGAAGAACTGCAAGATTTAATCCAACGGTTAGAACTTCAAATTAAAAAGGAACGCAAAGCGCAGAAATATCTTAGCAAACCCAAGAATAATGTAATTCTAGGAGAAAATGACGTTCTAAATATAATTCTCAATCAAGACGACGGTAATGGCTCAGACAGATCAGACGAGGGAGTCTTCAGTACGCATTTAGAAAGAGACTGTAGATATGGCAGATGTGGATGTTCTGGCACCAGATGTGGAAGTAACAGAGGTGACCTCTCTGATGAAGTTGCAAATCTTTTACACTCACTCGAGAATACTATAAATAAAGACATGGAAGACAAAGATTCGACTCGTTGCGGAATTAACGGAAAATGCAATAAGAACAATAACGATAGAGAGGACTCGGATGATCGCGAGGACAGTCCTAATTTAAGAAACTCAGACATCAAAGATAAGCTGGAAAGTTATGGGAAAAAAATAAAGTTAAACAATCAACTAGACGCAATCGTACTTGACTCGGCAAATGTAAATAATGCTCTGAATGAATTGAATCATCATTGTAAAAACGCTAATTGTAAAATGATTAACTATGGCAAAACAGAAGTTAATGAAGGTGATAGAAGCGATGGTATCCACACAGTCGTCCTCGATCTAACTCAGTTACCAGAAAGCGGTGATGTAGCAAAGGAATTAAATAACCTTGTTGTTAAAAACACAAAACTTAGCAACATCCCGAATAAGTATTTAACCCCAGATGACTTGGATTACTACTACCAACAATACAAAAAGATTCTCATCGGAGATGTTGTTAATTACCTTAAAGACAGAAGCGGGCGCAAAGAACCTGTTTCACTTTTATCTAGAAAACAGGAACAATTAATTGATAAAGTCAAACATGAGTTCATAGAAAACGGCATTGGTCTGAACGACAAACACGTCGTAAAAGAAATCGAAAACATACTATTTGGGAAACATAGTTCTCTAAAAATTTTACCCCATACAGAGAAAAATAAAAATATTTATGTACCTAAGAATATTTACGACCGTATTGAAAAATTAAAGAGATCGTCTCATCTTCGAGTCAAAAAACGCCTACTTCCTTTGACTTTAAATCAACGCATCAAGCTGCAAAACAAACCTAAGCGTCCTTTGAGTAGGAAATTTGGTCCTAATGTGGAAAAATACGGAATGCCTTTTGATTTACAAGTTCAAGGCTTGGGTCAAGTTATAAATTGAAAATTGTATTTCATTTTCAATAAAAGATATGGATTACATGTTGTTTATTTTTACATAATTATTACAATAGTTTTTGAAGGAATAATTTTCGGAACAACTTTTTAACGCTTTATGATAAGTAATTTTGACAATATTTTAATACCTTATAGATTACTCGTTTTAATTCCAAAAAAGAGAGCAACTATTATTTATAGATTTTCCATTGGTTTCCCCGTTCAACACTTAATATTAGGAATAAACCGTTGTTACCAAATAAATGTTATAAAGTAAATTTTATAATTTGTAAAAGCAACAGTTTGGCAGTACGTCGTCGTGTTCCTTTGTCTCTCAGCAAATAGTTATCATATATTTTTGACGTTTATCGATTCGCCTTGTTTGCTTTTCCATTTACGCTTATTTTGAAAACAAAAATACTAAAATGATGGCAAACGATACGCCAGAAAGCGATTTTTGCATAGAATGTTTTCAGAATTATTCTGCGCCTGAGGTTTTTGTGCAGGGGTTGGCGGGCATGGTCGACCAAACGGATGTTGAGATTATAATCCGCGCTCAGAAAAATATGTAAGTTACTTTACTCAAGGATAATCACAATAAAAATTAGCATTATCTACCATTTCGAAAACTATTTATCCATTATCATAATATAGTTAAATCGATTCTAATTTTACATAACTTTGAAAATTGTGTGAATTTGCTCTTGCCCCAAATTGGGTACGTTTTTAGGTTTATTGAAATGAAAATTTTAATCATTATTGTACAATTATAATTATCAATAATTAGTTAAAATTGTAACAACGTTAACATTCCAGGCTGCAGAGGTTTGAGAAAACTACAGAAATGTTAACAAATTGCAACCAGTTATCAGCAAGCCGACTTAGAGCTGCTTCAGCAGAGTTCAAAAAACACACTCAGCTCTTGCTAGAGATGAAGAAGGACTTAGAATTTATATTCAAGAAGATCAGAGCTATAAAAACTAAACTCAGGTAATAAAATTTGCATTTTAAAATAACAACAGTGTTACATAAATAGTTGAATTTAGTCTAGATTGTTATAAGACAAAATTATGAACAAAAACTCAAGATATTTTTCCTACTGTTATCTTGTTAAATAGTATGAGTGTAGAAATGTGACTTATTTTATGTTTAGTGTCTAGCTAGCACCATTAATCTTTAAAATGCATTTATATAATGCAATGTTAAAATGTGTTAATGTAGGTTTAAAAAAGGAAACACAGTTCCTGCATTTTTAGATAATTTTCTTTTCACTAATTTAAGAAAATTTTAAATTTAATCTCAACATGATTGATGATGAAATATGATTTACTCATTTCAGCACACAATATCCAGAGGCATATAAAATGGCTGTAGCAGCTGCAATAGCAAACAGACCACAACCTGAAGAAGAAGATGATGACTTCAAACCGGATCAGAAGATGGAGTCCAAAATGGTCACAACAGTCTCTACAGAGACGTTGAAACCAACTACGAGTTGCAGTAAGAAATCAAAGAAGAAAGACAGTAAAGATGATGAGAGTAACAACAATGATCCTAGTGTAGCAAGTTCTAGAAGCAAACAAAATATAAGTAGGAAGCCAAGAAGAAGTAGTAGTTCGTCTGAAACGGACAGTGTGAGTTCAGGAGACGATAGCAGCACTGACACCGGCTGAATTTAGGTGTTATAAATAAATGTAAGGAATTGTTTATTTATTGCTTGTGAGAATATATTTTACTAGAACCTCCCTGAATTATGATACAGTAAATTCTTCTTCAATATGAATTTAAGTTAAGTTAGTTTGAATCTTCACTATCAATTAATACAGTCAATTTCGAAGTATTTTTCACTTGTTGGTACAATAACATTTTTAAGTTACATAAGACCGTGTATATTGAGTTTAAATTGGCATACACATAGCATAATGATAGTGCTACCTGATTATGTATTTACATCTGTATTTTATACTTACCCCAAAGTAAAAGAACCTTTTTCTCATATTGTAGAAGGATTTTCTACAGATTAATGTTTTGTTTTGTATAGTTACCTGAATTTATAAATGAAGTATATTGAATTTGGCTGTGGTATGTTGAAATATGGCTCAACTAAGAAACTTGAAATTATGATACCATAGTCAGTAGATTTAAAGATGTTTTAAAAAACTAAAATAGTTATTTTGTCTATTAATACTTAGTGAACACAATATTAAATCAAAATAACATTTTTTTTGTTGGACAGTTTATGGTATGGCTATTTCTTGCTTAGGCTATAATTTAACTAATTCACCTTTAAGAATAATTATGAAATATTTTCAATTGAAAAGACAAAAGAATATGAAATGAGAAAACTCTAAAGGATGTCCATTTCATCATAAACATATTCTAAAGTAAAATCATAAAGAAAAACTAGATGAAGTCTAGACAATGTAAGCCTTAACCAATTCCTTCCTTCCTTTATTTAGAGACCATTACATGTAATATATCCTATTTAAAAACCAATTCAATGTATTTCTTTCACATACAAAGCTTTCCAATTTCGTTGGTTGGAAACTAACCAATCTTGAATTTTAATCTACATTTTTTTGCGTTATTTTGAAATGCAAAGTTTTATTTTCATTCACAATCATGTTTCATTCAGTCAGAGTGAAAATAAATTATGATTTATTGTTACTGATCTCATTCTAGCAATTCTGCAAAGTTTATTCCTCCATCTAATTTCTTTGCGGATGTGTGTTGTGACTTGTGAGGTATATATTGTCCATACTCATGCTTTACATCTATAACATAGAGAATATGAAGATATCAAAGTGTAATTTATTGTTGAATAAAATACATGCTGCTACATTGAAACAAAAGAAATATATAATTGATTTATGTATAATCCTTTCTCTACTAAAGCAAATAAGTAATTAACTTAATAATTGATGTATAAGACATATTTGTCATGTGATTTACCCAAGACAATGCTTAATTAGGAAAAATTATGTATATTTGGTTGTAAATTCTTAAGTAATTTTAATACTCATGATTTATCCATTTATGTTACTGTGATGAGTCAAGTGTCTATTGTATTTTGTATAAATTAGCATTGTTAAGATATTGCTGTGTAAATCAATTATTTAATTAAAATAATCATGTTGAAAGACAATCTACTTTTTCCTTGTCCTTTATAGAAATATTCATTACTAGTTGTAAGTAAATTAGCCAACATCAACAATATTTTTGTAAGTGCCTCACAGATTCATTATTTATTAAGTACTTAATAGAAACTTAGGAGTTTACAACAAAACAATCCTTTATCTTTAAACTATTTACCTAAAAGGAACACAAAAATAACATGAAAATCGCACAAAAAACTTTTTAGACAATGTTTAGTTTCAAATGTGTTGTCATTAGAACCATTAAAAGAGGGAATTGATATTTTAGAGATTTGAAAACATGTTCTTAAGTGCCTACAGCCAATTAAAAATGTCCAAAATAACAAGGTAACCGACATGATGTTTATCAAGGAAAACAGGAAAGTGTACATGAAACATTTTTTAAGGTTGTATTCATGTTTTTATTAAAAAATATGCCATAAAAAGTAACATTTTATTGGTTATAAAATTAAGACAAAACAGACTTTCTCCTCATTTTTCAATGTCTAATGAATAATTCAAAAAGTAGGTCACACTTAAGCCCACTTTTTTAATATATCTTTATCACAATTGGAGACTCATTCCTTTAAACATAATCACTTTGCATACTTCTCTGTGTACTGTTTAGCATTTTCCATAAACCTATCTATGTTATACTTATATTCATTAGCTTCGTCAACCATAAGAGGGTCATCAGGATTGGGGTTTGCAAGCAGTGTCTGCAATGAGACCATTAGTGTTTCCAGTGTCATTGTAGGAGACCATGTTCCTTTTGGTGGCATTTTTAGCATGTCCATGCATATGCGGCCTTCTGAAATTACAATTATTTTTATTAGGAATGTAGATAGAGTAAAAAGATTAAGTGTTGTTGACGGAGATAAAGTGAATTTAAAGTGGTAGATTTACCAGTGTTTTAAGCTTATCATTTTCAATAATCATTGATTACATATTATCCAAACAACAAATATACTCGTTTTTTTTTTCTGTTTATGAGCCTTCTTTGTCCTAGACGCAATATTGCGGTCTTCATGGACTATGGGACAAAGACTATGTAGACAGTGTTATGGGGTTTTAATTCATAAACTTCTATGCAACAGTTTATGTTGCTAAGAATATGCATATAGGCAGTCAGTATGTCACTATTATTGAAGGGAAATCTTGAATAACGAACCATATCTAGGCATTTACAGTAATAATTTTTGTCAGGTTTCAAAATACGTTTATATTTAACAACTTACCATTATCTATATTCGGGTGGTACACACGTGTCGTGAACTTAACTAGCGGTGGCTCAAAAGGATATTTATCAGGAATCGTAACGACCAACTTAAATGTACCGCCTTCGTAAGGAGTACCTTTCGGTCCTTGCAAACTCACTTGTAGAATGTCGAAGACATCGTCTTTTTGAGGATGACATGTAATGCCCCACGGTGGTTTTGTCTCAAAATTCTTTACTTCTCTAGAAAGACGAACGTTTCTAGCACTCGAGGCCATTTATTAAGTAGTTCTTTTAATTTAAATACAGATAAACTTGGATTAAATCGCGGGGAACTTGACAAGATGACATTTGAAAATAAACACCAGTTTTGTGTTCCAGCTACATTGTTATGAGATTTTTTAGCATTAGAGCATCGCAATTTTGAGCAAGAGGTGGCATATGTTGCCAGTTGCTACTTATACAAAGACTCAAGAGAGAGACAATTTATGAAGTTCACTATTAAAGGTCATACATATATATTTAAGTCTGTGTTTAAAATAAGTAGTATTTTCTTATCTATGATTAAATAAGTAAAGTACATGTTTCAAAATAAAACATTTTATTTTTAGAAAAAATTGGAAGTGAAATGTCAAATAACTATCTAGGCGCCACCTGACGTAAGAAAAGTTTTAGTTTTCATGTTCGAGTAAGAAACGAAATACTGTTCTAAAGGTTAAATACATGTTTCATGAGTTATTTCGCGACTTTTCTATATAGTTTCTCGATCGCAGACTTTATTTATTGACCTATATTTTGAATAAGTTGAATACGTAACTTTTTGCTCTGTAATCTTTAAGTGAATTAGTGTTAAAATCAATTTCGGTAGTGAGCTCTAGTGAAATCTTACAATTCTGCACATAATAGGTAAGTAAAATACATTTACTGTATCACTGCATACAAGTAGAATGGTTTAGAAGGCGAAGAGTGTATTTAGACTATTCGTTACAGTCTTTTGTGTCAAAAAATCAATGATACAAGGTTTTTAAAATCGATACCTCCGTGACTCGAGGCACATTGTTTACCTCGTCATATGTGGTGTTCCATCGATTTTGCGGGACGGTTTGTGTTTTATTTAAGCAGAGGAGGTTGTAGCGCCGATGTTTTGAGTAATGCGATAGGATGTGCGCATGGACTAACTCGAAACAATTGTTTTGATTTACAACGGCATGACTTCCTACCGCCGGCGATTGTGCCGACAATCTTTCTGAGAAATTAGCCGCAGAAGACATTATATTTGTACTGTCATTCCATGAATAAGTTATATTCTCAAACAAATTAGTTTATGTTACATTTTTTCTCATAGATAAACTTATTTGTAATTTACAAAATGCACTTTGGAAAAATCCAATTAGAAAAACACAATCTTTTATGCATGAGCTTCTATATTATACTTTATAATTATCCTGTTGTCTTGGCCTCTAGAAAAAATATGCTCAAAGACAATAAAGAAGTAGATACACTATTTGTGACACATGATAACCCTTCATTACATTATGTATTATTATTCATTAAAATTATAAATGTCTTTTAAATTTTCTGTGGTTCAAGGGCAATGAAAATTATTCTTATTAGTTGGTACTTTTATTATTTAGCAGTTTGTTTATTAGGAGAAAAATGTCAGACCCATTTTAAAGGAGATTTAATGGTGGTTGGTCTCATGTTCTATAGTTCAATTCATGACAATTTCTATCTGGCCTGCATAGTTGTGACAAGACCAAGGGCTATCCCTAATTATTATTAATTTCTGGAATATATCACTATAGTCTAACGGCATTGCATTTGCCAATAGACATTGGCTTGTCCCTATATTGTGCCAGGATATAAAATTATTTAAAGTAATAAAAACAATTTTTCACTCCTTTAATAATAATGGTAAATATTGGTATTGTATTAAAATTACAAAATAATTTTATTCATTTAAAAATACCTAATGTTCTATTAGTCTAGGAAACAAAAGTTTATTTACTTAAATTGTATTTTATCAGTGCAAACTCAAAGTTAATACAGCAGTCCATTTTGTTCAATGAGTTATTTTAATAATTTAACACTACTTAAAACATAATGAGTCATTTAAATAAGTCTTTGTAAACAGTTAATTAACATCAAATTACTTAGGTTTGAATAAATTACTTCCTAAATAGAAAATGTTTTATCTAAAATGAAATTTGAAGTGTAATCACTTTTGACTATGTTAATGCTAATTTTCAGTTTTGATATTGATGACTTCTTGTGGGTATTGTTATTGAACTGACATGAATTAAAATTTATAAGGCCATATTTATAAACTCCCAATTTTAATGAAAGTATTATTTGCTACTGAATCCTCATTTCAACTGTGGATCTGAACCTCTATACCATATTATGCTCAGATTACCATCATCCATTGCGAGAAACAGGCCTTGCCAGACCAGTGATCTGGGTGTGTTAGAATGTATTTGATAAATGGGGTCATCGTAGAACATTAGAAGGTAATTGGTGAAGGTTTTACATAGCATATGGGGTTGCAAACTTGGTACTTTACTAGCCTTTGTCCATTGGTTACTCACACTGTTATTCAAGTACTCAATTAATTGTAGAAGACATTCTACTAAAGCACAGTCTCTGTATGTAATGTCAACATCACTAAATAGAATGAAACAATAGATTGTAGGATAAACATTGAACTATCTTGCAAGCAACTGTTTATGTAATGAGTATCTTGTTCGACTAGAAATATCGCAGGAAAAAGGTTTTATTAACTCTCGTAGTGTTGACCGCATTTAGACGTATTTTAGCCGACATACAAATAAAGGTACACAAAAAGCTAAAGTTGATATCGATTTCTTGATTGAAGCCTAGTTTGATGGAAGGCTGGAGGCACCTACGCATTCCACGCAATGTAACTAATAGGGCATAATCAAGCCTAATTAAAAAATAAGAAGTGAGGAGCAACGCAGCTCTTTCGAGCCTTCTTAATACCTTGCGTTTATATTCGTGATAACCACAGAGGAGTTGTAGCCGGCATTCTGGCTGTAAAAAAATAAAAGGAAAATATCTTAAGTATAGTTTATTGGTGCTTCTCTAAGTATTTGCGAAGCACTACTAAAGCAATAGTGTTTATGGCTTACATAAGCGCTTAAGTGTCATGCCATCAAGAAATAAGACGATAAACAGTAACACGTAACGTGCGATACTTTTTTCTAAAGTATTCTTAGATTCGGAAGATCGTTTTTGCCTATTCAAATATTTCGTTGTCATTCGTCGTATGAACATTGACGCAAGTAAAGTGACTAGCCAAATCGAACGTTCGTTAATTATTCCCCTTCGTATATTAAACATAATTAAATTTTATTTATAGGTCAATAATGTATTTAATTTACTGTCGTTTGTTGGTTATCCGATGTAGTTGGCAGAAGAATTATTCATTTGAATATTACAATTTCTAAGACGACGTTATGGATTAAAGGTTCAGGCGCGTGATCGAGTCTTAAAACTTGGCTGTCGCATGACCAAACCCTAGGAACTCTCACCTGAATTTCTTCTTCTTCTTCTTCATCAACCCATATACGCCCACTGCTGAGCACGGGTCTCCTCTACCATTGAGGGGGTTTAGGCCATAGTCCACCACGCTGGCCTAGTGCGGGTTGGCGGACTACACACCTAAGAAATTCCTAAGAACTTTTAGGTGTGCAGGTTTCATCACGATGTTTTCCTTCACCGTTAAAGCAAGTGATAATTCAATTTTGAATACACACATAACTTCGAAAAGTCAGAGGTGTGTGCCTGGGGTTCGAACCCGCGACCGCCGAGATTCTCGACCGCGCGCCTAAACCTCGAGGCCATCACTGCTTGCACCTGAATTTACGCAGAATGTATTCACAAAAAACTATCACGTATTTCAACGGTAAATAAAAACAACGTAAAGAAACCTGCATACCTAAATAAAGTTCTTAGGAATTTATTAGGCGTATAAACCGCCAAATATCACTAGGCCAGCGACCACGCTCCATCAGGACTAAGGCCTAAACGGTTTGAGCAGTAGAGGAAGCCCGTGACGAGCAGTGGGACATATATGGGCTGATGATGATGATGAATCATTTTAAAAACCAAAAAAGAATATGTCAGCATGCTGAACGTGCTGAACCTACGACTAGACTATCATAATGTTTCACAAGGCTGCTTCTTATTAAATATAAATGTGAGAAACCAAGCTACCTATATTTTTAGTTTGAAGCTTTAATGGCGACTCTCGTCCTCATACAAAATACAGCCCATTTCCCTTTCTTATTCAGCTGTTTGTCTAGTCATGACGCTGTGTATCACTATATAAATATACACCAGTATATTGATCTAGTCAGAAGCGTAGTTATCAGTACATATTGAGATAAACCGCGTGCTCGAAATCCAAGTCATGCGGAGTACAAGATTTTTTGCACATACATCTCGGCATCTGTTACGGCTGTTGCATTATATTGCGCAATACATTGTAACACCGGCATATTTGTAATTTTACGCACGTAGCGAGTGATTGAAGGTCGATGTGGTGTCCTTGACTACGTGGAAGGGGCGGGGTAGTCTGAAGGTCTGACGTCATTATTGCTATTTATTGTGACGTCATCTCTAGTTATGAGATGTGATTGAAGTTCTTTTGTTTATTTGTGCTTTGTTGTACACCAAATAATTGGAAATTTATAATAAGATAGTGCCACAAATGGCGACTTTATCGCTATCGGCGATTTCTTCCAGCCAACCATTAGATGGACTGGATTAAAAGTTTGGTTTATTTATTTAAAACTTCATTGTATACACAAACTAAAACTAAGGAAAACAGTAGACTAGAAAAGTTTAATCGGCGGTCTTATCGCGCAAGGTTTCTATGAGAAAATGTTGTATATGTCAAATAAACATATAGCATATTCCTACATCATCTGCGGTGATGTAAGTGAAAGCGAGTCTATTTTTATTAAGATAATTCGTAATCAGATTCCGTATTGCTGAAATTTTCCCAAAACAAAATGTTGTAAAAACACAATTTGAGAATCGCACTGAAAATGAATAATAAATATTATTGCGAAGAGAGATTCATTCCGTTTTTGGAGATTCGAAACAAGAGGCTGCGCTTTCGATCGCCGCACCGAGACAAATGTTTGTGTAATCCACAAATTTTTGTTTCGGGTCTCGGTGTTGTTAAACCGTAGTCTCGGGTCGTACCTAATATCCACACAAGACTCGGTATCAACAGGAATATAATTAATTTCCTGTAACGTCATCATTTGGGGAATCACCTATGCCATTGTAAAGGTTAAAAACTTTTAACTTTATTAATGCATTTTCTATTAGGAAGTTTGTCATAATAAGCTAAATATGTCCTTAAGCAAAATTATGCAATTGCGTCAAATTTATTTTTGTACATGATTTAATATGCAACCACGAACGTAATAAAACCTACAAAACAAGTAAATTAAACAATATAGATTTGTTTTAATCAGTAATAATAAACCAGTGCAATAACTATTAAGGTTTTATCGCAGCTGCAAATTAAATCGATTTATTATTTGATTATTGAATATCGATTCTTTAGTACGATTGCACAATATCGATGTCATAAACCATTCAGTTCGTTTTTCAAAGATCGCTATGCCTTCACCTCTAACCTGGTCTCTACAAAAAGCCATTGTTATAGTCCAGTTCAGGCGTAAAGGCCCCAAAAGGCCAAGCACCTTTGGCCACTGTGTCACGGCCTCGATCTGCAAAGGCGTCACAACCGGAATCAATATTTGCTCTTAGTGTTAGTGCGATTGCATAATTTTTGGTCGCGTGCCAAGTTCATTGAACGTATGCAGTGGGGAATAAAGGTGACTACCCATATAAAAGCGTAGTATTGTAGAAATCATCATTCCTTTGCCCGGTACCCAATTTTCTATGGAGTAGGCGCAGTATGTTTCATCCCTTCGAACATCCCTACCAGCCGTCGTGTCTTCACTCACCCCTTACCTTACTTACGTATTCTGGTACCTATAATCAAGTATTAGTTCAAAAATACGATTTTACTTTGTGATAAAATTAGTGTCTTCTATTTTCAAGTCGGACAGTTTAAGGTTTTTAGTAGATAATTCTGAAAATGTCAAAAGCCGAACTGTATTCATATCGTTTTAGATCAGAAATCAGTGCCCATTAAATAATGTAAACTAGGCTTAAATAACATTCCATTGCAACTTGCATTCACAAATATCGTCAAATTTCAAACGAATTTATACAAAATCTCCTCAAATGTAATTCGTATACCTACCTCATGAATCACTCTGTTTACTGTTGAAACCTCATAAAAACCCGTTTCGTAGTTTTCAGTTTATTGCGAACGGACTGAAAAACGCACCGAGGACCTTATTTTGTAGTCTGTAAGGACTATTTTCCATCTAGTACGCCGAAAAATTCCGCTACAGTATCGCTGCTTGAATTGTTGACCACTTTTATGACTAAAGATGGAGACAATCATATTTTTACATCCTCGTATATTTAAGTATAGTAAGTAAGTATAAGCAATGATGGCCTCGAGGTTTAGGCGCGCGGTCGAGAATCTCGGCGGTCGCGGGTTCGAACCCCAGGCACACACCTCTGATTTTTTGAAGTTATGTGTGTATTCAAATTGAATTATCACTTGCTTTAACGGTGAAGGAAAACATCGTGATAAAACCTGCACACCTAAAAGTTCTTAGGGATTTCTTAGGTGTGTAGTCCGCCAACCCGCACTAGGCCAGCGTGGTGGACTATGGCCTAATCCTTCTCAAAAGGTAGAGGAGACCCGTGCTCAGCAGTGGGCGTATATGGGTTGATGAAGAAGAAGAAGTAAGTATATGTAAGTAAGCACTTTTAAACGGGAGTTGAAACTATTACCAAACAATGTGGAATTTGATAAAGCTCAAAAGCCCAGCATACCTTAAAAAATAACCATAACATCTTTATTTATGAAAAGCAATTTGACATATTGTGAGAATATACTGATCCCAAAATAAACAATTATAGACTAGATATTACACAATTAACCTTGTTGGGCTTCTGTAGAAGTGCCGACACTGCCGTACTGACATATTTAATTTCTCTCTGCTACATCATACAATTTCACATTTTACCTCACACGGACATTGAACCCGGAGTCTCTAATCGCGCTTATACTACGCCATCAACGAAACAATACCTAATTAATCACTAAATAATGACAACAATAAGATATCTATTTCCTGAACACAATTATACACAGTCCAACGTCACTAGATTTCCTGAAGCTGAAATAATGAGTTTTGCGGTAGATAAATAACTTGGTTCAGTTTCACAATATATTGAAATCGTTTCAGGATGTATTAAAACGATTTGATTTCTTTTTAACCGACTTCAAAAAAGGAGGAAGTTATCAGTTCGCCTGTATTTTTTATGTTTGTTACCTCATTAAGCAGTATTACTAACTGAATTTGGAATCAAACGTGGTATCTACTGAATGGAAGGCAATCACACTTTGAGACCACTGAAGCATCTATAAGCAAAGTTTGTTAGTCTAAGCTTAATAAGATATTACCAATTGAACCCGCTACTCTCATAGTTTCGCAGCTTAAGTATGTATCTTGCGATTTAGCGGTCACAAATTAGATTCCCGGGTCGGGCAGTGTTATTGGAATTTAAATTAGGAGAAATAGGCAATAGGCCAACTAACGGCGGGCCTGATATACCTCTTCCTACCCTTTCGGGGAATACAGGGTTGAGTTTATGTAAGTGTATAATAGAACCCGCAACCGCATCTATATTAACTCCTGAACCATACTGAAATCCGAGCCCAAAAGCATTCCAGGTTAATTGTTTATGTTAAGAGTTCTATTTAACAAACTCCTTCAGTTACATAAAGGTTGGAGGCTTTAAGATTTTTATTCGGAATTTTCAGAAACCCAATATCCATTTTGGGCTTCTATAGAAGTACCGCTACATGCTGAAATAACAAGTCATTGACGGAAGGCGTGGTGTGCTGACGCAAGTGGCTAGATAAACCCACGTTATCGGATCTTCTCAATAATCAATTGATTAGCTTTACCAACATGATTCCACTAACATGGAGGGGCCGATAAACACGATATTAATGCTGAGTGGCAGGATGTATCAAGTTGAAGGACGGTTTGATGAGTAAACATAGAAAATTCCATAGCATATAGCCGGTATCAAAAGAACTTGAAAAAGTCCATTGAAATAAAGAGTATTTTGACTTTGATATTAGAAAGAAATGGTTTATTGAAAATGAAACAATATCACACAAAACACTTAAGTGTACAAATCCCATCAGGCCCCATATGTCCCACTGCCAGGCACGGGACTCTTCTACCATTGAGAGGGTTTACGCTTTAGATCACCACGCTGAGGTAGTGCGAGTTGGTGGACTACACATCTAATAAATTTCTAAAAACTTTTGGGTGTGCAGGTTTCCGCAAGATGTTTTTTTTTATCGTTACAGTATAATTAATTGTGATTACACACATCACTTCTAAAAAGTG
The DNA here is from genome assembly GCA_030295005.1 of Cephonodes hylas. Classification (NCBI taxonomy): domain Eukaryota; kingdom Metazoa; phylum Arthropoda; class Insecta; order Lepidoptera; family Sphingidae; genus Cephonodes; species Cephonodes hylas. The sequence goes on from AP025383.1 coordinate 722,010, forward strand.
TGTGCTTAGGGTTTGAGATTCTCGCCCATGCTTGTTAATGTCGTTTGTCTACGTAATAATGCCGGCCTGCTTTATAAAGCTACACTTAAATAAAGATTGCCTCATGGGTCGTAACAAGTACATTTTTGTGGTATCATTTATCAACAAAAAAAGAAGAAACAAACTTAAGCTACAATTTGTAGGTATTAAAAACTCGTTTTGTCCACTTCGTGCACGATTCATTGTAATTTGTAACTATAATAATGAGCCTTAGTACAAATTCTGCTGAGTCACGCCATTAAACTCGTGACGTCAGCATAAAAAATAAAGATACCAATCTATGGTCAATGATTTATATCAGAGGATAATAGCGACGCCAATAAAAAATATGAAGTCTTGTTGATGGTTGTAAAAAAGTTTGTAATCTATTTTTTATAATTAAATAAATACACCCAACAGTCCTATACATAGTTCTGACCCCACACTAGAATACAAGTCCTGTGTCGTACGTATCAGAGTCTACGAGAGACTTTTTCGGTCTCACAAACACGCGAAACAAATATTTGTGAATCACACAAACATTTGTCTCAGCGCGAGGATCAACCCCGCGGCTTCTCGTTTCGCAAAGTGGTGTCTAGCCAACTGCGCCTCGGGGGTGTCAACATATTGATTCCATGTGTGTCGATTCTAATTACACATTCGATAAATGATGGTGTCATGGCGACCGTACGACAAACAATAAATTTCACCATGTTTCAACAAACCATCACAACTGACTCATCAAATTTCTTTAACGTGTTTGTATAGAAGTAAATAGATATTATTATCCTCACGTCACTTTCCCTCGAAGGGGTAGGCAAAGAAGTGTTTCTGAAACCACATTTTGCTAGGTATATTTCAGTCCCAAGAAATAGGGGCCTAGCCTATTTAAATTTTTGGGGCAAATTTCCAGCCTCCGTGCTGCCGGACTATGGCAAAGCTCTTTACTCGTAGTGATTGATTAAAACCACAGAATAGGTGAATAAAATTCCAAAGGAAATTGACAGTTTTTGTATGGGGATGAGTGTAACCGTTTTTTTGTCATCTGTTCAGTACTACGATCATTATTATGACCGATGATAAAAGTTTTTAACAAAAATGAAGAGCTGCTATTGGTTGTCACGCATATATAAAAGTCTTGATATTATGCATTATACGAACCATTAAAAGAAGCGTGTGTGTCGAACATATGATAGTGTAATCGTAGGTTCGACACGCTCGGAATTCCGATATTTCTTTTCTGGTAAAGATGAAAGGAAAGTGTCGTAATATGGGCATATTATGATAATGAGAAGGGATGAATAATTATAAGAAGGAAAAAAGGTGATGAATATTGAAGTGGATAGATCCGAGCCGAGCCGAAGAAGGCCAAAGAAGAGATAGATGGAGTGCATGAATGAAAATAAAAAAGGGGTAAAAGATGATATGACGCCCGACAGCGATGTGTAGAAGGATCGACATACTGCACAGACCCCAAGTAATTGGAACCAGGGCAGGGGGATGATATAAAACTTTAGTAATTGTGGAATGTTTACAAACTGATATAGAAGAAGTAAAAAGTCCCTTCGCCGATCTAGTACACAATCTGTTTGAAATACTCTATCTTTGTAAACATTAGATACTACTGAAGTGCATTGCTCAAGTGCTGATCATACCATCATTGCATAACAGTGACGTCAGGGGATGACAACAAACAAATGACAATCTACAATTACCAGTATCAGTTTTATCAATTGTTTTGAGTGTGGAAACGTGCTAATGAACATTGATAATGTTGGGGTTAATTAAAACGTACATAAATAACTAAAATAATTAAAAAAGCTATCTGAATGTATGTGGTAGAATGTTTTTTGTGTATTCTGAATCATGTTATAAAAAAATATATAGTTACGGTGCACGGGCTAATAGTTATGGTGGTTACAAAATACATACACTCAAAAAAATCCTGAATAAAAATCAAAAGTTTCTGCATTTACATTGCAACTAGTATCAGTCCCACATAATAGTCTCAAGTTACTGCTGTTTTTCTGGAACATTTCCAAATCCCATGCTGCTACTGATATTTTTCCTAACGGTAAAAATATATAAGAAAGAATAGCATAGACAAGCATTAGTTTGTATAAATTAAGGTAGGTCATTTCTCACGCGATTAATAAGATGTTTAAGTTCGTGAGTAACGTTGCTGAGTACTGTTATGTAAATCATAGCGCCGGTATTATCATAATAAATAGTGTAAGCGAGCGGCGTAGTCTACTTTGAAACGAGAGTGTGTTTTATAAATTTCCGCATCTATTGCCTCTGAAGGCTGATGTTAAATATATACATCCAACAGTCATACACGTAGATTTAATCCCACACTAGGATATAAGTGCTGTATCGTGGGTATCAGAAGCTCTAAGACTTTTCGGTCTCAGAAACACCCAGACCCAAAGCAAATATTTGTGGATAACACAAACATTTGTTCTATCATCGGGGAACGAACCCGCGGCCTCTCGTTTTGCTAGCTGAAATTTAGCTAACTGTCCCACAGGGCAGTCATTAAAAAGCATATTAGTTGGGGCGATCCGAAACCTTGGGTAGATTTAGATTTATGTGTCCTCTATTTTTTTTATTGGCTCGTTTATCGCAAGCCTTAGTTATCTGGAATGTGTTCGAGAAATTTCCGTATTCGATCCTTTGTTCAGCAAGGTTTTGATGTTAGTTCTCTACTTATAATTTTAGTCTGCATATGATCTAAGAATGTTTGCTGATGATAATAATATTTTTCCTCCTTCACTTTTATCATAAATCCTTTAATAAAAATACTGGGTTTCGAGTTTTATTTAAACCTATAAAACTTGAGGTTAAACAAAAAAAAAACGTGAATTGAACAAATAAACACGGAATACTTGTTTCTTTCCGGAAGAGTTGTATCGAAATTGGTGCAGTTTTTTTTTATAATCAACTTCATTGTGGTTGAAAGGAAGTAACGAATTCTTAGGTAGAGCACTGTTTTTTTCCACTGTCTATAATTTAGTTCCGGAACTTTTTATTATCTGTGGAAATTTTATTATCTGTGTCGCAAGTATATTTAGAAGGGACGTCGTCTGTGTGTTGAACGTTTTTATGCTTCCGTACCTAAAGAATAAAACGGGACCCCATTAGAAGAGTACGTTGTCCGTCTATCCGTCTGTCACCAGGTTTTATTTCATGAACCGTGATAGATAGACAATAGTAATTTCAGGAATTGATGTATTAATGTTGCCACTCAAGAAATAATAAAAAAAGAATAAATATACATATATTTAAGTACAGATTCTGTAACAGCCATATTTTTTGCCGTTTTTGTAAATATTGTTACGGAACCCTTCGTGCCTAAGCCCGACATGCATTTAATTTAATTGGTCTTCTGGTATTGAACTGGAAAAATACACTTAAGTCGATGTAATTAATTATTACGCCCAACAGTCCGCACATAGTTCTGTTTCCACATTAATATGCAAGTGCTGTGTTAGGTATTGGTAACTTCGAGACACTTCGATTACAAAACGGTTAATACCTGACGCAAATAATTAACTCGCAATCACGACAGTATCCCCAAGGGGTTGGCAAAGGTGTATTTCTACATTATCGTGTCGCAACTGGCTTCAAGCCCTAGATTACTTTTAAAGACTAATCTGTTCTGGAGAATTTCCTAATCCTAGCCAGAAATTAAATTTTCGATGTTATTAGAATCTATTATTACGGGACTAGCGTAGCGTGGGACGTCTCCCGACAAGGTGGTCCGACGACCTTGTCAAGGTCGCGGGACGTTGCTGGCTGCAGCCGGCTTCCGACCGATCCCGGTGGAAGTCATTGGGGGAGGCCTATGTCCAGCAGTGGACTAAGATTGGCTGACATGATGATGATGATGATTACGGGACTAACGAGACAGCAAAAAAGTCGATAGCACTGTGGCGCACTAGCTATGACTGTTCTGAATTTGAACTCGCTGCCATCACATGTACCTTCTGATAACCCTTACTTGAGCCATGCCCATTCATTCCACTGCTTATTACGAGGCTCCTCTTTAAATGAGAGAGCTTAGGCCTATATCCACCACTTGGGCTTAGTGTGGTTTGCCTTAAGGAATTACTAAGAACTTTTAAGAAGAAAAATAAGCAGTGATGGCCTCGAGGTTTGGGCACGCGGTCGAGAATCCCGCCGGTCGCGGGTTCAAACCCCAGGCATACACCTCTGACTTTTCGAAGTTATGTGTGTATTCAATTTGAATTATCACTTGCTTTAACGGTGAAGGAAAACATCGTGATGAAACCTGCACACCTAAAAATTCTTAGGAATTTCTTAGGTGTGTAGTCCGCCAACCCGCACTAGGCCAGCGTGGCGGACTATGGCCTAAACCCTCTCAATGGTAGAGGAGACCCGTGCTCAGCAGTGGGCGTATATGGGTTGATGAAGAAGAAGAAGAAGAAGAACTTTTAGTTGTGCAGAATTTCCTCACGATGTTTTTCTTCCCCTTAAAGTACGTAAATATTCATTGTGAATACGCACATAACTTCGAAAAGCCAGAGATGTGTGCCTGGTGTTTGAACATACGAACGTCGAGATTTTCGACCGCTTGCAAAACCTCGAAGCTATCACCACTTTAAACCATACCTTTTAATCAACTCAGTCTACTAATAGTAATTAATCGTGACGACCATAAATAGACTTCTTGTAGCGAGACAATGAGTGTGGCGTGGTCAATTGATAAGACCTTGGGTTTTTACGCCATCAATCTTGATCGCCGTGTGTGAATTATATCGTAATGATTTAAGTAAGGAGGCTGGAGGTGTATGCCCGCAAGTCCGTATATGAAAATTAAATATTAAGTTTCGAAAGGAATATACTTTCCCCGTGAGTAGTAATATGTATGGTTATACAGGTAGGTATAACAACCATAGGTATCAAATGTTTTTTTAGGAAAACGTTTTTTTTTTCCGGGATTTTTTAAAGCCCTGTTTATTTGGTTTGTTCGTAATCGCTTTAGCTATTATCTGCATTAGTTTTACTCTGTATTTAGCCTATGGCCTTAATCGATAAATGGGCTTTTATCATTAGTATTCCCCTCCATCCACAAAAACTTCTAGAACGCTCTGTCAAAAGCGAGTCCGTCTCTTTTCCGATGGATAGGACTAGGACTATAGGCAACAGTTTTAAACAAAATTCAGAAGACGGACGAAATTTCAGACTGACTATTCAAGAGTTTGTGAAAATCCATTTGAATAAAGTTGATTTTACTTGACTTTCATTTTGATTTTGACTATAGGTTTCCGAGTAAAGCTCATTTACTAGTAAACGCAGGGGTGTATCTACTGCCCTGTGGCAAGGGGGCGTCAGAATCCCACCACGGTATCCCCTGCCTGTCGTAAAAGGCGACTAAAAGGGGCCCTTGGGGTCGCTGGACGTGCTGTGGGGGCAGCGCGTCCTCACTGAAAGTGACCCCGAGAGGGGCGGCGGCACTGTGGCCTGTGTACGTCGCGGGCGCCCATCCACAACCGAGGCGCCCGAACTAAGAAGTGGGGGTGCAACTGCGCCCCCTAAAACTCCGAGACGGCCGAGACGAGTTTCGTCTCGGAGGCGCACCGGGCGGCTGTGGTTAACGGTGTGCGCTTCTCGCTCACGTACCATGGTCGCCCAATCTGGCGCGGAGATGGCCACCGGGGGGTTTTGGTCGGTATGCCGGTTTAGGGATTTTGTTAGGGACCCAGCCCGGCACTAACACCTGCGCGGATATGACGTCGCCGCGCGCCGGGCTGGAAGACCGGTGACCCCGACATACGCTTCCCGCCCCCCTCCCCCGGGCTGGCGGGAAGTAGAGCCATAAACAGCTTTCCCCTCGAGAACAAAAAAAAAAAAAAAAAGGGGTGTATCTAGTCTACCCAAACAAAATAAAGAATCCAGCTTGATCGAAACCGCGTGCCAACTCCAGTGTCGGTAATCCCGATAGTCACGGTTCATTATGCCGACCGAACTCATTGTCACACGAAAGTACCGCTGAGGTCGCTGAGAAGGTCGAGACCACTTCAATAATTAATTTAATAGCAACACGCCATGTTTGGTGCGAGGTGGGTAGGTCGAAATTATTATCGTGACGTCATTTTGATTTAACTGTTAATACGAAGTGTGTGCCTTGCCATCTGGAAGTCTTGGGTTCAATTCGCGCATAGGGCAGTGTTATTTCCATAAGAATTCTTTGTAGCAACATGGAGTCTGTAAATGTATATGAAAAAATTAATAGTTTCTTCTCGTATTTATTTATATATAACTCGATTGTACACATTAAAAACTATGGAGAAAATTACGCTAGATTAGTATAAAAGGCGATCTTATCAAGGCGATTTCTTACCGACAATCAATAATGAAGATGTAAGGAATATCCCCCTATAATGTAGAATTTAAAAATGATCGAGATGTAAAAGCAAAAATACACCTATGCCTTCAATCAGCCTACCGCCGTCTACTGCTGAACGTAGGCCTCCCCAAGAAAGCGCCAACCATCCCGGTCTTGAGCACGATGGACCGACGACTTGAGAAAGGTGGCGAGAATCGGATGGATGAGGGCTGCTCAACACCTATGCCTATCCCTTCGTAAATCACAACAAATACACCCGACAATCACATACATAGTTCTGATCCCATACTAGCATACAATTCCAGTGTCGTGGGTATCGGAAACTCTCTCTCTCATCTCTCATCAGCCTATCGCCGTCCACTGCTGAACGTAGGCCTCCCCTAGAAAGCGCCAACCATATCCGAAACTACGATAGACTTATTCAGTCTCACAAACGCCCAGACCCGAGACAAATATTTGTGGATCACACACATACTTTGTCTCAGTCCGGGAATCGAACCCGCGAAACGTATATGTCAAATGCAAGCGAAAGTATTTGTCCTCGCTTGAGTAGCGGCGGGAATCTATGAATAATGAATTGCGTCATTATAGAATTGGCACTTATGATAAAAAGTATGATAATATATACGTGAGTCTTGATAACACTTGTAAACAAAAATCGGTCAGGTGTTAGTGATACGTGTTCGTTGTGGGTTCCGTATCAATATTCTTATCACCTCATAGTAATTTTTATCAGACGAGCGTTATCAACAATTCTTAGTATTAATATTTTAAAATAGAAATTGGGTTATCGAAATTTGAGATTTGTATTGTTTTCTGTGAAATTTATAATCAATATGAACTTCAGGAATGATTGATTATGTATACGAATTATAATATTCAACGAACCATATTTTCTCCGAAGAAAAAATATCGTTGTCGAAATTCAATACAATCACAGGTTTATGCTTTAATTTTTGTATTTATGAAGTAAATCATCATTATTTATTTATTTATACTTTTTACACGCGTTGTATAAAGGCGGACATTTTTTTTTTGTTTTCCAACTCCTCCTTTACATTGCTTTTCTGATTAACTTCGTTGCGGGATTATAACAATTTAGGTCCCCTTAGATTCGCTGAGCTTCATTGCTCGGCGCCAATACTGTACGTGCCGCTGTTGATCCTGTAGTACAGAAGTTGCAGTGGCTGGTGTGTGGTGGGATAGGGCAGGCGGACATAATGCCGGAGGCATTCTCTAACTGTCAACCTTAGGTTATCATTAGACTACTCTTATAGCTGAATGCTGGGCACGGGCCTTCTCTACAAATGAGAGGGTTTAGGCCTTAGTCCACCACGCTGGCCTAATACAGGTTGACGGACAATGTAAATATAACAAGTATAATAACAAAATAATGTAAGGGCGAACGAAAGCTATGTTAATATTAGTTATATAAGATTAAAGAAGAGTTCTTTAATTTTCAATCTTTTGGCATGGCTTAATATACACAAAGCTGCAAGGTTGTGGTATTACCAATAGCATAAAGTGCATAGTTTCCCGAGAAAACATCTGTGTAATCGCCCAGACAGATAAACAAACATTCACTCGAACAAATTTAATCTTGAAATAGTGCATTTTTTGTACTAAAAGTTTTTTCACATTCGAATATTATTGTAGTCGTAATGGCCCCGAATCTAAGACTATTCTTCGGTGATAGCGGGTTAAAATTCCAGCATCTCTATATATTATCATTTTACGTTCTAGAAAAATATGTTGAGGAGAAAAGTCTCCACAAAGTTCTAATGAATGTAATTCGCCAATCCATGCTGGACCAGCGTGGTGGACTATTGTCTTATTCGTGTCAATTGTAGCTACTAGCTAAAGTCAATTACTTGTATGGGCTGATATAAATAGAATTTATCTACAAGCTTTACTGCTTAAATGTAGTCGATAATATTGTCTCTAAGATCAAATTTATCCCTTTATCAAAATTCATTGAAATAATTATGAAAGCGTAAAATTTCCCCCTTTTACATTAATTTCAGATTTAGTGCACTAATATGCAGAATTTTCTATTTTAATCCTTTCAATTGGCTACAACCTACTTGCGGATTAAAACACCACTACAACATACATGTCAGTTATCTATTTATCTCTATACAAATTATCTAAACACGTCCAAGCGTAACGGGCAATGTATTATCAACACATGAAGTCACCGTGCAACACTCGCGCTAATTGTTTGAATTGAAACATTATGGACACCACACACGGTAAGATTCGTCTGTACGATCGATCTGATGAAAATCGAGACGATTGATCGCATCAAAAATGTTGGCCATACACGAAACGACTGATTAACGATTTATCATTTACTTAGTTTGAAGCTGTCAATTTATCGCTACGATATGATTGCATGGGATTTGTTGTGATTTGCGACATCGTCTTCGATTAAGTAAATCGTTAACGGTCACGGCACACCATCGATTCGTCGTTGCGATCGGTTTGATGCGACGGACCGTACCGTGTGTGGCGCCCATAACAGTCGGCGATAATTGTTTGAATTGAAACATAAGTGTTCGTACAGCCGGTTCGGCTTTCAGTCCGCGTTGAGACGCCGATGTGAGCGCACGTGTCGACACTCGCTTAAATATTTCGCGATATATTGTGATGTGTTTGTGAATTGTTGCGAAGTATTTTCACTGGATTTTTTTGAGGTATTTATTGCATTTTTCTATTTAGGTTAGTTTGGTGTGTGGTTAGAGAAATAGATGGGTAATTGTGTTGAGTTTTCAGTGATAAAGTATTTTTAATTAGTAGAAGCTTTATATGCACATAGTAGTAATTTTGTCGAATTACTATAACATTTCGCACAAAAATTCAGTTTTGGTCAATTAAATGTTTTTTTCTACCGGCAAAACGATTAAATGTAACTTTATAGTGAAGTAAGATATATTTATGCCGGCTTACTCAGTTGTATCCACGCTTCGCTGAAAAACACGTGGGCCGGCAAAATGTTCCAAATCTTGATAGAGCGGCAGTGATAACAATTGAAGACGTTATCAATTCGCAGTAATTTGGTAGTGACCACCAGATACTTATGTTTTAATTTTAATTAATGACCCGTAATTTGATATCTGTTTTCTTTACTCGCCTTTAAAATAAAATTAATATTGTATGAAGTTTGGGTCTTGTTTCATATTGGTGTAGTTTTTTTTTAATTACCTATATCCTATGTCCGTGCTAAAAATGATCCAAATTGGCTCAGTAGTTTTAGCAGTCATTACAAACAAAAGAAGAAAACTCGACACTAGATTATATTAGTATTAAAGTGTAAAATCAATAAAAGTATTAGTATACACACAGTGAGTTACCTATTTTACCATATTAAATTATTATTTTATAATCTATAAATACATTATCCAGATAGATTATATTCAAATATACATAGCCGCACATTCCTGTATTCCTTGGAGGTGTAGGCTAAGGTACTTTTATGAACCCACATTTAGCCAAGTTCTTTGTAGACGAGTTTATTGCCATTTTTCGGACACATTTCCAAACTGCATGCTGAGAATTTGCTTTGCCCGACCTGAGAATTGAAACCGGGACCTCTAGATCGGGCGTTTAAACACACACGCGTACAGTTTAAACACTCATAAAGCTTTTAGTAAAGAGTTATTGTTTGTTAACTTAAAATATGCTATTCGGCTATAGTTTTTTCGTATAAATTTAAAAACTGTGATAATTCACTACAAGGTGTTAATGTGTCTAAAGATTAGTAAGGTAAATATTTAATATACATACATATCTCGATTCTAACTCTATATAGTTAGACAGAAGCGCATATTTATGTTTCAAAATTAAAAAAGTAAAACAGTATTCCTCCTATTAGTAGTCTTCCTATTAAAAAAAAATGATAAGTCTGTCTACAACAAAGATCGAACCTAGGAAATCTCGGTCGCACGCCGCTTCTTTATGCACCAGGCTAAAAAAGAAGATAAAAAATTCTCTCAAAATTAGACTAATCATTCCATGATTTGCAAAAATTGCGACGTTTCTAGCGAAATGTAAGGAAAATAAATGAGAATGATCAAAATCGTCCTTGAATTGAACTGTTTAAGGAAAAACTGTGCACATAATAATTAACTTCATTTGGTGATTGTCAGAAACTTAAGTCTTTCATTGTATTTAAGACGGAATTAATTTAATGACAAGATATCGTATCAGAAACTTTATTCGGTCAATTTGAGGATAAAATAAACAATTCCTTATACATAGGTATATTGAACTCGTAACCAATGTAAATGGGAAAGAAACTATTCCTGTTGTATCAGGGCTATACCATGAAACTACTAAACTGAAATTGATGACTTTTTGCGAAGGCAAGGATTCTAGCAGGGATAAAAAACACTATTTATAACATTGTGGGAGATTGACGCATTCAAAATTACCTATCTTATTACCTATCTAAATCTAATTAGTTGTTGTTATTGTTTTATATATCGTAATATCAGTATTATTATTTTTTTTTATTTTTTTTTTTGTTTTATTATTATTGTTTTTTTTTTCTTCTAAGTACTTTATGTATATGTATTTATTTATGTATATATATGTATGTTTGTAGTATGTATATTATATATGTATTTTGTGTATGTATATTTTATATCATTTAAACACCCCCACATCTTGTTGTTCACTCTTTGTATATATTACATTCCGCCAGGTTGTCTGGAAGAGATCGCTACGAGCGATAAGACCGCCGATTGTCCACTGTTTTTTGTAAGTTGTTCTGTATTGTATTTTGTGTTTAAATGGTGTACAATAAAGTGTTTATCTATCTATCAAAATTAATATTAACATTTTTTACATATGTACATACAAACGATTTCAACTGTCTTCATAATTCAGCGCGATACCACGATCTGGACTCGAACACGCGACCTCTGTTTGTTAGTCGACTCACTTATCAACTAGGTTATCGTGCACGTTAAGCGCATTGATATAATTATAAATAAATTCATTACAAATGTTTACTTCGTTATTTTTGTAGTTTTGTACAATTAAAGTAGTAATTGAATGTAGATAAGTCTGTCTACTATTAATAAAAACCTTGCACAAACGAAAACAAAAACATGTTTTTTTACTTTGTTGCACTATCACTGCAAATTTATATTAATTAGTGACTTTCTTTTATATTATATGAAATTATAAGGGATACATTCACAATAATCTGAAAGCGTTGAATCTTTATTTAACATAAACAATCAGACATATAAATGAGAATATTCTAAGCCACAATAAACTATTATAAACTAGATATTACAGAATTAATTAGTATTCACATTGAATTATCACTTGATTTAACGGTGAAGGAAAACATCGTGATAAAATCTGCACACCTAAAAAGTTCTTAGGAATTTCTTAGGTGTGTAGTCCGCCAACCCGCTCTAGGCCAGCGTGGTGGACTATGGCCTAAACCCTCTCAATGGTAGAGGAGACCCGTGCCCAGCAGTGGGACGTATATGGGTTAAAGAAGTAAGTGAGTAAGTGTAATGCTTTTGGGCTTCTATAGAAGTAGCTACCGACACTGATACGAGTATAATAAAGTTTTTTTTTTTTAATTTTATCGCTGTATTTCTTGAAGTTTCTTTTTTTGTATAGTGCAAGGTATGAGTCCACTCTTTGCTCTTTCAATCTCCTAACGAACCTTTTTGACATCGTGAATAAATAATGTCTGGAAAAGTCAAAGCGAAAAGCTACTATGAATATTAAAAACTGCAGCTCTGTTTGATGCACAAAAAGAATCTTGTTATTTCGTCAATGTTTAAATAAAAAAAGCGTAGCTTTTAAATTTTCGATGATACTTTGTTTCAATAGGAGAGTAGGAGTAAAATAAATATGTAACAGAAATCGGTTCTGGTCAATCGATTTTCTTTCCTTTAATAACTGTGAGACTTTAATCTCGTTATTTTTACAGTAATCATTTTTATGGCATTTAAACTATTCAACCCAGTTTGATTGGCTAAATCCAAAAAAAATATCTTTAAGTTTTGATTTATAAATGACGATATCCTGACCCCACAAACAAATATAAACTAGAAATTTCACAATTAACGTGTAACGCTTTAGGGCTTCTATTGTAGTTCCGCCACTGGTTCCAAGCCCTTGCAGCGACCCTGAAGACGATTAAGAACAATTATCAAAAGCTCGCGAAGACAAACATTTGTGACATAATCACAAAATCTACAATAAGTTGACCATTAGCAACTCTTTATATTTGTGGTAATTTTATCGCGACATGATGCATTATCGTGAAATATTGTTTAAACAAATGTTGACACGATGTTTCGTGTTGGACACGTGCTTTTCATGCTTGTTGCTGATATGAAATGAAATTGTATTATATTCGATTCCCTTTTTGGTAAATACAATTTTCTGCAATACAACTTACTTCTTCACTTCATCAACCCATATACGCCCACTGCTGAGTACGGGTCTCCTCTACCATTGAGAGGGTTTAGGCCATAGTCCGCCACGCTGGCCTAGTGCGGGTTGGCGGACTACACATCTAAGAAATTCCTAAGAACTTTTAGGTGTGCAGGTTTTATCACGATGTTTTCCTTCACCGTTAAAGCAAGTGATAATTCACTTTGAATACACACATAAATTCGAAAAGTCAGAGGTGTGTGCCTGGGGTTCGAACCCGCGACCGCCGAGATTCTCGACCGCGCGCCTAAACCTCGAGGCCATCACTGCTTTTCAACACTGCAATACACTGCAATACAACATTAATCCTGAAATGATCGTAAATCAATATTTTGTTTTTTTTGTGTTTAATTCCAATGAAGTTTTAATTTCTTCATTTTGATAACTTTATATTGTCTAATTTTAAATACAATAATTTGCGATTGAATTCTCTCAGTGCTGGGCGCGGGCCTCTTCTGTAACTGAGAAGGTTTAGGCCTAAGTCTACTACACTGGCCTAGTACCTACATGTTGGCGGAACACACACTTAAGATATTCCTAAGAACTTTTAGGTGTGCAGATTTCGTTACGATGTTTTTCTTCGCCGTTAAAGTTAGTAATGGTAATCTCGGTCATACCTATTGTAACTAATTTAACAGACTTAATCTATAATTCTCAGAGATTTATGTGATTTCTCTATATGGTTTTCACACCTTATGTACCTACCCTGATAGCTATCCGGATTACCACAAACCAATACCAATAATAAACTGCGCAGTTCCTTATCATCTTTCATAATAGTAGCGCAATATGTTAGTCACTACTGATAAATCTGATAATATTGGATTACGTGCAATCGTCTTAGAGTATTATGGGGGCTTCAAGGTGCGGGGGAGACGAAGAGGGAGGGATATATAGCTTTTACAGTTAGTATCTTTCCATTGGCATCCAAATATTAAATACAAAAGGCAAATAAAATAAATGAATAAATACACCCAACGGTCACATACATAGCTCTGACCCCACACTAGATTACAAGACCTGTGTCGTGCGTATCAGACACTACGAGAGACTTTTTCAGTCTCACAAACACCCAGACCCGAAACACAAATATTTGTGGTTCACACAAATATTTGTCTCGGTGCGGGGATCGAACCCGCGGCCTCTCGTTTCGCAAGCTGGTATCTAGCCAACTGCGCCACGGGGGCTGTCAAAAATGTCACGAACATGAAATTATTTCGGAAATACAAACAATAAAAGTATTTTTTAATTCAAACCAGTAGCTGCTGATATTAACGCGATCAACCATACAAACTAAGGCTCGACCGAGATGGATTTTTTTGTTCTCGGCCGAGACCGAGAATAAAACAAAGTTTCGGCCGAGACCGAGAATAGACAAAGCGTGATTTTTTAATACTGTTAATTTTTTTAATACGCTACTACTACTACATGTCTCTCGACATAAAATTGACCAGCTCTCCTAAACAGTTGTTCACTTGCTTAACTAGGAGGCGGCGCAGTTAAAAAAATATTTGTTGCAGGCTTAAGCACTAAGTAACGTATAAGGTGACAAAAACCAATACTCAAAAATATTAGCATTTCTTTGATTACCGAGCTTGTACTATATTTACGCGTGGCCACGCGCGGTAAAATTTTAATGCCGATTCGAAAAAAGTTACAGTCTCGGTTATGACCGAGAATCTCGACTAGAAACAGCCGAGAACCGAGACAAATTTCTCGGTAGGATTTGTAGCCGAGAATGCCGAGACCGAGACCGAGATCTCGGTCGAGCCTTAATACAAACTCTTGAGCTTTAATTATTATATCAGTAGGTTGCCGGCTACTTTTTCTATAAGTTATATAGAACCTCTTAGTATTCATAACTAAATAAGTGTCAAATTGTAACATAGAACCTTGTAATACTGAGCCAGCGATATGTCTCCTTGGTCATATGTATTGAATTTAAATTTGATCCATGGAGCGGCATAAATTTCTTCTTAAACTACACTGGCATTTATGTTAAATGAACGATTTTAATATTATAAAACACCCAAAACGTTGTGAAGTCATTACTTTTTTGGGATCAAACGCATTAATTAAATTTTTGTGATTTATAATACAGCCCTACGTACCTGCATTGTAATTTGAAAAAAACATGTTTTCGCTTAGTCTGCCCTTGCCAAAATTTATGTACATGCGATTATAGTTACCTCGATTTCAAGGGCAAAGTCAAAATATTCTAATTCGCGTATTCTCCTACAAGATCAAAAGAACAGTATTAGTTACAATCGCTGTGGAAGAGAACCGGGGCAAAAGACTCTATTTAGCAAAACTTACTAACAATATAATCATCGCCATCCATTGTGGGCACGAGCCTCCTCTACAGCTAAGACAGTTTAATCAAACAAAACACAAACAAACATGCCTCACGC
Organism: Cephonodes hylas; assembly: GCA_030295005.1. NCBI lineage: Eukaryota > Metazoa > Arthropoda > Insecta > Lepidoptera > Sphingidae > Cephonodes > Cephonodes hylas. The sequence continues at coordinate 737,280 of AP025383.1, forward strand.
CTATATTCCTCGAAGGGGTAGGCAGAGATGCATTTCTGCACCCACATTTCGCCAGGTATGTTTCAGTCCCACGTAATAGGGGGCGAGCCTATTGCCGTTTTTCGGGCACATTTCCAGACTCCGTGCTGCTACTGAGAATTTCCTAATGGAAAAACCCAATAACACTTCGCCCGTCCCGGGAATCGAACCCAGGACCTCTAGATCGCACGGCACATACTTACGACAACGAGACAATTTACTCCTTAGTTCACTAAGTTCGGGCTTAGTGCGAGTTGGCATAATAATGAAAGAAAAATCATGAATGGTTCGTTTTCTCGTAGCAAAAGTGTGTGCCATCTAATCTATAGTAGTCTCAGGCTAGATTCCAGATTCGGGTAGTATTGTAAGGTTCTTCGATTGGAAATTCTCAATAGCATAGTAGCACGGAGTTTTGAAATGTTTTACAAAAGTGGCACAAGAGCTCCTATTACGCATGTACCTATTACCTTCATAAAAAACACACACAAACACACGTATAAGAGAGTAAACTTGCATCTCTGCCTACCTCTTCGGCGATTATAGGCGTGAATGCGTATTATCCTTCTAATTCTTATTAGGTATCCTACATCTCTTTTATTTAATAATGATACATCCCAAAATATTACGGTGTTCATTTGTTCAAATAATAAATTAGTCACCCAATACACGGAAGCCGTCAAATTGTTTCAAATTTACTATGTCGCCGAATCAGATGTTATTTCAAGACAACTCGGCACTGTTGCCAAGCGAAATAATCATAATTCTGTATGCTAAACAGATGTGTTGTTTTTTCTTAGATTTTATTACGTACAGATGGTTGTATTAATTACAATTTATATGCAAATTCATTAGCATGCATATGTATCATTACACGTTATCCGACAAACCGTTGTCGAAACTTTAGATTTAAAACTAATATTTTTTCCCTTTTTCTATTGAATTTATAACTTCTGCTCGTTGATGGGGTGGCTGTGGCGTGATGATGTAGATCCTAGAGATATTGAAAGTAAAAAGAATTTTTCTTTTCTAATAGTGTTGAGATTACGGCCTTCAAACAAACACTTTTGCCTCATTATTAGTTCACATGTAATTTTTAATTTTATTGTAAACAAAGTATGCAAATTGTATACCTAATTATATAAAAATGTACAGAATATTCTAGTTATATACGTTACATGTTTTTTTATTACTATGTTGTCCGTGACCTGAGAAATTACTTCGGACTGTGGACCGTGCAATTAAGTTTATTTTTATATAATAGTCTCGTAATTCATTATAATACAATTTTCAGGATTAATAAATTAAAACTAATTAGTTAGGATATAGTAGTACACAACTTTTAAGCTTTAACCATAATAAGAAAATCTGTATAGTCAAGATTTTTTTAATTATGCAAATAATAGTTAGTAGGCAACACTAATATATCGTTTTAAAGATTTTATTTATGGCAACAATTTTACAAGCACCGTTATGAAACCAGTTTTAAATTCGAGTTCTTTTAAAATAGTTACAATGGCGCACTCAAAGCAGGCTTTTTTATTTCCTTTAAATAAATGCTATGGTTGTGATTAATTAAGTTTTATTATGTACCGGACAAAGCATGATCGTTTTTATACTATTTTGCAGTCCGGTCCAAATGCGACTAGAATCGACATTTTTCTGTAGGCATGGTTGTAATCTGACTCCAGGGAGAGATTTCTGTGCGTTAGCGTTCAAAATTAACAATAACGTTTTGATTTATCAAAGCCGAGGTTATATTATTACGTTTAGTTAGTTATTAGGTTTTATTTCGAGGTTTTTTACCTCGGAATCTATAACTCTTGATCGTACGCCGTTTATTGTTGGTACCTACTTAAATTTGCATCAAGGCAGTGAATCAATATTTATTTTTACATACGAGTAGGTAAAAACATACACAACCTCCCGCCTATGTTCACATTATGCCACGTCTTAGTCCCTCGTAATAGCCTTTCGCGTTTTTCGGTCACATTTTTTTATGTAGTTCCAAAAAGAATTTCAAATTGTAAGCAGATGTTCTAGTTTGGTTCACCGCCTTTTGACCTATAGGTGTAGACTGAAGACAGACAATTGAAATAACATACGTTTATCAATTTGTTAGTCATCCCGCCGTGCCAACGGAAAGGTTGAAAAATATGTCGCAAGAATTGTATAAATATATTCCAACAGGAACACTCATGAATACGTATACCGTTATCTGTCTCATGTTTTTTTTTTTGTTTATTTTGAGTAAGGTTTACGAATCTACGAAGAACTTGTTTTCTAAGTTTCTTGATGGATTTTGGGGCTGTTATAAAGAAAATGCTTTAAAAAATGCGTAATTAGGTTTAACGGTGAGGAAAAACTCAAAAATCGGTGTTTTGTTTTCGTGGTTGATTAATGGAATAATTGTTGTATGCACGTAACAAGGAATGTAGAAAAGATACATTATATAAATCTAAAAAAAATATTCTAATATCTATTGGTTTATTGTATTTTAAAAGAAAAGGCGACATGTCACAAGTAAATTCTTGTAAAATGAAAATTAGGTTCAATAATGTTATAAGAATAATTAAGTTAAGAGATAACCTATATGCATAACAATTTATTAAAAAAGAAATGCTAAATGAAAAATTGTGTTTAAATGTGGTCATAATGCTCAATTACACAATAATATGGAAGCTAATCTTCTCTAGCAACTATCACCAGTCGCGATCGCTTTGTAGACCAACCAAGCTAATCGGACAATGTCGTATGCCAAATATCCATCAGACAATCCGGAAAAAGACTAACGAGTTTCTTGTCTCACGTTTAACTCTCCAATGGAACTAAAAACAACTGGAACGTATCCAAATGTTTAGGATTTCTTGGAAAATTAACTGTTCCAGACGTCGGTATAGTCTTTAGGTAATGGCTCGGTTATTAACTACCACAGCGCATTTTAACGATTAAGAAAAAAATCGTGAGGAAACCCACATAAATTGAGAGTTTATCACGTGATTTTAGATATTTGTAGTCCAATGTATACTTTGACTTGGTGGACTAAGGCCTAACCCTTGTTAATATATAGTTATTCGCTATATTTCCTATATGAAATTATGTATATAGATATAAACCCACATCTGCAATTTCTATGTACCAGGATAGCAGCGCGCATAGGCTAGGTGGGGTGACGATATCCGCAAGGTGGCTGGCAGTGGTTGGATGAGGAGAGCCGAAGATCGAGCCCAGTGGCGTGCCATAGGAGAGGCCTATGTCCAGCAGTGGACGAATTAAAGGCTGTTGATGATGATGATGATGATGATAGAAGTAAAACCGAGCAAAGCTTATTAAGTTACCTATGAAATCTATTCTTGTTTGTAATCCGTAATGACATGAATCTTGAAGAGAAGAAATGGAGGGTTTCTGACAAAAATAATTTTTAATTGTCTACGTAGCGCGACAAACCTATTAAGCTTCATTTTTAAAAACCAATAAAAAGGTTATACAATTTAAAATATATTCGCCTGTTGTGTCCTATAATGCTTTCTATGGAGGAAATTACATCATAAACTTTTGATACAGGCAAGTAACAGAATAAAAAGTAGAAGGAAGGAAAATCACACACCCTCGATCTGATAAGAATGTAGAAATTGGTATTTGTGTCGGGGTTTTTACGTGATGTCATCGAATTTGACAGATTAAATCAAGATTATTAACGAGCTTCGAATCCAACTCAAAAATTAAGTAATGTTAAATTCAATCGTCTAGGGTTGATGGATTATAGAAATGAAGGGATATTCTTTAAGTCTTCCCTTTAAAATTATTTTGTTTTAGGTGAATAAAGGAAAGTTGCAATAAAAAATTATAACCTCATTGATATCGGGTTCTTTCACTATTGAAAGAAATTTGATTCTAGTCTACGCTTGACTAGTGCGGGTTTTATGAAATTACTTGTAGAGAACTCCTTAGGTGTTTTCCTTTACAGTTAAATTAGTTAATTACTCTATACAAACGTGTTCCTTTACAGATAGGATTATGTCGATCGCGTCCATAATTCGCTCAAATTTTCTAATCAAAAAAATCTTTTCAACTTCCATTAGAATTATTACGAATAATAGTTGTGTTGCTGTGAATGACATCGTGTACCCGCCCACGCACTGCAACTGAGCTCGTAAACTGTCATAGGTTTTTGGACTGAGGCCAAAATCGATCGTCTACAATGCGTCTGAGAGCCGCGGCCTACATACTTCTTCTGATTTCATGCTAGCTGTTTGAATTCGTAGATCTGTGGAACAGCTGATTTGATAATAGTTAATACTCCCAAATTTGTTAAACTCAAATCGCGAGAGACTCCGATCTCTCTTCTCTCTATGACGTTACCATAAATAAATAAATAAATACACCCAACAGTCACACACATAGTCCTGACCCCACACTAAGATACGAGTCTTGTGTCGTGGGTATCAGAAACTACGAGAGACTTTGCGGTCTCACAAACACCCAGACCCGAAACAAATATTTGTGGATCACACAAACATTTGTCTCGGTGCGGGGATCGAACCCGCGGCCGCTCGTTTCGCAAGGTGGTGTCTAGCCAACTGCGCCACGGGGCTGTCATCATCAGCTCATATACATTCCACTGCTAGGCATGGGGCTCCTCTACAACTAAGGGTTTAGCATTAATCCATCACTTTTAAGTGTGCAGGTTTCCTATCGATGTTTTCCTTTACCGTTAAAAAATGTGTGTGAATACTATATCCTCAGGCCGGTCTGCTATATTTTACAATCCATTTTTTTTGTATGCTATAAAACCACTTCAAAAGTCAACTCAAAACTACCTTTTTGAGTACTCCTTTGCCGTTTCATTTCGCAACGGGAAAATTGTCAATAAGTGACACATTATTGGGTGAGGTTAATACGCGGGATGAACATCGCAAAATAACCCATTGATTCAGTCTCACCTCACTCTATTGTCTCCGCGATTCATTTGTTTTTGTAGTGTCTGTACCACATTATTAAAAGACGTCGAATATTGCTAAAAATGGAATGAGGATATTAAACTTATGAAGTCATTCATACCTTAATCACCTGTTTGGTAGGGATTTTCTCATTTTTCTGAGTCAACTGCTATTTGGCCTACAAATTCATATTAAAGGCGAATCTATCAATAATATTTTGTACTTTAAATTTTCATTTTTAAAATGGACGTTTTTGCTTCTTTGTTATACGGTTTTTAATACTCAAGCTATGAGCAACTCCTGTACCTTATTAAATACTGTTTGTAATCTAACCACAACATGATGTAGTTAGAATCATTCCGTGATACCTAAAAAATATTGTTGACTCAATGACTTGAAAATGTTAAAAATATAGTAGCGTTGAAAATAGCTTGTTTGTGTTTCCGAGGTGATCCATCAACTCTCGACCTACATAGTTCAGAAGATGACATGTTTAACAACAACGAAAAAACAGAACATTATATCTGTGTTTCTATTATATGATATTTTTTTCAAAAGAATAGACAAAATTAGCATTATTCAACATGATATTTGCATTAATAATATTTTAATTTATTAACAACTTTCTTTATTAATAACAACTTTCTGAAGCCAAATTAAAGGAACAGGTAACGGTTTCTGAAATTACATGAATTATCCCTGTTACCTGCACTTAAATTTAGACCGTGATCAAAAATATGTTTTCTAAAACAGTGGCCTATCCAACTTGGCTATGATGGCTGACACATTGTCAAAAGCATGCGATTAAAGTACCTACTTTAGCGCTTAAAAATATTGTCTGTAACATATTACCATATATTATTTTTGTACTCAATTGAACCCTTGTATTAAGCACGGGCGTTGATGAATTGAGGCAAATTATCAATGAGCGCATGGTTACTATAGAATTTTCCACTGTCACTACGGCCGAGGGCACGCGACAGATAAACTGTCCCATAAAACTAAGCTTCAAGATGTCGGTGTCTCATTGCCAACTCGAAATAATCTTTTCAAAGGTAAATATATTTCATTGACGACTGAAATCTTATAGAGATCTTATAAAGAGGTAAAGTTTGTGACATTGTAAGGGGTAATCTGTGTTTAATTAACCATTTTGAGCACTTGGGAGATGATTTATAGAGTTACTTATGATATCTTTCTGCACTCAACCCTGGAATCTACGCAGACAAAGTCGCGGGCATAAGCTAGTTTTTAAATAAACTTTAACCGTCACAAACATGTCACTAGTTCATATTTAATTTCCGCGTAGTTGGGGTTCGATTACGAATCGCGAACGTAATAATGAATGCCATTTGTTTAGTCTAACGGATGAACCTTTTTCGAAGCCAGACGCGCTTATCAAAATTGATAAGACAGACGAGACGACTGTCTCTTCTAAATGGGACACAAGACAGAGAGGCTTTAGGAGAAATAAAAGATTTTTTTGAGTGTCATTTAAGTGTTTTTAATACAAACATTCAAACCGGGAATTCACGAATCTATTCCTAAAATATAGGCAGACGTATTTTTACATTCAAGTATAGGCTCAATTTTTGAGGTCGGGCGAGTCTATAGCCGTTTTTCGGGCACATTTCAGGTTTTGTACCCTTTTTGATTATTCCGCAGTAGAATTCCTTATACTTTACCTCACATTGAACACAGAATAATCTGATCGCATACTTATGGATGTTGAAACTCAATAATTCATTACCAGAAGACCATAAAATGACGTGTGTAATTTAAAATTTCGATCAACACAGCTGTTATATTTCAATTATGCGTTACGTAAACTCCAAACAAACGTAAATGCAAGTACGAAAATTTCATTTTTTCATAATTGGGTATTTTTTATTTTGTGGTTTAAATGGTAGAAGCACGTAAAAAAATCTTAGTCTGCAGAGCAAATATGACACCCTTATTAAGATGTTACGTATGTATTAAATAGAAACGACGGAAAACAATAGTTTTGTCTTTGTATATCGTAACGGGCTAAAATTAACTGATTGAATGAAAGATTTTCATTATTTTTTTAGCCCGTATAGCAACCACTGAACGTAATTTGTAAAACCATGAGTCACGCCTATGTGTTCCGGGGTAATAATCGAGTCTAATATACATGTCAAATGATTTGAGACAATTAATGTTTTTTTTTCTGGCCAGTAATTTAACTATTCAACCGGTTTTGTGTCATTGTATCTATGCCATTTTAAAAAAGTTGTGTTTTTAATCTAACACGGCAAACTGAATTGACTTGTTGTAATATTTGGTAATTTAAGGTTAAATTGCTGGTCAAAAAGTCATATTTTTTTATAAAAGTAACTTTAAAAACAGTTTTCGTTTTGTATTTGCATAGCAAAATGGTAACATTGGATATAATAGTAAGCATGATGCTGTTCAAATGGGCTTCTGTTTCCCATCATTGATACTCAGGATAAGAATAGTAAAGAATACGGGGACTGGCTAATTAACATGAACTGTTATGACTGAATTTGAGACATTTATTCGGCATTTTACAGATTCAATAAATATTATTTTCTATAACTTTAAAGCGTGAAGATAATTTTGACGTAGCACATAGAGTGACAAAAGATGCGAGTGTCTCGCTATTTGTAGCATTAAAACAAATATCAATATATTTGTTTCCAGTTACTAATTGTTACGAATATTTTAAATAATACTTGTTAATTTTTGTCCGTCTGTCAATGGCACGCTGTCGGCCTTGGCATTTCGCATTATCTGATCGCGAGCAAGGATTATAAAGCGAATATTAATTTAAACCTATGTAAATAAACACATATGTAATATTGTGTAATTATATGAAATTCAGTGGTATATTGTTAATTTATTTTATTGTACGATGGTTTGTGGATACTTGTTGAAATGGGACTGACTTTATTATTATACTATTTATTCCCCATGTTCTTGACAATATTTTGTATGATTCATGTGGGATCTAAAATTTGCGGATACAATACTGAAAATATCATGAGCAGATTACATGCTTGCCAACAAAAAAAATGATAATTTCGTTGTTTGTCATCCATCGTAATTGAAAGAACGAAGTTTAGTAATGAATATTTTGTCATGTATACTCTCGTAAATAAAGATTTCAGCTATTTGGTAAATTTATGCTAGTTTAAACTGAATTGATGTGAATTTGGAATTCTTCGTGTTTCCCATTCAAAAACAGGGCTGCCTTTAAAAATATCATCTACTTCTTCCCTAAAACAATTGGGCCATACAATAAATATCCCTTATGAGTCTATTTTTACACTAGACGCTACACGTCGACCGTGACTCGTCTTCAAGGTGCTTTTGGCGATTTCAAACGCTTCCGTTTTAAAAATGGGGCTTTAAAATAGATTGTGTAATATTAACAAGGAATTTCACACGTTTGAGCTCGTTGCGGTAGGCTAAGATCTATCGAAGAGGGTCGCAAATTCTTGGGTGTGATGAAGTTATGTGATACATAGCTATCTAACTCGTGTTCTTTTCTTTCTATTGTTCTAAATCCATTAAGCGTACCGTGAAGATCACAGTATACAAAATAAAAACAAATCTTGGTAATGCTAAAATGCATATTTAATAGCATTTCATCTAGAATTTTCGAGGTCATTTTTTAGATCGGACTGTTATAAAGATTATAAATCAAAACCAAAAACGGCAAGCTTCCCTCCTATACTTACCAATTAAAACACATCTCTCAATCTTTAAATGTATTAAAACATCTCAGCCTGCCCTTTATGCATACATCCCTATGTTTCAGCCTATCCTTTCGGGTTTGTATGCGTGAATAAATCAAGAGAAGGTACTATCACGAGTTCAATAAACCGAGCGGGGGGGGCACGTGGACCGTTAAAAAAATATCGAGTAACTTATCGGTTGATTTATTGATCTGTGCCCCCGTTTATCTTGTCCACTCGTTAATAAATCAATGTGATTCGCTTCCAATACACTGTGGCACTATGTTGCTGTAAGTAGAATGTTCTGGAAGCAGTTTATCTCTTCGAAAATTCGAAATTGACTGCCTCGTGGTCTCGCGGTACAAGTATGTGCCGTGCGATCTAGAGGTCCTGGGTTCGATTCCCGGGTCGGGCAAAGTGTTATTGGGTTTTTCCATTAGGAAATTCTCAGTAGCAGCACGGAGTCTGGAAATGTGCCCGAAAAACGGCAATAGGCTCGCCCCCTATTACGTGGGACTGATACATACCTGGCGAAATGTGGGTGTAGAAATGCATCTCTGCCTACCCCTTCGGGGAATATAGGCGTGAGGTATGTATGTATGTATGTATGTATGAAAATCTTATTTTTTTATGCTTCATACATACAAGTATAGGTGACTTACGGCCGAATACTGAAACGCTACTTAATTTTAAGTCGATAAAGACAGACTGAAATAAGACGGGTTTAGACGTTTAAGTTCACCTTAATTTTTAAGTTGCGTTTCAGTATTCGGCCAGCATTATCTGGCAGTCAACCTCAGTCAAAATCTTCGCTAAGACCATAGATAAAAAAAGCATGGTACTGGTCTCCTCTGAAAGTTTATTTTTATATTTACAAAAAGGTTGTATTTGAACGAGGAATACTATGTGTATATTCTTTTTTCAAAATGGAGAGTCATTTGTATTGTTTAGCGAATATTTTTGTAGCTTTTTTTTGGATTTGCGATGATTTATAAAGCAGCTAGTTTTGTGATATCTCACTTATATTAGTATCCAAGCTGGCTTAAATAAAAAATAGAAACTGTGTATTTACGAAACAAAAAGTTTAAACGACAAAATAAATAATTGACTGACGCAGTGGCGTAGTTGGCTAGACACCAGCTTGCGAAACGCGACGCCACAGGTTCGATCTCCGCACCGAGACAAACGTTTGCGTTATATATAAATTTCTGTCCCCATCTGGGTGTATAACCACGACGCTAGACTTGTATCTTAATTAAGGGAGAGATATATGCTATGTTTATTTTGAGTGTATTTATTTATTACTTCTGGGAGTAAAACTCAACTATGTAAGACATGACGATCGAATGATTATTTAAATTTATATTCACCTTTTCGGGTCAAAGTTATCACTTCCATAATTAACCCTATGTTTTTGTAAACATAACATTACAATGTATAATTGTCATAGTTATATACCACGTCGCAGATTAGATATGGAATATATCTGTTACAGATACTTTACTGCAAATACATAAATAAATAAATAAATAAATACACCCAACAGTCACATACATAGCTCTGACCCCACACTAGGTTACAAGACCCGTGTCGTGGGTATCAGACACTACGAGAGACTTTTTCGGTCTCACAAACACCCAGACCCGAAACAAATATTTGTGGTTCACACAAACATTTGTCTCGGTGCGGGGATCGAACCCGCGGCCTCTCGTTTCGCAAGCTGTTGTCTAGCCAACTGCGCCACGGGGGCTGTCAACATGTCACATATTTGTAAGTATGAGTTTTATGAAATTCATCATCATCATTATCGGCCCATAGACGTCCCATTGCTGGGCACAGGACTCCTCGACCATTGATAAGGTTGATGCCTTAGTCAACCACGCTGGCTATGAAATTTCGCGGGGCATATTCCACGGCTGTATACCCGAAGGGGTAAGACGTGGATTCTTACATTCATATTAAGATATGAGGTTTTTGGATACATTATAATTACTGTAGGTTCTATTAAAAGTATATTAAATAATGTCCGCCATGAGTCATGACCTTACTATCTTATCTGAGACTACCCGTTTGTACGATAGACTCATGCTGTTGGATTAACAAGGGTAGTGTGTAGTTTGCGTTTTGCAAAACGTTTTTTCTTTATGCCTTCTTTATACGTGGTGTATTTAGACCATAATCGGAAACTAAGGCAGATAATAGATACGGTGATCATAAGCCCATTGGCGTTAGAAAAAGTCCCGACAAAAAATGAAAGAAATGATGTTTTCCATACAAACTGCATACATTTAATAGCGATGGTTGTATATGTTGTAGGTATCAGTGGCGTGCCTAGGGTGTCAAACTAAGGCAAGCCCAAATGTTTATTTAGTAGCAGCATATTTTTTTTGGTACGTAGGACTAATAAATACCTACCGGTTAGTACTCACATTCACGTTTATAGCGTTATTTTATAAATAAACAATCGTTAAGTTCGTTATTCGGAACTATGTAAGGCAAGTCGGGCTTTCGGGCTTCTATGGAAGTACCGCCACTGGTAGGTATATAAGATTATTCACTTACTCAGGCGATAATTAAATTAGTTAGTAATTTAGCTGTTAAAAATCACGACAATCGGTTGCTATGTCCTGCAGAGCAGAGTTCAGTGGTTGAGATAACCGGTCGTTACCAACAGGTCGCCAATTTGTTACCATGTGGGAAATTTTGTTATCTGTAATTCGGTGTATAGTATTGTTTATTTTTAACAGTTTTTTGGACTAATTATGATATCACACCATGTTAATTATGCGATAGCGGGGAGTAAATAGCGTGTACAATCGGGAGGTCATGGGTTCAAATCGGTTATATACCCTATGCTTCTAATGCATCAATAAAAGACTGTAAATTATTACAAAATATTGTCATACATCTATTTCATCGGCAGATATTAATTATTTTATACAGATGTAGGCCAACGTGGCGTGAACTTTCTCTATTGTAAAGGAGGTCCGTGCCCAGCACTGGGACGATGGGTTGAGGATGACAAATGTAGACAGGCCGTGATAGAAAAATTAAGATAGTAAATGCTTAGTGGATTAGAAAAAATATTATTAATTGGTTTTTCGGGATTTTTTTGGCAATGCGTTTGTAGTCACTATACCTATTAAATGTTTTAGTTTTCGATAAAATACGTTTAACCATTGGTAAAAAATGTAAGTGTTTGTGAAAAAACGTCAACATTTTTATTTTTTGGTTCTTTTTAACCCCAATGTGTTTGTCACCTGCCTTAGTTTCCGATCACGGTCTGAATATATCCTGTAGGTATATATTGACGTGTATGAGGTTACGATATTGATATATTATGTAAACCGGTATCGATCGCAGCGTACCGTATCTGCGACCTTCACGGATCATTTATTTACGAGTCCGCTACGTAATGACATAAGGTTTTTATTAAGTACTTTTCGGATGTTCTTGGAAAGAGACATTGGAGTATCAAAAAAACGTATTTTTAGTCCATATGCGAAATATTAGACTTTGAAATTAATATTTCTTACCAGTTTTCTTGCATATTTCCCTCCGCGGATAAGCTCTTATTGTTCTTAGAAGGGTGATTGTTCTTAGATAGCTAATAGCTTCTCGATAAAAGTTCTAACTAACACTGAAAGAGTTCTTCAAATAGGACTATTAGTTCCTGAGATAAGCGCGATCATGCAAACAAAAAAACTTGCATATTTATGTTTGATTGATTACGGTGACTTGCAATAAAGCTTATCTTTTATGTAATGCATAAATCCGTGTATGCGCAAGTCACGTAGTAATGTAAAATAGATTTTAGATTTTTTTTTAAATCTAAAGCAAACCTACATACCCACGCATATATTTCTCGCAGTGGTAGGCAGAGATGCATTTCAGTACCCACTTTTGGCAAATTGTTTTTTCGTCCCACATAATACTTGGCGGGCCCGCTATTGTATAATAAAACCAAAAGTAACATACATAATTCTGACCCCACTCTAAGATACAGGCTTTCTGTCGTACCTACTGAGGTGAAATAGATCTTTTTTTGAAGTTATTCTAAGTTATTATGTAATATTAAATACCTTCTCTTTTTGTTTCAGATAAGCACTGACCAGTAGAGACGCTAACAAGAAAAAAAAAACCGACAACAAAAACGGCAGCTACCAACCTCTTTGCTTTAACGAAGAAAAAACGGAGGAAAATCTTAATCCATAGACAAACCAAAGTCCGTAAGACTTTAAACTGCATGTGATATTATTTAAAGAAGTATTTATTAAAAAGTGCATTTAAATTTGAATTTAGAATTCTTAATACTCGACGGACGTTTGAATTGACGGTCACAGATTAAAAATATAGCTGGGCATAGAGCTGAGCTGGAAGAAAAGAGTTTATATGAAATAGGATCTGACAGAAATAAAAAAATGAAAGACAACGTGAAACCGTGCCAACACAGTCTATCAGACGACGTGATCTACAAAGAAGTTGTTATAATTGGTGAGTACATATGTATATAATTAGAATTGAGCATAAGTAGTGAATTAGTCAACTCTTTAAAGGTTTTTAGATAAGGGATGCCACAATATTAAGGTTTCTCTAACTTAGTAGCTTTTAATTATGTCAATTAAACATGTAAATCGTTACTACGATTCAATCTTAGCACAGTTTGGATACAACTGTGATTTGTAAATAAGTATCTAAATACACCCAACTGTCACATACATAGTTCTGACCCCACACTAGGATACAAGTCCTCTGTCGAGGGTATGAAAAATTGTATGAAAAATATGTTTGCGGATCGCCCAAACATTTGCCTTCGTAAGGGGATCGAACCCGCGACCTCTTGATTCGCAAGCTGGTATCTAGCCAACTGAGCCATAGCCACAATATAAAAGCTTGTTAATACTCCAGTATTTTATTGTCGATGTAACTCGATAGCAGTATATTAGTCTCAGAACGTTCGGTGCGGCGATGCGTGTCTGGATATTTGTCGACAATTGAATCGTTGACGACGCGAACACTATTGTAGATATCGCTCGACATTTTAGAACTAAGAAACGCCTGTATTTGTGAGAGGGTAGATACACAAGACAATTGAGACACAAGCTTAGGTTCCAAGCTATAGGGCAAGCTTATATATTGGGTCGGCAACTAAGTAATTGCGGATTTTACTCATAGATGGCTTCAGTTGAATTTTTAGGTTTGCTGGCGTAGTCCAAGTGTAAAAGACATTTTGTTATTTGATAGTTGGCAATTCAGCTATCAATCAGTAAAAAAAGTTTTTTGATCGGTTGCGTAGTTTTCGTTTGGCGTTCGTTGAAAAACTGAAAATTAAAAGGAACAATATGGTCATTTTTTACTTTTTTTTTTCGCAAAGGAAAAACGCATCGCAAGCTCACCAACAGTTGTTTGCTGTTTATGGCGACGAACCTGGGTTGGCAATTAAGTAATCGCGAATTTTCAAGTTTTTGAACATAGCCAAGTTGTTTTAAGTGGTTTTCAATGCATGTATGTGATACACGAAGCTTTTCTGCAATATCACGAGTTATACTGTGACGATCCGAATCGATTATTGCTTTGATAAAGTCGTCATTAACTTCAACTGGGCGACCAGAGCGTTTTTCGTCTCTGAGTGAAAATCACCAGAACGAAATTTGTCCAACCAATTTTGACACTGCCGTTCTTTTAGGGCTTCGTCACCATAAATAGCACATAACTTTTTGTGAGCTTGCGATGCGTTTCCCCTTTACGAAATTAAAAAGCAAAATATGGCAATAATTTTCCTTTTGATTTTCCATTTTTCAACGAACACCAAACGAAAACTACGCAACCGATCAAAAAACTTTTTTTACTGATTGATAGCTGAATTACCAGCTATCAAATACAAAATGTGTTTCACACTTGGACTACGCCAGCAAACCTAAAACTTCAACTGAAACCGTCTATGAGTGAAATCCGCACTTACTTAGTTGCCGACCTAATATATTCATCAGCTATTATACGTCCCATTCCTAAGCACGGGCCTACTTAACCATTTAGAGATTTTAGGCCATAGCCTACCACGCTGGCCTATTGCAACTTGGCGGACGACATGTTTTTCATCAACGTTAAAGCAAGTGATAATCCATAGTGAATACACACGTAACTTCGAAAAGTCAGATGTGCCTGGAGTTTGAGCCCGCGGTGTATTTACTTATGTATAATTGCATACTACATATTTTTTTTAATGTGTAAAATAAGGTTAATATTAATAAACAAAATATCGAATGCGCCATAATCTCGCCGCGAACACGATTGACTCCGCCGTCTGGCGACATGCAGATGCGTCTTGTGATACGAATAAATACAGAACCACTATGTGCTCCCGTTTATATCGTGCACGCGACATATACCATCTTATTATATTAGACGATCACTACAGTTTGCCTCGACTGTATAATGATTGGACTGTCTCGCGGAGCAAATCGAACCCCAGACACACACCTCTGACTTTCCGCAGTTATGCGTGGATTCAAAATGAATTTTTCGTGGTGGACTAAGGCCCTCTCAACGGTAGAAGGTGCCCGTACTATAGCAGTTGGACGTAATAGTCTGATGATGAATCATCGTGGTCTTTTCTAGTTTTGTCTTTTCATGTTTATATATATCGGCGACGCGATATCTTCGCGGTCAGACATTGTAGGCGTCAGCAGGGATCCGGGCGAGAAATAATACTTCGAAGGATTTAGCAAATCGGAATATAAATCACTTTACACTTAACACTTTATAATTACAATTACACTTACAGTTCCTAGGCTAGAGTTACTTCTTGAGCGATCGGACGATATTGTGTTCCTACTAAGAAATGCTCCTCCTTTTATACCATCTACCCTCTCTAGCCTAGGCTCTGCAAACGTCATTTTGACGTTTGTGTAATTTGATAATGACATTGCCGTCCTGTACTCATGACCCGGATGCGACATATATTATGATGCTTGTTACCAGGCAACGGTCCCAGTGGCATGGTAACCTCATTCATGCTGGCAGGCAACGTGCCATACCTCAAACAGATACCAGAAGACCTGCCCATCGACGAAATGCTCAGAGCCAGGTGAGTGCGGGTTCATACATCTTGTATGACACTGAAAATTTACTAGACAACACATTTTTTTGTTATTTTGTGAGGGGTTTTAGTCGAAAAAGGTACAAGAACCCAACGTTACTATTACATGATTATATTAACTTGTTATATAAAAGGAGCCCGGAATGCCTACTGGATGGATTTAAGTGATCAGTTTGCATAACCGTCGCTATATTAGAATATTGAGCACAAAATATTTATTTCTATATTTAACAGCCCCGTGATGCAATTGACTAGAGTCTAGACACTAGCTTTGAAATAAGAGACCGAGGGTTCGATCCCCGCTCCAAAACAAATGTTTGTGAAATCCTTATATATTAATTATTTCGGTTCTGGTTGTGAGTCGGAAACATTCGTAGTGTCTAGTACCCCTACACAGGACTTGTATCTTAGTGTGAAGAGTATATGGGCTGATGAAGATGATGATTAAATACATCATTACCTATTCTTAAAACCAAGAATTCGTGCACTAGTTTTATTCCAACTTTTGTATACAAAACACTGCAATTATAATAACTCTGGATTTACCAAAGATATGAAGAAAGTTCTACGAAATCTGACGTCAACGTCACAATAAAATTTACTGTTTTCAACATATTTATTGGTACAATTATTGTATACAATATTTATCTTTTGATAAAGATATATGACTCAATATAATGTCATACAATAAATGCACGGATTAAATGTTCCAATCAAATTATAGAAATGTAATTTATAAACAAAAACACGCAACAGTTAAAATACGTAGTTCCGACCCCACACTAAGATATAAGTCTTGTGTTGAGGTTATAAGAATCTAGGAGACTTTTTTCTCTTACAAACATCCAGACCCGAAATATTTGAGGATCATACAAAAAATTGTCTCGTTCTCGGATCGAACCCATAGCTTTTAGTTTTATAAGCCGGTATAACTGCACAACGGGGCTGTTAAAAATCTCACAAAATTTTGCCCTGTCTGAGAAATGAATTCCAACTACCAATATTTTTTTCTTTAACTTTCAGATTATCAAACGTACCTACCGGACAGAGCCTGTATGAGGCTAACTTGATGGAACTCGCTGAAGGATTAGAAGGACGATGCGAAAACCCCATCCCACTGCTGGTAAGTATCTATCTTACCTAGGTTGCTGGGCTATTCGGCACGGGCCTCCTCTACCATTGAGAGGGTTTAGGCCATGGTCCACCACGCTGGCCTAGTGCGGGTTGGCGGACTACACACCTAAGAAATTTCTAAAAACTTTTTAGGTGTGCCGGTTTCCTCACGATGTTTTCCTTCACAGTTAAAGCAAGTGATAATTCTAGTAGTGATTGATAAGAACACCAATTTATTAATATAATTTTTGTATAAATGTTATTTTTATGTGCCGTGAAAAATGAAATGTATTTAATATTCCATGAATCTATCGGTCTAATACTAATCAGATAGACGATTGGTACCATAATTCTAAATCCTTGCAGAAATTACACGAAAATGCGTAATGTTTGAACATCATGAAGTCTGTAAATTATGGTTTTCTCATATCTTTGTCGATGTGTCGTTAAATTATTTCGCTACTAATGGCATTGCGTCATTATCTTATCATCGACACGTGAAACCACTGAAGCGGGATCGTATTTAGGAACATCCATAGGGGTCAATTGACGGATAACTAAGGAAAACTTTTTGCCTATAAACTCATATTGCAACGCCTATTTAAATAATACTAAATGAAAAAATATTTATTGAATCCACAAAGCGTCAAATACATCACTACGATTTAGTAATTTCTAAATTTGGTGTACCACCCTTTTTTGAAGGTCGTCATCACTAGGAAAGAACGGGCAAGAAACTCTAGTGTTGCCTTTTTTCAAACAAGAGATAGTAGATACCTACTAAGTCAATATTTTCCGAATTAGGGCAGTTCATTATTAAAATCTCAGAATGTTGTATTCAATATGAGAATAACATAGTTTCATTTCATTTCATCTGGTGATCACGAAGTATAATTTTTCACATTTCTGAAATGTCAAAATGATTTACAAAACACCATATTGTTCATATTACAAAGGCCGGAATCGTATTCAAACATCGGAATCTCTTAAGGCTCGAATCACAACGATCAAGATTTATTCGCATACTTCAATCGTGGTATATTTTTCAACTACCTTCGATTTTGACAAACAAAGTATTGTATGAATGTAAACATTACACAGTACTGGGATAGTAGATTAAATTTTTAGATTATTATACACCATTTTAAAATAAATGTATTTTAAATCTAAAGGTACGGTATTAAACTATTTGAAGATTAATAATATTTGATTAATTCTTGTTAAAGATAGATTATATGACGTTTATTGACGTTATCCATATAAGAACACTGACGTGTTAAAGAGATAACAAGGTCCTCCTCTATTTGTTTTCACTTTCTTTTGGCATTATTTCTATGGTTGTATCCAATATTGTACAATAACAAAAATCTATTGCATAGGATTTTTCAATATATTGACTGCATATAACAACGTATTTAATTCTTGATTTAAAATTTAGGTATGCTATATCAATCAGCTCTATTGACAAACGAAATATGTACATAACCACGTGTGTTGTGTTTCAAAAATAGATCGACATAAATATGTCGCATTACAAAGTGTCTTCACATAAATGGTTTGCCAAAACCTATCATTGGTACAAATTAGTATCTACTGGCAAGATATCATTAGTAAAATTATATATTGTACTTGCGAGTTGAAAGAACTTTGCTGGCAGAACGTGTTGTGAAATAGACTTATGATTGTTTTGACAAATTACTTTTTATTTCGATCTCGGTGAAATGAAAAAAAAAAGGAAACTAAAAGAAGACAATATACAGATATTCTGTTAACGAGAGAGTGAGGTAACATATTGGATAAAAAATAATCAGAATGGTACCTTTGAAAATTTAACAGTGATTTCTAATCTAAGTTGTTGGTAATCTTATAACAACCAGCATTATCCAGATACATATTAATCTTTGTGTCCGACCTTTGTGACACAATATTTTTAGAATTATTTTATATTTTATTTATGTTTGTATGGTGTTGAATAAAGCATATTCAATAAATAAAATAAATAACTTTTTAGCATTAGACCAACAAAAAAATGCCGACGTGTGAAAAAATATGTTTTATTTTTTACTAATGTGGTCACTTCGTTGGGAGCTTAGACTCCCGTAGTAATCCCCTGAATGCGTACCGTTGAATGGATGTAACCACTATCTGAGTTTATCGTGCAGGTCGCCACACCATGATCTTATCGTGGTTTGTCGTGTACCGTGAATGTCAATCACATGAATTTATTAACGTTGTACTAGCCGAATGAAATCATAAGTACATATACATAATATACAGACCAAAATAAAAAAAAAAAAACGTTTTCCTAGCAAAACCATAGGATATTTGTGTTGTTCAATGCCAATGGGTTCATTCTTCGTGATTACCGTAGCTATGGCCGGCTGCAGCCCTCATAAATTCCAAGAGAACTTAGGTGTCTAGATTTACTCATGATGTCTTCTTTCACCGTTAAAGTATGTGATAACAAGAGTTGTAACTTGCTGGGAGTCAATTGCCAGACATTTAAGACATCTTTTTGCTACAGATGATTATTAAATGGAACACACTTATACGGAAATCACACCAAAAATGGATCCCTATCACTGACTGGTTATAGCTTTTGAATTAAATCTTCATTTTACCAGTCACTCGCTAAAAACATCCGTACATACTATATTCATATAATGTTTTATCTTATATGTAGGTAATATAAATGATAGACATTATTGATGGTAAAGTAGCTAACCGGTATTTTTTGCGTACACCTCCGACCTTCGCGGTGACCTGACCATGGGTCGTTCGTCGCTTCTCGTTTTACACTTTTTGCGATCAACACTCGAAAAGGCACGCAATGACTTGAGAACATTAATCATTTATGCCAATAAATAACGCGCATTTATAAAAAAATAGCGATTTGTAAATAAGAAAATACGAAAACCTTGCTAAGAATTATGAGGTATCTTAGATTTTTTCGCGGTGATTTTTTTTGCTAATTCAATCTACATCGCCAGGTCATTATCATGGTCGTTTATCAAACGGCAAAAAATAAGTAACGATCGTATAATTTATGACATAGCAAGTGAAACGTATAATTTAAGAAGTAAATTTGACGGTACTGCTGTTTCCGCCATATAAATAAGTAAACGCCATGGAGATACGTTGAGTTCAATTCTCGGGCCGGACATAGTGTTATGATACATTCTAGGAATTGGCGGATGAAAAACAGAAAATAGTCGTCTCGTGACGTGACTTCTTCGATTCCTAGGTTGGGTAATGTGTTATTGGATTTTTACGATATTCTCAGAAGCCGCACATAGTCTACAATTATGCTCGGAAAACGGCAATAAACTCGTCCCGTATTAATATAACTTGCGATTTTTTATGCAGAAATGCACCTTTGTTTACTCCTTCAGAGAATACAGACGTGAGCTTGTATGAGGTATGTATGTGATGTGTGTACGAGGGTCACACACACCTACCTACCTCTTACAAACACAAACACACACCCAACCTCAAACCACTTCCCCAGATGGACAACCTGCTGAGACCGTGCGCAGACCTCGGCATCCAGGCGGAGGCCCTCATAGAATGGCGGTTCGAGGAGGCCAAACAGGTGGACCACATAGTCCTGGGCCGAGGGCCACCGGGCGGCGCCTGGCACACTTTCCCGCCAGGAGTGAAGACCCTGTCTCCAGGCGCCTGGCTAACGTTACCACCCCACGCTGACGCCGGAGCTGGTAGACTAACGGCCAGGGCTGTGGCCAACTACTGCAGGAGATATGTGCACGCGTGTAAACTGCAGGTTGGTAGTAGATTGGTTAAGTTTTAGAGTGGGTTAGATGATTTATCAAAAAAAGGTCGTAGTTTTCTAGCGAAGATTTATAAACCGAAATTAAAGTATGATTTGATGCTCATAGGAGAGGCATATATCCAGCAGTGGACGTGAAAAACTGGTAATGATGACGATGGGAAAAATTCTTGCTCGTTTTTGTGGTGCACAAAATATATTTGTATCTGCTCGAGTATATGTGTGTTCTCTTTGCTCAAAATTATATTTGTAAATTTCGACAATTTACAAAAGTAAGTAATTAGGCTTACAAAAGTTAATAGAAATATCAAAAAGATCTTTATAGGTAATATTATGTGTTGTATTTCCAGCGGTACTTCCGTAACGGTGTGGTGGTGACCAACGTGTGTCGCGCCCCGCTCTCCCCCGGGACGCCGTGCCCGCACCC
Organism: Cephonodes hylas; assembly: GCA_030295005.1. Taxonomy (NCBI): domain Eukaryota; kingdom Metazoa; phylum Arthropoda; class Insecta; order Lepidoptera; family Sphingidae; genus Cephonodes; species Cephonodes hylas. Next base: position 758,383 of record AP025383.1, read on the forward strand.
CAACTGCCCCCTCGGCGCCAAGTTCTACGTCACTGCGTAAGTTACACTTATAATACTTATTGTTTTCTAAAATGTTCCGTATTTGATGAAGCAGTGATAGTTTATAACCTCGTTTTGCCAGTTTTAATAATATGCCTAATGGGTGTTGAAATATTGGTTTTCGATTACCTGTCGTGAACCCATGTTACTATCGTGAGGTTCCTGAATCGTGGTACAGTGAAATCTATAACAAATTCTCTGACTCTGGAAGGCGAATCTTCTCGATCTTACGCTTATCATACGATCATGCCGCGAGTCTTCAGATATGAAGTTGTTACCCCGTGATGTACTTTTGGGGAGGTCAAAAGGGGTATATAGGAGTCTTTGGCATTTTAACTTGTCACGTAGAACTATTGTCTGCTTAGCAAAGCTAGACCCCTAACCAATATCCTACGCTAGCATAAAGAAACCTTTAGGTGGACGTCTGTCACATATATAGGGCGGCAATCATCAAACTTGAAAAAAGCAGTGATGGCCTTGAGGTTTGGGCGCACGGTCGAGAATCTCGACGGTCGCGGGTTCGAACCCCAGGCACACACCTCTGACTTTTCGAAGTTATGTGTGTATTCACATTGAATTATCACTTGCTTTAACGGTGAAGGAAAACATCGTGATAAAACCTGCACACCTAAGAGTTCTTAGAAATTTCTAAGGTGTGTAGTCCGCCAACCCGCACTAGGCCAGCGTGGTGGACTATGGCCTAAACCCTCTCAATGGTAGAGGAGACCCGTGCTCAGCAGTGGGCGTATATGGGTTGATGAAGAATCATCAAACTACTACTTCTGCACTTACTCATCTCAGCTCACCAGCCTATATACGTCCCACTGCTGGGTGCGGGCCTCCTCTACCATTGAGAGGGTTTAGGCCATAGTCCACCACGCTGGCCTAGCGCGGGTTGGCGAAGTACACACTTAAGAAATTACTAAGAACTTTTTAGGTGTGCAGGTTTCTTCTGCACCTTCTACGGTTCTTCAAACATGCAGAATCTTAACCCAACCATCATCGTTTCCCCCCAGCCGCGAGATCCAGGGCGGGCGCCCCCTGGTGGTGGCGTGCCGGCGCGTGGTGGTGGCGTGCGGCGGCGGCGACCGGCCCAACGTGCTGCGGAACGTGCCGCGCGCCATACACGACCTCGCCACCTTCGAGAGGGCGCTGCACTCGCTGCACGGTGAGGGAAAACATCACATTTTTTTGTAGGGGGTATAGGAGTAAAGGAACTGGTGTTGTTGGACAATCGTGTCTATGAACAAAAACAATAGCAGAGGATGAAGATTTAAGGAAAAAGCACATGATGTTAAGCAGTCAATATTGATCGTGGTTATACATAATAGGAGAGGAATCATCGGTGGATAGCTGGCCTTTAAGGAAAATATAGGGTTTTCTTGTGATAGGCCCAAAGTAGTGTCAATGTAGAAATATCTCAGAGAAATACTGATTTTATAAAGAGGCGCGAAGAAGGAAACGCCGTTTGAACATTTCATATAAGTAACATATATTTATCAATAAAACATTTGTTTATAATAATAGTGAAAAGTAGTTAAATATTATATTGTCATTATGATATCAACTTTTGGCGCTCAATAATTATAAAACTTAAATCTTTATTTGGCCACTAGATTTAAAAGCATTTTCATACATTGTATTACACAAAGTGTATATAGAGCGTGATAGAAAACTAAGACATAATATTTTTGGTGATTACGAACACATTGAGGAAAAAAAAAAAATTAAAAAATCTTTTAATTTTACGCTACGTACGCTTGGTAGGGGAACCTGTTGTACCTTGGTCACATTTTCTTTCAATGATTTAAAAAAAAGAAACGGTTATAACTATTGCGATTAAATAAATCTTATCTGTTAGACAAACTAATGTGGAATATAATATAAATTATACAAAAGCATAGGTCATCATTTTAACAGGTTTTACATGAACTAAAAAAAAATTGGAAAGTAGACCAAGGTACAACAGGGGTGATGTACCTTGGTCCAGCCTATGTTGTACCTTGGTCATAGTTAAAACTCATCAAATAAACTTGACACATAGCAAATATTTTTATTATTTCCAGCTTACACATGTCTATAAATATCTTTATAACTCATCTAATATCTATGACATATCAATTAACAAAATGTATATAAATAAAATCAGTATTTTTCGTAACGCCTAACTAAACATTTTAATTACATTAGCAACAAGTCTTTATTTTAAGAATTTCATTCGTTTCTTCAGATTAAGTTCCAGCATGAGGTTTGCTACATATGTATGTGCGTTCCTAAACAGAATTAACAAGAATCATTTGATGTTGGTACATTGACCATATGACCAAGGTACAGCTGTTTTACTATGGCCAAAGTACAACACCCCTACCCTTTTATGTTTATTCGCACATATAAATATGGACGTTATGATTAACTCAAATAAGCATACTACATTCTAAACTTGGCTAAAGTACTTGTTTAAATCTAAGAGTTTTAAAAATTTACGTAGTAAATAACAGAAGTAATGAAAGAAATGAAAAATATTAAATATCTTACTTTTTTGCAGCAAAAACTTAAAAATGATCTCCCATGTAAATTCGATGCAATGGCCGCCAGCAACTAACTTCATGTTGATTAGACTTGTAAAAGTTAACTTTACTATAGGCGAAAGAAACGAAAAAAAGGCGCGAACATTAAAAAAAAATGAGTGGCTCTAGGTACAACAGGGGCCAAGGTACAACAGGTTCCCCTACTTAGTGCCACGTGTCGTGTGTTGTTGTCGGTGCGTTGACCTCTAGCGCTGATTAAAATCTTATTCGGTTACCATTGCGTTGTTCAAAAAGAAGGAATAAAAGTTTTAACTTCACGGATATCAACGTATTGCCGTATCCGAATATGATGAATATGACCCCAAGGTCCTGTTTAACTGGTGACAAGTGGTGACAGTGGCGTGTGTGTGCAGGCGAGCAGAGCGTGTTGGTGGTGGGGTCGGGCGTGTCGGCGGCGGACGGCGTCGTGCTGTCCCGCGGCGCCGGCGCCCGCGCGCACCACCTGCACCGCGCGCCCGCACACGCGCTCGCCGCACTCGCGCCGCGCACCTACCCACACTACTGCCAGGTGATACGTCATGAGTCACGCACACACACACTACTCCCGGGTGATATACATCCTCATGAGTTACGCCCACCTACACTACTTCCAGGTGTTACATAATGAGTCACGACCACCCACACTACTCCCGGAAGTTTTCTATCACCTTAACTCAACATCATAAATTACATTTTATAACCCATAAAACCTCAATAAAAGGCATTCAAATTTAAATCCATCTCATTTCCTTACCAGGTGTACAAAATGATGTGCGACGGCCCGGCGGGACAGTATCCGAACTACACCTCGCACCCGGACCACGTGATCGTGGAAGTGACGCCGCTAGACTCCCCCCACGGACAAGAACCCACACTCCAGCCCAAACGGGTGAAACTACTCGACCTCAAGACAAACCTCACCACAGAAATAACAGTCTCCCTCATCGGAGTATTCATCGGATCCAAACCCGACCTATTCTTCCTCCAGAACAGCAACTCCGAGTGCACGTGCGACAAAATGAACAAAAGGAAAATGGAGGAAAAGCAGTGTTTCCTCAAAAACCACTGGTCGTACATAAAGTCCATGCTGGGGCAGAGCATACAGAGCTGCAAGTCCAGATATCTCAACTACACAGAAATTAACGGCAACGACGGGAAGTGTTTGGTGGAGGACTGCAACAAGAGGCCGGAGTGTCAGTGCAAGCTGATCCCGTACTTCGACAAGTGTCAGTGCGAGGTGGACCCATCAGATGGCGTGGGCTTCGGTGTGGATGAACTGAAGCCGGTGGAAAGCCGGTCCAATCCCGTGGCGGTGGATAAGAGTACCCACGAGGTGCGACGCATGCGCGGGGTGTATGCCCTGGGCCCACTCACGGGGGATAACTTTGTCCGCTTCATCCCGGGAGGGGCGCTGGCCTTAGTCTCGCATATACACAAGCAGCGCTGAATATCGGTTTTATAAAATAAATTATTTTTTATACGTCATGTTTTGTTTTTGAATTCTACCCTGATCTGAAATAGTTAGGTCTAATATTGATTAGGCTTTTGTAATTAGGCCTTAGATCAGGCTGGTGTATTGTGAATTACTAGTCTGAAGTTTTGGAGCCTCACAATTATTTTTCTTGATTATTGACAAAGACATCTTTAGAGTAATAAAAGTTTTGTCTGGCATGCTAACCTGCTACGAAAGATATATTGGTTGATTTACTTAGTCATGAAACACCTAACTATTATTTTTCCCAACAATAATTCTTCAATAAATACGATGTACATTTCAGAACATAGTGTCCCACAGAGGAATACAAAAATGAAACTACCCACAATTAGTCGCACTAATATAATTGGTAATAAAAAACAACAAACGTTAGCAACATAATATCATTAAATATATCACATGAGTAGACTCGAGTCACTGTATTCTACCGGCGTGCTTCATAAGACTGGTTCGCTTTCAACTTGCATTTGAGGACAAAAGAAATATATAGTCAAACAGGATTTTATGATGATGAGATAAAGAATTATTTTCGTATTTTTTAGTATGTACAGAAGATATATAAGATAGTTACTAGTTTGATGTCTACGCTACTATATCTCCGTCCTTCTATAATTATCAGATTTGATAAAAACTAAAATAATTGTCTTGACATATAGTCACTTAGAAATGTCCCTACCAATTTTAAATAAAAAAAATGTATTTATATGATAGTTCAAATCCAACATTTTACATGACCACTAAATGTACATAAATTGTAAAGTAAGAAGCTTTCAGTCAGTTATTTCTAAATTTGCACTTTCTTAATAAATACAAATAATAAAATATCTATTTACCATTCTATTGTCCTCAACTGCAATTGAGTTTCAGTGTTACATTGTGTGCTACATACTACGTTTCACGACACTCATTACATATGACTAACCGATACAATTCAAAATATATTTTATCTTAAAATATACATTTCAGATCACTCACATTTATACAACATTGCGTGAAAGCAATTCTATTGCTTTAATAATTATGAAGAAAATATTTTTGCGCCCTCTAGTGACAGAATTAGGAAACATTCAATAGAACTGCATCTACCCTCTCTTTTGTGTGCCTTTATTCCTAAAAGTATAGATAGAAAATAATAAATTTTAATCTAAGACGATATTACCAAGATTCATCCCGTCAAAGACCTTTCATTTCACAGTATTTTGTCGCTAACCTTTCCCTAGTTATGCCACTAAAGTACTAAATATTGTGCTTGTGATGTTTGGTTAGCACTGAATTAGACCTAGATTTGAGGTAGCCATTAAAGCTTCAAGCAATTGTGCAACCCAGCGTAATAATAACTGACAATTTTGAGGCCGGCTTTCGGGACCGTCATAGGCTTTACACATACATTACAACGATACATTGAGAAATATGTAAAGCTAAATGTATTTTCCTAGGGTCATCCAGATATTAAATCTAGACGGAATAAATTTCAAGAAACCACAGAGTGAGGGATGCATTCTAGACGGTTTTGCAGCGCTCTACACCGAAAAACGTTAATTTGACAGAAAAATGAGATAATTTCATGATAAACAATTCTTATATTGAGCTCTATGGACCTCTGAGCTATATAAAGGTTGCAAGATATTTGCAAAAAACTGATTTCCGTGACCTTTTGAGCTTTCTAACTTTTTTATTCAAATTCCACGTCGTAATAAAGGTGTATACAAAAATTCAGCTCACTAAGATTTTTTCCTGGAGATTTAACCTCAAATGACTGGACAAACTGTAATATCTGAATGAAGCTCATTGACAACCGTTTTACATTTCAGTATCTTTGTTTCACAATACATCAACTATTAAAATTGCATTAGCATTTGAAAGGCACTAAAATACGTCATTAGTTTTGCAAAATATTGCCTATAGGAGCTCTTTGCGCCACTCAAATCTTCATATTTAGCATGTTGCTTACAAAAAGAGAACTTGCATCAGTTCTAAAAAAACGTGTAAAATTATTTATCGGATTGCTAGTCGACACTTTTATGCCAGCCTTGGCTCGATCGAATATAAGTTGAAAAAAAAAAATACCAATTTATTTTTGTCATAATGCCCATTGGTAAAATAAAAATAGTTTGTGTTCTTTCATTACACAAAATATAACCAAGACCTTCATTTTTATTACATACATACATAACCTCACGCCCGTATTCCCTTAAAGGTAGGTAGAGGTGCGTTTCTGCACACACATTTCGCCAGGTATGTATCATTTCAAAATGCCACAAATAGGCTCGCCTATTGCCCTTTTCCAGGCACATTTCTAAAGCAAAAACACTTTACCCGACCTAGGAATTTAACCCAATGACCTCTAGACTTAATATCATTTTTTTTTAGAAATATATGTACCAGAATTGTAACATAAAATTTTTACCGCATATGGTCTTCAAATAAGCAACATACTAGAAGATTTGTCTAGCGCAAAGTATTGCTTTAGCTAAAACCAAGTGTAAATATAATTCATTAGTCTATACTGTTGAATCTAGCTTACATAATATCTTAATTTAAATTCTAAATATTGAGGAAATATTAACAGTATAGGGTATAATACTTATGTAAAGAACTTTTAGATATAAGCTTAAATTGTACCGTTTTCATCAACAATAAAGGTCTTTTTGGTTTTAAATTTAAGAAATGTAAGGGAGTTTTTTAATGAAACATTTTTTATTAATAAAACATTTAACAACTACATTATTTTGTGTTAATCCTGTTTTGAATAAGAATCGCTTTAAATTCACATATTTTTAGACAATTCAATTTACTATATCAAGTGTCTTCTTATTAGTGATGAAAACGAGTATGCATTTATTTCAAGAACCACATTAATATTTCATATAATTATTTTAATCATACCCTCATACATGTACAATTAGTAATTTTACTTTAGATGCCTGTGAAATAAAAGAAATACAATTCTTTTTATTTGTTATGTAATTTTCTAATAATTTAGGTTACTTAGCCTTAAAATATCTTCTTCTTCTTCTTCATCAACCCATATACGCCCACTGCTGAGCACGGGTCTCCTCTACCATTGAGAGAGTTTAGGCCATAGTCCGCCACGCTGGCCTAGTGCGGGTTGGCGGTTTAAAATATACAATATACTTAACGGCACTGAACATTTTCTTATTTTTTTATTATAATCACAAGATGCTAATAACATTTGCAACTAAAAATAAGAAGACAAGTATGAGGGTACGCCTAATCATAAATTTATCATAGCACATATCAAAAGATTCAGAACAAGTTATCTTTAAAGCTGTTTGTATACTTGTAAATTAACCATAGGCAGGACAAAAGGCAGATTGTAGCAGGAACAATAAAGAAGGAATCGAGAAAATTATTTACAATAGAGATTAGAATTGCTCTTGCATCATTCAAGCCAGATATTTTTATCATCATCACCATCACCCCAAATACTTCTTATTGAACTAAAGATATACTCTGAAAATTCTTAGGTGTGTAGTCCATCAACTCGGACCAGGCCACGGTGGTGGACTAAGGCCTAAACCCTCTCAATTGTAGCGCAGGACCTTAGTCTATAGGACATAATAATGATGATGATAATAGGTTTAAAAGGTCCAAATAGCAACTCTCAGTCATTCCATTGTCACATCAAAATACTGTAGAGTAAGCATTTGTACATATTTATGCGATATTCAGTTTCGTCAGAAAAACTTGAGTAAAACCTTACATCCTAGATTTTCATAAGCTACTTAGTTATAACATATATTTACAATGACCAAAGCTATCCTCTTAAAATATTAATCATACATACTTTCAAGCCTATTTATTGATGAAGGAAAACATCGTAAAGAAATCTTCTTCATCAACCCATATACGCCCACTGCTGAGCACGGGTCTCCTCTACCATTGAGAGGGTTTAGGCCATAGTCCACCACGCTGGCCTAGTGCGGGTTGGCGGACTACACACCTAAGAAATTCCTAAGAACTTTTTAGGTGTGCAGGATTCATCACGATGTTTTCCTTCACTGTTAAAGCAAGTGATAATTCAATTTGAATACACACATAACTTCGAAAAGTCAGAGGTGTGTGCCTGGGGTTCGAACCCGCGACCGCCGAGATTCTCGACCGCGCGCCTAAACCTCCAGGCCATCACTGCTAGATACCTAAAAAAGTATTAGAAATTTCATAGATGTGTAGTCCACCAACCCGCACTAGGCCAGCGTGGTGGACTAAGGCCCAAACTCTCTCAGTTGTAGAGGAGGCCCGTGCCCAGCAATGGAACTTCTATGGGCTGATGGTCATGATACACAAGCCTGTATCTTAGAAAGGGTTGGCAGAAATGAATATGTAAACTCATATTTATCCATCTGATAGTGAGTTGAGTTATTCCATTTCCTGACTCTGTAATAATATATTTTTGGTATTTCTTCATCCATTTTTGTTTATAAGAGGACGCCTTAGTCAATGTACTTGCAACTTGACAAAATATCAAACATCTTAGAATATTCATATTTTGTTATTCAAGTTATTTATATGAATAGAAATGTCTTGAGGGCTAAAAATCATAGTTAAATTTCTTATTTTGTTTAACTGTTTATAATAATTAGATCATACGTATAAAAAAAAAACTTTCAAAATAAGCCCTAAAAAAAATTGTCTACATTTCAACTACTTAAACACAGTAATAAATCAACAATGATATGTAGATGATTGTGATTAGCGAAAAATAAACCTACAGGGGTCGTGGGTCCCATGACCCCCCGCTAACTCCTACACTGGTGTTATATACCTTCATTACGCTTATCTTAAATTAGTAAAGCCAAATTTGTGAAAAAAATATACTCTCTTATTTATGAATGGAATACTATCGTTGAGGTAGAAGATCGAAGTATTTAAGTATAAAGTATCTTTAGATATACTAGAAAACAATCGATTATTCAGTAGAGATGTCGTAGGTATATCGATATATTTTATCGATTTAGTGATGCATCAATAAGTTTTGGTGTTACTTTATTAGTATGTAACTCAATATTAATATTTGTAATGATTTCTATTCTTCTCAGTTTTTTTTTTATTCTAGAGGATTACAGAATGCTGACTATGAAGTTATTTAGGCAATATGAAGTTCGTTTTACATACATTAGAATAAGTATTGGGAAGTTGTATAAAGAACTTTATATTTAAATACTATTCTAACTAATTTCTTTACATCGAGTCTATCTACCTGCTAATCAGATTTCACTACGAACATTCATGGCAGAATTTAATACGAATTTTAATGAAAGAAGTGACTATTGCCCATTTGTAAAATTATTCTAGATGGAAATAAAAAATTTGATATTTGTATCATAAGTCAGTAGATCACGAAATTTATAAGGACACCAAATAACTTAATGATGATTACTTATGATTTATAGACTTTGTGTGTGGTCAATTCCTTTGAAATTTGCTCAGCCGTTCCTGAATTTAATGAAATATACAGACTCAAGTTAGATTTTTAAGATTCGGTTATTCTATGTACTTAATTTAAAATTTATTCATTAAGAATTAATGAGAATGTCAAATTTATAAAAAAAGTATATAAAATAACATTATAAATGTATTTTGCACGTCAAAGCTATTTTTGTAAAGTAATATAAAATATAAAGAAGCAAAAAATCTGTAAATAAGTAAATTTCAATTCACTCCGAATTTGAGGTGAATAGAGAAAAATGTCATACTTAATTACTATTTCAACTATTATTGCTTTGTAAAAATCACTGCGATAAGCGTAATAATTAATAATGTACTATTAACAATAATAATCGAGTTTCACTCGTAAATAAATAGAACGAATATACAAATAATGTAAACAGTTAAAAAACATGATGTCATACAAAAATTCAATATTTTCAACATACTGACGAAATTAATAACGAGCTTAAGAACTTTTCTCCCTACAGCAAACAGTGTTTCGAAACCTTTTTTAGGCTATGCCCCATATTAACATTTCAATAATTTGTTTTTACTTTTACTTGTATTTACTATGTACTTTATTTTTACCTTTTAAAAATTATTACCACACATATACAGGGTGTATTTAGACCGTGATCGAAAACTGAGGCAGGTAATAGCGAGGGTGATCACAAACCCAGTGGCGATATTAAAAATCGCGACAAAAAATAAAAATTTTGACGTTTTCCATACAACCATCGGTGTTAAAAATATGTGGTTTGTATGGAAAACCTCAAAAATTGTATTGTTTGTCGGGATTTTCTTTAATGCCAGGGGGTTTGTAATTACTATCGCTATTACCTGCCTCAGTTTTCGATCACGGTCTAAATACACCCTGTATGTTGCCACCAATTCATGTAGAGTCAATTTTAAAATTGCCCCCTTTAACTATCGAATCGTCCCCTGTGGGGCGTGGGCCTTACTTTGGGAAACACTGACCTATAGGGATTACATTTTTATTTAGAGACCTTGAGGTCTTCTTCAAAGCCGAGCATCGATAAACCAAGCTGACTTAACATGTAAAAAATGTATGTATGTATTCAGTAAGTATGTTTGTGTTGTCCTATTATGGTATTTTTTATGGGCCTTGAGGTCCTCAAAACCCACAAACTTCTAAAAAAAATATGTATGAGTCAGTACAGATGCGAGTACCACACGAAGCAGCCGAGCAGCGAGTCCTAAGGAGAGCTCTCGTCGTCCACCTCCGCGATCACCGCGTCGCTCTCCCAACGAGACCGCTCCGCCAACAGGGCTTCCAGGGTCTGGAATCATGAACAGCATATATAGTCTCGGTTCCATTCCCCGGAGGGATAGAAGTGGCATTTCTACACCTAAATATTGCCAGGCATCAGTTCGTATTGCCGTCTTTTAGGCACATTTTCGGTTTAGGCACGCGGTCGCGAATATGGGCGATCGCGGGTTCGAACCTCTGACTTTTCGAAGTTACGTGTGAATTGAATAATCACTTGCTCTAACGGTGAAGGAAATCATCGTGATAAAATCTACACACCTAAAAAGTTCTTAGGAATTTATTAACTAAACCTTCTCAATAATAGAGGAGAACCGTGTCCAACAGTGTCATGTTTATATTGTGTTGATTATGGGCAAAAAACCAGTAACATTTTGCTTGACACGGGAATCGAACCCTCTAAATCACAGGGCACATAATTAAGCAAATAATAAAATTTATGTCATTGATCTCTAAATTATTTAACTCGCAACCCCTAGTTTCAAAGTCTGGTGATAAAAGCGACATATTTAAGACAAATAAGTCTCACCTCTGGTTTGTCTATGACAATGATTCTGTTCTCGACTTTAGGCGCCAGGTCACAGGACTGCTGTTCTAGATCGTCTAGGGACGCTCGACGGGTTAGCCTGAAAATTAAAATATTAAAATTTTATACAGATTGTCTAAAATTAACATTAATATTGTATCAAATGTAAATTATATTTTATGTATATTGTGTCATTATAGGGGTAGGCAGAGAATTTTCTCATACTTTTGATCATTCAAATCTTACTGTCATAAAGTACGTAATTTTTCTTTAATAATATTTATTATTAGAGATGGGCCGAGTACTCGGTTGATACTCGGTACTCGGCGTACTCGGCGGGTTTTTTGATACTCGTACTCGGCCGAATAACTCGGTTTGAATGCCGAGTATACTCTGTTTAAGAAATGCAATATATTTCGGTAGATATCATTTAAACAACAGTCATCATCATCATCATTAGCCAATGGAAGTCCACTGCTGGACATAGGCCTCCCCCAATGACTTCCACCGGGTGTGGTCGGAAGCCTCCTGCAGCCAGCGACGTCCCGCGACCTTGACAAGGTCGTGAACAGGGTGGTAAAATTTGAAATCACTGAATTTAAGGGATGTATTAAACATTTTATAAATTCCATAAATATTATTTTATTTAATTTCGTAAACAACTGTGTTAATCAAAAATTATTTAGAAATTTAGGAAATCTTTGAAAATCTCAATTAATGAAATCAAAATAATAGTACGTAATAAAAATAATTAATATTTCAAATTGGATAAAGCTAAGTTATGATGCAGTGATGGCCTAGAGGTTTGGGCGCGCGGTCGAGAATCTCGACGGTCGCGGGTTCGAACCCCAGGCACACACCTCTGACTTTTCGAAGTTATGTGTGTATCACACATTGAATTATCACTTGCTTTAACAGTGAAGGAAAAAGATCGTGATAAAACCTGCACACCTAAGAGTTCTTAGGAATTTCTTAGGTGTGTAGTCCGCCAACTCGCACTAGACCAGCGTGGTGGACTATGGCCTAAACCAGGGGTTCCCAAACTTATGTACACTATGACGCCCTATATGATAATTATTTTTCTTGCGACGCAAGTCATCAAAACTACCTAATTTACTGGAAATAAAAACAGCATTAGTTAGCGTAATATGAGGTTATAAAAAAAATACGGACAGCAAATGTTTGCCGATCGCCTCGCGATGCCCCTCGGATGTTGCCGCGACGTCCCAGGGCGTCGCGACGCACAGTTTGGGAAGCCCTGGCCTAAACCCTCTCAATGGGAGAGGAGACCCATGCTCAGCAGTGGGCGTATATGGGTTGATGATGAAGTTATGATGCAGGAACACAAGCCTCGCTGCACGTTCTGGTAACAGCCTATTCCTCTATTCTTCGTAGACGTTACCGGCCTCCGAAAACAGGCTATTTAAATTCTAATGTACCACGCGCGAATTGGAAATTTAATTGAACCGAGTTACTCGGCCGAGTACTCGGTTGAAAAAAAAATGAACCGAGTAAAACTCGGTACTCGTTACTCGGCAAAAGTGTAACTCGGCGCATCTCTATTTATTATTATCTAACAAAGGTGATGTTGATGATGATGATGGTTATTATAATGATGACGATGGTGATACCAATGATAATAATGAATATTTTAATAATGATCAAAACATTATTCTGCTCCATATTCCCTATATATAAATGACTAGCTTTTGCTCGCGACTCCGTCCGCGTAGACTACAGGGTTAAGTTCAGAAAGAAAATAAGTTGTAGTCTATTTTACTTCTCTGAGTCCTATTTATGTCCATACCAAAAATCATACAATTTGGTCAAATTGTATAAACGTGAAACCGTAACTCGTCGGTCGGCGCCTTGTGCATAATTATTGCGCGCTTGATCAATATTTTAAAACTGCAATATCTTGTAAGATACTCAGTGAAATCAAATGATGTAAAGGGCAATTTTATTTAATATTAAATACTTGTAATGAATAACGTATTTATTTGGATAAGGATTAATATCATATTTATAAAACACCTTCACAAATAAAAGTTTATTTTAAAATAAATTTGGTTAGGATAAAAACCCTTATAGTGAGCCAACCTTAAAGAATAGACATATGCTGTCGCGGACTTTTTTTAGAACTTTTAAAGAGGAACAATTTTCTCATACATTATTTTAGCGAAACTTTAACTGTTTCCGCAGCGCACGCCGCGGAAGTTCACACAAAGGAAAATATTTCACCGATTTTGAAACATTTTTTATTGCTGCTCCGCTCCTATTAGTCGTAGCGTGATGTTATCTAGTCTATAGCCTTCCTCGATAAAAGTGCTATCTCACAGTGAAAGAATTTTTCAAATCGGACCAGTAGTTCCTGAGATCCTAGCGCTCAAACAAACAAACAAACTCTTCAGCTCTATAATATTAGTATAGATATAGATTGTATACCTGTGGTGCGTGGGGTGTGCATGCGGCGCGGGGGTGGCGGGTTCGAGTGCCGCGGAGGACGCCCGGCGCAGGGGAGGGGGGCCGTCCAACTCGCTGCCGTCCAACATCTTCACCAGGCTGTGTCTGTAGACAGAGGAATAGACATTTATTTATGTATAGTTTATACATACCTGTTGTAAAGGACGGCTTAATGTTTCAGGCATTTGAAGCAGAAAGAATATTTAGATACAATACATAATTTATTACAAATAAAATAGGCTCTAATAGGTCGAATGTGCTACACTTAAACACGAGAAAATGTAGGCAATGGTTGGTTCTAGGCCAAGGTCAGGGGAGTGTCATGTCCCTCCCCTGGCCGTGTGTATCTACCCTGTGCAGAATACATGTGATGACATGTCCCTCCCCTGGCCGTTAGTATCTACCCTGGCAGAGTGCATGTGATTCCTGTGGCCTGTACATTACCTCCTGCTAAGCGTGACGAGCGACTGGCGATGTTTGGACGGCTTGGCCTTGCCGGTGCGCACGCGGATCGCCGCGAAGTGGTTCTGTACAGCCATGCCGATCTCGGGGCACATGTCTTCCGATATCTGGAAATACAGCATTATACAACTATGGTTTTTAATTTAATTTAATAAAGGAGGTTATCAATTTGTCTTTATGGTTTTTTATGTTTTTCAAAGCAGTGATTCTATTTTTATTACATTATTTATATTATAGAAATACATTTCAACACTTTTAGGGTAGTGTTATTTCATGGTGGTGCTGATGATTGTTATTCCGATGATGATGCTATAGGCGATGATTGCGACGATGATGATGATGATAATGCTAATGATGATTTTCTGATGACAAAATATTTACACCAACAAACTTTACATTCAACACAATAACTACGTGCAGGTACTAACTAGTATGGGACACTTGCGCAGCATGTGGTACCCGTCGTTCCCGGCGTGCAGGTACTGCTTGACGGCGAGGCGGTACCGGTGCGCGGGCGCCAGGTACTCACCAGTATGGGACACTTGCGCAGCATGTGGTACCCGTCGTTCCCGGCGTGCAGGTACTGCTTGACGGCGAGGCGGTACCGGTGCGCGGGCGCCAGGTACTCACCAGTATGGGACACTTGCGCAGCATGTGGTACCCGTCGTTCCCGGCGTGCAGGTACTGCTTGACGGCGAGGCGGTACCGGTGCGCGGGCGCCAGGTACTCACCAGTATGGGACACTTGCGCAGCATGTGGTACCCGTCGTTCCCGGCGTGCAGGTACTGCTTGACGGCGAGGCGGTACCGGTGCGCGGGCGCCAGGTACTCACCAGTATGGGACACTTGCGCAGCATGTGGTACCCGTCGTTCCCGGCGTGCAGGTACTGCTTGACGGCGAGGCGGTACCGGTGCGCGGGCGCCAGGTACTCGTCGCCCACCTTCACCACGCGGGGGGGGACGCGAGCGCCCGGGGGGAGACTGGGGTCGAACGCGAACGACATGCCCGCCACCTGGGGAGTATGGGGGGGGTCAACTAGGTACTGAGTAAGGGTGGAGCTACTGTTTAACTTTAATAATATATATCTTTCGTTGTGATACCCTCGAGGTTTAGGCAAGCGGTCGAGAATCTCGACGATCACGTTAAACCCACCGGCACATATCTATACCTTTTTGCACTTATGTGCGTATTCACAATGAATTATCACTTGCTTTAAAGGTGAGGAAAACATCGTGAGGAAACTTGCACACCTAAGAGTTGTTTGGATTTTTTTGGTTGTGTGGTCCGCCAACCCGCACTAGGCTAGCGTGGTGGACTATGGCCTAAAACGTCTCAATGGTAGAGGAGGCCCGTGCCCAGCATTGGGACGAATACGAGCCGTTAATGAAACTTAGGTAGAACTTTATCTCACGATACTACGATTAACGATTTTAACTGCACTTCCTATAATGACCAAATTTTTAACTAATTCCACAAATACCCACAAATACCTATACTAGACACAATATCGACAAAATACCTGCGGAAACCTGCCCTCCAGGCTCGGATACTTGGACACTGCGTTTTCCAGGACCTGCAGGAGTATCTCCCCCGTGATCTCCACCACTACCAACGGTTCCCGCATGGGGATGATGGTGGATAGGTCTCGAAGGGTAAAATCTCCGGCTGGGTGAACCTGGGGATAAAAAAAAATTAAAGTTATAAAATTGTCTTTATTTCTTCTTTTATACAAAGTGTATTCAGACCGTGTTCGAAAATTAGGCAGGTAATAGATAAAGTTATAACTAACTCCTTGGCAAATACAAACCTTAATTAAATTGCTTACAATTAACAATTGATCGCATATTGTATCATTTTCGAGAAGAAATATATCCAAATCTATAACATTTACATTTCAACAGGTATACAATGCGCATGCGTTCGAGTACATCGCATTCGTTATAGCTACGTTAGCTAGCTACGTACTATTCCCGTTCCCCAGGAACGTTGAATGTTCAACGCAACGTGGCTTTTGTTACCCCATCCACGGTTGCGTTAAACGTTTAACCCAACAGTGTTTATACCCCACCCATAGTTGCGTTAAACGGTTAACGCAACCTTGAAAATTGTATTAGGAATTTCACTTTTTTTTGTAGGTGCAGTTAACTATGTTAGGGTGCATCTATTCAGATCTGAATAAACAAAAATATAGTTTTTTTGAACTGTAGTTCGTCCTATACCTGGTCAGACCGGAAGGTCCCCGAGTTGAGTAGGACGAGGTCGGCCCCGGTGGCGGCGAGCAGGATGTCGCACAGCCAGTTGCCCAGGTTGCACTCCTGGCGGCGGATGCAGGAGAAGCGCCCCTCCAGAGGGACGCACACCTTGCCCAATACTTCGTCCATCTTGCCCTCGATCATCGCTGGGGATAAAAAAAAAATATTTTTTTTCAAATTTTGACAAGCTAAAGTCAGTTGTATTATGAGAAGCAAGAGCGAATTGGGCTTTGGCGCCAAGGGGCATAGGGAAGGCACATAATCGTTGTCAAGTCACTAGAACTTAATTTTGATGATAACAGATACAGGTAATGCTGTGCTCCACGATGCCAAAGATAGGAACAGATGGCGCAGCATATTAAGGAAGACTACTGTTGGTGCAGGGGATCACGACTAGGGTTTGCAATCCCGCACCATTTTTTTTCCCGCGGGAAATTTGCGGGAAAATTGCCTTTCCCGCGGGAATTCCCGCAAAGATTCAAAAATGCAAAAATAAGCATATAGTAAATCTATATTACCTGTACATTAGTTATACTATATTAAAAAAATAATAATAGAGACATTCATAAATTTATCTAATAGAAAAAGTACTTTTTCATAGTTCTTATGAGGTAAGGTAGCGGGTTTGCAATCCCGTATTCCGCGTTCCTACATTCCTAAATAATAAATAGTAACCTAAACAGTAATTAAACCCTCGAGGTATAGGCGCGGTCGAGTATCTGGACGATTGCAGGTCCAAACCCCGAGCACACACGACTGACTTTTCCAAGTTACCTATGTATGTGTGTATTCACAATTTAACCGTAAAGGAAAACATCGTGAGGAAACCTGCACAAAACCAAACTAAAACTAAACCAAACTATTTCGCAAACCATCGTGGTGGTTAAGACCTATACTCTCAATGGTAAAGGCAACCTGTGCCTAGGCGTGGAATGTTTATAGGCTGATGATGATGATGAACCTAACCTAAATAATTGTTACTACCATTCAGTTATTTATATACTCAGCCTATCGCCGTCTTTTTTTTTCATCATCATCATCATCATCATCATATCAGCCATTAGTGGTCCACTGCTGGACATAGGCCTCCCCCAATGACTTCCACCGGGAACGGTCGGAAGCCGCCTGCAGCCAGCGACGTCCCGCGACCTTGACAAGGTCGTCGGACCACCTTGTCGGGGGACGTCCCACGCTGCGCTTGCCAGTACGTGGCCTCCACTGGAGAACTTTCTGGCCCCATCGGCCATCAGTTCTCCGCGCCATGTGGCCGGCCCATTGCCACTTCAACGAGCTAATCCGTTGGGCTATGTCGGTTACTTTAGTTCTCCTACGGATCTCCTCATTTCTGATTCGATCACGTAGGGAAACCCCGAGCATAGCCCTCTCCATAGCTCGTTGAGTGACCCTGAGCCGTCCCATGACGCCTTTAGTGAGAGGCCACGTCTCAGTGCCGTAAGTCATCACTGGTAACACACAACTATTGAAGACTTTTGTCTTCAGGCACTGAGGTATTTTGGACGAGAAGACGTCTCCTAACTTTCCGAACGCTGCCCAACCGAGTTGGATTCGACGATTGACCTCTCTCTCGAAGTTGGACCTGCCTAACCGGACCACTTGTCCCAAATAGACATATTCGTCTACAACTTCGAGAGTCGAGCCCCCAACTGCGATTGGGGTGGGCACAACATGGACATTCGACATGATTTTCGTCTTGTCCATGTTCATTTTAAGACCCACCTGTTGGGAGACTCGATTGAGGTCTTCGAGCATAGTGCTAAGGTCCTCCAGCGATTCTGCCATGACTACAATATCGTCGGCAAACCGAAGGTGTGTGATATACTCGCCGTTGATGTTGATGCCGAATCCTTTCCACTCCAAGAGCTTGAAGGCGTTTTCCAGCGCGGCAGTAAACAGTTTCGGAGATATAACATCTCCCTGTCTCACGCCTCTCTGTAGTGGAATAGCCTTCGTGCTCTGATCTTGTACTCGGACCGACATGGTGGCGTTGCTGTATATGCTTTTCAACACCTCGATGTACCGACAGTCAATGTGGCACCGCTGGAGAGACTCTAGCACCGCCCACGTCTCGATCGAATCAAAGGCTTTCTCATAGTCCACAAACGCTAAACAAAGCGGCAAGTTGTATTCCTCGGTTTTCTGGATAACTTGCCGAAGCGTATGGATGTGGTCTATGGTGCTAAAGCCTTTTCGGAAACCAGCTTGTTCGGGCGGCTGGAAGTCATCAAACCTGTGTTCGAGACGATTTGTGATGACCCTCGAAAACAACTTATAGACATGGCTCAGGAGCGAGATGGGCCTGTAATTCTTCAGCAAGGTGTTGTCACCTTTTTTGAAGAACAGTACCACCACGCTCCTGCTCCATGCCTCTGGCGTTGAGCCCTCGAGGAGAACGGAATTGAAGAGCCTCTGAAGGACTTTAAGTACCGGCGTTCCGCCCGCTTTCAGAAGCTCTGAAGTGATTCCGTCCTCACCCGGCGCCTTGTTGTTCTTAAGTTGTTTCAGGGCCATCTCAATCTCACACAGGCTGATGTCCGGGATATCATCGCTGAAGTGGCGGATCAACTCGGCTCTCGGGTCTTCGGCCGAGCGAACAGCGGGCTTGGCAACCGAGGTGTAAAGCTGTCCGTAGAACCTCTCGATCTCCCTTAAAACCTCTGCCCTCGTCGACACTACGCGGCCGCCCTCCGTCTTCAGCCTAGACAACTGTCTTTGCCCAATAGACAAGTCTCTTGCAAACACTTTGGAGCCTCCGTTCCGCTCTATTGTCTCTTTAATGCTCACAGTATTGTGAGCACGGACATCGTGTCGCAAGGACTTCCAGATCCGTCTATTGAGCTGACGATATGCTTCGGCATCCTCGGAAGACTGCAGCGCCATAGATCGACGTTCGGCCATAAGGTCAAGAGTGTGGACCGAGAGTTTCTGTGGTCTATCTCTACGGCGAGGTCTAAAATGCTTAGATCCCACCGCATGGACAGCTTCTACCAAACCGCTGTTTAACTCGTCCACGGCAAGGTTTTCTTCCAGGCACTCGAAGCGATTTTTCAGCTCGAGTTGAAAGCTCTCGGGGTTTTGGATATGGGCGCGAGTAGGTCGTAGCGTAGACTTCATCAAGCGACGTCTTTCTACTTGGACGTTGATATTCAATGAGCCTCTAACCATTCGGTGATCGCTACCGGTTTTCACCCTGTTGATCACAGAGACATCACTGAATATCCGTCGTTTCGTCGTCAAGATGAAATCTATCTCATTTCTCGTGGAACCATCAGGGCTCAGCCAGGTCCATTTCCTGTGAGGCGGCTTCTGGAAGAAAGAGTTCATCGCAAAGAGTCCCTCTTTCTCCAGGAATTCAGCCAGCCTCTGACCCCTGGGGTTCCGTTGCCCATGTCCAAATTGCCCCACTTTCAACTCCGCATCGCTTCTCATGCCCAACTTTGCGTTAAAGTCTCCCATAACAACATTGAAGTAGGTTTTAGAAGTATGTATGGCCCGACTTATGTCCTCATACATCTCCTCTACTTCTTCATCTGGGTGTGTCGAGGTCGGCGCGTATACCTGTATGACCTTCAACGAATATCTTTTGGATATTCTGAGTATCAGGTACACTACCCTGCTCGACACACTTTCGATGGATACGATGTTGTTAATGAGAGACCTGCGGACGAGAAATCCGACACCTCCTCTGGACTGTTGGTCGTCCCCCCGGTAGAAGAGCAGGTTACCGGACTTGAGGGTTATCGTGTCCTCCCCAATCCTGCGGACTTCCGACAACCCCAGAATGTCCCAGTGTAACCCGCTCAATTCTTCTTCCAGTTCGACAATCTTCTCGTCTGTCCTCAACGTGCGTATGTTGTGTGTTACCAGGGCCAGTCGTCGTCGGGGGTGGTAGCCGGGGCCAACCCGGGGATTCTTAGCACCCCCCGCCCCACCGTTACCATGGCCGCTACCGTAGCCAGGAATAGTGGGGCTGCCGGGGACTGGGGGCCTGGTCCTAGTCTCGATCATGAGGCGGATATTGCCGATACTCGCCACGCTTGGCAGGCGGGTTGGCGAGCGCAGTAGGGGAAGCGCATTGATGACGCTGCTGCCCGTCATCAAGCGGGGGGAAGGGAATAGTGAATGAGAGAGGAGGCTATGGGAGAGGAAAGTATGGTCTGTAGGAGTGGATACTGCAGTCACGGAAGGGAAAGTTGATAGTGACTGCAGCAGCTCGGGGGCCGAGGTCGCGTACTCGTAGCACCTATTCTAGGGCAGACCATGACCACTAGATAGGAGCATCCCTGACCTGACCTTTCATGAGTATAGACCAATGCAATTTGAGATCATATAATATCATTAGTGATTTGCCACTAAGCAGATGCCATAGACGAATATCTACGTATTATAATCAATAATCAAATATTATAATCCTAAGGGTCGATATTATGAATATTATATTCGAGCCTCGAGGCAATAAAATGTCTGTAGAATAATATCTGTTCGGCAGCCGCTGCCAACTTTGTTCTTACCAAAACTACGTGGTATACAACTGTTTTTCTTCCGCTAAGAAGCATTGTAGGTACATTGTTGAAAAAAATATTAAATATTTTGTGATGAACTATTTTTTTGCGTTACTACTGCTATATTTGAAAATCATTATACGGTACCACAAACGATAGATTAGTGAAAGATAAAATTAAGATCCTAGTGTAATATTGTGTCTTGTGAATTAAAATATGCTTGCATATTATTTGCTTCTTCTATGACTGTTAGGTGTATACATTTTATTCTAATCTAAAACGTGGTGTCAGTTGTATTATGCATTTTAGGCCAACAATTATCGATTTTAGTATATTGTATCGTTTTAGAAACACAATCACAATGAAATAGATTTTAGCGATGTCAAATCGTCGTGCTTTCAAAGCAAACGTTTTAACACAGATTAAATCCAATTATAATATGTAATGACAAACTTTTTTTTTATCTTTGTTCAATATGTCTTTTTTTTTGCCTGGGGAAAACTACTACTAACCAGCAGGATATGTCAGACTTTTACCGATTAAAAACCCCATGGTTCTCGGTTACCGCGTGCAAAGGTCACCGGGATCTCGAGAAGAACACATACCGGTAATCCTTCTTGCGGTTTGATTATATGCTCTACACATATAAATTTCTAAAAATTCATTCTCTTAAGTCTTAACTTGCTCGAAACCGATTAGAGGTTACAGCGCTAATTTGTCGGCCTCTTCGTCTACGAGTGGGATCGACTTTTTCACGATCCCTCTCTGCAGCCTCTTTCTTTGCCATGACAGCCTCGCAAAGCCTATCGCCGTCTACCGCTGAACGTAGACCTCTCCAAAAAAGCGTCAACCATCCTGATCTTGAGGGACTCTTATCCATCCGTTACCCGGTTAATTGTTACCTACTGTTGAGTTATTTACTTTATCGATAATTTACTGCATCGATTTCTGCTAATTACATTGTGCAATAAATAAACGAACAAAACTTGTAGTAGCCTGTTGTAAAGTGTCACTTTAATTGGAAACTGTCACTTTTTTCTAACAGAATAAACAAACCGCCGCACATTTCAATCTTTTATTCCGTTCGATCGATACTGTCCGATGCGCCCGCACTGTTGGGATGGAGCTAATAGGCCGCCAGTGGTAGCTGAATTACCTTGCCGAGTCATAAAATTTCCGCGCGGAATTCCCGCACATTTGCGGGAATTCCGCAGGACTTAAAAATGTGCGGGATCCCGCGGGAATGCGGGAACGCGGAATGCGGGATTGCAAACCCTAATCACGACCCTCAGCAATGAGGTGAACGACACGAGGAGAAAAGGAGATACAGGTAAAAATTTGGTATTTTATAAATGTATGTAAGGACTGTATTTAAAAATACAGACGAATAATGCGTTTGTAAACAAAAATGTTTAACAATTTTAATTAGGCGTGAGATTGCAAAACACGTGTTTAAAAAAGGTTTAATTGTCAGATAAGCAGGGTTGGGCAGTATTTTAATTACTTGTAATTAAAATACGTAATTGAAATACAAATACGTATTTTGTATTTGTATTTCAAATACCTGACGCCGAGGTATTTTGTAATTAGTATTTTAAATACTTGAGGCTTTAAAATACATTAATCTTAAAATACAATTAACCACCATGAGTGCAATAGTGGTAAGTGGCGAGAAACGGCATAATCCTCTCAATGAGTGAAACTAGGACCAGGCCTCCAGTGCCCGACAGCCCCACTATTCCTGGTTATGGTAGCGGCCATGGTAAGAGCGGGGCAGGGGGTGCTAAGAATCCCCGGGTTGGCCCCGGCTACCACACCCAACGACGGCTGGCCATGGTTACACACAACATACGCATTTTGAGGACAAACGAGAAGATTGTTGATTGAATTGAGTGGATAACACTGGGACATACTGGGGTCGTCGGAAGTCCGAAAGATCGAGGAGGACATGACAACCCTGAAGTCCGGTATCCCGAGGAGGAGTCGGATTTCTCATCCACAGGTCTCTCATTAACAACATCGTATCCAATGAAAGTGTGTCGAACAAGGCAGTGTACCTCATACTCAGAATATCCAAAAGAGCTCTCGACTTCAGACACAAGTTGTGACCGTCTTTCCCCAACGGTACTCCAAGGGTCATTCTGTTGGCCGATGTATCGCGCGTCACTCGTATTATCATCTGCATAGCAATGCATGCTTTCGATAGACATCATGTCATTGATATGCAGGATGAAGAGTGTCGGCAATAGCACCGACCTTGAGGAACGCCAGCATTAATGGTCATGGTCTCGGAGCAACAGCCGTCAACGACGACCTTAATGCTTCGACCATCCAAAAAGCTGGCGATCCACTTGCAGAGTTTCTCGGGGATCCCATATGCTGGAAGCTTCGCCAGAAGGGCGCCGTGCCACACTCGATCGAACGCCTTCGCAATGTCTAGGCCGACGGCAATAGCCTTACCCCCACTCTCCAAGGCCTCCGCCCAGCGGTGCGTGAGGTACACAAGAAGATCGCCAGCTGACCGACCGTGTCGAAAGCCATATTGACGGTCGTTAATCAGCTGGCGATCCTCAAGGTACCTCAGGATCTGAGTATTAATAACTTGCTCCATGATTTTGGAGAGAAGGGATGTGACCGCTATCGAAAGGGGGGGGGGGGGGCGCTGCAGGGGGCTTCCGACCGATCCCGGTGGAAGTCATTGGGAGAGACCTATGTCCAGCAGTGGACTTCAATAAGCTAATGATAATGATGATGAATCTTTTTTTCCTTATCTTTCCAAACCATGCAGATTACTTATTAAGTATTTTGTAATTTGTATTTAGTATTTTAATTACAAATAGCTAAAATACTGTATTTTGTATTTTATATTTCAAATACCTTACTTCAAAGTATTTTGTATTTCGTATTTTAATTACTTGTGATAAAGTATTTTGTATTTTGTATTTCAATATGTAGCATGTATTTTGCCCAGCCCTGCAGATAAGGCAATCTTTTTGGATATTTCCTTTTTTAACTTGTCAAAATTAAAAGAAAGTTATTCAACGTTGTATCTTGTGACAATTTTTTAATATTTCGATTTCGATACTTTCAATATATTCCATCAATTTTATCGATAAAAACCTATCGATAACTTACCGGAGTACTTCTCAACTTTGCCCTTGAGCACCTCGTCTTCAGCATAGGAGCTGGTGACGTGGACGTCGGCGATATCCACCTTCGGACCCTCGGCCTCGAACGTGATGCTGATCTTGGAGAACTGGCGGAAGTCGGTGCCGCTCTTCACTATGTACTTGTTGTTCACCTGCGAATGTCGATATCGATAGTTTATTTAGCATATGACGTAATAACGATACGATGTCTATTTAGATTTTAGTATTTTATAAGAAGTATGTGAAGCAGTGATGGCCTCGAGGTTTAGGCGCGCGGTCGAGAATCTCGGCGGTCGCGGGTTCGAACCCCAGGCACACACCTCTGACTTTTCGAAGTTATGTGTGTATTCAAAATTGAATTACCACTTGCTTTAACGGTGAAGGAAAACATCGTGATACAACCTGCACACCTAACAGTTCTTAGGAATTTATTAGGTGTGTAGTCCGCCAACCCGCACTAGGCCAGCGTGGTGGACTAAAACCCTCTCAATGGAGAGGAGACCCGTGCTCAGCAGAGGCGTATATGGGTTGATGAAGAAGAAGAAGATAACAAGTATTACTGAGCTGAGTATCGATTTTGTTTAACTAATATGCATGTTAATTTTATTAGATTTTTATTACTGTTTTTATTTAAAGCCTAATTAAGCTGTCGTTTAAATTCGTTGTCGATTTTCTGCTAATTTCAAGTCGAATAAAAAAAACAGACTTTGATTCTCTGCTTCTCTATAAACTTCAGGTATGATAAATGATACATTCTTCTTTTTATTTTCCTAATAGGACGGTACTCTTAGAAATCGATTAAAATTTCATCATCATCATCATCAGCCCCTATACGTCCCACTGCTGGGTCCGAGCTTCCCCTACAACTTGAAAGGGGAAAATGTACCTTACATTAAGTTCAGTTTATCATAAACTTTTGGACTTTATATACTGATGTAACTAAACTTGACTAGAATCAATATATTTACCTCCAGAACCTCGTAGACGTGGTCATGTCCTCCCAATATGAGGTCGATGTCGTTGCAGCCCTCCGCCAGCTTGACGTCGTTGGGAGTGCGCATGTGAGTCAGGGCGATCACGTACTCGCAGCCCTGCAGACAAAATACTCTATTACACTGAGTCTAAAATGTCTCCTGCAGACCCCACCTCACTATGTATCACATTGAGTCTAAAGTCTCTCTTATACATCCCCCTCACTCTTTATCACACCTAATCTAAAATCTCTACTTTAGACCTTCCCCCTCACTCTTTATCACATACATAAACTTACCCCCATATTCCCCGATGGGGTAGGCAGAGGCGCATTTCTACACCCACATTTCGCTAGGTATGTATCAGTCCCACGTAATATGTGGCGAGAGTATCCCCGTTTTTCGGGCACATTTCCAGACTCTCTGAGTATTTCCGAATGGAAAAACCCAATAACACTACCCACCTGGGAATCGAACCCAGGACCTCTAGATAGCAAGGCACATACTTGATCTAATGTTAACAGGACATTTACAGAACACTTGAATGACACTAGAAATGTAAGCATACCGAACGTGGCGAAGCTACGATTAGATGATCGTACAAGTTTGACACGACCGCCCCTTAGTAATTCTTGTAGCGCCTTATTTCAAGATCTCTATTTATGTGTACCTCTTTCCCATAAA
The DNA here is from genome assembly GCA_030295005.1 of Cephonodes hylas. Classification (NCBI taxonomy): domain Eukaryota; kingdom Metazoa; phylum Arthropoda; class Insecta; order Lepidoptera; family Sphingidae; genus Cephonodes; species Cephonodes hylas. Next base: position 784,250 of record AP025383.1, read on the forward strand.
AAAACCGTATACCAAATACTGTCTATTTCTTTTCTAATCTTTTTCAGCAATTCATTTATTCTCAATCCACATACGTAATCCCTATGCTATTTCAACTCAATCAGTCTAGTATTAAAAGACTTACCTCTTGTTTTAACTGTGATGCCAGTTTGGTTCCCGCCTGCAGGAAATCTATGAAGGTGACCTCTTCAGGGTTTATAGTAGCTAACGTCTCTAGCCATTCCTGAAATTTTACAAAACGCACATACATATTAATTTACTTGTTTTATTTGATATTATTTGTGTGTACCAGTTATGAAACCGGTACCGATTGGGTCACAAAATCCAGTTTGATTATTGGAGCCACTTTGGTCGCAGAAGTCAGTTTTGTCAGAAAGTATCCAGCTATGTAATAGAAGTCAGTTTTTACAGACTCCAACTAGGTATATCTTACAAGCTAGTTTAGTCGCATATGCCAATTTTTCATAAGATCCAACCATATCACAGAACCTTTTTTGATCACAGAATCAAGTTTTGTCACCAAATCCAACTATATCATTGCATTCAGTTTAATCACCGAATACAGTTTTATCATAGACTCCAGTTTTGACTTTTGAAAAGCGCCAGTTTTCCCATTAACCACAATTTGGTACTCCCTGCAGCTATCACTCACCTGTTCCACCAGCCCGATAAGTCCAATCTTGTGCCCGTTGCATATAAGTGCGTGGGTGATCTTTCCGTCGCCCAATGGTCTTCCAGTTTCATTGTCTATCACGTTAGACATCAGCCAGGGGAAGTTGCACTGCGCCACTAGACCTGATAGCACTTCTAGGCCGAAATCTGGGGGGTACCATAGATTTTACCTTTAAAATGAGGAGAAGTAGACCGGTTTAGCAGTTATTATGTGGTTTTTGCTATTAAATGAACAATTCCTAGGGGCAAAGATTGGCGCCAATTTTTAAATAGTTAAACGACTGTACATAAAATGCATCCACCATAGTTATTCCCGTAATCCCACTTAGAACCATCTTGTGTATATTGGGATACCATCAGGTCAATAATTTTTTCCATCAAGAGTATGTTAATTCACCACACCCATTATCATCACCAACTCATTTATCTAAAATATATTACTGCTGGGTACGGGCCTCCTCTACAACTTTTTTAACAGCAAAGGAAAACATCGTGAGGAAATCTGCACACCTAAGTTGTTAACAGTTTCTTAGGAGTCCGTTATTCGCACTAGGCCAGTGTGGTGGACTAGCCTCCCCCCCTCCCCCAATCATACCTAGCTATAATTAATGTGCGCCCAGACCTCCTAATAGGATACGAATAAAATCTTGAGTCAGTATTACAATTCCTAAGGGTAGATAGTCATGATATACCTTACCGAAGTCATGATTCCCGAACACTGCGCAGTGGGTCCCGATTTCGTTCAGTACCGGCACCATTTGCTCGCCTTTTGTGAACGTACTCACTGGAAGAATAACAATAATCGTTTTAATCATTGAATAGATAAAAAAAGCCTGAAAGACTGCCACGTGGTCTCGCGGTACAAGTATGTCCCGAGTCGGGCAGTGTTATCCATCCATTTTTTTTTTGGTCTTCCTCTACGTACACTCACACTCCGACCCATACAGTACGACAGATTTTATTATACAGAATGTTTCAGACCGTGATCGGAAACTAAGGCAGGTAATAACTACAAACTCTTCTTCTTCTTCATCAACCCATATACGCCCACAGCTGAGCACGGGTCTCCTCTACCATTGAGAGAGTTTAGGCCATAGTCCACCACGCTGGCCTAGTGCGGGTTGGCGGACTACACACCTAAGAAATTCCTAAGAACTCTTAGGTGTGCAGGTTTTATCACGATGTTTTCCTTCACCGTTAAAGCAAGTGATAATTCAATGTGAATACACACATGACTTCGAAAAGTCAGAGGTGTGTGCCTGGGGTTCGAGCCCGCGACCGTCGGATTCTCGACCGCGTGCCCAAACCTCGAGGCCATCACTGCTGCCATCACTACAAACTCATTATCGCTAAAAAAAAAACAACAAAAAAATATGTTTTTTTTTTTATATTTTCTACATAAACCATACATTTAATACAGTTGGTTGTAAGAAAAACGTAAAAAAAAATTGTCTGGATTTTCTTTAACGCCAGAGGATTTGTAATGACCTCAGCTATTACCTGCCTTAGTTCCCGATCGAAATCTGAATACACCTGCATAAACGTAAATAAAGTCAACTTTACCCAACGACAATCCCCAAATTCCAAAAACAAAATAATTCCAAAAACTCACGCATGCTCGGCGAGAAGACATCTCCACTGAAAAGCACCAGAGGGTTGAGATGCTGTAGAGACTTCACCGCTGTGCTGAACCTCAACGCACCTCCCACTGGCTCCGTGTCTTGAAACAACCAACAGTCATATACAAGAAATGCAAAACGAGAATTCCAGTCTTGACAGAAAGTAAGATGGAATTTAGAAGGCCTTATATGTATAAAATCAAAATTATATGTATTAACTTCAGAAAATCTTAAGTTAAACAATAATCTATAACTTTAAGTAGAGGTATTCAAAGAGATTTTTTATATCACATAGCAATAGATTAAGCTGGCAATAAACAAGGACAGCATCAATCAATTTTAATGAATTATCACTTAATAGACAGTCCTACACACTAGGGATGTTGCGGATTCAATTTTTTTCACATCCGCGGATGCGGATGCGGATCTGTATAAAATTGATCGATTGGTTGATTTGTATAAAATGTTATTGCTTTCCTATTGGTCAATCAGCACGTGTGGTCACCCACTCGACACTCGAGACCGACACGCTCACCTCGCCGCCCCTCACCCCTTTCTTTCTTTACGCGATCTGCTACACATCCGCAACCGCATCAGCTCCGCAGCGATTTATGCGGATGCGGATGCCGATGCGGATGCATAAATCGATGCGAATGTTCCGCATATGCGGATCCGGATGCGAATATTCGCAACATCCCTACTACACACCTAGAAAGCTCTTAGGAATTTCTTAGGTGTGTAGTCCGCTAAACCTTACTAGGCCAACGTGGTGAACTACGACCAAAGCACTAAGGATGAAGAAGCCTTTGTACATCTGTACATTACACACGGATTTGTTCTAAGGAGTAAATCTACCAAAACAGATGTAGTACTTACTTGTAGTCTGCTCGATGTTGTAGACATCGTTGTAGTGGACTATGAGGACCTCGTCTCCCATCCCGCGCCCGGAGAGCTGGCTCACGGCCCGCCTGCCCACCTGCCGCACTTCCAGGGACGCCTGCAGGGACATGTGGGAGTTAACAACTAGCTTTAATGATTCAGACTTGGCACAGTTTGTGGGGGTAGAAATAAAAAAAGACGAGTGCTAGTCGATGAAGATGTGACAGGTAATTTGGACTCGTAGTTTTTGGGGGTAGGAATAAAAAAAATACGCCTACAAATAGATAAAGGTGTGACAACTTTGAACCACAATTGCTATAGGTAAAAAAAATAAAAAATAACTGGACTTTGCGATATAGAAGTACACAAAATTGTCGCTTACATACTTCTGAACCTAAAGCGATTAGTTTCACTAAGTATAACACCAGAAAACTATAAATAACTCTACGCTAAAAACTTTTGTGAAGAGTTAACAAATAAAAATAAGATAAAAAACAAAACAAAAAAGGAACCCGATCAGCACATGTACCTAATATAGACTTTACATTATCAGAAATTACGAAAGAATTTTGGTCTCACAAATACCTAAACCCGAAAGAAATATTTGTGGATCACACACCCATTTCTCTAGTTAAACTTTTCCCATTTACCAGGTCGCGACCTGATACCGGGCCATCAAAATAAAATACCGGGGCGCAACATTCAAAATATTATAAGTACCCAGTATTAATAAAACATATGTGTATTATTTAATGTGGTAATTTTGTGAAAATTTTGAGGGATCAGTACCACAAAAAAAATCATCAATCAAAAGTTTATTGAAGGTCGCGCCAATTTATCACGATTTGCAGGACGCAGGGGTCCGTGACACTGCGAACATTTCCAAGTAATTTAGGCAAGTGTTATTTTCCGGTTGTGGCAGGAATCATTATACATACTTCGGTACAATGCTTTGCATTTTATCAAAAAACACAGATATTTATTGATGACAGATAATTTGTGATGATTTAAAGCTTAACAGTGTGTTTCGGTACGCGTTAAACTGAGGAATATTACATTTTACTAATAAATAAATAAACAGTGACATACATACATCAAAAATTACGAGAGATTTTTTGGTTTCACGTAATAAAGCACGAGCTAGTTGCGTGTTTTTGGGGACATTTTAAAACTCAGTGCTGTTAGTGGGAATATTCTAACTGAAGAACGTATAACACTTGGCCCCGAGAATCGAACCCAGGACCTCAAGATCGCACGGTACTTTTGTCGCGTGAACATGAGGCAGTCAATAGGTTAGATAATGATCAGTAGTTCAATAATTACCATAATATTGATGAAATAACTATATTAAAATACTGTAACACAGATATAAAATAATACTATATGAATCTAAATGTACATGCATATAAATACAGTTTCGTTTCGTAATTTACGTGTAGCATGCGAGTAATAATTATATCTACGTATGAAAAACGAAAGCGATTGCCTAGAGCTAAATCTAGTCTTTTAGATCATGCAGCGATTGAATGTGGTTTTTGAAGTCTGGAAATAAATAGTTACAGACATAGACGTTTGCTTAAACTAAAGAAGTAAAAGAAAATATAAATACACCCAACAGTCACATACATAGTTCTGACCCCACACTAAAATATTTGTAATGGGTCGAAAGTACCAGAAATTATAAGTTTCCGGTCTCATAAAAACCTAGACCCGAAACAAATATTTGTGGATTACACAAACATTTGTCTCGGTTTAGCTATGTCTTGCCATTGGATGATTAAACTAAAAATCATTGTATAATAAAACTCTAGGAGTATGTGGATGCGGTTCGTCATCACAAGACTACAAGTTCGATTCTAGCAAATTTTTATGAAAGTTTTTCATTCTGCAAACTTAATTATTAAGGAGTTAAACTGTTTATAAAATCGTCAGGAATTTCATATCTTTTTTTACTTTCTACCACTACTCAACTTTTTGGAATAGCGTAATGGTATACTAATTCTGTATTGAATATCAAATTATTTTTGTGTCCATCTCAAAGTTGGTAAAAAAAACTGAAGCCAATTTCGATTATCACACTTCAAATAGTAGTAGGCATTATAATAGTGATAAGATAAGGACATGTGGATGATATTCGCATCCGTCAGGATGGCGATTTTTGTTCAAAAAACTTTTCATCGATTTTCAAAACATTTTCAAGATTTGTCTCGTATTCTTTTACGTCATAAATTACGGTACACAGCAAGCCCATACTAAAATACAATAAATTGTCAAATGAAGTCTGAACCTAGATTCAAAAATCGACTCTCAAATTTTATGACTTTTTATATAATTCCTGTCGCCATATTTGAAACCGTAGAAATTTAAATTATTTACATTACACATTCGTGTCGAATAGTAACGGATGTTAGATAATATTATCATTACATTTATTCATGCTGCCATTTTGGCGTGAGGATAATATAACGAAAGTGACTTATTAAAAAAATGTAACATCAAAATTTCTCAAAACTGAGGTGCATGCAGAAAAATGAAAATGTCAATTGAGGAAGTGAGTTTGGCCCGTGACATTTGGCACTCAATAATCTCTGTTCATCTGTACGGTAGACAGGCATGACTTAATGTATGTATGTAAAAATTTTAAGTCAAAAATAAACTAGGCACTAGGAACCCATAGTTATACTAAAAAAATGTTAGCAGTTGTGTGGTCTCTAATTCGGATTAAATAATCCATAATAGCGTCATTAAGCGGACACTTTAAATTTACTAGATCATGTAACAAATTCTTAGCAGTAACGTAATGTAGGGTGATATTCGCAAGGTGGCTGGCAGCGGTTGGATGAGGAGAGCCGATGATCGAGCACAGTGGCGTCCCATAGGAGAGGCCTATGTCCAACAGTAGACGTAAGAAAGAATGGTGATGATGATGATCTAATGAATAATTCTAAGATTAAAGTTGTGTGTCTCTGATATCAGCATTGAGAATTTTCGGTAAAACTGAACTATTCGTGCTACGACCAAAGCCACAATAATAGTCCAAAAAATGAAACTGGAACAATAAACAATGTTTTAAAAACAAATGCCATAGTTTTAAAATAAAATAAACAAAATGTAATAATCAATGCCAATTTTTTTAAGGTTTATTGCATCTTAAAACTATTGAAACTACACAAAAGTAACACTATTTCTACCAAAACATACTAAAATCGTACTACAATAATAAAGTACCTTTACTGCAATAAAAAACTTAATAATTCTATAGCACATTTCAGTGGTGCGAACAGTAGTACCATAACCATGAAAATTACATTTAGTAAGTGTGAATCCACATTATGATACCTTACGTAGTTCGGTCTCCGTAATATAACATTTACGATCTTATTAAAATGATTTCTTATAGAATCGATAGCATGTTCTTATGTTACCTATTCGACTTAAATAGCATAGCAAGATTGATATGAGTAACGAAACGTAATTAAAATTGCAATGTGGATTTTAAAACTTACTAAGTGTGAAAATTGACAACATTTCACTACCGTTAATAAATCCTTATTAGCTAAATAAACAAAAATACAAGGTTTTTTATTTATCTGGAGAATGCACTTTGTTTTTGAAAATTGCAAGGAAAGTAAAATTTTCATTTGGTTTCAAAGTTAATTAAGAAAACACATGAATATATCATACTGTATTTACGACATTTGAAGAAAAATACGATATTGAAACCATGTATTAAAATGTCAAATTTATAAACTAGTATGAATCACTTTATTTTGGAACAAATTCGTTTATATATAAATTTATATATATAGACTATCCCACCCACACAAGTGAAGATTAGTCTACTCTGTTCTTTTCGCTCTTGTTTTTATCCCCACAAAAAAACATTACTAAAAATATGAAATGTTGCCAACATACTATAGTTACAGTACTACCATTATCTACTGTGATAGCTTAATGCAGATAAGGCCTATATATCGTGCCTGTTTTAGCCATCCAACGACGGAGCGGACTCCATCAGTCACCTCCCCAGGAACATCAACGCTTGTGGACTCAATGAGAGAGCTCCATCTTGACCGTAGAGCTGCTTGGGCAGCAAACGATGCCATTCTAACCACCCGCACTACAACCATTTTTGATTCATAACATTGCACTGTAGAGACTAAAATCCTTTGAATACTCCACTTCAATTGTTGGTCTTGTCATAACATAGTATAACATATTTGAGACTGTTGTGTTGTCTTTTATAACATAGTGAAATGAGGTACTGGTACCATTTTTACAAACATATTCTCTTGTTGCTTGTCATAAATTGCCACTAATTTGAAGTTAAAGATTGAGATTTTAAGACTATTACCAGCATTTTTAATCTGTATTAGAATTTGAAGGTAGTTTTATAATAAACACAGCCATTTTTTCTCATTACATGATGACCTGCATAGATGAGTTAAAGTTTACAAGACTCTTACACAATTGGTTTATAACATTTAACAGATATATTATTAGTTTTATAGGTTTTTCTTTGCAAACAAAATTTCACACAATCCATCAATGTCTAAAGACCTGGCCACAAATTTAAATTAACCGACAACTTTCATTTTCATTTGCTCACACCTAATTTTTAATTAGAAAGTTGTGTTCCACTTTTGTTTAAATTTGGTATCATTTGAACTAAGCCAGCATGTAGTTATAATAACTATTTTTGTTTAGTAATGACAAGACATTTTCCTAGTCAATTACATTTAAAATATGTTATTTTACACATCAATCACACTTGGATTTTATTTACATTAAAAACACTTTATTAATTAACACAGATAGTATATAATGTCTAACAAAAATCACTTGTCAAGGTGCAAAGCCTTACTACAAATGAAGGAACTTATTTTATGTATAATATTTACTTTTCCTATCATGTTATGTGTTTACTATGGACTATTAATAAGTTATCTTAAGCTTTAGAGCATACTGTACAGTTTCCTTATAAATTTATTTGCTAGTATGGTATAATTGGTGTTTAACCTTCGTGTGAAAATTTTGAAAGCACTTAAATTCTATTATTTAATTAACTAAATTCTGTATTGAATGCCTGTCTTTATTTCAAAGAGGCTTAACTGCCAAGTTTGCTTTTTAAAATTCTGAATAATCTTTAAAGCTTTATATTTATTAAAGAAAAATCAATTTGACATGTAAATGAGAATATCCGACCCCACAATAAACTATTATAAACTAGAGTCTAGACATTACAAATTATTGTGTAACAATTTTGGACTTCTATTTAAATATCACAACTGTTGTTAAAAAGAGTTTTAATGCAATAAGCCTATATCTTGTAAATTGGATAAAGATATGGAAGATAATAGTTAAAGTCTCTTGACCATCTGAAAGATAAAATCCTATATCATGAAGATAAAAGTTGCAATTAATCGAAATTTTATTAATAGACCGTCTTGTAATTTTGAACTGATATCAAGCAATGGCTAGGTCATTGACATGCTTTGTTAGAATAGAAAGTAGGTCCTGAATATTTGAAGGCCTGCCAAAGTTAATGATTCCTGTTATATAAACTAGTGCTACATTTTGAGGCATTATATTTTCAATTATTCAATTTTTTTAGAAATTATTATTTGAGGTCCACTATACATTTAATCAAATGAAGTATTATTAATTATGTATTTTAAAGAGGTTATTATTAAATTAAATCTCAGAAAAATGACTTGTAAAGTATTAGTTGGCTTAATTTTTTACTAGTCTCAAATGAAAATTTTTATATAAAAAAATCTTTTAAAAAATATACCTCTATAGAAAGAAAAAAAAATTGTCATTCAATACACACAATTTGCTGGCTTAAAACACTCATTAACTACCTCACAAATATATTTAAAAAAAAAACAAGGTCATTGGCATATTTTGTCTCTGCCCACATAAATATTTTTAGATAGGAATTCTTAGTGCAATGACACCTTGAGCTTTACATTACAATAAACATTGTTTTTATGAGATATGTTTAAAATTTTTCTTTATATCTACTACATTTTTTATGTTTTATTCTTAATAAAAATGTAACTTCTTTTTTATATCTATGTAACACTATTTATACGTTATATGATAATTCCTAAAAATTGGAATAAATTATGACCAAGGTTGATGTTATTATAAAGATAGCAATATATTGTTTAATACATCAATGTCTCAAGATATTTTTACGCAATCGATCTTGCGACACAAACAAGTTTCGAAACCTTTTTCAAGGTTTTCAATCACAGTCTGTATGAAACATAATTTTTTACACAATTTTCACACTTCAAAACACTAACAACACAGTGATACAGTAACATACGTGCGAAAAAAAACTAGGTCTCTCAATCCGCGCTATGACTGTTAATGAAAAACTTAAGGTCACGGATAGTCTATTTTCGATCAATTTCCTTGTGAATATTTTGTTCAAAACACAGATGACATATTGCAGTATCACACTACATGTATGCTTTGCAGACGTCCGATGCACTATCGTGTGTATTCCTTTCCTCGTATTAGATTTGCAATGCTGAAAAATGTTAAATTTAAATAACCAAAACTCACCTAGCCGATTTATGGGCTCCGAAAATTTTCGCACCGGCTTTTACACGGCGAAAAAAATTCCTATATTCTTTCTATGTATAAGGGACAATTTCGAGCGTTTTATAAATGAGTTTTAATTCACAAATAATAAATAATCCATGAAGCACACCCGTAAACGGAATTTCGATAGTCTTATACATACATTGTCAAATGAAATCATATCTCTTGTCAGTTTCGATCGAGGTACTGTCAAATATTTAACGTTCCGTTTTTGCGAATCCGTACTCGTTTTTTGATGTATGTACATATGTAGGTATTCATTTTCCACAATGAAAATAATTTAGTATGGATAATTTTACCGGGAAAAATAAATGGTAATTAAATGATACCTGTATAATGAATATCTATCTGGAAAAGATCTTTTTCACAGAAACTAGGTACATAGATAATAAAATATTCAGTTTCTAATACTTTTAATTATTTCTTTGTTAAAGCTATTTTAAATAGTTGAAATTTATTTTGAAAATAGGTTACCTTAAATAAGAACTAGTTTTTATTTATTTTACTTTAACGGCACAGTTAGTCATTAAGTGCAGTGTACTTTAAGTTCCAATGCAAAATTTCTAAAAACAATATGCAACTTTGGCGGTTATTTTGATTATTCGCTGTTTATCTGCTAGGTGCGTATTTTGTTTTAAATGGGTTTTTTTACATCAATTAACATTGGAGAACAATGAACTTTCATGTAATTTATTTTTTATCTTTAAAGTCAGTTTATATTATTCTTCACTATTGAGTATTGACTCAATGAAGATTTGTAGAAATCATCTGGTATTATCACACTGCTCAGATAATTATCCCACATAATATTTATTTATAATTTACCGTAAATTAGGTTATTTTAAAATGCGTTACATTGATATGCTAGCCAAATGGTTAAGTCCTATTTACTTACATGGAATGAAATAAGGAGAATTAAAATTGCAATATATTTTTTTATACTATTGTCAATTTTCTATAAACAAGTAGATACTTATTTCAGTTATAAATAACATAAAATATTTTTGGTGTAAACTACATTTAATAGTCATTGGTATACATAATTTGGTCTTCATTTCAAGGAAAAAAATAAAAAGTGGTAAGTAATTCCTCAACTTCAAAGATATGTATTAATAAAAAAAAGTAATCATAAGTGTTGAAAAGTACTTAATAATAGTTTAACAATTTTTATTTTGTTACATGTTTGCATGACTTTTGAACTCAAAACTAAAATAATATAATAGCTATTTGATCTTATAAAGGTGACACTATAATATCAACAGTTGCTTATTATCCTTACATTATATGCTCAAGTTACCCAGCTTCTATATAATAAAATTAGTAATTTTTGCTTTTGCTTCAAAAAAAAAAGAAAAAATGGAATATAACTTGGTTTTCTTTAGTGATGTTACCAAACATTTTTACAAGCATGGTCGCTGTCTGCATCATACCAATCAATTAATTTCTTATTATGCCACATAAAAGTGCCCTGAACTTTGGGTGAGACATCAAAGACCAGATAAAGTATTACTTCAGCTGCTTCATCAGGGCTTGCCGTTCCTTTCCCTTGAGACATATCAGTCTGCACATAACCTGGATGGACGGCATTTATGGAAATATTCCTGTCATAGTATTTCTTCTGTTGTACCATTGTTAAAGCAGTTAGGGCTATCTTGGAAACTCTATGCTCTGCATGTTTTCCATCATCAGCAAAATCATCTTTGTTAAATGTTCCATTCTTCACACTTTCTAGATATTCATCAACAAAGCTGTTGATTTTTTCTGTAGACAAACCCGGGGCCAAAAACATTTCTACCCACCTTTTGTTTTTCAAATTTGATAGATGGCCGCAAGAACTCGAAACGTTTACGACCCTAGCGCCATCTCTTAGCAACGGGAACAAATATTCTTCTATAATCAGCAAACTTTTGTAATTTACATCAATGTTCCGCTTCGCTGCTTCGTATGTGGGATAAACTTGTTCCCATTCTATGATAGCTGCATTATTTACCAAAACGTCGATTCCCCCATGTTTGTTTTCAAGGTAACCTGCGAATTTCTTCACACTGTCCTTGTCACTTACATCGAGTTGATGAAATTGTGGTGTTAATCCCAATTCTTTAAGCTTTTTAACTGCTTCCAAGCCTCTGCCTTCATCTCTGGCTGTTAAATACACAACTCCTTGGAATTTTCGACACAATCCTTTTACAACAGCGAATCCCAAACCTTTGTTTGCTCCGGTGACGACTGCAACTTTTTCCATTTTGTTTAACTCTTGATATCACACTACAGTTAACGCCTTGTGTTTGAGACTGAGTTGCATATTATCACTCAGAAAAATGTATAAACATGACACTATCGAGTGTTGGTTTGCTAATGAAATGTCGATCCGGTACAGAGAGGGTATGACTCACAATTACCGAAGAATGCCGACTATTACCGATCGTTTCCGAACATTCACTCGTGGACCTACCGCATAATATTGCGATATTGTTAAATTCAACGTTTAAAGAAACTTTCAATATTCACCTGAATCCTGATAATTAATAAACTATGCATTTATTGTAAATAAATATAATACTTTCCAGACGATTCAACGGTAGTCTGGACGAATTCGTTTATAAGCTACTAGCGACCCGCCCCGGCTTCGCACGGGTGCAATGCTGGTATTTAATGGATGTTATTATACATATAAACCTTCCTCTTCAATCACTCTATCTATTAAAAACCGCATCAAAATCTGTTGCGTAGTTTCAAAGATTTAAGCATACAAAGGGACATAGGGACAGAGAAAGCGACTTTGTTTTATACTATGTAGTGATGATGATGATGACCGTCATTTGTTGCACTCACTTTTTTGCCTCGTATGGAGTTCTTTAAATTGTATTTTTTTAGGTTTTATGCAGTGTACAAGAAATTGTGAATATTAAAAATATAATAATACTAAATTAACTCAACAATCGCATATATCTTCATATTGCCTTGTAAGAATCAATTTATGATAGTTTAAAATATATTTTGTTAAGTAAAACTAGTCAGGCGCTGTTTATTAAAATTATTACCTCGCTAGGATAATTGATTTAATCGTGTACAATGGCAAAGTATTGTGTGTATATTAAATATAAATTAACGACGTGAGAACTCAAGCTCAAAATACATTTACGTCAAAGATTGCTCAGAAAGTTACGACAGGCGTTTTGTAATTGATAATAAAGAGAAATTACATTCACTTAATACCCTAAAATATTTGAGATAAAGAGAAGATTTATAATCCCACGTATCACATCTATTTCTATACTAAAAATCAACGATTTATTGATAGGTGTAATCTTACAAAATGTATAAAAAAAGGAGGAATAAAATATTCCTTTATCATTGTAGTTGCAAAATTAATAAGAACAAAATAACTTACCTGAAAAAACTTAAACCAGTCCTTTTTCATAAATGTTTTAAAACTAATTTTCTTCCACAAACTCACACTACCGACTCGAATAAAAACCGACTTGCTATTAAAATATAATTTTTTAATATTATCGACGGAATAAATGATCATTTTTTGTGGTGTGATAAAAAAATATTCTAACCGTAAATTAGTGTCGAGTTTATCAAAAAATGTCGAGTCAAAGCTCAAGGCAACATTATGTCTATGGTATGAATAAAACGGAACAGTTATTGCAAGTTGATACTGTGGATCAATGAAGTGGGTTCTACACCTACGGATATCCACACGAATAGGACTATCCTACCATAGATAATTTGGGCTCAATTCACGGTGTGAATGTGCTCCCGAATAAACAACGGACTTGTCCATAATTCGTGAGATGAAACTAGGGCCTAATTATGCCTTCTGTCTACTTCTTTGGTGATAAGAGCGTGGGAAATATGTCCACAAGAGAGGCGAGTCTATTGCCGATTCCGTGTTATTACTGGAAATTTCCTTAAAAATGATTCAGTATCTCACCGACCTATGAACCCGACACCTCGACAAACTAGTACCTACTTTTACCGCGAGACTATGAGGTAGTTATATTTACTATACCTATCGATAGACCATAATGCGCTTATGGTAATAAGAATCAACTACCTCAGTCGTTATTGCCTATATAGGTCCTATTCGTCATGAATTACCATAAACTACCGTTCTATATTCACCTTTTAAAGATGGTAACAGACAATGCATAAAAATCGTCTTTACTGCGTAGCATACATATATTTAACGCTTGTATCCTAGATAGCATATTGCCGGTCCAGGCAGTCGAACCCGAACTACGCTTTCTTCACATTTCAATATGATATTTTAGGCCCATGTGGCCTAGACCTCAAGTCCCAGGTTGGAATCCCAGTCAGTTATGGCTAGAATTTATGTATGTTTTCAAAAAATGAGGTACCTGTTTTTCATTAAAGTTTACTTAGCTAGATTATGACTAAAATCTCACACTATGTCTACATGATAGACTAAAGCCTAGCCAATCTAGAGCCCACGTGCCCAGCAGTGGGAAGTATTTGACCGGTAAAAACTGGTCCGGTCTACTAAAGGATTTCGATTCCATTGGTTCCGTCATTAAATTATTGACCTCGAGAATGTTACGCGTTATCGTGACCTCTGATTTTTATTCATTCGTAAGACCTTCGATTATGATTTATCAACGAACATGCATATTGCATAATGTTATATAAATATATCTAATGTTTATATTTTCGTTAACATTCCGTCAAAAGGTTGTCTGGAAGACGTCGGTTATGGTTTTCAATAAGACTTGTTATTTTGCATATGTAATGTTTTTGATGACGTGCGGGAATAGGGGGATATTATTTTTAGATTTTCTGAAAAATATTGTCTTAATTATTTAATTAAAATGGTTTAAAAAACATGTACCTACTTTAAAGTATACGAGTAGAAGTAGGTTCAATACCCGAATGTCGGCAGTATTTTATTTTATTTACACACGAAGTTCATTTTCGCCGATATCATATTTTTGTTGAAGTTCTTTGTTATTTATGTAAATTAAATAATGTATAGTAGCTTGCTTATTATAATTTCTCCTTCGCATTATGGGTAATTATTTGTTTATGAAATGGCAATCGACATTTTTGTATGTTAAAGTGTGTTCCGGTGTTTTTAGTAAACACGTCGTCTGTACTAGCTTTAGGACTGGATGTATTAATTGATGCATAAACATGTAGTAATACTTAATAAAAACAGTATTTTTATCGTTTTATTGTTATTTGACAATCCTTTTGAAATTATGTCCTTTAAAACATCTAGATATAACATAATATGTATGTAGGTGTACCTTAGAAAATTCTGAGGTGTGTAGATCTCAAGTCGCAAGTCGGCAGCGTGGTGGTCTAAGGCCTGAAACCCTCTCAACGGTAGAGGAAAACCGTGCCAATTAGAGGGGCGTATATGACCTGACAAAAAAGTAAGAAACTATTACACAGTTTCGACAGCCCCCGTGGCGCAGTTAGCTAGACACCAGCTTGCGAAACGAGAGGCCGCGGGTTCGATCCCCGCACCGAGACAAATGTTTGTGTGAACCAAAAATATTTGTTTCGGGTCTGAGTGTTTGTGAGACCGAAAAAGTCTCTCGTAGAGTCTGATACCCACGATACAGGTCTTGTAACCTAGTGTGGGGTCAGAGCTATGTATGTGACTGTTGGGTGTGTTAATTTACTTATTTAGTTTATTAAATTTCTTGTTTTGTATAAAACAGAAAGAGATAAAATATTATTCGTCTTGAAAATACTGTTACTATGAAAGGGGATTCCAGTGGATGAGGATAGATTGAAAACAAATAGTTTACGTATACACACGGGTTTACTCAGAATAGACACGCTGGTTTTATAGGTAAGTTCCGTAAGCATATTGAAAGTAAATATAAGATAAGGCGATGATAGCTGAAATAGTAAAGCTGAGGGAATCTGGCCATCGGTTCAAAAGTCCCTTTTTGAAGTTTGTGGGAGTCTAGTTTTTTATTACTTATCAGTAAAATTCAAATAGCTGCGCCAATCCGAAGGAAATAACTTCAAAATTGACTTTTTGAAGTCTTTAGGTAATTTATCCTTGAACACTTATTTGTAAAGGGTTTAAGGGTTATTGAGAGATTTAGGGCCTTAGTCCACCGCGCGGGCCTAGTGCCCGTTGGCGGACTAGGCGGACTACACGCCTAAGAAATTCCTAAGAACTTCCAGATATGACGGTTTCCTCACCATTTTTCACTACTAAAGTCAACAATAATTCATAGTGAACCTATGTACTTAAACTTGACTCTTTACTCACCCAGGAAGCTAACCCTGGACTCCTTTACGCCACAATTAATGAATCAAACTTTAGACTTTTACCTACCGCATATTCATGTAATGAGGCAGAATACCACTAAAATGGGAAATGTACAAATGAAGTAATTAGTACGGCAAAGGTAATACAGTACAAGAGACGAATAGTAATGCGTTACGAGGTATTAGATCGCTCGGTAACTATTTATTGTATTACGTGTACTAATTTGTAATTGTATTTACTTGGATTTTTACCATAGGATAGGAATAGAAAAATTTACGTATGTTTTTCTAAAGGGTAGGCAAAGAGTATCTATTTCTATGTTACAGTAAAATTGTTAATAACGTTAGCTTATGATAATCTATCTCGCACTATAGTAAAATAAATAAATAAGCGTCTAGATATGTTTTAAGTTAGACTTAGTAGGTCTAACTTTGCGTTATGGTCGCATTTTTTGACTCCGTGTTAGTCATTATCATCTTCATCGTCATCATCACCTTTAAAGTCATTATCATTATCAGCAGCAGCAGCCCCTGTAACTCCCACAGCTGGTTAACGAGTTATTTCATTTAAGAATTTCTAAAAACATTTTCAGTTATGCAAGTTTCTTCACGATGTTATCCTTCACCGTTAAAGCAAGTGATACTTCATTGTAAATACATCTTCTTCTTCTTCTTCATCAACCCATATACGCCCACTGCTGAGCACGGGTCTCCTCTACCATTGAGAGGGTTTAGGCCATAGTCCACCACGCTGGCCTAGTGCGGGTTGGATGACTACACACCTAAGAATTCCTAAGAACTCTTAGATGTGCAGGTTTTATCACGATGTTTTCCTTCACCGTTAAAGACACATAACTTCGAAAAGTCAGAGGTGTGTGCCTGGGGTTCGAACCCGCGACCGCCGAGATTCTCGACCGCGCGCCCATACCTCGAGGCCATTACGTTTAACGTTTATCCAGTATTAATTATATCTAAGTCGTCATTTATGTCAGGAATTGCTTTCGTTTTCAAATTGACTACTAATTGTTTTATGTTAACGACTCCAATAGTCTGAGACCAACTATTTAAACGTGGCAGAAGCCTTTTAATTACTTACGGAAGTGCAGTAATTCAATTACAAAAATAAACGTTTGCATCCTTACACTAGTATCCCTGAAAAGGAAGGCAGCGAATTATTTACATTACCGTGTCTCATTTGTTATTTTCTCAATCCAATGTTTTTTGGAAAAGATCACTCCTAGCAATATAACCTCCAATTTGATGAACCTAACTTTTGTATATGATTTTTAGTAATTATTTTATTATATTACTAGCTTTTGCCCGCGACTCCGTCCGCGTAGACTCTAGGGCTAAGTGCAGAGAGATTTTTGCATTTATAACATGTTTATCCCACGGGATTACATATTCCAGGATAATATTATCCCATGTTAATTCTGTGAGCCTACCTACCTCTATACCAAAAATGATTCCAATCGGTTTGGGAGATCCAGAAATACCCATTCCCATGGGAATAGTCCATTTTCCGGACTAAAAACTATCCCATATTAATTCTATGAGCTATACCTCTCTCTATACCAAATTTCTTTAAAACCGCTTTGGTAGATCCAGAAATACTAATTCCCACAGGAATACTACATTTTCCGGGATAAAAAGTATCCTATGTGTTATTCTGATGTATAAGCTATATTGTGGTAAAGTTTCATTCAAATCCATTCAGTAGTTTTTACGTGAAAGAGTAACAAACATCCATACATCCATACATCCATACTTACAAACTTTCGCCTTTATAATAGTAGTAGGATATGTTGTTGAAAGTAAAGTGTAAAAGAAACATGTTTTTATAACTTTTAATTTATCCCAAAAATTTTCTTCTGTAATTATTACAGAATGTTGAAATTATTTCAGACTTCATGCTTTTAAAGACTTTTAAATACAAAAATGTCTAATCAACCAAGCCAGGAATGAATCCCAGGAACTCAAAATTATACGCCATTGACCAAAGAGGCTGTCTATGATGAATTTTGCAATAGTCCAGTCTTCCTAATTAGTTTACAAAGTGGCAGTCGTGCTAGCTCTATTAACTTTGAATAGAATACTTTCAATACGGACATGAAATCCAATTAATAACTATTTCTATAATGGATATTTGATTCTATTACGCACATAAGGCCACAGCTACTATTAAATGTATTTATTACATTACTTGACCCTTGCCACACGCTATTTTAATATTATCGTGCTAATAAATTCATTGCGTGTGTTAGCTATTAACACCTTATATTTATTTCGCCTTTTTTGACAAGTTATTTGTATGCCTGGGTTTAAACCCGCGACCGTTGGGATTTTCGACCGCGTGCCCAAAACCTAGAAGCCATCACGACCTATTACTTCTAGAATTTGTACCTGCTGTCGCTAAATTTAATTATCCTTGATATCATCTCATACAAAAATCAGTTTCACAAATCAAATTGGTTGTGTCTCTTTCTCCCTATGAACAAAGCTGTATCAACGTTTCGTATTCGAAACACATCGCAATTTTTATTAGCAAACGTGGTTATGATAAATGGGGAGCGAGTGTGGTTCGCGCGACGCATCCTAACTGCACTGTTTGGTGCCATTTGACAGTTCGCAAGCTGTTTCAAAGGATATACTCTGTGTCTCCAATATTACATGATCACGCCTGTATCATCGAAGAGGTGGACAAATTTGTACGTAATATTTATCATATGATGATCGTCCCCATACAAAATACTGCCTGCTGCAGCTGTTTTGTGCATGAATTATTATTTATAATTAGTAACCGTAATGAAAGCAGTGATGGCCTCGAGGTTTAGGCGCGCGGTCGAGAATATCGGCAGTCGCAAGTTCAAGCAAATTTGACATTTAGAAGTTATGTGTGTATTCACAATGAATTATCGCTTGCTTTTACGGTGAAGGAAAACATCGTGAGGAAACCTGCACACAAAAAAGTTCTGAGGAATTTCTTAGGTGTCTAGTCCGCCCACCCGCACGAGGCTAGCGTGGTGGACTAAGGCCTAAATCCTCTTATAGCATAGGAGCCCGTGCCCAGCAGCGTGACTTATGTGTTTGGGGTAATGATAATGGCCCTTAACATTATTCATCACGCGATGAATGGTATAAAATTCAAACAAACATGAAGGCCTGCTATTGGTTGTCACACATTTATAAGTCTTCATATTACATGCAGCCCGATTCACTAAGAAGCGTGTGTGTCAAACATATGATAGTGTAATCGTAGGTTCGGCACGCTCGGCAAGCTGACATTTACTTTTTAGTCTTATTCAACTGTTCTGTGATCCGTGAATAAACTAAGTATGTACCTAGCTTTATTATGCTGTCATTTTTGGCACAATCTGAAAGACATTGGCTTGCAATTTAATACAACTCGATTTCTTACTCGGCAGAAAGGTTTATAAATATGAAATTTATTGAAATAAAGCGATAAAAAATACTTGATTTTTATTGTTTCATATTTGTGTGAATTTATTCAGTGTATATAAATACGATATTTATTTAAATAACGCTATAAAAAATTTACAAATTGGCGCTTACGCCCTTCCTGTCCAGCGAACAGGGAAATATGAATACCAACTTATTCTTGATAAAATTCATCTTTTATTTATCATGTAGGGAATAATGCAGCGCTTTAGTATAGAAAATAAATCAAAAATTAAAGCTACCTAATTAAAATACATAATAACTAGCGTCAAAAATAAATTAAGATGAAACTGGTCAAAATGTCATATTTTAATTTTTTTTATTTTAGTGACATGCCATTTTTAGCAAAGGAGAAGGTTAGGCCTTGGACCAACACGTTGGCCTAGTAATGGACTACTGAAATTCATAAGAACTTTTATAAGCAGTTTTTCTCACGATGTTTTCATTGTTAAATACGTGATTAATTAATTCATTTAATAGACATTTTTGGAAACTATATACTTAACTTAATAGAACATAAATGATGTGCAATTTTGAGGTAACTTAAAAAATTCATTATGAATACATAACTTCGAAAACTAAAGGCAAAATATACGATTTAAAATGAAATTATGTATTAAAATACCTCTTTGATGATGTGATAGCGTTTTCCTCAAGGATTATAAAATTTCTTTGTTATTTCAAGGTGTACATTTCTTGAGCCTTCGTCGAATCTGACATTTTGTTAATACAATTTTCCGCATTCGCGTCTGATCGTATAAACTGTATTATATTTGTTATTTGTTGGAATATTATTGTATTATTTGTTTAAACTTAAAGTAAGTTAAAAAACGACTGGAATAAATTAAATATAATATACAGGGTGTATTCAGACCATAATCGGAAACTGAGGCAGGAAATATGTAATGTGATTTTAAACCCTGATGTAAAAGAAAATCTCGACAAAGGAAAACAAAATGTACGTTTTCCATACAAACCAAGTACATTTAATACCGATGGTTGTATAGAAAACATCAACATTTTTATTTATTATCGGGATTTTCTTTCACGAATGGGTTTGTGATCACCGTACTAGCTATTGCCTGCTCTAATTTTCGATCACGGTCTGAATACACCTGTATGACACACATACATATACGTACATACACATACTATATATTTTAATTATATAATTCATATTTGCTAAGTTTCCTAATTAATCCATCACTACATAGTATAAAACAAAGTCGCTTTTTTGATACGGATTTTGATACGGTTTTTTTAATAGATAGAGTGATTGAAGAGAAAGGTTTGTATGTATGATAACATCCATTAAATATCAGCATTGCACCCGTGCGAAGCCGGGGCGGGTCGCTAGTATACTATATAATAGGAAGAAGTATAGACAAATGTCAAGGATTTGCGATTTCCTAGGATCAAACATAATTATTGTCTAGACTCAACCGCAAAAATCGGGTTTGATGAACTATTAACGATCATATTTCTCGAACTAGTTATACTAGTAATGCAACTTTAACTCCGAAAATAACCATGACTACTGACTGGGGACGAGTATACATAAGTAGAATGAAAATATTTAATAAAAGCTTTTGACCGCAATTCCGTCTGCGTAGACTACTGGGTTGGGTTCAGAAAGAAAAAAGTTGTAGTCATTTTACGCCACAGAGTCCCAATAAGGTCCATAGCAAAAATCTTTCTAATCGGTCAAATGGTTAAGGCGTGAAAGTGTTAAGGACATAATATAAAGTTATGACTTATGCTCGCATTTATAATTATACGATATACCCATTCTCAAGGGTACATTCATTTTGTTTCAGGATAAAAAGTATCCAATGTTGCTTTGGTGGGTCCTCTCTATCCCCGTACCAAAAATCTTTAAAATTAGTTCTGTACCAGAGATTCGTGATAATCGGTATTTCTTTTTAATATATTTTTTAAGTATCCTATTTTGAACGAAAATTGAGTAGTTTTTGCGTAAAGTCGTAACAAACATCCCTACATTCACATTACTATAATATTACTAAGGATAGTTCAAGTCAAAGTCAAATCATCTTTAGAGAAATGGACTTTCGCAAGCTGTTCTGAATTGTCATTCTAAAACAATTTTTTTTTATTAAAAATATTCAAACCTTTGAAATTTACAGTGTTATGATGTTTTACACAAGTTTTGTGCCTAAACCACCTCAGCTATAGAGGAATCTTATGCCCAACAGTGGGACGTTAATAGATGATGCAATTAAATTTCAGTGTGTTTGGTACTTATTGTATAACCTTTGACGAACAACGCATTTTGGGCCAGTAGTTCTATAAAAAATACCTGTTTTAATATGTTTACGTTCGCTTCTTGCGTTCCGTGTTGTTTGCGAATCAAACACTAGCAAGATATTCTGAATTATAGACAAGTGTCAAATTGAATATGTATACAAGGACTTTGAAGATTGTGTGCTCAACGCTTTTGAGTGCTGACGACTTATGGAGATCTTTGGAGCACTTGAAAATGCTTGACAATTCTTTGTATCACAAGACTTCGAAAAAGCAAAGTATGCTTGGGGTTTGAACCCGCGAAATTAACGGTCGCGCGTTTAAACCTAAAGATCATCACTACTTACTAGGGCTCGACCGAGATGGATTTTTTGTTCTCGGCCGAGACCGAGACCGAGAATAAAATAAAGTCTCGGCCGAGACCGAGAACCGAGACCGAGAATAGACGAAGCGTGATTTTTTTAATACAGTTAATTTTTTTAATACGCTACTACTACTACATGTCCCTCGACATAAAATTGACCAGCTCTCCTAAACAGTTGTTCACTTGCTTAACTAGTAGGCGGCGCAGTTAAAAAATATTTGTTGCAGGCTTAAGCACTAAGCAACTTATAAGGTGACAAAAACCAATACTCAAAAATATTAGCATTTCTTTGATTACTGACGCGCGGTAAAATTTTAATGTCCATTCGAACAAGGTTACAGTCTCGGTTATGACCGAGAATCTCGGCTAGAAACAGCCGAGAACCGAGACAAATTTCTCGGTAGGATTTGTAGCCGAGAATGCCGAGACCGAGACCGAGACCGAGATCTCGGTCGAGCCTTACTACTTACCAAAACCCCAGTCATATGTTTATGTACCTTGTACAAACATAAAAATGAGTGTTTGTCTGTCTGTTTGCTCTGTATAGTACCGTAAACTATGCATTTGATCGTATGGGGATCTTTAGAAAAGATGTTGTGCATGAGCCAAAGAAAGTGTCTTAGTTGGTACGAGCAATATTCGGCAGGTGGCGCTGGAGTCAGCACATCGCTTAAAACCTTCTGGGCTGGACGGCTTCCTCCGGGATAATTAGTTTATATATAAAACTGCGTAGAAATTGTGATTGTAAGTGCTATGAATCGAGCACGTGTATACCACAAGACATGAATAAAGAACATTAGTTCCTATCTGACTGATGTAATGGCAAATGCTTAATAAATAATGCATACAGTGCGCCTATTGCGTAACTAAATCTTCTTGTGGTTATTTCATACCATGGGTTATTTCCTATGTTGGATCCCTATGGACTAAGGAATTTTTATATCTGCGATCCCCTTTATATTAAAGAAAGCCTAGGTCTTAGTCCACGAGGGTGGGTTGGACTAACCACTTATGAAATAGTGGGGAAGTTTGAGGTCATGATTTTGCCTTTCGAGTGATAGTATATTTAGCGTCCATCGAAATCATTATAAGCCCATATTTGTTCCATTGCTCGACGAGAACCTCCTTTACTACTGAGAGAGTTTAGGCGTTAGTCCGCCACGCTGACTTACTGCGGGATGGCAGACTGCACACCTAGGGAATTCCTAAGAACATCTTCATCTTCATCATCTTCTTCATCAACCCATATACGCCCACTGCTGGGCACGGGTCTCCTCTACCATTAAGAGGATTTAGGCCTTAGTCCACCACGCTGGCCTAGTGCGGGTTGGCGGACTACACACCTAAGAAATTGCTAAGAACTTTTAGGTGTGCAGGTTTTATCACGATGTTTTCCTTCACCGTTAAAGCAAGTGATAATTCAATGTGAATACACACATAATGTGAATATACATAAGAACATCTAGGTATGCATGATTCATCACGATGTTTTCTTTTCCCGTTAAAGCAAGTAACAATTCATTGTAAATACACACATAACTTCGAAAAGTCAGAGGTGTGTGCCTGGGGCTTGAATCCGTGACCGCGTGCCTAAATCTTGAGACCTATCACTGCTCTAAACGATGGAATTAGATACTGCTGAACTTTTATTTCGTATCTTAAATGTCTTGGAAATTTCCTAGGTTAAAAACGATGTGACATTCTTTGAACATCTCTGTCAAGGAATCTTAGGTATGCTGGTTTCCAAACTACGTTTTCCTTGACCATTAAAATGCGTTCCGAACCTTCAAAGGAAAAAACGGAGCTCTAACCATCTAGTGTGTCTGTTTGTCTGTCTGTCACAAATAATTTACCCTGGATATACAGGATGTATTAAAACCGTGATCGGAAATTGAGGCAGGTAATATTTATTGTAATTACAAACCCATTTGAAAAAGTTCTAAGCAGCATGAAGCTTAATAATTGCATAATATACATACCATACAAAAATGTAAGATATTTTATTAAGATTAAATCTAACAATCCAAACAAAGCATAACATATAAAATAAAATATTCCGTAGGAAGTCTATTTCAAAAACCTTGGGACCGATAATGCTAATTTGAGGTCGTTACATAACATGATAATCGCGGCATCGAAAAAATAAATATAGTACACTAAAAATCTTTTAAACTATTTCTTATTAGAATAAAAATACATCACTAGAGTTTCTTGCCCGTTCGGCTCTCGTGATGACTTCTAAACAGGGTGGTAAAGCTTTAAAATGACTGAACCTAAGTGATATTTTTAATATATTATGGATTCAATAAATATTGCTTCGATTAATTTAAAAAAAGATTAGATTGCCTCGTGGTCTCGCACAAGTTTGTACAAAAAGTTCTAGATGTTCTGAACTTGATTCAGAGGTCGAAGCAAAGTGCTATTGGTTTTTTCAATTTGGAAATTCTCAGTATCAGAACGGAGTTAGAAAACCTCTGCCTCCCTCCCAGGGAATGTTGGCGTGAGGCTATGTATATATGTAGACATTTGTTGTCCTTTTTCCAAAGGGGATATGTGTCACTCCTGTGCGTGCTGTTGATCTTGTAGCACAGGAGTTGCAATGGTGGGTATGTGGTGAGATTATATTAATTTTTAGTAGTCCTTGTATTGCAGTAGGTAGACACCACAACAGACTGAAAGCAAGAAGCCGCTTCAAGACAAATGATTGTTTGATCCACAAATATTTGTTTTAGGTCTTGTCATTTGTGGAACCGAAAAGTCTAGTAGCTGCTGATACTACGACAGAAATGTTGTATGTGGCTTGGACTATGTACGTGACAGTGATCAGGTATATACAGGGTGTATTTAGACCGTGAACGAAAACTGAGGCAGGTAATAGCGATGGTGATTACAAATCCCCTGGCATTAAAGAAAATCCTGACAAAAAATACAATTTTTGAGGTTTTCCATACAAACCACATACTTTTAACACCGATGGTTGTATGGAAAACGTAATTTTTTTTATTTTTTATCGCGATTTTTAATATCGCCACTGGGTTTGTGATCACCCTCGCTATTACCTGCCTCAGTTTTCGATCACGGTCTGAATACACCCTGTATATATATATTTAATTTCTCGAATAGTATGAAGGAGATATATTGTATGCGATAGTATATGTACACATTGTATCTTGGTTACAAAGAGAGCACATATGCAAATTGATCATATAAACAGTTTTAAATCAAAGCCATGGTCTAAGGCCAGGTCACGGCTTTAAGTAGTTTCTTATAATTATACCTTACATTGTTTAATATATTATTAAAAAATAGATTACATTACATACTAAGTTATGTGTGTATTCACAATAAATTATAAATTGCTTTAACGGTGATGGGAAACTTTATAAAGAAATCTGCACACGTAAAAGTTTTTACGTGTGTAGTCCGCCAATCCGCAGTAAGGGGTAGGTAAAAAGTGTAGGGGAGAGTCCTACAGTACCGTCACCTTAAGGTTTATCAACAATATAATCGAAATGCCTAAGGTTACATACACAATGCCTCTTGTTATATATAAAGGAACTAATAAACTATCAATAAAATGAAAAAAATATAGGTATTTATAAATATAATCTGCTTTATTATTACAATCAGAAAATTAGGAATAATCAGACTTTAAAAAATTGGCCCCCAGTACCGGCCACTTACGATCTGGTTTAATATATATCCATATTTATTGAATAATAATCACAAATATATTGAGTTGATATCTCTGATATATTTGCACAAGCCTCATGGATCCAAGCCTTACAATTTCCACTTTTATACTTGTAATCCTCATCATGGGATTTAAGGCATAAAGGACAATTAATAGTCTCTTCATTCGGGTTGCCAGGAGCAATCAGGTTTTCGTTTTTATCTGTCTTCGATTTCTTGCTTACGTCTCGTCCTGGCAGCAAACCTTAACCCTTTCTATAACCTTTTTTTCCTGGTAACTCTTAGTTTTCTTGTTAATATCTTTTTTGGGTATAAACTTCTTCTAATTCTGCTAATATGATTTCGCGCTCAGGTGAGAAAGTCTTGTAAAAACGACCCTTGACTGGCTCAATAGACGTTTCTTGATTATTATGAATATCCTTGAATTGATAATTTAATGTAGTTCGTGGTACCTGACAGCGATCAGCGGCTTGACGTGCACTCATTTCATTTCTCAGCACTAGTTCCATGGCTTTATGCGTGTTCATAGGATCCCAGGTACCCTTCTTTTTCTTTGTCGGCCCTCACTTTGGTCCTTTTCTATTTTTGTGTATCTGCAAGCAAGATTAATTTTTTAAAAATAAACTTCAAGAATGGCCGGTACTGTAGGACAATGTTGTGGCCGGTACTGTAGGAAACGAAATAAATAATGTGTCCGATTACTGTCAAATAAATAATGCACAACAGTTCATTTAAAATACAGTTTTGGTAATCTCATAAATGTGTTATACATACCTGGATTAAGTGGTTTTAAATTAGTTCTCCAAACTCCTTATATCAGCCACTGAATTTTAGTTTCGGAGCGTACGTCTATTACACGCAACACAATTCTTTGCAATGACGGTAAACCTGTCGCGACAAATCGACACCGTTTGGATCTTTGCCTTCGATTAGCGTCCCGCTCAAATGGCGATAACAGTTTCAGTGCTATCTATTATAAAATCAGAGAACTTGCAACTGGCCGGTACTGGATGCCGGCCGGTACTGTAGGACTCTCCCTTATATCTAATCACGACCCGTTATTAGTCTTAAATCCCAAGTCATCATCTTCATCAGCAAAAAAAGGTCCACTGCTGGACATAGGCCTCCCCCAGAGACTTCCAAAGTGTTCTATTGGAAGCGGCCTGCATCCAGCAGCTTCCAGCGATTTTCACCAAATCGTCGGTCCACCTTGTGGGTAGATGTCCAAAACTACAGTCCAAGTCCCACATTACATAGATTCTTTTCCATTTTCAGGTACATTTCTGGATTCTACTATGGCGAGTTTTTGAGAACCTTTGCAAGATGCACATGAAGCGGGCAATGAACCCGAGACCTTTCAACAAAGCTCCATGGCGGAACAAACGACGCAATCCATTCCTCATATTATAAATTACGTCATTATAATACAAGTTTAATATTCAATATCAACAATTACGCAACAACGAAAGGTCAAGTTTTGACTAAAATTAAAGCAAATATATTTAGTTTTACGAGATGGTAGTCAAATACGAGTTGTAAAAAATGTGATCTTGTGTTGAATTGTTTGTTTAGTGCTAGCTTTTATTGTTACAGAATGTTCTTCCGTGATTTATAATGTATTAGGGATCTATCCTAGCTTCGCTTGTGCGAAATATTTTTCTCATTGCAATCAATTCTTCTTCTATTAAAACTCAATACTCTGCCATCGGTTAGAATTTTTTGGAACTCGTGGAAAGTGATAATTCACTTATTGTAAATACTAAACAAATAATTCGCAATAAAAAAGTTACTACCTCTCAAGTTTTGATCTGTCTGAAAAATTAAATGAAAATAAGTTTATTTTAAGAGTTCATCGCAAATAAACGAAGCGACATGAAGTCTTGATAAAGATTTATTGATGTAATAATTTTATACGTCCTAAATATTTATAGATTAGTGGTGGGGCCCCCGCATTGCCAATAACACATTTTATATAAAGACATAGGATAGTCTTTTTCCAAGGTTATATCTGTCTCCACATCAATACACATCAAAATTAGTTCAGTAGTTGAGGCGTTAAAACGTAACAAAGTCACTTTTGTGTTTATAACCTCAAAATTGAAATAAGTGTCTCTATCGAAAAAATCTTATAATTATCGTAATATCATTAGCGTAATAATTCGACTCATTGGTTTAATAGCAGGGTTCATAGGCCGTGAACTGACTTAATCTGGATTCGATTCCAAGGTCCGACTTATGTTAAGAGATCCGAAAAAAAATCTCACAATTATTTTTCAGCATTTTTGTGGTTATACGTTTCGACGTTTTTGTGTCAAAAAGTTGAGATCTATCATAGTCAAGGAGAGTATTAGAAGTCCAAAAAAGATAAAGATGACGTGATAAGATCGCAGGACGTTATTGCATAGTGGCTGCTTCCAAAAAGATTTAAACCTTCTATGTAAATTAATAAACGCTGTTGAGGATTTAATTAAAATGCAAGAAATAAAATACATCCAACAATCACATACGTAGTTCTGACTCCACACTAGGATACCAGTCCTGTGTCATGGGTATCAGAATACACCCAACAGTCACATACATAGCTCTGACCCCACACTAGGTTACAAGACCTGTGTCGTGGGTATCAGACACTACGAGAGACTTTTTCGGTCTTACAAACACCCAGACCCGAAACAAATATTTGTGGTTCACACAAACATTTGTCTTGGTGCGGGGATCGAACCCGCGGCCTCTCGTTTCGCAAGCTGGTGTCTAGCCAACTGCGCCACGGGGGCTGTCAATGTATGGGGTTGGGGATTATGACAAGTTAGGTGCCCTTAGATTCGCTGAGCTTCATTGCTCGGCGTCATTACTGTGCGTGCTATTGATCCTGGAGGACAGGAGTTACAGTGGTTGGGGTGTGTGGTGGGGTAGGGAAAATAGGGTTCTTAGTTTTCGGTCTATTTTCAGCCCGTGCTATTTTCTCAACGACGTTTGTATAAAACGTAAGCTATAAAAATGAAATCAAATTGTAATAAAAACATTGTTCAGTAGAACATTTTTATTTAAAATTTTAATTGCTTAAATATTTATGCCCTCGATTCTTATATAGGGTGTACTCAGACCGTGATCGGAAATCGGGATTTTCTTTCGCCATTTTAAAATTATTGCGTTGTATCATATACTACATTCATGTAAGACATTTTTAGACATCTAGACCCGAAATAAATGCCAGTCACATTCTGTTTCTATTTTTATGTAAGTAGGTATGTGTATGGTAAAGCAAATCACCATTACTTGAAGTTTAAGCACGCGGTCGAGAATCTTGGCGGTCGCGGGTTCACACCCCACAATCCCCTATGTGTGTATTCACTTTTAATTATTAATATGTACTTTAACGGTGAAGGAAATCATCGTAAGGAAACCTAAAAGTTCTTAGAAATTTCTTAGGTGTGTAGTCCGCCAATCTACACTAGGCCAGCGTGGTGGACTAAGGCCAAACCAGTCCTAGCAGTGGAACGCACATGGGCTGATTATGATACATCGTATTTTTTTATTTTTATGTATTTTATTATGGTTTTTTTATTATCTATTTTTATATATCAAAGTTTTATGTTGCCTACGTGATAAATATTAATTTAATCCTTATTCGTTTCCATGTTTGAGGATAAGACAATTTGTTGATATATTTCACAGCTTCTAGTTACAAACATACTGTCATAACCAATATTTGTATGACATACAAATGTTTGTCTGTTTGGGTTTTTGCATCATTTTTGTTTACAAAAAAATCATATTTTTTTAAGATATAGTTTAACAAATCTTTGTTTCAGTGTTAAGGCAATAAGAGGGATATTCCTAAGTCTAGTCGCTTTAGCAAGTTTTGAAAGGCTATAAACATTTCATAAATTCATAATGACTCAATTTTCTTGGGTTCGATTTCTGGGTCGGGCTAAGTTTTCAATTTTAAATTCCTCAGGATGGACACTAAAAAGCCTTACTAACTAACCTTACTTGTTTTTTTCAGCTTTTTTTAATTGAAAATGAGTAACTATGTAGAAATATCTCTGTTTATCCCCTAGTCGATATAAGCATGAATATATACATTTTGGAGAAAGTCAATACACGACAATTACTTATGTTTCCCTTCACCTTTAAACTGAATAATTTATTTTGGATATTCTGAGTTCGTAGCCCTGGCCTTTTAAACCAGTAGACAATTCAATACGAACTAAACTAAAAAATAAAAAGCTATTTTTGTTTTACATTCTTACATGCCTTTTTTGACAACGGGCCTTCTCTACAATTTAGGGTTTAGGCCTCAGTCCACCACGCTGGCCTAGTCCGAGTTGGCGATTTTATGTGACTTTTGTAATATTAATAAAAGATTCATAGATCATCTAATGGGTGAATTATTTTAAAATGTCAATTTTTGCCAGAGTCTTTAAAATCAAAGTGCTCGTATTAAGAGGATAATGTCAGTTGAAAAGTATGTATGTAGTACCGCTACTGACATTTAGTGATTTATAATTTCTGCCTACCCTAATGCGAAACAAGCGTAAGGTTTTGTATACAGAATAGTATAATCGACATAATATAATTGCAACGAAGGCTTTAATCTCGCAACGAGACAAATGTTTGTGTGATCCACGAATATTTGTCTCGGGTCTGCGTGTGAGGCTGAAAAGTCTCTCGTAGTTTCTTATACCCACTAGTGACTGTTGAGTATTTAATTATTATACGTATGTTTTTAAAATTTTATGTAGTTCTCGAAATACTAGTAAAATAAGGTACCTAATCTGTGTTGAAAAATGGTGTGCAAAAGGAAATTCATTTATTAAATTATTCGGACTCAATAATTTATTGAACATTACATTATGGTTTTATTAAGCCGCTTCATTTTATTTCATTTCCTTTTATATACCCTGGTGACGATGGAACAGGTTATTAAGTTTTAATATTGCTAAAGTAGGTCTGTGTGTTTGTAACATTTTCACACTTAAATTGCTGTATTATTCTTGGTAAGTTTTGTTAAACGGATCAATGGAGAATTGGTAATACAAAACTTGAACGTGCTGAAACATTAGTATGAATTGTAAACAATTATTTTACGAGTTAGAGATGTTATAAAACATATCGACATGAATTAGGATGTGTAGTATGTGTGTAAGGGTTGGTGGATTTAGACTACAAAATTTTTGTATTATTAACAAATGCTCTGTTTTTAATGAATTCTGGTGCAATATAAGGTTATTTTTGCCTAGACAACGCTTACCTACCTAAGATTTTTTTACAAAAAATCTATTTAACCGAGCGAAGTCGCGATAAGTTTCTAGTTATTTATACATAAACAAAGTTTACAACATAAAAGTGCCCACGCCGAGAGCTGACCTTAAACTTGGCGCGACAGTAGTGTGTGCGTGCCGAGAGTGTCGCACGTTGCCTCCGTGCCGGCATAACGAGTTAAATAATATACTATGAATATCTAGTGTCTGTGCTGTGACTTAAAGGACCAATATATCTGGTAAGTAAAAATTAAAAAAAAAATACGCACGTATTTCTGATTATTCGAATTTCGAATTTTGTATTTCGAATAAAAAAATACGCTTTTATTTTTATTTCGACCAAAATATCTGGTGAGAATTTAAAAAATAATTACGCACGTATTTCTGATTATTTAAATTTCGAATTTTGTATTTGGAATAAGAATTTTACGCTTTTATTTTTCTTTCGAACAAAATATCTGGTGAGAATTTGAAAAATAATTACGCATGTATTTCTGATTATTCGAATTTCGAATTTTGTATTTGGAATAAGAATTTTACGCTTTTATTTTTATTTCGTAAATTTGTTTAAAATTCTTGGAATGCGGAAGATTTATGAACAAAAACTAGATAACTAAATGCATTTTTTATAATAAGTCCCTGTATTTTTAATTTGTTTTTATTTATTATGCAGTGAATTAATTAATTAATTTCATGATACCAATTCTATCTTCACTTTGTACTCATAAAGGCTTTAGAGCATGACGTCCGAGGTATCATTACGCTCTTGTTGTAAATAGTAACATAATTGTATATAATTACATGATAAAATGATTAAGAGGAGGATGGACTTAATCCACCCCTCTGGCCTTGTGGGTTCAAATTCATATTTGAGTTTTTTTTTAAGAATTTTCAAACAGGTCTTTAAATACGGCGTTTTCCTATGTCGTTTTACGCATATGATAATTTATCAAAAGTTAAAAATACTAGGAATTGAACTCTCGACAGCCAATATTATTTTTCATTGAATGTTTGCTTATTTATGAAGGCTATCACGCACTTCTATGTTCGATATATTATAATGTACGAAATATTTTTTTATCATATAGGTACCATTATTTTTGCATTTACAAGAGAGTCCGCTCTCACAAATACACCCGAAACAAATATTATATATTACACAAACATTTGTTATGACGCGAAAATCGAACCCGCACACACTCATTTCATATCTTAGTAATTAACGGAGGCTGTCAATATAACATCCTAAAAACCGTTTCTACAGGATGTATTCAGATCTTGATCGGAAACTAAGGGACACCATGTATATAAAAATTTGTCTCAACCCACAGATTAAACCCGCACTTTCTCGGTTCACATCTTAATACCTAACGGAAGCTGTCAATATAACATCTAAAACAGTTGATAACATCAAGCTCTCGTGCAAACAAGTACTAAGATTGATAAATACTTGCCAATAGCCATGAGTGTAACTGTATATGCAATCACAAAAAAATATTTAAAACTAGCTATAAGGCCCGGCTTTGTCTATAATCAATTTTGAATTCCATGGCCTTGAATAAAGGAGTCTCAAAATCCGCATAAGGTCAGCGTGGAGGCCTAAACCCTCTCAATGGTGAAGGCCCGTGCCCCACAGTGGGACGTATATGGGCTGATAACAGTATCATTTAAAACGCCTGTTATAACTTACTGAGCAATATCTGTTGTGAGCCATATCAAATATGTAGCTGCCAACCTGCACTAGGCCAGCGTTGTGGACTAAGACCTTACCTTAGTTTAGTAGTGAGTCGCATGTTTAACAGATGATTACGATATCTCATAAATTGGTTTTATCTACATTGTACCTATAGGACAATATCTTCGCTGAAGTGAAATTTAGAACCTTAAATTTTACGGGAAAACTAAATTTTCCTGGGATAATAAGTACCAAAAATCATTAAAATTGGTCCAGCGGTTGAGGCGTGAAAGCATAACAGACAGACATACTTACTTTTTTGTTTATATTAGTGTGGATTAGATGTGCAGAACGTATCATTATTGGAACAAAAACTAAGTAACATATTTTTACCGTTTAAAATATATCTTACATTGTAACAACAATGTTTTAAACTTACTTAGCCTCCTTACAATATTTCTGGTTAAGTTAAACTTTACAACACTTTAAGTCTCAACTTTAAGTCTTAACGTAAATTTAAGTTAGTTTATTAAGTACCGGCTTAATCCACGTCTCACCTTCGACTATTCAATTTTATAACATAATAAATACATAACCTCACGCCTGTATTTCCCGAAGTGGTAGACAAAGGTGCATTTCTGCACCCACATTTCGCCGGGTATGTATCAGCCTCATGTAATAGAGAGCGTGATTATTGCCGTTTTACGAACACATTTTTTTTTACACCGTGTTGCTAAGTCATAAGCCAATAACACTTAGCTTGACCCTGGAATCGACGTCGGGGCCTTTAGATAGCACGGCTCATACCCCAGTCTTACCCATCGCGGGGCCCACGCCCCACAAGGGGGCAATTAGATAGTTAAATGGGCCAATTTAAAAATGGACTCGACCCGACTTTGTGGTGACTTGTGTATGGCGACAGTTTTTAAAGGTTAAAAATGTTGCATAGGGGGCATAATAATTTTAAGAAATGTTAAGGTTGGGCATAGCTAAAAAAGTTTGGGAAACACTAGTCAATTGAGATCTAATCTATACTAATACAAAGTTGAAGAGCTTGTTTAATTGTAAATTTGAAATTACTAGGATTGTGGTCATCAGATAATTATACTTTCGCATCGCATCAAAGTGATCCAAGAAGGGTAGTAGACGTATTGTGTCCTATTTAAAGACTAAGGAATGCATCGCGCAATGAATAACAGAAGACGGAATAAATACACATACATAACAGCTACATGTAAGATAATTGGAATTGTTTCTCGCTTGACACTTTAATTGAGCCATGCGGTCGTGAACCTCAAAGTCATGGGTTCCAAGTCCAGGAGTTATGTCATCATTATTCTTCTGCCCTGTTCCCAATTCTCGTTTGGGGTCGGCGCAGCATGTTTTGTCCTTCCACACAGGAGGGAAGGAAACATGCTGCATAAGAGTTTTGGCATATGTTTTACGGCCGGCCGCCTGCCTGACGCCAACCCTCCTTGGGACTTTCATTGTTTTTGGAATGGGGTAGGGATAGCGTGTGTTTGCATACAGGATATTGCAGGAAAGGATATTTGGCCTGATGGTAAGGATGCTACAGTCCCGGATACGGAAGTAGTAGGAGACTGCAACAGCTCGGGGGGCCGAGGTCGCGTACTCGTAGCCCTGTTTCATGACTGGCTAGATCTATGGAAAAGGCATCCCCAGACCAAATCACATTTTGAAGTTATATGTGACAAAGAACTATCAAGACTGTAACGGTGAAGGAGAGCGTTGTGATAAAAATACAAACTTAAAAGTTCTTAGCAATTTCCTGGGTGTGTCCGCCAACCCGCACTAAGCCAGCGTGGTTGACTATTGCCTAAACGCTCTCATTTGTAAACAAGGCCCAAAAACAGAAGTTTAGAGACTTTACGGTCTCACAAACACCTGGACAAGAAACAAACGGTTGGAGATAACAGTGCCAAGGGCGCGATAAAACTGTCTGTCATTAAGTTTGATATTTTTCCACATCAACCCATATACGCCCACTGCTGAGCACGGGTCTCCTCTATCATTGAGAGGGTTTAGGCCATAGTCCACCACGCTGGCCTAGTGCGGGTTGGCGGACTACACACCTAAGAAATTCCTAAGAACTTTTAGGTGTGCAGGTTTCATCACGATGTTTTCCTTCACCGTTAGTGCAAGTGAATACACACATAACTGCAAGTGATAATTCAATTTGAATACACACATAACTTCGAAAAGTCAGAGGTGTGTGCCTGGGGTTCGAACCCGCGACCGCCGAGATTCTCGACTGCGCGCCTAAACCTCGAGGCCATCACTGCTCTATTTTTCCACATGCAGACTCTGTGGTGCTACTAAAAACAAAATAATACTTTGCCCCACCCGGGAATCGTTCCTAAGCTTCTTAGATTGCACTCCTCGTAAACCGCTGGAGTAAAGGACGGTCTTTTTAAAGATGATGTCATTTGTAAATTACAAATTTTAAATTTTAAGAATTAAATTATTGTATTTGGTTTGATTTATTCAATAAATAACTTGTTGTTTGTTTTTAGTGAACCATCGAAAATTGATTTTTTTTTATATAAATTATTTTGCTCGCGACTCCGTCCGCGT
Source organism: Cephonodes hylas (assembly GCA_030295005.1). Classification (NCBI taxonomy): domain Eukaryota; kingdom Metazoa; phylum Arthropoda; class Insecta; order Lepidoptera; family Sphingidae; genus Cephonodes; species Cephonodes hylas. Next base: position 819,608 of record AP025383.1, read on the forward strand.
AGACTACAGGGTTGAGATCAGAAGGAATATAAGTTGTAGTCTATTTTACTTCTCAGAGTCCTATTTATGTCCATACCAAAATTCATACAATTCGGTCAAATTGTTCAAACGTGAAACCGTAACGCGTCGATCAGCGCCTTGTGCATCATTACTGCGCGCTTGATCAATATTTTAAAATTGCAATATCTTCTAAGATACTCAGTGATCTCAAATTATGTAAAGGGCAATTTTATTTAAAATTAAATACTTGTAATGAATAACGTATTTATTTGGATAAGGATTAATATCATATTTATAAAAACACCTTCACAAATAAAACTTTATTTTAAAATAAATTTGGTTAGGATAAAAAACGTTATAGTGAGCCAACCTTAAAAAATAGACATATGCTGTCGCAGACTTTTTTTTTAAACTTTTAAAGAGGAACATTTCCCTCAAACATTATTTTAGCGAAACTTTAACCGTTTTCGCAGCGCACGCCGCGGAAGCTCACAAAAAGGAAAAAATGTCCCCGATTTCGAAAGATTCTTTATTGCTGCTCCGCTCCTATTCGTCGTAGCGTGATGTTATATAGCCTATAGCCTTCCTCGATAAATGTGCTATCTAACAGTGAAAGAATTTTTCAAATCGGACCAGTAGTTCCTGAGATCCTAGCGTTCAAACAAACAAACAAACAAACTCTTCAGCTTTATAATATTAGTATAGATTACTACACTTTACCTATCAATATCCAATAATGCATAAATAAAAATCTCATACATTTTTATGATCACTATTAAGCATCTTTAATCCTAAACGATTGAATAAATAAAGAACCTAAATTAATAATCTTTATTCATCATATTGATTACTAGCTTTTGCTCGCGACTCCGTCCGCGTAGATTACAGGGTTGAGATCAAAAGGAAAATAAGTTGTAGTCTATTTTACTTCTCAGAGTCCTATTTATCTCCATACCAAAAATCATACAATTCGGTCAAATTGTTCAAACGTGAAACCGTAACGCGTCGATCATCGGCGCCTTGTGCATCCGTATTGCGCGCTTGATCAATATTTTAAAACTGCAATATCTTCTAAGATACTCAGTGAAATCAAATGATGTGAAGGGCAATTTTATTTAAAATTAAATACTTGTAATGAATAACGTACTTATTTGGATAAGGATTAATATCATATTAATAAAAACACCTTCACAAATAAAACTTTATTTTAAAATAAATTTGGATAGGATAAAAAACGTTATAGTGAGCCAACCTTAAAGAATAGACATATGCTGTCGCGGACTTTTTTTTAGAACTTTTAAAGAGGAACATTTCTCTCATACATTATTTTAGCGAAACTTTAACCGTTTTCGCAGCGCACGCCGCGGAAGCTCACAAAAAGGAAAAAATGTCCCCGATTTCGAAACATTCTTTATTGCTGCTCCGCTCCTATTCGTCGTAGCGTGATGTTATATAGCCTATAGCCTTCCTGGATAAACGTGCTATCTAACAGTGAAAGAATTTTTCAAATCGGACCAGTAGTTCCTGAGATCCTAGCGTTCAAACAAACAAACAAACAAACAAACAAACAAACAAACAAACAAACAAACAAACAAACAAACTCTTCAGCTTTATAATATTAGTATAGATAAGAAATATTAATGTACGTAAGTCGAGTATTTTTTTTAAGTAACCAACAACAAAAGGTCAAAGCCATAGATCCACCGAACAGTTGAATAATACTAGAAAGGATATGATTAGATCATCATATGTTTGACACCTCACTACCCTATCTTCACCTTATGTTTGCCGTTTCTTAGTAATTCGGGAAGCGTATCATCATCATCAACCCGTATATGTCCTACTGTTGGGCCCGGACCTCCTCTACCATTGAAAAGTTTAGGCCTTAGTCCACGCTGGCCTAATACGGGTAGGCGGGCTACACAACTAAGAAATTACCAAAAACTTTTAGGTGTGCAGGTTTCATCACGATGTTTTCTTCACCTTTAAAGCAAATGATATTTCATTGCAAACACACATAACTTCGAAAAGTCAGAAGTGCGTGCCTGGGGTTTGAACCCGTGATCGTCAAGATTCTGTACAGCGTGCCTAAACTCCGAGAGCATCACTGGTTAATCTTAATTAATTACCGTGTAATATCAAGAAATTCCTTGAGGGGAGTCTTAGGTATGCAGATTTCACGATGATTTCCTTCACCGTAAAATTTAACATCACCATCATCATCACCAGCCTATTTACGTCCCACTGCTAGGCACGGGCCTCCTCTACCATTGAGAGGTTTTATAACAAATGTAAATATAATTTAACGACTGCCTCGTGGTCTCGGGGTAGAAGTACGTGCCGTGCGATCTAGACATCCTGGGTTCGATTTCCGGGTCGGGCAAAATGTTATTGTTCCGAAAAACGGCAATAGGCTCGCCCCCTATCACGTGGGACTGATACATACCTGACAATCTAGCAGGAAACGTAAGAACTATTACTAATTTTTGTTCCTAATTGGCATGCAAATGAATTATTTTTACAACGTGTGAATTAATTATAATCAACATCCGAGTAAAAACATAGGTATGACATGGTTTGACAGCCCCGTGGCGCAGTTGGCTAGACACCAGCTTGCGAAACGAGCGGCCGCGGGTTCGATCTCCGCACCGAGACAAATGTATGTGTGATCCACAAATATTTGTTTCGCGTCTGGGTGTTTGTGAGACCGAAAAGTCTCTCGTAGTTTCTGATACCCACGACACAAGACTCGTATCTTAGTGTGGGGTCAGGACTATGTATGTGACTGTTGGGTGTATTTATTTATTTATTAGGTATTTAATACCACTGAGGTGAGTAATTGTCGTCGTAAAATTAAACGGCAGTGTCAAGTCTCAAGATTTTAATTTATGTGTCTCTAGTACGTTATTTATCAGATAACCGGCTTTTTTATAGCATGCATGTGTAACAATAAAGGGGTAGCATGGGGTAGATACATGACGAAATGTGGGTGCAGAAATGCACCTCTGCCTACCCCTTCGGGGAATATAGGCGTGAGGTTATGTATGTATGTATGTAAATATAACGTCGAAAAGTCAGACTCTACTCAACGGCGTAAAAAATGTCTACATCGGAATGTATCGTACGAATTATTATTTAAAAATCTATTAATATTCAAAGCGAACCTTGACTTACTCCGCATTGTCTATGTTACGAAACACTCAATCTGATATTACATAAACGACCATAAATAATTTTTCACGTCTATAACATTAGTTTATGGTAATTGTGACGTGATTATAGAGCGTGGTGTAACACGCATTAATCCACTAAGATCTAAACGGAACTGAATTTATACTATCCATTCTATTTCCATTAATAGCACAAAACACTTGAATAAGACTAGAAAGGAGATGTGAGCGTCCCTACGATTACACTATCAAAATTTTTGACACAAACGCTTCTTAATAATTCGGCCAAAAGCAGCCCTTCATTGTTGTTTTAATTTTATATCATCGGTTGAATGTGGTCGTAGTAGAATGAACAGGTGACAGATAAGCGGCGACACTCGTCCCCATACAAAATTCTAGGTATTTCCTTTCTCCGCTTATTCAACTTTTCTATGCATATAAAGCTATCGTAGTTTACATGGTACCTTTAAAAAGTCAATGCTGCTATAATTAAACTTTGCTAGACTCAGAAATCGAAACTAGGACTTCTTGATCGCACGTTTCTTTTTATACTTCAGCATTTAATTGTTTTTGACGTTTAGAAGTATTTTGTATGTTAATGACAATTGTTTACAAGAAAAGATTATAATGAGTAACAATTTAGCACTTACGGAATGTGCGTTTCGGGTGAATAGCCCGAACTGGTGATTGAACTCGCGACTTCGAAGTAAAAAACCTTTTTTTTCATGCACCACAATTTATCACCACTTCGGAATCTATACTAATATTATAAAGCTGAAGAGTTTGTTTGTTTGTTTGTTTGTTTGTTTGTTTGTTTGTTTGTTTGTTTGTTTGTTTGTTTGTTTGTTTGAACGCTAGGATCTCAGGAACTACTGGTCCGATTTGAAAAATTCTTTCACTGTTAGATAGCACATTTATCGAGGAAGGTTATAGGCTATATATCATCACGCTACGACCAATAGGAGCGGAGCAGCAATAAAGAATGTTTCAAAATCGGGGACTTTTTTCCTTTTTGTGAGCTTCCGCTGCGTACGCTGCAGAAACGGTTAAAGTTTCGGTAAAATAATGTATGACAGAATTGTTCCCCTTAAAAAATTCTAAAAAAAAGTCCGCGACAGCATATGTCTATCTTTTAAGGTTGGCTCACTATAACGTTTTTTATTCTAACCAAATTTATTGTAAGTAAAGCATTATTAGTGAAGGTGTTTTTACAAACATGATATTAATCCTTATCCAAATAAATACGTTATTCATTATAAGTATTTAATACAAAATAAATTTGTCCTTTACACCATTTGATTTCAATAAGTATCTTAGAAGATATCGCAGTTTCAAAATAATGATCAAGCGCGCAATAATGATACTCAAGGCGTCGACCGGCGCGTTACGGTTTCACGTTGAAACAATTTGACCGATTGTATGATTTTTGTATATTAGTAAAATACTACAACTTATTTTCTTTCTGAACCCCACCCTGTAGTCCACGCAGACGGAGTTGCGCGCAAAAGCTAGTGTGTTATAAAGTAACAACGCTTATAAATCAATAGTAAAACATACATCTTTGGGCTGTATTACCGTAGAAGTAAGCACAGGTGTATTCCTATATCCACTTTTATAATCTACTTTTAAGTCTCACATCACAACTTATTATCACTGTCGAATGCATTATAAAGTGGTGAATATTTTACAAAAAAATCAATTACATTTTGCTTGTCCTAAACAAATAGAATGAACTATTTTCACATGCCCGATATGATTTTTTTTTAACAATTACAAGTTTTTCCATACACCGACATCTAGCGGTAAACGTAAGAACCATTACAAATTTGCGACTCTAATTGGCATGCAAATGAAATATTTTTACAATGCGTAAATTAATTATCAATATCCGAGTAAAAACATAGGTATTTATTATCACTGTGGTGATTAATTGTCGTTATAAAATTATGGCAAAGTCAATTCACTAGTTTTTAATTTACCATGCAATTACGTGTGTTATGTTTTTATAACATTCACGTGCAACAGCGAAAGGGTAGGTAAAACGGTAGTGATATAGTACATAATATATGTTATCACATCACATAAAGAAATTGCTGGATGACGTTGGATTCCTTTGCAAAGGTATGTAACGTGCTTTCTAGAGGTCCCAGGTTCGATACCTAAGCTGAGCAAACTGTTATTGGGTATTTCAATCAGGAAATTCTCAGTAACAGCACGGTGTCTGGAATTGTGTCCGAAAAACGGCAACAGCTCCTAATGGGATATATACAAATGGCGATATATGGGTGCAGAAATGCATCTGTCTACCCCTTCAGGGAATACAGGCGTGAGGTTATGTATGTAAAAAACGATATTGAGATAAAAGCATGTAGTTTAAATTTTTTCAATCTGATGATTTTTTAGAAGATTGATCAAACGAGTCATTAAATTTTGACTGCTCATTTTTTTGAGGTCAATAACACCGGTACCCTAATTTAAAAGGTCCGCGTGAGCCTTTTTCAAAATTTTAAGTCAATTTTTGGTTTTATTTTTGTGTGTTTAATATTCTTACGGCTACTTTATGTTTCACTAATACCCAGATAAATATTTGTAGAATACTCGAACATTTGTCCTAATGCAGGGATTGAACCTATTACCTTTTAGAAGCAGGTATCCTTTAATTGAACTATTTTATACTGTTGTCGCTTTGAAACGTGGTATTGCTGTAGAGAAGAAACGGCAAGAAGCTGCCTACGTATTAGTTAATGGATGATTTTATCCTTAATCAAAAAAATAAAACAAATATTTTATTACGGTCTAATAAATTGCCTATAAATAAAGGGTTTAGAATTTTAATTTCTTGCTATTTTGAATAAATAAAATGTGGTTTTGGCATAATTTTGTGCCTACCTTTAAAAGATATAAATCAAAATCAAAATTATGTTTATTCAAATAGACTTTAACAAGTTCTTTTGAATCGTCAATTTAAGGAAGGACACTATAAAAGAGAATGATATTACGGCAAAAATACGTATATTTTTATGATAAAAAGTATTTTTTTAGCCGCTTCATGACTATGGTAGGTGTACAACAATTTATAATTTTATATAGGCAGAGTATATATGAAGATAAATCTGTAGACATTGTCTGTTTGTTTTTGATCGTTTTAATCTCCATAACTACTGGTTCGAATTGAATCATTTTTTGTGACAAATAGGCCATTTATTGAGAAAGTATTTAGGCGACCTATCATCACGCTACGACCAAAAAGAGCGGAGTAGAAACAAAAAATGTAAACACTAAGAAAATTTATATTTGTATGTATGTTTATATGTCACAGTGTCATTGACCTGAGAAGTGTTTTTTTAATATTTTATACAGTTCTTTGTTTACGATATGTTGTTCCGTTGACAATTTAAACATCAATATTTCAATACAGTATTGTTTCTACATGAAAATACTTGTAGTTGAAAAAAATTGAATGCTCATTGTTTAACTTTGTAAGACCTAGTAACCTTCTATGCATATATTCAATTGTTATGGGCAAAATCATCAGTTTGCTTAAGAACCCTCTGGGTCAAATAATGAATACAAACCTATATTCCAAAGTTATCATAGAATAAGGTCTAAATCAGTTGTAAAGGAGACCCACACACCCACATTCAAAACCGATGGTTGTTTTTCATACAAGTCATTAGTATTAAATGCATGTGGTTTGTATAGAAAACGTCAATTTTTTTATTTTTTGTCAGGATTTTTTTAACGCCAATGGGTTTGTCATAACCGTAACTATTACCTGCCTCAGTTTCCGATCGCGGTTTGAATACACCCCACATACATATGACATATATATACATTATGACAGCCCCGTGGCGCAGTTGGCTAGACACCAGCTTGCTAAACTAGGGGCCGCGGGTTCGATCCCCGCACCGAGACAAATGTTTGTGTGATCCACAAATATTTGTTTCGGGTCTGGGTGTTTGTGAGACCGAAAAGTCTCTCGTAGTTTCTGATACCCACGACACAAGACTAGTATATTAATGTGGGGTCAGGACTATGTATGTGACTGTTGGGTGTATTTATTTATACATACATTTACATATGTATGTATATTGATGGATTATTTTCTAGTACTTTAATGCTTTTTTTATTTGTGAGCTCATTAAGTTGCCACTGTCGATCAAGATTCAAGTTCATTCGAGTAGTCTTATAAAGCATTGACTGTTTGCACTGAACCGAGGATTATAAGGCCGTTAGGCGCTAATGAGCAGAAAACATTTTGTTATATAACATATGTACATGTACCTACTATATTCATTCCTATATCAAGGCTGATGGAGGGACATCGAGATTAGTTAGTAAATGCCGTATATAGATATGTCTGATTGCTGCATCCAAGCTCTTCTATAATTGAGAGGGTTAGGCTTGGGGTCATTCTTCTTCTTCTTCTTCATCAACCCATATACGCCCACTGCTGAGCACGGGTCTCCTCTACCATTGAGAGGGTTTTAGGCCATAGTCCACCACGCTGGCCTAGTGCGGGTTGGCGGACTACACACCTAAGAAATTCCTAAGAACTTTTAGGTGTGCAGGTTTTATCACGATGTTTTCCTTCACCGTTAAAGCAAGTGATAATTCAATGTGAATACACACATAACTTCGAAAAGTCAGAGTGCCTGGGGTTTGAAACCGCGACCGCCGAGATTCTCGGCCGCGCGCCTAAACCTCGAGGCCATCACTGCTTGTCTTCATTCATTGGGTCATTACAAACAAAAAAAATTGACGTTTTCGTAACAACCAAAGGTGTAAAATGTATGTAAATATATGGAAAACGTCAAAATTTAATTTTTTTGGCGGGATTTCATTAACGCTAGGGGTTTGTAATCACCTAAGATCTAACCTACCTTCGTTTCCGATCACGGTCTGAATACAGGGTGTAATATGCTATCGATCGATATAACTCATAAGATTAACATCACGTTATGTCCTATAGGGTCGGAGAAATTATAAAAATGTGGCAAAAGCAGGGGGAAATGTGCTCCTACTAGACTTTTCGAAGTTATGTGTGTATTCACATTGAATTATCACTTGCTTTAACGGTTTTAAAACATCGTGATGAAACCTGCACACTTAAAAGTTCTTAGGAATCTCTTAGGTGTGTAGTCCGCCAACCCGCACTAGGCCAGCGTGGTGGACTATGGCCTAAACCCTCTCAATGGTAGAGGAGACCCGTGCTCAGCAGTGGGCGTTTATGGGTCGATGAAGAAGAAGATATTAAAGAAAATAGTTATTACACGAAGTGATACTAACACAGATATTAAAAATGTAGGCGTTCAAACTTGTCTATTTTATCTTCTTATGATTCATAAAGTTTTTTATGTTTTTTGGATCTCTACATCCGTGTTTCTCTAGTATGTACTTAAACATAAAAATTAGTTTTTTAATTATATTACGAGGAAAAAAATCTATGCATCCATTTCCGTAGATTATGTTATAGTCTGTAATAAAAATGCATGAATTTTGTTATAATTTCAAAAACTTAATAACTTGGAGATGTTAGATGGTATTTATTGGCTTGAACCCGCGACCGTCGACTTTTTGAGTGCGCCTTCATCTTAAAGCTATAACATTTGTTATGATTGAATGATGCCTCATCATCATCATCTGCCCATAAGCGTCCCAGTGCTGGGCATGGGCCTCCTTTACAACTGAGAGGGTATAGACCTTTGTAGGTGTGTTCCTCGGAGTAAAAAATAGGCATTTATAGAAGATAGACAGTTATAGGTAAAATGAAAATAATAAATACACACAACACTCACACACATACTTTTGACCCCACACTAATATGTATGACAGTCTTGTGTCGTGGGTGAAACTACGAAATAATTTTCACCCATACAAACACCCAGACCCGAAACAAATATTTGGGGATCACACAAACATTTGTCCCTGTGCGGGGATCGATCCCGCGGCTGCTCGTTTCGCAAGCTGGTGTCCAGCCAACTGCGCCACGGGACTGTCTTTGTAACTGCATATATCTCTAAAAGAAATACCTTTTATTACCTGATACAAAATATATATTCTACGGCGTTTTGGCACGAGATTCATGCGCAGTCGGGCTTTCCACACCATTAGACTCAGGCCAGTCATTTCGCTAAAATTAACCGGTAAAAATTCTGTAGCATTGGCAACATTTTTAGAGGTAATTTTTCATCGGCAGTGCGGAGCGGAATTTAAATAAAATTTCTATTTAAATAATAGATAGTATTTAATTTAAAATAGACTCTTAAAGGCGTTCATCATCAAACCATATACGTTGCTGCGGCTGGATACGCTTCTCCTCTACCATTGAGAGGGTTTAGGCCATAGTCCGCCACGCTGGTCTAGTGCGGGTTGGCGGACTACACACCTAAGAAATTCCTAAGAACTTTTAGGTGTTCAGGTTTCCTCACGATGTTTCCCTTCACCGTTAAAGCTAGTGATATATCAATGTGAATATAACCATAACTTCCAAAAAGCGTTAATCCTCCTAATTGTTGAAAAAACCTGTGAGCTGAAGATGATGATTTACAGTGGATGGGGTTAAATTGATTCATACAATATCTTTGTCTTTTGAAATGCGATCTGAATGAATCTTCCAATTGATTATCATTATATCCTTGTTATAAATTAGCATAATTATACTAAACTCGTTTGTTGAAACGCCTTGAAAGCCTTCGAGAGGAATAAGAATCCGTTTAATTTAAGACAAATATTTGTACAATACAAATGTTTGTTATACATCTCCGTTTTTCGCGATATATGTATTTTTTTGATATTATAAATAACAGAATAGCTGAATAAGGTTAAAAGGAAAATAGGCAGAGAACTAGCTACAACCCGATAAAATGTATCCACAAATCTAACTATAATTTTGTGTTGATAAATACTTGAGTAGGTATACCAAACTGGTCATTGGTATATCATTAGTTTAAATCCTTCCTAATATCAATTTAATATAACTATTTGAAGCAGTGATGGTCTAGAGGTTTGGGCGCGCGGTCGAGAATCTCGACGGTCGCGGGTTCGAACCCCAAGCACACACCTCTGACTTTTCGAAGTTATGTGTGTATTCACATTGAATTATCACTTGCTTTAACGGTGAAGGAAAACATCGTGATGAAACCTGCACACTTAAGAGTTCTTAGGAATTTCTTAGGGGTGTAGTCCGCCAACCCGCACTAGGCTAGCGTGGTGGACTATGGCCTTAACCCTCTCAATGGTAGAGGAGACCCGTGCTCAGCAGTGGGCGTATATGGGTTGATGAAGAAGAAGATAACTATTTATTCTTTTCATTTAACCTTTACGCAAATCAGTTTATAATTCAATATTGTATTTCTTTAATATTTTCATAAATTGTGTTTCTATGCTTCTGATCCATTTAACGGTTATCTGGAAGAAATCACCGATTGCTATATATTTGTTGTACAAGCTTATTTTAATTGACATTTATTATTTGGAGCACAATAAACCATAAATAAACATATCAAGTCAAAGTTTGGAGACGTACTCATCATTTCATGTTCGGAGTTCAGAAAAAGTTAAATTAAATAACTTTGGAGTGTCAGTGATGTTGATTCCTCCATATTTTGTTTTGGTATGTACTTATACAAGCGTAAAAGATGGAACACTCTCGACTAGGACTACAAACTGCTTGCAATCATGCACGGTTCTGCCCCTTCCCCTTGTCAGAATAAAAAATAAAAGAAATCCTAAAAGGTTAATTAAAATTCTGCCCGCCCTTTCATCCACTCAAACTTTACGCTGAAGTGAATGATAAAACAAACATACATGACTTCACGACTGTACTTCCCAAAGGGTAGACATTGGTGCATTTCTGCACCCAAATTTGGATAAGCATGTACTAGTCCTAGAGGATGAGACTTTTGTTGTCTTTCACATTTTCTGACTCCGTCCTGCTACAGAAGATTTCCTAACAGAAAAACCCTAATTATAGATACTTTACTGGACCTGGGAATCAAACCCTGGACCTTTAAATCGTAAATACTTGTACCACGAGACCACGATGCAGATATGTCAACATTAAAAAAAGACCGGAGTAGTGTTTTGTAGTCTGCTAGTAAAAACAAAATCTCATCAAATTGTAATAGGATTTTTATGATAATTTTTGAATACTTTTACACGCGTTAGTTACTCAGTTATGTATATTTTTTATTATTAATGCTAATAAACGGGTAAGAATATCCTGAACCATATATTTTGCTGGAAATAATTGTACTGCAAAAGATACGAAATCGACTCATAGATTTTTTAGTATTTTGCAAAAAGATACGGATTAAAATGAGAAACAAGTTTGATTTCAAAAACGCATTCGTATTCGTTGTGGGAAGACCCAACATCTGATGGAATGTGGATGCAGAAATACACCTCTGCCTACCCTTTCAGGAATACAGGCGTAAGGTTCTGTATGTATGTAATATTCTGACCCTACAATAAACAATTCCACCTATGTATAGAATAAGGTTACTTATGACTATAACACCAAAGTACTTTTTATGTCTTTATAGAGTTAAACTAGTTTATATATTGCACTTTTTTTTTTTTTTTTTTTTTAACGAGAGGAAAGCACCTTAAGCTCCCTGTTCGGTACCTCGGGGGGAGGCCGAAAAGGGTATGTCGGGGTCACCGGCCTTTCCATGCCGGCATACCGACTAAAACCTCTCGATGGCCCCCTCTTGCGCATATTGGACGGTACGGTAAATATAGGGCAAGCGCCCTTAATTGTTTTCCGTTGCCGCCCAGCGCTCTGTCCAAAAGAGGACTCCTCTCGGGATCGCACATCTTCTATTCTATTAGGGCGCACCTCCCCCGTGATACACCCAACAATCCCGATCCCCTATTAGTCGTCTCTTACGACAGGCAGGGGATACCGTGGCGGTATTCTTACGCCCCCGACCACAGGGCGATTATATATTGCACTAGTGAAGTAATAATAATCATAACTTTTGTTGTTGTTTGAAGAACAAAAATATTACTGATAATTTTGTGCCCAATTAAGTTTAAATCGCTGAGAAAGGGATGTTGAGATTTTGCACAAATAACTTTATTCTGCGCATAGGTCGAATTATAAACTAACACTTTACATAATTAACGTGTTACGCTTTTGGGCTTTATGGAAGTGCCGAGACTGGTGAATACCAGTTTCCCAGTAAAGTTGATAATTTAATTCTATTATTGGCGGAAGTGTTGTTAGAATAATATTTATAGAACCAGTCCTAAATACCGATAAACATAATTATCGAGTATAATGGGAAATTATATATTGGACGCCTTTATATATATTGGCAATTTTGAGTCTTGCGGTGAGAGATGAATAGATCTGGATGAGATAGTATACCTATATAAAACATACACAAATAATTGAATAAGAGTTAAGCCTCATTGTCTTTACGAGTGTCAATCTGTCGATGAGAATGATATGTCAGGTTCGATTCCCGAGTCGGATAAAATACTAGAAATTATTCGTTGCTGTATCTACAATCATCAGCCAATATTGGTCTACTGCTGGATTTAGGCCTCCCCCAATGACTTCCACCGACTTTCCATCAGTGGAGGCCACGTACTGGAAAGCGCAGTTCCCGGTGAAAACGTTACTAAAACCTACTTTAAAATGCTTGAGGATTTATATCTTCGGTAGAGGTTTATACCTCTGTCTACCCTTTTTGAGTAGGTACTGCTGAAATTTGTGTAATCTGTAAGTCACCTTTAGGTGGTATACCCCTATATCTAAACTACCTCTGGCTATCCCTTCGGAAATACAGGTACTATAATATTATATAACTCGACCATAAATTTACGACTATTAATTAGTATTTATTTTAATAGATGTTAAATACCACACAGACTGGTTTCCAACCGTCCTCGCGGTACGAACATAATGCTTCCGATTTCCGACGCCTTGACTTTAAAAAATGATTATTGCAATTACAGAACAGTTGAATAAGACTAGATAGGAAATGTCAGCATAGCCTTTGAACCAGCGATTAGACTATCATATGTTTGACACACACGCTTTTTAGTAAATCGGGTACGTGTAATATCAAGACATAAATGTGTGAAAACCAAATCAGCCGTCCATTTTTGTTTGAAATATTTATCATTGATCGTGTGATCGTAGTAGAATGAACAGGTGACGGACAAGCGAACACAATCGGACACATACTAAATACTGGGTATTTCGATTCATTTTATTTAGCTGTTCTGTGAATTCAATTATTGCGCATTGTTAACAGCATTTAGGGATAGAATTAAAAAGTTATGGATGAAAAGCCTAGCTTGCTGCAATAAGTTCCAATTTATTTTAGCTTTAAATCTTCATGCAGCAAAATCAATTTGATAAATAAAAGAAAATATGACGTCAACGATAAACAATTATACTAGACATAACACAATTAACGTGTAACTTCTTCTTCTTCATCAACCCATATACGCCCACTACTGAGCACGGGTTCCCAAGGAGGGTTGGCGTCAGGCAGGCGGCCGGCCGTAAAACATCTGCCAAAACTCTTATGCAGCATGATTTGTCCTTCCTTCCTGTGTAGAAGGACAAAACATGCTGCGCCGACCCCAAACAAGAATTGGGATCAGGGCAGGAGAATGATGACTGAGCACGGGTCTCCTCTACCATTGAGAGGGTTTAGGCCATAATCCACCACGCTGGCCTAGTGCGGGTTGGCGGACTACACACCTAAGAAATTCCTAAGAACTCTTAGATGTGTAGGTTTTATCACGATGTTTTCCTTCACCGTTAAAGCAAGTGATAATTCAATGTGAATACACACACAACTTCGAAAAGTCAGAGGTGTGTGCCTGGGGTTCGAACCCGCGACCGCCGAGATTCTCGACCGCGCGCCCAAATCTCGAGGCCATCACTGCTTGCGTGTAACTCTCGTGGGTTTATTTGGAAGTATCACTTCTGGTGGAAGTGCATTTCTATACCCACCATTTGCTAGTATTATATCCCACGTAAAAAGGGCAAGGATATCCTTTTATAACAGAAACTTATCTACACAGCTGCTTAAAGTGTCCCAATTAAAAAATCCTTGACTGCCTCGTGGTCTCGCGGTAAAAGTATGTGCCGTGGGATCTAGAGGCCCTGGATTCGATTCCCGGGTCGGGCAAGGTGTTATTGGGTTTTTCCATTAGGAAATTCTCAGTAGCAGCACGGAGTCTGGAAATGTGCCCGAAAAACGGCAATAGGCTCGCCTCCTATTACGTGGGACTGATACATACCTGGCGAAATGTGGGTGCAGAAATGCATCTCTGCCTACCCCTTCGGGGAATATAGGCGTGAGGTATGTGTTGTGCTTAAAAAATCCCATAACCATTAGACTTAATTGGGGATCATACCAGGGAGCTATAGAAAGCGCAGAACAAAAAAAATATGCATTTATATGAGACAATCCATTCATGTTAAAAATAGAGTAAAAAAACCGGTCTATTTTTAGAATATAGTGACTTTACCGGCTTAAAACGCAGATTTCTCTCAATCAATTACTTATAGCTGCAAAATTCGTAAATATTATGATGATATGATCCAGTTTTTAATTTGTCGCAGATAAAGCCAGTTGTAAATTATGGCTCGTGTACATATGTGTAACTTATTTATATTAAAAGTATAAAAATGAATGTATATCTGTATGTCTGTAGACTCTTTATAAAATCGTAAACTATGCATTTCATCAAGTGATGATCTTTAGGAAAGTTGTTTTGCATAAGCTAAAGATTTCTGAGTTGGTACGATCAATTTTCGACAGATAGCGCCACTGTCGTATAAACTCCTCTGACTGTACCGATTGGGATGAAATTTACTATGTATATTCCAATAGGTCCCCTAGATAGATGATTTCAAAATACTTTTGGACCCTATAAGTGGCGCCAATATCAGTTCAATGTAATAGAGACGGAGGGTAGGCATATACTAGATAGAAACACGATTGGGCCCGGTAGGTGGCGCGGCTATCAGTATATCGCTTAAAGCTTTTCCGGGCATGGCAACGTCTGCTGAGACAGCTAGTTTATTATATTTTTGCTTGTTGCAGAATAATGGCGCAATTTCAAGCTGTCGGTGTGCTATCAGTAGCGGTTGTTATCGCTATGCTGGGCACGGCCTACGCTGGGACATACGTGCCAAAGTCGGATATAGGGTATCCTGCAGGCCTCATTCCAGATTGTAAGTACTAAATTCTATTCCTATAGGTCGCATTGTTGGATTTGTGTCCAGCAACTAAGGGGGTTTAGGACTTGGTTTAGGCCTAAGGTTGTCATCATCAGATCACATACGTACTGCTGGGCACGAGCCTCGTCCACAAATAAGGAGATTTTTGTACTTAATCCACTAGGCGTGTCTAGTGCGATTTGGCGGACATAAACCTAAGAAATTTTTAAGAGCTTTTAGTTGTGCAGGTTTCCTCATGATGTTTTCGTTCACCGGTAAAGTACGTAAGTGCATGCATGGGATTTAAACCCGCGATCGCCGAGATTCTCGACCGCGCACCTAAACCTCGAGGCTATCACCGCTTTTAAACACCTTAATCAAACCTATTAAATTAGTTTTTAATATGGTTTACACTCTCTTTATAGACATAAAAAGACGTGCACATAAGAAGGGTAAGCATGAAATTATGCTTCGCAATATTAAGCAGTGATGGCCTCGAGGTTTAGGCGCGCGGTCGAGAATCTCGGCGGTCGCGGGTTCAAACCCCAGGCACACACCTCTGACTTTTCGAAAGTTATGTGTGTATTCAAATTGAATTATCACTTGCTTTAACGGTGAAGGAAAACATCGTGATAAAACCTGCACACCTAAAAGTTCTTAGGAATTTCTTAGGTGTGTAGTCCGCCAACCCGCACTAGGCCAGCGTGGTGGACTATGGCCTAAACCCTCTCAATGGTAGAGGAGACCCGTGCTCAGCAGTGGGCGTATATGGGTTGATGATGAATATTAAGCCACTTACTGTAAGTCTACCTAACATACTTTCAGAAACCTATCGAAAAATCCAATAACTTTTCTCGACTCGAACCTGGGACCTCTTAACGCCACATGACTTCACGGGCTCAATGATTCGCGAATACGTCAAAAGTGGCAAACGCGGAAGTTCGCAAAATACAAGTTTGAAATAATATTTGCAAATCAATCCATGTGGGTGTGTTTGCGATGTTTGCTAAACCATTCCGACTGTTGGAGGGCAAATACTTGGACCTGAATTCGTTTTAGACGACAAAGTGACTTACCATTTGGGACTCTGGTAAATTGTTTCTTTCCACCATCAACTATAAGGTTTGTTACATTTGTCGCATTAGTATGTAGTATTTATTTACTTGTAGTTTTTATGTAGTAATACCTAATTAATTATATAAATATTCACATTAATTGTGACACCCACATTATGCCTCCGATCTGTCCAGTCCATCTAACGGTTGCCTGGAAGAAATCGCTGACAGCGATAAGGCCGCCAATTGTGACACTACGTGATTTAGAATTACTTGCATCAATGTTGTATTATTGTGGTGTACAATAAAGAATATAAATAAATAAATAATAAATAAATATAAGGTTAAAAAAAACACAAATATACCCAACAATCATATACCTAAGTATTTCTGAACCTGTATTAAGATACAAGTCTTGTGTTGTGGGTGAAACTAGACAATTTTCTTTCTCATAAATACCTAGATTCGAAACAAATATTTGTGGATCACACAAGTTTGTACCGACTGCTCCTCAGACCCCCCTTAACTGTAACAAGGCCCGTGTCCAGCAGTGGGACATGTATGGGCCGATATAGTGGTGTAACTTAGATGTGTCAGTAAAATAATGTTGAGAAAATACACTTTTAAAAGCATTTATAAACTACATGATTATTGGTTAATGCAAACTCTAAATAACTTGGGTTATTAACACTGACATAATTAATTTGTATCTCATAAAAAGGTTGTAAAATATTGATTGATGGTTAGACAGCTTTTGTTAAACTATGTCAATGCACTCGTATTAAACTTGTTATAAGCTGTATTTAGATCCGATATATGTGAATAAACTGTTAGGTTTCGGTTCAAAAAACGGTACTTTTATGGCATGCCGATAAAAATAGTTTCAACTGACCTCCTAACCATTTTTAGGATTTTAAACGAAATATCTTATACATTTCTCCTTTACGCTCACGACGAAATTACACACAGTTTAACACTGAAGTAAAACATCAAGAGGAAAGCCTACTTAGAAGTTCTTACAAGATCTTTGTTATATGAATTCTACTCATAAACAGTAGGCCAGCGTTTAGGACTAGGGCCTAATCCTCTCTAAAAAATAAATACATACATAACCTCATATCTGTATTCCCTGATGGGGTACACAGAGGTGCATTTCTGCACCCACATTTCGCCAGTATGTATTAGTCCTACGTAGTAGGGGGCGAGTTGTTTGCCGTTTTTCGGACGCATCTACAGTCTCCGGGCTGTTATTAAGAATATCCTAACGCAAAAACGCAATAAACTTTGCCGGACCTGGGAATCGCACCCGAGACCTGTAGACCACACAGCACATACTTGTACCGCGAAACCAGAAGACAAAGTGATTAGAATTTGTAAAAAAACGTATTAAAAAAACCTTGAAAAGTACAAAATAAATTCCAATTCCGCGATAATAAATTTGCCAAAGCAGACATTATGATAATATTCGCCGTATGTTTCGCAAACACGAAATCTAATGGTTCTGATAAAACTGGATTGACATACACTATTTGAATACTAATTATGTTGTATAGTGCGTGAGTAACTAGGCCGGTTAGTGTTTGCAGATCTCTTTAAATATGCTTATTTATTGTGTGATATAATTTGTTACACACGAACTTATAATATAAACAGACCGACTAAATGGCAGTGATGGCCTCGAGGTTTAGGCGCACGGTCGAGAATTTTTCGGATCCAAACCCAGGCACACACCTCAGGCTTTGCCAAGTTAAGTGTGTATTTACAATGAATAATTATCACTTGCTTTAACGGTGACGGAAAACATCGCGAGGAAACCTGCACACGTAAATGTTCTTAGGAATTTCTTAAATGTGTAGTTTGCCAATCTGCACTCGATCAGCTTGGTGGAGTAAGGCTTAAACCCTCTCAGTAGTAGAGGAGGCCCATGCCCTGCGTTGGGACGTATATGAGCGTATATATAATGAGTGTTTTTATTTTCGATGATTCGAGAAGAAATGATGTAGGTATTCTTTATTGATATCAAACTCGAATAAACCTAATCTAGACTAAAAATATCGTCCATGACAACAGAATTCAAAAATCAGGCTTAAAATATCTTCTATAGTGGCAAATGATTCTAAAGTTTGCATCAACAACACTACATTTAAACTAATAATAGGTTGTATACCATTAAAATACATTTCCAAAGGCCCCTAGTATACAATTATGGCTAGGACTAGAATTCTAATACTATTCAAGTTTAGGTGTCAGTGTCAACTGGGTTTTTGCTTTATTTAGAGATAATTCTAAACAAGAAACCTAAACATTGTTATGACTTTTGTTTTTAAGCAAATTTTGAGAAAGTTATAAGTTAGAAATGTGTTATAAATATCATGAAGCAATTATGGCTTCGAGGTTAAGGCGCGCGGTCGAGAATCTCGCCGGTCGCGGGTTTGAGCTTCAAACACACACCTCTGACTTTTCGAAGTTTGTGTGTATTCGCATTTACTTATTCCTACTTTATAAGCGAAGGAAAGTATCGTGATGAAACCTGCATACGTAAAAGTTCTTAGGAATTGCTTAGGTGTGTAGTCCGCCAACTCGCACTAGGCCAGCGTGGCGGACTATGGCCTAGCCCTAAACCCTCTCAATGGTAGAGGAGACCCGTGCCTAGCAATGGAACGTATATGGGCTAATGTGATGAATCAATATCAGTGTCGGTACTTCCATAGAAGCCCAATAGGGTTACACGTTAATTGTGTAATGTCTAGTGCAGGGGTTCCTAAACTTATTTACACTATGACGCCCTATAGAATTATTATTTTTCTTGCGACGCCCCAGGGCGTCGCGACGCACAGTTTGGGAAGCCCTGGTCTAGTTTATATTTTTTTAGTTTATTTATAAGGATATTCGCATTGATATGTCATATATATTTATAAAACTATGTATGCGATTCTGGGTGTATTTATATTATAATAACAAATGTTTTAGAGTAGAACGAACAAATTATAACAAACATAAAAATACAAACCTTTCCTTATTACAATATTAGTAGATAAATCAAACAAATCAATTATCTTCCTTATTATAATCACAGTATTAGACATATAAATATGACACAATTAACTAGTTTTATATCAATAAATTATCATAAATATATAGGAAATTACGTAATCAAGGAAAAATGATGCGAAATAAAGTTTAACGGGAAAATTAAAACTTAATGGTCAATCTGGTTATACGGAAAAAGAGGTTTGAATTCATAAAAATAAATCATATAGTTTATATTTTAAAAACACCTACATATGTATACTTCGTGACGCAGTTGGCTAGACACCAACTTACGAAACCAGAGGCCGCGGGTTCGATCCCCGCACAGAGACAAATGTTTGTGTGGTCCACAAATATTTGTTTCGGGTCTGGGTGTTTGTGCGACCGAAAAGACTCTCGTAGTTTCTGATACCCACGACACAAGACTCGTATCTTAGTGTGGGGTCAGGACTATGTGTGTGACTGTTGGGTGTATTTATGTATCTATTTAAGTATTAAAGTAGAGAATGCATATACGCCCACTGCAGGGCGCGGGTCTCCTCTACTATTGAGAAGGTTTAGGCCATAGTCCACCACGCTGGCCTAGTGCGGGTTGGCGAAATACACACCTAAGAAATTTCTAAGAACTTTTAGGTGTGCGGGTTACATCACGATGTTTTCCTTCACCGTTAAAGCAAGTGAATACACACATAACTTCGAAAAGCCAACACAAATAGTATTACTAAGTCTTAAGCATCTGCCTACCTTTTTGCTGATACATGCGTGCATATATTCTTGTTTGTAACATATCACATGGTTTTAAACCTTGAAGTAATGCGATAATTACATATATGATACTAATAATGCTAATTATCACATCACTTTGTATGGAATACTGCAACTGACATATTTATGCGAAATAATTGGCTTTGTAATTATCCTGCTATGGTTTTTATCTTTACATATACGTAAATAAATAGCGTTCTAAATACATGCATGTATATATACATAATAATAATATTAAACCCCTCGCCTTGTAATTGTCTCGTGGTCTTGAAAAGTTTTGCAGTGTAAGCCAAAGTGTTATTAGATTTTTGCATACATATATAACCTCACGACGATTCCCAGAAGGGGTAGGCAGAGGTGCATTTCAGCACTCAAATTTTACCAACCATCAGTCCAAGACGCAAAGTTTATGTTTTAGATTTTAGAAGCTACGTCACTTTTCGCTCATTGCAACCATGACAAAACTCTTTTCGGGGATCGAACCCGCGGCCTCCGGTTTAAAAAGCTGATAGCTAGCCAACTGCGCCAAGGGTATGTCAAAAAATTGTATTTCTGAAGAGATATGACTCTGTCTACCCCTAAAAGATTACAGTTTGAATTTATTATGTAATTCTATACACTATTTTACTTAATACTACTGCATGATGACATAATTAGCATAAATCCTCTACGAGGTATCATTATAAGTGATAATTGTCACCCTATGTACTTAGGAGAGCGTGGGAGATTGAAAACAATTCAATTGTAAATAAAACAGTGTTCTCTAGTGTAAAAAGTATCAGATTCGGATTCCCGTCGAGAAAAGTTATGAAATAATTG
The DNA here is from genome assembly GCA_030295005.1 of Cephonodes hylas. NCBI lineage: Eukaryota > Metazoa > Arthropoda > Insecta > Lepidoptera > Sphingidae > Cephonodes > Cephonodes hylas. The sequence continues at coordinate 840,643 of AP025383.1, forward strand.
AGTTTCTTGAAAATTTGGGGGAGGGGGGCCTATATCATACCATTTTAAGAATGCGTTACAAAGGTTTTTCAAACTTAAATGTGTGTATCTCGTACATTCGTTACATAGATAAATAAATAAATACACCCAACAGTCACATACATAGTCCTGACCCCACACTAAGATACGAGTCTTGTGTCGTAGGTATCAGACACTACGAGACACTTTTCGGTCTCACAAACACCCAGACCCGAAACAAATAATCATGGATCAAACAAACATTTGTCTCGGTGCGGGGATCGAACCCGCGGCCGCTCGTTTCGCAAGCTGGTGTCTAGCCAACTGCACCACGGGGCTGTCAATGATACACTAAATATGTTTATAGTTTTTGTATACTTAAACGATTGTTCATTCTTCCTTTCAACTTCCTTTTAACCCACCTCTCTTTACGCAGGGCCTAAAGTTGACAAAGTGAGAGTCCAAAAAAAATTTTCTATGATAATATTGTAAAAATATATTCTTTGATAGTTATGATTCATACACTTCTTTATTTTCTCTATTTTTACATGTAAAACCATATCGAATGCTTTTAAAACCTTTCTCTTTCTCGGATGGTAATCCTCCTAATCCTTTCAGGTCCTGGCGTGATGAAGAACGCGAGTATAAGTCTGACGATGATGCCGCAGCTGCAGATAGCTCACCACAAGATGACTCCTGACGGGCAGATCAACCGCAGGTTCTTGGCAATAGAAGCAGCGCCTAAAGCCATATCCAGGGACAAGACTATAAGTACGTCAATTGTGTATATTCATTATACCTATTATCGAAGTTGAAAAGTCAGACCTCAACTTGAGTAGGCATTTAGCAAACTCTTTTTAGGACATGCACTACCTTAACATATTTAAAATTTGTATGTCCGCATATAAAATTTTTAACCTTTGAAAATTGTTGCCACACACAAATCACCACCAATTCATGTCGAGTCCCCTAAGTAAGTAGGACCAACAAGCTGGCGTTTCTTTGGTTAAAAAAAAACACCGTACTGTCCCTTCAAATATGCAGAGGGTGCGTATAAATATCTGAATGCATTTTCACTTTTCATCCTAGAAACCTTGAAAAATATCAGTTTATAGTAAAGTTACTGTCTGTGTTTATAAAATTACTATCGTCATAACATCTCGTTAAGTGCTAAAAATGAAGGTCTATAATGAAATAATTACTAGTATTTTATTTGCGATGCTCTTAAAATGTTTAGTCATGCGTTGTTTACTTAAGTTATGGTTAATAAACATATGCTTTTAACACCTTTTTAAAGAATTTATAGGAGTAGTAACTCCTATGAAATAGATGAACAGTGTAGAAATATTTTTTCGTTTCGTTTGGTGAATGAGATTCATCTTCAGCCCATAAACGTCCACTGCTGGGCACATAGTTATCTGTGTATTCATAATGAATTATGATACTCTAACGATGAAGGAAAACAACGTGAGGAAATCTGCACACCTTAAGTTACTATGAATTTCTTAGGTGTGTAGTCCGCCAACCCGCGCTAGGTCAGCGTGGTGGACTATGGCCTAAACCCTCTCAGCTGTAGAGGAGACCTGTGCCCTATATTGGTGATGATACGATGATGATTATGATGGTGATGAAAATGATGGTGATCTATCGGTTTTTCAATAAAAATATCTCTTACAACTTTGCAGCGAAGGAAAAATCTCACATAGTAGTTTTAAAAATGCATATCTACATCTCATATTTATGTCAATCAAAGCACTTGTTAAAGACCTATTATTATCATTAAATATCACGTTGCGGTGCTGCAATTACACACAATTATTGTATATTGAATTATTAACCGTGAAGATGTACTTAGAATAAACGTGCATTCGATTTGATTGCGTGTGTTATTAAAATACTTTGCACTTGAACTATTGTGGGTAATATTAAATTGTAATACTCATAATTTAAAGTATATACAGGGTGTATTCAGACCGTGATCGAAAACTAAGGCAGGTAATAGATAAGGATATTACAAACCCCCTGGCATTAAAGAAAATCCTGACAATAAATAAAAAATAACGTTTTCCATACAACCATCGGTATTAAGTCTAAAAAAACATACAAACCATGTTTTTTTAGTCTTTCTTTAATGTCAGGGAGTTGTTATCACCTAAGCCTGCCTAAGTTTCCGATCAGGGTCTGAATACATCCTGTTTAACGTAATGCTTAAAAGATACTCGGCGAAAAACGTGCAAGACTAACCTCTATACTCTTCTACAGTTTAGGCACATTATACACGAAAATTCTAGTGATGGGGCTGAGCAACGAACTAGTTGAATCAACCGTTCTCAAAAAACTTGTTGGATTTCTAAATGGGTTAATTGAAAGACGCAGATGAAATTTTACGTAAAAAACATGTAGAATTCATTCGCTAAAATATTAACTAGTTAACGAATTCAACTACTTTTTAACTAGTTTATCAACGCAAAAAACGTTTACGTTTCGTTTTCGTCAACGGCCCATTCTTAACGCAGAATACAGAACACAAAAGCGTCGAAATACGTAAAAGTATAATAAACGGTTGCCGTGATTTATTAGGCGGGAGATGCAATTTTCACTGTTATGAATAATGCATGTCGAGTCTTTGCGCATCACAGGAGCCCGTCATTAGGCTATCCTCGTCTGTATAAGGACATTAGGGATACCAAATTACTGGGGAGCTGATGTAATTTATAGCCAACCTAAATGTTATGCTTATGGGACGGTTGGTAAAATAGAGATAAATATTAACAAAGCTAACTAGGCTAGCGTGGTGGACTAAGGCCTGAACACTTTCAATGTAGGACTGTGCCCACTAGTGGTACGTATAAAAAAAGGTGGATTAATAACGAAAATCATCAGCGTTGGCCCAGTGCGAGTTGGCGGACTACATACCTATAAAATTTCTAAGAAATTTTAGATTTACTCACGGTGTTTTCTGTCATCGTTTAAGAACGTAATATTTGATTGTGAATACACATATAGCTTCGAGCAGCTTGAACCCATGACCGTCGAGATGCTCGACCGCGTGCTTAAATCTAGAGCCCATAATGGCTTCCAACTATGTACTCAAACTTTTTATAACAAAACCTGCAAAAGGTCTTGATTAACACACACTTTATATAAAAAACATTGCATCTTTGACTAATATATTCCTTGTTCCAGATTTTAAAACCAAGAAGACAGTACTATACGCGGTGGGTTTCTTGGACAGCTCTGCCTACCCACACTCGCAAGCCATCGGCACGGCTTACTGCAAGCGGGGATACAATGTCTTTATCACGGAGACAGCTGTGTTCCTCTCATACATCTATCCAAAGTAAGTCTTCTTTTCATCATCATCAGCCAATACACTCCACTGGATATAGACCTCCTCCAGAGACTTCCAAAGTGTTCTATCGGAAGCGGCCTGTATCCAGCGGCTTCTCACGATTTTCACCAAATTGTCGGTCCACCTTGTCTTTCTTTTAATATGATTCAGTTAAAGAAGTAGTGACTATCATTTTGTGGTAAATTCATCATCATCATCGGCCCATATGAGTCCTGCTGCTGAGCACGGGTCCCGACCTGCACTAGGCCAGGGTGGTGGACTAAGGCCTAAACCCTCTCAATGGTAGAGAGGGTCCATTCCTAGCAGTTGGACGTACATAGGCTGATTGTGAAGTTTTCACGTCAATGCCTTCTTTTATCAGCCTAACCATTTCTTTTTCACGGTCTGTTTACATCAGCATAAGTAAGTTGTTATAGATAAATAAATACAATGCAAGAATTAGCTGAACTAGAATCCCATAAGCAAGGTACAAGAGCGTCCAAGGCCAGAACAGTAAGCAAACAATATATTTTATGGTGAATTATCTTCGAAACTATTCAACAGCGCTTGATGGCGTAATTTAATTCGAACAAATATGAAACGACGTGTATTTATGGCGTGTCAAACGTTATGAGTTATGGTTGATTGTTGTGTGATTAATATTGTTTGTGGATTGTTAATGGATGTTCGGTTTGCTGGGTGATAAAATTGATTCGACAAATTCAGATTGATTTCGTTAGTTGTGCAAAACTATATTTTGATGGTTTGTGTAGGTAAACCTTTACTAAATTAACCTAACTGGTTTTAAAGTTATAATTGAAATCTTAATGAATTTAAATGATGATGATGATGATGAAATGGAAGTACAGTGCCATTACAGGGCACGGGCCTCCTATTCAGTTGTGAAGGGTAGGTCGTAATCCATTAAGCTGGCCTATTGACCTAGGATCATACAAAATAGAACTACGAACCTTGTACTAATAATACGATCTTTACAGATCCGTCCGGCTCACGAGAACCATAGGCAAGAAACTGGGAGAATTCCTCGCCAAGCTGGTAGAACAAGGGCTGAATAGCGAAGACTTGGAGCTGGTTGGAGCCAGTCTTGGCGCTCATGTCGTGGCGTACGCAGCCAAGCATTTCTACGAGAGAACTGGCAAGAAGGTGTCCAGGGTCACAGGTTTGGACCCAGCAGGGCCTTGCTTCAGGAATATGGAGCCTGAGTTCAAACTAGCCCCGACAGACGGAGTCCACGTCGATGTTATCCACACTAATATCGACGGATTTGGGATAGCAGAGCGTCTAGGACATGTTGATATATATGTAAATGGAGGGGAGTTTCAGCCTAGTGACATTCCCTATATACCCTGCCTAGTGATATGCTCACATGTCAGAGCCATTCTGTACTGGTGGCAGGCTGTGGAGCATCCAAAGAAATTCATAGGAATGAAGTGTGACAGTATACAAGACGCTAGGTTTGCGAAATGCTTCAACAATACAGAGACGAATTACATGGGTTTGGAGACCAATTTTGATAGACAAGGCATCTACTACCTTCCTACTAATAATGAGTTCCCGTATTACAGAGGGAAGGAAGGTTTGAAACCAGATAATGAGATCTACACGTCTGTTATCAAAAGGATTAACTCTGATAATGGTTTTGTCGTGTAATGCAGTGTGTGATGTAGTGGTTATTAAATTATTACGTAGTAACATTGACCAAATTAGTCTAATTGTGCAAAGTTGTGATGGAGTCTCTACGATTCATTAATGTTGGTCTATGTCGGGTTCGATTCCCGGGACGGGGAAAGTATTGCAGTCCAGTAGAATTTGGATTCAGGAAATGTTATCGAGAAATATCCATCTCCTGTTACAAGGCATATGAGCATAATATTGAAAAATACGAAAATCTTCTCTATTTAGATGATTTGAATAAATTAATCTAAAGTGGACATTTTGGAGGAAAGTTTAATAAAACTGTTAGTTATGACAATGGGGCTAAAAGCCCGCTCGTCTTTCCTTGATAAAAATATGATTGTATGATGAAAAAAGTATAGCTTATATTTATACTGTGAGAGCCTTAAAAAGAAATCCTTTTTCAATAGGTTTTTAGTTTTTAACGACAGTATTATTTGGAGTTTATATAATCTAGATATAGTCATAAGAAATGTAACACAGGGAATTATTTTAAGTAGTAAAGGAAGTAGAAATGTAAACTAACAGTTTTCGCGAGGTGTACGATAATCTAATTATTATTTAAACATTATTTATAATTTGTAGATTTAGTGCACGAGAAATCTGTGATTGTTAACTAATAATAACACTATAGAATATTATGATTTGTTTTATTGTCGACTAGCGACCCGCCCCGGCTTCGCACGGGTGCAATGCTGATATTTAATGGATGTTATCATACATATAAACCTTCCTCTTCAATCACTCTATCTATTAAAAACCGCATCAAAATCCGTTGTGTAGTTTCAAAGATTTAAGCATACAAAGGGACATAGGGACAGAGAAAGCGACTTTGTTTTATACTATGTAGTGATGCCGTACCAAAAACTCACCGTCAAGTTTTATTAATGTAGAAAAACTTTAAAACAAATACACCCAACCTACACAGTTCTGACTCCACACTAATGTACAAGTCACACTAATGTAGTTCTCAGACACTCCGAGATACATCACTCTCACAAACACCCAGACCCAAACCAACTATTAGCAGATCTAGCATTAGTCTCTGTGTCCATTTTAATCCACAAACTCTCATCAGAAGCCAGTGTCTATCCACCTGCCCAATGTCGACAGACAGGGCTACATAAAGATTTAAAAAGGCAATGGATACAAAACATACTCAATTCATTACGTTGTCGCGTTTTAATTTAAACGCGGTGTTCGCGCACTCGACACTTGCGCCCCGGATTATGCCGCAAATTGGACAATTTCAACCTTGAATTATACGTGGTTCCGCAGATATATCCATCAGACATTTCCAAGTTATTAGTGTATTCACAATGAATTGGGACTATTTTAATGGCAAAGGAAAACGTCGTGAAGAAATCTACAAAACTACAGACCTATAGGTTCTTAGGATTTTTTAGGAGTGCAGTCTGCCATACCCGCGCTAGGCCAGCGTGGTGGACCAAGGCCTAAACTCTCTTAGTGGCAGAGGCGGCCTTGCCTTGGCATGTCTCGTATATAAAATACACTAATAAAAATAACACCACTAACATGAACATAAAAGCTAGCTTACTAAACCCATTACTTACGAACACATTCTGTATATTACTAAAACATTTATAAAAGCTACTAGCTTTTGCCCGCGACTCCGTCCGCGTAGACTCTAGGGTTAAGTGAAGAGAGATTTTTGCATTTATAACATGTTTATCCCACGGGATTACATTTTCCAGGATAAAATTATCCCATGTTAATTCTGTGAGCCCTACCTACCTCTATACCAAAAATCATTCAAATCGATTTGGTAGATCCAGAAATACCCATTCCCACGGGAATACATAATTTTCCGGGATAAAAACTATCCCATGTTAATTCTGTGAGCTCTACCTCTCTCGATACCAAATTTCATTCAAATCACTTTGGTAGATTCAGAAATACCCATTCCCACGGGAATACTACATTTTCTGGGATAAAAAGTATCCTATGTGTTATTCTGATGTATAAGCTATATTGTGAAAGAGTAACAAACATCCATACATCCATACTTACAAACTTTCGCCTTTATAATAATAGTAGGATATTGAGTAAATTCCAACGTATCTCTAAAAGTGTACATGTAAAATGAATTGAAATTACGCGCCTGTTGTGACTGGGAGCTGTTTTTCCACGTTGTACAGCCAATGGCGTCTCTTGAGCGAATTTCATATTTGACGTTTGAATTATTCGCTCGTGGCTGTATGGGAGTCTTGTACGAGCATTACATGGATTCATTTATGCAAAGGGTTCATTTTTTTTGGGTTACTTTATTTATACTCATTACTCAGCATATTTTGGATATTGTTTACGGGTAAGCGGTATTACTAGTATTCTTGAATCCATATAATCATCTATCATAATCTAAATTCTTTATGCATTAATAATTCCTCCGGTATTGTGGGTGTTCATGGGCGGTGTTTAGCACTTAACATCAGGTAGCTCATTGACTCGTTTGCCTCCTTTACCATAAAAAAAATCAATTACACATAACCTCACTTCTGTATTAATCTAAGCAGCAGGCAGTTGCATTTTAGATCTATAAGCCCTAGGTTCAACTCCTGGGTCGATCAGTGTCATTGTTTTTTTTTAATGTGCCAGAAAGGCAACAGACTCGCCCCCTATTACGTGGGACTGATACATAAATGGCAAAATACGGGCATAGGAATCATCACTGCCTATTTCTTCGGGGATAACAGACGTGAGGTACCGTATGTATGTACCTATTAACGGCGGTCCTTTAATAGAAGCCCAAAAAAAGTCTAGCTACTCTTACAAAATTCAGAATAGTCTTTAAATCGATACTTAGCCGAAGCAATTTCACATATTATAAACGAGAGTATCCTCAGCCCACAATAAACAATTATAAACTTAATAAGTTTATGGAAGTACTGCCACTGGTATGCACCTATGAATGTACGTAAAGATAAGTAATACTTTTTGCATAGAATTATGGAAAGTATAATATAATAATCTTAGTATTTCGTTCGATTCTTCACCGTAAATCAAACATTTTAAGGTATAATAAAACCAAAACTCCGGGTAATCCAAACTTTACTTCAATGAAGAAATAAAATATACAACTTCTGAATAACTTGACAAGAACAAATCTTGGAATCTTACAAATTGTATGAAGAATAAAGCCAAGTGTCGTGTTATTAAAGTGTTTATTCCACCTGGCAGTTGTAAAATATTATTTTAACAGTTTTACAGCGCTTGCGAACTGATTTCAAGCGCCTGCTATGTATCCGCATAGCAATATTTCTAAAAAGAATTGCTATAATTTTTTTGTAGGCATTGGTAGTTTTATAAGCGTCAATATTCGTCATCAACCCATATACGTCCCACTGCTGAGCACGGGTCTCCTCTACCATTGAGAGGGTTTAGGCCATAGTCCACCTCGCTGGCCTAGTGCGGGTTGGCGGACTACACACCTAGGAAATTTTTAGGTGTGCAGGTTTTATCACGATGTTTTTCCTTCACCGTTAAAGCAAGTGATAATTCAATGTGAATACACACATAACTTCGAAAAGTCAGAGGTGTGTGCCTGGGGTTTGAACCCGCGACCGCCGAGATTCTCGACCGCGCGCCCAAATCTCGAGGCCATCACTGCTTCGTAGCGTCAATATTACCCTTTATAAATTATACTAGCTTTTGCCCGCGACTCCGTCCGCGTAGACTACAGGGTTGAGTTCAGAAAGAAAATAAGTTGTAGTCTATTTGCTCCTCAGAGTCCTATTTATGTCCATGCCAAAAGTCATACAAATCGGTCAAATTGTTTAAACGTGAAACCGTAACGCGCCGGTCCGCGCCGGACAAATTTATTTTATATTAAATACTTGTAATGAATAACGCATTTATTTGGATAAGGATTAATATAATCTTTATATAAACACCTTCACAGACAATGCTTCATTTTAGAACAAATTTGGTTAGCATAAAAGAGGTTATAGTGAACCAACTCTAAAAGTTAGACATATGCTATCGCGGACTTTTTTGTAGGCATTATCAAGTTCTACAACTTTTCTCTAGGACTCAACTATATACCTCCCATGGGTAAGGCAGCGTTTGCAAAAAAGATTTTGTTCGACCGTTTTTTCTCCGACTTACTTCGCAAATCAAGCCACAACGAAAAAGTCTTATCAATTTTCGGAGTAATATATAGCCTATGTCCGTTCTCAGGGTCTAAACATTGTCTGTGCCAAATTTCATCAAAATCCGTTCAGCCGTTTAGGCGTGAAAGAGTAACAGACAGACAGACAGACAGACAGACAGAGTTACTTTTGCATTTATAATATTAGTATGGATAGTATGGATTTTTTTTCATAGATGACTTGAGAAATAGAAGAATTTAGATTCTAAAAGTTATATGTTATAGTAACTCACTAATTCCAAGAGTGTTTCAAACTTATTTGATCGAGTAGTGTTTTGCTTGTATAAAACTGGGCCAGGCTAGTGGACTAAGGCCTAAGCTCTCTTAATTGTAGAAGAGGCACGTCCCCAGCAGTGGAACGTGTAAGGGCTGATGACAATAAAGCAAGATTTTCCCAGAATTCCTTTCTTACTTAAAACCTACTTACCCTCGCTAAGTCAGCATGGTGGATAAAAACACGCTCCTTAATCACACCGAAGCTATCTTCAGAAGTGGTACGTATATGGCTTCATATAATTTGAAGACCTACTTCCTCAAAACCTCAAAGAACTCAATATTCTCGTTACAAAAGTAATCATTCCACGCGCCGTATTTCACCTCGTATTAAACCAAACTTACAAATCACGTTTCGTACAAAAAATAAACCGAATTGCGAAGGAAAAAGGACATTTTCCGTTGAAATGTCTCAAGTACATTGGAGGCCATCCATAAATTACGTCAAACGAAATTCAGAATTTTTTGACCCCTCTCCCGTCCTTGTCACAGCTGGTCACATTTGTACGACTACACATATTTAGAATATTTACATTTATAAATTATTGGATGGACACAGCAGTTCCGAATTAGTTTTATTTTCAATAGAACTTAGGTCGTCGGCGCTTGCCACCTAACACTAACAGCAAGTAGCCGACTAAACAATTTGATTGCTACATTTATGTAGAGTTGCAGTTTCTTTTTTATTTTTCGTTAACAGTGTAAAGTTCATATATTAACAAGATTTTGTTATGTGACGTAACGATATTTAGGTCCCCTTCCAACCTCTTGTCACACAATGTCACACAGTCGAACCCCTCCCTCCCCTACACGTGACGTAATTCATGGATGGCCCTTAAGCGTACATTGATAAGGTTGACTTAGACGGTTCAATTATACGAGGACAAAGCCTACATTAATTAGATTTTTATATTTTGGCCTGGGACTATTGGAAGTACATCTTTAGATTTATGCTGGTAAATTACGTAGTCTATTGAAATAAGAAATGGCATCTTAACCTTATTATTATGTCCGATTGCTGAGTTTTTTTGTGTTGTCATGAGGAAAAACAGACAGAATATGTTTTATTTTCATTATTACGCTTTATTGTACAACAAATACAATGAATATTTTTTATTTATGTCATTAAATGTAAACAGTAAACTTTCTAAAATAATAGTAGGTTAAGCTATTCCTTATTACATAAGCTATCTGCCGGTTAAAGTCTCTACAATATCAGTCCAGCCGTTTAAGAGAGTAAGCAGATGAAATATATCATAGAACATAATCTAAACTAATAAAAAATAAACAAATACACCCAAACGGTCACACAAAATTTAAAAGTTCATTTGTAGATCCTAAAATTTGTCACACTAAAACTTAGCACTGAAATTGAACCCGCGGTCTCTCGTTTTGCGAGCTGATGTTAAGCTAATTGTATCATAGACGCTGTCGAAATTGTAAAAAAGAAATATAGAAAATAAAGGTGCACAACTTTCTTTTGTTTTTCTATCTTTTCGAAGAATAATTGATACATGTCGTTAGTAAACTCACTCGCGTGGATATTGAAGACAATTTTGTTCACGAAAAAGTTTGATAGACGTATCGTTTATAACAAAAATTATATAAATATACAGGATACATCATACACAATCGTACATACAGGGTGTATACAGACCTTGATCGAAAAATAAGGAAGGTAATGGCTGATTTGATTACAAACACATTGGCGTTAAAAATATCTGGACAAAAATATATTTTTATACGTTTTCTTAACAACCACAAACATTTAACACCAACAGTTGTATGGAAAATGACATTTTTTTATTATCTGTCGGGAGTTTTTACCGTCAATGGGTTCGTAACCACTGTATCTATTACCTGCCCCAGTTTCCGATCGAGGTCTGAATACATTCGTACATTACAATTTGATTCTTAAAAGTCATTCATACATTTTACTTTTGAATTAAAATCACTTTATGACGTTTTACAAATATTAAAAAAATCTTCTATTATAAGGGTAAAAAATTTGATTTTTAATAGGAATACCGTAGTCTATGACACATAATGCGGGCATCATGAAATGTTAAAGTACTATGTCGGGTGTTCTGATGCTCGTAAACCTGAGCATGGGGGTCGCAGAAAAATTGCGATTCCATGCTTAATGAGGGCCGGAGTCTGGGCGTAAATCTCCCGGTTTATTAGCTCGCCTTGAAATATATACCAGGTGTGTTTATTGCTTTTAAAGTGTTCTCGAAGCGACAGTGTTGTGATTTTATCTTTAGATACAATACTAGAATGTATAACTTGTAATACATCGGGTTTCTTCTGATTTTGTGTTTAAAATAAAATATAAATAAATACACTCAACAGTTACATACATAGTTCTGACCGCAGACTAGGATAGAAGTCCTATGCCGTGGGTATCAAAACTTACGAGACATTTTTTTAAACCTTGAAACTTCACCCCAACATAAAAAAGAAATACAAGTTTGCGCGTTCACTGCGAAGAAGGATCCATTCGTCATGGCGCCACAGTTCCAAGGAGTATCTCTCCAGATCTCCGAGAGTATTGGGATCCTCGGCGTCGAAATTTCGAGCTTAGTCCAGTTTAGGAGTCATTTGGAGGACAAAGCCAAATTGGCGAGTAAGAAGTTGGGTATCCTGAACAGAGCCAAGCGGTACTTCACGTCGGGTCATAGGTTGTCGCTCTACAAGGCGCAAATCCGGCCCCACGTGGAGTACTGCTCGCATCTCTGGGCAGGTGCCCCAAAATACCAACTCGACCCACTTGACTCCTTACAGCGAAGGGCCGTTCGCATCGTCGATGATCCCGATCTCACAGAGAATCTACAGCCGTTAGGACTGCGGAGGGACTTTGGGTTTTTTTGTGTGTTCTACCGGCTGTTCCATGGGGAATGCTCCGAGGAACTGTTTGGGTTGGTTCCGGCATCGCCATTCTACCATCGCACCACCCGTCACCGCAGTAGAGTTCATCCATATCACCTGGAGACGTACCGTACGCGTACGGTGCGTTTCCAGAGGTCATTTTTACCACGCACGTGCAAGCTCTGGAATGAACTCCCTGCCTCGGTGTTCCCCGAGCGCTATGACATGGCCTTCTTCAAACGAGGCTTAAAAAGAGCATTTTCCTCACGGTAGGCAGCGGCGTGGCTGTGCCCCTGGCATTGCCAAGTCCATGAGCGACGGTGACCGCTTACCATCAGGCGGGCCGTCAGCTCATCTGCCTGCTAAGGCAAATTAAAAAAAAAAAAAAATACAGTTAGGTACAATTAGTAATTGATTTGATGTTATCTGCTTTAACTCGCAAGTCAATATCTGTTTGCCGGAAAAATCTCTAGACTCAGTTATCAGCCCATATACGTCGGACTGCTGGGCACGTATTGAGAAGAAAAACAAAATCCAACATTTCTTGATGCAGGAATCGATCTTGCTCCTGTAAAACGCATTGTCTGTCAGTATAAAAAGGAATATATAGGGTACCTTGAGATCCCAATCAAGATAAGATTGAGTTGAGAGGGAATTTCGTTTCAATCGGATTAAAATGCAGCGTTCAAGTTAACTGGAATCGCGGAATTGCCGACAAAGTTAGGCGGTGGGGATTCAGATGATATTAGTTTTAACTAGAAACGTGGTGTAGCTGGTGGGTGCATTGGGTAGGATTTATTTGGGATTTCGTTTAGGAAGAGCGTGATTCAGCAGATGGGTAATTAACTATGAGACAGGGGTCGCTGGGTCTTACATTCTATTGTTTATTTTTCAGATTGAAAGTGTTAGGAATCCAAAATAGATTCATGGTAATTAATTGCATCAAATTTTGCTACTTTTCCCGTAAAAAACGGGCTTCTTCTACAACTGAAAAGGGTTGGCGGATTACACACCTGAAAATTATTTTCAAGTGTGCAAGTTTCATCACGATGTTTTCCTTCACCATTAAAGCAAGTGCTAATTCATTGATTCTAATATGATGCATAAAAATAATGACTTCATTTGAGCTAGTGATGATGTTATTTCATGACAAACTTTCACAACTTCACCAAAATCCCTAAAAGATAATTTACTAAAAGACACTGCCATAAAACGTAAGATTCTTGCATAAAGAACGTCTGTTTTCTTAGCTGCAGGCCGGAGTCAAGAATCCATAATTAAATCACATTGTAGAAAGATGCAAAAGGCGGCGGCTATAAAAATAGAATCATCTGCAAGAATGGTTTGTGGTTTATTTTGGTAAAAAACCGCTCGCCCGATCGCCGCTATAGCCAAGTGGAAGATAATTCGATATCTGATGCTCCAGTTACTGTAATGCGAGCGCATTTGATACCTTACATGTCTTCACAAATATTTTTTTTTCCCGTGCCCAGATTTTCTTAGGGTGAGCGCAATATGGTTTAATCCTTCAAAATATTCCTATCAGCATCAGATGGCGTAATTACATTTAGTACAGTTCCTTGTCCTTAAGTCAACAGATCTTGGACACTTAAGCTGTTTAACTTTCCGGTGCCTAACCGAAAGGTACGGGGTACGATTCTCGGATCAAACATTTTCATTGAATCTCGCTTGCACAGATTCAAAGAAGTGCAGCACGTTGGGCTTTTTTTTTTTTTTTTTTAACGAGAGGAAAGCACCTTAAGCTCCCTGTTCGGTACCTCGGGGGGAGGCCGAAAAGGGTATGTCGGGGTCACCGGCCTTTCCATGCCGGCATACCGACTAAAACCTCTCGATGGCCCCCTCTTGCGCATATTGGACGGTACGGTAAATATAGGGCGAGCGCCCTTAATTGTTTCCCGTTGCCGCCCAGCGCTCTGTCCAAAAGAGGACTCCTCTCGGGATCGTACATCTTCTATTCTAGTAGGGCGCACCTCCCCCGTGATACGCCCAACAATCCCGATCCCCTATTAGTCGTCTCTTACGACAGGCAGGGGATACCGTGGCGGTATTCTTACGCCCCCGACCACAGGGCGGGCAGCACGTTGGCCTAGGAAGTACTAATAGCCTTAAGGTTTAAGCGCACGTTTGAAAATCTTGGTGGTGGCGCGTTCGAACCTCGGGTTCAAACCTATGACTTTTGCAGTTATTTGAGTATTGACAATGACTTATCACGTCCTTTAACGACAAAGGAAACCATGGTGTGAAACCTGCCTAGCTAAAAGTTCTCCGGAATTTCTTGCAGCTTGCTTTAGGTAGATAATAAACTAGTCTTCCAGCTTGATTCAATTATGATTAACTGTACATATCGCACTAGTAATACAACAGTGCTGTAACTCAAAAAAGACGATTTTTCAGAATCAAAGAAAAACTAACTTGTCACCTCCTGTAATAGATATAAATATAATGAATGTTTCATGTGTTTTTTGAATGAAATTAAAGACATTGACTTTTTACAAATTAAAAATAATAATAGTAATAGGGAACTAAAGATAACACAATATTGGGATGGAAGGTTAGACATCCGGTAAGTCATGGATAATGTCTTAAAACGTCATAACTTGCTCATTTTTTGCATTATTCCAATGACGATTTAAATGACTTGTGAGGAATTAAATTTTAAGTTTGATTATAATAGTGTTATGTCAAATTCGATGTATTTTGAGTTACAAACACTATTGTATTACTAGTGCGATATGTTTTTATTTTCCCACAGGATCGAACCACGTACCCGTACAGAGAGTGAGACAAATAGCAGTAGCCGGTGATGGGGTGACGCTGCCGTCGCGTCGCAGACGAGGTCGCCCGAGGTATTTGTCGAGATGTTCCACAGATCACCACAGACTACATTTATAATTGTTTTATCATCACGTCATCAAAATGCAGTTGAATATGTTTCGTATCAGGTAATAAAAGGTATTTCTTTCAGAGATATATGCAGTTATAACTGACTGCCTCATGGCGCAGTTGGCTAGACACCAACTTGAGAAACGTGAGGCCGCGGGTTCGATCCCCGCACTGAGACAAATGTTTGTGTGATCCACAAATATTTGGTTCGTGTCTGGGTGTTTGTGAGACTGAATGAGTCTCTCGAAGTGTCATACTCATAATACAGGTTTTGTAATCTAGAGGTCTATTTATTTATTTAATGATGACATTCATGACATTAAGAAAAAAATAGATTTATTAGCACAGGTATTCGCTATCGAGAAGTCCTCGGTAAGATTCCCTTTTCATCATGAGCCCACGTCCCACTGCTGGGCACGGGCCTTTGCCATTGAGTTTAGGCCTTAGAGCACCACGCTGGCCTAGTGCGGGTTGCCGGATTACACACCTAAGAAAATCCTAAGAAGATTTTTTAAGTGTGCAGGTTTCAGCAAGATGTTTTACAACAGCTTTGATAGATTCATCATCATCATCAACACCCAATATTGGTCAATATAATTTGATAGATTAGATTTAGATAAATATAAATAGCAGAACATAAGAGATTTTATGTTCTAAATATGAAATGGGTAAATAAATTTAAAGCAGTTTTATGATATCCAATACATCAAATGGTTCGTAAATATTTATTTAACAAGTTTTATCGAACATTCAATAAGACCGAGTTCACACTACAAATAGATTTGAATTGAAATAAATAAATACAACAACATACGTAGTTTTGACCCCATACTATGATACAAGTCTTGTGTCGTGGACATCAGACACTACGAGAAAGTTTTCGGTCCTAACAACACCCGTTGCAATGACGTCAAAGAGGTTATAAATATAAACAAAATTAATGTCAAGAAGACGAGACTAGTTAAGGTTATTGGTGTAGCCATATCGTTAACAAACCATTAGGAAATTCTCAGTAGCGGAGTCTGGAAATGTGCCCACAAAACGGAAATAGGCTCGAAATATTACCTGGGACTGATACTTGGTGAGATGTGATGTGAATTCATCTCTGTCCACCCATAAAGGAATAAAGGCGTGAGTATGTCGATATGTGTATAGCTTTTACTGGAGTTTCAGCCTGACTAAATGCTGATTGATATATAATTATATTTAATATAATAATAATATTTAATTGTTTGTGTAATGTCTATTTAGACTTTGATTAACAGAATCGTTTTTGGCTTAAATTCGCGCGTTCTAGGCTAAGAGTTTGATTCCCGTGTCAGGAATGATATTGGGTTTTTATATTACAATAGTACGTATGATTAATCGTAAATAATACATTTTTTGTCCGCGAAAAGAAACTCTACACCTCTCGATTGCCAGACGTATTCTTGGATCAATAAAGCAATCAATTTCGTCTAAAAATCCATCCTAGCCAGACAATACAACTCATTCTTGAATGAAACTTTAAAATGTATTCCGCAGATGTTTTTCTGCACAATTTCTATCGAAAACATGACACAGACGGATGGAAATTGCTCCGTAACTTCATTATTTCAAGTTCTCGTGTTGATTTGAAAATATGGACGCAAAGTTTGTTTGTATGATTTTACAATCAGATGGTGTTTGCAAGATTGTAAAGTTATATAAAGTGTATATAGGTATATTGTACATAGGAAAACATCGTGAGGAAACCTGCACACCTAAAAGTTCTTAGGAATTTCTTAGGTTTGTAGTCCGCCAACTCACACTAGGCCAGCGTGGTGGATTATGGCCTAAACCCAGCAAAGCCAAGCAGTAGGACGTATGTGAGTTGATGATGATGATGATGATGATGTACATAAGTGGTACTTGGTTGTGCTCTCGAGTCTTGAGTTTGATTCCAGGGAATGGCAAAGTTTTATCGAGTTTTATTTACAATAGCCCATAGCTTTTTGTTTAAATAAAGATACAATACAATAAAAGATACAATTCAAGAATTGTATTTCTACGTTAAAAAATACTGAAATCAAATGAACCTTTAACATAGATATGGCCCTATCCCACCACACACCCGCCACTGCAACTCCTGTATTCCAGGATCAACAGCGGCACGCACAGTATAGGCGCCGAGCAATGAAGCTCAGCGAATCTAAGGGGACCTAAATTGTCAAAATCCCGCAACGAAGTTAATCAGAAAGCATCCTTTAACATAGATAATGACACATACGTAACCTCATACATACATAACCTATATACATAACCTCACGCCTGTATGGGGTATAGGGGTAGAAAGAGGTGAATTTCAGCACTCACATTTCGTTAAATATGATTTAGATTCAGGTAAAAGCCATGCATTTTTCAAACACATTTCCAGACTCCATTAAAGAGATTTTCCTAATTTAAAAACGCAATAGCACCTTACCCTACCCGGGAACTTTATTTCACACACCAAATATTTGAACTTCGAGACCACAAGGCAGTTTGGTTAGTAATTAATATCCATAAACAACTTTGGCAGTACAAATGAAATTATTGCAACCGAGTTAGACATGATATAATTGGTCTCATTGCTCATGTCAATGCAAAGTAATTAGCAATTTGCGAAAACCTATCAGAATCGGTGTTCAGTTGTTTTCAAATAACTTTATTGATCCACCAAACTATTGGTGGTTAGATGATTTTGTATGAACAAATTTCATTATTCGATTGTTATTGAAAACTTGAGCACTTAAGCTTTCAATAATTTCTTGTGTAGTCTGCCAACATGTGTTAGGCAATCGTGGTGGTCTAGAGCTTAAAAAACACTCAAAAATGACCAAATATGATGCCTGTGTAGATGAAGGGTAACCTGAAGTCTGTTTTTTACACTCACGTTGCCAGTTATTATTTCTATATAATAGCGTGGTAGCAAATCGTAGTTTTCGATACATATATACTGTTTATTTTTTTGATGCGATTACTGGGAATCTCACTGCCGAAAAACAATAAAACTTTGCACTTTAAGCCTAGTATAATAAATTAAGCTTATATCACATGACTAACGAGACGTTATTCAATTTAACTTTTTATTAAGAATTTTAAAGCAGTTCGAAGATTTTTTATATTCATGGTTATAGTTCTTTATTCCCGCGATAGAAAGAGATGAAATTTATCAGCAAAAACGTTCATATACCCTGTTTATAAAACATTTGATGATCAAAAAAATCATTTATTTGTTGTTAAATATAAAGTTATGTCACGAACCTCATTTATATCATTGATATGGACACATTTTTTCAAATCCAAACTTTTCGTCACAAAAATATCGATAAGCATATCTAACAGTATAACAGCCCTGTTCAATGAGCGGGTAATGTAGCCAATGCTTCCTGCGTGCTACGGTGCTACGTGCGGCGTAGCGTGCTTGCGTAGCTCGTAGGCGGCGTTCAAATACGTAGCGGGGTGGGGATAGAATGCATTACAACTGTTGAATTTTTAAGCGACGACAAAAAAGGAGATGAAAATTTATCTGTATTTTTTTGTTGTTACTTTAGTACTTTCGACTTGGTGAATTGATTTTGATAGTTCTTTTTTTTGGGATTCGGTCTATTTCTTATGTATTTTAGTCGTTTTTAATGAAATGTTCATTTGAAGTAACATGGTTTAAATCTTAATTCGCATTGTTATTAAGTATGGCCCCCATTCTTCAGTCCCTTCAGAAAAAGATCATAATTACGAAATTCGATTATTTAATTGCCTACAATCGAGTTAAAACTCGTTATCCCAGCAGGTTAGTTTTTGACAGCGTCTAGATTGATGTGGGCGGAATTACAACCTAGTTTTACCCCGGTTATATCAGAAATTACTAATTTAGGGCAAAAGTCGTCTGGGTCATTTGTCAGGATGAGAGTTTGTAGTTATTTGACAGCTTTGTGGCCGAGAAGATACCAGTTTGTGAAAAAATTATCGGATTCTTAGCACCGAGACACATATTTGTGTAATACACAAATAATTGTTTTGAATCTGGGTGTTTGTGAGATGGAAAAATTTGATTAATGATGTTTATTACAAAATTTTTATTTTGTTTAATTTTAATTTATTTGAAGGCTAGATAATTGACGTATTCCGAGAAAGTGACCAAACTTGCTTCTAATAAATATTTAGTTAAGAAAAATCCCAATCACATTTCTCAATCCAAATCGAACTTAAAACCTCTTAAAAGCACAAGAAAGAGTAAATATTTCTAGGCATACACAATCGTATCGTCCTTGAATCTCATTCATTCTAACCCCAAAAACCGCGAGCTCACTCGAACAAATATTTCAATGAACTGTGGTCTGTGTTGAGTATTACCTTCACCAATTCCGATTTAATTATCGTAATTAATTAAATTGGCCAGATGTGACGTCAGTAACTTGCCAATATAAATTACTGTTGAAATGATCTTTGAAATGTCGTTTGTTTACTGGGTATATTTAAGCTTGCATATATGGAAGGGTAGGCAGAGTATGTGATCTATTTTACATATACAGCCATATATATCCCGTTGCTGGGCAATTGTCTCCATTAAGAGGGTTTAGACCTTAGTCCACCACGCTGGCCTAATGCGGGTTGACGGACTACACACCTTAGAAATTCAAAAAAATTCTTAGGGGTTTAGGTTAAATCACAATTTCTTAAAAGTTAAAGCAAGTGATAATTCATGCCTTCAGAAAGTCAGATGTGTGTTCTCGACTGCGTGCCCAAACTTCGATGACTCCTTCTTCCCTTTACACTCAATGTATTTGTTTCATAAATTCTATTTTTGTAATTAAATAATCCCCCGACATGATACATCGGCTCACAAGTAAGTGAGAGCGTGTGAACTAACCTGCCAACCGCACTGAGCGTCTAATATCGTGACATGAACGACAGATAACAAATGATTATGGAACGGCTGAGTGGAGTCTATCGATGTTTATTTAAATATAAGCTTAAAGGCTAGTTATTTTTACAGAAACTACAGTACGTGGAAATCTACATGGCCTCGAGGTTTAAGCACGCAATCGATCGCAGTCAGTTGCGGTCGCGAGTTCAAAATCCAGACTTAGAAACAAAGAAGTAGAAAACATGTAAGTTAACAGAAAACGTACGGAACTAAAAGTTATTGGGAATTTTCAAGGGTGTACTCGGCCAACTCACACTTGACCAGCGTGGTAGACAAAGACCTAAACCCTCTCCATGGTAGAGGAGGTCCGCGGCAGAGCGTATGACCAGCAGCGGGACGTCAATCAATCATTCAGCCTATCGCCGTCCAATGCTGAACTTAGGCCTCCCCAAGAAAGCGCCAACCATGCCGGTCTTGAGCAGCCCTCATCCATCCGTTTCCCGCCACCTTTCTCAAGTCGTCGGACCATCGTGAGGATCGTGATCGCAGTGGGACGTATGGGCTGATAATTATGAAATTATGAATATAGATTTTCTCAAATGCGTCCGACTTAAAAGACCGCTAGCAAAACATACCTACGTAGAAATACCTCAACCCACCCTCTTGTTAGTACAAAGTGCAAACCTAATTATGCGTCATAACAAATTTACGTACATACATATACTTAGAAAACTAATGGAATTATCGATGCGACAGCAACACTAGTGTCTCGCGTCCAATATTCGCAGGCGACAGTATCGCGGGCGACATTGTCACGGGCGACGTGACGCGGCGCCGTGTCACGTCACTGTCGCGCGACAACCAGTTAAATAATGTACTTATGTTGCCATTAGTTTTTATTTATACAGGGTGTATTCAGACGGTTATCGGAAACTAAGACAGGCAATAGCTACGGTGATAAGAGTCATCGTGACATTAAAAAATATCCTAGGAGAATAAAATGTATGCGGTTGTTAGGAAATCGTAAAAAAACGATTGGCGAAATAGAGTATTTCAGTTATGACTGACAAAATTTTACCACCAAGTGCCACATTGATATTTCAAGTATATTACAATTTTAACTAACCACTAACAGACCATTAGCAAATTAGACCCAAGACGTTTGGTAAACATAAAATGCAACGAGAGCGACGACTCTACGTCTCTACATCTCTCCCGAGAACAAAACCCGTAGACTCTGATGCTAAATCCGTATAAATAATATGAGTTAGTTCGCAGACGACATCAGATTGATCGCACGCAGCTCTGTGTACGTAAAACGACACGTAACCAACTAGGGTGACTAGAAATTGTATTTTTTATCATTTTCAATCATTACTATTACAAAAAATTCACTCAATGTCTCATACATAATTCTGACCCTAGTTCTAGTCCTATGTCGTAGGTATCTGAAACTACAAGAGCCTTTTCGCTCTCACAAACAACCAGTCCCTAAACAAATATTTGTAGATCACACAAACATTTGTCTCGGTGCGAGGATTCCTTTCGCAAGCTGGTGTCTGGGCAACTACACCACGAGCCTGAGTCTGGGTTCTTTTGAAAGCGAAAAGTCCTTTGTAACTTCTGATACAATTCAGGACTTGTATCCCAATGTGGGGTCAAAAGTTTCATACATACATATGTGATTGTTGGACGTACAATTTATTTAATTTTCATTCTGGGACGCAATAATAATCAGCCAAGTCAGCTCTAATACTTCTCTATCAACAGAAAAAAAATACTATCAATCAGCCTATCGCCGTCCACTGCTGAACGTAGGCTTCCCCAAAAAAGCGCCAACCATCCCGGTCTTGAGCAGCCCTCATCCATCCGTTTCCCGACACCTTTCTCAAGTCGTCGGACCATCGTGCTACAGGACGTCCCACACTACTAAAAATACTATAATACCAATAATTATCTAACACGAGATTTTAAGACATTTATTTTCAACTCTCCTTTTACAATTACTCAAGTCAACATAAGCTTTTAGGTATGTATGTATGTATGTACATGACGCCATAACGGTAGAGTGTAGAGATATTAAGCAAATCTTTGTCTTGTATTAAGATCTCGTGTCAACATGGCTGGGCAAATATTGTCCGGGACATTTTCATTATCCGCGCTGTCGTTTCATTTAAAAACTAATATGTGGTTTAAGATATTTTTATTTTGTTTGAAAATATTCTCATCTCGAAATTGTGGTTAAATTAACATTTTTCGTGACTAGAGTCTGCTATTAATGCCCTTTCATATTATGGTTGGTAATTCGAATAGGTTTGTAGTTAATTTGAAATTTTATTTTAATTATAAATTTATAATGCTTTTTAATTAGTTCAGCGACAAGTTATTTAAACTTAAGTGCGGATTTACCACTTAAGCTTTTTACTAGATCAGTGCTAAGTCACATAACATCTAGTACGGTTAAGCCCCTAAAAAGGTTTTAAAATAATTCCGATTGATGATTCAAAAACATTGCCTAAGTCCCTTTGAATGAATAATATTTTAACTGTAACTTAGATTAACCATGGCAATTAAAACTCAACTCCAAAACATAAGGTATCTTTCCAAAATTTTTAGCTCTAAAGGCAAACTAGCTATTACGAAATAGTCCATAATGTCTGTGTGTTTATGGAGTCCGCACAGTGACGTAGGGTTGTCACATAATACCCAGTAATAAAGTAGAGAGCTTGTTTTTATGTATATTTAAGTATTTCGGGCGAGTATTATTATTGTTGGTCGTTTGAGTAAATGTACACTAAACTTTTGGTCTAAAAATAGAGTGAGTTTTCTTTTAAAATAATATTTTTAGGGTTCTGTGGCGGGTATTTTATTTTTGAAGTGACTTAGAAATTTACAGTACCGATATTTTTTTACTTTCTGTGTATATTAAGACCGTGATCGAAAACTAAGCCAGGTAATAACTTAGTAGTGATTACGAACCCATGGGAGTTAAAAAAATCTGCCAAAAAAAGAATATTCGACGTTTCCCTAATAACAATAGGCTTTAAATGTATGACATTGATAGGAAACATCTAAATTTTTATTTTTTGGTTGCAGTAGTACGCATAGGCTGATGGCATTAAAAATAATAATACAAATAACACAACTTTTTCATATAACTTTTACATCCTACTCGTATATTTATTTTAAATCATTTAATTATCGAATAAAACTGTGTTTAATTTCAAATCCGCGACAACCTCAAGCTAATCTATTGTCCAATCTGCGCCAAAATTTCTAAACAAAAAGCTAGCCATATATTCTAGACCAGACACATCCCTGCATAAGACAGCGGCCATTCATCACGCCGCGCCCGCGTGTGGACAGGCTGATATGGAAAATATTAGGTGACACATCAGCCTTCCATGTAGGAAGGGTATTTGAATGCAGGTGCAAAAGAAAAGGTGAAAAAAGACCTTAGATTGTACGGTTTCGAATCTTTATTTATATTTCAGAGAGTATATTTAAAGGGTGTCGCGGAAACAATATGTATGGTGCGTATTTATTACATTTGAAATTCAAACCTTAATTAGGTAAGGGCTCAAATTATTTCCTTTCTCAAAAACAAGATTATTCAATTCCGACGCTCAGCTCGAAAATTGGACCTAGGACTTACCCAAAGTCTCGGTCTTTTAAGCCACGGTACCAAGGGCGCCTGAAGCTTTATGGCCAATTTAGTAATAAAAGCGAAATTTGCTTACATACATGCTTAACTTCACGCTTGTATTCCACGATGGGGCAGACAGAAGGGATGATAGCTGTCAACATTTCCCGATTCCGTACTACTGAGAATTTCCAAACGAAAACCCTTAAAACACTCAACCTGACCCGGGAATCGAACCCGCGACCTCTAAATTAGATCTCTACACCACGAGGCAGTCAAAATATGCTTGTCCATTATAATTAACAGTCTCCATGTAAAGTCTACGTGCGGGTTTATGTAAAGTATTGTCTAAGGGCTCTTTGAAGTGAAAGCGGGTGTTTTGAACGCTGAAATGTTTCAACATAACAATATCATTTACATAAGAAAACAAAACTTATTGCTGGGAGACAAAGGGCGGGGGTTCGTTCACATTACCCGGTGTTTAGAGGATTTTAAATATGTTTCATGAGTAGCGTAATATACAGATGGTGTTTCATTAAAATTGTCATGAAGGTTACTGTAGTTATTCTCATAATAACTTAAAAAACCGTATTAAAACTGTATGCTACTAAATACTAAAAAAAGGCTTGATAATAACCAAAAAGTATTCCAAAATTCGTGTCTAAACCGTCTTATATCGTAAAAAAAGGATTTGTATTTTTTATTTTGAACAATAGAATTAATTGATGCAATAAACGAATTTTGTCTACAATATTTTGGTAAAGTGTAAATATTGTTAAATACAACTTAATTGGACGAAGGAGCGAATAAAAAAAATTCGGTGGGAAATTATTGTGCTTGATCGTAGAGGGGTGAAACGTAAGGTTTTATGTATTCATTGCTGCTGAATTATTAAAAAATAAAAACAAATAAAAATGTCCAATAAGAAAGAACATTAGGCCACGCTTGACATTGTAGGATATGAAAAATAGGTTTTGCCTGATTTTTAGACCTACCCAATTGAACACAATTTTTTTTATGAAAATCGGTAGTGCCATTTCGGAGCAGTTTGCAAAAAGCACCATGCCACAAAATATTTTATATTAGATACATATATGAGTATACTCAAAAAAACCTTTAAAAAAATCTGTGTCGTCCCGTGGTCGTCTCGTGTAGTGTGACATGAGGTTTCATATAAAACAATGAGTACAGTGAACCGAGTGATGCGGGGGCGCACTGCCGTTTTATGATAATTGCAATTTAGTAGCCATCTTTGATGTCACATGCGATATTTTATTGCCAGATCTGTGTTGAAAACTGTCTTTGTGATCGAAAACTTAGATATTTGCTGTTTTTATTGCGGTGTTAAAGTGAGTTGTGAAAACAAGATATCCAACTTATTGAACTTATTTTTTACTAGCTGTTGCCCGCGACTTCGTCCGCGTAGACTACAGGGTTGAGTTTCGATAGAAAATTAGTTATAGTCTATTTTACTCCTCAGAGTCCTATTTATGCACATACCAAAAATCATTCAAATCGGTTTAGTAGATCCAGAAATACCCATTCCCACGGGAATACTACATTTTCTGGGATAGAAAGTACCTATCCTATGTTACTTCCTAGGTTCCTATTTATCTCCATACCAAAAATCATTTTAATCGTCTCAGTAGATACAAAAATACCCATTTCCACGGGAATACTTCATTTTCCCGGATAAAAACTATGTTAATTCTGTGAGCTCTACCTCTCTCTATACCAAATTTCATTCAAATCGCTTTGGTATATCCAAATATACCCATTCCTACGAGAATACTACATTTTTCTGGATAAAAAGTATCCTTTGGTTTATTCTAATGTATAAGCTATATTATTTATTTATTTATTAACACTTCCTTGTTACAAAATAAAAGAAGAACTAAATATAAAAATAACAAGAAACAAGAGGCGGTCTTATCGCTTTAAGCAATATCTTACAGACAACCTTTGGATGGATAATAGATCAGGAAAAATAAGTAAAGAGGGTAGAGTAAAGTGTTTAGAAAAAGTGGATTATTGTAAAGTGTCACTAAAATTCATTCAGTAGTTTTTACGTGGAAGCGTAACAGACAGACAGACAGAGTTAGTTTCGCATTTATAATATTAGTATGGATTTACAATTATTTGTCACACACTTTAACGGTGAATAAAAATATCACTTAAAACTCTGAGCATATCTATTTTCAAAATACTATGTAAAGTGCTCATATGCAAATATAAAAGTCAAATGTGTTTTATGTGTATTAACCTTGTGAATAAAAATACCTATAGAGAAAAAATACGAAAGACATAAAGCGATAATTATATCACTCATTTTACAATACTGGAACTAATATAAGTCAATTTTTCCAAAATTAACTAAAAACTGAGTATTAACTTCTTAAATTTAAAATTAGATAGTGTACTCGCCATTTCTAGAAGCTATAAATATGTGCCTAGAAATATAATGTATAATGAAGTATATTTAAATATTAATAAGTAAACCTTTATGAATGACAAAATTGCTGTGTCCAAATTTTATTTCAAATACAAAATTAATAACAGCATTATGTCACTTATTTCCCTTTAAAAGCGCTTCATTTAACGGCATCAATCAAAATACCAAAATCTTAGTATATTCATCCCTAATTCGTGGGGGGTGGATGACAAGCAAAAGTGTTTAGAAAAACAATAATGCGTGCCTAATGGGGGAATTAGGGCGGACGCAACGATTTGGTAGGGGTGGAAAACTTTTCCGATTTTCAAGGATATTTGCATGAAAACTTTCGATGCGGGTGCAGTTTTCAGTTTGTCTCCCAGATTACCTGAATAGGTCTTGAAAGTCTTGGTTTACTCATCGATTCAATGTATGTCCCTGTTTATTTTTCCTCGTCTATTATTCATCCTTAGGTGGCCTGGAAGAAATTGCAAATTGTAAGAAATCCCTGCTAAGGATGTATACAGTGTAAAGAAGACTAGAGTTCAATTCCTGAGTTGGTATATTTTTTTATTAACTTTTTCTTTACAGTAATTCTCATTCTCTTAAATATATTTATTATGCTCAACTTGAGTTTTGGAATTAAACCCAAAGAAATAACGGTAATAGGTTTGTCTTCTATCACTTGATAAGTCAAGTTTTTAAGAAAACAAGCTTTACTTAGTTGTAGAAAAACACCAGTCAACCTTTCTGAGTATGTAAGCGTGGATGTGTTAAAAATTATCATCGACATTAAAATTAAATTAATTACATATATTAAGACTAAAATATGTGAACTAAGCCTGAATTTAATTTACCCAATAATAAAACCCAAAATATTTTTACAGTATGGTAACCCCACGTATCAAACTAATAATGAATTATGAACACCATTTTGCCAAAATAAATGACTTAGAAAAATCGCCGGGGCTAATTCACTATAATTTTCACTCTGTCATCGCATTAGAACGAAAATGGACGAACCGTATTCTTAAAAGGAACATTATTATCCTCCATTCATTGTTGGTAAGTTTTATTTATAATCATTAAGCATATTTAGGCTTTATTACAGTAAATACAATTGATGTAAAAGTCACCATGGGATCGTTAATGGTTGGATGAAAGACATGCCTTTACGCTCATATTTCTAGTAATTATTATATAATTTACTAGCTGTTGCCCGCGACTTCGTCCGCGTAGACTACAGGGTTGAGTTCAGAAAGAAAGTAAGTTATAGTCTATTTTACTCCTTAAAGTCCTATTTATGCCCATACCAAAAATCATACAAATCAGTAAAATTATTTAAACGTGAAACCGTAACGTGCCGGTCGGCGCCTTGTACATAATTATGGCGCGCTTGATGATTATTTTGAAACTGCGATATCTTCTAAGATACTCATCAAAATTAAATGATGTAATGGGCAAATTTCTTTTAAATTAAATACTTATACTGAATAACGCATTTATTTGGATAAGGATTAATATAATCTTTATAAAAATACCTTCACAAACAATGCTTTATTTTATAACAAATTTAGTTAGCATAAAAGAGGTTATAGTGAATCAACCCTAAAAGTTAGACATATGCTACCGCTGACTTTTTTGTAGATATTATCAAGCTCTACAACTTTTCTCTAGGACTCAACTATATATCTCCCATGGGTAAGGCAGCGTTTGCAAAAAACGGTTTCGTTCGCCCGTTTTTTCTCCGACTTACTTCGCAAATCCTGCTACAACAAAAAATCTTATCATTTTTCGGACTAATATATAGCCTATGACACTCACAAAGAACGTAGCTTTCTATTGGTAAAAGAATTTTCAAAATCGGTTCAGTAGATCGCGAGTTTACTTTCTACAACGCCACAAACATACAAACACACAAACTCACAAACCTTACCTCTTTATAATATTAGTATAGAAAACAGTTTTATCATCAACTTTGCTAATAAAACTTAATCAAATAATCATCAACTTTAAGTTATCTTTTTTCAAATAGACTTTTACAAGTTCTTTTAGATCGTCAATTTTATACTATTTTACCAACAAAACAATTGCTTAGGTATATCTTATCAGAAGGAGCCTCTCCTAAGGCACGTTTCTAGGCTTGATATTCGGCTCTCCTGATCCAACCACTGCCAGCTACCTAAGAGAAATTCTCTCTTCATCATTCAAAGGACATTTGTTGCTGTTTTCATTCACATTTCCTGACACCTCTCTCCTTAGAATTCCTAGATACCAAAACTTAATGAAACTGACTCAATCGAGAATTGAACCCACCACTCGATCGTCACATAAAAAATAACAGTGTTTTTTTACTTTAGCATATAGAGTAAAAAAAAATTATTATGTAAAACTAATCTTTATTCGAACCCATTAACACTAGAAAGACCGAAATTTTGAACTACCTATAAAGACCAAGTGGGGTCAAATGACTCATTCATGGGTTGTAATGTTTTATTCGTGTATTATGGTTTTAAGTTTTATTGATTCACATCTAATAGTAAATAAAAGAACTTAATAGTAATTAAACATCTATTACGTGATAAAAAATTAAAAATATTAGGCATATTTTTGACATTTTAGCTCCCTGTTTACATCACAAGACCCACGCAAAGGCTTTTTACAACTAATACAAGATTTATTGGTTTTGTTCCGTTTTCTTGTTTTCTCTTTCTACTACGTTCTTCTTCAGGCTCTGGGGGTATGATATTATCGGGCTGTAAAGTAGATGGTGTCATTAGGGATCGGGTATCTTGACCGACTAATTCCCTTGCCAAGTCAAGAATGAACTTTTTTCTACTGATTTTTTTTCGGATAATTTTTTGTACAAAATCCAAGAATTAATTGCTGCCAAATCCAAAACATTATAAAATACTTGCACGGGCTAACGACGAGAAGTTGCTTTGACAATATATTTCTTGGCCATTTGATAAATAACGTCTTCTCCAAATTTCGTAGCATTGTAAAACTTCACCATGTTCGGCTTCTTTTTTGCTTCTACTAGATAAACAAGTATATAAGAGTAAGGTGAACTTAGAATTTGAACTGATTTTGAAGGGTTTCCTTGATAAACTGTAAGTGTGCAGGTTTCAGAGTTGTGAATATGTGTTTCATATAAACTAAGGAATCCATTTTTTATAGTAGCTTTTACCCATAATACTTTTTTGGAAAAGAGCTGTTCATCAGCACTAAGGTTTTCACCAGGCTTGTAACATAAAATACTGTTATGGATGAACTTATTCCATACTTCAATAATCATTGCAAATTTATCTGTTTGCAAACATTCATCCCTTTCTGTTCGCACGTAAAAACGCAGGAAACGCATTATTTCTTTGAGACGATTCCCAGCCATGTTTTGTGAACAAAACTGAATACCCAAAATTTTTGTCCTAAAGGTCATTCACAGCAATAGTTTTAGCCCCAAAGGTTCCTCGAGCGTAGATAATTGCAATGGTGTCAAATGACCACTGCGGTCTTTCTAGGTAGGTGATAATTTTTAATTAGTATTTATCTTGCTATCGGTATACACATATCAGAATAATATAAAAAATGATGAAATATTAAAAGTCATAAAACGACAATGACTTCAATGCTATGGTTTTGATAACATGATTGCTCAAAAACCTCATTGGGGTCATTTGACCACTCTGGTCTTTCTAGTGTTAAATGAGAATGAAATAATATATTGATAAGTAGATATAAACAGTTCTTCATTGTTAGTAGGTTCACGATATTTTAAACACCCAACAATTTAGTCAATCACCCTCTCAATGGTAGAGGAGACCCGTGCTCAGCAGTGGGCGTATATGGGTTGATGAAGAAGAAGAAGAATTTAGTCAAAAATACTCGAAACAGTTTTTCATCTACAAGACCTCACGATCGGTATACAGCTTCAGAATGGTAAGAATCCCAGAGATCTAAATGGTATGTCCGGTAGAAATATGTCCGTGAGTCCACACCGATGTGGATCACGTACCTCTGCGAAATATTCGCGCGACAAGAGCCTTGCGCGACCTGAATCTATAATGCTGTACATAATTTTACCATCGTTTCTTACTTGTTGGAAGTTGTAATGTGTTGCTTTTTGGTAGTATGAAGATAGGTTAGGGTATGGATAGTGGAATGATGAGAAATGTACCTACTTGAGATTATTTTTCATTTGTATAAAGAATCATCATCTTATATGCATCCTACTGCTCGACACGGGCCCCCCTACCGTTGAGACGGTTATGTTATATTTGTTATGGTTGGGTATAAAGAATACACACAATAATTTTCATTCTTACATCATCATCATCATCATCATCAACAGCCTTTCACGTCCACTGTTGGACATAGGCCTCTCCCATGGCACCCCACTGGGCTCGATCTTCAGCCCTCCTCATTCTTACATGTATATTATGAATTATTGTTAATTGATTTTCTACAGTCATAGGACACAATCTATCCTAATATTATAAAGCTGAAGAGTTTGTTTGTTTGTTTGTTTGAACGCTAGGATCTCAGGAACTACTGGTCCGATTTGAAAAATTCTTTCACTGTTAGATAGCACATTTATCGAGGAAGGCTATAGGCTATATAACATCACGCTACGACGAATAGGAGCGGAGCAGCAATAAATCATGTTTCAAAATCGGGGACATATTTTTCTTTTTGTGAGATTCCGCTGCGTGCGCTGCGGAAACGGTTAAAGTTTCGCTAAAATAATGTATGAGAGAAATGTTCCTCTTTAAAAGTTCTAAAAAAAAGTCCGCGACAGCATATGTCTATTCTTTAAGGTTGGCTCACTATAACGTTTTTTATCCTAACCAAATTTATTTAAAAATAAAGTTTTATTTGTGTAGGTGTTTTTATAAATATGATATTAATCCTTATCCAAATAAATACGTTATTCATTACAAGTATTTAATTTTAAATAAAATTGCCCTTTACATCATTTGATTTCACTGAGTATCTTAGAAGATATTGCAATTTCAAAATATTGATCAAGCGCGCAATAATGATGCACAAGGCGCCGATCGACGCGTTATGGTTTCACGTTTGAACAATTTGACCGAATTGTATGATTTTTTGTATGGAGATAAATAGGACTCAGAGAAGTAAAATAGACTACAAATTATTTTCCTTCTGAACTCAACCCTGTAGTCTACGCGGACGGAGTCGCGAGCAATTTATAATAAGTATGGAAACTAGCAAAAAGGGTATCCTAAAATTTTAAGTCTCTTTTTCTTTCTGAATGCCATTCTGTAAATCTTCTAAAATAATTTTAGGGTTATTTAAAAATTTATAGGTGTATCTGTTTTAGAATCCACAAAATAACAATCAAATGCTTACAAACCAATTATAGAGGCTGCAGGCGGAGGTCTCAAAAAAAACCAAAATACTTAAAATTAATTTATTAATTAAAGTTACAATACTAGATTTAAACTAACTGTCTTGTTCGACGATCGAACCTGAAGTGACTCTCTTGATGAGGAATGGCCCATGGCTGGCAGGCTCCCCTCCGGTGGCTTCCCACGGTGACACGGTGGTCGCTTCGCAGAAGCGCTTGCATGCTTTGTGTTGCGGTGACAAAGACGATGGCGCAATAAGGCGATGACGATGACGATGGTGCAATACATTCCAGTACATAGGTTAGCCCATCGTAACACCTCCCCCCGTAGAACAGCGACTATTTGCGAACTTGGTCGTAAATTGAGCTGGGGGTTGATCAATGATAGCAACCCCTGTAGTCCTTGGTAAGGCTTGCATTGTAGGGCCATTTTCAGCATGTTCTTCCGACTTTGTCCGCCGTTGCTTGCAGTAGTAGAGGGAACAAATAAGAGCTCCTGCGCTTATTACAATTACATACATAGGGATAGTGGTGTGGTAGATATTGTAATCTATATTCTTCTCTAGTTTTACAGGATCTTGCTGAGAAATCTTCGTATTTATTTGGTGTAAAGTATTGAGATCGATGGTCTTAAGGATGAGTGCTGATCGTGTAGATGTTGCGGCGGAATCGGTATTGTTAGATAAACCTATTATCTTGAGGGCTCGTCCTTTCAATCGATTATTAATGTTGGAGATTGTGAATTGCGGAGTTTCTAGGTAGCATTGGTGTGGTATTATAGCGAGATAGCTGCCTTGTAGAGTCTGGTACATGTGTTGTCCACAGGATAAGTGAACCTTGGTAGCGCCGGGAAAGTTAATGGTGTAGTGTTTTTCGTCTAACTCTTCATAGGCGGGCTCGTCTAGCTGTATGGAGATAGGCTTGCAGTTTCCGTGTCTTTGCTGGCTGGTAACTAGCTGATGGATACAATCTTCAGATGTTCGTCGTTGTAAGCCATGCTTTTCAGCGCATAAATACCACTTGTTGGTCTTCGGGCATTCAGCCTCTATGTATCTGAATTCTTTCTGATGGATTACTAGGAATGGATAGGGGGGAACAAGAATCTCATTATGTTTATTAGGGACTATAGAAAGTTTAAACAGATCATATAAAAATGGGGAAACTATTGGAAATCGATAAACTATTACTACATTATTACCTACATAATAAGATCCTAACTTAATTATATCATAGTATTCTCTTATATCTAAATCTACTAATCTATCTCTGCTATATAGTCTGCTTAACTTGCTAACCATAGCACGTATCGCAGACAAATCCAACACCGAGTGATGCATAGTGGAGGTCCTTATGAAGGCTAAGATGTTTTCTAGCTTTCCTAGTTCCAGTGATATTGAGTCTACGTTATCACTTAGAATAATTAATGCTTGGGAAAATTGTACGTATTTTATTAAGTCATTATCCCTTGCAACTTCGGTATTCCTAATCTCATCTAACAATTTAGTGATCTTATTTTGGTTACTGAGTACACTATCTAATACTTTGGAATATTGGGTGGTCCAGTTCTTAGATAAACTGATACCACTGTTTATTTCTATTAACAAATTTTGTTGATTATCCTGAAGGGTTTTTAAGGCTTCATTAAATCGAATAGCATCGGTATAATCTAGGTTACCGGTTACACTTTTTATAACAGATCCAAGACCATCTATAAGACCTCGCTTTACGCGTTTGGGTTCAAAAGTTTGTAACTGATTTAAGACATTATCAAGCTTGTTTCTGAGGTATGTTAAATGGGGTTGATATAGGGAATTATATTTATTATTTAACTCGGAGCTAACATAATCTAACTGGGTGGTAATTGAAAATATTTTATCCTTTAAGTTTGAGAGACTAACAGGTTGCAGAAAAGAATGATAATGAGAAATTATCCTAGCACGTCCCAATTTAAATGGCAAAATACCGGGCCCATCTTGGAGGCTTTCAAGTTTTATTTCTTGCGCCAGGGTTGTTGCCAAGAGAAGTTGGAGGATCAGCAGCACTCTGGAACAATTGGGCTGTCTTAGGTAATCTCTTAAGCCTAGCTTTGGCGACTGGACCTCGCCTCTTCTTAGTATAAATATGAATTGGGAGGTCGGCCATAACCACGTCGTGAGTATATCGTGCCGCGAGTTTTTGTCGGCCAGCTAATGGATTTTTAACAAAAATCTGTTGCTCCGGACTATACTCGGCTTCTGGCTCTCGATTTTTATTTCGGTTGTTAGTTAATTGCTCACGTGAGGCACTAGAGAGATCGTGTATAATTCTGTAGGCTTCGGCCATTTTATCCCTATGGCTAATAACGTATTGTTGTAATAATCGGGATGAAATATCTATGTCAAATGAATCGCGAGGGTCAAAGTGTCCCGTTATAACGTCAATGGGTTTGCATTTTGTTAAACTATGAATGCTACTATTATAAGCTAGAAGGGCATATGAAATTAGGTTAACCGCTGACTCTGATTTATGACTAAGTTTCAATATACGAAGATGTTCTAGCAAAGTTGAATGAAATCTTTCAACTATTCCATTCTCGTTAGGTGCGTGCGGGGCTACTTTATGGTGCTGTATCTTATGAACTCTGAGAAATTCCGCAATGAGTTGGTTAGTGAATTCGGTACCATTGTCAGTAACTATCGTTATAGGAATGCCATGATGGGTGCAAAAGTTAAGTAGTGCCTGCAAGACACTTATAGCGGTTGCGTCTCTTAAATGATAAGCTTGTGCGTATTTGGAGAAAGCATCTACGATCGTCAAATATTTCTCGCATTCTATGGTTAATAAATCTAAGTGCACTAATTCGAAGGGTTTAGTAGGGGGTGGAACGAGTTGAAATTGTTGTCTAATAGGGTTACGGTCATATTTGGCTTGGCCACACACAGTGCATTCATTTATAAATTTTGTTATATGCTCCCTCATTTTCGGCCAAAAGTATTTATGAGACAATGCTAGAAACGTTTCGTTAATACCCCGATGGTTTGTCTTACCGTCGTGGTACTTGTTAATTATATCTTGTTGTCTTAAATATTCCCGAACGTTCTCTACCTCGGTTTTGGTTAACGTTATATTCATAGCTGAGTTTTTGAATGTATTTTGAATAATAGGTATTATTCTGAATGAAGCTGAGTAAGGGTTAATTAATAAGCCAGTTTTAATTTTAGGGTTAACATATTCTTTGATAGCGTTAATAACATCTTCCTCAAGATTAGACTCGGAAACTTGTACAGTTATTCGCGTATGGGTCTCAAAGGGTCTTGTGGTTATTGATTTTCCTTTTATGTCACCTACCACATTCATAATTAATTGTCTAGTAAATTTATTTAAGGGATAGTCTGAAATAGGAATATCTAAAATAGGATTCTCGTCATCAGTATGTACAGTGGCAGTTCTAGAGCTATCATTAACTTCCGAAGCCGTTAATGTCCTAGAATTGTCTGACGGTTCGTTTTCAGATGGATTAACTACGATCGACATAAACTCCTCGTTATTAAGTTCAATTCTAGACAGGGCATCTGCATTAGTGTTATTTTTCCCTTGCTTGTAGATAACGGTGAAGTCGTACTCGCTAAGTTTTAACCGCCATCTCGTAAGACGCGAATTAGGCTCTTTGAGATTCATTACCCACTGTAATGGTTTGTGATCGGTTACAATTTTGAATTTTCGTCCAAAAAGATAAGGCCTAAAGTACTTGGTCGCCCACACTATAGCTAACAACTCTTTCTCTATGGTACTGTAGTTACACTCACTAGCGTTTAGTGTTCTAGATGCATAGGCGATCGGTTTATCCGAGCCTATTGAACCCTGAGATAATATGGCACCAATAGCTACGTTAGATGCGTCTGTAGTGAGT
Source organism: Cephonodes hylas (assembly GCA_030295005.1). Lineage (NCBI taxonomy): Eukaryota > Metazoa > Arthropoda > Insecta > Lepidoptera > Sphingidae > Cephonodes > Cephonodes hylas. The sequence continues at coordinate 876,080 of AP025383.1, forward strand.
ATAAAGTCTTTAGTGAAATCCGGATATTGAAGTATGGGGTCATTTGTTAAAAGATTTTTACAGTGTTCAAAGCAGTCTACATACTTTTTATCTAAATTAATTTTTGAACCTTTTTTCAGACACTGAGTTAGTGGTTTAGTCACACGTGCAAAGTCCGGGATGAATTTACGGTAGTAACCTAATAGTCCAAGAAAGCGTTTTATTTCGGTGGTAGTTTTCGGTAAGGGATAGTTCTTAATAGCATGGATTTTATTAGGATTCGGTTTAACACCTTCTTTACAAATAACGTGCCCTAAAAACTCAGTCTCTAACTTTAAAAATTCGGACTTGTCCATTTGAATTTTGAAATTGGATTCCCGCAATCTTTTAAATACTTTTTCCAGATTAACAATGTGCTCCTGAAGGGAGGTACTGAAGACTATAATGTCATCAAGATACACTAGACACACTTCATTTTGAAGGCCTCTAAGAACATTATCCATCACGCGTTGGAATGTGGATGGAGAATTTTTCAATCCCATGGGCATTCTTAAAAATTCATAGTGACCGTTCTCAACATTAAAAGCTGTCTTGTGTATATCCTGGGGGTTCATTTCGACCTGATAAAATCCGCTGGCTAAATCAAGGGTTGTAAAATACTGACACCTACCGAGCTTGTCAAGTACGTCCGTAATATTGGGGATGGGGTATTTATCGTCAATGGTTTTCTCATTTACTTTTCTAAAATCTACGACAAGGCGCCATTTAATTTTACCGGAAGCGTCTGCCTTTTTAGGTACTATCCAAATAGGGGAACTCCACGCGGAGTCAGATGGTCTTATAATGTTCTGCTGTAGCATTTTATTAATCTGGTCTCTAACCTCTTGTCGATGGACGTAAGGATATCTATATGTTTTTGTGTGTACCGGGATTTCATCTGTCGTTTTAATATTATGTTTTATTTTATTAGTGAACGTTAGAGCCTCTCCCTCAATATAGAATACGTCAGAATAGGCTACGCATAATCGTTCTAAGTTAGCGCGTTCCTCGGGATTTAGATGGTCGGTACGAAGACGGGAAATTACTTCTTTAGCACGATCGGATAACTCAATACATTCTGTTTCAATATTGAATAAATTAGCTTGAACTGGTCGATCCATGGAAAAAATGATGTCATTATTTGAGGGGTTAGTAAGTTCAACCCATGCACGATTGTTAGTTACTTTGGTTAGGCAATTTGATATAATACAATTACAAATTGTTTGAGTCTCAACTAGTACATCTCCGTTTAAGGTATTCATCGGCAATCTAACAAGCCTAGATGAATTAGCTGGAATAATATCCTCGTAGAGATTTGCGTTACGAGAGTCGTACATGTTAATGGGTATAGTCGCGTTGCGAGTAACTAACTGTTTGTTTCTAAGGTCTATGTTAGAATTCCATGCGTCTAGTAGATCAAACCCTATTAATCCGTCGAAGTAGTTGTGAAAATTATACACATACAACGTTATATCGTCCTGCTCACAAAATTCCGGGAAACAAGGTAGTGTAATTGAATAATCGTTTTTACTAGTGGCGTGTACATTAGTAACTTCAAATGGTTCGTAATTTAATGGGATATGGTTAAAATATTTTTCGACAGCTTGGGGGCTGATAAATGATTGATTAGCCCCAGTATCAATAAGTAATTTTAGTGGTGGATCGGCTATTTGAATATAACCTAGCTGTCTTTGAATATGAAAATTCAATTCTATTTTGGCTTTTCTAATTTCGAATCCTGCTGAAAATTTTCATGCTCTGAATTAGACTCCTGGCCTACTTCTTCCACAGTAGCTGATTCAGCGCAGGGGTACTGCTCCTGATAATATGGATATTCGTAATAAGGGTAATTATAATCTAATTGGTCATAACTATCATAGTCGTTGTCATAGTAATAATCATATCCACTATCTAACTCGTTAAAATTCATCTCCCTGCTCTTAAAATACCCAGTAGGGGGTGGATTTCCGAATTTACGCCAATCGTGCCCTTGTAAAAGGGGTGGTAAAGTTTTAGGTACATAATGACTGACGCCGCTCATTGGTACTGGACGGGTCGGATTACCTGATTGCTGTTGAGGCTGTGGTTTATTAGGAATTCTAAAAACATTACTGTGCGGGTTATAATTTTGTGGTGGCGCACGCATAATTTGCTGAGTACGAGTAGGGCCTCGGGGCTGCTGATAGCTAACACTAGGCCTCCAACCCTGGTATGGCTGGGGTTGTATTGGTGGTAGACGCGGTGGACCGGATACGTTATAAATCGGCTGACGTGACGGCGTGCTAAAACCAATAGGTTTTGGCACAAAACTATTAAGCGGTAAATTTAGATTAAATGGATGCTGCGTATCTTTCCTAGCGGGAGTACTATCGTTACGCTGCTGCATATATAAAGTATTTAGCTCCTCTTGTACAAATTGTAAAGCCTGTTCTATGGTCGCGGGACGCATGCAACGTATCCTGCAACCTAGAGGATCCTTTAAACCTCGCAAATAAGCTTGCAGTGTTAACTTTTGATATAAATTACGTTTAGCTTCTATGGTAGTACTAAGAGTCTCGTGAAGTGAAATATATGTCATTATGGTACTGAATAAATTCTGACACCGTTCATAAAATTCTTGTGGGGTGCTAGAACCCTGCGTTTGCAATGACAAATCGCTGTAAAGCGCGGTTTCATCGCGATGGTCTGCGAAATTATTAATCAACGCGCTCCTTATCCCCTGCCAATTTTCAGGAATGCCATTAGAATTAATAAGCCTAGCCGCAGGTCCTGTTACCTTATTGAGGATACCATTTATTAGAGCTAAGTTCGACAGCTCATATCCTCGCTCTGTCTTGAAATGTTGTAAAACTATTTGGTCGCATAAATTTATAAATCTAGTTAAAATATTCGAGTTACCATCAAACTCGGGCAAAAGCCTAAGGGATTTGTAAATTATGTCTATATCAGTTTGAGCCATGTTGAAACTATCTACCTCTAAATTCCTACGTTCGTCTAAAGCGCTAAGCCTACTGCTTACTCTATTATTAACACCTAGCCTACTGTTACGAGATTCTCGCGGATGGAAAATCTTGAATAATTAATTAACCTAACAGTTTAATAAAATACACTGAAATAAAATACACAAAGTACACAAAATTATATAAAATAAGGATCAGGAAGGACTTGAAAGAATCAGATCACTTACTGCATAGTTTTGGCTTATTCTGACGAATCGATTTCTGGATTCCCTCTGCCCGCAGCTCACGTAGGATTCGCGTAGACACCGGCCGTGAACGATACACTGACTCTACTTGTCTATCCTACCGACTGCGCCAATTATAGAGGCTGCAGGCGGAGGTCTCAAAAAAAACCAAAATACTTAAAATTAATTTATTAATTAAAGTTACAATACTAGATTTAAACTAACTGTCTTGTTCGACGATCGAACCTGAAGTGACTCTCTTGATGAGGAATGGCCCATGGCTGGCAGGCTCCCCTCCGGTGGCTTCCCACGGTGACACGGTGGTCGCTTCGCAGAAGCGCTTGCATGCTTTGTGTTGCGGTGACAAAGACGATGGCGCAATAAGGCGATGACGATGACGATGGTGCAATACATTCCAGTACATAGGTTAGCCCATCGTAACAAACCCTACTTGATTTGTTTTCCTACCTCCAGTAAAAACAAATCACTCTGTCTTTCTTCAACGCGATTTTAGCTGACGTCTAGTAATTCTCGTGAAGAATTACCCCGTCTTTGTTTGAACGGGTACGTGACCTTGCCTCTCATCAAATTACCGTTTCTATATGCAAATATTGACGTACAAAGGGCAGGTCCTCCACACGTCAATATTAGCATGCTACCTGACATCAGGGCTGTCGCTTTTTCGCATAAATATGAAACTACTCATCAAAATCACTTTTTTTTTTACAGCCCCGTGGCGCAGTTGGCTAGATACCAGCTTGCGAAACGATCGGCCGCGGGTTCGATCCCCGCACCGAGACAAATGTTTGTGTGATCCACAAATATTTGTTTCGGGTCTGGGTGTTTGTGAGACCGAAAAGTCTCTCGTAGTTTCTGATACCCACGACACAGGACTCGTATCTTAGTGTGGGGTCAGGACTATATACATGTGACTATTGGGTGTATTTATTTGAATAACGAAAAGGTACATACTAAAAAAAAATCAACAAAGTATAATTCCTCCAAAAAAGATGGTGTCGAGGTTATTGCGCCGTTGAGAACATCGACGATCGCGGGATCAAACCATGGGCACACACCTTTGACTTTTCCAAGTTATGTGTGTATTTACTATGAATTAACTCTGTCTTTAACGATGAAGGGAAACATCGTGATGAAACCTGCACATCTAAAAGTTGTTAGGAATCTCTTAAGTGTGTAGTCAGCTCACCCGCACTAGGCCAGCGTGGTGGAGTAAAACCTAGTCCTAAAAAAATTGCCGTTTTCCATACAAAATACATTCATCGAAAACGCCATTAATATTTTTTTTTGTCGAGATTTTCTTTAACTTCAATATGTTTGTGATCACCGTTTTACCTGTCTAAGTTTCCGATCACGGTCTGAATACACTTGTACGCGACTCTTAGGTATATTTATTTAAGTCCAACCCTGAACAAGGAGTCCATGTATCTTATGACTTATATATCAGCGTATATGCGGTATGGTCGCTCTGAGCCCACGTACATTCGGCATGCAAATTAACAATGGTCATAACGAAAACAGAACTCTCCGTGCGACACTTTTGCGCACAGTTTCTCCCTCTAGTTTTTGCCGAATGTTTTCACTTTTCATGTCTTTGGTGTTTTGGTTTGGGTTTTTGTTTATGTTCCAGACTTGAAAGGAGTAAGTATTTGATTTTTGGATAAAGAAAGTCCGTTTGGAAAAAGAAAGTATATATATATATATAAGCTTTAGTAATTTTGTTAACTATATAATACACATGGCTTCTCCTGTATTCTCAGAAGGGGTAGGTAGATGTGTTTTTCTGCACCCACATTTCGCTAAGTAACTGTCTCATGTATTTGGGAATGAGACTTTTGCTGTTATCGGGCACATTTTTAGTGCTGCTACTTAAAATTTTCAAATGAAAAACCCAATAAACCTTTACCCGACCCGGGTATCAAACCAGGGTACCTCCAAATCGCGTATACTTATGCCGCAAGACCACGAAAGAGTGACAACTTCACAAGCGTTATTATATTCATTATGATTCAAATGTAAAGAACATACTTCAGACATCTTCACTTATCTACCCTTTTACCCTCACACCCCTATAAAATGTGATTCTCGCCACAACTAAAACTTTCTTAATATGTATCATAAAAGTTTTCGCATAATGTGCTTGCTGTGATTGGATCCCAAACCCTCAGGTCAGTTCAATGACCTTTCGTTGCTAACTCAGCAGATTTTATAAACACGTGTCTAGTCTGCAAGCGCAATGGCGTTTATTATTGGTAAAACTCTAGAGACGAAATGAAAAAATAACTATTTTAACCTGTGGTTTTTGTCTGTTTAACCAAGTTAAGTAAGAGAGTAATTTAAATATACTACAAATTCACATGTTTTAAGTTATTATGCAGAATTTTATGCTGCTAATGAAATCTGATAATTAAGAAAAGATCCTTAAAAGATCCGCCCATATAATAACGGATACGGCCTAGCACCTTATGTCTCTGTGGATACGATATCTAGAATATCACTAAAAATACGTATATTCTTAAAATTATTAAATAAAAAAATTATTATTTTACATTATCTTTTAAGTTAGAATAACGACGAAACTAACCTAAAAATAATTTACAACCAAAACCTCAAGATTTCTACTACAATACCCTCTACCCTAAATGCATGCATTCCAAGATATAATTACAATACAAGTAACTGAGGCCATTAAAAGCGCATTAGGGGTCGCTCGCAACGGTAAATCGTTTGGAAATGCAAATTTTATAAGTTATGCACTCACATATCGTACGGGGTTTTTGGGGTGCTCATAATTCGAGGAACAATTTAGAATTCCTTATTTATTTGTACAGGGTGCATTCCGTTATCGGAAATTAAGGCAGGTAATAGCTACGGTGATTACCAACCCATTGTACTTAAAAACGATCTTCATTCCCTGCCCTGGTCCCAATTTATTCCTTGGGGTCGGCGCGGTATGTCTTCTCCTTCCACACATCCCTGTCAGCCGTCATGTCTAAATGTCTGTCTTATATCTGCCGTTATGTCTTGAAAAGCAGTGATGGCCTCGAGGTTTGGGCGCGCGGTCGAGAATCTCGACGGTCGCAGGTTCGAACCCCAGGTACACACCTCTGACTTTTCGAAGTTATATGTGTATTCACATTGAATCATCACTTGCTTTAACGGTGAAGGAAAACATCGTGATGAAACCTGCACACCTAAAAGTTCTTAGGAATTTCTTAGGTGTGTAGTCCGCCAACCCGCACTAGGCCAGCGTGGTGGACTATGGCCTAAACCCTCTCAATGGTAGAGGAGACCCGTGCTCAGCAGTAGGCGTATATGGGTTGATGAAGATGTCTTGAAAAAAAGATGAAAATTAAAATTTTGACGTTTTCCCAACAACTTTGAATACCAAATTTTAGTAGAAGCATGGGGTCTGAAATTGGCTCACTATAATTACGCAGTACATAAACATAATTGTCGAAATTTCGGTGCAAATATGCTCTGCCAACCCTTTTGGGGAATTGTGAGGTTATGTGTCTGTATATATATTTTTACGTAACAAAAGCAATTTGACATATAAATGAGAATATTCTGACTTATAATAAACAATTATAAAATAAACATTACACAATTAAAGTTTGGAGCTTTTAGGCTTTTATGGAAGTACTGCCAAGAATTTTGGCGCTTTTACATAGTCATATATCGACCTATGCATCGAATAAGGTTACTTATGACTATAACACCAAAAAACTTCAAATGTCTATAATAGAGTTAAAATTGTTTATATATTGCACTAGTAAAGTAATAATGATCATAAATTTTGTTGTTGTTTGAAGAACATAAAAATTTATTGATAATATTGTGCCCAATTAAGTTTAAATCGCTGAGAAAGAGAAGTTGTGCAAAAGCACATATAACTTTATTCGATGCATAGGTCGATATATACAGGGTGTATTTAGACCGTGATCGAAAACTGAAGCAAGTAATAGTGATAGTCATTAAAAACCCCTTGGCTATAAAGAAATCCCGACAAAAAATAAAAATTTTGACGTTTTCCCTACAACCATCGGTGTTAAAAGTATGTGGTTTGTATGGACAAGCTCAAAAATTTTATTTTTTGTCGGGATTTTCTTTATAGCCAGGGGGTTTGTAATCACTATCGCTATTACCTGCCTCAGTTTTCGATCACGGTCTAAATACACCCTGTATAATTTTACCTCCCGTTGCTATGAAAAAGTGTGGCGACACTGCCGTGTGATTTTCAACCGTTCCCCACTTTAATCACATCCCCGCAATGTAATAATAACATTCCATTGCACGGAGCATATTCACGATATTTATGCATACATGTGATGAAAATTTCGCCAGTCGAATATATTAATTTGTTTAAAGTATGAAAGGACAGATGCAATATTCATGAAACTTAATAAAGGAGTGATGGCCTCGAGGTTTTTGTACGCGGTCGCGGGTTCAAACCTTAGGTTCGAAGCTCTGACTCAGACTTAATTTTAGAGAATGTCCAGCAATAAGATTGATGATGATGATTATGAATAAAAATGTGAATAAAATACAGTAGTTTAGTGGTAAAGTAAGGTAACTCAGAACGCTATAGGCCAGCGTGGTGGACTACGGTCGAGACTCAAGATACTATCTGGACTAGAAGGCCGGTAACCCCGACATAAAGTTTCTTTCTGCCTACCCATTCGGAATGCATGCATGAGAGTGAGTATATGTTCGTTTTAAACTGTAAAAATCTGTATTTTTTTCCAGACCAGCGTTGTAATATAAGCTGTCTTATCTAGGTCAATTGGTTGGAAAATTTCAGGATATTTTTAACACTATTACAAAAAGATCGTTGGAGAAAATGAACACTTTTTGAAATATATTTTGTTGCAATATTCCAAATACGGCAGCTTTTTGCCAAGGAAAATGTTTTAAAATCGCTTATGCCTGTATACTCAAAGGGATAGGCAGAGATATAAATATTTCTGCACTTCAACTTCGATAGATGTTTTATTCTTTAACTGACAATATAAATCCTGTTTAAACTTTTCCCCACTTGGAATCGAACTCATAACTCTAACATCGCCCAGGTGATTGAAAATTATTATAAAAACCACGACCCTTGGTTATTAACACTAATCTAGTTAAATCCGATAATAGGGTTTTAACTGGCACAAAATTGAAATCGACTGCAGTTAAAATAACCGTTGGGTTAAAGTAAACCATTAAACTTTGGCGTTTAAACTTCGGATATTGGAATTTCAATGGAACGCGTAGTTATTGTTTCGTTACAGATACAAGCATTATGACGTCTTGTATAACTTCTCAATTATCAACCCATATTTATTTATTTATTACATACTGCATATGAGTGTTTTGGCTAAATGTTTTACGGCCGGCCGCCTGCCTGACGCCAACCCTCCTTGGGACACGCCTGAGGAATTAATACGTTAGGGGAAGTCTGAAAGTAGCTCCTGTGATAGAAAAGATGAAAGGAAAAAAGGTGATGAACATGAAAGTGGATGGATGGGCGGGCCGAGGAAGGCCAAAGAAGAGATGGATGGAGTGCGTGACTGAAGATATGAAAAAGAAAGGGGTAAATGAAGACATGACGGCTGATAGGGATGTGTGGAAGGAGAAAACATACTGCGCCGACCCCAAGGAATAAATTGGGACCAGGGTAGGCGAATGAAAATTATTTATTTATTTATTACAAGCGCTTCATAGAAACTTACAGATATACCAAAATGTTTGCATCACTACATCTATGAAACTACGCAACGGATTTTGATGCGGTTTTTTTAATACATAGAGTGATTGAAGAGGAAGGTTTATATGAAATGAAATGAAATAATATTTATTGAATCTATAAAATGTCAAATACATCACTTAGATTCAGTCATTTCAAATTTTACCACCCTGTTCGGAAGGCAGTCATCACTAGAGAAGAACGGGCAAGAAACTCTAGTGTTGCTCTTTTCCAATCAAGAGATAGCTTACAATATTGTTACAAGGACTTAATTTCCCGAATTCGAGCAGCTCATTGATACAATATCAGAATGTTGTGTTGCATATTAGAACAGCATAGTCATCTTAAATGGAGAGACTGTCATCTAACCATGTTAAAATTTCATGTATGGAAGTAAGCAAATCAGGCAGACCAGTCCACACAAACAGCACATATGTATGATAACATCCATTAAATATCAGCATTGCACCCGTGCGGAGCCGGGGCGGGTCGCTAGTTATCTATAAAATATTTACATATCACTAATAATTTACACAGATCATAAAGGTTTAGGCGCGCGGTCGAGAATCTCGGCGGTCGCGGGTTCGAACCCCAGGCACACATCTCTAACTTTTCGAAGTTACGTGTGTATTCAAATTGAATTATCACTTGCTTTAACGGTGAAGGAAAACATCGTGATAAAACCTGCACACCTAAAAAGTTCTTAGGAATTTCTTAGGTGTGTAGTCCGCCAACTCGCACTAGGCCAGCGTGGTGGACTGTGGCCTAAACCCTCCCAATGGTAGAGGAGACCCGTGCTCAGCAGTGGGCGTATATGGGTTGTTGAAGAAGAAGAAGATACCTATACCTAACACAAGTAGTTGGAAGTTGCTCCAGAGTCAGCGTTTGGCGTTGATATTTTTGTGTAAGGCGTACAGAACCGTTAGTACTGAGGCTTTACCTGTTCTTGCGGGTGTGCTTCCAGTCGACCTGGAAGTACAGCGTCGCGCCGCGTTATATTTTGCTGACAGGCAAAGTATTGATAGAGATTTCCTTCCATCGCGCGACTTTTCAAAAATAACTCGATTATTTAAACCATACGCTGAGACTTACTCGGAATTAATAGAAGAATGGCAAAACCGATGGAAGCTGTCTGTAAAGGGCCGTCATCTTTATCAATATTTTCCTTCGGTTAGCGATCGCTTGGCAAAAACTTGGCTTGAGATTGATCATTACGTGTCGCAATTTCTAACGGGTCACGGCAATTTTCGTAGTAAATTATTCTCATTTAGGTTGGTTGATTCTCCTATGTGCCAATGCTCAACGCATGATTGCGAATATGAACAGTCCGCACATCATATCCTTTGGGAGTGTAATCTTTGGTCGGATGAGCGTAACAGTATGCTCAATAGTATGCACGTAACGTCTGGTGTTGTTTATTATACAGACCTCGTTGAATCTAGGAGGAATTTCCGTGCCTTTCAGCGATTTTGCCATGCCTATTATTGGAAGTCTGTATAACAGTTCGCACGTTAGGTCCAATTTAAGCAATAGTTAACTATCCGTGGTGCGTTACTTGCGTCAAATTTTTTGGTAATTGTAATTGTCTTTCTTTATGTGAGGTTTAACCTCATAGCTCAATGTTTTGTCACCCGCTTTGCTGTGGAGGGAAGTGGACAACTCTTTGTTTTTCCAACTCCTCCTTTACATTGCTTTTCTGATTAACTTCGTTGCGGGATTATGACAATTTAGGTCCCCTTAGATTCGCTGAGCTTCATTGCTCGGCGCCAATACTGTGCGTGCCGCTGTTGATCCTGGAATACAGGAGTTGCAGTGGCGGGTGTGTGGTGGGATAGGGCTAAAAATACCTAACACAAACTCTACTAATATAGGTCTTCACGATGTTTTCCTTCACCTTTTAGGTACGTGATAATTAATTGTGAATGTACACCTAAATGGGGTACGAACTCGCGACTGCAGAGCTTCTGTATCGCGTGCCTAAACCTCGAGGCCATCACGACTTCACTAATTATATAGGTTTATAGGAAATCTTGATCATAAGGTTGATAAATTTTGGTATATTATCTTATTTTCTAGATTTACTGTAGACAAATATTTTCTAGATATATTTCAGTCTCACTTGGCCAGCTCAGAGCTATAAATCAAACGCTACGTCATATAACATTAAATATTTCAAACTCGAATATTTTATCAAAATAGAACGGTTTTTGTTACATAAATATGTGCATATTATGTATATTGTAAATATACATATACATAGTCACATCTTATATCTTTCTAAGTGGTATAAAGGGTGCGTTTTTGCAACCACATTTCGCCAATTTTATTCTCACGAATTCCAATTCGTATACCAGCATATAAAAATACACCCAACAGTCACATACATAGTTCTGTCCCCACTGTAAGTTACTAGTCTTGGGTGGTATCGGAAATTACGAAACTATATAGATGGATAGGAGTGACTGTACTTCCATAGAAGCTCAAAAGCGTTAACGGTAATTGTGTAATATCTAATTCTCATTTATATGTCAAATAAAGGTTTGAAGATTAAAGATTATTATACGAAATTTTATACGAAGACAAACTGGGCTTTTGGGTTTTTATGGAAGTTCAGCCACTGATATGCTTACGTGTACCACGAGACCACGAGACAGTGAAATAAGGTTGCTTTCTATTTTTGTCTGCAAAGAAACGTTCATCTCTAAAGGTTGTCGGAATACAAAGAATAAATTCTTAAAATGTAAACTTTAATAAATTCTATCCTTATTATATACATATCAGTCAGGGCGCCTTTTGAAGCTACCTTACCCCGTAAAACAAAGACAGTGGCTTTAATTAAAATTAAATAAAAAACAGGAAGGCGTGAAACAAAAATTATCATGAGTTCCGTATTAATATTTATTATAGAATATGTGCTTAAGTACAGTCTTTCCTAGGCAAAGTTTTATAAAATAAGTTTCCTATGTCATATCAAAAATCATCTACAAGTGTATATTGGTCTGTATCATTTAAAAATAATTAAGTTTCAAAAAACATATCATTCAATTACCACAATTTCGCGAAATTCGTCATACGAGTATCTTCAAGTCGTCGATCCTCCAGTGCCTTAAGACGAAAGTCTTTAATCAGTGCGTCCTACCAGTAATCACATACGGAGCCGAGACGTGGATTCTCACCAATTGCCAATTCCAATTTAAAGTCACTTAGCGTGCTATGAAGCAGGCAATGCTTGGAGTTTCACTGGTGGATAGAATTCGTAATGAAGTCATCCGCCAGAGAACCGGAGTCATTGACAATGCTCGCAAGATTATCAAGCTGAAGTGGAAGTGGGCCAGCCATGTCTGGCGGCGGTCGGACAGCCGGTGGAGCAGACAAGTGTTGGAGTGGAGACCGCGCTTAGGCAGACGTAGTGTAGGACGACCTGCAGCACGTTGCTCCGACGAGTTCACAAAGGTGGCGCGATGGATGAGTGGTTAGCGCTTCTTAGAAAGACCTATGACCAGCAGTGGATGGCGATAAGCTGGCATATATAAATACACACACACATATCAGTATTAACTAAAATAATAAGAAGAGAATATGCTTTTAACATGCACTTTTCACAAAGTGCTTATATTTTGAGCACATTTTAAGACTCACATTTTGCTACTGAGAATTTCCTTATGGATAAACCCAATAACATATCTATAGGAACTTAAAAAAAATTGATCTATAAATGCCCAATAAAATGCTCTTGGATCTTTATAGATAGAAGCGATTGGTTACTTTCAGTCGAAAATTAGCTTCGTTCAGATTCCCTCTTAAAGAACCCTAAAAAGGGCTGAAGTATCTTTTTTAATTCAACCCGTATAAATCAGTGGACTTATTGCTCTTAATCTTGTACTAATTAATTTTTGTGAGGGATGAAAATTATAAAAGGTTTAGGGGCGGTTGAGGGCTTTGGTTTTTTTTATTGGGTTAAGGGGTAAAAAAGGGTTTGGGCGTCTTCTGGTGTTCTTTAATGTTTATTATATTTATTTAAGGAAGTATTTTAGGACATTTCAAAGAGGATAGGATAAACTTGCGTTTAAATTTATGTTATTTTTTATATTGGCTAGTTACTACGTTCTTTAGTTACTTTACTAGGCCAGCGTGGTGGACTAAGGCCTAAACTCTCTCAATGGCAGTGGCGGTACTTCCATAGAAGCCCGGAAGCCCGACTTGCCTTACATAGTTCCGAATAACGAACTTAACGATTGTTTATTTATAAAATAACGCTATAAACGTGAATGTGAGTACTAACCGGTAGGTATTTATTAGTCCTACGTACCAAAATAAATATCCTGCTACTAAATAAACATTTGGGCTCGCCTTAGTTTGACACCCTAGGCACGCCACTGCTCAATGGTAGAGCTTATCCCTGCTCAGCAGTTAGACGTATGTGGACTAGTGATAAGACTGTTAGTTTGTGTGTGTGATGTAAAACATATCACATCTGGCTACCCTATTGGTGAGTAAAAGTGATGATATATCATCTATCCGTTATGGGCATCGTTCCAGCTAGCCTGGTGCGCCTGCCGAAATTTTACCATATGTAAATCAGAGTTAATAAATTGAATGATAAGGACTACGGTTATGGGAAATATCGTGAAGAGAGATTTACCGACATATTTTCTTGTATGTAGTTCAATTTGTTTAGAAATGGATGTTGATACTATTTTATGTAGAGCGAAATATGTATACTTAATGCAATTATGAGGTGCTGGGTTTGAGGTTCTGATGGAAAATAGCGTTTTTAAGATTTTTTTTCTGTAAAATACTCGTATTCTTGACAAACATAAATACCTAGTCTCGTTTACTATTGAACTATCTGAAAGGAATTGGCGATATGAGGATATAATGAATTAACCACTGCTAATGTCTCAAAGGTTTTAGACAACAAAATTAAAAGAAATTTACACCGAGAAACTCAGGAAATATCAAGAAAAAATATATATCTATTAAGAAATCAAATTGTTCTTACTTTACTCCAATTATAAGAGCTAACTAATTTAATTTGTAAAGAGATTTTATAAATTAAACAATACGGCATACATTCATTACGTTATTTAAAATTTTCCTTTTCATTATCAGCTTATATACGTACATATGCACATATTATATATGTCGGAGAAGGATGGTTTTCACTATCATCTTCATTAATGATTGCGTGTTTCGTGGGCGTCATGAGAGTCAAATGCGAGCACAAAACACAATGTTCACAGTTATTCACAATTTTATTACGTAATTACAAAATAATTGAACAGCAAGACCGAGCAGCGGGTTCAGGGCACCGATCTCGCATTTACTCTCCACAATCCAACTCAATTGATAAACATCACTCCAAAACAATGTGCAACACATCTGCCAACCAATCAAGATATGGCTGCCTAGAACTCCGCTCTAGAACGTGCTTCTACACGTTCTCAACCCTGATTGGTCATTCAAGCTTTTCATATTTAGAATACAAAACTAAATTTAAGAAACATAATGAAAGTGACATCTAATGAGGTTTATACATTCTTCTTGCAATCAACTATGAACTCGACTCATGGCGTCCTCCGACATATATATAAGAGGGTATCCAAATAAGAGGGTTTAGGCCTCAGTCCATGACGCTGACATAATGCGGATTTCTTGTTTAAATATGCCAAATACAATCATTTTAATTCGAATAGAATTAATTGCATTCGAGTTCCGTAAACGCAGAATGAGAGACAAAAAATTAAATCTTCGCTAACGAACGCCGAAATAATTTTCGTTTCTAGTTGTGTTCTGATGAAATTTTGCTTGTGAATCTTTTGTATTTAGTTAGTGTGTTTTAATTTTTATGTCCCATTGTTCAAGTAAAAAATGGCGCTCAATTAACAGAAATCTTTTTATTTAGCATTCGTTGTTTTTTCACTATGAATATTATTATATATTCAGTATATTACAAATATCATCTTACTAAGGGGCAGAGCTTAGCTTGAAGTCACCATCAACCATGATGTGTGATTTGGTACCCACCATTGAAGTAATGCACCAAGTTTTATACGTTCAGTTTTTTTCTCCATTTTCCTTAAAAATACAAGAAAAAAATTAAACATACATACGCCTCCCCAACTCTATAACATTACACGATATCGCGTATTACAAGAAAATCCCACAAAACAGAAGTCATAAACTGGAAATAAAAACCCAACTAAAATGAGAACGCATTAAACAAGTTTATATTGGGTCGTTGTGAGGAAAGTGAATCCCCATTTTCAGCCTCTGCAGCGGAGAATACGTACGGAACCTGCAATCCGATATATTACCTGTCTTTCTAATAACCATCAAGAATGAAAAAAACGCTGGTTGATTTT
The DNA here is from genome assembly GCA_030295005.1 of Cephonodes hylas. NCBI lineage: Eukaryota > Metazoa > Arthropoda > Insecta > Lepidoptera > Sphingidae > Cephonodes > Cephonodes hylas. The sequence goes on from AP025383.1 coordinate 891,396, forward strand.
GAATTTTATTTCGACGAGGGTAGGTAGAGAATCGCTTGTAGAAAACACGAGAACCTAAGTCCCAAGTTTAAAATTGGGTGTACTAAGTTTGGTGGTACTTTGGCCCCAGTATATAACCAAGGTGATAGTGGATTCAAGTCTTGAGAGATGAGCGGTTTTTTCATACTAAGGTACTAAGAAATAGAGCATAAAAAATAAATGAAATAAGTTGTGTCCAGGCAAAGTTTTAATTCACATATTAAACCATCATCATCATCATCATTATCATCATCATCAGCCTTTAATGTCCACTGCTGGACATAGGCCTATTAAACCATAGAACAGCTAAATATCACTAGAAAGGAAATATCAGTTTGCTGAGCGTGCCGAAACTACGATTGGACTATCATATTATGATTGAAACATAATGTTTTTCACAGCCGCTTCTTAGTAATTGGGGTAGCGTGTAATATCAAGAATATATTAGATAGCAATAAATTCTGTTAGGCAAACATGACATGTAAATATAATTGATAGGAAAGAAAATAATCGAGAATATTATTATTTGTTTCCATATTTCTAAGTAATAATCATAAATCTTATCATTTTTTCGCCACATTCAAAATGAATGGTGTAATGAACAGATCATAACATTTGTCTCACTGCTAGGCACAGATCTTCTCTACACTTTAGAGGGTTTAGGTCTTAGACAACCACTAGTGCGTATTGGCGGACTATACATTTAAGAAATTTCTAAGAACTTTTAGGTGCGTAGATTTCCTTCCACCGTTAAAGTAAGTGATAGTTCATTATGAATACACAAAACATAGAAAATACACAAAAACTTAAGCTTCGAGGGCATCACTACTTCTAGAAAAACACTAAATTAGTATTAGTAATAGAAAAATTAGGCGGATTAAATCAGCCGTCTCATCTCTTATGCCATAGAGCAAGCATTGAAAATAGAGGCGCACTAACATTGCAAAGTTTGATGTGAATGTAGAGCCGACTGTTTGGATAGGGTCTATGTTTGGCGTTTGCTTATGACGTACTAACAATTTAAAGTGCTTACTTCACACGGAAGCGAACTTCAGAAAAATAGCGACATACCCGCGGATTTACTCGACTTTCAAGGGATTATGGAACTCTTTGTAAAAATTTTGTTTGCTAATAAATATAAAATTGTGATGAAGTCAAGGTTTTGGTGCGTAATCAAGAAACTCGGCGGTCGCAGGCTTAAACCCCAGGTATCTTTACCATTTCGAAGTGAAGTGTGTATTCACAATGAATTATCACTTGTTTTAACGATTTAAAACATTGTCAGGAAGCATGCATACCTTAAAGTTCTAGGGATTACTTAGGTGTGTAGTCTGCCAACTCTACTACACCAGCGCGGTGGACTAAGGCTTAAACCCGAGGCCCGTGGCCAGCATTAGACCATATATAGGCTAAGGATGATGATGATCATTATTAAAACCTTTTTTCAGTAGCAAAAACGACACATGCTCAATAGGATGTATGTAACCGAGTATATTATTAAATAAATAAATAAATAAATACACCCAACAGTCACATACATAGTCCTGACCCCACACTAAGATACGAGTCTTGTGTCGTGGGTATCAGAAACTACGAGAGACTTTTCGGTCTCACAAACACCCAGACCCGAAACAAATATTTGTGGATCACACAAACATTTGTCTCGGTGCGGGGATCGAACCCGCGGCCGCTCGTTTCGCAAGCTGGTGTCTAATCAACTGCACCACGGGGCTGTCAATTCGAAATTACTTGTAAATAAATAATTTTTGTACCTATGACCAACGTCTAGGTTTTTCATTAAAAACCGACAGAAAAACACTATCTCTCGCAGAAGTATGTAATTGTTTAATTAAGTAAAAAGCTACGAACTGCAATCTCAAAACCATTGCGTGGAAGTTGACAAAAAGTTGGAAATTTTTCATTGAAACTGTTTGCAGTGTAGCTTGTTAGTTATTTTGCATATAAAATATTGTTGCAGTTGTTACATAACTCGTTAAAAATATTCCCGGGTAAGTACATTTGCTTATAATTAGTTTGTCGGAGACACAAGACACATACCTTTGTCTTTGAAGGATAACATTGTGTTTTACAGCTTGTCTAAAGAAAATGTAATGAGGAAAACTTAAAATTGTGTTTACCATGTTTTTAAGTGTTAGAAAGTCTGACAGATCTAGCCAGTTTGTTGGTCTAGGACCTATACTTGATATGTTGATTTGGCCCCTGCTTAGGACTAATGTAGGTTTATACTAGATAAATAGACCGTGATCGAAAACAAAGAGAGGTAATATTAAGGGTGATTACAAACACGTTAACGCGAAAAAGAAAAAAATAATGATTTCCTAGCCACAAGTATTGACTCAGTATTCGATCATCGTCTGTTTAAACCTGTATAAAAGTCAATACGGGGTTATAACTGTCAATATTTAATATACTATGTCACATATGTGTATCATAGCTTTTTTGTTATCAAACATTAAAATTAGAAAGAAGTGTTTTTCTGTCCTTATGTCCGAGGGGCTAGGACCTTTGAAAACTAGACTAGACTAGACTTTTAACTTTTCATTATATTCATTTATTACTAATCATTCATATAAAACATAGGTACATACCATAGCCAAATTTATATTCTAAACCTTAAGTAAACAAGCGACAGCAAACACACATTTAAATATACTAAAAACGACGAAACGTTTGTTTATAAAACAGATTCTCAAACGGAAATGAAGATTTCGTAAACATTTTGCCTCGGGCGTTACGTATATTTAAAATATCAAATAACACACGTACAAACAGACCCGATATGTAATCCGAATGTTTATGGGGACATGTTAACGTTTTCGGAATAGCGTTAACACATCGAGTTGCCATAGATTAGAGATATAGAGTAGAAGAGCGATGTTATTATACCTACACAGTATCCTACTTTGTGCGTACTTGTTGGTTCAACTTACTAGTATTTTAGAAAATTGAACTAGCTAATTCCATTAAAAAAAAATATTGTGCGCTCTTTATAGTAACGTATTTTTCTGTATCTTTTTTATTTTCTATCTTAACAACATAGGGCGCTATATATATTACTTTATTTATCTAAATAATTTAGCAACTATTTTCTTAGTACGTTTTTATAGTATTCAAGAATCTTTGTGTCTTAGAAGACTGGTCAATAAGATGTCACAGACTTACACAACGCACACCGAAGATACACATGTGATTTATAAAATATTGTGATATTAGTGGTCCTGAATGTTCGTAAATGTTTTAAATAATAAACCTATACATATAGACAAGTCTCTACTTATATATCCATGCATATCATCTGTAATCCTCGAAGGACTAAGCAGCGTTTCCACATCTAAATTTAACCAAATATGTATCGGTCGCACGTAATAAAGGATAATCATTTTACAATTTTTTGAGCATACTGAAAATTTAGTAGTAGAAAAAAAAACAATAATTATATGCCACGAGACTACGAGGTAGTGGGCGCGTCTGTTGTATTTTATAATCACTAGTCGAAATTATTTAACGATTTCCTTCGCGACACAGGTACGCAATAATGTTTGTCGCACATCGCTCGGCCCCATTTTTTTTTTTTTTTTTTTTTTTTTTTTTTTTTTTTTTTTTTTTTTATTGAGGGGAAAGCCTCCTTATGGCTCTACCTCCCGCCCCCCTCTGGAGAGAGAAGCAGGAAGCGTATGTCGGGGTCACCGGCCCAGCCCGGCGCGCGGTGAGGTCCGCGCAGATGTTATTGCCGGGCTGTGTCCCTAACCTTTCCCTAACCATCACCGGCATACCGACTAAAACCCCCCGGTGGCCTCCTTCGCGCCAAGGAGGGTGACCACGGTCTGTGGGCGAGAAGTTACCCATCATTAAACCGCAGCCACCCAGTGCGCTTCCGAGACGAAAAGCGTCCCGGCCGTCTCGGTGTGATAGGGGGCGCAGTTGCACCCCCACAAGCCTTGTATGGGCGCCTTGAATTATGACTGGGCGCCCGCGACAGACACAGGCCACCGTGCTGCCGCCCGTCTTAGGGTCACTTTCATTAAGCGACCCCACAGGTCCCTATTAGTCGCCTCTTACGACAGGCAGGGAAGACCGTGGTGGGATTCTTACGCCCCCTTGCCACAGGGCAGGGCGCCGGGTCTAATTTTCTCTGTTGACCCGGCACCTCCTTCTTCGACGTCTACGGTGGGCGGGATCATTCTTTTCACGATCCCGCTCCGCGCTCTCCTTCTGCGAAATAACTTGTTCGCAGAAGGAGAGCATCGCCCGCCATGACCTCGGACTCCCGACCATTGACGAAATTACGGCCGGGAGTGAGAGGTCTTCACCAATAATCGCGCGGAGAGCGCCGCGCTGCATCTCCCAGGCTGGACACTCTTCTAAGGTGTGCTGGGAGGTGTCGTCTGGGCAGTTGTCACAATGGTGACACATGGCCGACTCCTCTCTCTGTGCCACTCGACACAGGTAATGGCCGAAGCATCCGTGGCCCGACAATACCTGCGTCAAGCGGAACGTTGCCGCACCATGGCGCCTGTCCACCCACTGGTCGAGGACAGGACGCACTGCCTCGACGGTCCTAACACCAGCACTGGGATGTTCCAGCCTGGTTCGCCATTCCTCCACGGCGGCTGTACGGAGGGAGGCTTTAATCGCCTCAACCTCTCTCGGGGCCGGTCGATCCCCACGGCTTAACGCCTCCTCCCGCTGATAGTAACATCGCGAGAGGAGCTTTGCGTCAATGTCCCAAGGAAGGGACCCGGCCAGAACGCAAGCCGCCTCGTGGGAGATCGTGCGGTAGCCCCTGATCAGTCGCTGCGCCAGCGCACGTTGAGGTTTGCGCAGGAGAGCGACACACCGGCTGCTCAGGGACTCGGCCCATACTGGGCTTCCATACAACGCCATAGACCGCACGACTCCCAAGTACATTCTTCGGCAGGGAATGCCCGGACCTTCCAGGTTGGGCAGCAGGCTGGATAGAGCTCCTGCCACCCGCAGCAATTTTGGCTGCAGCGACTCAAAGTGGGCGCGGAATTCCCATCGACTATCAAGTAGCAGCCCAAGATATTTGAGCTGCTTGCCGATGGGAATCTGCACCCCTTCTACAACGATGTGAGCGCCATCAGGTGGCCCCTTCCGAGGCCGGTGGAAACAGATGGCCTCAGATTTGTGTAGAGCCACTGTGAGGCCCAGCCGCCGAATTCTCCTCGCCACATTGCCAGTGCCAATCGTGGCGAGGTCAGCGGCCTCCTGGAAGGTCCCGCCCATCGCTGTAACGAGCGTGTCGTCGGCGTAACAGAATACGCCGACACCCCGGGGGTTGGCACCACGGAGCACCCAGTCGTAGCCGATGTTCCACAGAAGAGGCCCAAGGACGGACCCCTGCGGAACACCGCACGACATTGCTCTTCGGTGCCACCCATCGGCGCCCGGATACACCACGTCCCTGTTGGATAGGTACGAGTGCACCAAGCGTCTGAGATAGAGTGGCACCTCGTGGTATCGCAGTGCTTCCTCGATACAGGCCCAGGGCAGGGTGTTGAAAGCGTTAGCGATGTCTAGAGACACCGCCACGACGCATTTGCCCCAGGCCACCGCTTCTTCCGCATGAGCCTTGACCCGCAAAATCGCCGAGATAGTAGATCGGCCACGCCGGAATCCGAATTGACAATCGGACAGGTCCGGACCGACTCTTTCGAGATGCTCGACGAGGCGCGCATGGACGATGCGCTCGAAGAGTTTTGCGATCTCGTCGAGCAAGACAATAGGCCGGTAAGCCGATGGCGACTCGGCGGGACGCCCACCTTTTCTGAGCAGGACCAACTTTCCTGTCTTCCACCTCGAAGGAAACTGGCCCTGCTCTAGGCACGCGGAAAATAGGCCGCGGAGCCTCGCCCCCAAAAACTCAACAACTAGCACCCACACACGTCCTGGGATGCCGTCGAGCCCTGGAGCGGAGTTTTTGCTCCGCAACCGAAGCACTGCTGCCTCTAATTCCCCAGGCGTTACACCCGGGGGAGAACCCTCCGGGGTTTCCCTTGCCAAAGTTAACGACGATGACGATGCCGCCGTTGGTCTCGGCGGCATAGGTGGAGGAACGACGATTTCTTCGGTAGCCGGAAAGAGAGCGGCAACCACGTCCTCCAGGAGATCCGTTCGGAGACTCTGGGTTATGGGGGGTGCCGGCGGGCGCAACTTGTTAAGCGCCAGACGATAAGGGCGCCCCCACGGATCACGGTCCAGTGTACCTAGAAACTCCTTTCTGGCCGCAGTTTTCGCCTCATATATAGCCACCCGCAGCGCCCTCCTGGCCTCTTTATAAAGGGCGCGTAGCAACCGTTCCTGATCCTGAAAGTCAGCCTGGCGTATACGTCGGCGCCTGAGTCTAGCAAGTCGACGGCGCGCCACAACACAGCTATACCTCATCTGTGCCAGCTCCGCCGACCACCAGTAAACTTGGCGCCGCGAAGGGAGGGTTTGGACTCGGGGCATCGCGGCATCACAGATACCTGCCATCGCTGCTCCGAACCATTCAGACTCCTCCTCAACCCGCACCGGGTATTCGGGTGCGGGTAGCCAGGCTTGGACCAATGAAGCCAGCTCCAGATCATCCTTATTGAGGCGTTTCAACGCCCATCGCGGGCCACTCCCAATCGAGGCATTAGGCCTGAACCTGTGCTGGCTAGCCGCTGAGACATCGAACCGGATGTACCGATGGTCCGACAGCGTCTCCACGCCCATGAGGACTCTCCAGCCTTTGACACGATGCGCAACGGTACCGGTGGCAAACGAGATATCCACCACCGAACCGCCGTTGTGTCTCACGCACGTATTAACCGAGCCCCGATTGAGGACAGACAGGCCGAATGAGATCGCCCACTCCTCCAGGACCCTACCTCGGGCATCAGTCACCGACGAGCCCCAAGCCAGAGATTTGGCGTTGAAATCGCCGGCGACGATGACCGGGCGAGGTTGGCTTTGCGATACCAAGGCTCCAAGGCGAGTGAGAAATAACTCGAACTCGTCGAGAGGTCTGTTGGGAGAAAAATAGACTCCAATAACCCAGATTCTATGGCCCCATATCCAATTTCCCCTCATAAAACTTATTTTGACGCTCATTTGTGCCGAATTTTCGGTTCTATTCGGTTAATTCGGTACTTTTGTTGGTTTATTTATAAATGCTATGTGATGCCATTTATACTTATTGAATAATCAGTGGCGGTTTTTTTTTTATTATTATTGAATAATCATAATACTTATTGAATAATCAGTGGCGGTTATTTTCATAAAATGGCAAAAGAGTTACACATTATTTGTGGAATTTTCAGTAGCAACACGGAGTCTAGAAATGTGCCCGAAACTGGTAACTTACGTGAGACTGAAACGTACTGGCGAAATGTATGTGAGAAATGCACCTCTGTCTACCCCTTCGGTGAATACAGGCGTGAAGTAATGAATGAAATTTTGTAGCAGTTGTTTGTAGCAGCCTTTGTGTCTATAGATATATATGGAGGTGAAAAGGCTTAATATGCGTGTTTGTTTAACTAAATATATAATAAATAAATAAATAAATATACCCAACAGTCACATACATAGTCCTGACCCCACACTAAGATACGAGTCTTGTGTCGTGGGTATCAGAAACTACGAGAGACTTTTCGGTCTCACAAACACCCAGACCCGAAACAAATATTTGTGGATCACACAAACATTTGCCTCGGTGCGGGGATCGAATCGGCTCCTCGTTTCGCAAGCTGGTGTCTAGCCAACTGCGCCACGGGGCTGTCTTGTATAATACATGGTATATATTTTAAAGGCACTCATAACACGATTAGAATTAGGTTCATTTACCTATACGATGAAAATTTATAAATAATAAATAAATAAATACACCCAACAGTCACATACATAGTCCTGACCCCACACTAAGATACGAGTCTTGTGTCGTGGGTATCAGAAACTACGAGAGACTTTTCGGTCTCACAAACACCCAGACCCGAAACAAATATTTGTGGATCACACAAACATTTGCCTCGGTGCGGGGATCGAATCGGCTCCTCGTTTCGCAAGCTGGTGTCTAGCCAACTGCGCCACGGGGCTGTCTTGTATAATACATGGTATATATTTTAAAGGCACTCATAACACGATTAGAATTAGGTTCATTTACCTATACGATGAAAATTTATAAATAATAAATAAATAAATACACCCAACAGTCACATACATAGTCCTGACCCCACATTAAGATACTAGTCTTGTGTCGTGGATATCAGAAACTACGAGAGACTTTTCGGTCTCACAAACACCCAGACCCGAAACAAATATTTGTGGATCACACAAACATTTGTCTCGGTGCGGGGATCGAACCCGCGGCCGCTCGTTTCGCAAGCTGGTGTCTAACCAACTGCGCCACGGGGCTGTCTACTTCTTCTTATACTATATACACTTCTTTTTCTTCATCAACCCATATACTCCCACTGCTGAGCACGGGTCTCCTCTACCATTGACAGGGTTTAGGCCATAGTCCACCACGCAGGCCTAGTGCAGGTTGAAAATATACTATTTAGGGTATATATTTATTTTCGTTTGCAATTTTTTACGCCAATGGGTTTTGATCTCCGTAGCTATAAAGTGCTTTAGTTTTGGTTACGGTTTGTATACGCCCTACATACATAGCTGAGATGTATAATAACTAATTATAATCTATAAAACATGAGGTTAAATGTTTTCATAAATAATTTCATAGCTTAAAAATATGGAGTTTTCTATATTACATACCCTTGACTTTTATATATCCATAATATAATATTGTAGTAATTTAAACTCTAATGACAACCGTCTGGCCATTGAAAATCTTGGCGAAATAAATTTCGTTCAATTATCTCCATTCTGAACGAACTAAATGCATTGCAAATTGAATTTCTGACTGATTCGACGGATTCCGATAGGGTACACACGGGGTGATATTCGTAAAAGAATCGCGGCGTTTTTTACACAGTCACATTTGAATCTCTGAAGGAGTAGACAGTTGTAGTCTGAGTTTCGTTAATTATGGCATAAGTCCCACATAAAAGCTGTGAATCTGCAAATTTAGAGTATAAATATTATGTCCCTAATTTTTTACCTAGCTGGGAATAGAACTTATATCGAATTAGGGAATAGATTTTAATATCGCAGAAAAATACCATTGCTGGTATAAAATTTCTTGATCTGTCCATATTAAAGCACTTCTTAGAATTACCTCATTGACTATAACTATACCCATATACGCCCACTGCAGGGCTCGGGTCTTCTATACAACTGAGAGGAGGAAGGCCTTATTCCTCCAAGTGGCCCAAGTGTGAAGTAGATTAGGATTGCATTGGAACGCATGATTGTGAAGAAGTAAAATAGTTTTGTTAGATTCGTAGATTTTGGCACTATATAGCATTCGCCTTTGGCTATAAGATACAGCCAAAAGTGTATGTGTGTGTGAGTGAATAGCTTCTAATTCCCTAGTTTTAACCGCGACGTTTTTGTGCGAAATAGCCGTAATTATGTCTCACTTCCTGTCTCGCAGCGAGTTGGCAAATTGACGTCGAGGTATTCCGAAATGAAGGAATTTTTCGCCTCTACCAGTTGTTTTAGATTTTCGCGATCACGTTGTGCGGTGAATGAATGAAATGAACGAAATTATCGGTTAATACGAGCTCGGTATTCGTTCATTTGCCGAATGTAAATTTATTTCGTTCACTTATACTGCCTTATGTAGTTGCATGTGTCATGCGACCTAGAGGGTTCGGTTCCCGGGTCGGGTAAAGTGTAATAGGGTTTTAATTTTAGGAAGTTCTCAGTAGTGACTTGGAGCCTGAAAATTTACCTTAAGAATGGTAAAATCTTCGCCCCCTATTCCGTAGTACTGATATGTGCCTGGCGAAGTGTACCCATTCCTACCCCTTTGAGAACACAGGAATGGCGTTGTGTATGTTTGTACATACATACGTAAATATTTATTAAAACGTAGCATACATATGTATATACTCTCGGAGAAACATAAAAGTTTTCAGGAATTTCTCAAGCGTGTAATCCGCCAATCCGCACTAGGCCAGCATGGTGGACAAAGGCCTAATAGCTCTCAGTTGTAGAAGCCCATACCCAGCAGTGGAACGTAAATAGGACAATATTCTACCTATATACTACGTCTATCTCTATATACCATTCATAACCGAAGTATCAAATCAAAACAAGAAATCCCTCTGATTCAATAAGGTAATTCAGCTCCAAATATAGGACAATGAATTTGTGGGCAAACAAAGCGAGTGCACGCACCCGATGGGCTTAATAAAGTCGATGACGGGGTCTGTATGAGCCCCATTCATCATGAGAGGCTTGCAGGTAAACGAAAGGGTCCTGCCTCAGTGGTAGCGGGAATAGGAAAATAGTTATAAGCGTTAGTAACCCACCACACACCCGCCACTGTAACTCCTGTGCTCCAGAATCAACAGCACGCACAGTAATGACGCCGAGCAATGAAGCTCAGCGAATCTAAGGGGACTTAAATTGTCATTATCCCGCAACAAAGTTAATCAGAAAGACAAGATAAAGGAGGAGTTGGAAAACAAAGAGTTGTCCACTTCTATCCACAGCAAAGCGGGTGTAAAACATTGAGTAACTTTTGGTGGTCAATAGTTTATTCAATCGTAAAGTTATTTTCTTCATCAACCCATATGCATCCCACTGCTGGGCACGGGTCTCCTCTACCATTGAGACGGTTTAAGCCATAGTCCACCACCTAGTACGGGTTGGCGGACTACATACCTAAGAAATTCTTAAGAACTTTCAGGTGTGCTGGTTTCATCACAATGTTTTCCTTCTCCGTTAAAGCAAGATAAGATCATTCAATATGAATACACATATAACTTTCGAAAAGTCAAAGGTGTGTGTGTGTCTGTTCGAACCCGCGACCGCCGAGATTCTCAACCGCGCGCCTAAACCTCGAGGCCATCATTGCTTTACACTTCATTGTTTTGTTAAACAGATAAAAATAAAATCTATGTATAAAATCGCTCCGCTCATGCACCCGCTAGCACACAGACCCACGTCATTATTATTCATGCATTCTGATGTTCCCCGAGCATTATTCCATTGTAACATCAACCTGCGGTATGAATTAATAACGGTGATAACAAAGACCTAATAGGGATTACATTTGTTTCTTACGAGGACTCCAAGAAAGATCAATTTATAAGAATAACTGTCTCTTTCTTTATAAAACATTTTTTTCCAAATAAAATGAAGAGCTGCTATTGGTTGAAATACGTTTATAAAATTCTTTACATTACTCGAAATCCCAATTACTAAAAAGCGTATGTGTCAAACATATGATAGTGTAATCTTTAGTTTGGCACGGTCGGTATGGTCATATTTCCTTTCTAGGATTATTCAGCTGTACTGTGCCTCGCTCTCTATTACGTGGGATTAATACTTACCTATTGAAATGCACCTCTGACTAACCCTTTGGGGCATACAGGCGTGAGGTTATATATATATTATGGCAAAAAAGACAACTTTCATATAACTAGATTCTCCAACCATTATCCTGTTACGCTTCACCGCAGATAGTAAAACTCCGCCGTACTGAAACTCGTCTCCCGTCCGCAACTAAATAAAAGTAATCTCTACATTAATAACTGTGCAGATCCCATTAATAACTTACTAGAGACGTTTCTTTCCCGCCCAGCTTACAACTTAATATCCAATTAAGCCCAAGTAATTTCTATAGCTACATATGAGAGTTGCATTCAGCAATTTCCTGTAACATCGCGAGACCCCCTCCCCCCTCCTCTACGGGCAGCTTACAGAAGTGGTTAGTCGCGTCGCGAATCTAGTGGCGAGCGGACGTGTCGCCCATCCCGCTGAAAATCGGACACGTGTATGCGAAAAATAAAAAGCGAGTGATAACTTTTGCAAATCGAACAGTGTATTTGAATGCGAGTGTTTGTGTTTTTAATTTATTTTTTTTTAATGTGGTAAGTGACTTTGTGTATGCTGCCAGAACGTAAAGATGAAAATAACCGTTGAATATTCTCGTCGAGGACGCTAAACTATGCCGTTAGACTGGCGACTGGTAATGTGTGATTAATTGTTGCTGCACGCCGGATTTTTCCTGAATGTTGGTAATATTGGATACTATTTTTGAAAATAGGGACGGTGTTGTTTTCTTTAATATTCAGCCGAAGGTCGATTTGACAGTTTTGCGCTACAGACATGAAAACGCAATGCTATTTTTAAATTCTTCTCAATGGTCAGCCAATACCTACAAAGTTCTTTCAGAATATCTGAAAATTATCTTTTATACATAATCTTTAGTTTGTGAAAATATGTCACAAAGAATACATATGATAACAGATATTTTAAAGGGTCCAATATTAATAATATCCAAAAATAATTTGCAAGGAAATTGAATTGACAACAAAAATGGCAAATATAATTACAATTTCCTTCTATTAGATACTGATTATGTAAATTGATATATTACCAAATAATCCTACATAATTTACTATTCCATATCAATGGTGAGTACATATTAATATGTATTACATTAGCCCTTTATTATACCACTGTAGGGCACGTGCTTTCCCTAATTGCGTTGAGTCGTGACTTATTTATTCTGTCTAGAATTATATATAGATATAATTCTGGACGGAATAAATTATTTGCGGTATTTTTATAATATAGATTACAAGGAAATTTATATTATTCTTATATATCTCGTTATAATATTACCCCCCATTTTTGTTGATAATTTCTTTTACGTAAATCCCTTTTTTAGCTATTTATCTATGTATTCCTGTTTGGCAAAGTTGGTCTACATAATATAAAAATCGGCTGATAAAAATACCACAAAGTACTTCTTTTTCCGTTGAGGCCAACGTTTAACCACTACACTGGCCCGGGGCGGGTTTGTGAACTTGACATACTTATGTACGCATGTTGCCTCCATATTATCATATACACCTAAATGGCTAGGCAGAGGTGCATTTCTTTACCATGTTTTGTTTTATCATCAGCCCATATAGTTCCAGTTATTTTAGTCATCATTTATTATCATCATCATCATTAGACTTCATTGCATCCACTGTTGGACAATGGCCTCTCCTAGGCATTTTAGTCATCATTTATTATCATCATCATCAGCGCATTAAGTCTCACAGTTGAGTAAGAAAATCTTCTACCATTAAGATGGTTTTTAGTCCACCACGCTGGCCCAGTGCGGGTTGAGTAAACACCTAGGTAAGAAATTCCTAAGAACTTTTAAGTGTGCAGGTTTCCTCACTATGTTTTCCTTCACCGTTAAAGCAACACACATATTTTTGAAAAGTCAGAGGTGTGTGCCTGGGGTTTGAACCCGCGACCGCCCAGCTGAGAAGCTTATTATATAATAACACTCTGATATAACTAGCTTTATTCAATCAGTTCAGTAGTTTTAGCGTGAGAGTAACAAACATCCATACAAAAAAATATTAATTTATAATATCAGTATTCGTCTTGCAAGCTATCTATGTCAACAGCTTACTTGCTGTAACGAAACATGAGTGTGGGCTTTGAGTCAGATAGTTTTCAATTGCTCTTGGAAAAGTTCCCCTTCTGCGGATCATTATTACATACTTTAGCTGTAAGCCTGCATTAAAATTATATTTATTTCACTGCGCGGTTTGGTTAAGAAATTGCTGTAACATTGTGAAATTCATTCACGCCTACATCCTTAAAGGGGGGGGAAATGTGTGTGTAATCTGTATTTTGATAGGTATGTTTTCGTGTGTTATGTGATAGAAGAAGCTTGTTATCATAAGTTTGGATTAAGTTTATAATAGGTGGTCTTAATGCCTAAGGCGTAAGATCATTCTTACGGTTTAACCTAGCGCGACGCAAATATGAGATGTAAATGAAGTCACAATGCTTCATACACATTTTTACATACACACAATATTCGTATTATTTACAAAACACAAATACTCAATAATAAGTAAGAGATTTTCGGTCATCATCATCACTATACTTTTGCGTCCACTGTTGGACATAGGCTTCTCCTACGCCACGCCACTGGGCTCGATCGTCGGCCCTTTCGGTCATAATTATAAAAAAACACATCAATTTGTCCAACTTAGGAACCGAACCTACTACATATACATCACAAGCTTTGCTATATAGAAATGGAAGCTATATCAAGCCAAAGCCATCGAAAGTAATAATCTGACGTATAGTCTGACCTTTTGGGTTCATCCAGAGAAGTCCCCAGAGATCTAACTATTTGCCAACGAGCGTATTCGGGAATACGATAAATGAACTTATATTGGTTTGAACAATATATTGGCTTGGAATTTGGTACACACTTTCATTCATAATATATGTAGTTAATTGATAAATCGATGTATGAAAGTTTACAGAACATTTCATAACAAAAAAAACAGCCAATTGGGAGTCAGATTTACCATCGAAGCGTCCTATCACTTTATTTATACAAAGAGCAATAATCTATACTAATATTATAAAGCTGAAGAGTTTGTTTGTTTGTTTGTTTGTTTGTTTGTTTGTTTGTTTGAACGCTAGGATCTCAGGAACTACTGGTCCGATTTGAAAAATTCTTTCACTGTTAGATAGCATGTTTATCGAGGAAGGCTATAGGCTATATAACATCACGCTACAACGAATAGGAGCGGAGCAGCAATAAAGAATGTTTCGAAATCGGGGACATTTTTTCCTTTTTGTGAGCTTCCGCGGCGTGCGCTGCGAAAACGGTTAAAGTTTCGCTAAAATAATGTATGAGAGAAATGTTCCTCTTTAAAAGTTCCAGAAAAAAGTTCGCGACAGCATATGTCTATTTTTTAAGGTTGGCTCACTATAACGTTTTTTATCCTAACCAAATTTATTTTAAAATAAAGTTTTATTTGTGAGGGTGTTTTTATAAATATGATATTAATCCTTATCCAAATAAATACGTTATTCATTACAAGTATTTAATTTTAAATAAAATTGCCCTTTACATCATTTAATTTCACTGAGTATCTTAGAAGATATTGCAGTTTTAAAATATTGATCAAGCGCGCAGTAATGATGCACAAGGCGCCGATCGACGCGTTACGGTTTCACGTTTGAACAATTTGACCGAATTGTATGAATTTTGGTATGGACATAAATAGGACTCTGAGAAGTAAAATAGACTACAACTTATTTTCCTTTTGATCTCAACCCTGTAGTCTACGCGAACGGAGTCGCGAGCAAAAGCTAGTTAATTTATATAGCCTATAGCCTGTCTCGATAATTGCTATATAACACTGATTTTTTTTATTAAATCGGACAATTATTTATAGAGTTTAGCGCGTTCAAACAAACAAACTCTTTAGCTTTATTATATTGCTTACATAATAAAAAGTGATCCATAAACAACTTTGCTAACAAAATTCAATTTACTTCAAACTATAACAAAAAATACAGGACCAGATTGAACTCATCTTTCGAAAAGATTTTAAAAGATTGAAACTATAAAACTTTCATTAGACCATTAACTCTAATCGTTTGCATTAAATTAAAAAACTTTCCGTCCGATATCTCTTTAATATTTTAATTGGCAAAGCGATTAGTATTCGCTGGGTATTCGATTCGACGCCCGGGTCAATAATTCACAAACTTTGCAACACTGGCTTTGGGCTATAGTTCGGTGAACAGTTTTGTAAACTTTTGGTATTGATAGCGATTTCAACTTTAATACAAAATAGAAAGCAACTATAATAGTTTAGAATACTCTATGCGGTTTATGTAATCCACTGCTGGAATAAACTTTTTTAAATTGTAATCTTCTTCTTCTTCATCAACCCATATACGTCCACTGCTGAGCACGGGTCTCCTCTACCATTGAGAGGGTTTAGGCCATAGTCCACCACGCTGGCCTAGTGCGGGTTGGCGGACTACACACCTAAGAAATTCCTAAGAACTCTTAGTGTGCAGGTTTTATCACGATGTTTTCCTGCACCGTTAAAGCAAGTGATAATTCAATGTGAATACACACATAACTTCGAAAAGTCAGAGGTGTGTGCCTGGGGTTCGAACCCGCGACCGTCGAGATTCTCGACCGCGCGCCCAAACCTTGAGGCCATCACTGCATCTAAAATAAATTGTAATGTTTAGTTGATTTCTTGAAAATGATCTAGCTCTATTGAAGTGTCGCAACTTCAATTTAGAGGTCTTATGTTTGATTCTCGATGCAGGATCATTGACTAGAGCTTATATAGTAGAGTGGAGTATTTTCAAAATGTTTTAAACAGATTGCCACAGAGACTTATGTACTATGTTTAAGCCATATCATCTGGAGTTCCAAGTTATGAGTCTCGGTTGTGGCAATTGCCTATAAAGTAGTAGTAGAGAGATACTTTTCAAGATTGTTAAACAGTCTAATTATGATAAGATCTCTCAGTGCATATGTAAGCTATGCCGTCTAGAAGGCACAAGTTTTGATTCTCAGTGCGTGACAAGAACCTATAAAGTTTAGTAGGCCATTTCACTTTTTTTTAACAGTCAGATTGCCACAAAGTCATACGGAATCCTTAATCCACATCTTCTAGTGGTCTTAAGTCCGATTCCTCAAGTGTAATTAAATTTTGCATTATTAAATTTGTAATTAGCAAAAGGCTCGTCCCTTAGTATGTTGGACTTGATTGGGTAAAATGTTGTTGCAGTAATGAAACTCTTTCTACCCTTTTGAGAAAACTAGCGTGAGGTTATATGTATTGTTTTAATGTACTGCTCTAATTCGGGATATTTAGTCTTTGTTTCAATATTGTCAGAAGCAGTGATGGCCTCGAGGTTTAAGAGGGCGGTCTAGAGCTTCGGCAGTCGTAGGTTCAAGCCCCAGGCACACCTCTGACTTTTTGAAGTTATGTGTGTACTCTTAATGAATCATCACCAACTTTACGGTGAAGTAAAACATTATAGGAAACTTGCACACCTAAAAGTTCTTGGGAATCGCTTAGGTGTATAATCCGCCAACCCGCACTAGGCCAGCGTGGTGGACTAAGGCCTAAACTCTCTCAGTTGTAGAGGAGGCCCGCGCCCAGCAGTAAGACGCATAAGAGCTCATGACAATTGCAACAAAAATTCTTGATCAATCATGATCTACAGGTACACAAATTATACAGAAAAATGAAAAACAAACAGACACGATTCGTGCTAAATACTTTATGGATCGTAAAAGAATTTTCTTAATGAATAAACACCGCTTTAGGGCCGCACAGAAACTCAATTAATTGGTAATTTTATCGTTGCCTTTTTTTAATTGCTCTCCAACGCGGGTGTTTTGTAATAAAATCTTCAATATTGATTGTTCGTTTTATTTTAATGTTAATGAAACCGTTGGGATTGAATTCACGTCCTGTATATTAAGCACCGATGGTTTTGATGTTCAGGCGCCCGAGAATCTCGGCGATCGTATATTTAAATCCCAGGCGCCTCTGACATTTCAAAATATGCATCTATACTTACAATAAGTTACAACTTACTGTAATGGTAAAAAAATCATGATTAAATCTGCATATTAGGCCAGCGTGATGGCCTAAGACCTAAACCCTCTCAATCGTAGAAGAGTTTCGTACACAGCAGTGGAACGTATGAGTATATGATCTAATGATGATGTTTCGTTTCCAAAATGACTTTAGGCTTAGATTTCTTACAACCTACATTTCGTCAAGTACATACATACCAGTCCCACATAACAGGGGGCGAGCCTATTGCCGTTTTTCGGGATATTTTCCATACTCCGTGCTTCTACTGAGAATTTTCTATTAAAAAGACTAATAAAGCTTACCTGACCTGGGTATTGAACCCGGGACCTCTCATACGGTAATACCCCGAAACAGTAAAATCAACATGTTCATTGCAAATTATTGAATTATTATGGTATAATATCGAAACATTTAGAATTGTCTGGAGTGATGCTATTTTTAAGAAGTTGAATCTTTGCCAAACTATGTTTAAAGTAAATACGCGCACTTCAACTTTCTAGTAGTTCGCTGTATTTGTGCGTTGAATTTCTAGACTTTTTATATCGTCTTCTCTACCACTTAGATAGTCAAGATATTTACTGTTAACAAAATTAAACCTTACTGTCTAAACTTAGCTTTGAACAATCAAATCATCATCATCATTAGCCCAAGTACGTCCCACTGCTTGGCTCTTGTCTCCTCTACCATTGAGAGGGTTTAGGCCATAGTCCACCACGCTGGCCTAGTGCGGGTTGGCGGACTGCACACCTACGTAATTCCTAAAAACTTATATTTGAGCAGGTTTCATCACGATGTTTTCTTCATCTTGAAGTGATAATTCATAGTGAATACACACATAACTTGGAAAAGTCAGAGTGTGTGCCTGGGATTTGAACCAACGACCGCCGAAATTCTGGACTGCGCGGCTAAACCTTAACCATCACTGCTTTGAACAATTAGTTCAAGAAATTTCGACCTCAAAACCAAATTATTAAAACAATTTTATTGAGAAAAGTATTTTAATTAAAGCATTCCTTATCTTGTAGAGTTGTCTTACAGTTACTCTACACTTTCCGCTGTCAAAGTTATTCCAAGATCGTTTTCAGGTGTTTCTACGAGTATTATTTTAGGTCAATAAACAGTTATTTTGTGGCAAATTATATTTTTTAATAGTTCGCGGGTTCAAACCCCAGGCTGACTTCAGACTATTCGAAGTTATGTGTATGCACATTGAATTATCACGTACTTTAGTAAAGGAAAATATAGTGAAGACACCTGGACACCAAAGTTTATAAGAATTTCTTACGTGTATAGTCTGGCAGCCCGCAAGGCCAGAGCAATGGACTTAGTTCTAAACCTTCTCAGCTGTAGAGAAGATCTATGTCCAGCAGTGGAACGTACACGGCCTTTGTCATGGATATCAGAAACTAGAGAGACTTTGCGGTCTCTTCACCATCCAGGCCCGTAAATATTTGTAGATCCCACAAACATTTGTCCCGGTGCGGGGATCGAACCCACGGCGTTTTGTTTCGCAAGCTGTTGTCTAGCCAACTACGCTACAGGACTGTCAATTTGTTACCTATACCCAGTTTATTTCTATTTTTATAGTGCACAATAAAGCATACAAAATAAAAATGAATTTAGATCATTACCTGATATCTGATATGGTCTTCTAAATAGCTAATTCCCTTACAATTCCCAAAAAGAGTGCAGACACATCTGTGCGAACACGTTGAGATAACCGGGATTATCCGCGCACCCCTCAGCGTCCGGGGAATTCAACTCCTAATACAAAATCCTGTAATGTAACCGAGTTTAAGTTGGGAGAGAAAGGAGATTTGGTTTTGATATAAAATAACTTTAGACACATTTGATGTAAAATTCGTGTTATATTAGGTTTGGTCTTGCCTATAAGTTGATAACGTGACGAAAAATCTCATGACGCATGTTTTCCCTTAAGATGATTTGGTCATATAACAATATTGCATTCGGTATAAAATAAACCAACTTAAACGCCATGATGAAAACTGGCATGATGTTTCAGGCCGTCAAGTTTCTTCTACGCAAATGTCGATAATATTTCAATACTGTTGTAATTCAATTGTGCTAAAAGCATTAAATTCTCGATTAAATAACATAATAATATTATGGATTCATGACTAAAGAACCACAACTAGATAACTCGCATTGTTAAAAATTATAATATTGCATGGTTTTATTCAATGCCTATGTCCAACAGTGGACGAATAAAGGCTGATGATGATGATGGTTTTATTCACATAAATATCGTACACTCGTACCTAGTTTATTAATAAACAATTCTTCACGACTTTGAGGCTAAAGTGAACACACACGAACACACGATCAGAAACTAGTCTTTTCATCCAAAATCCTTAACATTATTTGCACCTCGACTCTCACCTATTCAGCTTAACAAAACCAGTGAGCTTGAAAAGTTTCAAATATACACTAATTTACATTTTAATAACAGTATTTGAACACAGCCGGTCAAAGAGATTCCGTTTGTATAAAAACTGCTGAAATATAATGAACGCATTCCAGTCGAATTATCTTTTAACTCTTTGTGAAAGGAATAGTTATGATATGTAAAGTATGTTTGTATTCAAAGAGCTTTTCTGATTCAACTGTTTGTGTTATTAATGTGACAGTACGGATGTGTGTTACTAAATTGTTCCAGAAAGATTATATGTATTTGGATAAAGTTATCCCATCATCATCATCAATCCTTATACGTCCTAAAGCTAGGCACAGATCTCCTCTACAACTGAGACGGTTTAGTCTTAGTCCACCACGCTGGCCTAGCTCGGATTGGCGGACTACACACCTAAGATATTCCTAAAATTTTTTAGATATACAAATTTCCTCACCGTGTTTTCCTTCACCCGTTAAAGCTAGTGATAATAAATGAATAGTGAATACAAACATTGAAAATTCAGATATGTGGGCCTAGGGTTTGAACTTGCGACCGCCGAGATCCTCATTAGATAGTATACTAATATATGGTTCACAGTATGCTATAAAATGTAGTGTTAATCCTTTAGTATCGCAAGAGAGAGCTCCTTACCGATCCTAATAATTCTTATTTCGAACGCGTTGTAACGTCTTTTTGTGTTCCATTCTACGCAGGGTAAAAATCAGCGCTATACGTTTTTCAAAGCGCGAATTTTTGTTCCGCGTTTGGTTTTAAAAATAAAAAATTCACAAAGAGGTAAAGCCGATGTAATTGAATTTGCACTTGGAAAAGTAAATTAACGTGAAACGAAATTACATTCCCGTTTCCCCCAACGTGTACGGAATTAATAAACGTGGCCATTTTGAAGTCGTTATTCATAAATTGAGGTGAATTCAAATTTAAAGTGTGATCTAATTTCGAAAGTTTGATAGTCCTTTGGCTTAAATGCGGAAGTATAGGTGTCTTTTACGTAAGAACTATTAAAATAGATACCAAGCGAAGTCGACTGTAAACGTTTATATGAGAATTTTTTTCTACGATCCTCGATTGATTACAATCTTGCTAATGGAGTAAAGACTTGGTACTACTGTTGTAGTGAATAATTCGAAAATCCATACCCTTAATCCACCTTGCTCGTGGTCTTGCGTTTAAAGTATGTACCATGCGATCTAGTGGTCCTGGCTTCGTTTACCGGTTCGGGATGGGTGTCATTAGGTTTTCCATTAGGAAATTCTCAGTAGCAGCACGGGGTCTGGAAATGTGCCCGAAAAACGGCAATAGGCTCGCCCCCTATTATGTAGGACTGATACATACCTGGCGAAATGTGGGTGCAGAAATGCATCTCTGCCTACCCCTTTGGGGAATATAGGCGTATGGTTATGTTTTATATATAACTAGTGTACCTGCAAGTCGTGGCGATTGATCAAGATCGTTTGTTTTAGTTTAAATTCATTTGTTATTTATTTATATTCGATTAGAAAGCGTTATGAAGACACAACCGTGGCGCATCAGTTGTCAATGCCACGATTAGCCGACGGCGGGGAGCTGAGTTCCGCGTACCACCGAAAATATCTGACCTACATCGGCCACTGCTCTGGAGTGACGCCGGATCGCCTAATGTTTTCGTGATTTGAATATTCGAGAACGTTCTGGAATATTCTAATTATTAATGAATACCACATTGAGTTATCACTTGGTTTAATGGTGAAGGAAAATATGGAAACTTGCACGTCAAAAGTTCTTAGGTGTGCCGCCAACCCGCACTAGGCCAGCGTGGTAGACTATCGCTTAAACCTCAATGGTTTCTCTATGGTGGAGGAGACCCATGCCTAGCAGTGGGACGTAGATGGGTTGATGATAAATGCATACTAATATGAACAATTCTGGGCTGTTTTGATAGTAGTATGTCGACAAGCACACTCGCAAGCTCCGTGACGCAGTTGTCTAGACACCAGCTTGCGAAACGAGCGGCGGTGGGTTCGGTACCCGCACGGAGACAAATATTTGTGTGATCCAAAAATATTTTCTTCGTATCTGGGTGTTTGTGAGACCGAAAAATGTCCCTCGTAGTTTCTGATACCCACGAGACAAGACTTTTATCTTAATGTGGGGTCAGAACTAAGGACTGTTGGGTGTATTTATTTATTATTTTTTAAATAGCAGCGCGTGGCGATATTTAGCAGTGATGGCCTCGAGGTTTGGGCGCGCGGTCGAGAATCTCGAAAGTCGCGGGTTCGAACCCCAGGCACACACCTCTGACTTTTCGAAGTTATGTGTGTATTCACATTGAATTATCACTTGCTTTTACGGTGAAGGAAAACATCGTGATGAAACCTGCACACCTAAGAGTTCTTAGGAATTTCTTAGGTGTGTAGTCCGCCAACCCGCAGTAGGCCAGCGTGGTGGACTATGGCCTAAACCCTCTCAATGGTAGAGGAGCCCGTGCTCAGCAGTGGGCGTATATGGGTTGATGAAGCATGGCGATATTTATAGGGGTCTCTAAGCTCTTAGTAGTGGGTACTAAAATATAAATAAATACCAATAACCTCATAGTTATAGAAGTTCTGTTGCCCAGCAGTCGAAAGTGGTCATGCTGGTGAAACCAAAACTCACATTTCTATGGCATCGCATTGCATGTATCTAACTTAGGCAAAAGGATATATACGAACATTTCATAGCATGAGACCAATATCGAATACATTTCAATTCCTTCGCCATACTATATATTGATCGTTGATTCCCGTGAAATATGCATCGCACGTCGCTCCGTCGCGCTATCCATGAAACAAAGTGCTCTATATATAGAAATGGACTGTACGAAACACAGAAATAGGGTGTTAAATCCAATGTATTCTTGCAGTTGTGTTTTTGAAGAAGTATCGTTGGAAATGTCTTTGACTTTATTTGATACGGTGTTCTTTGAAGGGTAGGTAAAGATGCATTATCTGGACCTAAATTTCGCTAGGTATCCCACGTCATAGGGTAAAGAGCCGTAGACATTATTGATTTATTTATTTATTCATTATTCACTCATATCCAGACTTCGTTCTGCTAGTGAATATTTCATATTAGACACTTTGTCCGGCCCGAGAATCGAAGCCGATACCTCTAGATCGCTCGACACATATCTGGCCTGGGACACTACAAGGCAATTTAGGTATAATAGTAACACTATTTTTTAATATACATTTTGTAGAGGATTTAAATCTGCATAACTACATATTTTAAAAAAGGATGTTAGGATTAATGATATTTTTACGCTTCCTAGCCTAAACTTGTTGATCTTTTTATCGAAATTACATAGAAAAATGGGTGGTGTTTTGTAACTCTGGAATATTTGAAATAAAACAAGATACCTTTTGCAGTTGGGCACGGATTTCGCCTAAGCTCTAAATGGAGGTATTAGTCCTCCTACGACCAGATGCTTTAATGGACTTTGCATACATACGAATACTTTGACAGCCCCGTGGCGCAGTTGGCTAGACACAAGCTTGCGAAACAAGAGGCCGGGAGTTTGATCCCCGAACTGAGACAAATGATTGTGTGGTCCACAAATGTTTGTTTTGGGTGGGTGTTTGTATGTCAAAAGTCACAGCCAAATCATCTTTGTTCAAGTAGTCTTTTACAAGTGCTTTTGAAACGTCATTTTATAACTATTTTTTTTAAATTAATATATAAATGAATAGCCTCTATTAAATTTCGCTACTACCCCCGACAAAATTGTATTTTAGTATGTAATATGTACGATAGACTTGAATAGTTTAAAACCTAACTGATTAAACCCTCTTTTAAAAAAAGAGGACAAATTGCATATAAAACCATTCGTTGCAAGATGTAATTTAAAATGTTTAGTCTGCCATAACCGTTTTGTTAAGTACTTTTGATCTGACAAGTCATTAGGATGTCTGTCATAATTGTTTATTCAGAGCCATTTGCTCAGCGTAAGTGGTGTAATGTTGATCAGAAATATTCAATACCCAATAATACTATATACCTCGCACTCCTCGGGAACCAGCCACCACGTTTTAAAGCTTTGCAGTGGAGAGAAGAGGACTCTTTTTGTCTCCCATTTACTCTATATTATTTCTGATTTACTTCGTCACAGGATTATGACAAATTGGGATCTCATAGATTCACAGAGCTTCATTGCTCGGCGTCATTACTGTGCGTGCTGTTGTTCCTGGAGCACAGGAGTTACAGTGAGAGGGGATAGCTTTAAAAGGGCCACAGCCGATATATCGGCTCGCTCCTTGTTTACTACTCGCATTGCGTGAGAACTATATTTGAAAATAAATTTGTAATGCGTAATATATGATCATTGTTTAGTTCTGTATTTCATCCACAATACGCAGCTTTTTGAATCATGTAAATATTGAGTCTCGTTTGGTTTTTACAAGAATTTTTCCGAACCCTTGTAAAACTGTGAAATTTGGCCGGTTTTATTCGCATAGGCACCTCAATTTCGCCCGGCACTAAAAGAGTTAAGTATAAATATATACTTACCAATGGCAAAACCTTTATCGAAATAAACCCATTAAAACAACACAATCCCCAGCGATATATTTCCACAGACAATCAACGGAACCCGGTGCGTCTGTTCGGCGGGAAATTTATTATCACGCCACTTCCGGCCTGTTTCGGCGGCGATGACTTCCGCTACCACAGATTGAGATGTCGACAGATAACGCAACTTCCGGTTCTTAATGATTGGCGTTTAATATTTATAGAGTGATAGCTTAGTGCTATGAAGGTAGTCGTAAATATAAATGGGCTATTTGTGTTAATGCTAAGATTTTGATTATGCCTAAACCTTAGTCTGTAGTTTAAACTTGTGTTAATAGTTAAACTACACATGATAGATTTTTAGTGGAGTAATCTACTTTCCTTCGCGATGTTTTCCTAGATATAAAAAAAATATAATAAGCTGTTCTATGTTTTAAAATTGTTCACTTTTCTAGTACATTTACATACTCCATTTTATTTTAATAGAAATAGTTTTTTTTCAACCAGGTATCAAACCTGGGATCTGCCGATCACATGAATAACTTGAGCCGCAAGAATACAAGGCATACAACACTCTCTATTAACATAAACTTAAATCTGAATTTACCCTATCAAATATACCCCATAATATCATAAAACTGTACTTTACTACACCCCAAAGTGCATAACTTTGACCCCAATAGGAAAACTCGAGAACCTTTTGTCGTGAAGGGCAATTTCATCGACATTTGCCCTACGTTCCAAGTTAGTGACCACAAATTCCAAGATTTATAACAATGGAATTTTGCTAAACTATTTTTAATCAAATCCTCGTGTTTTATGTAGAGTAAAGGATTATTTTTTTAATGAAAAATTATTTTTAATAAAACAAATTATTTGTGAATCACACAAAACATTTGTCTCACTACAAAAAACGAGCCCGCACCCTTTGTTTTGCAAGCTAGATCTAGAAAACTGCACCACGGGGCTGTATAAATTTTAGTGTGAATTAAATTTTATTTGAAAATTATTTCGATGAATCTTACTGTATGCATTGCTCACACAAATAAGTAGCCGTATTACCATATTTGAACCATATTCCCATCAAATCTATAGCAATTTTGTATCTAAACTTTTGCTGCAAGAATTTGTTCCATTTAAGATTTCGCTTTTCCGAGTTTCGAAGTTAACCACATATTTACGACAAACAAAAGACAAATAGTGTTTGCTGTTGTGTGGCAATTTCTCTCCAGTATCGTTGTGAAAACCCGGTTTGTTTCGCTTATAGCCGACACACAGTCTAGAAGGACTTGTAGCAAAGAAACTAGCTTCAAATTTTGCTGTGGAGGGAAGTGGACGACTCTTTGTTTTCCAACTCCTCCTTTATATTGCGTTTCTGATTAGCTTCGTTGTGGGATTATGATAATTTAGGTCCCCTTAGATAGTCCGCTGAGCTGCATTGCTCGGTGTCATTACTGTGCGTGCTGTTGACCTTAAGAGCGTATAAACACCGCGCGGCTCGTCGAGTTTAGGTAAATGCGACGAGTGTCGATGCAGCGACGAGCGCACGCGCCGGTTCTTACTTATTATTCATAATATCAAATAAAATGAATTGAAATCATAATTATCGAATATGTATAGTGTCAAATACATCACTTAGATTAATTCCTTTCAAATTTTAATTAATCACATGTTCGGAAAGCAGAGATAATAGCAAAAATATTTCGACGCAAATTTCGATGGCGTAGCGCAGAGCGATACGTCCTCTCCTTGGAAGGCCTCGCGGCGGTGTGATTTGCACTAGCCTGGGCTCAGCGTTTTATAGCACATTTTAAAATATTCATAAAACAATAAAGACATAAAATTTCTTCAAAACAAAAATTGTACGTTTTCAAGTACATGTTCTTTTATTAAGGAAAGTTGTTATTTTGTTAAATTGAGTATTATACAGGGGTAAAAAAAATGCTATAGTAACAGTAATTTCCCAATATTTTGAATGCCTTAATTTTTTTTTACTTGAATATGCAATCTAAATCTTAAAATGTTTTTAACTAACTATTTGCTTGGGGATATATAAAATTCAACAAAATTTTATTTTTATTAAATATATTATGAATTAATTCGAATTTTGAGCCTCGAAAATGGTTCTAAAAGTGAATTTATGACAACCTTGGCTCAGTTATCTTGTTATTTATTAAAATTTACGCAAAAATCTTAAAATGTTCTTAACTAAATTTTTAGATGACAATATTCCCTATAATAATTGGTAATTAAGATATTTGTACGATGGATCTTTCATCAATATTTAGGGCTTCGAAAAGTACTGTTTTTGCCGAATTATGTATAAACCCTCTTAAAGCAAAGGCCTTACAGTATAATGGCAAAAACATAGACAAAATAAATTTGAAATATTGATTATGCTAATAAATACACTCAATAGTCACATACATATGTACGTTATTCTGAACCACAATAAAATACAAGTCTTCTGTCGTAGGTATCAGAAACTACGACAGACTTTTCACTCTCACAAACTTTTGTCCTGTCTTAGTTATCGAAGGCATTACTTCATGTTTCACAGTCCGGTTGAAAACCAATTTCCCACAATATCAAAGTATAATTCCGCAGAATTTTATCAATACGAAAATCTCTATGAATAAAAACATCGTTAAAAATACACGAGCGAAATTAATAAAGTTATTCAATGTTGAAAGAATACGCGAGAATGATACAATATGATAAATGAAATGAATCGAATGAACGAATAAATTGTTCTTGATTGAGAATTGTGGTATTGTTGTGAAAAAAATGAATATTGGTTTAAAGTTTTATATATCAATCTGATAGTCAATTATTCCAATTCTTTGAATTGATTAATGCTGACCATAGTTGGTTTATCAATAATCCAATAATAGATTGCGGGAAATATAGATTTTTATAACATAATAACTTTAAAGGTATTTTTGTTATGTGAGGGAGTGAAGATTATGCTTGAAATATGGATAGTGAAAATATATCTTCATAGAAAAAGCTCAAGTTCATAGGGATACTTTCCTAAGCGCCGTAATCCCTAAAATACCAGTTGGTTATTTTTCCTATTTGTCTGTATGTGAAGACTCTTTATTTCGAGGACGTATCAAGGTATCGAGTTGAAATAAAATGGTAATCAAAGCAATAGCCTCATGAAGCTGAGAAAAAAAAACAATATTATACGTTAACTTGAAAATAAGATACCATCGCATTACTGAAATAAACTCGTGTTTCTATACTCAAAGAGATCAAAATTCAGAGCGTACTTTCCGTAGACCTAGAACTATAGAATTTGGCAAAATACAACATATTGCTTATACTGTTAATACAGAGAAAAATCCAAAAACTGTTCATTTCTAATGGAATCTTAAAAAATAACTTTAAAAAAGGTACGAAATCAATAATTGACATTTAGCAAACTTACGCACGGTTATAAATTGAACTACTATTATTTTGAGACCGTTTTTCTCCTAAAACGTCCCATTCTTTTATCACCCTTCTTTCCCTTAAATATTCACTTCCACGTGATTGCATACAAAGTAACCCCTTCATAAAGGGGTATACCTAAGTATAAAAAACCTTTCTACACACAACACCCGCCCAACTCGACTTGACGTTGTGAAAGTTGCCCCATCTTATCTGCAACTAACTTGCACGTGTGAAGGTTTTGCATCCATTATTCTAGGAATTATAAAACTTATTGTGCATAGATGCGATTGACGGATGAAATAGAAGATTGTATGGTTGTTTCGTAAGTTCATAACACTAGCAGGTCGAGCTCTGTAGGTTAGTTTTGAATTTAATAAATACACCCAATAGGAACCATACATAGTTCTTACCTCACACTAAGAAACGGATCTTGTTACGTGGGTGTTATAAATTATGAGAGATTTTTCGGTCCCATAAAAACTCAGATCCAAAAATTAGCGTGGATTACAAAAACATTTTTCTCGGAGCGGGATTGAACCCGCGGCTTCTGTGGCTATTCTCTCTGGCAGAGGAGACTCATCCCCAGCAATATAGTAAATGCATGGGCATTCCCTGGAAGTTGAACCTTTGGTGGTGTAGAGATAAAAGGCGTGTAGGCACGTAAAAAAACTTATGATAAATAAATACTGGGTTGCCTGAAGGCCACCCTTTGTAGCACTATAGTTATTGAGTTAGCATTATTTTATATTTCATTCCTGTGTATTTAGAGTGCAAAAAAGCATATTTAAATCAATAAATAAAATAAACTAGTCGAAGTTAAAGTCAAATCATCTTTATTCAAATGGACTTTCATAAATTCTTTGTAATCATCGCTCTACAACTATTTTTAAAATTAACGCGAAATGCTACGATATTTACCTACATACCTAGCTAGCCCTTATTTTCTGCATCTATGAGATCTTAACGCTCCATTTCTCCTCAATACAGGCAAAATTAAATATTCACGTACATTTGTACTTAAAGTTGTCGCGCCGCAACATCGCGAACTCGCTCCTCGCGACAATTGCAAGTTGCGCTGAATAAAGGAGCGACGTGTGCAACTTTGTCGCGTGTCGCGTCGGAACAGGTGTAGGTGTTGAGAATACACTTTGACGGCCTATGTGGATCTTTCTGGAGTTATGCTGATAATCAGCTACTAATATCGTCATTATCATAAGTCTATATGGGTTTCTAGAACAATTATAATCATTATAATGTTGTATAGGCTCACTTCTAGGCATAGACTTTCTGTTTAGGCGTTTGTCCATCACGTCTTTGTGAGGGTTAGGGGACTACAAGCCAAACAAATTCCAAACAACTTTTCGGTGTTAAAGTACCTACGTGATAATTTCTTGTGAATGCTGTCTTTTTTATATTGCTTAGCTCATGGTCACTAATATCTGGACAGATTATACCGATACATACATGTCGGAGTGATTGAAATATGTTAATATTGTTCAGAATTAACTACCTTCATTCAATTTAATAAAATGAACTGTTCTTTAAAATTGCATTAAAATAAGTTGCTGATTTGACTAAAAGTAGTAGTGGTATTGGAAGGGGTGAGTAGCTAAGAGGGGATTCTCGCTATATAAGGACAAGCACAAGCTCATTCAGACACTTCCGTTCTGCGATTCGGAAGGAACGTCACTCTGCTTGTAGTACCGCAAATAGACGAATCAAATGGAGAAAATATTCCTGTTGAGGAGCGAGATTATTCACCAATCATACCCACTTCGACATACATGTAAATAGACTGACTTAATAAATTGATTAATTTATTTTTTACTCTTTATTCTCTTCCGTATATCATGATCTAAAAAGATAATACTACTTTCAAATAAGGTAGAGTTACTATTAGTGGTCTTATTTCTATTGGTGATTGCTACCAGGTAACCATTAGAAACAGAAAGTGGTCACACTATATATAAATAATAATTAACATAATGAATTATATACCTAAGCAGAATAATAAATAAAAACATAACGACTTAACTGGTAAAAAAAATATAGTTACCTTTTGTACAAACATCATTGATTGATAGAATTTCCCAAATACCCAAAAAATTAAGCCCAAGAACCAAATAAATCCTACCTTTTTTAAACAGCTAAACGAACCGTACATCTGTATGTACCCAGCAGTGTGTATCTCACGGGACTCTAGATAGATGCAACCATGATACCGCTATCTCCAATTGAATCTTTAACGATGAATTGCACTTTTCAAGACCAATTTGAAATGATTGCTTTGTGACTGGGGCAATTGTTTAGAGTTTAGAGGGAAAAGGCAATTACTTTGTTACGAGTTTTATAGGATTTTTGTCCTTATACAGTGGGGTGATGAATTAATAAATTTACTATAATAATAGCCTAATTCTTATAAGACATTCATCCAGTTTGAATAGAAAGAAAGCATCGTGAAGAAACCTGCACACTTAAAAATTGTTAGGAATTTCTTAGGTGCGTAATCCGCCAATCCGCACTAGGCCAGCGTGGTGGACTGAGGCCTAAACCGTGTCAATCGAAGATGGGCTGATGTTGACTATGGATTTTCCATGGTCTGAAAACGCCAATATAATCGTCGCTATGCAATATTCACTTCACTACCTACCCTTTAAGGATTTAAGCGTGAGTCTACATATAAAAACCTGTACTAATATATCTCCATCAACTCATGTTGGACTGCGGTACCCTAACACCAAGTCATGCAACCCGCTTCTAAAAGATTGCGTCTCAAGAAGAATAATGGTTGAACACTTTTCAATATCGAGGAGTGATATATCAACGACATTATCCCGAAACTTTACGTGGGTATATTATGTTGAGTGTTTTATAACATTATGGCAAAGTGATGTAAAAGTGTTAGCTTGTCAACAGATCAGTTTATTTAGAAATAAGTAATGCTGAATACAACCAACTGTCAAATACGAGTATAAAATTACATGCATATATATGTACAATGTACATATTCTTGACCCACAGTAGGATGCAAGTCTGCATCAGAAACTAATAGAGACTTTCGGTCTCACTAACACCCAGTCCCGTAACAAATATTACCTATATTACCAATCAAGTAGGCCTTACGCGCTCTATGTTTTCAAGTGGTTAATAAATATTAGTCCTAAAGATAAACACCTTAATACCCAGTAAAAAAGTGCAACATAGTGTTGTGATAAAGTGAAATTATTATCTAACAATTTGAGTGAGTAATAATCACAAAAACATAAAAACAATCGTACAGTTTTATTGAACCAACGTTTAACTACCCCAAACATCAAAAATATTAGGGTGAACTATTCAAGTGCAGCAAAATTGACTGTTTTTTAAATACAAAAGTGCTTATTAACGTTTAGTCGAAGAGACTGTTGTGATTAATGGTTATTATACTACAAACTTAACAACTTTTTATCCCATACGTCAAATTTAAAATCATTGGCGCCATCTATTGATCAGTAGCCAAAGCAAATCGATACCCAACATGCCCGGTATAAAATGCGGCAGTTGCAGTAAGTTTATGACGCTGACAGATGGCGCTAAATGCGGCAAGTGCAATGTCTCATTTCATCGACTGTGTGTGGCCCTGCCCCAAACCGGCGCTATTGGAGCCAACTGGAGGTGCGTCGATTGCAAGGCAAAAGGCACGAGTAATAAGGGGTCTGCACCAGCGATGACGATCTCGCCGGAAGCTGCATCTCCTGTTGTGAAGGATGCACTGAACGATTTCGAATCGGAGTTGCGAACTGTCAGAGAGGAGTTGCGCACTGTCCGTAACGAAATCCGTGCTTTCTGTGAAGAGATTATGGAGATCAGAGCTCTTAAAGTCCGCGTTGACGGTATCGAAAAAAGACTCGACGCCCTAGAGCAGAGCTGTAATCAAAATTCGATGAGCCCAATAGTTGAGGAAATGGTAACAAAATTCAACGAAAAATTAAACGATCGAGACCAGGAACTATTGGCCAACGACGTCGAAATTAATAACATACAGGAGAGTACTAGTGAGAGCCTGACTCACATTGTAAAGCTAGTCGCTGCTAAACTGAATGTCACCCTGGAGGATCGTGATATTGTAAGGGTAGACCGGGCAGGTAATCGTCGCATTAATGCGACTGACTCGTCGGGTCCTTCGGAATCACGTCCTCGGCCCATTGTAGTCCGCCTCTTACGTCGTGATCTTCGAGACGCCCTGGTAAAAAGCGCGCGCGTTCGCCGAGGTGCTACTTCAGCGGATATAGGCATTTCTGGACCACCACAGCGCTTCTACGTTAACGAGCGACTAACTAAACTGAACAGAGTGCTTTTTCGTCAAGCCAGAGACTTCGGTCAAGAAATGGGATGGAAGTTTATTTGGACCAACAGAGGACGGATTCTCGCTAGGAAAAGCGCTGGTGGTGTTGTTCATCGGATCAGCAGCGAGAAAGACATCCGACAGTACTTCGGACCTGCAGTGGATAATGCTCAGTCGGCTAGTTAGTTTTATAAGTATTTATTGTTATTTTTATCTCAATAGATCTGACATCTATACTAAATATAACGGATTGCATGTGCTTAATTTATTAACTCAATACATACTTTTTATAACAACTAAGTTAACACATTCTAAACTACAGAATAATTATATGTATCGGTTACTATACTGCTATTCGATGTGTCAGGATAAAATTAAACCTAGTAAATTAGGACCTTTTATTTTTTATGTTTTGTATATGTTACTAGTAAATTTAATTAAATGCTTTTTCTGTGGTTCTTGTATTATATTGATAAATGTTTGTAGCTCTTTGATATTGTATAATTTTGCATGTCTTTGTATCTATATCTACTCATTTTTGTTACTTAGAAATATGTGCTTGATTTCGATACTGTTTTTTCACTCATTATTACGTCAGGGTAACCTGGTATGTGATTTTAAAGTAGTTTTCAAATTTTTCATCAGTCCCTTTACTTCAAATCTTTATTTTCCCAGTACTAGATAGTATAAATAATATAGATGCTGAGATTGACACTTCCGGTCATGATATCGAGTGTAATTTGATAACTGATTGTCTCAATTCAATTTTCAAATTAATTCATTTCTATTATAATTTATGTCACATATCGTATTGCCTTGATAAAATGTACTTATGGCCGTTACTAAATATTTAAAGTTTGGTCTATTTAACGCAGGCTCTCTTGCAACTGGACAGGACGAGTTTTTGGTTGCCATGAGTAACCATTCGGTTGACATTATGGCAATAAATGAGACATGGCTGCGACTGGGTGAGGAGGGACGGGCTCCGGTTGTCCCAGGTTACCGCCTTAAGCACATTCCGCGACCGAAGACTGTCCGGGACGGTCGAGGAGGAGGAGTAGGTTTTTACATTAAGTCAGGCATTAATGCGCGGATATGTCAACATCCTGTACAACGGCAAGTTGAACAATTATGGATTAGCGTTAATGTACATGGCAAAAAGCTTCTGATTGGAACAGCCTACCGTCCACCATGGCTGGATCTGGATATGTTTATAGATTCTCTAACACTAAGTATTAGTGCTCTTCAGCCCGTTGATGGTACTATTCTCTTAGGCGATTTTAATGTGAATCTTTTAGCAACAGGAAGTAAGAAAGTTAAACGTCTAATGGAGTTCGTTAATTATAGCGGGTTCACACAAATAGTTACTACACCAACGCATTTTGTTAATGACAGCTGTTCTCTCATTGACATTATATGCACTGATGCACGGTATAGGGATGTTTTTGTTCACCATATTGATGAGTTAGGTAATCATTCTTTCGTCACGTGCGTTTTATTGTTCAAAAAAGATAAACCTGCTAAGAGGTTAGTGGTGTATCGTCCGCTTCAAAATATAATAATTGATCTATTCGAACGGGATCTCGAGTCAGTACCATGGAATTATATATGCACCTTACAAGATGTCAATACCATGTTAACGTTATTTAATTCATATGTAATCCATCTATTTGATATTCATGCCCCAGTTAACGGAAAGATATTTAAAACATTACCTACGCCTTGGATAACACAAACTGTAAAATTAATGTGTAGATTACGCGATAAAGCCCATGAGCGGTATCGATGTACTAAAGAAGAAACCCACAAAAACTATTATCTACAATTAAAACGCTTAGTTGTTAAATCACTGCATAATGAAAAACGGGCTTATTTTACAAGGCATATTAATCAAAACCTCAATAATGCTAAGACTCTTTGGAAAAATTTAAAATCACAAGTGTATCCATCTGACAAAGGGAGCGAGCTTCCAGATGAACTCAACGATCCAGATGCAATAAATAGTGCTTTTTTAAATGTTCCTGGAAACCTGGAAGTGCCTTTGTCTCAACTGACTTTTTTCGAGTTCAATAGGTATGCCTCGGCGACTTTTTCTCTTATGGAAGTCGATGAGGAAAGTGTTTTTTCCATCATTAAAAACATTTCAACGAATGCTCGGGGAATTG
Organism: Cephonodes hylas; assembly: GCA_030295005.1. Taxonomy (NCBI): domain Eukaryota; kingdom Metazoa; phylum Arthropoda; class Insecta; order Lepidoptera; family Sphingidae; genus Cephonodes; species Cephonodes hylas. The sequence continues at coordinate 925,830 of AP025383.1, forward strand.
ATGGCATAACCAAGGAAATGATTTTACTTACGCTCCCGCAGTCTTTGAAAACTATAACAGCTATGATTAACAGTTCCATAAAAACAAATACATTCCCTAGTCTGTGGCGCTACGCTATTGTCCAGCCGATACCAAAAAATAGCCACCCTCATACAGTTCAGGAACTGCGTCCTATAAGTATTCTTCCTTGTTTATCAAAAGTTTTAGAACGCGTTGTCTATTTACAGCTAATAAAATATCTTGAAGCGAACGATATTCTTCCCGATCTTCAATCAGGTTTCAGAAAGGGTCGTGGCACTGCTACAGCACTGTCGGACGTAGTGGATAACATTCTAGAGGCGCGGGATAGGGGGGACGTAACCATTTTAACGTTACTTGATTTCTCACGTGCTTTTGATACTATTAATATTAGTCTTCTTTTATGTAAGCTGCGTTATTACGGATTTGACATAAACGCAATAAAATGGTTTCACAGTTATCTAACCGGTCGCATACAATCTGTTAAAGTTCAGGGAAGAAATGGTTCCTGCGTGATATCCTCTCCTCGTTCCGTGGATCGGGGAGTTCCGCAAGGATCCATTCTTGGGCCACTTTTATATATTTTATATAGCGCAGACATCACCCATTGCTTGACGGACTGTAAATTCCACATGTATGCTGATGACATTCAGATTTATGTTTCTTTTAAGCCGGAGAATCTGGAATCATCTATTAATAAAATCAATAATATTTTTAGTAGTGTTGTATCCTGGAGCAATCTCAACACCCTAGCGTTGAATCCTGAAAAAACTAAGTTCATGGTACTAGGGAGCAGAACCCAGATAAGGAAAATACCATATAATCTGCAATTACAAATATCGGGAAGAAATATAGAAAGGGTGGAGACGGCACGTAACCTGGGACTCATCATCGATTCAGACCTTCGATTTGAAACACACATTAATAGCGTAGTAAAGAATTGTTTTTACCGTCTTAAGCTATTGTACCGCTTTAGATTATATTTGAAGTTAGAATTAAGAAAAAGGCTCGTAGACACTTTAATCTTATCTCGACTTAATTATTGTGACACTGTGTACGGACCTTGCTTACTGTCGAGAACTGAAAAATTAATACAACGGGTACAGAACGCTTGCGCTAGGTTCTGTTTCGATATCCCCAGTCGGAGCCATGTCACTCCCTTTTTAAATGATGCTAATATATTAAAAATGGTGGCTCGGCGAAAATTACATTTGGCGACCTTACTTTTTGGTATAATAAAAACGGAAAAACCAAAGTATCTTTATAATAAATTATCATGGAGGTGCGACCATTTCACGCATGGCGCTCGTACCATCACAAATCCATTGTCGGTTCCGCGATACTGTACCGCTGCTTTCAGGGGATCATTTAGGTATGCAGCCACGCATTGTTGGAATAACATTCCTCCGCCATGTCGTTGCAAGAAGAGTCTATTTAGTTTCAAGAATTCATTCAGGAATTATTTATTAAATATTCAAAAACAATAATACATTCGGCTTACCTTTGTGGTCCTTTGTAATCAGAAAGATGGCAAAAAATGGCATATACATATGTAACGTAGAAACTTTAAAGTTAAATGGTGGATTTAATATCGATCGCTTTTGTTATATTGTTTTTATATTTACTTTTGTTATTGTTTTGTTGTATTTTGTATTGTATCATGATTTGTAGAAATTGTTCTAATTATCATAATTATATTTATATTAAAGTTTATTTCTCCAACTGAATATCCGTACGTCGCTTGGGCCTCCCATCGAAAATCAGCGTTGCAGTATCGCTCACGCGTTACTGCAGCATGTAGCTGAATGGGAGGTGCCTTTGCTGGTACAATTTAATTTGTTTATTTATTTCTTATTCTGTTTGCAACATTGTATAAAAAATGTGCTAGCAATAAATGCTTATTTCTTTCTTTCTTTCTTTCTATATTTGTGGATCACACAAACATTTGTCACGGTGCGGGGATCGAGCCTGCGCCACGGGGCTGTCTGAAAATAGAAACAATTATTTCGACTACTCCCAAACATCCTTTAACAATGGATTTAAGCTGTAATAACCCTTGTGAATGATTGACCGAATGTAAATGAAACAACTAAATCATTCACAACCTTATGAATGACTGATCGAATGAAAATTATATGTAAAATCATTCACTAACGCCATCAGTATGTGTAAGCCGATTACGTCCGGTTGATGTATACCTGTCGAAATTTGTATTCAAATATGCCCTTATGCCCTTCCCGTATGGGAAAGATACAGAAATAACGTTATGTATCTCTATGTGTAAATAATAAACAATTGTAACATAAAAATATAGCGCAAAAAATACCGACGGACATGCAATTGTTAAAATCCTACGACCAAACTTTTTTGACCACACCTACCAAAAAAATCCTTTTTACCAGCTCTAAAAACTGTAACATAAAAATACATTTTTAATTTCCCCTCCGCTTTTTCGACCGTCAAATCACACACACAGAAAGATAGCCTCTAAACTTAGCTCCAATCTCATACATAGGACGTTATCCTTGTATTCAAACTACATGGTAACTGAGTGCCACCCCCTTACCCCATACCTCCCCTTTCACAATAATAGGTCTGGATTGCCTCGCCCCTCAGTTCACACATTGTTCTATCTCGGGATTAAAGAACTATTGTTATGGTTAAAATAAATAAATATCCTTCGACAAGGCTTCGTTGTTATGGTTATAAAGGTATTTCATGTGGTTATGCTCGTGTAACTTGCCACAGTGTTGGTAAGTAAACTGGTTTGTATTTTTCTGAGGAAATATTTACATAGTTTTTAGGACTTTCTTTGCTGTATAGTTTACGGCCTAAACCATTAGTTCTGGAGAAAGCTTGTATTTTTGTGAGGACATTTACGTCTAGTTGTTAGGAATTTCTTTGGAGTTTAGACTAAGACCTGAACCAACTTAATTGTAGAGAAAACTCGTGCCCACCAGTGAGACTTACATGGTCTATAGATATACATTTTTTCTTTTTTTTTCATTGCCAATGGGTTTGTGATCACCATAGTTATTACCTGCCTCAGTTTCCGATCTCGGTTTGTATACAGTATCTATATACTGTATATCTGTACATTACATATGTATAGTCTGTATGCAGCAAATAGAATAGTAGGTAACTGCATTGTCCTTTTAACTAATGCAACAAAAGTATTGTTGTTAGTAGTACAATGAATAATTAAAGATGCGAGTTCAAATCCCTGTTGGGGTATAGAAGACGATTTTAATAAACTTGAAAAAGATTTTCAACATTGGCGCCGCACGTAGAATTCTTGGGTAAAGTTTTTGAATTATAATTCCCTGTTATCCAAATATTTGATTTTCGTCTAGGTAATAATCTAACAAATATCTATTACCCACCAGTTCTATATTTCAGTCCATTTTACGTTTGATAATAGCGCTATAATATGCTGCACTTTCTTTTATATTTTTGTTTAGTTTAAACTAAATCATATCACCTGGAGACGTACCGTACGCGTACGGTGCGTTTCCAGAGGTCAATTTTACCACGTACGTGCAAGCTCTGGAATGAACTCCCTGCCTCGGTGTTCCCCGAACGCTATGACATGGCCTTCTTCAAACGAGGCTTAAAAAGAGTATTCTTCTCACAGTAGGCAGCGGCGTCGCTGTGCCCCTGGCATTACCAAGTCCATGAGCGACGGTGACCGCTTACCATCAGGCGGGCCGTCTGCTCGTCTGCCTGCTAGGATAATTAAAAAAAAAATCATCTTCATCTGGTCATGTTCATGTATCGCATTGCTGGGCACGGGTTTTTCTATAACTGTGTTGGTTTGCGCCCTAGTTCACGATGTTTTCCCACCCCATTGAAATAATTGATCATTCCTTATAAATACTCACATCTTACTATCCTATATTAATATTTTAAATTCCTGTATATAACTATCTTGTACTATTCAGTACGGAAATAAATACACCAAGGAAAGAAAACACGAATTACTCCTTTCTAGCTGAACCCGCATCAAAGACGGATGCCTTTTAGTGTTTCAATAGTTTATTAGATTACGAACCGCGCGGGAGGCAGACCTTAAGTATTTAGCTGCTAATTGACACATGCCCCTTTCTTCAGTAATTCCATTTGACAGAGGGCTTCCATTTCGTATTATAATTACTTTTAATAGCAATTTCCACCGCTGTTTCGTGATTGTAATCGTGATTCGTAATGGGTTAGATAGAGCTTCACTACATAGTATAAAACAAAGTCGCTTTCTCTGTCCCTATGTCCCTTTGTATGCTTAAATCTTTGAAACTACGCAACGGATTTTGATGCGGTTTTTTTTAATAGATAGCGTGATTAAAGAGGAAGGTTTATATGTATGATAACATCCATTAAATATCAGCATTGCACCCGTGCGGAGCCGGGGCGGGTCGCTAGTTACTAATATAATACATTAATATATTTCTTTTCGTTTTCAATACAAACCATGTGCATTGGAAATATGCCCGAAAAACGGCAATAGGCTCGCCCCCTATTACGTGGGACTCATACATACCTGGCAAATTGTGGGTGCAGAAATGCATCTCTGCCTACCCCTTCGGGGAATATAGGCGTGAGGTATGTTTTGTTCCATGTGCATTAATGATGTACTACCGATGATTGAATGGAAAACGTCATTTTTTGTCTGGATTAAATTTAACGCTAATGTGTTTATGATTAACGTAGCTAGTCTCTGCCTTAGTTACCGAACACGGTCTGAATACATCCTGAATATCTTCTTCAAATTTTAGGTAATGCGGTAATAGGTGGCGAAGGTTTGATTTTTTTTCTGTTTCTCGAGGACAATTCAATAACGGAAATTTATCCTAGGTCATCTCGATCGCACGCCGCAATACTAACAAAATACGTAGAAATTTCAATGATCCTCATCGATTGAAAAAAGACAAAAAATACCCGCTTGTTTGAACCCAAAATGGCTGAAGCGACTTTGTACTAATTCCAAAAATATACGCTTCAGACAACTCAAATCCCGGGCCGCTGGGCCTCCAGAGGAAACCTTTGATATTCCATCGCCCAAAACCTTCGAAGGAAATCTTGTTGTGTGAAGATTCCTGAAAATTGGAAAAAGAAAAATGATGCCGGAAAATAAATGAGAAACGACGCCTTATCCATCCTGTTTGAATGTAATCAATGAAAGATCCACACTTATGGAGCACAATGGAATTCCTGTTACTACCAACAAAAGAATCTTTAGCGATGTATTGTATATTTTAATTTAATTTCGTACTGTTTATTTCAGCCTAAAGTGTAAATATTTGTCAATGTAAATTAAGTTTTTTTTTTTTTTACAGGTAAGGCTTTGCTCATAAGATTGGATATTGGTAAGCGAAATTGTTATGGATCACATAAATAATTGTCTCGGTGCGGGTATCGAAGCCGTAACTAGTTTCGCAGGCTGATATCACCTTGCCACGGGGCTATCAAAATTAAGGTCAGATAACTTTTGTCAAAATACAATTGAGTCTAGTGCTTAGTCACAAGAGTACAATTCAAATTATACAGGTTGTATTCTGACCGTAATTATAAACTGGCAGGTAATAGCTTGGGTGATTACAAACCAATTGACTTAAAAAAAAACGAAAATGTGGATGTGGTTATCAGGAAAACGTCGATTGTTTTTTTTATGAATTTTCTAGATGCCTATGGGCTCCTAATTACCGTAACTATTACCTGCTTTAGTTTTCGATCACGGTCTGAATACACCTGTATATATATACAGGGTGTATTTAGACCGTGATCGAAAACTGAGGCAGGTAATAGCGGTAGTGATTACAAACCCCCTGGCAATATTAAAAATCCCGATTAAAAATAAAAATGTTGACGTTTTCCACACAACCATCGATGTTAAAAGTATGTAGTTTGTATGGAAAACCTCAAAATTTTTATTTGAAATCGGGATTTTTAATATCGCCCCTGGGTTTGTGATCACCCTTGCTACTCCCTGCTTCAGTTTTCGATCACGGTCTAAATACACCCTGTATATATAGTAAGCAGGAGAGATATTTGCTATTCTTAATAAGGAACCGTCACGCCTCTTCTTAGTCCCTTTTCATTAGAACAAAACGGTACGCTTTCGAGACAATTGTGCCGAAATGTGGGAGTCAAAGCTGAATGGAACATTCGTAATCCTGTTGGAATTACAATGGCATCATTTAATAAACATATTGTAGAGATAAATACAATTAATTTAATCAATTATGGTTGTGGTAGAGTATAGTTTTATCCAGTAGTCATTGGGGTGGCCTATGTCCAGCAGTGGACTAGAATTAGCTGACAATGATGATGATGATGATGATGATAAGAGTTTTATGGTCTATTATAGACGTTCTTAAGTCACTAGTCATCATTTTCTGCCTTTTTGGAAAGGGACTTAGAGCTTTTTAGTTGCGCGGCAGATCATGAGTAAATATAGCGACCAATAGCGATAACACCGCCGATTGTTCAGAGTATATAAGTTGTCTTTATATATTTGTTTTTATGTTTAAATGTTTAACAATTAAGTGGTTTTTATCTTATCTTATAGTAAAATTAAGATTTATAAAAACCTCCAATTTTATAAAGACGCCGTATTGTGCGGTTTTTAACTTTATTTATTTAACGCCCCCATGCAACCTCTACAGACTTTCGTTGTCTATGTCTAGAGCTATTTGCCGAGACATGTTAAGGCACTTAAGACAGTTTGCAGCTGCAACAGACTTTCGTGTGACGGCGTCTTAAGATTTCAAAATGGGTTTAACTCTGTTCGCTGTGAACACATCGTGCCTACAAATGTTTATTACTCTTTATTCCACATATAGATACCACACGGTCATTACATCAAAGTGTACGAAAATAGGTCGCCAATTAAAGGGTAAACTACTTATGTAGCTTTATGTAAACTTGTTCTATGAGACTTTAAAATTTAAAATTATTTTTATAGGGTCCATTAGAATTTTCTCAGTTACACAGAGTTGGCTATTGTGCACGAAAAATAGCAATAGACTCGTCACCTATTACTCACTCAAAGGACGAAAAATAACTAATGAAATTGGTCGCAAAAATGCACCTCTGCCTACACCTTCGGGGAATAAAGGCATGAAGTTATGTATTTAAAAGTACGCCATCACTTTTCCGTAGTATTAAAAGGCGAATGAGCTTAAAACTCAGTAAGGGCTTTCAACGCAACCTACACATACTAAGCATACCTTTAAACTTCCAACTTGAGCTCTGAATAAATAACGAAGCTACTTGAAACTCAGTCTTAAGTCTGGGCTTAATCTAGAATGCAGCATGAGGCGTCGATAGGCGTATGAGTGACTTAAAATATTTAATGACGTAAGAATTTCGAAGGGTGTACTCATGGTAAAAAAGCATCCTGTTTTTGTTCTTTCCGAAAATGTTGTTTGTTTCATCCAAAGTATTAAACAATGACTTTTTAAGTTTTTTTTAAGTATCATAAAAATTTCAAAGGTTATAAATTTTGACACACCTTTTTTTCGTGAAATATTTTAAAACTACGCAACGGACAATATCCTTTTGAAGAAATATTTTAACCGACCCGAGAATTAAACGTGGATCACCAGGACGGTTGGCGCTTACTTGGGGAGGATTTTCTTCAGCAGATGACGATGGGCAGAAAATATGTTTGTTTATAATATTATCACCATCATCATCATTTTCAACCCATTTACATTATACATACTTGCTACTGCTATGTAGGGACCTCGTCTACCATTGAGAGGGTTTACATTTAGTTCACCACCGCGCCTGATCAGCATGGTAGTCGAAGACCTAAACCTTATAATATTATACGAAGTAAAAATTAGCTTCAAGTCCGTAATCAGATTACTAGAACCTGTTCAATTGTTAAAAGATTTCATTAATATTACAATACACATTCAAAATCAATATTATCTCGTATAATCTCATTTGGCCAATATCTCTAATTCGTACGTCCATTTACCATGGACCTCCAGCGAAGTACTATCCAATACAAGATTCAGCTGATTTTCAAAGGAATTATTTAACAGGGAGCTCTATCTAAGATGGTCGTGTGGCTTACGTTGAGTTATAAAGATACACATGGCTTTAGCGATCGGAAAATGTTGTGTTGTGTGTTGTAAATTTAATTAAAAGCTAGAATATCCATACTAATATTATAAAGGCGAAAGTTACTCTGTCTGTCTGTCTGTCTGTTACTCTTTCACGCCTAAACGGCTGAACGGATTTTGATGAAATTTGGCACAGACAATCTTTAGACCCTGAGAACGGACATAGGCTATATATTACTCCGAAAAATGATAAGACTTTTTCGTTGTGGCTTGATTTGCGAAGTAAGTCGGAGAAAAAACGGTCGAACAAAATCGTTTTTTGCAAACGCTGCCTTACCCATGGGAGATATATAGTTGAGTCCTAGAGAAAAGTTCTAGAGCTTGATAATGCCTACAAAAAAGTCCGCGGTAGCATATGTCTAACTTTTAGAGTTGGTTCACTATAACCTCTTTTATGCTAACCAAATTTGTTCTAAAATGAAGCATTGTCTGTGAAGGTGTTTATATAAAGATTATATTAATCCTTATCCAAATAAATGCGTTATTCATTACAAGTATTTAATATAAAATAAATTTGTCCTTTACATCATTTGATTTCAATGAGTATCTTAGAAGATATCTTCTTCTTCTTCTTCATCAACCCATATACGCCCTCTGCTGAGCACGGGTCTCCTCTACCATTGAGAGGGTTTAGGCCATAGTCCACCACGCTGGCCTAGTGCGGGTTGGCGGACTACACACCTAAGAAATTCCTAAGAACTCTTAGGTGTGCAGGTTTCATCACGATGTTTTCCTTCACCGTTAAAGCAAGTGATAATTCAATGTGAATACACACATAACTTTCGAAAAGTCAGAGGTGTGTGCCTGGGGTTCGAACCCGCGACCGCCGAGATTCTCGACCGCGCGCCCAAACCTCGAGGCCATCACTGCTTTTAGAAGATATCGCAGTTTCAAAATAATTATCAAGCGCGCAATAATGATGCACAAGGCGCGGACTGACGCGTTACGGTTTCACGTTTAAACAATTTGGCCGATTTGTATGACTTTTGGCATGGACATAAATAGGACTCTGAGGAGTAAATAGACTAAAACTTATTTTCTTTCTGAACTCAACCCTGTAGTCTACGCGGACGGAGTCGCGGGCAAAAGCTAGTACTTCATAAATAACAAGCATGATAAGTATGAAATTAATTAAAGATACCTAAAATATTTATGTAATATATCATCATCATCATCATCATCAGCAGCCAAAGGACGTCCACTGCTGGACATAGGCCTCCCCCAGAGACTTCCTAAGCGCTGTATTGGAAGCGGCCTGCATCCAGCGGCTTCCCGCTGGATGTAATATATATTTTAGCTTAATTATTTCTTCAACTAAATTAAACTATTTCATTTTAACCCATAACTAGATAGGTTTGTTTTAATAATAAGTAACATCTTTAATACTAGTCGGACTTAACTGAGAAAGTAAAAATATTGATGGATCAAAAAAGTCTCTCGTAGCCTCTGATACCCACAATACAGGTCTTGTAACTTGTGGGGTCTTGTAATTTGTAACTGTTGGGTGTATTTATTTAGTTATTAACCTGGGCTCCTAAAACCTTTTACACTACAATTAATTGGGCGATCAAAACGATCAAGAAACTAAAGGGTATCCTTTATCAGTCTATCGGCAATCCAGACAATTCAATTAAACCTTGCAATAGTGCTGATACACTAACAGGGTGTACTCAAGTCACTTTCCCGAAGTCTGTACCCTGTTAGACTAGTTTCCTGACGTCAAAGCTTTTGGTTTTGCCAAAGTTTACAAACTCGCATCCATTTCGACGGTCCTATGAATATGATTTATGTCTAACGGGATAGCAGGCCTATTCTGGGTTAGTATTGAGAATTTTGAGGGTATACTTCAGTAGTTACTGATGAATTTTCATGTATGTCCCGAGGGTTTTGATTTAAATCTAGTGGAATAGGTGATGATAGTTTTGCGGCTTATCAGCAATATTTTAAGGGGTTGTGTTAAAAATTAAGAATGACCTAAGTATCTCAATAATTTATTTATTTATTTATACAGGGTGTATTCAGACCGTGATCGAAAACGAAGGCAAGTGACATATAAGATCATTACAAACCCCCTGGCATTAAAGAAAATCCCGACAAAAAATAAAAATTTTGACGTTTTCGATACAAACCGCATACATTTACTACCGATGGTTGTATGGAAAACGAGAAAATTTTTATCTTTTGTCGGGATTTTCTTTAACACCAGGGGCTTTGTAATCACCTTGGCTATTACCTATTTTAGTTTTCGGAAACGGTCTGAATACACCCTGTATACTCTTTATTGTACACCAAAAATATATACAAAGAAAACAACAAACAAAATTAACAACAGTAAACAAAACATTAGGTGAACAATAGGCGGCCTTATCACTATTTGTGATCTCTTCCAGACAACCTATTTTACAACAGGAATATAAAAAGACTAAAATGGTACGGGTAATTCATCTACAGATAATAAAAATGATGTACAAACGAAAAAAAAAGAAACAATACAATAAACGGAATACTTATAGAAGTAATAATAATAAAATAAAAAAAAAAGAAATAAAATAAATAGTTACACTAAAATCTGAATCAATTATTTTTGTGAATAAAATTATTACTTATTGGAGGGGTCTCACCAGTAGGTACCTACTGGCATTTATGAGATAAGTTACGTTTTTTTCTTTAGTAATCTAAAATTTCATTATTAATTTATTTATGCCACACTATTTACGATTGTGCATAATTTAAGTTGATTTAAATAAAACTGTGGCTACAAACGGGTTTAAACAGTTTCTAAACCGATTGATTTTATATTCCGAAGTTACTAACTAACCACTTCGTTATAGTTTCCAAGTTTCCTCATACCACATTAGCTTTTGACTCGCTCCTAAAATTAATACTATAAATCTCATTTAAGTAAAAATATAAATGCTATCAAACCCATTAATACATTCATCTTATGGTTGGCTGTCTTGAAAGATCGCCATGTGCGATAAGGCTGCCATTAGTACCTTCTTCTACATCGTATATTTATTTTGTATTTCTAGAATGTGTATAATAAAAAATTAAATAAATAAATTCATTAATATTCTTTTATCAGGAAAAGATCTTAAACCTAAAACCCACGGAATAAAATCGCTTACCCATTAAAACAGCGCACAAGGAAACTCTAGAATCAGTGTTCCACGTCCGCAAATGTACCCCGCTTTTTCCGGGCCAATTTAAAAACTACCCGCAACTGTTGGTCAAACTTTCAAAAATCCATTTATGCCTGAAATAGCTGGTGTTTGCTAACGCCACGGAAATTTCGGCAACTATGAACGCTATCTCTATAGTAGAGACGTACTGTTTCTGTGACGTGTGTTCTGAACTCTATGTAGAGTTCGTGTGATATAGAGTTGGTAGAGTTATGGACTCATTGGAAATATACCCGTGAAAATAAATAAAAGAAAGCTGGTAGATGAAAATACTGTTATGTTTCCATTGTTTTTTTTTCGTAGAGTGTTTAGTATCGTGATAAAATATTTTTCACAAACATTGACACAAAGAATCCCAAAAAAAATATCAGTCTATAAACGTCCCACTGCTGGGCATAGGCATCTTCTACAACTGAGAGGGTTTAAGCTTTAGTAGACCACGTTGACCTTGAGCGGGTTTACGGTTCAAAACTTTGAGGTGTGCAGGTTCCTTCCGATGTTTTCTCTCACTGTTAAAATACGTGACAATTTATGATCACTATACACAACTCGAGGTTTGGGCACGCGGTCGAGAATCTCGGCGGTCGCGGGTTCGAACCCCAGGCACACACCTCTGACTTTTCGAAGTTATGTGTGTATTCACATTGAATTATCACTTGCTTTAACGGTGAAGGAAAACATCGTGATGAAACCTGCACACCTAAGAGTTCTTAGGAATTTCTTAGGTGTGTAGTCCGCCAACCCGCACTAGGCCAGCGTGGTGGACTATGGCCTAAACCCTCTCAATGGCAGAGGAGACCCGTGCTCAGCAGTGGGCGTATATGGGTTGATGAAGAAGAAGAAGATACACAACTTCGAAAGGTTATGAGTTACCTGGGGTTTGAACACGCCACCACGGAAATTCTCGACCGCACGTCTAAACGTCAAAGCCATCACTACTTAATAAAATCTAATGGCACCAATATACTCCTTTAAGCTTCCAATAGGATCGACACTAGTACTTAAAGTAATTTATTATCAAAGCGCTCTGCCAGTTCATTAAACGAGCGTTACTTGCATCCGGATCGGATATGACCCGGTTACGTGCGGCTAGCCACAAAAATCTTTAGGTAAATATTTTGAGTATGTATTTGAAGTAGTAATAGAAGATGTTGGCATTTATGTAGACTGATGTAGAGACTGCTTTTGTTCCTCAATCCTCACGCATTTTATGTCATTGAAACTAAATTCTACGATAACACAGATGTTTATCGCGTATCAGAAAATAGTATTTAGTAATACCTATATGATTTAAACTAGTCAATGAATTTTTGAGTGTAATTTAGAAGTTAAATGGATGTATTCAAAAAATGTTTTTTCAAAACGTGACATTCCCGTCGTGGTGTTGACTAGTCATTTGCTTGCGAAAAGAGAGATCGCGGATTCGATCCCCGCATCGAGATAAATGTGTAAGCCACAAATATTGGTTTCGGGTATTTTTAAGACGAATAAGGCTCTCGTAGTTTCTGATGCCTACGACGCAAAAATTGAACATCAGTATGATGTCCGAACCATCTTTGTCACTGTTGGATGTATTTTTTTAAATGTATTTATCTGTGACCACATAAATAAGACATCTTTTGTAGATAAAGAGCTTTTTAGCTGGGCACATTACCTGGCTATCATTTCCTTTGCATTTTAAATAATTTTAAAAAATTGTAGGTTATCACTTGGAATTCAAAGTCGTGTCTACCAAAATTATGTCTTAGTTAACGACCCTCCTAAAACCCCAAGTTCAACAGTAATAAATAAAAAATATTGCGACTTAAATCACCGCAAAGCAGTCGCGATTTAAATCAAGTCCAATAAAACCACAAAAGGTCATAAATTTAACTAGAACTTGTAACTAAAACCCCATTTTACACTTAAAACGGGGCGAAATCTCACAACGTCTGATTTAAACCTCCAGGCTAATAAATTAAAATTCAAAGCGAGCCTCCAAACCAATTACTATCAAAGATACCGCCTTATCTTTACTGACTCGTTAAATCCTACGTGATCCTGTAGGTAGAGCTACGCTAACGTTAGAAAGCCTTCGACAGACAGGTCAAGATATACTGGTTGTGATATCACAATTAGGCTCACGTTTGGGGAAGCAGATTCACCTAAGAAACTTGGATGTCGGTGATATAATATGGTTGACGTATGGAGGAATTAGAATAGTATGGATGAATCTTAATTTGAATGATCATGTATATTCGAATCCCATCGATTTGGCTTTACGAAGGTACGTGTTTACTCTTAATGTACATTTTTACGACCCCGTGGCGCTGGCTAAATACCAGCTTGCGAAACGTGAGGCCACGGGTTCCATACACCGAGAAAAATGTGTGTGTGATCAACAAATATTCGTTTCGGGTCTGGGTGTTTGTGAGAGCGAAATGTCTTTCGTAGTTCACCCACGATACAGGACCTGTATACTAGTGTGCTGTCGGATCTATGTATGTGACTGTTAGGTGTAATTATTCTGAAATAATCATGCATTATATTTAGTAAAAAAATATTTTCGATAGCCGGATTACTTAAAGTGAAAGAGATACATAGAAATAACTGTTACACATGAATGAATTTTGGGACAAACACGGACGAAATCCAAAAGACGGTTATAGAATCCTTAATACCTACTAAGATGTAGGATTTCTGAGGAAACATTTTATTATATTGACTTATAATATAATATCCTTCTCAGAATAGTGAATTTGTACGCAAAATATCTTTTTTTATTAAAAAAAATATGTTAGAAGATCTATTTGGTCTCATAACCCAAAATTTCCTTATTGAAACACTTCTAACCATAGCAAATGATGCCTTAAATACTCCACTAAAAGTAAACATTTAGTTACTTAATAACTTTAAAATTCCAAAATCCTGATTTTGATCGCTTCTACAAAACAGTAGACGTATTCTTTGTACCAGAAAAGAAGTGACATATTAATCTATGCGAATAGCCTGAAAAGAGCTGATAGAGATTAGAGATGCATGTATTTCCACACTTGATTTCCACCGGCTATGTCCTACCGACACATAACCTCACTATTTTGCTACTACGATTTTTTTATTATACAATCGAATAAGACTGTTTGATCCGAGAATCGAACCTGGGATGTTCCGCAATCTTCACCGTAATTCCAAAGAGACTGACCAAAAATTCTCTGATACAAAATGTCGCAATGCAGAGGGCAGCTGTGTCGGTTTTATGATCTTTCCAAATGTCCCCTTGTTTTATTTATAACCGAATGTTTTGCAAGGCCTACACAAGCGATTTGATCGATTTGAACGGTGAGGAAAAACATCGTGGGTAAGAAGAGACCCTAGTCACTCACCTCCGACTTTACTAAGTTATATGTGTATTCAATATCAAGTAACAATGAAATATCACTTACTTTAACGATGAAACATGAAATCTGCATACCTAAAAGTTTGTAGGAATTTTTTAAGTGTGTAGTCCGCCAACCTGCACTATGCCGGCATGGTGGACTAAGGCTGTAACGCTCTCAATTATACAGTGATGGGCTGATGATGAAGCGCTGTTAAATCAAGATGTTCTCATTTCGATCCCTCGGAAATGCATAGAGGCGTTAGTGCGTATGTATGTAATGAATTAACCATAAGAAAATTTATATTAACAAAACGGAATCTGGATGTACCCGAAAATCGCCATCAATTAACTACCAACAAGGCAGCCTAATCAAGGTTTCAATCCGTAAAACATTTAATCCATATTAACAAATCTATCAAAATTCCCAACGATTGATTTACATAAGCTTACAATTTCGTGTGTATGAATACCTAATTTTCTGAAAGTGGAAAGAATTAATCCCGGATCCCGAGTAGGGTTAATCCTGGAGCTAAAAGGATATGTTAACTGGACCTTTTAAATATTTGGACACGGTTTTGTAAGCCGAAGGTCTGAAAAGGCTAAAACCCAGGTATTAAATGACAGGGCACAATCAGACATGGATAAAATGTTGACAATTTTTTTTAATACTGGTGTTATTTTATTACCAACGACCCATATGTATAAAATATACATGATATGTCTTTACCACTGCTGGGCAGAGATTAGATCTTAGTACATAACGCTGGCATAGAGAGTGTGAGAGCGGCCTAAGAAATTCCAAAGCTTTTGGTGTGCAGGTCCTTTCGTCGGTTCTATTCCCGTTTTCTTAAGAATTTCTTAGATGTGTAGTCTGCCAACTCTCCAACCCTCTTAGTTGCAGAGAAGGTCCGTGCCCAACAGTGGAACAGATATGGGGTGATAATGATGATGGAGGAAGGGTGCAGGCTGAGATAGGCATCCAGTCTTTAATATCTATATTAAACTTGGTTAAAAAATATATGTCACATTTTAAAATGCTCGTAATTAATAAGGCAATAAGTACTTCCCTGGAGTTCAAACTCGGTATCTCACAATTAACTGTGCAAGCTTACACCGCAAAGCTAACCTGGTCATTTTTTATAATCTTAGTAAGTGACAGAGGGTAGCTCCGTGGAATTTTAAAAAGGATATAAAGGAGAAGAAATTTGAGAAATATTTCAGCAATTATGTTAATCCATTTAAGCTTAATACAGCGGACTTTGTAAATGGTCCTGCTTTTTTAGCAATGAAAGAGATACTCTTATTTAACTTGTTAGAGGTGGGATAAGGATGGAAAACATAAAAAAATATATCTAAGAATAACAAAAAAAAACTATTTAAGTATTGAAGGTTGCGCTTTTAATATTACGTAATGAGTTGCAAGCGATTTGTTATTTTTCGAGTATCTGCTATTGAAATCTTTTGTTTAGAAAATTCTGACTTTGCTCGGCCTGGGAGGCAAACCTAGGAACTATTGACTCTAAAACATAAACGTGCCGTGAGATCAGGAGGCTATATAAAGTTAAACTGTAAATAATATATCATGTAATAAATAAGCTTAATTATTATTTTTATTGTAATGTGTTCTAAGTATTTATAAGTAGTTGATGTTACTTTTAGTTATGGAAGAGCGAGACCTTCTTCTTCTTCTTAAAAAAAGCAGTGATGGCCTCGAGGTTTAGGCACGCGGTCCAGAATCCCGGCGGTCGCGGGTTCGAACCCCAGGCACACACCTCTGACTTTTCGAAGTTATGTGTGTATTCAAATTGAATTATCACTTGCTTTAACGGTGAAGGAAAACATCGTGATAAAATCTGCACACCTAAGAGTTCTTAGGAATTTCTTAGGTGTGTAGTCCGCCAACCCGCACTAGGCCAGCGTGGTGGACTATGGCCTAAACCCTCTCAATGGTAGAGGAGACCCGTGCTCAGCAGTGGGCGTATATGGGTTGATGAAGAAGAAGAAGAGGAAGAGACCTTCTGGCACAAGTATTTTATACTTATTAGAAACTCTCAAACTTGATCTCACATTTGTATTCTATCTAATGAATAAACATTTTTATTATTTTATTTTATTTATGTGTATTGTTTAATAATGCTAACAATCTCAACTTGTTTTTTGTACATATAGGCATGGCTTTATCCCGAAAACACACAGATATTTGATATCCCGATAATTCTACAAACCAATCAATCAACCCCTTTGAGCTACCAAAACGTAATTTGGAAAGTTTTTTTAATTTTCCCAAACGAATCGGCGTCGGTTTGATCGTGTTGACATAAATAGGACGCTGGTTGAGACTAACTGAAATGATAACAGACATTTATACAGGGTGTATTCAGACCGTGATGGAGCCAGTTAAGAAAAAATCCTGAAAATTAATACTGATGTTCATATGGAAAACGTCACCTATCTATCTATCTATGGTGATCACTAACCCAATAGCGCCAAAAAAATGCCGACATACAATAAAAATTTTGACGTTTTCCATATGAACATCAGTATTAAATTTCAGGATTTTTTTAACGCCAATGGGTTTGTTTCCGAACTCGGTCTGAATACATCCTCTATATATATTTAAATACCTTTTTTCAAGATAGTTATTACCTTTATGTGAGATGGTTCAATAGCCCATCGGTAGTATACAGTACAAAAACGGGTCCCAAGTTCCATTCCACGGTCAGGCAAGTGTTGTTGCCAACATTAAAATGGTATAATTTTCCCTTTTGTCATGAGTGCCCAAGCCCGTCCGAGCAACATATTTCTCTAGGCATTTTCCTCTTAACCCTGAACTTGGTGGAGCAACATTATGTATTTTATTCACCTCATTATCTACTTACCGAGGGCGCGTGGAACAAAAGTATAAAAGTAAGGGTTAAGGGCCGCAAGTTACTGGCGAAAGCGATTTATGAAGTTCTGATGCTTTTGTGGCATGTTAAAGAAGGGTTGGTAAGTCGCCTATATGTATATTTACTCAATTTTAAATGTATTTCTATCCTTATGGTTCATGATTCCTCATGTGGCAAAGAACGATCCTAATATTTTTTTGGGAAGCGAACCTGGGTCTTCTAAATCGCATTGCACACAGTTGTCATCAGAAATGAATAAGGCCAATTATTATCTTTTTAAGTTACCAAACAATAAAATAATTAACTAGAAACGCCAAATTATTTACTGTTTTTCCTTTAGGAAATTCTCAGTAGAAGCTTATGTATGTGCCGTGCGTAGAAATCATCATCATTATCATCATCATCATCAACCCATATACGCCCACTGCTGAGCACGGGGTCTCCTCTACCATTGAGAAGGTTTTAGGCCATAGTCCACCACGCTGGTCTAGTGCGGGTTGGCGGACTACACACCTAAGAAATCCCAAGAAATCCCAAGTTCAATTTCCGGGTCGGGCGAATATTTAATGGGATTCTTTCATTAAAAAAAATTAATAGAAACACGGAGTCTTCTGTGTCTGTAAAGCGGTAAAAGGCTCGCCCCCTATTACGTGGGACTGATACATACCTGGCGCAATATGATCGCAGAAACGCTCTCCTGCCTACCCCTTTGGGGAATACAAGCGTGAAATGTATGTAACTATATGCTGGGTTCATTTAGCTCCAGTAATTAGCCTTATACTCAGAAACTAGACACTAATTGGCTTCGTTCATTTACTTAGTTCAAACCATTTACACGTTAGTAGCGTATCGAAATACCAAATAACTGAATTTAGTAATATAGAATATTCCTAACAATTGTAAAGCTTAATTACTAAACGGATTGTAGGGTATCTTTTGAGAATTATGAAACTAGGAAATTTTGTGATGTTCGCTTAGTTACAATAATTATATATTTAATACACAGGTACACAAAGATGTATTTCTAAACCCGTAATTCGCTAGATGTGACTATGTCTCACGTTATAGAGGTGTCCGAGTAACCACCCGCACAAGGCCTGGGAGGCGATCTAGCGCCTAAACCCTCTCAGTTGTACACTGTTTGGAAATCGAATCTGGAACCTCTAGATTGAATGGCACATATTTACTAGGCAGAGTGAATTCATTATTTGCGATTCCTATACTGAATTTTCTATTAGCAAAATGTACTATAACTTACTTTGATGTGCTTAACATTAAAAAATCTTTTAAGAGCCAATATAATGTACATTTTTGTAAAAGCTTTCCGAAGCTATAAGAAAACTTTCTCGGAAGCTTAATGCCTTAATCAACTTTAAACAAAAGATAGAGGAGTATTTTTTTCAACCTTTTTTTAACAGATGCCCGCGTTATAAAAGCTATCATCATCTGCCCATATTGACAGCGCCGTGGTGTAGTTGGCTAGACACCAGCTTGCGAAACGAGAGGTCGCGGGTTCGATCCACACACCGAGACAAATGTTTGTGTGATCCACAAATATTTGTTTCGGGCTAGTGTGTTTGTGGGTTCAGAACTATGTATGTAAATATTCGGTGTAATTTTATTATATATTCGTCCCACTGCTGAACACGGGTCTCCTCTACAATGAAGAGGGTTTAGGCCTCAGTCTTTAGTACTTATTACTAATAATTTTCAAAAGGATTTTATTAATATAAATGTAACAACTAACTCTATACTATCCTCAATTTATTAACACTCGTATTTAAACCAATAAACCCGTTGGAATCACATAAAGGTTTATTTGTTCCACCTAAAATATCCCCGAGGACGACTCCCAAGCTTATCTCGAGATAGTTGTAACAACGTAATGGAACTATTTTATTCTCCTCATTATGTGCTTACGGAGTGGCCACACGTACGGAAAGTCACACTACATCCAGCCAAGGGGATTATCGGCGCAAGTTACAAGCGGCAGCGATTTTGTTAAAAGTCAAATCATCTTTATTTAAGTGGAATTTCACACGTTCTTTTGAATCGTCAATTTTTTTAAAATTATTGGCAAACTATTATTGTCTACAGGTATTTTGTAACTTGAAATTACTTGCCTATGTATTTTGATACAATCGTCATTGAGCATTTGGTACAAGTATGTTCGCAAGTCTCAAATTCTAGTCTCAAACGTCAATCAAGTATTTTATACAGGAGCTTCAGATTCGAATTCTGGTTAAAGTTGAATTGAGTATGCACAGGATGAGAAAAGACAGGCAATAGCAGAGGCTAACAATGTTAAAAAAATCCCGGTAAAACATTTTTTTTTGGCATTTTCCACCACAACCACAAATCTTCTTCTTCTTCATCAACCCATATACGCCCACTGCTGAGTACGGGTCTCCTCTACCATTGAGAGGGTTTT
Source organism: Cephonodes hylas (assembly GCA_030295005.1). Lineage (NCBI taxonomy): Eukaryota > Metazoa > Arthropoda > Insecta > Lepidoptera > Sphingidae > Cephonodes > Cephonodes hylas. The sequence goes on from AP025383.1 coordinate 945,836, forward strand.
AGGCCATAGTCCACCACGCTGGCCTAGTGCGGGTTGGCGGACTACACACCTAAGAAATTCCTAAGAACTCTAAGGTGTGCAGGTTTCATCACGATGTTTTCCTTCACCGTTAAAGCAAGTGATAATTCAATGTGAATACACACATAACTTTGAAAAGTCAGAGGTGTGTGCCTGGGGTTCGAACCCGCGACCGGCGAGATTCTCGACCGCGTGCCCAAACCTCGAGGCCACAAATATTTAATACTTATTTGTAATCACCGAAGCTTTTGCCTTTGTTAGTTTTATATCACGATAAAAATATCTTGTATATTACGTACGGCTTGACAAATACCTAACAAACATTTGATATAGTACTTCTGCCTAACCCTCAGAAAATAGAGTATTTTAATGTAGCGGCTTCATAGCTAATGTTTCGGTACATAAACTTAAAAAATTACATTAAAACTTCAACCAAGATTGCTTGAACTTAGACTAATATAAGTTGAAGGCTAATATCCCTTAATGGTCAGAATGTTTAATGGCTGAAATTCACCGTTTTTACCGTTCGAATGCGAAAATTTTATTATAATACTTTCATAAACTTGTTATGAAAATGTGATGTGACCGTTAAACGTTTTTGCACATAAACTTGAAATAAAAATATAGGAAAGTTTCAAGAATCTTTATTTATTAAATTACAAGATCGATGGCTACAATATCGTATATTTAATATCTTCTGTTTTACAGTACTTTATCTGCCTCTATAAATAATATCACGCCTTTATTTTTGAAAAGAGTAGGCAGAGATGCAATTTCTACACCCACATTTTGCCCATTATTCCTAAATAAAAGGAGAACGAATCCATTGGCGTTTTCCAGACACATTTTCAGTCCCCGTGCTGCTATGAGAATTTTCCAATGGAAAATTAAAAAAACAATACTCGACCCAGAAATAGAACCCGAGATATCATCGCAATCGCACAGCATGGCACAAAAACCGTAAGATCACGATGAAGTTTTTTTATTTGGTTTAATTTAATTATTTTTCATTATATGTTTTTAATTTGTTAACCATTTGTTAAACTGTAACCTTTTTATTAGTTAGTTTCTTATTTAATTGTTAGATGAAAGTGTTTGATTGTAATATTTTATTCTCATTGTGTTTGTAATATTTAATTTGTAGTGTTATCGTTGTCTTAGTTTTTATTTAAGTGGAAACTGTTTATGATGTGTGTGTTTGTTGTAAAACTTAGAATATAAGAATTATTGTGTTGTGTGTTTCCCAAAAATAATAAAATAAAAATAAAAAGTCATAATTTATATTTTTACTTACCACCTACCCATTAGAAATGTCTTGAATGAATGTTCAAGAACATGGCCAGATGGGCCTAGCATGGGTTGTTAATAAGTACTTTTTTACTGTACCATACTCGTATACTGTCACATTTATTTCCTAGGCAAGACTTGCTTTAGTACAAGCCACTTGTAATCTTTTGTTCTGTCTAATGAGGACAATACACACAATGCAGTATAAAGGATAGATGTTTTACTTCGTATATCATTATGGCTATAAAATGTGGACTGACCATCACTGGCATGGGCCTTCTCTACCATTGAGAGGGTTTAGGTCTTAGTCTATCACGCTGGGCTAGTGCGAGTTAGCGGACTACACAGCTAAGAAATTGTTAAAAACTTTTGGATGTGCAGATTTCAACGCGATGTTTCCTATCACCGTTAAAACAATTGATAATCCATTGTGACCATGAACATATGAACACAATTCAAAAGTCAGAGGTGTGCTGTGATTCGGAACAGCGGTTGCCGGTATTCTCGATCGTCATTATATAAATAAATACACCCAACAGTCACATACATAGCTCTGACCCCACACTAGGTTCAAAGACCTGTGTCGTGGGTATCAGACACTACGAGAGACTTTTTCGGTCTCACAAACACCCAGACCCGAAACAAATATTTGTGGTTCACACAAACATTTGTCTCGGTGCGGGGATCGAACCCGCGGCCTCTCGTTTCGCAAGCTGGTGTCTAGCCAACTGCGCCACGGGGGCTGTCTTTATATATATTTAAATACTAGTATACATTCAGATTGTAAGAGTTAAATGGAGAGTAAAAACAAAGAGACGTTACTTGTACGTATGTATGTATGTACATAGTTTATCGGAATCATTCATTAAAATATATAGAAGCGACGCCGACTACATCTAGCAGCCTTTTGGATTATACGATGTGGGTTTAAGGCATAGAAGTCAGTGATTTTATGTACATAGCGCTGATTAAAGACTTAAGCACATCCTTTATAACAACCCACAATATATACATATATCTATTCGACAGCCCCGTGGCGCAGTTGGCTAGACACTAGCTTGCGAAACGAGAGGCCGCGGGTTTGATCCCCGCACCGAGACAAATGTTTGTGTGATCCACAAATATTTGTTCCGGGTCTGGGTGTTTGTGAGACCGCAAAGTCTCTCATAGTTTCTGATACCCACGACACAAGACTTGTATCTTACTGTGGGGTCAGGACTATGTGTGTGACTGTTGGGTGTATTTATTTATTTATCTATGTCTTATAGCTGGGCATGGGGGTCCTCTGCAATTGAGAAGGTTGGCCTTAGTTCACTAAACTGACCTATTGTAGGCCTTCACACATTTAATAAAAATTCCAAATATGCCTAATATTTAAAACCAGGCCGTCTACATTATCTACATCACACCTAATCCTAGAAGCTATTTCTATTCTAAACATCAGTCCATGTTCGTATATTATGTACTCGTGTACATCTCAATGCTAGGCATGGCCTTCTCTACAACTGAGAGGGTGTAGGCCTTAGTCCACCAGTGACCTTTAGGTGTGCAGGTTTCCTCACGATCTTTCCCTTACCGTTAAAGTACCTACGTTGTTTATGTAATACACACGTAACTTCTAAAGCCAGCCCGGGGTTAGAACTCGCGACGGCCAAGGTTCTTGACCACGCCTAAGCCTCGAGGCCTACACTTATTCAACCAAAGCGCTTGAAAAATACGCACGCCAAACCTTCGCCCCGCTGTTATCCCAAACCTTATCCCGCGCACATCAAAGGTCTGTGGGGTCATAAAAATGGGGTCCGCCGTATCCGGAGACCCCGTCGAGTGGCGCCAATAAAAACTGATAAAAACGGATATGGCGGCACGTTTCCACTCGGGTTTCGCGCGAAAGGGTTGTTATTGCGCACAATACCTACGTCTGTTTGGCTGTTTACGCCGAACTTTGGATTTTGAATGGAAAGTGGATAAAATTGTTTTAATACTCATTGACAATTTATACTAAGTTAGGATATGGACTTAATTGCGCAAGAATTTCTTAGGTGTGTAGTCTGCCAAACTGCTCTAGGCCAGCGTAGTGGACGAAGTCTTTTAAAGTTGTAGTGAAGGCCTGTTCCCAGTAGTGGCAAGTATATTGACTGAGATCAGAATAATGTAAATTATTTTTACTAGTCGAATATATTAGCTATGGCGGTTTGATGGACTTTAAATTGCTAAAAAAGTTTATTATTCTGTAACATATATTTTTATTCACGGTGATAATGCGAGAAAAATCATCTTAAATATAAAAATAAACTATATATGTGACGAATGTAAGTTATAAATTGTCTAATCGCATTTCTGTTCACTTCATATCATCTCAATAATATAACCTAGATATTTCAGCATCGAAGGTAATGTTCGCGAGCGCAAAATTCACAATCGTTTATCGGATTCACGGTCGGATAATTTCGCCGCCATTTTGGATTTATGTCCAACACCGGTTCTAACCGGTTAGATGCGGGTTAAACCGGTTTTTACCGGCTAACGACAATCTATACGTGTAGGTTGAATGTAAAATTGATGCATCATATTTTTTATTGCCACACCGCCGTAATTTAATCGCAAAAAGCGCTGGTATGCCATTTGTGACGGCCTGATTGAAATTTATGCATATTGTTTCCTGATTTCGCACCGTTTGTGCACAATTAAATTGATCGCAATGTGGCTGTTTTTGTCGCGGTTTAAACCGCCTGCCGTTTATCTGGATTTTGGTGGGATGAATTGAAATTTCACTTTTTGTGTAGGGAAATTATTTCAAGAATTTTTCGATGCTGAATCCGCGTGGACAGCTCCTTGCTTTTTATCGAGTGAAGTAAATAAATAAAACCAAGAGTATAATACCTATATATTATAGTTCTGAACCGTGTAATACAAGTCTTTTATCGCGTCTATCAGAAACTACAAGAGATGGGACAAAATCCCGAAAAATTGGTTTACCCAAAGATTTGTCTCGAGATTAAACCGATGGCTACTTCTTTCTGGGTTAAGTATTTACATTTCTGATAATTAACATTATATAACAATTAATTTGAAACTAATTGTAACTACAATACCAAATGTCATACTATTACCAATAACATTTCTTGTTAATATTACAGATTGATACGACAGATTTCAACACAGGTTCATTTCACAGCTTTGTTACTATTCTATAGAAATTCAACGTCAATTAGCATCAAAGTCAAAGTCAAAGTCAAATTTCCTTTATTCAACTAGACTTTCACAAGCACTTTTGAATCGTCAATATTTTATGCTATTTTTTAAAACTAGTGCCGCTTCGAAACGTGTTATCGCTGTGGAGAAGAAACGGCAAGAAACTCCCTCAGCAACACGATATGTCATTTTTTTTATTATTATTATTTTTTTAAATAAATTCAACTCATATTACAATATTAACTCATATTATAAAATATGTCAAAGGATATAAATTGTAGCAACACCTCCTCTGATCAGTTTATTTGCTCCCAGGGGTTAGGATCCTCAATATAATCTGAAATTTTATAATAAGCTTTTTTAAATAGCTTATCTTTAATTGATTTTTTGAATTTTTCCAAGGGAAGCTCCCTAATGCCCTTCGGGAGTTTGTTATAGAAGCGAATACATTGCCCCATAAAAGAGTTATTAATTTTTCGGAGACGAGTTACATGTTGTACAAGATGACATTTGTTCCTAGTGTTTTTATTATGTACATCACATATTTTCTTAAATGTATCAGGATTTTTTTGGACGTATAGAAGATTTTCATATATAAATTGACAGGTGACGGTAAGAATATTTATTTCCTTAAATTTTTCCCTAAGTGAAGCCCTGGGACGTAAATTATAAATAGCCCTAATGGCTCTTTTTTGCAAAACAAAAACGGTGTTAATGTCCGCAGCAGCTCCCCACAACATAATACCATAAGACATAAGGCTATGGAAATAGCTAAAATAAACCATTCTTGCCGTTTCCTCGTCTGTCAGACGTCTGATCTTTCAATCTTTACATCAAACTTGAATAACAAAGGGGTGAACAGAGAGTGTGGTGAATAGATTTCTATTGTATTAAATCCGATATTGATATTTGGTGTAATGATGTAAGAGGATGAACTTTGAATGAACATAGTATGTTATTAGAATATATTAGGCTTTTCAAAGTATTAAGTCCAGTTCATTATCAGCGATATATGTACGTCTATATACGTCCTACAATCAGAAAGGTTCAGGTCTTAGACCACCATGCTGGCCTAGTATTAGAAATTCCAAAGATTTTTTTAACTTTGTGGGATTTTCACGATGTTTTAGTTAAAGCAAGTATTATTTCATTGCGAATACACACATAACTTGGAAAGGCAGAAGTGTGTGCAGAATTTGAACCCGCGATCACCAAGAATCTCAACCGCCTAAACCTTCATTGCTTCACACATTAAAGTTTATAAATAAACAAAAACTATAGTTTCTTGTCCGAAACAAGACGTAAAAGCGAATATTACTGCAATAAACTAGTTGCAACGCTACAACCTCTTTATTCGTCGTAAACACAGTTTCAAAGGATTCTCGAAGCAGAAACGACGACAACGCCCTCTATAAAAACATCCAGATTGAAACAAACAAAGGTATCGGAATGGACGGCCGTAATTCAAAAGTAACTGCGGGTCGGACGCCGAAATGCATTCGCTAAATTAACTTATTCGATCCGTAAATACATTTCGGATAAGTTATTGCTGCTGCAGTTTCGATATTCTTTCGTGGAGATTTCAGTTTGTGTTTCTTTAGTGTTTATCACAATTTGGATCAGTTTTGGATAGTAAATAAATACCAAACAGTCACATACTTAATTCTGACGCCACACTAAGATATGAGTCCTGTATCAGAAACTACGAGAGATTTTTTAGTCTCACAAACACCCAGATCCGAAATAAATATTTGTGGATCGCACAAACATTTGTCTCGGTGCGGAAATCGAACCAACGACTTTTCGTTTCACAAGCTGGTGTCTTACTAAGTGCGCCACGAGGCTGCCTGTAAAATATAGAAATATGTTTCACTAGACATGCCACTAGAAGTGGGTACTGTGTAGTCCGGCAACCCGCATTTGGCCAGCGTGGTGGACTAAAGCGAAGACTAAAACCTCAGTTGTAGAAGAGGCCCGTGCCCACCAGTGGGATGTATGTGGGTTGATGATGATATGTCGCTACATGTATAAGCAATTCGAACATAAACTCCAATTTAAGTTTACCACACATCCTGTATTGTAACTTATACACTCCAGGATCAACAGCAGCTAGAATTGGCGCCGCGATCTGAAGCTCAGCGAATTTAATGTATTTCCTATTAATAGTTTCAAATGATTACCTTTCCGCAAGACTCATTACATACAACATATAGACAAGAACGCGCAATACACATCAAAGTATGACAACAAATTAATATAGCGACGGAAACTTCGCCATTGAAACTGTAATTTCGGCAAATTGGTATTTGTTTGTTAAACGGAGCTGAAAGTTGTGGTAGGGATGTAGGTTATGAGAGGAGAGCGGGATATATCTTGATAATAAACTTCCATAGAAACCCAAAAGCGTTAGACGTTAATTGAGTAATAGTTTATAATTGTGGGGTCTGGATATGATCATTTATGTCAAATTGCTTTTGTTAAATAAAGATTTAAAGCTTAGATTCTTTTTCGGAATTTTTCAAGCTGGTCTTTGGACTTTTATGGAAATCTACCATCTATCATTATTTTTATACCCGTCTGGAGGTGTAGATATAAATAAGTGAATACAGCCAACAGTGACAAACATCATGGATACCAGAAACTCCACGAGTAATTTCGATTTAAATAAATACACCCAACAGATCTAAATACATATTTCCTGACCCACGATAAAAAAACAAGTCTTGAGTCATAGGTATCAAAAACTACGAGACTTTTCAGACCCAAAAATATTAGTGGATTAGACAAACAGTCTAATTATTGTCAGTTTGACTCGAAGCAGGGATCGAACCTATGGCCTTGTAAATGAAATAGCCCAAAAACAATTAACGCTAATGCGCGAAGAAGCCTTATAAAACCTTCTTTAACACACCTCTCACAATTTAAGCCACACAAACATCGTCTCAAGCAGAAATTGAATTTAAGATACACTCCACGCCACGGGGATGTTTTAAAATTCTAGGTATCCTGTTAGCTTATCCCTACACGGGTAATGTCTGACTTTTATCCTACACTCGTCATTGAAAGCAGATTATGCTAAAATGCGCGCTCTTCCTTGAATAAAATACATCATACTCTAGAGTTCCGTTTCTTATTGGCTTAGCATAAGCGAGAACCTATGTTTGAAATTCTATGTGAAAAGATTAGGATTATGGGTGACATAGTGGCTCCAAGCAGACGTCTGACTTTTCGAAGATATGAGTGTACAATGAATTATCACTTGCTTTAACGGTGGAGGAAAAAAATCGTGATAAAACCTGCATACTAGTTCTTAGTAATTTCTTACGTGTGGAGTCCGGCAACCCACACTTGGTCAGCGTGGTGGAATAAGGCTTTAAATACTCTCAATAGTAAAGGAGGCCCGTGCCCAGCAGTGGGATATATAGGGCTGATTATGTTGACCTATTACTGGAATGCTATGTTGCAATACAAAACCCAATTTTATCTCAGAGCATTGCAAGCAAGCCGACATAAAAACAGCGACTAAAAACAATTCTATTCCCGCACCTGATGCAATGAACCAATTACCAAACATCCGATTGGAGGACACCCAAATGAAACATAGTGCAGGACAAATGGAATAACTGGAGCCATTCCAAGCATAAGCCTTTTAACTTTCATTGTGGAGAAACAAATAGGTTTTAAGTTCAAAACGAGCGCAGACTGAAAATATCCGTGTTTTTAATTATTCACGTATTTTTATTTAAAAAAAATGGCTTGAAATCACATATACATGTGATTTGATTACTTTATTTTATTTATTTATTGTATGTTTAAATGATAGACACATTTTATATTATTTTATTATTTATATTGATAGGCAGATTTTTTTATTGTTGCACAATTTTGTTTCTATTATTTCATTCGTTTTTATGAAGTTTATTAATTAGACAAAAAAATCCTAAAAGTAACAGATTTACATATTGATTAATTCACTCAACTCAACTCAACTCAATTCACATGTACAAAAAAATAAACAACTTGGGTAAGACACATAAATACTAAACAAAACCATAGTGACAAGTCTAGAATCTAGATCAAATGGCCCTTCTGACCAAGGAGATCTTGTTGTCAATTACTGTCAGCCCGAGGTAGTTACGGCTAATTGCGTGTACCAATTACTAGAATTGATTGTTTGCTCTACAGATCTATGTGCCAGTACTATTTATCACTTGGGCTGACATTAAATAAAACTGAATGACTTGGACAATTTAATACTAGTTAAATAAAAATAGGAAATGAGGTTTTAATAATAAAAAAACCTTTCTCAATGGTAGAGCTCTGTGCCCAGCAGTCAGACGTATATGGTAAGATGATGATGACTAGGTTTTAATTGTGCGAATAAGAAAAATAATAATTATTATCAGCCCATATACGTCCCACTGCTGGGCACGGGCCTCCTCTACCATTGAGAGGGTTTGGGCATAGTCCACCACGCTGGCCTTGTGCGGGTTGGCGGACTACACACTTAAGAAATTCCTAAGAACTTTTAAGTGTGCAGGTTTCATCACGATGTTTTCCTTCACTGTTGGGATAAATAAGGGCTAATAAATAGAGAAATGTAGTATATACACAAAATTAAAGTCGAATGATTAACTAATAAAAAATAAAACAAATGTATCTAGTATATTTAAAGTATTCAGCTTTATTTATCAATAAAATTTCATATTTTTCGCAAATAATAATTTTCACAAAACTCGAAATAAATAACATCTGTATAAATTACATTACGGAGAAATCCAGTTTCCTGGTTATTCTGTGAATTCATTATTTGAACAAGAAATACAGTCTCATAACAATATTGCTAAAAACTTTATTATTTTTTTAATTATATTATTTCTGTGATTCATAATACAATTTTTAGCCGTTTTTTACTACATCTGGGCACCTGTATGAGTGACAATTGAGAAGGATTAGGCCTTCGTCCTGTTAAATCGAATAGGACATTATCTAATGAAAAGTACTTTGCATTCTAATCCATTTTGGAACCACTCAAATCTATGAATTTATTCATATCTTCGGTTTCATAAATTCTTGTCGTTTCATATTCAATTTTATTTTCAAATTTCTTATACATACAAAATTAAATGAGCTTAATTAGTAATTTAGTACCCATTTTTTGTATGTCTGGACTAGGAATGAATCGGGACCACTATCTCGCATAATAAATTGACACTTACCGCAAGGCCACGATATTAATATACAATTTAACTGGTTAAAAGCGATAGTGAAAACGCTTTGTATTTGTATATTAATTATCTATATTATATTACAAATCACATAGGTTTAACTTGAACACATTATGTATAAAACATATATTAACCACGAGAGACTTTCCGTTTTTAAAACACCCATTAACACTTAGAAAAAACGATTAAGATAAATCTTAGTTGAAATAATTACTGACAAGCGAAATAATTTTTCTAAATATCTTATTACTATTATACAAACTAGACTATTACAAATTATCATCATCAACTCAGACTAGATATAGTAATACTTTCATAATATTATCCGAACTGCAGTGAAGACGATATTCGCAGAAACTCCGGTGTCAAGTGAAAGGCAAGTCAAAGGAGACATTAGTGCCCTCTACGTCAAGTTGACGAGATTAACCCTCTATATCTGAGAGCTGTCTGAACACTGAGTGGAATTGCTAGACTTTAGTGGGATTTTTCCATCATTCACCAGTCAAATTTATTTTTTCTATAGAGTTATACTTTTAAGAGGTAGGCATGCGTGGACTTATGTTATAGTATTTTAATTGTAAATTTGACATAGCTTTTTTAATTTTTCCTTTGTACGTCCCAAATAAATTTTGTTATATTATAGCTTGTGTGTGAAAAAGCAGTGATGGCCTCGAGGTTTGGGCGCGCGGTCGAGAATCTCGGCGATCGCGGGTTCGAACCCCAGGCACACACCTCTGACTTTTCGAAGTCATGTGTGTATTCACATTGAATTATCACTTGCTTTAACGGTGAAGGAAAACATCGTGATGAAACCTGCACACTTAAAAGTTCTTAGGAATTTCTTAGGTGTGTAGTCCGCCAACCCGCACTAGGCCAGCGTGGCGGACTATAGCCTAAACCCTCTCAATGGTAGAGGAGACCCGTGCTCAGCAGTGGGCGTATATGGGTTGATGATGAAGATAGCTTGTGAGGGGTACTAGAAATAATTGTGGAAAATGTTACCTATTTCAGTATCCAGAAAAATCTATATTACTTATAATGGACATTTTTGGATAAGATCTTTTGAGACTCAAAATTTAGTAAAAATTAGCGTGGGTCAGGAATCGAACCTGAGACACACAGTACGTACCTATAAACCCCTAGTAGAACAAGGCATTCAAATATTCACACACAATAAAAAGATACGAGCATTGTCCTTACACCCCCATTTGTTATAGTGCCTATTATCATTCCATTTATGGGATTAACAGATCGTAGCGCGCTACTACGTCGTAGCATTCAATAACCATTTGTCAGCTACGCATGTAGCATGATAATGCTAATAGCCGTAGCATAATACAACTATTTGTTTCTATTCGTAGCGTCGCTAATGTTCACGAATTGGCTACAAAAACTGTATGATGTGCTACAAATTAGGGCAATTAGTTATGGGGTATTTTGTTGTGGTTTTTATAGATTTTGTATAGGTTATTTTTGTATTTGTAAGAATAATGAATATGAGTAGTACACAAAAGGTAACAACTGTTATTTAATGATAATGTACATTACTCTTCGCCAGTCAATCTTCTAGTTTGTCTAACTTAGCTGAAGATGGCCCGGAATCAAAAAAATCTTTAATAAGTTATTAAATAAGCTTCGTCATAGATATAATTACTTATGGTTTTTTATTTGGCGTGTAAATGTATAATAATAGACATATTTCGCTTGAAATATAACATTTTCATCTTAAGAAATACCTTAAAAAAAATCAGTTCTATTACAAACCTTGGTCTACGTCATAAAAATGCTTTGTTTTACCAAATTTTTCATATCCATCCATTAGGTTTGGACCTAAATGCTTGCGATAGACATGACTGACTGTATAAGGGTTCTATATCCTTTTATAGTACGGGACCCTAAAAAACACCAACAGATTTTCACAATTAAGCTGTGACAACAAAAATATGCTCAGCTAAGCTTTACAATGCAAACGAGCTTTGAAAGCTCAGGTTATGTTACAGTAATCCCTAACTTTTACATTCGGAATAGCATTAAGTTACTGCACGAGTATTTCCGACGAGCATTTAAGCTACACGCAGATTAATACGAGTAACTTAATTCTACATTTGCGTATAAAAATCTTGCGTAGGCGTGTGGTAGAGTCGCTTAGTAATTTAAAAGTGCTTAAAACTTTTATGAGGTAGTAGTTAAGGCGTTGAGGTTTAGCGGTTGAAATTCTCGACAGTCGAGGGTTCAAACCCTGAGTTTTTAAAGATATATGTAATGACAAAAGCAGTGATGGCCTCGAGGTTTAGGCGCACGGTCGAGAATCTCGACGGTCGCGGGTTCAAACCCCAGGCACATACCTCTGACTTTTCGAAAGTTATGTGTGTATTCAAATTGAATTATCACTTGCTTTAACGGTGAAGGAAAACATCGTGATAAAACCTGCACACCTAAAAGTTCTTAGGAATTTCTTAGGTGTGTAGTCCGCCAACCCGCACTAGGCCAGCGTGGTGGACTATGGCCTAAAACCCTCTCAATGGTAGAGGAGACCCGTGCTCAGCAGTGGGCGAATATGGATTGATAAAGAAGAAGAAAGAAGATGTATTGACAATGAATTGTCAATTAATTTTAGGTTGAAGTAAAAGATCGTTATGTAATCTGCTCTCCTAAAAGTTTGTAGGTTTTCATTAGTTGAGAGACTCTTACAATATTATCATCAGACCGTAGTCCTACTGCTGGGCACGGGCTTTCTTTATAACTAAGAGGTTTTAGGCCTTAGTCCACCACGCTGGCCTCGTGCGGGTTGGGGGACTACACATCTAAGAAATTCCTAAAGGCTTTTATGTTTTCCTTCAATGTGAAGCAAGTGATAATTCACTTTAATTACATACAACTCTACCAAACTCTAGAAAAAACGTAGAGAAGAGCTCGCAATTAGTGATAAGACTGCCTATTTTTCACTTCTTATGCATATGATAATTATTCTTTTTCTCTTCACATATATTTTTCTTTATATGTTGTACAATAAAGTATATAAATAAAATAAATAGAGACTCCATATGAGGGCGACCGTAACAAAATTTCGCTCAGCCGCAGCAACTCCCAGTAATTAACTTTGTTACACTCAGTTACTTTTATCTGTTACGGCTGAAGTAGAACAAAGTTGACGGTTCCGGGGAAAGATCACACTTCAACGCTTGATAATATGAACTGTGTTGACAATTTAACAACAAATTGTTGGAAGTTAGAAATATATGAAATCCCTGAACCGTACTACACATATTTACATACTATCTATGTACTTAATATGGAGCAGCTGAATAAGATTAGAAGGGTAATAGCCAGTATTTTGTAAGGGGGCGAGAGTCGTCCCTTGTCTGTCACCTGTTCATTCTACTACGATCAAACGACCAAAGATGAATATTTCAAACAAAAATGAAGGGCTATTGGTTGTAACACATATCCAAGTATAAGGTTTGATAGTACACGCTACAAACATATAATATGACAGTGTGATCGTAGATTCGGCACGCTCCGTATGCCTATATTTGCTTTTTATTCTTATTCAACAGTTCTGTGGTAAATACTGTATTACTACTATACTCATACTAATATAATGCAAAAGTTACTCTGTTTTTTATGTTTTCACATCAAAACTACTGGACCGTTTTGAATGATTGTCCTTATGGGAATAGGTGGGACTTTAAGAAATATTATAGGATACTCTTAACTTAGTAAAATGAACAGCGAGTCAAGTATCACAAACACTCCGATCCGAAACAAATATATTTCGAACAAACAAACATTTATCGCAATGCGGGATCGAACCCGCGGCCACTGGTTTCGCAAGCTGGTGTCTATCCACCTGCACCACGAGGCTATCAACTGTTATAACAAGAACCAATATATCTTGTCGATACGGCAAAAACAACAAATAAAACTTCCAAAACCCAAATAAAAAGATTCCCGTGCCCATAAAACCATCCCACAGGTAACATTTAATACATTTTTGGCCCGAAATCTTATTAAATGATAACAGCGTTTGTCGACATATTTGGCCCGTTTTCAAGAATGAAATTTCGCGCAAGATAAGGACTGGGATAATTACAAGTTTTCAGGGACGGAATTGGGCGTTTAAAACGTGGGTTGTGTAATTAAGGGGCCCCATTTAAAGTGAATTACCCTTTGAGTCGTTTAAGTAAACCGCTTATTATAATAAATAGGGAGTGGTGCTGTTTCGAATTACTTTATTGGAATGTTGTAGGTGTAATGTGTAGTGTAGATGTGTAGTGGAAGCTTTTAAAGGAATATTGTGAATGGGAAAGTAAATTTCTCTTTTACGTTTTCACATGAACAGATTTGAAGTTTGTGAGTTTAATGTAGATTTTTTAATTCCTCACAATGGTACGTTCCATCTAACGGTTGCCTGGAAGAAATCGCTGACAGCGATAAGGCCGCCTATTGTGACTAGAGGTATCGATCCCGGGATCCCGCAGCCCGAGATCCCAGGATCCCGGTCATATTTTAGTCCCGAAAATCCCGGGATTAATTTCAATAAATCCCGGGATTTTCACTTTTTATTACTAATACAATCCCGGTACTATTCCGGGATCCCGGGGTTATTTGTTTATATATATATACTCAGCCTATTGCCGTCCACTGCTGAACGTAGGCCTCCCCAAGTAAGCGCCAACCATCCGGTCCAACCAATTTATGTTATTTGTTTATAATCCCGAAATCCCGGGATTACAAAAATCGACCGGGATCGAATCCCCTAATTGTGACACTTCGTGATTTAGAATTATGTACTTGTACCAATGATTTTTTATTGTAATGCACAAAAAAGAATCAAAATAAATAAATAAATGCTACAATCATCATCAGCCCATATATGACTACGTACGTCCCACTTCTGGGCACGGTCTTTCTCTACAATTAACAGGACTTAGGCCTAGGTTTAGAGTTCAGGTTCATGCTACATTATAACTACAACAAAATTGAAAGATTGTTAAAAAAAAAGAAAATTAAAAAGAAATTTTGGTAACAGTCCGAAACCTAGAAATGCTACTAAAAAACTTAAAATAGAAATACGCTTGTACCTACCCTTTCCGAAATACAAAAGCATGTTACCACCCCCAACTAAAACCCCGCCTCCGCCCCTGGACCGAGTTAAAACCGAGGTCCGATGTTTTCAGGCGCAATGCGAGTTCTTCCGCAGTCCCTACTTTGTCCTAGTTAACGTGCTTCCAAAATATCTCGTGTGGACACTACATAATTATCCTTTTTGTTTCAGGTACGTTGTGGACTCTGTAAGTACAGGATTTTCAGTACTTTAATTACTGTCTCTGTCGTGAAATATTCTTTGAAGAAGGGTTTAGAAATCCGACACTATGTAATTAAATAATTTGAGGTATACCTATCGCATCTGTTTTGTTCATTCTTTTAGATGTGATATTAAATGAAATACTATGGATGTTATGTATTTATAACATCAGAATTTGTTGAAAATTAATTAGTCAATATTTTAAACACTGCCTTGTGGTTTAACGGCACAAGTAAGTGCTATGCGATCTAGAGGCATATGTAACCGTCCTACGTAATAGTAATGTTATTAATAATTTCCTTTTGTAAAACGCAATAACACTTTTCTCCACTCAAGAATCGAACCAAGGAGCTCTAGATCGCGTTCACATACTTTTGCAGCATATATTTATACAAATACGTAATCTTTACTAAGGGAAATATTTAGTATTCCATTTTCTCCTATCTTCAGTAGCTTATTCCACCTGTTTATAATTTAAAAACATCCGTAAATTTTAAATATGACACGTACAAATAATTCCAAACACCAAATTGTCAATATAATTGTACCAAAACACTACGAACTAAACAAACAGTGCTAATTAATTGTACAGGGATTATCATTTAAAACGTATGTTTGAGTGGGGTGGGGTCGTGTGCGCGCGTCACGTGGTGTTGATAAACATCGGCACGAGCGGCCGCGAGCGCGGGCTAATGAGTGTAACGTTGTTATGTAAGGTGGGGTGCGATTTGGGGAGTAAATTTATCAGATTTTTCGTAAAGCGATAATAGCCATTTGTACTTGCATTCCATTTTTGTAACTTTTTTATTATTATTTAAGAAGATTTTTTGTGCACCACATTTACAGGAAATAAATATGAAATAATGCTAGGTTATATTTCTTTTTTCTTATGTTTAAATTTTGGGTACAGAAGTACTCTGCCTACCCTTTCGAAGAATAGAGGCGTGTGTGGCTAAGAATGTATGATGAAAATTTATATAGTTTATAATAATATGCTATATATTTTTATCTGATACGAAGCTACTCAGCTGTAAATGGCTAGATTTATTACGAAAACGAAATAGCTTGAAAATATTCCGAAGAGTTGAAAGTCGAAGTTCAACTCCACAGCAATCTGCATTGAAATCACATTTAAAAAATCCTTAGATATGGCATTGAGTTAAAAGAAAGACGGAAAAGTTATTCAAAGACATGTTTACTTTACTGTTGCAATAGTAAAATTGAATCTAGTGATATTTTATGACGGTTGAAAAATTATACTAAGACTTAAAAGTCAATTATTATTGTTAATAAATATATTCTCTACAGTTGGACACGGGCCTTATTTACCAATGAGAGGGATTAGACCTAATTCCATCACCTTGACTTAGCTCATATTATCACGCATTGCTTGTGCAAGGATGCATCATTTAGGAGCTCTGGAAATTCAATATTTTATTTTTAAACTTTGCACTTTTAAAGTGTACATAAATCTATTTAAAAATAACTCCAACTTCTTTAAAATAAATCCCCATAAAGTCTTGAAAGCGAAGAATAAGAATTAATTGCCTAGATATGAAGAGTGATTCCGCCGATTCTACAGAGGGCTTGTTAAAAAAATGTATTACACTCCGGGGCGATATCAAAAATTCATCACTTACCACCCCCTGATTTATTGCCCAAACTGCCAGAATTTAAAATTTAATGATGATGAATGGGCAACTTGTTGGAAAAGTACTTGGTTTCTTTGTCTTGAATAAATTAGGAAAGAAAACATTTTGAGATATAAAAATAGAATTAAATTAAAAATATTTCGTAAACATGTTTTTTAAAAAAGTTGACGATTGAGTTGAAATAATTGTGTTATTTTTAGCTATCTTATTATGATGCATTGTAGCAACATGTAAGTATATTATGTAAGCAGAATATATTTGTACGTCAGTATTAAAAATAAACCTTCAAGACTATATGTTACTATGTCAATAAAATTGTGTTTGGTTGAACTTTTTATTGTACTCGAAGAAATAAGAAACAAGACAATATTTATTGCAGACTTTTTTTTCTTCTAAGTCTTCACAAATGATTTAAAATTACATATTTAGCTCCATAATTGTCATAACAACCGCCTTTCTTTTTAGATTTCTTTGAAGACTACTCGAAGACGCGTTACCCCTATAAATACACTGACAAAAATATCGAATTCACCCCTTTTCGCCTTAGAAACGGCAAATAACAAAATCGCTTATCGCTCTCAGTGGCACCACACTGTTCTTACGCAAATAAGTCTGCGTTTTCAGCTGTAGCTCGTATTTGCATAATCAACAATTTCACCCGGACCAACTTCACTGCCTGTTTATTGTTTAAGAAAGATTTTTATCTTGTACTCTTTTAGGCGTATATTTTAATTTTTCACCAACAAACGCGGGTTTTGGGGCCCCGTTTAGCATTTAGTAGATGGGGTTAATTAAAATCCTTGCAGTCATCTTTGAGTAAAGTTCAGTGTCAATATTTAATAAAAAGTATATGTTTAGAAAACTGGTCAAGTGAGAGTCGAATTCACGCATGAAGCGACGGGTAATCATAGCAACTTATAAAACCTGCAGAAATATGGGAACCACATTTAATTATTTTTTTAGTCTATTATTTAATATTTGTTGTCACAGTAAGAACAGAAATACATCACCTGTCAATAGTTTCAACACTTCTATCACGGTTTATGATACCGCCTGGTGACGGACGGATGGGCAACAAAATGATGGTAACAAATCATCCATTTATCACGGTTCATAATACACATCTTCATGACAAACGGACAGACTGACAGCAATGTCGTACTCATAGAGCTCCGTTATACCCTTTGGTTACGGAACCCTAAAAATGACATCGTGTTGACTCCCGTGAATTCGAGTTTGTTTGGTAAAGGAGAAATATTGGCTTCATCGATCTATAAGCCCACGCCTGTCACCTCAAAGGGACAAGATAGGCATATTTCAAAACACGTGTCTGTAGAGCTTTTTGACAGGTTTTTTAGTATACCGATATAGAAGGCAAGGATATTTTGCTTGTATGTATTTTTAGTCTCTGAAAAGAGTGATAAGTTTTAAGTAGAGCAGAAACGGGTAAACATTTTTTTTAAATAATCTTAAATAATATCCTTCAGGGACATAATGTAACATAAACGTTTATTTATTTATTTCTTAAAACTAAGAGAAACAAGCATTAAGCAAGTGTACAGAAAGGAGTCTTATAAAGACTAATATCGAGACCTAACTTCATCATTAGCTATATACGTCCAGTTGTTGGGCACGAGCCTCTTCTACAACTGAGATGGTTAAGGTCTTGTCCAGGTCCAGGTCCTGGCCTAGTGCAGGTAGACCGAATACACACCAGAGAAATTCCTTAGAAATTTTAAATGTTAACGTATCCTCACGATGTTTTCTTCAGCATTAAAATAAGTGATAATTAATTGTGGATACATACAAAAAACTCAGTGGAGGCCACGTTCAGGTAAGCGCAGTGTTGGACGTCCACCCACAAGGTGGACCGACGATTTGGTAAATATCGCGGGGAGCCGCTGGATGCAGACCGCTTCCAATAGAGTGCTTTGGAAGTCTCTGGGGGAGGCCTATGTCCAGCAGTGGACGTCCTTTGGCTGACGATGATGATGATGACACACAAAACGTGGTTAAGTCAGAGGTGTGTGCCTTGGATTTAAACTTCGAGGGAATCGCTTGTCAGAAACTAAATTATCTATAATTAGACCACTAAAACAAAAAACTAGAGAAGATCAACGATCAGAATAATTCATAGAATAGATTAAAAGCTATTGAGCTATATTGAATGTATAATTTCTACTCCGAGCAGACAGACTACCGACCCCTTCTGGTTTGAACATTGATTGAATGAGACGCGTCGGTAGCCAGGTCATACCCCGGCCTAGGGGCTTTACGGCGGAATATCTAAAGCTTTAACTAACAGAGAAACTTTGGGTTAATTTTAGATTACAACGCTGAGCTAAGATAGTTCATAGATTTAACAAGGTGGATTTTATATTACAATATATCTAAAGAGTAAGTTGGCGGGCTACACACCTAAGATATTCCTAAGAACTTTTAGGTGTGCAGGTTTCGCCACGATGTTTTCCTTCGCCATTATATAAAGTGATAATTCATTGTGAATAAATAACTTCGATAAGTCAGAGGTGTGCCTGGGGTTTGCATCCACGACGCTATTGACAGCCCCGTGGCGCAGTTGGCTAGACACCAGCTTGCGAAACGAGCGGCCGCGGGTTCGATCCCCGCACCGAGACAAATGTTTGTGTGATCCACAAATATTTGTTTCGGGTCTGGGTGTTTGTGAGACCGAAAAGTCTCTCGTAGTTTCTGATACCTACGACACAAGACTCGTATCTTAGTGTGGGGTCAGGACTATGTATGTGACTGTTGGGTGTGTATTTATTATTGTCAACCGTGCGCCTAAACCTCGAGGCCATCACGCTATTACTAGCAGCCTACACCTCAACTAATCTCTTAAACTATACTCAGTGATCTACAAACAATATTATCTAATGGCTGATCACACCTGCTCAGGACGATAGCTCTTGCGGTAAAGTTTTAAACTGCATTTGAGCTAAACACATTCCCGAGAGATTATCACCTAACTTTGCAACAAGCTTGTCTGCGCTTTGAAGGTAAATGTCTCATTTCTTTCAATTTCCTTTGTAATTTCTTCCGTAGTAGAATATTTTTTAAACACATACAGGACCTCACGCCTGTATTCAAGGGGTAAAAAGAGATGCATTTTCGCAACAATTCGCCAATTTTCTGTCTTAAGTAATAAGAAGCGATCCTATTGCCATCTTCGTGCACATTTCCAGACTCCGTGCTGCTGGCAATTTCTTAACGCAAAAACCCAATAACACGATTACCGAACCAGGAATAGGACCCATGACCTGGACGTCGCAAGGCACATGATTTTACCACGTGACCATAAAACAGTCACAATGTTTTAAAATGAATTTATTGGCAATAATCAGGCCTTAAAAATTTTATCAACTGGTACTTCATAATTAAACATGTATTTGTCCATCAAAACTCCATTTGGACCTTACAACTCTTACCACCACTATCCAAAGCGTGTATTTTACCCATTCAGAATAAAATTTAAAGTATGATCGGTCCTCCTTTCTCCCAGACTTATTCGAGAGTCTAGTATAAGTACATCGCGGTTACTGTCCTTATAATCCTCCTTTGGGAATACTGTCCACGCTCCACAGGTGTACACACAATATCACTGAATCGCCAACAAAAAATACTACCCTTCAAAAAACCTCGGTTTTTAGTGTTCTGTAGTCGAAGGGTAAAACCCTATTTCTAAGACTTCGCTGTCCGTCTGTCACCAGGCTGTATCTCATAAGCTGTAATAGACAGTTGAAATTTTGGGAGGTGATGGAATTTTACTAGTGCTATAACAATAAATACTAAAAAACAGAATAAATAAATAATGTTAAGGAACTCTTCGTGGCCGACTCTGAGTCGCACTTGGCCGTTTTTTCCTATTTATTAAGATTTACCAACAATATTTATAAAAAATCAAATATAGAGTAGTAAAAAATAAATATAGACTAGTGAATGCTCATCGCGCTAAGATATTTTATGTAGTCTCGCAGCACAAGTAACTAAAGTTGCCCAGATTCAATTCCCAGGTCGGGTAAAGTGCTATTGGCTTTTTCCTTCAGAAAATTTTCAGAAGGCACGAAGTCTAGAATTGTACCTAAAAAAACGGCAATAGTCTCGCCTCCTAATGCGTGGGACTCACACATACTTGGAAAAATGAGAGTAAAAATACTACAATAAAAGGAAAAACTAAAGTAACGTAATTGAACAGTTACCTTCGTTAGCGATGAGAAAGACAGTTGTTTCAACAACAAAACAATTCCATTATCTTAAAAGATCATAGTACTCCCGTTAGCAGCGTTCCAGACCACATGTATCACAATAAATGGATTTTTTTCGCGTATCACCCGCCAACCATTATTTATTGTGAGCTATTGAGTTTCTCTGCAATATTCGACTTTTTTTAAAGCCTTTGTCATTGTACGGCTGTGGTGGGAATGACAGCGGAGAGCGGGGAGAGAGAGCGATTTTATTACTGATGTGAAAAACCTGATGTTATTTTTATTGCGTCTGTAATATAGCACTACTCGCAATGGATATGTACTAGCTTAAATATCGAAGGAAAACACCTTAAATTTCTTAGAATTTTTTTTAAGAGGGTAGTCCGCCAACCCGCAATAGACCAGCGACATGCCCAGTGGGACGTACATGGACTGATGATGGAAGCACATTCAGTGAAGCGGAAGCGCTATATTACACCTCTGACTACCCCCTAGGGATTACAAGTGAAACTGTATATAACATTATCTTCTAAAAATAAAGCCCAAATAAATCTGAACACCAGAATCAGAATTACGGAACACTTTTACCAACCTTAATACGGTTTCAACAATATAAAGAGCATACGCGCTGAAACTCGTCAATCATAATTAAGAAGATAAAACGGAAATTACGATAATACCCTGCTGAATGCATGTGGTCATATTGTAAGCGGATAGCGGATATCTTTTACGTTTTTTAACTAATGCATCACATAATAACTATTCTGACAATATAAAGCCTGTGAGTTTTATTATTGCGTTAATAAGTGAAGCAAAGTTATAGTCTCGTTTTTCAATCACTTCTTTTACTGAATTTTAAGGGGTTTTCGTAACACTTGTAGCCTTAGATAATAATTTATATTACATCTATTTTATTCCATAACCTTCAAGATACCATAAAAAATGTTATAATTAATAAAATCTTATTCGCATGCCAATCCACGGCCTAAAGTTAATGTTGTTTAGAATCTTAATCGCTGTGTGTGAGACCGCATCCTTACGGTCCAGCAAAACAAATTAGAGCTCATTTTCACCGTATATTTTTCACTTCTTTATTTCCTGCGGCACCCAGTAATATCAAAGAAGTATACACACAATTATTTATTGATAATCTTGCGCCATTTTATCGAATCGGCTTTCTAAAATCTGTGTGTACCTGCTGTGTATCATTTCTGCACCACCCAAGGTTTAACTGGTAGAGAATGGCTCACGCATTAAGTCGACCTTTACAATTTTGATATTGTATCAAGTGTAAATAAATAAATAAAATCTTTTTGTCTCAGATAAATAAACTAAATAGTCAAATACATAGTTCTGATCCCACACTATGTAGATGGACTGAAGTATCGCGGGTATCAGAAAATACGGGAGTATTTTCGGTCTCACAAACACCCAGACCCGAAACAAATATTTGTGGATCACACTAACATTTGTCTCGGTGCGGGGATCGAACCCGAGGCCTCTCGTTTCGCAAACTGGTGTCTAGCCAACTGCGCCACGGGGCTGTTGTATCATATCGTCGTATCTTTAACATATGTATAAAAATACATATTTTAATCTACAAAATTTCTTTACCAACCCCGTCTTTTTTTTCAATCAGCCTATCGCCGTCCACTGCTGAACGTAGGCCTCCCCAAGAAAGCGCCAACCATCCCGGTCTTGAGCAGCCCTCATCCATCCGTTCCCCTTCACCTTTCTCCAGTCGTCGGTCCATCGTGCTACAGGATGGTAACCCCGTCTTACAGCCCAATAATTTTAAAACTATTTTATATAACTTTATAATTTAAGCAGCGTTGAATTTACATGCTTAATATTATATAAGAGTCATGTTCTCATCCATCAAAACTACACAGATTGCTTTTAAAATATTTAAGCTACATCCAGCAGGAATGTGCAAAGCTCGAGCTTTTTAAGCTTTATCCCTATATGTAAAAGCACTTAAGCTTGAAGACGCGACGAAGGAAACCATGTGGAAAGCACTATTTTATTCTAGCATTTCTCTATACAGGATAAATAATTTGGAAATTTTTAGACAAAGTAGAGAAATCAAGATATTAGTTCATACTAAATATTGAAATTAAATTCACTTATCAATTGAATTAAGCATTTTCAAACTTTAATTATAAACACTTTTTCCGCTTTTAAATAATTCTCTTGCATACTTGAAAATTATCTGTAAGACTAAGAAAAACCGAGGGGAAATACTAGTTAATCTATTACCTAAGATTATAAGTTGCTAAATGGCCGTCATAAATAAGTACAAAAGCCGTTCTTATTACCCTAGGTAATATCAAACGAACAATGAGAAAATATTTCCATTAAAGTAATGTCTTTCTAGCTCTTTTGTTTAGGATCTAGATTATTAATGTCTGCTTACTGGCAACATTAAGTCCAAACAGCTGAGCTGTAGAAAGCTAGAATATAATGCAGAAAAATATTGGATTCATCGTCATTATCACCAGCTTTTATAAGTCCTATAGCTAGCCACGAGTCTCCTCTATAACTGAGAAGTGAGAAATTTTTGAATAGTTTCTGAAAGGAATGTGTCGGTTTTTAAAGTTTATCTTCTTCTTCTCTTCATCAACCCATATACGCCCACTGCTGAGCACGGGTCTCCTCTACCATTGAGAGGGTTTAGGCCATAGTCCACCACGCTGGCCTAGTGCGGGTTGGCGGACTACACACCTAAGAAATTCCTAAGAACTTTTAGGTGTGCAGGTTTCATCACGATGTTTTCCTTCACCATTGAAGCAAGTGATAATTCAATTTGAATACACACATAACTGCGAAAAGCTAGAGTTGCGTGCCTGGGGTTCGAACCCGCGACCGCCGAGATTCTCGACCGCGCGCCTAAACCTCGAGGCCATCACTGCTTCACTGCTACACTGAATATAATGCAGAAAAATATTGGATTCATCGTCATTATCACCAGCTTTTATAAGTCCTATAGCTAGCCACGAGCCTCCTCTATAACTGAGAAGTGAGAAATTTTTGAATAGTTTCTGAAAGGAATGTGTCGGTTTTTAAAGTTTATGAGACCGCATAATTTACGTCATACCTACAAGTTTCTTCAACATATTACAGTGAAAGATTGATTTAAGTAGTTATTTCAGTGGCCTAACACCCTCTCAATGGTAGAGGAGACCCGTGCTCAGTAGTGGGCGTATATGGGTTGATGAAGGAGGAAAGAAAGGAGTTATTTCAGTGCTAACAGTTCCTAATATTAACGGCATATCCATTAAATAATGATATTAAATAGTTTTAACGAAATTAAACGTTAAAATAAGAAAATACCATTAACTGCACTTTTATTCATTAATAACTACGAAAGAAAATTAACCATTTACAGATTTAGTTACACCCCTATTAATAAACACCGATATCCTTTAAATATTCTTCGAAAATTACAACTTTCAAAGCTGAAACCTTCAAAATTAATAACAAACTTAATACCAGTTAGAAGTAACGCTAAACCGTGCAAAGGCGTCGCGGAATGGCAGCCATAAATAATTCAAAATGGCGACGCAAGATGGCGGCGTAAACATGGCGGCGTTAATGGCGGGAAATTTATCTGACGCATTTAACAAGACTTGTGAATGTTGGGCTTTTGAATAATTTAATTGATAAGTAATTCGCTGTTGAAAACATGTGTCACTTGGTTTACAGTTAAAAAGTTTTTAAGTCATGTATTTTTTAATTTAAGTTTAAATGTTGTTAAAAGAAGACTTTATTAGGCCCGAGAATCAAACTACATCCTTCAAAAGTTTAGGAAAGCATGTTCAAAGGTTCATGTACATGACTGACAGACAGACACATTGTCTTACGATTTGAATAGTTCTAGCCTGCTTACCTACTACTCTAAGCCTTCACGACTTCAACTAGTAAAATATACTAGTAAGATGCAAGGACGTCCTAGACGACCTAAACATGTAATAGATTTATTTAAAAAAGTTAAATAATACTCGAAACCGACGCGCATGCCTGAAGAGGACACTGTCAGTTGAGGAAGCGAAATATATTTTTTTAGTTACCCTAACAGGAGACGAGACATCAGTTCTTTTTTTTTTTCATTTCTTTTTGTAGTATGTCATATTTATGTACCTTGAACAATATTTACATATAACCTAAAAAATAAGTTTATGTATCTCTGTAAAATATAAAACATTAAAGAAGATACTTAATGCATTTGAGAAAAATCATTAATTCTAATAATATACGTTTTTCACTGAATATTAACGCGACGAAACAAAGGCACGTCATATTTTACTCCGTAGATTTTGCCAAAATGCTGATTGAGTGTCTCTGAGCCATAAAGCTAAGCTTTTTATGTACTTTTTTATAGCCGGGCTTTACACTGCTGCAAAAATAGTGCGGATAAAATCATTGGGTATTATTTCACTACGTCGACTATACGGGCGTTTGAATTTTTTACAGCCTCACCCTGTATATCAGCCTCTTTTTGGGAAAAGGTCTTCGTTTTATTTTTTCATTTCCCATCGCAAACGATTGGAATATAGGTCACAAATCTAAGCAACATTGAAGATCCTAACATATGATATTCTTAATTGATGGTAGTTTTGTAACTAGAGTATTTCAGAGTCGAACAACTTGTCTTTGGCTATTTCATCAGAAACTTCTTATGAGTACCTCGGAATCTGGAAACGCAGGACAAAAACATATTTGTAAAATATCTCTGCAGAAATAACCTCTGCCTACTCTTTCGAAAATGTATATGTATGCTTGCACTAAGGACTAAGACCTATATCCTCTCAATAGTAGAGCAGGTCTGTGTCCAACAGTGTTCCTTATATGCTGGTGACTATTACACTAATAAAACGTCAGGTTTAAATCTTACGATACCCTATAAATATTTTTCACCATGTAAAATTTCCCGAGAATAAAAGACGATTCAGATCAAATTTCGTCTGCATCAGCAATAAAAATTCCACAACAATGAACTACTTATAAACGAGATCGTATGTGGACAAATAATAAATCTGAGAACAAAAGTGTGCTGTACAGCCGAGAAGGCTCATCGAGGCTTAACGACCCACTTGAGACTATTAAGAAGAGGATAGTTACAAAAAAAATGATGTTGATAAAAAGGGATATCATAATTTAAAATTGTCTGGTTGCGTAAACATTGAGATATAAAAAAGATTTTGACGATATTGTTGATTTCCAAGAAATAGTGGTATGCTAGACATTAAAAATGTTTATGTATTATATATGTTTATTTATGTATTTAGTTGTAGGTATATTTTTATAAATTTATAACTCTTAGTATGTTTTATATATATTTATAATTATAAATTTATCCTAGTTTATATGTATTTATTTTAGTAGTTTCTTTTCTTTGACTTCTTCTATACACTTTATTCTACGCTATTTATTTTTTCTCTTTTACTATCCATCCTAAGGTTGCCTCTAAAATATTGCCCAGTGCGATAAGGCCGCCTCTTGTTTTATATCTTGTTAATTAAGTATCGTTATTTTATTCAGTGTATGTGCAAGAAAGTTTTTAAAAATAGTGGTTGTGATAAAAAAAGGAGTGTAATAATTTAAAATTATCTGGTTGCGTAAATATTGCGGTGTTCTAACGATGTTGATGACGTTATCGCGTAGTTTGACGATGAAGGAAAACATCGAGAAAAATCATGGTCATCTAAATCGATGTCCTGTGAACTTTACCACTACATCTATCTGTATTTATTAGGTAAAAATCTAGAAAAAATTAAAAACCAACAAAGAAACAAAAATATATATGGTACAAGACGTCATTTACTGGTCACAAGAATATCCTAAAGAATTCCAGATTATTTTGCTGAAAGCCTGCTTCAAGCGATAACCTACTTCTAAAACATCTATCCATTTATAAACAAAAAAATGTAGAAAACTAACGTAAAAAATCCCCAATTTAAATATGCAATAGGACACATTCAAATAATTGTTTACATTTGGCAGCCGACGCACAATATGGCAGATCGCGTCTATTGTCCAAGCTTGTTATTACTCTCGTAATGGCGGCACGCACTTGTCTTGCCCATACAAACGTTACATATTTCGTATACAATAGTAGAAGACTTTTATTCACGTCTGTTTGACGTACCTTTTATAACGCACCACTGCATATTCTAGATGATCATCTTGTTATTGAATTAAAACTCGTACAAAACGCAAAAGGCAACATTTAATTAATACAATTACGAACAGGACACATAGGTAACAAAAATGAACGCATATACATAACCTCACCCCTATCTTCCCTGAAGGGGTTGGTAGAAGTGCATGTCTGCACCCACATTTCGCCTATATGTATCGGTCCCTCGCAGTTGGGGACGAGCCTATTGCCGCTTTTCGGGCACATTTCTAGGCTCCGTGCTGGTGAGAATACTCTAATGGAATATTTCAGTAATAATTAATATCAATAGACTCAAGACCTTTATATCGAGACTACAAGACAGTCAGTATAAAATTATACAGTAAACCGCTTCAAAAATTCACTTGATCGCTCTTCGATACAACTAAAACCACGTGATCAAGCATATGTATAAAAATAATCTGTTGCTGCTCATTCAAAGATCTTGCAAATAGAAATAAGTTATAAAAAGTTTGAACTTACTACCCTTACTTTTAATATCCAAAATAATCCATACTAATATTATAAATGCGAAAGTAACTCTGTCTGTCTGTCTGTTACGCTTTCACGTAAAAACTACTGAATGGATTTTAATGAAACTTTGCAATAATATAGCTACATTATTGCAAAGTTTCATTAAAATCCATTCATACATCAGGAAAGGACATAGGATACTTTTTATCCCGGAAAATGTAGTATTCCCGTGGGAATGGAAATTTCTGGATCTACCAAACCGATTTGAATGATTTTTGGTATAGAGGTACGTAGGGTTCACAGAATTAACATGGGATAATTTTATCCTGGAAAATATAATCCCGTGGGATAAACATGTTATAAATGCAAAAGTCTCTTTGCACTTAACCCTAGAGTCTACGCGGACGGAGTCGCGGGCAAAAGCTAGTATTTTATACTTTCGCGCGTTGCATAAACCTGAAAACCCGCTAGTACTTGTTGCAATTTACAAGTACAAAGAACGTCCTTCGGGACACTGGAGTATCGGATAACACACGCGGGCCTTATACCTAGGAAAATGTAATTACTTAGCTATTGGGCTTTTTTTACTTTGTTTCACAGAATATGTTTTTAAAGACTACAAAAAAGGATTGATATTGACATAGTTATCGTAGTAAAAATTTAAAAGGATAAAAAAGAAGTGACTGCGTTGTGGTCTCTTAGCCAAATGGCAGAGGAGGCCCGTGCCCAGCAGTGGGATGTCTGTGGGGGGATGATGATTTATTTGCCGTGCGATCTTTTTATTCTTGTAGTGTACACAGGCTGTTATCGAAAGACACGTAATAGCTATTGGATTACGAGCCAAGGCGTAAAAAGAAAGTCCTGATAAAAAACTAAATTTTGGCAATTTTAACAACCACGTATATGCATTTAATCCCTAAGGTCCTGAATTTAATTCCCAGGTAGGTCTGTGTTATTTAGTATTTCTGTCAAGAATTTCTATATATGTCTCACTACAAGTGTTCTGGACAAGGGCCATAGTCCATCACGCTGGTCTAGTGCAGGTTGGCAGACTACACTCTTAAGAACTTTCCTCTCGACTTTATTTCTACGAATTGGGAATTACCAGCATTTTTATAATTACATTTCAGCCAGAGGTTATAAAATATTATTTTGACAATCTCCTAAATAAACATATATCTCCCACGTCTATATTTATTCAAACAGCGTTCATAAAATCTTTAAATATAATTTCATCATATTCTATTTTGAAAGACAAACTTTGAGATACAATAATAGATCTCTGGAGACGAGACGTAAATAAATCGACATTTTCCCGCTAACCAACAGTTAAAATGCAAAGTTTATTTTGGCATACGTTGACGGTCAAATATATTTGTGGCTTCGTCAATACATGAGCCTATACAGGGTGTCTCCAGACCATGATCGAAAACTACGGCAGGTATTAGCTACGAAAAAAAAAAAAAATAAAAAAAAACAAAAAGGTATTAGCTACGACGATTATAAACTCAAAAAATCCTGTCAAAAAATAAAATTTTTGACGGTTTCCTAACAACCATAGTTATTAAATGTACATACATATGTGGTTAGATCAATAGCAGTGATGGCCTCGAGGTTTGGGCGCGCGGTCGAGAATCTCGGCGGTCGCGGGTTCGAATCCCAGGCACACACCTCTGACTTTTCGAAGTTATGTGTGTATTCACATTGAATTATCACTTGCTTTAACGGTGAAGGAAAACATCGTGATGAAACCTGCACACCTAAGAGTTCTTAGGAATTTCTTAGGTGTGTAGTCCGCCCACCCGCACTAGGCCAGCGTGGCGGACTATGGCCTAAACCCTCTCAATGGTAGAGGAGACCCGTACCCAGCAGTGGGCG
The DNA here is from genome assembly GCA_030295005.1 of Cephonodes hylas. Classification (NCBI taxonomy): domain Eukaryota; kingdom Metazoa; phylum Arthropoda; class Insecta; order Lepidoptera; family Sphingidae; genus Cephonodes; species Cephonodes hylas. Next base: position 975,274 of record AP025383.1, read on the forward strand.
TATATGGCTTGATGAAGAAGAAGAAGAAGACATATGTGGTTGTTAGGAAAACGGCAATTTTTTCATTTTTTGTCGGTATTTTAAAGCCCAGTAAATTTCACTGCTGGGCACGGGACTCCTTCACATGACTCGCGTACTTTAAAATCTTGATCCAGATATTTACGAAGTCAAAGTCAAAAATAGTATAATAAATAAATACACCCAACAGTCACATGCATAGTCCTGACCCCACACTGAGATACGAGTCTTGTGTCGTGGGCATCAGAAACTACGAGAGACTTTTCGGTCTCACAAACACCCAGACCCGAAACAAATATTTGTGGATCACACAAACATTTGTCTCGGTGCGGGGATCGAACCCGCGGCCTTTTGTTTTACAAGCTGGTGTCAAACCAACTGCGCCACGGAGCTATCAAATCTTCGACACACATTATACGCATAGCACCTGAACAAACCAAAAAAACTTTAACGCGGACTTACTACGAAATTACATCGCCCAACTTGCAGGGTAAGGGCACACAAAAGGAGTATTTCAAATGGATTCCTTTTTTACCGGGATCCTATGAATAAGTGAGTGGCTCTGGGTTAGACCTTGGAGGACTTCTACAGGACCGTAGCTAGCGTAAGTAAGGGGTACCAAATTGAAATTACTTTTACGGGTCAAGGTTAGAATACGAGAGAAGTTTCACAACGAATATAATAATTCGACGAATATAATAAAAATAATTCTTATTTGAGGTACTTACTTATAGTGATGAAAAACATCATGAGTAAAGTTGAAAGACACAAGTTACTATTGTTTCTAGGTACAGCTTTCCAAGTTATGTATTCACAATTAATCGTCACTTACTTTATGGTGAAGGAAACCATCGTGATGAAATCTGCGTATAAGTTCTTAGGAATTTCTTAGTCCGCAAACCTGCACTTTCTTGGTGGACTAAGGCCTAAAGGAGACCCTTCCCTAGCAATAGGTGTATAAGTCCTCATAATATATGTGTTCTCTACATGATTACCTACGTTAAAATTATGCGAGCCAAAAAGAATTCTAAGCAAAACAACTAATTAAAAGCGTGCGGTCATGCCCCCACGATCGCTCCCAGATTCGTCCCAACTGTTGTCCCGGTTCATTGATTAAAGAGTGTATGTGCGCCGCCATTTGAGGCCTGATCTATTACATTCCGATCAAATGGGACTTTTGGTTTGTCTTCTTGTTTTTACGGTTGATTTTCTCTAACAATTACTTTTTGGTCCACAAATTGATATTGTTATTCCAAAAAATAGGTAACTCAAATTTTCAGAAATGAATGGAATTCAAAACTTGGTTAAATCTTTTAGTACTTTATCATTCATTCATTAGTTCATCTTATGGCTGGTGGCCTTGAAAAAATCGCCATGTGCGATACGGCCGACATTTTGTATATATTCTGTGTGTTTAAACAATAAAGAATAAAATGAATAAATAGTTTTATGAACCTATCTAACCATATGCCAATGTATAATAAATCTTGTGCTTCAGGATCAACAGCGGCACGCACAGAGAAACTAAGAGAGACTTATTTGTAATGCTCCCATAACAAAACTAATTAATAAAAAAAGTTGGACAAGAATATTCATAATGAATTATCACATACTGAGACAGTGAGAGAAAACATCGTGAAGACACTTCACGCATAAAAGTTTTTAGAAAATTCTTAGGTGTGTAGTCCGCTAACCCGCACTAGGCCAGCGTGGTGAACTAACCATGAGCCCTCTCCTGCGGCGATCTATCGAAAACTAAGACAATATACGGTGCTTAAAAACACTGTGACATTATTTTAGTTTTAAAATGACGTTTTCGTAACAACCACATATTTTTAGTACTCGTGTTTTTTGGGAAAACTTTTTTTTTTAATTTTTAATGTCCCAGTATTGTAATCGCCATGGCTATTGCCGGTCTTAATTTTTGGTCACATTCTTTATACACTCTGTATCCCGAATGACGATTAGCAAACTGCCGCCTCAAAATCCAATTCTCGAATACAAACCGCACTGAATCGCCAGCTTTCCGCCCGAACGGCCAGCAGATCAATGGTGTCCCAGAATTGTTCTGTAATAGTTCCTGTTCTGAAGCCGAGTTTAACTGCACAAGGAAACCTCTCGTCTATAAGTTCCGGTGGTAAGTATGGGATTCTTTATATGTTATAGAACTTCATAGTATTCATAACTGAATAAGTAATTGTAACATAGAGCCTTGTAATAGTGAGCCAACGCTATACTAGTGGCGGTACGAACTTAGATATCCAAGGCAGTATTAAAAAATCTCGAATTATAGGTCTTTAATTTTTAAATCTTTTTAACAATTTGCCATACAGAGTGTATTAAGACCGTGATCGGAAACTAAGACAGGTAATAATTAGGGTGATTAGAAACCAATTGGCGTAAAAAAATCCCGACAAAAAATAAAAAAGTGACGTTTTCCATACAACCATCCGTATTAAATGTATGCGGTTTGTGAAAAAAAAAGTTGTTGGATTTTTTTAACGCCTATGGGTTTGTGATCGCCGTAGCTATTACCTGTCTCAGTTTTCGATCACGGTCTGAAGACACTCTGTATGCCGAATATCCTGAGTCCACAACACCCAAATATAAAGTACACAATAGTAGGGTATATGCGTACTATCTGGCTCACTATTTCGGGCCATATTTGAGTGAACCGACTCGCTCGCCTAAAAAAAAAAAAAAAAAAAAAAAAAAAAAAAAAAAAAGTTTGGTGTCTAATTGGGGGTTTTAGGGGACGCCCGTTCGATCTGTGCTATCCGTTTTCTTGTATCTGCAACCGTTACGATTTTAGCTAATGTACTGCAACAGCCCCACTACCCCTAATTACCTCATTACGGTACTCATTACCAGCTCTTAATTACGGTCACCCATTGTGTTACGACTCGACACTAATCACCCTTAATCACCCTGTTCCTCATCAATAACAACACATTATTTCAATTGTTTATGCTTTATTCATCCAAAAATTGACTTAAACATTATATCCACTAACATGTCATTTTTTAAGGTATCCATATTGAATTGGTTGAAAAAGTCAGTGTTGGACATCCCATTAAACTTATAAAATATGTACAATATACAGTACTCTCCACAAACTGAAGTCCAATCATTTTGTATCCGGTTACTACAAAATTTCCATTGCTTTGAATTTCTATTCAAGAACATTTTGTGATAGCCAGTAGGACAACGACCATATGAATCGAAATATTCTCCAACACCGCGACTGTCTATATGTATAGCTATCCAGTGAGATCCTGGCTTTGTGTCCGGGTCCAAATTGCTTATAAGATACATAGGAACTTGTACATTCATTGGCAATCTGTTTGCAGCATATACATTGTACTGTAGACTTGGATGAATTTTTACTAAGCATTGTTGAATTTCATTAGTATCCATGGCTGCATTTAATTTTGATATGACTGAATAATTTGCTGGATCACAGCTAAGTGAAAAGATGAAGACATGGTACACATATATAAGAGGTAAAGAAGGTGTAAATAAAAGGTAAGGATAATGTTATAAGAAGCTTTATTTTAATCATAAACTTAGCACTAAGTAATACAATATTTACTATACTAGTCTTAGCTGCTATAATCAACAGTTACATTCCGATTTTTATCTATTTCGATAATGTTATCAAACTCGGCATATACCACACAGTTTATTGTTTGAGTAAGTGTGGATTCAAAACGAACTTCTAATCTTACGCTACCGTGCTTTATAAGATTCCAATGACTCGACGAGTTGGCTGATAAATCAGGGGTAAGATCAAAAGCTAACAAGCAATATCCATTGGAATATTTATCACGAGATATCCCATTACCTTCATTTAGAAAATGTATTCCCGTTCCTGAGAATAAGGTATGATAAGTTGTAGTAAACAATTTATTCTCAAACGATGGTTGCAAAGCTTTTGAGGGTATTTGTTGCCCATCTATGTACAAACAAAATGAGCTCATATCATAGTTTTCAAAGTTCAATGGATTTTTAGTTAGACTACCATTGAACGCTGCATTATTAACAAACCCAACTATACATCTTTTAGGTACTTGGCCGAGAAAAATATTATCAAGTGTTTTTCCTTGAACTCCTGATGGTATTGTTAACACTTTAACTTCAGCTCGAGTTATGGGATATTTTGCAGTAGTAGATGCTAGAACTTTTTGATGAGCAAGTAAAACTGATGGATTAATTTTTGTTCTTCTTACAACGAGAGTTGCATCTGTTATGCTAACTTTAAATTTCATGTCATTCGATGAAGCCATAAGATTAAACGATTCGCGAGATCTGACTAACTTTACACTCATTTCGACACCATTGATCAAACAAAATGAGCTCATATCAGTTCATATTTGAGAAACTATTACTTAAATGGTATGCAAATATTGTGAAATAGAGATAATGTAATTGATTTTTAATGTTGTTATTTATTGAAACTAGATATTTAATGATTTATTTGAAGAATGTCGATTACGCTAGTATATAAACCCACAATGATATTGAAATGATACAGTCCCTAGTAGTAGTGGTACGGTGAATTAAGTTAACAACAGTGAATTACAGTGTGCAACGATATTATGGAGGTAAGACACATTTTTATTAATTTTGAAACTTATTGATACTGGATTGTTAGTAGAGTTTCATTGCGTATTTGTTATATTGTTACAGAACTCATTCAGTTATATGAAGGAAGGGAATACCAGCAAAGGCTTCTATTACAGTACACTCTCGGATTCCGAAACTGAGTTGGAGATAACTGCACCACAACAATCGAACAAAAGAAAAGAACCAGAAAAACAAGAGATCGATGATCTTTTTCAAATATCACCGAAAAATAAGAAGAAAAAGACATCAAGCACTGTGTCTCGAACACAGAGTGGAGGCACTGCCTTTATAACTACAAACAAAGATGATGAGAAAAATTCTACACACCTCATAAAAATCGAGGTGTACGATCTCAACAAAATCGCAAAAATTGAACCCCAAGAACACTGGAAAAACAGTGAAATGAGATTGAAATTGTACACGACGAAACGAACGAAACAATTCGAAAATGTTGAAAAATTAATATACACTATAACAAAAGAAATAACGACCAGTGAAACGTGTAAAAAATACTTGTTTAAACACAACAACAATTAGCTAATTACTAAAGAGAAATAAATAAAATTGTGTTTTATATAGAAATTGTTTCATTTTATTGTAAGACTTCGTATATGCCTCACGTGAACAACATGTATCATTTTATCCATCCCTTTACTGCAATAATTGCAGGGCCTAGTGGATGTGGAAAATCACAATTTGTAACAAATTTCATCAAATACAAGAGTAAAGTATGCAACGTAGATTTCGTTCAAATAACTTGGTGTTTTGATGAAATGCAACATCTATATAACCTAAAAAATGTAAACTACTTTCAAGGATTACCCGATCTGAACATGTTTGATGGTAAAGAGCCCAATCTTATCATAATAGACGATCTCATGAGGGAATCTGATGGACGCATAGTTGACATATTCACAAAAGGTAGTCATCATAGAAATTTAAGTGTTTTTTATATAACTCAAAACTTGTTTCATCAGGGAAAAGGACAGAGGGATATTTCTTTAAATTCGAGTTATATTATTTATTTTAAAAATCCTCGTGATAAAACACAAATTCGCTATTTAGCACGACAAGTATCACCAGAAAATACCAAGTTCATCGAAGAAGCGTACAAAGATTCTACTAAAGACGCTCATGGATATCTAATGATAGATCTTAAACAAAATACTAATGACCAGTGTCGTATTAAAACAAGGATATTTCCTAATGCCGGATTTTGTTCTATTTACATACCGAAGAAGGGCTTTAAATACGACAAGAATCAACAAATTTCCATCATTTATAAATAATGCAGGGAAGCTTAAAGACGCATAAAGATTTACTCACTGCATTACATACGTTGAAACCAAAATATCAAAAAGCATTGTTAAAATCATGTGATGAAGATGAAATAAATTGTATTTGTGAGTGTGTTCACAACGTTTTACAGGGTAAAGTTCAATTAAAAGAAAAGGAGAAAAAGTCTCTCAAAAAACATAAATCTTTACTCCGCAAACTTGTACATAAAACTACAAATAAAGTAAGAAAAAATATAATAATTCAAAAAGGAGGAGCCTTTCTACCTATTATATTGGGTTCTATACTTAGTGGATTAATAAGTGGTCTTGTTTAAAATGGAACATGCTAAGAGAATGGTACTTGTCGAGCCGAGTTTGATTGAAAAAATATCACAAAGAGATTCTATGGATAATCCAAAATCACGATTAGATTTTGAAATGCAAAATATTTTAAAAAGCAAAGAAGATGATAGACATAAATGTATTTTGTACTTACAAGTTTTACAGAGATACTTACACTTTACCGGTGAAGATCGTCAGCCAATTGAACTCCCAATAATAACTTCACCCAATTCATCCGAAACAATCATCAAAAATCAGCCTAATGATAAAAGTATTAAAACAGATGTCCCAGATCCAGTTGTTAATCAGACGTCAAACCAAGAAGATACTCACCAAGAGAGAAACACTATACAAACAGAACATGTTTACTCATTAAAACAAATTTTAAGCCTTATACCAAAGACTTATTCGAAAAAGGGTGAACTCTTATTAAATTTGCTCTCATTGAACAGACACAAAATTAATTGGAATGATGAAGGTACAGTTTTTATTGGTAAAAACGAGGTAACTGGAAGCAATATTGTAGATTTAATTAATGATACATTAAGACCACTAAAAACGAATGATCCTATTGGATGGGAAAAATTTGCAAAGGCATTGAAAGACCTTAAAGTGCCTCTGAGTTACGTTGGTAATTCGAAAAGAAGTAAATATATTAATCAATTACAGCTAAAAGATCTTGGAGAAAAATCTGATGAGGAATTTACTACTCCGGTATCTGCTGAAAAGTACAGTAGAAAAGTAAAAAATAAAATAGATTGGGAAAAATGGACCCCTTATTAGAAATTAAAAATATTTATTATGATGCATCAAACCCTGCTGGTTATAGTAGTATTATGAAACTAACTAAAGCTATGAAAGGTAAAATGACTGCAAAGGAAGTAAAAGATTGGTTGCAGTCTCAAGATACGTATACTCTTCATAAACCAATTCATAAGAAATTTCCTCGAAATAAATATATTTTATCTAATTTAAATGAATTATGGCAAGCAGATTTGAGTGACATGAGAACTTATAGTAAATATAATGATGGTTACAACTATATATTGTGTGTTATTGATGTTTTTAGTAAGTATGCTTATGCTAGAGCTCTAAAAACCAAAAGTTCATTTACAATAAAACAAAGTTTTGAAAGTATATTCAATGAAGCATGTACTACTCCGACCCATATACAATCTGACAAAGGTACCGAATTCGCTTCTAAAGATGTTAAAACATACTTTAAAACAAAAAAGATTAATTATTATACTACAAATAATCCTGATATTAAAGCTAGTATTGTTGAAAGATTTCAGAGAACTCTCAAAACAAAAATGTGGCGGTATTTTACTCATAAAAATACTTATAAATACATTGATATTTTACAAGATCTATTATATGCTTATAACCATGGTTATCATTCAAGTATTAAAATGGCTCCATGTGATGTAAATTCTAACAATATAATGACTGTTTGGAATAATTTGTATGATAGGGAAACCGTAAGAACATCTAAAGATAGCCCATTACCAAAGTTTCATGTTGGTGATCATGTACGCATAACAAAATATAAACATGTATTTCAAAAGGGGTATGAGTCTAACTGGAGTGATGAAATATTTGTAATATCTTCTATTATAGATAGATCTCCTTGGGTTGTCTACACTTTGAAAGATTTGAAGCATGAAGTAATTGAAGGTACTTTTTATGAAAAAGAACTACAAAAAGTAAATTATAACCCCACTTCAAGTTATAAAATAGATAAAATAGTCCGGACTCGTTATTCAGGTCCCAATAAGCAATTGCTAGTTAAGTGGAAAGGTTATCCCGACAAGTTCAATAGTTGGATATTAGCTTCAGATTTAAAAACAATATGATAAAACACAATTTTTATTTAACATTACCAAGTAACAGCTCTATGGAATACTTTCCGGAAAATAAGACAACTATGTTTTCTACAAAACTACCAAAACCCATAAAGTTAGAGGGGGAATGGGTTGTTGGACTGATAGAATTTCAATATCCGTGTACTATGTTTACTGTTCAGGAACATGAAAATGTTTTATATATAACTAAAAGAATGTTAATGCCAAATGAAGAAACACCATCGTTGGTTTACTATAAAACCCATATTCCAGCTACAAATTATGACAATATAAATCATATTCTGTCAGCCCTAAATAATGTTAAAGAAAAGATAAAATTTCGATATGATGAAATATCTAAATTTGTTTCCGTGGCAGTTATGGACGCTTCAATTGTATCATTGAATTTATCGCCAAAATTGTCAGTTCAATTAGGATTTGAACCCAATAGAAATCTTGTAGAAAAAGGGATTGGCAAACGCCCTGCAAATTTACATTTAGGATTACCATCTCAACTATTCGTTTACTGTGATATAGTTGAACCTCAGATTGTTGGAGACGTGATCACCCCACTATTAAGAATTATTCCTCTTGATCCCGCTAAGTATGTATATGGTGCCAATAAAATGCATGTCTTTTCACCTCCTCACTACATACCTGTCATGCGCAGAGAATTTGACACGATTGAAATAGATATAAGATCAAGCACAGGACAAAAAATACCATTCCAATTTGGAACGGTGTGTGTTAAACTACATTTTATAAAATTATAATGTATCCCCGAACTAATATAACCTGTCCATATGAACATTACTATACTCACCAAGCTGGTTCAGGAATAGGAGTAATCTACAAGGGAGCCCCTTATCAACGTGGACATGGAATTGGTAGTTTCTTAGGAGGATTGTTTCGTTCAGTTTTACCGTTATTATCAAGTGGGGCACGGACCATAGGGAAAGAAGCTTTAAATACAGGTGTAGGGCTTCTATCAGATATGGTCAGCGCACGACCAATGGAAGAGTCAATCAAAACGAGACTTAAAGAAGCTAGTTCAAATTTAAAGAGAAAGGCTGATGACAAAATAGATAAAATAATGTCTGGTTCAGGATATATATCAAAAAGAAAAAGATTATCTCCATTCATTACACCATCAGCTGCGAAGGTGAAAGGAATAAAAACACAAATACCTCTAAAATACAAAGATATTTTTTCATAAAATAAAATGTCGTTTTTGCATAGTCATTCTTGTGAGTGTATCAAATCAGAATTAGATTTATTTGCTTTACCGTCGACTCAAACAAGTATAGAAAGTGGATTGTGGATACACTACAAACCCATATCGTCTTTAGCCGATGATGGTCCCATAGAATTTCAAGTGCCTGGTACTGGAGATGATTATATAGATTTGTCACATACTCTAATTCATGTAAAAGCGAAGATATTAACTCAAGACTCATCAAAACTGAGTGCGTCAACTGTAGTCGCCCCTGTTAATAATTGGTTACACTCACTTTTTAGTCAACTCGATGTTTACTTGAACCAAAAATTAGTTTCACCGCCCAACAACACATATCCCTATCGCGCCTACATAGAAACACTCCTTAACTACTCCCCTGCTGCAAAAGAATCACATCTAACATGTAGTCTTTGGTATGAAGATACAGAAGGAAAAATGAACGCAACTGATGAGACAAATATTGGTTTTACTAAAAGACAAGAATTAGTATCTGAGAGTAAGGAAATAGAAATGATTGGTCATCTGCACGGTGATATATTCAATCAGGAAAAGTTTTTAATCAATGGTGTCGAAATGAGTGTAAAGTTAGTCAGATCTCGCGAATCGTTTAATCTTATGGCTTCATCGAATGACATGAAATTTAAAGTTAGCATAACAGATGCAACTCTCGTTGTAAGAAGAACAAAAATTAATCCATCAGTTTTACTTGCTCATCAAAAAGTTCTAGCATCTACTACTGCAAAATATCCCATAACTCGAGCTGAAGTTAAAGTGTTAACAATACCATCAGGAGTTCAAGGAAAAACACTTGATAATATTTTTCTCGGCCAAGTACCTAAAAGATGTATAGTTGGGTTTGTTAATAATGCAGCGTTCAATGGTAGTCTAACTAAAAATCCATTGAACTTTGAAAACTATGATATGAGCTCATTTTGTTTGTACATAGATGGGCAACAAATACCCTCAAAAGCTTTGCAACCATCGTTTGAGAATAAATTGTTTACTACAACTTATCATACCTTATTCTCAGGAACGGGAATACATTTTCTAAATGAAGGTAATGGGATATCTCGTGATAAATATTCCAATGGATATTGCTTGTTAGCTTTTGATCTTACCCCTGATTTATCAGCCAACTCGTCGAGTCATTGGAATCTTATAAAGCACGGTAGCGTAAGATTAGAAGTTCGTTTTGAATCCACACTTACTCAAACAATAAACTGTGTGGTATATGCCGAGTTTGATAACATTATCGAAATAGATAAAAATCGGAATGTAACTGTTGATTATAGCAGCTAAGACTAGTATAGTAAATATTGTATTACTTAGTGCTAAGTTTATGATTAAAATAAAGCTTCTTATAACATTATCCTTACCTTTTATTTACACCTTCTTTACCTCTTATATATGTGTACCATGTCTTCATCTTTTCACTTAGCTGTGATCCAGCAAATTATTCAGTCATATCAAAATTAAATGCAGCCATGAATACTAATGAAATTCAACAATGCTTAGTAAAAATTCATCCAAGTCTACAGTACAATGTATATGCTGCAAACAGATTGCCAATGAATGTACAAGTTCCTATGTATCTTATAAGCAATTTGGACCCGGACACAAAGCCAGGATCTCACTGGATAGCTATACATATAGACAGTCGCGGTGTTGGAGAATATTTCGATTCATATGGTCGTTGTCCTACTGGCTATCACAAAATGTTCTTGAATAGAAATTCAAAGCAATGGAAATTTTGTAGTAACCGGATACAAAATGATTGGACTTCAGTTTGTGGAGAGTACTGTATATTGTACATATTTTATAAGTTTAATGGGATGTCCAACACTGACTTTTTCAACCAATTCAATATGGATACCTTAAAAAATGACATGTTAGTGGATATAATGTTTAAGTCAATTTTTGGATGAATAAAGCATAAACAATTGAAATAATGTGTTGTTATTGATGAGGAACAGGGTGATTAAGGGTGATTAGTGTCGAGTCGTAACACAATGGGTGACCGTAATTAAGAGCTGGTAATGAGTACCGTAATGAGGTAATTAGGGGTAGTGGGGCTGTTGCAGTACATTAGCTAAAATCGTAACGGTTGCAGATACAAGAAAACGGATAGCACAGATCGAACGGGCGTCCCCTAAAACCCCCAATTAGACACCAAACTTTTTTTTTTTTTTTTTTTTTTTTTTTTTTTTTTTTTTAGGCGAGCGAGTCGGTTCACTCAAATATGGCCCGAAATAGTGAGCCAGATAGTACGCATATACCCTACTCACAATTAACGCTTTTGAGCCTCTATAGAAGCATCGACACTCTACTTATAATTAAATATCAGGCCATTAAATCAATTGTAATTAATCAGACCACATCAAAGTTCGACCCATTACGGTCTCATACGACAAATAACAAACGGAATCCCTTTAAAGTTACGCACGGACGAAAATAGAGCGCGTTTACATTTGTCCAATAATCCCGGAATTTTCGCAGCCCCGAGATTGGGCGGTGCTTTTACCCTGTCCCAATATTCCGGATTTGAAACGCCTATTCAAAATTACATACATACACACTCACGCTTCTCTCCCGTTAGGACAGGCAGAGACACACGTCTTTCGCTTCCTCCACCGATGTTATCCTCTTTATGCTTGGACGTCTTGGTAATATCAAGTTAATGTGAAACATTATAATTGTTTATTGTGGACTCAGGAAATTCGTATATATATCAACTTGCTTCTGGTAAAAGATATGAAGATTAAAGATTTTTGCTCTGAATTTTGAAAGGCAAACTAGTCTTTTGGGCTTCTGTGAAAGCAACGCCATAACCTAATAGTCACATAGTTTTAATCCCCTACCTTTCATTTTACGTTAACGAAAATATTTTTTTAGATCATATAAACATTTATCTCAATATAGAATTGAAGGATACCCTCGCGTTTCACATGCCGTCAACGGTGATAGACGGTTGATTTAGAGGCTAATGACGAGTAATATTTTTTCATAGCTAAGCTATTTTCACACCTGTAATCCCCAGGACATAGGCAGATATATTTTGAATCCCACTTAATATTGCCTAGGTTATATTTATCCTAGTCTATATCTTCCTAATTAGAAACCCCTAAACAAATCTCATCCAAGAACCGAACCTTAACAGCTCTATAGCGTTAGTATCTATGAAATTCGTCCACTCCAAATATTCATTCAAACTGCTGTCACTCGGACAGTCCCACAAATCCCCAGGGATATCCTCCAGTCAGTATTTACCCTCATTGTGACAAATATCGCCAACTCGAGACCCATTAGTACCAGTCCAACGGAGATACAAGATTGTTACATTTATCAAACTGCGCACACCTTATTACGTGTTGCGGGTTTTGATAGACGATAGAATTTTCATCTGTCTATAGAAGTGGCTCATTTGGGTTGAAACTAGCCTTTTTAAAATTAAGTAGCCAAAAAAATAAATAAGGAGACAGATTTTATTGTCGGCGAATTTACACAAATAATCTTCATACATCTTACTGCTAGGCAAATGTCTCCTCTACAATTTTTAGCCATTAGACCAAGTACCAGTTGGCGAACAACACACCTAAGAAATAGTTGTCAACTTTTTAGTCTTCATTGTGAATATACAAATGACTTCGAAAAGCCAGAATTGTTTGAATCCGCGACCGCCGAGATTCTCGACCGCGCACAAACCTCGAGGCTATCACTCTCATATATCTTTTATTTACTATCATACAACAAAATATATTTCCGAAAGTAAACATTCCCAATTAAATACCGATATACGCAATACATCATTCCACTGCAAATATTCGGTACAAACATCAATTACGGGTTGGAAACGATAGCAATACCGTACGTCAAACAAAGTTGACAGAACGAAACTCTATCACACGTAATAAAGGTACAGTGAGGCGCATCCATCCGTCTTACCACTTGACATTTCGAGACTCATATCGTATTATTTTTTACTCTGCCTTCCTCGGAAATAAATTTATATTTACCGAGCTTTGATTGCAGGGCTGTCTGGGCGATGGTTGGAAAAAAAATAGGATTACTTTTATATGTGCGAGAAGTCGTATGTGTATCCAACAAGTTTAATTAGGATCAGGTAAAGTGTATAACTTACCTACCTTCACTTAACTACCTTTATCTTTTAACTTACTTAATAAAATGATGAAAATTTGCCTAGAAAACTTTGATACCTACTTGTGCGACTTAAAACAAAATTTTCCTATAGGGGGTGCAAAAATACATCTCCAGTAAAATATGAGATACAAGCGTCAGTTTGTATCTAGGGGCGGAATTTTAATAAAAAGCTGAAAAGCCCAGACTCCCTTACAAAATTCCAAATAAGAATCTTTAAACCTTAAGCCTTTATTTAACTAAAACAATTTGACATATAAATGCGAATATCCTGACCCCACAACAAATAATTAAATACTAGACATTACTCTACGTGTAACGCTTTTGGGCTACTACTGTACCCCCAATATTAACATATGCATTTTAAACTACAGGTTACCTTACAACACTTGGTTTTTCATCTCAAAAGTATGTACATATTTTGTTTGTGTAATCCGCAAATATTTGTTTAGGGTCTGGGTGTTTGTGAGACCGAAAATTCTCTGGTAGTTTCTGATACCAACGACACAAGACTCGTATCTTAACGTGGGATCAGGACTATGTATGTCACTGTTGGGTGTATTTATTTATTTTCAATACATTCACAAGTGTTTAAAATCATATATACAAACCAGTTATCAGAATTAACCGCACAGTTGTCATGAGATTTCAATGTGACACATTGGCCGAGTGCGCGAGCCTTGACCGGCGCACGAGCAGCTTGCCAAGTAGGCGAGGTCAGGCATTATGTTTACTATTATAATTATGGATTATCCATTAACAACATCTTGGTTGAGGGTCGGAGTTTAATTATTAAATCTTTGGTAACTAAGTTTGCTTTCTTAGATATGGACGCCTGGCGAGAATGCCATAAACTCTACCTTTGAAATAATTGTATCATCATCAGCTTTTTAAGTTCCACTGCTGCACAGACCTTATCTGCAACGGAGAGGGTTTAGGCCTTAGTCCACCACGCTGGCCTAGTGCGGTTGGCGGACTACACGCCTAAGAAATTCCTAAGAACTTTTAGGTATCCAGGTTTTATTACAATGTTTTCCTAAACCGTTAAAATGCGTGATAATTCATTGTAAATACACACATAACTTCGAAAAGTCAGAGTTGTGTGCTTGAGATTTGAACCCGTGACCGTGGAGATTCTCAACTCTTATTATGAAACTGTTGGGTCTATAACCTATATATCAAGTTATGTTAATAATGTTTTGTCTTTTACCTCTAGCTTATAAAACAGGTACGTCTGTTACTGAAGCAATAAAATTAAATTCAAAATGTTTTGAGTTTTAATTGCTTTGCTATGGGCACAATAGGGACCAGTAACGCGAGGTCCAACGTTCCTTCCCGTCGGCAGTTAAAACGTAATTCTGTAGCATTTGAACTTCGTATCTTGTTATTACTCAGTTGAGATGTTATTAAGTTTTATCTGTGTTTTCATTGTTGCTTGGCTCAGTTATTATGATAACTGGGGAAGTAATGCGAGTTCGAATCCTGGGAATGGACATGCAAAATTTTAGAAATGTGTTTTGTTTATTTTTTTTATACATGTTTAGCTATGCATCCTGCTATCCTATACACAATGTTATTTCAAATACACCCAACGGCCCCATACATAGTACAAATCTTTTGCCGAGTTAGCAGAAACTAAAGCAATTTTTCAGTCTTACAAACACACACAGAAACAAATATTTGTAGATCACAATATTCGTCACATTATCTAAGAGATTGAAAGCTTCTTTCCTATTGCCGCTCGGAGTATTTATAAATTTAACAATTATTTACCGACCCGGGAACCAAACCCGGAACTCATGATACATCGCACAGCAAATACAATATACATACATATATCGAAAGAGCAAAGAGAAACCCCTTCTATGATTTAATCCTTCATTTTTGTAGTTCATCCACTGATATCTGATCCTACATACCTACAAATGTATGTATCAGTAAAAAGCACTTAAAACTCCATATAACTTCAATCCCCACGGTTGTCGGGTAGTCAGAAAGGAAAAGTTTAAGCGCTACGGGCGAGGAATGGAAATATCTCTTGCTGCCTCGCCCTGGGCGGTTATACAACCTTTTGCACCTTTTTTGGAGAAAAGGGATACTTTTATAACGTTACATATATACTCAGACCTGTATCCCTATGGTTTTGGCAGAAGTTTCATCCACTCTATGAATAAATGAGTAAAAAATACACTGAACAATCATATAAAAAGTCTTAACTTTATTCTAAGATAAGTTTGTAACGTGGGTATCAGAAACTACGAAAGACTTTTCGCTATGAAACACCAAATGCTTATAATAAAATTCGTGATTGAAACAAACCTTTTTTTCATAACAAATTGTATTTAAAAAAAAACAGCAATAGTCTCTCCATTTATTACATGAAACCTCTGCCTATGCCTTAAGGAAGACATGCTCAAACTTCTGTATATGTATTATAAAAATAATGGCCTTGACATTTTCATACACTTAATAGACTGAAAAAAGCCCCTTTCGCTTATCATACTCTAAAATATTTGAGAGGACTCAAGCCTTAGTCCACCACGCTGGCCTCAATTAATAAACAAGACACCCTTGAGAAATTCTTAATGAAAAACTCTCAGTTTGAAGGTTGAAATACATACTTGAATGCAAAAAGTTAGAAACTGCCTTATCTTCAAATCAAGGGAGATGTAATCTTGCCTAGCCAATTAAGCTGACCGGAAGATATTCAAGGTCGCTTTTAATACAGTGTTTTGCAAGTGGTATAGCCACGTATTTAAATAGAACTGTGGACTGAAATGGTACCACAGTCTTACGGAAATTCGACTTTAAACAACATCCTTCAGTTTTTTTCGGTGAGTGATATTTCATATTCATAGATGTATTTATTAAGAAATACCATTTATAATTAAAGTAAAGGAGAATTTAAGTTCTCATCTATTGTAATTATATTATGCAATTTATACTAATAATATTTATTATTATGTAATTAATTTGTTGCGTTGATGCAAAAAAGCACTAGATAAGTCCTTTCTGCGACTTAGTCGGTGCGCCGACGTGGGATTTTTGGAAAGACCAGAGATGTCCTTTTAGACCTGCCGGAAATAATAAACGGAAGGCTTAAGGCATATCATCATCATCATCATCATCAACAGCCTTTCACGTCCACTGTTGGACATAGGCCTATCAGGCATATCCTTTATGTTATAATATCTGCTTTATGCTACATGACAAAGAATAATTATTAAAATTCACTCGAATTAGATTACGTGAACAGTACTCGCCACAGTGACGTAAATGAATGCGCCCCGTTCTACACACCTAAGATATTCCTAAAAACATTTTTTAGGCGCACAGGTTTTAACACGATGTTTTCCTTCACCGTTAAAGTTCGTGATAATTCACATACACGAACAACTAAGTAGTCAGAAGTTTTCATCTGCGTCCTCGGATATTCATTACTTCTGTCCACGCTAAATACATTTATTCCAGAAAATTCGACGCCATAAATTCTTATATTCTATATCTGTATTTATAAAGGAACAATTGGGTGCGAAACATAAATTTTGGAAGTAAAGTTCGCTTCGAATTCGCTGAACTCAAATGTCGGATAGGAAAACGATTGTCGACCCTCGCTGGACGGATAATGGTAGTCGTCCACTGAAACTACAGATATATAGCTTTGATTATTATTTTTTTACTTATAATAATACGGCTATTATTATATTTTTGCTCAGATGTGTGGACCAGATTGGATGAGTAAGGCTCGGGACAGAGACAGTTGGAAGAAGGTAGGGGAGGCCTACGCCGAAAAGGCGACTACTACTAATCAATAGGCTAAGTTAAATAAATAGAAATAAATAAGAACGTTTACTTAGGTTATAGATTACCTTATAAGAATATATGTAGTTTAAACACTTAGTAGTATATAGAAATATAAGCTTTTTTATTTTATTTATTTATTTAATAATACGACTAGGTGGAGTAACGATATCCGCAAGGTAGAATAGGCAGCGGTTGGATGAGGAGGGCCGAAGATCGAGCCCAGTGGCGTCCCATACGAGAGGCATATATGGCTCAATAAGTCTAATTTCTTCTCTAATGATTTCCTAAAAACACTTTAATCGCTGCTGAACGCTCTATCCTTGAGCCCCTAGTCTTTTAATCGCTTGCCATGCATTCATATCTATAAAGCCAAAGACAAATGGAACAATTGAACATCTAAACAGAATTATATGATTATTTTTCTCTTCTATTATCCATCCAAAGGATGTCATTTTGTAATTTCGATTAAACAAGAAGGCGTGTCTTTTTAGTAATTTCATAGATATCGTTATCACACTAGGCTAGCGTGGCCTAAACAATCATAATGGTAGAGGAGGTCCGTGCTTAGCAATAGGACGTACGTCGTACATATATGGGCTGATGATTATCAAGAAAGTAAATAAATAAATACACCCAACAGTCACATACATAGTCCTGACCCCACACTAAGATACGAGTCTTGTGTCGTGAGTATCAGAAACTACGAGAGACTTTTCGATCTCACAAACACCCAGACCCGAAACAAATATTTGTGGATCACACAAACATTTGTCTCGGTGCGGGGATCGAACCCGCGGCCACTCGTTTCGCAAGCTGGTGTCTAGCCAACTGCGCCACGAGGCTGCAGTGTAAATAAATAAATTTAAAACTAAGCTCGCTTCATATATCTCCAGGTTACTGGATTCCAACCTTAAAATAGCCAATTGTCGGCCATTTTACCGCCAACTAATAACTAGTTAAAGTACTAGCTAAGACAGTTTGTGGTTTGAAAACAACTGGTCTGCCAACCCTGCGATGGACGTGGGGTAACTTTGGCCTCAGTGCATGTTCAAATTAAATTAGAGACTTGGTCGTTATGGCCCTGTGGTTAGGTGAGATAGATTTGTGAAATGTGGTATTCGTTTTCAAATGATTTATAATTAGCTAGTAAGCTTAGTAGTTTAATGGAATATAAAACGTCAGGTCGCGAGATCGGTTCCAGTATGTGTTCAAAAATTTTAGCTTTTCAATGTAAATTACTTTGCTTATGCTTCTTTTTATTTCCTCACGAAAAAGTAGAGTTCTTTACTCTTTTTAAATATCGAACCTTGATCCAAAAGCTAACATCCTTCATTGATTAGTTTTTTCAAAGATATTAGTTTTATGTATTACGAAACCACGGTAATAATTAATGTAGAGAATTCGTAAGGCTCTTTTGACTGAAGCAATTTTTATATGTTATGTTCTATGCGGGTAAAACCGCGGTTATACTAAGCAACAATGTTGTAGCAAAGAAGTTTATACAAAAACCAGAAGCATTAAAACTTCAAGTAACAAAGATAATTATGAAACGGAATGAAAACTCCTTTCTTTACGTTCCTCAAGCTACTTCCTGACTTTCTCAACCCTTAGAGAGAGAATGTTAGCCATTTATTTCGGTTTTAAAAAGGTTTCTGTTAAGAAATTATTGTTGATTGGCTGTTGATATTGCTTGGGAAATAATACTATACAGTTTGCCTTGTACCACAGGTCATTATATTCCTCGAAGGGATAGACAGAGGTGCATTTCTGAACCCACGTTTCACTAGCTATGTACCACGTAATAGTGGCGAGCTTATTACAGTTTTTCAGGCAAATTTTCGCATTCCGTGCTGTTATTGACAATTTCCGATTAGATATGGGTACATACCCAATAGCACATTTCTCGCCCTGGCAATCGAACCCAAGACCTCTACATCACAAATACTTGTGCCTCGACTCCAGTAATCACAAGAACCCATTAACCACCAATCCAAACCAACATTAATATAATTAAGGCCCACAAAGCGATTGGTTCTTTGAAACGTCTTAACGGAAGCTAGTGCGGGTTCAATTAAAACCCCACTTACAGTCAACTCGAATGGAAAATAAACAGGAATGATGAATTTAAAGTATGGGCGACTGGCGATTTTACTCAGTATTCATCACCATCAGCCGATTTTGGTCCACTGCTGGACATAGGCCTCAGTGTTATCCTTTCTCAATTGTGTCGACCGTTTGTCGAAGTGGTAATCACTGCCAAAGTATATATGTGGTCATTTAAGCAAGTAAATTTAAAGAAAAATATTAAGCACTTCTTTTAGCGTTAAAGGAAAACATCGTAAAGACACCTGTACATATGAAAATTCTTATGAATTTCTTAGCTGTGTAACCATGCCTTTCCAAGTGTTTATCACTGCCAAAGTACATATATATGTGGTCAGCTAAGCAAGTGAATTTATAGAAAAACAATAATCACTTCCTTTAGCATTGGAAGATGATATCGTAAGGATACCTGCACACATAAAAGTTCTTAGGAATTTTATAGCTGTAAAACCGTGGCTTTTAGTTGTAGATGAGGACCATCATTGAAAAGTATAAAGGCTGATGGTAATGAAAAATGTAATCCCTATATGTTCAAAGTAAGTCTTTATTGATTCATACACTACGTTTTACCATTGGGCACAACTAACTAAAAAATTCTGTAAAAAAGGCTGTTTACTGTTTTAACTTTATATATTATTACCTTTTATTGTATTGTTATCCTCAACTTAATAACAATACTTCTATTTACTAAGCTCTTTCTGTAAGCACACTATACTAAAGTAAAGCCTTTCTTAGCTTAGACCAAGCCATAAGAGCGTCAAACACATCGGCACGTGGTGCTTTCTGATTATGAAAGCTTTGGAGAGCTTTTAAACTAACCTCTTTATCTGAAAGCTCAATACCATTCGCACTTTATCGCAAACAAATAATAACTTTTATTTGTCGGGGAAAATCTTGAGGAAAAATTATATTTTCTTGATTATTTTCTTCTTAGCTTACAAGTTAAACGAGAGCCAAATAGGAAATTTGTAATAAAACCATGATACTACAAATTGATATTTATATATTACCCAAAAAAGGTGAATAGAATTACTAGTATTATAAATATAGAATCTTGTATTTCCCAAAATATATTTTATATGAGAAAACATTTGTAGGCAAGAACTAACTTTCGTGTCGACAAAAAAGAAACTGTTAAATCATGTTAGCGGAAAAACTTTTCTCCTTCATATGGAAATGTGTTTTTCACTAACTTTCCCGTGGAATATTTTGACTTGTGGAAAAATCTGTAGCAAAATCCTTTTGAAAGGAAATATTAGTAGTTCTTGAAAGTAGGACTGGTTAGTATCAAGCAGGCATAACTGACAGAGTGAGAGGAACTTGAAGGCTTAATTATTTTGTATCCACTGTAAGGTAGTATAAACCAAAAACCTACCTAGCCCATCTTTGGCTTAACTTCTAAACGGTGTTTAAAACTTGAATTTGCATGGATATCTCATTTACCAAGTCGTCAAACTGCTAAAATAAAAAAGGACTTTTTTTAGGGTATTTTTTTTAGAGTAGACTAAAATAGGGGTCTTTTTTGTAACTCCAAAGTGCGGAGTATAAAAATACAAAGAGGCTGCTAATATGATTTTTTTATTTATTTGACCGTTTACGATATAGTCAAGTTTAAAGCGTATTTTTTCTTGTAAAAGCTAACTTACAGGGTAACCTTAAACTTCGTAACATGATTAATTATAAACTCTATGAGTGGCCCGCCATACAATTTACCGACATTTTTCTTTTTATACAAATCTTTATGGCAAAAGACATTCTTTCAATCAATACTATCCTTGCCCCATCTTTAGCCCAAAAATAACCTTCTTTTAAAAAAGTCTACAACTCGAATTAATCTAAAACCCCTCAGCCAAAATTGATGTAAAAATGGATGAATTCGATGATTTTATAAATTTAAATTAAAGAAACAGTATATGTGAAAACTAAAAAGGCATATAATTAAAACCTAAGCAACTACTGCTTTTTGGTCTGGTATGAAAGGTTGTGCAATATGATCTAAAGGCTTCGGCTTCGATTGCCGGGAAAATAAGTGCCAATTAGGTTTTTCGTCAGTAAGTTTTTGATTAAATCTAAGGAGTAGGTAGTATGGAGGCACACGGTTCGCTGCTACGCCACACATCGGGACGAGTCGACAGGCCATACGCTATTAGAACTAAGCTTTATTCATCATCATCACCAGCCTTTCACGACCACTGCTGGACATACGGCTCTCCTATGGATAAAGCATATTTTAAATTAAAGTGTATTTATTTTAAAATATGCTTTGACCACAACAAAGGGAGTATTTAGTATATCATACCTCTTTTCATAATTATCAATCATATTTCAAAATGGCGGCAAAATTAAGGCGGTAAATTAAAGAGACTCCATTAAGGTAAAAGTAATTCCAAGTTGGTTGTTGGGTTTTTACAAAGTGCCAATATTAATACAGAGGACGTTGATGTTTTATTAATTTTTTTGCTCGAAACTTAGTTAAAAGCGTCCTTCTAGGAATCTGTAATATCTATTTCATTAATGTCATATCATAAAGTTTTTATTTAAGATCGCGGTAGAGAAATTAATTCGTAATAATTAATAGATAAATTTTAGAGAGGCCCAAGTGTAAAAATATACATTTCGTCAATTGTGTTTTTGTCGTAATAAAACCTGTACACCTAAAAAATATTAGAATTATCTTAGGTGTGTAGTCCGCCGACCGGCACTAGTCCAGCATGGTTAACTAAGGTTTAAAACTCTCCCAGTTGTAGAGAAGGCCCAGCAATAGGGCGTAGATGGGCTAATAAATGAATATAAAAGGGGGCGAGCCTATTGCCGTTTTTCGGGCACATTTCCAGACTCCGTGCTCAATTCTCATACTCACATCTTCCCTATGGAAAGCTCAACTACTTCGTTAGGTACTTAATTGTTAGTATGAGGCAGATATAAATAACTTAGAAAAAAATTCTAAGCTCTATACTGTGTAGAATTCATCCAGACTTATCCTGTAGTAGTCGGGAACACTGAGATTCGTAGGATTATCCTTAAGGCTCGGGCGATGCGATCCAGTGTCAAAATATCTGTGAAATGTTAAGTTAAAAGCCTGTGTGATTTGAAAGCATGAATAGTTGTATGGTAATTCGTTTATTAACTTAAGTTTATACGTCTACTTAATAAAATGGCTATATTTTTAAAATGGTAAGCATACACATTATTCCAGTGTGTCCAAATGTTGTATTATTGTCGTTTATTCATTAAGTAGTGATGGCCTCAAGGTTTAGATCCGCGGTCGAGAGTCTCGACGGTCCCGGGTTCAAACCCCAGGCTCACACCTCCGACTTTTCGAAACTATATTTATATATATTCAAAAAGAATCATCTCGTACTTTAATCTCGAAATCTGCACACCTAAAAGTTCGCTAATATTATTTATTAGGTGTGTAGTCCGCCAACCCGCACTGGTCCAGCGTGGTAGACTGAAGTCGAAATCCACATTAAGTATCATATCGTCTAACGTATAATAGAAGTATTTAAATAGTAATGTCTCTAATAATAAAGAAATTGAGATGAAAAATATCATCAAAATAATAAGACAGGTTTCTTATTTTTAATACTAAAAGTTATAGACGATAAGTAGCGTTATGTTTTCTCACAAGCAACAAGTTTCTGAAATCTTTTGACATACGCTCCTCTTTAGATATAAAAGCGAGACCAAGGTAATATGCGTTAAAAATAATTTCAACAAGTTAATATTCCTAATTAGACTTTCAAACTAATTCAAAGAAAAACTTCGAGGAATATTTTTTGCTTGGCTTTCGTAAAGTTAATGACTAGAGTGGTTGAAATTCTCGTACATCATATTTTTTACGTATTTTATGAAGGAAAACATCGTGAGAAAACCTTCATATTTAAAATTCCTAGAAATTTCTTAGGTGGGTAATGCGCTAACCTATACCAATCTACATCCATCTAAAAATATTATTTTTATTAGAACTTAAAGTTTTCTCTGCTAATAAGGATATTGGTTGTGGTCTACCAACATAACACAACAAAACATTCTATCATTTTCTATTCGTACAGTTTTCCTAATTTGTATCCTTAGCCCTGTCGCGACATAAAATATTAGATTTACGTTTGACCAGTACCGATTTCAGAGGATTATTATCCAAAACCTTAGTGACAATTATTTACATTATTATACAACCTAATTTCCGTAACAGACGTTCCTTGTGAATTCGCTTCGAGGACAATAAAATGATATAAATTCTTAAATACACATAATTTACAAAGTATTGTAAATATTATTGTTTCCTACAAAGTAAGTCTTAAGTCTTCCCTAAATTATAGATGTAGCGCTCCTTATCCCGGAATTTATCCCCACAGACGTTAAGGAAACTGGAGAGCCCGGCAAATCCGTAGAATTACTCTGCGGCGATAACCCGTAGAAAATTTCGCCGGCAAAATAGCCAGGTAATCTTCGTAAATGCCGGCTGGATAATACCAGCGACGTCACATCAGCGCCACGAAAAATGTACGCAAAGTGAAAGCTTTGAGAATAAAACGCCTAAATTTAATAACCGCGAGCTAAAGTGTAAAACATGTAGGCTAGGAACCACATAACTTTACGGTTGCAGAATGTAGAGAAACTTAATCTCTGTAAATGAAAGAGGGAAGATAATGGGCTTTAAAAACAATTTAAAATTCTTCAAGCTAAATTAATAAAAAAAAAAATGTGAAACCTGTTAAAATGGTGGCTAGATACCCTCACGAAAATTCTATTTTTATTCATATTATACCGCGGTATTCTTAGTTTCTACATAAAAAGTTATCATATCATATTGATGTTAGCCACGCTCTGTCAGGGCGTGAAATTAATATTCCTTTAACACTAGTCTGTGAGCAGAATATCCACAGAAATACAACTAGGATTCGATTGCAATAATGCTATACAAATATAGGTACATGTCCTCACAGTACCGTTTAAGACTAGAAAGGAAATATGAGCATGCTGATCGTGCCGAACCTAAGATTAGACTTTCCATACCCCGTTAAAGCACGTGATAAGCCATTATCAATACACAAAATATGTTATAACTTCAAAAAGTCAGATATGTGTAGTTTGAATCCACGACTACCAAGATTCTCAACCGCGCGCCCAAACCTCGAGGCCATTACAACTATCACACACCAAAAAATATATTTCCGAAAGTAAACATTCCCAATTAAACAATATACCGATATACCCAATATGTCGTTCCACTGCAAATATTTCGCGATACAAACATCAATTACGGGTCGAAAGCAATAGCGTATGTCAAACAAAGTTGACAGGGTGAAAAAATGTTCAAGATTAAGATCATCATCAACCCATATAGGTCCTATTACTGGGCACGGGTCTCCTCTACCACTGAGATGGTTGAGCCTAGTGTGTTTGGCGGCTGGTTGGCGGACTACACACCTAAGAAATTCCTAAAAACTTTTAGGTGTGCAGGTTTTATCACGATGTTTTCCTTCACCGTTAAAGCAAGTGATAATTTATTGAGAATACTCACGTAACTTCGAAAATTCAGAGGTGTGTGCCTGGGGTTTGAACTCGCGACCGTCGAGATTTTCGTCCGCGCGCCTGAGCCTCGAGGCCATCACTGCTTGCATTAACATTAAGATAATATAAAACAAAACATGTCTAGTTCCTAGTCTAGCAACATTAGTGTCTGCCAAATTGCCGCTTGTGTGTCCAAGGTAGTGCGCCGCGATAAGAGTTTGTGCATGGCCAATTTTTTTGGCAAAATGTAGGGAAATCTTTGTGTATTCACTTTACTGAGGATATACATGAGATGTTTGGGAAAAGGAGAATTGTTTTTTTTTTTATATTTTAGTGGTTGGATATTTTTATACATTTACTTAAGGACTGTCTTACATTTTAGTTTCAGCTTTAGCATAATTATGGGATTTATTAACCCTTAATTTGCCAATGTATGCCCTGGCATACATGAAATTTGAAAAAAATATTATGTTTAAAAAATTGCAGAAATAACATGGTTTATTATTTTTATCTACTTTCAACACTCTATTTTTAGAAGAAAATATAAAACAGATGTCTGACAACACTCGTTTATGTGTATCAATTACAATTACAACAAAAAACAAAGCTTTTTACTGCATTTTATACTTTGCCAAATTAAGGGTTAATTGTTCCATAAGGCATCAAGAACCATGAGATTGAAACTAAATTATTTATTACTCAATTAAAGATATATATTTGATAAGTAACATATAGTTTAACTGTAACCCATCAACTTGCTATGTACTGTTACTAGTTATAAAACAACTTTTTCCTTTTAAATTTTCTCATCTGTATTTAATTAGACAATAAAATATCATATACCACGTCTGAAGAAACAACTCCAAATATTTTAATCTCATAATTAGCCGCGTGGAAATATTTCCCCAAATTTTCAGCTTCATCTAAAAGATTTCCACAGCGTCCAATTTTCTGGGTTAATTAAAAAGAAATATAAAATTGTCGCGAACCACCGACGGAGATAAAGCTAATTATGAACAATGAACCTTACTCATAAATGAAATGACATCAAAAAAAATAATTAGGGAACAGCTGAGCTGATAAAAAACCTTTTGGGGTAATTTGACTTGATTGCAAATCGTAATGGGCCTTAGTCGATTAACAGCTTATGGTTACCGGAGATTGTTGACATAAAAATGAACCTTTTTGAAATTAACTGATTAGAATAAAATGCCATAACCTTTCACAATTAAATAAGAGAAGAGAAAATATATTTTATAATTTCTAGAATTAATTTTGAGATTTACGTCTGTAGTGTTTGTATACTTGTCTCGGTGACACGGGTAGTGGGGAAACAGTCTAGTGCGAGCCGTTGGCGAGAGCGGACGTGTTTACCCTGACTGCTGGTGACGTAACGAGCCAATACTTAATCCTTGTGGAGGTACGTACACTACAAATGGCGACGAGGTAAAAGGTCAGTGAATAAATATTTATTGTGCTCCATGAAGAACAAAGTAAAAAAAAAAAATTGTAAATACATGGAGTTGTTTATAAATGCTTTGGTCATTTTACATACATATGTAAAACTAGTACGTAAATTGTGCGATCAAATACAACACTCTATCCCTAAGCTAAATTATTCTTAACTAAATTAAGTAATAGATAGCCGCCACTTGTGATACTATGTTATAAAGTTTGTTACTATTCATATTGTTTCTTTTGTTTTTTCAATGGTGTACAATGAAGTGTAATAAATAAAAAAATAAAAACAGATTGTAGGAGACTTTGCATAACCGAATTTTATTTGAGTGAACATAATGCAGGTCCCGCAATCTTAAGTCCAGTCACGTTAAGAATTCGTTGTGATAAATTAAAAGTAAAACATTAAAAATGCTTTTTCTGTCGAACAAGACAGATGTGTTCTAATAGAAATGTTCAAACCGGTTGCTTACTTATCTATTTAAAATGTGGTTTCAATTGTTTTCACCGGTCGGCGACGCCGCCTGTGCGTCTGCTTACCCACAGATTTAAAATATCCGGTTATAACGCTTACATTATGTTATTAAATATCAGAATGGCTTCTTCTCCCGAAAAAATAATGTAATGATTAAAAGCATATTATTATGCAAGAAACATTTAAAAATTTTCCTTCAAATTTATTAAAGACTTGGTTGTTTTATGAATGTTTTACGTTCAACTAGTATGAAACTAGCTTTGTGAGTGAAAATTGAAATAATAACTACAAGTACATATATAAAGATGTATTATAAAGATATGTAGTACATTTAAAATTATCATCGCTTAGGTTCACACCAATACATTTGATACTGAATGTAAAGAGGTAGTTTGGTTCGCCAGTGGGGTACCTAAATGATTTTTTGTTTTAAAAAGAAATCTAGAGATCGTTCGATGGAAATTGGAACACTAGTCACTGAAAAAAATAGGTGCTATGAATATTTTAACTTTGCTTACAAAAGCATGTACTTTCAATTTATATGTACCTATAAATTGTGAGTGTATGAACTGTAAGGGTGAACCAGCTTTAAATTGTTTGGGATGGGAGAAGTGGAACCGTGGCATAGATTTAGGTATATATCATACGGCAACAATTGTGACCATGCCGCAATGCTTTCGCGTATTATCGGCGGTCTAACTTAAAAAAAAAAAAAAAAAAAAAAAAAAAAAAAAAAAAAAAAAAACAATAAATAAGTAAATCTACGAATTTGATGTTAAACTAGATTTATCTAGTTCCTTCCACCTAAATGAAGTTTCGTTTTCGATCGACATTTGGGATTTCTACGGTCGCGGGTTCGATCCCCGGGCATGCGCCTCTGACTTTTCGAAGTTATGTGTGCGTTCACATTAATGTGTAACTGGCTTTAACGGTGGAGAGAGGCATCGTGGTGAGGTTAGCGCACCTAGGGGTTCGCGGAAGTTTCTCAAGTGTGTGATCCGCGCTGGGCCGGTGTGGTGGACTGTGGCCTGAGCCCTCTCGATGGTGGAGGAGTCTTGTGCCCGGCTGTGGGACGTGTATGGGTTGATGATACATCAGTCTAATTATAGAAAAAGGGTGTAATCCTTGGTGACGACTTCATAATTGACAATAATATTTTGAAGCAAATTTAAAAAAAAACCGTTCCCCGTTAATTTGATAATTCTGATTCTTTGAATCCAGCAAAGACTCATTAATGAATTCAATAGCAGCCCTAACAGATAAATTCAATAGCAAAACAAACATTCTATATGTCTCGTGACCACCAAATAATGTGCACTAAAAATGTTTGAAATGTGGATTTGTTAAAAAGAATAACAAATATATTGTACCATTTGTTTAGAATTTTAAACAGAATCTTAAATCCGAAGAATAGATGGGGTTGACCTTATTAAATGTTGAGGATGTGGAAACAGATATGTTTATAAATACGAGTAGTAAAATGTAGTAATGACGCTACTTGGAAAATCAAAAACAAAATATTGCCTATTGATGTCAAAATTCATTTACTGTTTTCGAAGATATGATTCGAGTTTTCGGAATCGATAATGGGTGCAGTTCTAAAAGTCGACAAATCATGTGGTAAAAGGTGATTCTAGAAGTCTTAGAAAAGAAACTTTAACTAAACTTTAAGTTTCATCTTGGAGTACATAGATGCAGTTGCGGAAACGTTTCTTAAAATCAAGGATGTTCAAAGCTATATTCCAAAAGAGGAAGTCTGTTTAACCAATTTCTCAACTCAGCATAGTTTTCACTCGTGGTAAAAAACTATTAAAAAAAAACTGACATCTCGTGTTTGATATTTTATAAGCTTTTGAAAAAAAAAAACTTGGGAGAGAAGAATGCGAAATGTTAACAAGAGTTAAACCTTTAGAAGAAAATGTTTAATACATCAGTAATTGAGAGTCTGTTTCTAGTGACGAAGTTTAAGTTTTCTGAGTTAAGTTAGAAACATGAGCAGGGGTTCCAGATTTGGGAACATACACTCCACTTTCACGCGAGTTGTTAAAAATTAAGTTGGCCAAGACCGCGAATATAGATTCGTATTGGAACGATACCCGAATTAGCTCTTGACTAATTGAAACGGGCATAGCCCGTAACTAAAATAAGAAGTTTTGTTTTCTTCTCTATGTTAAATGTTTTATGTCTTGATGTCACTTTAATTTCTTAATTTTATTGTTTCAATTTTGATATTAGATATTACATTATAAATTGTTTATTAGTTGTTAAGTTGTTTATAATTAATATTGCACATTGTTAATTGTTTATCTTTTCTTATAATGTTGTGGGGAACGTTATGCACACCTTAAATGTCTGTCATATATATCAGATGTAGTACCTAAGTAAAAATAATAAAGCTACACATTGTATTAATACATGTGATGTGGTTGTGTTAAATTAAATAAATAAAAGACCATTAGGTATTGTGATAGCTTTGATAGAACCTAAGTGTTTGCATATGCTAGTCCAGTTGTACTGAGAACTGTACTCGTTACAGTAGTCGAGGTTGGCTGCATATGGCAACATAAGTCTGTGAGAACGTAAAAAGCGTTATCAGGTCGAGAACGGGAATCTTGCGTTGGATTGGATAGTGAGCCCATTACTACGTCTCAATTGTTTGGAACAAATTGTTTATATTGAGTCGATAACCATTGGCCTCTGAAGGTCACGTTCTCCAAGAAGTTGGAAGCATGAGCCCGGATTTAACGTTGGGTGTTGCGTCTACAATCACATGTATAAATTTGATGTATTTACAGTCACACGGAAGAAAAACATAGTTCTTGATAGGCGCGATTGTGTGTATAGAGAATCACCTAATCCGTTTGATAACAACTACGTCAATATAATAATCGATGGTGCCTCGACATTTGACAATTTCCCTAAGTGAACTGAAACAGGCTGGTATGAGTGACTGCAAGTTGAAATATATTATTATAGACTGAATAAGAGATATCATACACCTGAAAATTTTAGGGAGAATGATCTATATACTATGTACCGTATCTTGATTGGAAAAGAGTATCACTGGAGCTTCTTGTCCGTTTCTCTACTAATGGCTGCTTTCCGAACGGAGTGATAAATTCAATACAAACAGAACGAGAAGGGAATAAATTATGAAAAAACCTGTCTAATTTAAGTTTAACTTGCATCAAGAAAAACAGAGAAGGATTGACGCCAAGACAGATATGAGAAATACGCCACCGTACGAGTAAACCGAAACTAGACTAAACTTTTACCACAGAATCAAACCTTATTCGAAGAAAGAAGGCATATTATATTATGAACAGCTAAAGAACATAAGGCGTTATTGGAAACTAATGTGAGATATCCAGACATTTAATACAAAGACTGTGAATTAAATAGAAACTGTACAAGGCTTAAATTAAAGCTGTACATAATTGTGTTGCAGGCAGTATGAGCCTTCATATAAATGAAAACATACGTAATTATGATGCAGGCTTAAAGTAAAGCTGTACATAATTGTGTTGTAGGCAGTATGAGCCTTCATATAAATGAAAACATACGTAATTATGATGCAGGCTTAAAGTAAAGCTGTACATAATTGTGTTGTAGGCAGTATGAGCCTTCATATAAATGAAAACATACGTAATTATGATGCAGGCTTAAAGTAAAGCTGTACATAATTGTGTTGTAGGCAGTATGAGCCTTCATATAAATGAAAACATACGTAATTATGATGCAGGCTTAAAGTAAAGCTGTACATAATTGTGTTGTAGGCAGTATGAGCCTTCATATAAATGAAAACATACGTAATTATGATGCAGGCTTAAAGTAAAGCTGTACATAATTGTGTTGTAGGCAGTATGAGCCTTCATATAAATGAAAACATACGTAATTATGATGCAGGCTTAAAGTAAAGCTGTACATAATTGTGTTGTAGGCAGTATGAGCCTTCATATAAATGAAAACATACGTAATTATGATGCAGGCTTAAAGTAAAGCTGTACATAATTGTGTTGTAGGCAGTATGAGCCTTCATATAAATGAAAACATACGTAATTATGATGCAGGCTTAAAGTAAAGCTGTACATAATTGTGTTGTAGGCAGTATGAGCCTTCATATAAATGAAAACATACGTAATTATGATGCAGGCTTAAAGTAAAGCTGTACATAATTGTGTTGTAGGCAGTATGAGCCTTCATATAAATGAAAACATACGTAATTATGATGCAGGCTTAAAGTAAAGCTGTACATAATTGTGTTGTAGGCAGTATGAGCCTTCATATAAATGAAAACATACGTAATTATGATGCAGGCTTAAAGTAAAGCTGTACATAATTGTGTTGTAGGCAGTATGAGCCTTCATATAAATGAAAACATACGTAATTATGATGCAGGCTTAAAGTAAAGCTGTACATAATTGTGTTGTAGGCAGTATGAGCCTTCATATAAATGAAAACATACGTAATTATGATGCAGGCTTAAAGTAAAGCTGTACATAATTGTGTTGTAGGCAGTATGAGCCTTCATATAAATGAAAACATACGTAATTATGATGCAGGCTTAAAGTAAAGCTGTACATAATTGTGTTGTCGGCAGTATGAGCCTTCATATAAATGAAAACATACGTAATTATGATGCAGGCTTAAAGTAAAGCTGTACATAATTGTGTTGTAGGCAGTATGAGCCTTCATATAAATGAAAACATACGTAATTATGATGCAGGCTTAAAGTAAAGCTGTACATAATTGTGTTACGGGCAGTATGAGCCTTCATGAAAGTAATAGTGTTTTTTGTTGAAGGTTAGTTTGTCGGCTCTTCCTGAGGATCAAGTGAAAGCTGATCCTGATAATGAAACCACATGGTGCTGAGGTTCCAGAAACATCGAGTTACTTGGAGGAACGGTAATGTTCAGTATGCTGCTACCACAGGTATGGCTTTAAGGTCTTTTTTTAAGAGTTGCTTATCAACCAAATAAAAATTACTTTCTGTCAATTGATTAATTTTTGATTAAAAGAAAAACATTTCGAATTATGATGCAGGCTTCAAATTAAAAGAAAGCTGTGCCTTATAGTGTTAGGCAGTACAGGCCATCTGTGCAAAAAGTGTACGTGATCTTGTCAGACTAATAAAAAGCTTATCATAAAATTTCACATAATATTAATGATGATAACTAACGAGATGGTCCGTCCAAGTAAGAGAGTCGTCGTCCTCCAAATTCTACTCTGCCATAAAGGAAGAGCTTGACAGAAACCGGTGGAAACCGATCATCCGCTCCAGATGTCACCCTAATGCTGACTACGATCCTCAGATATGAGAAACCGACTAGAGAGAGAGATTGATAATAATAAGCTGTGGGTCGTTGTTATATAACAATGTATTATGCAAATGAAAAAAAAAAAGACGATTTGGACATGAAGCTGAACACGATCATATGTTGAGAGAAACGAGGAAAAATGGACTAGATTGGTAACGCATTTGTATCCACGAGACAGCAAAAGGAATAAAGGTAGACAGACTATGCGAAGACAGATTTTGAGTAAGTAAATTGATCGGAGCTTGTGTTGCTGCAATCTGTGTCGTAATGACACGTATGAAAAAAAAATAAATAAATAAATAAATAAAAAGGAAAAAGGAAATAAAGCAAATATTGAGCACTTGTGAAAAGATTTGCTAGACAAAGTACCAAACCCTTAAAATGATTATTTACAATAAATACATTAAGGGAGGGATGTAGTGTTTGTATACTTGTCTCGGTGACACGGGTAGTGGGGAAACAGTCTAGTGCGAGCCGTTGGCGAGAGCGGACGTGTTTACCCTGACTGCTGGTGACGTAACGAGCCAATACTTAATCCTTGTGGAGGTACGTACACTACAACGTCTAGGCTCTGAAGAAGCAGTCAAAAGTGTTATGAATTCACATGAATTTTAGATAGCTATTAATTTCTCGTCTCCGAACTTATCAATTTCAGCCGTAGATAAGGCCCACGCCCAGCCCTGGGACACATATGATCTGACAAAGTCAATATCGTATTTATGCTCTACCCAACAAAACAGACTCTGGGATCAAAGAATTTTAAACAGAATACAAACTTAACTGGGAATGGAACGAATAACTTCCCGAAGCGTCGATTAAAAGCGTCGAACCAACTTTTGTATCCAAAGAGAAATGTGCAACAATTGCAAGCGATTTTCGCGAAATTTCCCTCTAAAAATATCTCTAAAACCAGCCAGCTTTGTCACCGGCAGAATATTAAGAGCGGCCACAATGAGCGCAACAAAAGGATCGCTTACACTGCGAATTCCCGAATAAACAACAAACAATACCTTTGACTTAAATTTAAAAGGAGAAATTGCTTTCCATTTGAAACATACGGCTGGAAACGACAGTTAGCGCGAGCCATAATTTTACAAACATTTTCAGTAAAATCTGCAATTTGTTTTTAATATTAGATACACCCGCCAACTCGCACTGGCCCAACGTGGTGGACTAAGGCCTTAATCCTCTCAATGGAGAACATCGCGATGAAACCAGCACATCTAAGAGGGCTTAGGAATACCTTACATGTGTAGTTCGCTAACCCGCGCTAGGCCAGCGTAGTGGACTAAGGTCTAAACCCGGAGAGGCGTATATGAGCTGATGATGATGATGATGTTAACGCTGAAGAAAAATACTTTAGGAAACCTGAACCCCCAAAACTTCTTAGGTCTAAAAAACCTTGGTCTCACTTGGGCTGATCATACTGATGGAATATTTTAAAGATCCCAGCTTACCCCTTACCTCTCTACATATTGGTCTTTCTTTCAGCCAGTGAGACCCAAATTAGCGCACCCCGTCGGCTTGAAATACCAAGTGACTTTTTAAAAACTTTTGCTCTTTGCGAACACGAAGCGAGTTTTCCCATCTTAAAAAATAACTGCTTAGAAGTAAATTGAAATAACGGCGGGCAAAACATCTTTAATCGGCGAATGGAGCGGGGAGTATAACGTCCAGAGATTATTTTAAGGACTCCCAAGTTTTCCTCGTTCAAAATATGAGAATCCGGGACGCGGTTTAATAAGGGATGAAATTAAACAGGGCGATTGTGTGGCGCTGTTTATATCGTACATTTACCTACTACATTAGAAAATGTATGTTTTTGAAATACATTTTAAACTGAGAAAACTCCAGTTCTGTACTTTTAAAGACTGTACCAACGAATTTATTTACCTAAAACTATGGGTACTCGTCAGGGATGTTCTTATGGTTATTTACTTCATCATTTTCTTATTCAAAGGTTTCCTAAAAGGCCGGTAACGCACTCATAATTTCTTTGAAATTGTAGGTCTATAGGCAGTGTTTACCACTTATCATCAAGTGGCTCACTAAGCCCAATTTATTACTTTACCATCAAAAAATTACCCACTTTCTGAAAATTGAATGTTTTACCTATTCATGCGAAATTACCACAATTTCCCATTTACCCCATCACATTCTAAGTTACCCCATAATTCCCAGAATACCCCATCTGACCCCAAAGTCACATAAGCACGGCTCTCATAAAGATCCAAAGAGCGAAATGCTATTGGCGTTCCCAGCACGTTTATACTTTATCTCCAGGATTTACGGACAGTGGTTTTGATTTAATGCCGGTGTAGAGAGGCCCTAACGCCACAGGAGAGACGCCAGTGTCTCAACGACTTTCCCCTGGGAGCAGAGGGATGATATTAAGGAAGATTTTCGTAGATTAATAGCGCTTGCTCGCACCGTGTTATCCTGAGGGAAACGTGCAGTTTTCCGGGATGATACTCATGTGCTTTGACTTAGAGTGTTGAGATAAAAGTTGGAACGAAATATTTTAGCTATGATGGCTTAAAGTTAAAGCTAGATGAAAAGTCTCTTAATTTTTGTAATCGCACTTTTTAACAAGTATTGTGCGATAAAAACAAAACGAATAAAAATAGCTTACTGGCCCTGTAAAATGTAATTGTAACTACGTGAGAGACTTTTATTGCTGATCGACACAATCGAGATGGCATTTCCTAAAGTATTTTTCAATAAGATGAGTCCATTATTCGTGATGAGATAGGGTCATAAAGCTGGTATGAAATATGAAGCAGGAAAATAGTGCATGAAAATATAATAAATACACATTTACGATTTCGATAGTAAGTCCATTTGTATTAATTCCTTTTTCATAGGTTTAATCTTCTGTGTAAAAAAATGTGTATTCAACTAAAAAGTGTACCCACTCAATTCGTATTTACTGTGGCGATATCAGAGTTATATCACTCAGCTGTAACATCGAATTAGTCGAAATAAAACGACAGATAAAGTGAAATTGTTCCGGCCTATAAGTGGTACTGTTTGGAACGCTTCATTGTTCTACCAACATCACAATACCAGCTTACGACTTCATGCTGTGTTTAATATTCTACTCACATTTGTGTTTTGTGTTGGGAATATATTCATAAATAAATACAGCCAAGAGTCACATGCATAGTCCTAACCCCACACTAGGATATAAGTCCTGTGGCGTGGGTATCAGAAACTACGAGACTTTTCAGTCTCATAAACATTCAGACCTGAGATAAATATTTGTTGATCACATAAACATTTGTCTCGGTGCGGCGATCGAACGCGCGGCCTCTCGTTTCGCAAGCTGGTGTCTAGCCAACTGCGCTGTTATATGTAAACAAACCGTGATTGAAGATTCTTTCTTCTTCTTCTTCATCAACCCATATACGTCCACGGCTGAGCACGGGTCTCCTCTACCATTAAGAGGGTTTAGGCCATAGTCCACCACGCTGGCCTAGTGCGGGTTGGCGGACTACACACCTAAGAAATTCCTAAGAACTCTTAGGTGTGCAGGTTTTCATCACGATGTTTTCCTTCACCGTTATAGCAAGTGATAATTCAATGTGAATACACACATAACTTCGAAAAGTCAGAGGTGTGTGCCTGAGGTTCGAACCCGCGACCGCTGATATTCTCGACCGTGCGCCCAAACCTCGAGGCCATCACTCCTGAAGATTAAGGCAGGTAATAATACGAGGCGGACCTAGGCCTAAGTTCTCTCAGTTGTAGAAGAAGTCCCAGCGTAAAACGATTAGAAGCTGATGATGATGAGTAAGAAGCGATTAGGAAAGCGTCAAACATTATTTGTCTTTTCAGTGATTTTTTTAATTTTAATGGAAATGGGCTTTAGTCCACCATCCCGGCCTAGTATACTATTGCAAAACTTCGAAAAGTCAATGCTGTATGCCTGGAATTTGAATCCGAGACCGCTAGATGTATAACATTCGCCCGCCAAAACCTTAAGCTTAACATTTATTACCACCCTCAAATATTTTCTAATCAAGAAAGTTTTTGTGTCAGCGAAAAGGTTCTCATGAAATTTATTTAGCCATTTTAATAAAGTTCTAGGTCATCCTTTAAAGGTTAGACTATAAAACGGGATCCAATATCAAGGTCTAAATGATACAGCCCATAAATTTTCTCCCTATAAAACGCACTCACTTGTATTAAACTTTGAAATATGTTTAACGAAAAACATAATTTCACTTGATTTTCAATGATATTTCGAAGGATAACGCTTAGATCGTGAAAATTTATATATGTGACTGTTGGCAACCTAGGTATATTGACTTTTTCCATTAGAAAATTGGCAGTTGTAAAAATAATAATAAAAATAAAAAGTAATTAAAATTACCTCGTGGTCTTGCGGGTAAGACCCTGGCGATCTAGAAGTCCTGTGTCGTTGGGCGAAGTTTTTATTGTTTCCAAAGCACGGAGTAAAAAAATGTCCTTGAAAGACGGCAATAGGCTCGCCCCCTGTTACGTGGGACTACATACCTAGTCAAATATGGGTTTACTCTGCCTACCCCCGTCAGGAAATACCGGCGTGAGTTTATGTATGTATGATCGTGTGCGTGCGAGAAGATATAGGAGAAAAAGGGGTGAATGGAGATATGACGGCTGACAGGGATATTTGAAAAGAAAAAATTGGGAATAGGGGAAAAAATGATGATTTAGTAACTATGAGGGTATTTTACATGTAATTTTAACATAAGGAGATCGCATTCTTTTGTCTTCGTGGATTCCGTATTATAAAAAAAAATGTTAAAATATCGTAACATTTGTTGATAGATCTAATTCAATAAAGAAACCATTCTTAAAAGAATTGTACTAGCTTCCCCCGTTCTTTCAGCAAAGAGAATTTAAAACAACATTGCGGAAATCCTTCTTTCAAGGAAATCGCTATCAACGAAAATTTAAAGGAAACTTTCTTGAAAATTCGAGCGTTGTAACTAATAATAAAAGACTTAGACCCGTTGCTTGAGGGGGAACCAGCGGCTCTCTAACCAAGCTTTTAGTTGAGATATTTAAAAACATCCAAGTATTTTAAAGATTCTAACTGTAAACAAGACACAGAGGAAAGTTTGTAACTTTTTAGTACTTTCAGTATTAGTAAGTCCTTTAGGAGCCAAGCAAGAAGCGATTATGATATGAAATGAAATTGTTTATTGAATTAGTAACGTATCATATATCAATTAGAAAGTCGTTTATTATTATTCTCTTTAATTTAACCTCGGGTACTTATGACCTTTCATTTATTTTTCTACATCTCTATAATATCGCCTTTTGTACTTACCCCAAAAAAATCCGTGATTTTATTTAACCACTCAGTCTACGTTATCTCATAGTCTTATCTATTTTATCACTAACCATTTGTAATAACAGAGGGAGATGACAAAACAATTTTTTCCGAGAACTAAACTTTGGGGCCCTAAAAACCAACAGTCAAATACCAAAAGACTAAAACCTCGACAAGCTACCAACGTGAATCAAAATCAAAAATACGAAATCGAAATATATTCGTCTCGTCGATATTGCAGGAAGCAAGAAATTTAAAACGACGCGATTCAAACGACACGATAAGTGTTACGATGTATCCTGACTTGTGAAATGTATTCGAGTTTTGATCAAAGAGTATTGCATTGGAAATTTGTAAGGCATTTTCAGGAGAAGTTTCTAGAAAAGTTGATATATTCGATAGGAACGGCTGGACCTAGAATCATTTAGCGTAGTTTTAATGGAGAGAAGACTATGTAATATACAGGGTGTATTTAGACCGTGATCGAAAACAACCATTGGTGTAAGAAGTATGTGGTTTGTATGGAAAACCTCAAAAATTTTATTTTTTGTCGGGATTTTCTTTAATGCCAGGGGGTTTGTAATCACTATGGCTATTACCTGCCTCAATTTTCGATCACGGTCTAAATACACCCTGTATGTATGCAGAGTGCAAAAAGACAGCTATGTAATAATAAGTAAGGCCTTACGCCCCTCAGTTGTAAAGACCGCGTTCAAATCCGATCACTAAAAATCATTACTTGTGTAATTGAATTATTCGTATGGATTCAACTCACTCAACAGAACTCACTAAGCAGTGATGGCCTCGAGGTTTAGGCGCGCGGTCGAGAATCTCGGCGGTCGCGGGTTCGAACCCCAGGCGCACACCTCTGACTTTTCGAAGTTATGTGTGTATTCAAATTGAATTATCACTTGCTTTAACGTTGAAGGAAAACATCGTGATGAAACCTGCACACCTAAAAGTTCTTAGGAATTTCTTAGGTGTGTAGTCCGCCGACTATGGCCTAAAACCCTCTCAATGGTAGAGGAGACCCGTGCTCAGCAGTGGGCGTATATGGGTTTATGAAGAAGAAGAAGAAGATTCAACTGACTCTGGTTTTGGTTGAAATCAATAAGCATTCATTGAGCTAGCGACCCTTTAACCAATAGTTTGTATCTGATACGTAATGTGGCTTAAGTCCAAATCAAAGCTATCTCTACTCAAATAGTCTTTTACAAGTTCTTCTGAATCAATTTTAAACTATTTTTATATGCCTTTATATATTCAAATCAATTGCATCTCAAACATTTTTCAAATCCCTTTTCACAGTTCTAAATTCAGGTCGAGATTGGTTTACCAATCCATACCGAGCGTCGCAAGGCCCAAACTCTCCTAAAAGAAGAAAACACATTAATAGATTAACTTTATCACTTCATTACCATGCATCAATAAATCTATCACGATCATTTGTTCCATCTCCAGCAGTTGCTTCAAAAATTCCCTCGATGACATCATAATTCGGTGAAAAACAATAAAAGTAGATATAATTAAATTCGTCTAGACGTGTAGGAATGCCGGGCTGGCGGACCGCCAGGGCAAAACAAATCCACACGTTTCATTTTGCTACATGGCCATCTCATGGATGGAGGAATATTTTGATGCAGGGCCGTGCAGATTTAGCCGTGATTCTGGCATCTGAATGATGTTTAGGAGTTTATTCAACTTTGCATTACATACGATACTCTTACTTTCAATCTAAAAGCACGGATACAATTCAAGTTTATATGTAGTTTACCGCGCTGGCCAAGTGCGGGCTGAATCATACACCCAACAATCACAAAAGATTGTTACTGTAATCTGTTGAGTCTCTGTATTGAAGAACTATCACGAGATGATTAACTTTCCGTAGAAATAACAAATTGAAATAACTTCAATGTTAAGTGGCAATATTGTAAGGCTGCGAATAAGTACTGATCATATTCGGCGCTGAAACTAAAAGGTTCCTTTTGTGAATGCTTTCAAAAATTAATGTTGTATACCTTTATTCATTCATAAGTGATTATTCCAGAAAGCAGAACTAATACCATGCAGAAACGATGCCCACGACTAAAAACAATTTATAAAGTATACTGTCGATCTAAAGGACCCGAACAATAATAGCCAAAAGTACAACAAAACATGCAATGATACAAATCATAATGAATCAATAATACAATATTTTTATAACCTTAAAAGCCTTTAAAGGATAGAAAGAATAGCGTTAAACACGGCCCGTCTTGGTATTGAATTTCAAAAACAAGATTATCCCCTTAGAGCCGACGCGGAGACTATTTGACTTTTATAACGTTTTAAAATGCAGATCAGTACGGTGTAATGTAATGATCCTTTTGAATAAACTGACAACATATTTTTCGACTACTCCTGAAGTTTTTTAAATTTATGTTGTGAATGAAAGAAAACATTCTTAGAACTTGGCATTATTTTTAAATTAATTTGATAGGTGTCTTATTAATTGTTTAAAATTATTACAATAAGACAGCCCGTGACGCAGTTGGCTATACACCAGCTTGCGAAACGAGAAAGCTTCGATCGAGACAAATGTTTGTGTGATCCACAAATATTTGTTTCGGCTCTGAGATCGAAAAGTCTCTTATAGTATTTGAGATATGTCTGTTGAGTGTGTTTATTTATAAAGTGAATGACTATATCCATTCGAACCCAGATGAATCCACTTTAAGTTCGCTAATCAAATAAATCCTAAAATTTAATTCCGAAAGTTAGGTCCATCACAGTCAGATTTTGGAAATCGTCAAAACAAACCAAGTTCCGCCCCGGGAGCCCAATCTGCGACCCTTTCATTTCGAAATTGGATTATAAATTTCCTCCAGAGTGGCACTCCTTCACTGATTCGATTAAATTTAATTTCCTACTTGTTACAGTGAAAAATTTTAGTTCAAATTGCGCCACTCGCCGAAAGCTGGCAAAGTTTGTGAGAGAAATTGAAGAAGGATTTTTGGGAGGTCAACGTACTTGCGTCTGTGAAAGGGTAGATATAGATCATCATCGTTAGCCCATATACGTCACACTGCAAGGTTTCAGCCTTAGTCCACCATGCTGGCCTAGTGTGGGTTGGCGGACTACACGGAAATATCCCCTTTTTTTCCCGTTTATCCCTACACCGAGAAAAATGTATGTCTTATCCACAAATATTCGGGACTGATTGTCAAGAGCGAAAAGTCTCTCATAGTTTTTGATACCCACTTTACAAAACTTGCATCTTAGTGTGGAATCAGAACTATGTATGTCTGTTGGGTGCATTTGTTTCTTTATTCTCTCAGTCTAAGTTACAAATATACACATTTAAACAACGTCCTCCAACATTATTATCAGCTTCAAAATATCTCTTTGCAACATACCATCATACAGAAAACAATTAAAACATCTAGTTTTTGTAAGAATATCTCAAGGGAATGCAGACGCCAAGATAACGGTGTGGCCTTTGACTCAGGTTGTATGTATCACTTTTAGTGGAGGCGTGGCACTTGACTCCGCTTGTCTGGCACTTGTCTGGCACTTGTCTGGCACTCGGCTGGCACTCGTGGCACCGTCGAGTGGCCATTAAGGCTTTTGTCATGAGTTATGGTTTCCTTATTTTTACATATGCGCCGCGTAAGCGAATTCTTCTGCGGGTGTGTTTACTTTGTTAAGACAATATTTGTTTTGTGATCTGTCCCATCAACCAAATGAAGTCCACTGCTGAGTACAGGCCTCTCAATGACATTTACGGAGTTAGCGTGAGAGTCAAGTATGTGAGACCGTAACCATTGCCTGCCTTATTTTTCCTTCACGATTTTTCATCCTCTGCTATAAAATATAATATATAGTTGCAATGTCTTGCTATTCATTAATATATTTTTAAGCTACCTAAAAAGTCTAATTAAAGAACTAAAAGTAATATAAATAGCATTTGTGTCACAATTAAAAAAGATTCCTTTCCTTGTTCCAGATTCCAGTCAGTGCCGTGAAGTGTTCAAGCTAAAATAAAACTTATTTCAATGAAACACAACCCCAAATTACTTAACTGAAACATTCAGTGAAACAAACTTAAACAAAGTTAGAACAAAACTATCAATATATTATAAACAGTAAAAAAATAGATTTAATTTTGTACTATATATTTTGTTTTGTACATTTCTGCTGTAAATACTTTTAATTTATTTTTAAAACAATTAAATTACAAGAAACAAAATTGATAAATAGTGACCAAATTAAGTAACGCACATAATCTCAGTGACAAAAAAGAGTAATTTTTACCAGTGACAAACCAGTCGCGAGTGCATTCAGTGACAAGTGATTTAGTAACAAAAACGAGCAATTTTCACTAGTGACAAAACCAACGCCAGTGCATTCAGCGACGAAAACGTACAATTTTCCACCACTGACTAATCCGAGTGACGTGACTCACCACTGACTAATCCGACGCGAGTGCATTGACAAGTGCGAGTGACGCCGGCATGTGCTGAGGAGTATTGATGGTGGTTCGGAGGTTACCACGAATGCGGGCGGGCGGCCCTCCCGGCCGGCAGGTCAATGACATCGCCGCCACTCTGCGTGCTGTTCCTGGCACTGTGTGAGTATTCTTTTATTGTACCATTATTATAGTCAGAGTTAAAGTCAAACTCACAATGAAAAGTTAAAGTCAAAGTCAAAGTCAAAATTATCTTTATTCAAACAGACTTTAATAAGTTCCTTTAAATCGTCACTCTTAGACGACTTTTAAAACTATTGCCAAAAGAAGTCAATTGCTGGACAAAAAACTTCCAAAATTTTCTATCGGAAACGGTCTGTATCCAGAGGATTCCCGCGATTTTCACAATTTATTTTAATGAATTCATTAAAATAAATTGTGTGTGTTACGCTTTAGTGTTCCGTACCTAAAGGGTAAAACGGGGCCCTATTACTAATACTTCGCTCTCCGTCTGTCAGCTGTAACTCATAAACCGTGATAGATAGACAGTTGACATTTTGACAGCTGATGTATTTCTGTAACTGCTATAACAATATTTATACTAAATATTTCAAGGAAGCTACCATAAAACAGACATGATTATTCGGCCGTTTTTATAAATTGCCGGTTTTTTATAACATAGGTGACACAATAAATCACGATCATGGTTGATTACTATAATCAGTTTTCTTACAAATTAGATGACTTGTATAAAACAAAATAGTGATACTTTTATAAAATTGGGAAAACAAAAGAATTACTATTCTATCTTCGTGAGTAAATGAGAATATGCAAATACGTTTTAACTTGACTGGATTATATTTGTAAACGTGACATAAAAACCGGGTCAGTAATCATTATTCTAGACACAATTTGTCTCGCCTCAACAAGGTTTTGTCACATTTAGGTAGAAAAATTTATTATCTAATTTAGTATATCTCCTACACAGGGTGTATTCAGACCGTGATCGGGAACTAAGGCAGGTAATAACTGAGGTGGTCACAAAATCCTGACAATAAAAAGAAATACGTTTTAAGTACAACCATCGGTGTTAAATTTATGCGGTTTGTTACGATCGTCG
Source organism: Cephonodes hylas (assembly GCA_030295005.1). Taxonomy (NCBI): domain Eukaryota; kingdom Metazoa; phylum Arthropoda; class Insecta; order Lepidoptera; family Sphingidae; genus Cephonodes; species Cephonodes hylas. Next base: position 1,018,335 of record AP025383.1, read on the forward strand.
CTCTTATGACCAATTGTATAGCAATGTAACAAACATAACATCAATACTAAATTCTAAATATGTACCTATTTATTTATATGTTTTAATTATTTTTTTTACTTTGTATTTTTTGGCATTCAATATGGATCGTGTGGCAAAAACAAACATGATGATAAAACAAGCATTACTATCTACATATAACTGACGTATATACATACGTATTATGTATGTAAGTGGACAGCGTCACGTTGTGTACCGATGCCGGTGCAGCTATGGTACACGTGTGAGGGTTTGTGATGAGGTAGCGACGAGGTGAATAAAACGACTGGTCTTGGTGCGTGCTAATGGGTGACTCTGCGTGACTCGTTGTGTGCAATAATCTTTATTGATATTTATATTAAAATCTGACCTAGGTTCGATGATAATGCTGACAATGTTATACTGACTCCACATGTACATAAATCCGAAGAGATGTACACTCTAAAAGCGAGCCCTTTGCGTAAGCTCAGACAAATATCCAGATCAAAGATCAGATATATTATCTTTAACTTTGAATTTGTATCCCAAAATCTACTTCTATTTTCCTTGGCCTGGTAATAGAACCTAGAACTAGGATACTAATATTATATATGACTTATACATAGAACCAGGATTCAAAACATTAGAAGTATTCAGCCATCAATTTAAAAGTGTGACGGTGCCTCGTAAATAAAGCCTGATGTATTCGACAAGTTGAGTTTGACCTACTTATCGCCGCGTTTTCGGTTGTTTATCATCATCTAAGGGGTGGTATGACGTATATCATGTTTATTTTCCTATTCTTTATAATCTACTTCTATTTATTTTGGTTATCACGGGTTGTATAGTTGTCGCTCAGTTGAATAGACATGAGCAAGTGAAATGAGAAGACGCGGTTTGAATCCCTGACAAATGTTTGTGTGATCCACAAATATTTGTTTCGGGTAAAGACGTCACCAACAGGGTGAGATGGAAAAGTGTTTCGTAGTTTCTTAAACTCACAACACAAAAATAGTGTCTTATTGTAAAACTAACTTTTTTCGTCTGCCAAAAGTGATCATAGGATGTTTCAAAGGACATCACAAAAATACTCAAGACCCCTATATTTCCGATGAAAATATACTTATAACTATAACTAAATATTTTTTACAATTACTTATTACGAAAGCAAATGCATGAACAATTAAAACATTTCTCTTGAGTACGTCCCGTAAGGACGTATATGGGTTGATGATAAAAAATTTACCAACGTTTATACAAAATAGAGTAATGTTAAATACCCAAGAATTAATTATTACTAATGCAATTGAGTAATAAGCATTCATTCGCATTCTTTGTATCTAATCGAATACGAAATTCTCGGTACTTCGGTTAATTCGATAGCATGTTGGTGTATTTCAGTAATTTCACAGTTGATTTGAGAATAGTTGAACAAAATGCGTGCGTTCAATTTAACATAATTCGGAGGAATATCTTCATTGCTTCAGCCATTTGCTTTCGTAATAAATAATTGTAAAATTATTTCGTCTTTGTTAAAAGAGATTACAGTGATTAAAATCTTAGACATAAAAATGTCTAAATAAAATATTGATTCTTAAATGATTGTGCTTCCATAACAAAAACTCAGTTTTTCAGTTTCAGTCAGTTTTTTCTACCACTTAAAAATTAGATTAAATACACCTAACAGTCACATACCTAGTTCTGGCCCCACACTAAGATACAAGTCCTGTGTCATGGGAATCAGAGACTTTAAGACACTTTTTCTAGCCTAAACAAATATTTGTTCAAAGCGAAGAAAATAAAATAAGCGAATCATCATGATTATCATCATCTCATATATGTCCCACTTCTGGGCACGGGCCTCGTCTACCTTCGAGAGAGTTTAGGCCTTAGTCCAACTCGCTGGCCTAGTCCGGGTTGGCGGAAATTACACCTAAGCAATTCCTAAGAATAGTTCGTAGTAACACACATTACTTCGAAAAGTCAGAGGTGTTATCCTGTGTTTTCTGGGGTTCCAGGGTTTGAGTCCGCGACCGCCGAGATTCTTGACCGCGCGCCTAAACTTCGAGGCCATTACTGCCAAATGAATGCCTAATTGAAGTGAATGCCTATTTTTTTTAATACAATAGTACGTAAAAACTAGGAATCAGATAGCATCCCTAGGGAGCTTGGAGCGCTGAGCCGTCACCGAACAATTTATAAGGACGCGACTTCCCATAAAGGTTATTTAAGGAGAATTCCCCAGTTATTTACTAAATTCCTTAGAAACCCGCTTATCTTGGGAATTATCGGGGATTATACCTGCGAATTTGAATTATCGCCGCAAAGATAGCCGTTTGGGATAATCTGTTATTGGAAATTAGCTGTTGTCGTGAGATATAGAGGTCTCTCGAATCCCAGTTTGGGAAAAGAGTCATTGTGTCTTTCTTTCTTGAAAATGTGCCCGAAGAACGGCAGTACAATAGCCGCCAATTACGCGGGACTAATACATAATTGGGGAAATGTGGATACAGAGTCTAGCCTTCCGTGCTTTAACGGTAAAGAAAAATATAGTCCGCCAAACCGCACTAGGACTGCGTGGTGAACTAAGGCCCAAACCCTCTCAATGGTAGAGGAGGCCCGTGCCTAGCTGTGGGACGTTTATGGGTTGATTATGAGATAGACAATAGCGATGACTATGATGCGCAACTAAGAACGGAAGATTTTGATCGTACTACCGACCTTTTACAATAGAAACGATCACATGAATCAGTATCATTCCTTGTGCTCCAGATATTTTCATTCAGATTAACAGACCATAAATGATACTTTTACATTTCAACTACAAAGTAACAATGTGTTAAATCCGAGCTACTGAACGCGATTGCTACAATTTACCATTTCTTATACAGGGTGTATTCAAAAACTAAGGCGGGTAGTAGCTACGGCGATTACAAACCAAGAAAGTAAGAATTTTGAAGCTTTCCTAAAACACACAGCCCCGTGGCGCAGTTGGTTAGACACCAGCTTGCGAAACGAGCGGCCGCGGGTTCGATTCCCCCACCGAGACAAATGTTTGTGTGATCCACAAATATTTGTTTCGGGTCTGGGTGTTTGTGAGACCGAAAAGTCTCTCATAGTTTCTGATACCCACGACACAAGACTCGTATCTTAGTGTGGGGTCAGGACTATGTATGTGACTGTTGGGTGTATTAATTTATTTATTTACATACATTTAATACCAATTAGGAAAAAGTCAATTTTTGTCTGGATTTTTTTAACGCCAATTAGTTTGTAGCTTAAATGCCATAGTTGTTGGTCTGATCTGAATACACTCTGTCTGAATATTTTGTGTGTCATAACTTTGTAGAATTTCGCCTTATATTTTATTAAAACTATCATATGTTCATAAGGCATTAAATTAAAGGCTCTTAATATTTAGTAACTACTCCACACTTTTGGGTCGACACTAGGTAGGTACGTATATAATCCTTATGTCATATGTGTTAAGGTTTATTTTTGCGAGATATCTGCAATGCGGATCGCTTATTTCCGAGAGTTGAATGTGATCGAAATATAGTAAGAAAAGAAAATATTTGTATAATAAATACAACTAACAACTTTCTATTAACATACTAAAATAGTGTATATTGTAGCATCTTGAAGTTCGGGACTTAAAATTCAAAGCAATCATTATAATTTTATATCATCATCAGCTTATACGTCCTCTACAAATGCGAGGATTAAGGCCTTAGTCCACCACGCTGGCCTAGTGCAGGTAGGCGAACTGTACACTACAGGTTCCTTAAAATTATTTTTTTACATCGTTAATGCAAGTGTAAAAAAAGTCAAAGATGTTTGCCTTCGGTTTGAACCCGTCACCACCGAGATTCCTGGTCTCTCCTAAACCTCAACCCCATCATGACTCATGATAGGAGGAGTACTAGGATAATCATCATCACCATCCACCCATATACCTCCCACAGCTGGGCACTCCTCCTCTACCACTGAGAGGGATAGACCATAGTCCACCACGAGGATAATGTAAATTGTAAAATCCTTTGACAGCCCCCGTGGCGCAGATGGCTAGACACCAGCTTGCGAAACGAGAGGCCGCGGTTCGATCCCCGTACCGAGACAAATGTTTGTGTGAACCACAAATATTTGTTTCGGGTCTGGGTGTTTGTGAGACCGAAAAAGTCTCTAGTTATGTCTGATACCCACGACACGGGTCTTGTAACCTAGTGTGGGGTCAGAGCTATGTATGGGACTGTTGGGTGTATTTATTTATTTATTTACTTACTTTATCCAAACTTGCACCCATCGTTACCAAGGCTATGTTTTCCTATACAATTCGCAATTAAACAGTTTATGAGTTTAATTAGAAATCCGTGCAGTGCACCGCTGGAAAAATCCCATTTAACTTGCCCACGATTCTTTTATTAACTTCGCAACTTCTATTAGTTTTGTTTTTCGCCCGCGGCTGTCCACTTTTGTGCCTCATACGCAATGCGGGATATGTGCTTCTGTGTTTGGGTTATAAGAATTTGTTAAAACATAATAATATAGGAAGATAAAGTTAAATAATAAGAGTTAAAGATTTTAAGTATCCAAATTTCCAGACGTGCTGGTACTGAGAATTTTCTAACGAAAGAAACTCGAATTAATTTACCCCATCTGAGGTCGAACCTGGGACTTCTAAATAGCACGGCAAATGTGCCGCGAGACTATAAACCAGTGGTCTAAAATAAATAACAAAGCCGGAAATTCGAATCCTAGAACTCTAAACCATATGACACGCCTTATTTCGCAGTTTCAACCAGACAGGCCATTAATTTACATGGGGCTTCTACAAGCTGGTATCCGTTGAGACTTGCTAATCTTCGTTTTTCCTTTAAGTTCCGCAATTAATCAGAAAGAAAGGAGATAGAAAGAGTTGGTGACAAGTAACCCTCTTCCTTGTGAAACAAAACTGCAGAGACATAATATTGAGGGTACTATCAACATTCCTATATAAAATTTCAAAGATCAAATAGATTCCATTATTATCCATATATCATATCAGTTGTATAAAGGTTATTTTTCGTTGGAAGTCGAGATCGTACTGACATCGTGAGGAAACCTGTATATCTAAAAATTTTTAAGAATACCGATATGAAGTCCGCCAACTCACACTAGATACTAATTAGGCCAGCGTGGTGGACTAAAACCTATGCCCTCTTAGTTGTAGAGAAGGCCCGTGCCCAGCAATGGGACGTATATCAGCTGATGAAGCCATTTTAGTCTATTCCAGGTGTCGTTCAAGTCTGTCATTTAAAATTAAGCGAGTTTCCCTCAGCAAAACTCCAAGACATTATCCCAAGTTACTCAATTATGCAGACACAATACAAGCATCCCTTCAATGTAATTTGCATCCTCTGTCAAAAGGTCGCGAGGACAATATGTACGGATATTCGATCTAACGTTATTTGTTGGGGAAATTCACAAAGGTCTTTCGACCCTCGGATTTTTTGGTCGGTCCTAGTGGCCTTGGAATTCTTTTTTATGAAATTCTTGGTGAAATTTTTATTTGTTGTCAAACGACAAATTGACAACACATTTGAATCTACGATTTTTGCGAAAAGGGGTAGAAAATTGTCGGATTTATAAAAATACACCTGACTGTCACATTGTTTCGATCTCACACTAAGATAAAAGTCTCATGGATGTTTGAAACTACGAGAGAATATTTGCTCTTACAAACACCCGAACCAAATATTTGTGAATCACACAAACAAACCAAGGTGGTAGACTAAGGCGTAAACCCTCTTAATTGTAGAGGAGTAGGACGTATATGGACTGATGGTGACGGAAACATTTTTTTCGGTGCGGGGATCGATCCCGGTCAAGTCGTTATTAAGAAATTCTCAGTAGCAACACGGGATTTGAAAATGTTTCCATTAACTGGCTTTGTGCAAGTAATTTTTCTGTACCCAACGTTTCACAGAAACAGGCTTGACTCAAATCTTTTGAATATATAAACATCATATATAAAATACAATGACACAAATGCTAATACTTTAATACAAAAAAGAACAGGGTACAGATAAAAGCATTTCAAAGAAACGACAAGAATTAAAAGATCCTCTTGCGATATATTTTGTGGCAGTGGTTGGCCGTTTCTACCCCAACGCCCGCCTCTATTATGAGCCGAAATAAATCCAATAAAGTGTCCAAAAAGCGGCTATAACATCATAAAAGTTATGTGTAATGCTCATATGAGGGTCGGAGAAATAGTCTGATCACACTAGGAAAAACTATACCGGTTTTGTTTAGAAACTATTAATATTTCTGCACTCTTTTATATTAGATTTATTGTAATTCTCGGGTTTTACGCGTACGGTCGAGAATTAAGATGGTCAAAGGATCAAAACCCAGGCACACATTAGGCATTTCGAAGCTTTGTTATTCGCAATTAAGTATTACTTTAACGGTGAAGTAAAACAGTGATGGAACCTACATACTGTCAAGTTCTTATTAATTTCTTAGGTGTCTAGTTCACAAACTCGAACTAGGTCAGCGTTTTGGACTAAGACCTAAGTCCTCTCAATGGTAGAGGAGCAGTAGGACGTATATTTAACAAGATTTAAATTAGAATTGAATTCAGAAAGCAGATTCTACAGGAGAACAACTAGTGTTGCCCAAATGCAAGAACAAGACGAGACTTAGCCAGTCTTGGTCTTGGTCTTGCGCCAATACACCTGGTCTTGGTCTTGGTCTTGGTCTTGCGCTCCCAGTCTTGGTCTTGGTCTTGGTCTTGCAGCAAGAGTCTTGCAAGTCTTGCAATTACCTATTAGTCTAGTACTATTTATTAAAGTTTACTTTAAATCTTAGAAAAACGTATTAGAATTGGAACATTGTGAGCTTGAATTAACATAGCCATAGCAAAGATCAAGCAGATTAATAAATAACTGAAGATTTAATAAGAAATTCGAAAAATCAACTGACCTATATGTCGTTTTCCATGGAAGTAACTGTTTCTTAATAAACATTTATGATTTATAAGCTTACATTTGCTAAAACATGTAAAAAAACAAATTAATTACAATAACTTGACTGTATTTTAAAGAACCTAAGAATATTTTAACCTACGCCCTGTGGCGGCAATCAAATAGTGTCAAATGTTGTGATTTCGGCGCGGCGGCAACGATTGTTGTATATGATTTCAAAAGAAGCCGCCGGCGCGTGTATCATAACCATGTACTTCCGAAAAGCAGCAAATTACTTTGAGAAGTAAGTACAAAACCTTTGATGCCGTATTATAGTGCCGATGGTTAAAACATAACTATGCATGCACTCAGTTTGATTTTAATGGATACTTTTTTATTTTTTTTATTCGCTATGTAGGTATGTTTATGGTATTAGTCGTAATGCGCATAGGTCCAGTTTTCATATTTTTTGATACAGTTTTTTGCGTCTCATAGAATTCCTAAGCGTACCTATACACCAAACTGTTACACCTAACTACTCCGCGAAATAGCGCTAAGTTCTAGCTGCAAGACGCAAGAGTCTTGCAGGCTATGTCTTGTTCTTGCTCAAGTCTTGCACGGTCAGTCTTGGTCTTGGTCTTGCTAAAAATACGCGGTCTTGTTCTTGGTCTTGGTCTTGCAAAAACGCAAGAACAAGACTGAATTTGGGCAACACTAAGAACAACAGTCAAGAAACTCTTATGTTGCTCCTTTCTAAGAAGTAATAATGCCACCACAGCCTAACCTTATTCTATAACATCAAAAATACACTTCAAGCGACTCTATTTATAACATCGCTATATCCTTTATTTTTATATTTACAAGATTCCGTTTTGGGTACTCATGTATGGCATTTCCGAAATGCGAAGTTTTCCTTGAGGCTTATCCCCGAACGCTGTTATAAGCTATATTAATAACAATGGAAAGGGTGCGAGAATCTATACTTTACGAAAATATGTTGAGTGAATCTTTGGTATTTTTATGATCAAATGATCTTTATTAAAAAAAAATTAGAAGTGCGTTCGGATAGTTTTTAACTATTGCCGCTTGTGTTATCATTGCGAAGAAGAAACGGAAAGAAACTGCCTCAGCAACACGAAATGTCGTTCATATTTTTAGTGCATAGGCAATAGCAACATACATATAATTAAAAAAAATGAAATATTTGAATAAGAAATTCAATTGATCACGTTAGGACGATTTTAACCTTCTCCATAAAAAATGTGAAAACTCATTTCTTAAGCTCATAGCATGGTTAAAAATCGTTACTAAGTTAAAGCGTGATTAAGTTGTTTATAAATTAACTAATATTCATAAGGTCGTTATTTGTAGATTTGACTTTTTGTTTAGAATTTCTCATTTCCACTAAAACTTGATAATACGTTCCATAAATAACAATGATCTCGCTTCTCCGTGCACGAGACATAAAATCTGATGAAATGTGTTCTTGCACCTGTGCCTACCTCTTCGGGAGTATATATAGACATCTCTATATACGATCAATAGATCCCAAAGGCATGCTTTGTGAATGAAACTCCATATATTTTCCTGTTACTTTATTAAAGTGTCTTTGAAATGAATTATTCCACACCAAAGATTTTTCACGCACCACAAAATATAATCTATATATGACCCTTTTTAACCGGAAAACCTCCACTGTTCCCCAAGAGCGACCGATAAATTTAATCAAACGGATTCCCAAGAAGAGGCAAGATGTACATAAAAATCGCCCATCGGCCGCCAAAACAAAAACATCTGAAGAAATACGAGTCGGCTAAAATTTTGGTCCTCCGAAACTTTATTGCGAGCCCGGGTCGTGTTTTTATGCATTAAAACAACACATCTGTTGCTTGGCTGCCAGCCAGCGATTGGGTATTTTATTAAAAGCACCGTGCCCGTACGGGGAATCGAAGCAGCACTTATTTTTATTTGTGGCCATCGAATAGAGGTTAGGAGAAATGGGAAGATAAACGATGTTGGAAAACAAACAGGGGTGCAAGAGAATTTATTATGTTGAGGGCAGGAAAATGATCAACTCATTTTTATCTATAATCGTAAATCATTGTTCAAGAATATTTTATTTGTTTTAGTTTAAGATTTTTTCTTATAATTATAAAAACATCGTGAGGACATCTGCACGAGTAAAAGTTCTAAGGAATTACTTAGGTTTGTAGTCCGCCAACTTGCACTAGACCAGCGTAGTGGACTAAGACCTAAACAATTTTAATGGAAGAGGAGGCCCGTGCCCAGCAGTGGGACGTATATAGCCTGAAGATGAAGATACTCTAAGTAAACGTATAAACAGTAATGCAAATTATATATGCACGAAAAAAAACACTTGGCAGAATATACCCCAATTCCTAAGTACCCCATTAGATACGCTACCCCATAATCTTCAAACATCCTAATATTTCTGCTCCGCTTCGTCCTTCAGTTTTCTCAATAATGTTTACGTTATATGCGTAAGAAGTAACAAGAAAGAAACAAGTTGTCTGTTTATCTAAATACTTTGAAAGTGTTAATTTTGACCGTAATTCTTTTGCTGGCCTAATTGTTTTATACAAAGACCAAGGAGAAAAATCTTTTCTGTTGGTATTTTTACAGAGGGCTATTATTTACGATCCAAAGCCTACTAGCCTACTAGTCATCACCTAGTTTAATTTAAAGTTGGCAAATACGATCGAAAGGTCCGAGGTTCGATTCTTGTGTCAACCCAAAGGCATATTGAGTTTAGCAACATTTTGATACAGAAGTTCATAACCTACTGAGTATTCTTATTTTTTTTTTAATGAATGATGTATTTCGTCCAATAGCATATATTTTTTTAAATTATATATTAATAGTTGAAAGATCTTAAAGTCATGACAAAAAGTATCTAACGTAGTCTTATTTTTTCTATGTATTATAAGATTTCTCAAATTTATTTATCAATACTGTCTTACCTTTATAGATACCTTTATGATATTCCTACTTAGTAAACGTAGTTCTGAAGTTAACTGAAACATAGACCCAAACAAACCCACACCAGGCTCCCATATAAATACACAAACGACCAACATTATTGGCTCCGTTTTTCTTACTCTACCTTTTTCCTCACATACGGCCCTAAAAAATAACGGCCCATTATGGGTCGTGTGTCACATCGCATATTATGGAACCTTTTACTCAGCCCCGGCCATATCCTATGCTATAACGATTATGATCATAATGAACTGTTCACGTGTTTTGAAAGAGCAGAATAGTGAAAAGATGAGATATGTAACAAGCTGAAAAAGTTTTGATGATTCAGTCTTAAAATTTTTGGATTGTAAAGTACCTACTGTGTTGTCTAATGAAAGGATTGTTGAATAAATCAGATGAAAAACTAAAATAAAAAACATACTGTCCACAAAGGGATACGTATATTAATTCGTATTTTAAATGTACTATTTCTCTCTCCTTAAATGTATTAAATTGCCTCAATAAATTGGTCCCAACCGATATAAATAAATACACCTAACATTCTAATACGAGCACTTAGCTTTTACCCTACACTAAGACACTAATCTTGTGTTGTAGGTATAAAAATCTACCAGATACTTTTCGTTCTCACAAACACCCATACCCGAAATACATATTTGTAGATTACACAAACAATTGTCTCAATGTGGGGATCAAACCCGCGATCACTCGTCATGAAAGCTAGTATCTAGCCGACTGTGCCATAGGGCTTTTGAAGAATGATTGACTGCAAAGGTCCATCCAGATTACTCCAAACCCAAATCTGAACCAAACGACCCCAATCTCAGTTAATATATCAATTTGGGGTAGCCGTTACAGCTATTAGGGTGCGGGGTCCCTGAAATGAGCAATTAGCCCAATATGCCACTGGTCCTACACCGTTTGCCTATCTTAAGTACTATAAATTAGCGAGAATGACCTCTAAATTAAGGACCTCAGGGTCTTCATAGCGTCGTCAAAAGATATTATAGAAAATATTCCCCAAGATGGCAAAGGTAATCGGGTTAATCTTATAGAGTTTTTGGGGTAAAGTAAAAGTTTATTGAATGTATCCTATAATCCAGTATGGGGTAAATTTTGGGGTAAAGTGTGAATAACTACATGGAATTTAAATATGGGGTAGTAGAATGAAATAAAGATGATAATTAGGTATATATATTTTTGGTAGTATTACCTATCAATGACTTTCATTCAAATTATTTCATAGGCCGCAATTGAAAAACACCTATAGGATAAACGAAAATTTCAAACACGATACCGCGAAACTAACCAGACCTACAAGCAACCATAATCCACCCTGAAATCTAGACTTCCACACAAAAACATTTGCCTAAAATTCAAGCGTTCCGTTTACATCCTAAAAACGTCTGGGTGTAGCTCTGCCCACTTTCAGTCATAAAAGACCTCACCACACCTCTAGAATGTAGGCATATGTATCGTCCTAGGTAATGATGTAAGGTCTAGCTGCAAGCCGGTGCGGTAGTGTTGTCCTCTGAATGAATGAGAGACGTTTGATGTGCGCAATAGTGATGTGTTTTGTCGATGGAAGTTGTCGATACTTTTTAAAAAATCATGAATATTGTAAAACATAAATCGTGATAGTCTCTAGGTTTAGGCGCGCGGTCGAAAATCTACGGTCGCAGGTTTAGACCCCAAGCACACAGCTCTAATTTTTCGAAGGTATATGTGTATTCATGTACATTAACGATGTAGGAAAACATCCTGATGAAACCTGCACACATAAAAGTTCGTAGGAATTTCTTAGGTGTGTAGTCCGCAAACCCGCACTAGGACAGCAAGGTGGACTATGGCTTAATCCTTTTAATTGTAGAGGAGACCATTCACATACATATATGGCCAGTGATCATGATTCTCATACATTACATAAACAAGTTCACTGTTTTCCCTAAAGGGTAGACAGGAATACGTTTTAAAAAATCATTTGCGGAACCTAGATAACATGACACGTTGTCTCTAATTTTTCGAGAATGGAAACGCAATATTTACAACATTTCGTCCGACGATGAAAACGAAGCCAAAACATCTAGGTTGCACGGCATATATTTACACCACGAGGTCATAGGCCACCGCCGCCAATGACTTCATCGAAGGCGTACCCCACTCTCCTCGCTCCTAATACAGCCGCGGAAGGCTGACTAGCAGCAACCGCAAATCCCCAAGATAGGACAACAAAACACAAGTCCTTCAGTGACGTCACATTTCTAGTGACCGCGATCGCCCTGCGTTCAACAACGCGGCGAACGTCGTCCTTCCGCTTCCACTTTCTGTCCACCCGGGTGGACAACTCCAAGGATCGACTCCGTTTTCACGGGTCGCACAGCTTCCACGACAAAGGGGCCCAGCGCCTCGGTTCTCGTATCCACCACAGGACTCTCTTGTAGCAGAGGGTTATGTGTGTGACGCCCAGCGATTGAGGTCATAGGCAGTTTATAAATACTTTTTGCAGTTTTATAACCATTTTGTATAATATATATCGCACTAGTATTACAATAGTGTTGTAACTCAAAAAAGACGATTTTTCAGAATCAACGAAAAACTAATTTGTCACTTTCTGTAATAGGTACGAATATAATGAATGTTTTATGTGTTTTTGGAATGAAATTGAAGGCATTACCTTTTTAATTTTTTTAAAAAATAATAATAATAGGGAAATTATTAACGAATTTTGAGTTAAGACAGTATTTTTCCAAGCACAATGTTCAAAATAAAATATTATTTTTAATTACGTCATTATTGTTGAAATATTTTGTGTTACGACAGTTTGAATAAGTCATTTTCTTTACGTTTTAAACTCACTTTTTGGCATTACAACAATAAATCGAAAACGAATTCCGAGTAAATGGTAGTAAAATATACCATTTAATACGATCTCTTTATTTTTTTGGTTAGGATATTATTAAATAAAACCAGATTATTCTTTTTAGCTGTGATAATTGAAATATAGTGTACTAAAACTAATGCTTGTCTACCTATACCTACTTAAAAACAAGTTGAAACATTTTGTAAAATAACATAAACCTTTCAAGACAAAAACAGTCTTACCTAATCTTGATAAACTACACTATTTATAATTAAAATTTTGTTTTTAATCAATTTTTAGCAAACAAAATCTTGTCTTGATGTCTCGTTTATTTTTACACAACAATTTAACCTGCATTTTCCAGGTCTCGCAATATGTATCCTCTCCATCTCTTCCTGCCCCAGGTATTATTGTTTTGCTATTCCGATGAAATATTTGATTCAGTAGTCAGCCCACTGGTTCCAGCAACGGGACTCACATTATTCACAACTCTATCATCCATGCCGCTTGAAGAAGAGCTTCCAGAAAAAGAGCTACCTGGACATTTTGTTGTTTAATCTCTTAGCAATCTACCCTAGATTCCTTTCTTGGTGAATTAGGAACGAAATGTGGATCATGATGGGAATCAACATCGTCGCTCTGGTCTTAGTGGATGGGTGAAATGTAATATTTCTTTTGATTACAATCATACTCGGGGAACTGTTTACGTCGATTTGTTGAAGTACTGAATGAACTGTAGATGATGACGGTGTCGAAAGTGTCGATTGCACTTTCGTAGTATCAATGTCTTCTACCTGGATAGCAGTTTGATCGTTTTTATTCACCTGTGACAATAATGACGGTGATGAATTCACACCAAGTTCGTCATTTGCCTTCTACTGGTGGCCCTCGATGGATAGGTACTAAACCTGCAAATTAAATAAATATTTATTTTGTTAAATACATTCCTACCCACCTCCCAACCTGATGCTTGTCACAAAGAGTGAAGTAACTCTAATTTTTTAAATAAAAAAGTTTATAAGCTTTATTTGCATTAAACTGCTACACATTCGATCGAATTGTAAGTAATACTGTAACTTAAAGTAAATATTATTATTAATAAATATATAGACCATGCAAAAAATCGATTTAAAGTTATAATTCAACAAAACTGTATTATGTCAAAAATTACTAACTTAGTCAATTATAGTGTCTTAAGTAGAAATATTATTTTTATTAAAGCTTGTGTAAATCAGTAATAGTGTATTAACTAAAAATAAGAACAAAACCATGTCAAGTGTAAATCAACAATACTGTATTAATTCAAAATAAAACTATGAATTTTACATACCTGATCCAGTGATAACGTTGGAACTCGAAATAATGCAACAAGCGGCATGCACTTTTTCGATCACTGTTGGTCGCAACTAAAGATGACACAATATTGGGATGGAGGGTTAGACTACCGGTCAGTCATGGATAATGTCTTAACACGTCATAACTTATTCATTTTCTGCATTATTCCAATGACAGTTTTAATGACTTGTGAGGAAATTAATTTTACGTTTAATTATATTGTTATGTCAATTTCGATGTATTTTGAGTTACAACACTATTGTAATACTAGTGCGATATGTAAATACCTAAGCCTTCTAAATAGCAAGGCGTATGATAATTCTGCATTCTTTTTATATATTTTTTTTTATTCTATAAAAGATTTAAGTATCGATATTTCCTTAGTAGCGCCTCCCTACTCCGCTCGTCTGAATCATATCCCCCGGGACGCGCCCTGAGGTCAACTCTAATTTATTCATTGCTCATTTTGTTTTAAGTGTCACTTCAGACCAGGCAAATTTGTTGGTTCGCACTGAAGTGGGAAAAATACTTTATGTATTTCACTTTATGCTAATTAATGAGGTAACTCCGCTTATTGTGGGTTCAAGTTAACTATTCAAATGTTATTCAGACCTTTTAAATGTTATTTTTTAAAGTTTTTAACACCTATATATTTCATTGTGAATTTCGTTGCGAGGTAGACAAGCTAGGATTTAAGCTGATTCTGTCGACGTAATTTCTGTGCGTGCCGTCGATACTGGTGTAAAGGAGTTATAGTGGTGGGTGTGTGATAGAAAAAAATATTGTATAAATAAACAATACATTTTTACAAGTAGGGAAAATTGCGGAAAACCGCTGGATTCAGGCTACTTACGACAGAACAGATCTGACTCCACACTAAGATATTTATGTATGGGTATCAGACACGACGAGCGACCACGCTCTTACAAACGCCCAGACCCAAACAAATATTTGTGGATCACACAACTTTTTGTATTAGTGAAGCTATGTCTCGAATTAACTGTAATATAATTTTTCAGAAATAAATTAAACTATCGATAAATTAATCTAAGCTTAAAAGTATACATTATTATCGCAAAAATAATTTAATCATGGACACAAAAACAAATTAAGTTATAAAAATTTGAAGTTTCTCTTTGGGTAATAGATCTTGCCGCGAAAGTAATATTCTAGATTCAGCTCAGACTTTAAGATTAACACTAGGCGTCATCTCAAGCGCTCGTTAACTATTCAACAAGCGGGTAAGTTGAGTAAGGGAGCTTTGGTAAGGTATAATTTTAACGCCAAGTTTAGTTTTTACTGCTTCGGAGCTTGAGGATTTAAAATATTCACGTTAATTTTATAGTGTGATGAAAACTTGTTTATTTGACATCATATACCGATGGATGTAGGGGCAATACTCACATTAAAGTAAGTTCCAAACTTACTGTATTAAAACAATTTACAAAAAAATTAAGACTTTTCTGCTGATTTTAGTTAAAAGGTACGGATTTGTACTTTATCGGATCTGAAATACAATTACAATTTCTGTCAAATCATTTCTTCGATAAAGCAGAATGCGTTTAGCTAAATGATAAAATATATTATTCTTTATAGAAAATGATGTTAAAAATCTAATTTCAGAAAGCATAACAATTAATGTTCATAACAATTCATAGGTATAAAATGAATGTGGTTAAGGAAACGTAATTTTGTTTTGACCGGATTTTCTCTAATGCCAGGGGGTTTGCGATCACGATTTATTTTCTGATCACGGTCTGAATACACCCTTTATATGGATATCCAGATATTTTGATTCAACAACAACACACCAGGTGCACTCGTCTCTTTCCAAACACTAATCAAAGTCTAGACTTCGTTCTCAATCGCCTGAATGCACTAAGAAAATAGTTCCAGAACATAAGTTGTAACATATCGTTGAAAAGTACAAGAATTACTGCAGTGCTTTCAGACGCAGGTGTTTTACAACTACTTACAACTAGAGTTATTACTTCTAGTTGGAAGGGGAGTAAGAGCAAAAACCATTTGTTGAGTAAGAATTAGCACTTTTCTTTAAGTATTATTGGAAGGTTAGGTACAGGAACTTAATTTAAAGAGAAAAATTTGTGACTACCGTTTTAATGAATGTATATTTTCGTATTACTGTTATTGAAAAATGGCTTTTAAAATATTACCAAAATAGACAAATAAACTTTCACACATTTTTGCAAATCATTGAAATATCTATCAATTACGGATAAAATTTTTATGAACCCAAAACAATTCTATAAAAAAAAAAAAAAACCAATATCTACAATTGTAGAAAATTTCTTGTCATTTATTCTGTGTCCCTATTCTTCTGTTAATGTATATCAACAAAGAGGTCTTTACCTGAAAGAGATTTCTTCGACCAGGCTAATCAACTCAAACCTCTTTCGACTTTTACCCTTCTACAAGACCAAATAACAACCTCCTTTTCAATTCCAGTGTCGTCCACGACGCCCACATCACGCCAGCCAACAGCTGATTACGACCGAAATCTCCACCCAAGTGCCACAGACTCACAAATAACAAACTACAGAGACAACGTAGACGAAATAATCAATGAGGATAGTCAAATATACAAAAATCTAGCAGTACATAGAATGAACCTGAATAAATTTGAAGAGGAGAAAATGAGGAGGTTTGATGACAATGAAATTGTGTTGAGAAATAAGAGAGCTACAGCTGATCAAGATAGTAGATGTGAAGCTTTTAATTATAATGAGCGGGATTCTGTGAAAGATATCTGGCATCCACATGCTAAGAACAGTAGCTATTACTACAAAAGTGTTAATTGTGTTACTGTCATTAATGGTAAGTTATGACAATCTTACGTAGATTTATGAAATAAATAAGGCCTAAAAGTATGTCTTAATTGTAACGAAAGACTTTTGGTTAAGTATTGAAAATTTTCATACTTCAATCACATTTATTAAACGTTATAAAAGTGCCTTAAGTTCCAGAATAAATACTTGTAGATATTAAATTAACAAGTTCGAAAACTTCAGGTATTATTTAATGAAAATAATATAAAAATTACGCTTCTTTTTTGCAATCTATGTCGATATTGCTTCTTCATAAATTAATTTTTATGGCAGTCAGATTTCTTTTGGATAAACTATTTCTTTCATCTCATTTGAAATTAATTTTTTCAAGTTTATATTATATTTAAGATATTGTAAACTATTTTATTTTTCAGCTACCGAAGGTCAGATTATCGAGTTGATATTCGTGGACATGTTTCGAATAGAATATCATCCAGAATGTGCATACGACTATTTAGAAGTAAGTTTTGACGTGACTTGCACAATATTGCAATTTTATTTTATTTTAATAATAGGATAAAAAGTAATGCCAATTTTTAGTTGATATATTTTTTATATTTAAGTGTTAACAATGAGTAATCACTCACTTTCACGGCAAAGGAGAATTTCAATAAAAAGTAAATGCTTTGGAAATTTCTTGGGTTTGTCAATTTTTCTAACTTCAGTGTTAGATTATATATATTAAAGAAGGTTATAAGCTATAAATCGTCACGATATAACCAATAAGAAATAAGCAGCAATGTGTCAAAAAAGGGATACACTAATAATTTATAAGATAGGGGCACCAATTAGACCCCAATATAAGAAGTCAATATAAACGGATGGATGAGGGCTGCTCAAGACCGGGATAGTTGGCGCTTTCTTGGGGAGGCCTACGTTCAGCAGTGGACGGCGATAGGCTGATTGATTGATTGATTGATAAGAAGTCTTCCATATTACCAGTAAATAGTAACTATACCTTCCAGATTCGAGACGGCCTGCAGGGTTACTCGAAGTTGCTGAGCAAGCTCTGTGGCTCAGCGTTTCCGAGACAAATTAGCACGACAGGACCAAACGCCTGGCTGAAGTTTTATTCAGACGACACCATAGAATATGAGGGATTCCACATCAATATTAGTTTTAAGGCTGGGGCTAGTCGTAAGTATATTCAGCTTATACCCCCTTGCTAGTCGTAAGTACATACTACTAATCAAGGCCAAAGTTCCCCATTTAAGGTCAAAGTTTTTCTTTCCGGTTCTGTTCTAGTGACGAATGCCTCATGAATAGGGTACATTAAATTTTGATATAACTGAATCTAATTGATGTATTTATATTGTATAGCTTCAAGAAAAATATTTCATTTCGTTTAAATAAATCGTAATCAATATGTAGGCGCCCGCATAAACAGTTAGATCCAGTTGAATTCTCTTTCTTCATCTGATTAAGCTGTTGCGAAATAATACAAGTATTGTTTTAAAGTGAAAACGTCGATAAATCAGATAGTGTACAGAAAAACCACATGGTTTATGATTCTATTGTAAACCAAAGCGAAAATTGTTAAAAAAAGTTATCATTTTAGAGGTAAAAATGGCTACTGTCTTGTCTAATAAATAGATATCTCAGCTTTGGAAGACGTTTAAGTGACGATTCGATAGATTCTACTCAAAAGTCTTGTATTACAGACAGCATACCAGCATCATGTTATATACCAGTTGAGGGACACTTCGGCGTCATCGACTCAGACGATATAGATGAGAACTGTAAGACCGGCAGTCAAAACCACGCTCTAGACGTCCTATGGATCATAAAATCGCCTGAAAATACAAAGGTAAGATTATCTATTTGCGGTGGCTGAGGAATTCTTCTGATTCTCCAAATACAGGGTGTATTCAGACCGTGATCGGAAACTAAGGCAGGTACCAGCTACGGTGATCACAAACCCATTGGCGTTAATAAAATTGCGACAAAAAATTAAAATTTTGACGTTTTCCATACAACCATCGGTATTAAATGTATACGGTTTGTATGGAAAACGTCACATTTTTATTTATTTATTTTATTTTATATGCTTTATTGTACACTATATATACACAGATAACACATAACATAACCTTAATGACTAATTGAAACTAACAACTTTGACAATAATTAATAAAAAAAAATATATAGCTACAACAGGCGGTCTTATCGCTAGCTGCGATTTCTCCCAGACAACCCACCCACATTTTATTTTAGTCGGGATTTTATTTAATCCCAATGGATTTGTAAACACCATAGCTTTTACCTACCTTAATTTCTGATTACGGTCTGTATACACCCTGTATAAAAATCAGTAATGATTACACAGAAGCCTAAAACCTTTACACGTTAACTGCGTAACGTCAAGTTCATAATTGTTCATTCATTGCTTTGCAATTACTATTTTTAGTACATTGCAAAGTAAAGAAAAGATTTAAAGCTTCAAAATTATTATTCGACTACTTTCATTAAAGCCCAGCAACCCACGTTGTCCTATAAAGTTAATCTTTAGCAAAAGCAATTTGACATATATCCTGAACACACAATAAACAATTTTAAACATCACTCAACTAACGTTTAAAGCTTTTGTTTCGAAGTACCACCAACTACCACGTTTCTAAAGCCATTGATAACAGTATCACATTAATAACATTTTGCATACAATTACAAATTTCAATAGACTCGTCCCGTCAAAGGATTTTGATCCATCACTAACGATAAGTCGCCCTATTGACCACATGATTTATTACCCCAATAATCTCCCCAGTGTCCCAAAGTTAACCAATTTCTATAGGTTCTATTGTTTGTTCTAAATAAGGGTCATCTGTACCTCAATAGCCTTTAGATTGTATCCCTTAAAGTTTCGTGTATATGTAAATATTTGACTCAAAGTTAAATCAATTATGACCAAGTGGCGTAGTTGGCTAGATACCAGCTAGCGATATTAGATATTGAAGGAAAACATCGTGATGAAACCTGCACACCTAAAAGTTCATAGGAATTTCTTAGGTGTGTAGTCCGCCAACCCGCACTAGGCCAGCGTGGTGGACTAAGGTCTAAACCCTCTCAATGTTAGCGGAGCCCCGTGCCCAGCAATGAGACGTATATGAGCTGATGATAATATTAGAGGCCGCAGGTTCAATCAAGACAAATGTTTGTGTGATCCACAGATATTTGTTTCGGGTCTGAGTGTTTGTAAAAAAAATATTTTGTAGTTTTTAGTACCCACGACAGAGTACTTGTATTGTGGGGATTAGAACTATGTACATAATATGTATGTGACTGTTGGGTGTATTTCCTATTCATGAAGTTTCGTAAAATATTGTTGAGAGGTCTGTCATGTGACAATTAATTTTGTAGCTACATGCGACTAGTTAGCCAAATTATTAAATTCAAATAAGCATAAACAGCAGTTGTAATGAATAAGTTAAAATATGAATAGTAATGGGGCGTTGGTCGAGGTTTAAGCACGATCCAATATCTCGGCGGTCGCAGGTTTAAACCCTAGGCATACACCTTTTTGAAGTTATGCACATGAGCTTTCCCTTACTTTTACCGTGAAGGAATACATCGTAAGGAAACATGCAGATCGAAAATTTCTTAGGTGTGTAGTCCCCCAACCGCCAGCGTGGTAGACTTAGGCTCAAAAACCATCTCAATTATAGAGGAGGCCCATACCCAGCAACAGAATGTTTGTTGGCTAATGCTGATGATACTCATTTGACACGCATAACTTCGATAAGTCAGCCCGAGGTTTGAACCTGCGACCGTCAAGATTCTTGGCCGCACGCCTAAGCCTCGAGGCAATCACTGCAAACATCCGGTGTTGTGGGTGTTCATGGGCGGTGTTGACCACTTAACATCAGGTGGCTCACTGGCTCGTTTGCCTCCTTTCCCATAAAAAAAAAAAAAAAAAAAAAAACGAAATTAAATATTACTTTATTGAATCAAGAACGTATATTTTATGCTAGCATTCTTCATAACACCGAAACATCACTACTTCAAATGAAAATTTTAAATCTGAACGTTTTTATATTGAATTAATTACTTATAACATTTTATGCCACCATACTTCAGAGCATTCTCTTTGCAGATCTATCTGAACTTTACATCATACGTTTTGGCCCAGCCGAACGAGTGTGAGGAGAATGTCATCCAGGTCTTTGGCTCCGTGCTGGAGCTGGACTCCAAGTAAGTTCTAAAACCCTAGTTTATCTTAACTGTAGCAAATAGCGAATCTGCCTTCCTCTCACTGACATTTCAATACTGCAGCTTACTATACAGAAAATTTTGATGAAATAATGATTTAAAAAGCTATTGTATTATGTATATGTTATACATATGTTTAAATACATTGTAGCTCCGTGACACAGTTGGCTAGACACCAGCTTGTGAAACGTGAGTGTGGGTTCGAACCCCGCACCGAAACAAAGGTTTTCGATATGGCACAGAAAAATCTCTTGCAATTGCTGATAGTTTACAATATATAACTGCTTGGTGTATTTATTTATTCAATTTTGTGACCACCCACTTTTGATCTTTCCAGTCTGATTAAAATCGCGAATAAATCCACTATAACACTTGTAGTTATGTTACTAACACATATATTGTCCCTTTAATTAAATTAATTTACCTTCAACAGACTGGCTCACTATTGTGGTTCCATGGCCAACTCGGTGACGACAAAAGACGACGGAAAAAGTCCCACAAATATAATGCATGTGCGGTTGTACGCGTCCAAAACTGCCAAATTGAAGACTTCCTTCAACGCAAACTTTACGTCTTATAGAACTATGGATCCTGCTAAAGACGGTAACAAAACTTAAATTTTTATTACACATTCCATTACTGCATAAAGACCTTCTTATTGAATTAGTTTGAATCTTTGTCTCTTGATGCTCTAAGACGGTAGTCTTTAGGTAGAAAAAAGTTGTAAACAGCATTATTATATAGATTTTTAATTGAAGATTAATATGTAAATTTGCTACTTATGGTACCCTCGAGATTGAAGCACGCGGTCGAGAATCTCAGCGATCGCGGCTTTAAACCGATGATAATAACGATGACATGTACTAATCAATTATACGGAACTTAATGAAAATTTACGTATGTACATAACTTTTGACTGAGCCATTACAGAAATGTTTAATATCCAACCCTCAAATATCGCCGAGGAGAGAAGTAGACTATTTCTTTCCAATTTTACTTTTTTATGATTAATTATATTCCTATATTTACTGCCATTGCCGTGTGTGGCACTGTCGATCCTAGTTAACTGAATTGCCAATGATAAGTTAGTGATATCTCCTAAAGGAATCTGAGCGAAATTCCAATCATTAATCGCCACTACATTACAGATAAGTGTACGGAGAACGAGTTCGATTGTGAAGACAACACTTGCATCCACATCGCGATGAGATGCGACACCTACGCCAACTGCAGGCTGAAAGCCGACGAGGACGCCGAACTGTGCAAGGTAAGGCTTTTGTACACTCTTTGTTCATTTTTGAGGTGGATTGACGTCTATTTGCATTTTATATTTCTGGAGGGTAAAGTCAACATGACTACAGATGAATATAAAAATTATATTGCATAAGATAGATCTTTTAAGATGTACCACTATTTTTTACCTTAAAAATGAAAAATATACACCCACACCAATAAATTAGTTGTCAAATTTATTGTTATGGGAATCTGAGATTACAAAAAACTTTCACTTCTACAAACAATCAAACCTGAATTTAATATCAGAAAACAATCCAGAATATCTTTTTGTGAATTTTTTAAAATTTCAATTGAATCATATTGTACCAAATTTTTATGATCCACTGTTTGTTTCGTGACTGGGTATTTGTGACAACGGAAAGTTTCAAGTAATTTCTAATACCCACAGACTTATCTTGGTAGGAGGTCATAACTACGTAACCAACAACAAAGTGTGGAACCTAATTCATAATGATCATTTGCAGGAGGAAGCCGAATCTGTGATCAATCAAACACACATCATGGTGATTTTGGTGATTTTCTCCCTAATCCTCTCAGGAATGAGTCTCGTCTTTCTGTTTAAATGCATTAGAAAACTTTATCAGGACCACAAAATTATCAAGGTAAGACATTTTGGAATCGGAGTTTTCTAAGTAACTTTTTGTTTGCTTTAATATTTGTTTTACTTGCATTAAGTAAAAAAAATGAAGACTTGCAATGATTTTATGGCATAAGCATGCGTTGTTTTATTAAAAAGTTCCGGGTTCAAATCCAGGATGATAAATATATTTTTCCAATCATGAAATTTTCAGTAGCTGTGCTCGATTAATCCCTCGTACAGAAATATATAAATATAACCAGTTTTGAGATTTTTTTAGACCTAACTTATAATATTAATAAAATTGTAGATTTAAAGGTTTCATGAAATACTTTCGACAAATTACTATAGCTTTTATTAAATATTTCAAAGTTTATGTAAAAGATTACTAAAATAAAGAAAATTCTTACGTTGATTAATTATCTTTTAAAACTCTTTCAATAAACATCGCAAATTTGACTTTGACGCTAAATGAACCTATTTTATTTATATTTTTTATTTATAAATTATTTTCTCTAGGAGCACATACGACAGTCTTGCGAGGATCGGCTGGACAGTCTGGTTGGAAGCCAGCTGACCCTGGACCCTAAGCGGCTGCAGAGAGACAGCGAGCCTCGAGCCAGCCTAGAACGAGAGAACCACGCCAACAAAATATTTCAGCAACAACGAAGCATTTCAAAACCAAAGGTTGGTTTAAAATACAATAAATTTTGACGGTGAAAAAAAATTGACCAGAAGACCGATTTGCTAGATAGATTGAATCATATTTCTTTGACGATGTTTGAGTTAAATTATAAGGTTAAAAAAATGAGCCTACGGGAACGGGTATATAATTGGTTCCTAGTTCACAGCAGGTTTATGTGATTGAGAAGGGTCAGGCATTAACCCACCTTAGGGGTCTAGTGTACTCGGGGACATACCTAAGTAATTATTTCTTTAGGTAACATTATTTTCAATACATTGATTTTCTTCAATATTAAAAGATCATACAACTGTTTTAAATATAAAAAAATTGTAGATACTTGCGAGCAAAATTGATTAACTTATCAGATTCCTTTCAACGAGCGTGCCTTTGCCTATATTCCACAAAACATCACAATTGACAATTGTTTTAGCAATCAAGCATCGATTCAGACTACATTCAGGAAACCCAGCTAGATCTAGACGATGAGCCATGGAGGAGAGAAGTGGACAGCGTGCCTATAGCAGCAGAGGATATAAGAATAGAGCGGAACGGAAGAACGCGACGAAGCGATATGAGCAGGAAAGAAGAATCAATCAGGAGTAAAAGGAAAGAAAGTGAGGAGATGAGAGAGAGGAAGCAGATAAGAGATGTTTCAGTTGGAGCTCCTGACACTAAGGAGTCAGGCTGTCAGACTAGAGAGAGTCTGTTTCAAACTGAACCTCCACCGAGTTCTGACGGTGAGTCTTTTTTAAAAGTGCATCTGGAGGTATATATTGTATCTACGTCTGTATCAGCCTTAGATATAATTTTCTCAAGATTAAACTCATCTTCAAAACTAAGGCTGAGGGTAAGTGTGATGTCTAAATAAAGTTAGCGATACATACATACATACATAAACTCACGCCTGTCTCCCGTTAGGGTAGGCAGAGACTACAGAGCGCCAAATGCCACGGTCCAAACACACCTCTTTCGCTTCCTCCACTGACATTATCCTCTTCATGCATGCACGTCGGTTTCGAGGATTCTCTATATTACCCTTTTTGAATAAATTACCTATGTAGTCTTTATAGGTACACCTGGGCCGTCCTCGACCGACTTCACCACTCATTCCCGCACAGTAAATCTCTTTCGTAACTCTGGAACCATTCATCCTTTCAATGTGGCCAAACCATTTAAGCATCCCCTTTTCAATTTTGGTCACTACATCTACTTTCAATGCACATTTTTCCCTTATCACACTATTCCTCACTCTACCTACCAATTTCACTCCACACATGCTTCTTAGCGCTCTCATTTCAACTGCATTAATTTTACTTTCATGCTTCTTCTGCCATACCCAAGACTCACTTCCATACATTAGTGTTGGCACCAGGACTCCTTGGTGTATCGCTAAATTAGCGCGGTCCGATATGTTTAATTCACACATCATTAACACTGTTACCCAACTTTACCCTTCTTTCAATATCCCCTTCACACTTACCATCCCTTGTAATCATTAGCGATAATTAAGTATTAAAATATTCCTTTATTTTATACAATATATAGGACATACAAGTATTAAAGTATTTAATAATAACCATTATTTGTCTCTTGATACATTAATGATGGACTTCAGATATTATTTTTGATCTAACTATTTAAGGTTCTATAATGATTGAAAGGAATACATTTACCGTCACATAAATCCATAATCACATATTACATACGAAATTTAAGCATTTTGTCAAAACCACGAAATTTTGGCATTACATACCTACTATATAAATACGTCATTTAAACCTCGAAAACAATTTGAATAGAAGTTATAATGTAAAAAAAGCTTTATCCATAATGAAGTAGATTTACCAAGTCTGAAATCTGCCACAAAACCTTTCTTCATTCAACAACCTTACCACAACTAATTCCCAAGAGACACCGATGTTCCCTAGAACTGCTCTTATCCTAACTAGTTTGCGGCGCAGTGATAATTAAAGTGACTATAGGGAAACTTTTGTCTTCTAAATATTCTTAAACTTCGTAATAGGCTTTATTGGATAACTTTTCGAATAATTCTTTGTCGTGATTTATGTTATAATCTGAATAAGTGTAGAAAGAACTTATTAGGATTACATTTTTATGTCATAAGGAATCTATTATTATTTTTTTAGTTATATTAAGAGAGAAAACTGTTTCAATTGATTTCTGCTTTAACAAACGTATTAAGATTATTTGGTTTTAGGTCTGGGTATTTGTAAGACCATAACCATAACCAACCTCGTAGTTATTGATCCCACCAAAAACATAAATGTAAAAAAGGAAAGCCAAGTTCAATACAAAAATTATTCTCGACTGTGGGCTTCGCCGCAAAAAGAATGGAGATCTAATTGAGTGCCAAGTTCTATGCAAAATCCAAATATAAATAATAGGAAAAAAATATAATGATGAACAAGTATTAAATCTATTTCTGTGCTTTATTAGATATCTATATGTAGCCTAAGGGCTGACTTGGCTAGTTTTCTTACAGAAAGTAACGGAAGAGCCTTATGTTCGATGGGTAATTTCTACCAGCAAGCCAAATTTTCGGAATAATAAAATAAGAACCGAAAGGTACCAGGTTTAGAACATGCGAAGGCTATATAAATTGTAAATGAAAACTAGCCAAGTCAACCCTTAGGCTACATATAGATATCTAATAAAGCACAGAAATAGATTTAATACTTGTTCATAATTATATTTTTTTCCTATTATTTATATTTGGATTTTGCATAGAACTTGGCACTCAATTAGATCTCCATTCTTTTTGCGGCGAAGCCCACAGTCGAGAATAATTTTTGTATTGAACTTGGCTTTCCTTTTTTACATTTATGTTTTTGGTGGGATATCATTACTTTTTGTAAAGAATATTATGCAGGTATTGAGATTTTAACTAACTGAATCGGTATTTTTAAGCGGTGCCTATATTTATGTGTCGCTCGGGAGCGCTTTTATGTATGTACATTTATTTGTGTTCTGTGTATATTTATTACTAGCTGTTGCCCGCGACTTCGTCCGCGTAGACTACAGGGTTGAGTTCAGAAAGAAAATAAGTCATAGTCTATTTTACTCCTTAAAGTCCTATTTATACCCATACCAAAAATCATACAAATCAGTAAAATTATTTAAGTGTGAAACCGTAACGCGCCGGTCGGCGCCTTGTACATAATTATTGCGCGCTTGATGATTATTTTGAAACTGCGATATCTTCTAAGATACTCATCGAAATTAAATGATGTAAAGGGCAAATTTCTTTTAAATTAAATACTTATACTGAATAACGCATTTATTTGGATAAGGATTAATATAATCTTTATAAAAAATACCTTCACAAACAATGCTTTATTTTATAACAAATTTAGTTAGCAGAAAAGAGGTTATGGTGAATCACCCCTAAAAGTTAGATATATGCTATTGCTGACTTTTTTGTAGATATTATCAAGCTCTACAACTTTTCTTTAGGACTCAACTATATGTCTTTCATGGGTAAGGCAGCGTTTGCAAAAAATGGTTTCGTTCGCCCGTTTTTTCTCCGACTTACTTCGCAAATCCTGCTACAACAAAAAAGTCTTATCATTTTTCAGACTAATATATAGCCTATGACACTCACAAAGAACGTAGCTTTCTATTGGTAAAAGAATTTTCAAAATCGGTTCAGTAGATCGCGAGTTTACTTTCTACAACGTCACAAACATACAAACATACAAACTCACAAACCTTACCTCTTTATAATATTAGTATAGATATATTATATGTGGTGCCGCGCGCCGCGGAGGACACCGTTGTGTTCGCCGGTTGTTTAGCGCGTATTACAAGTTTTTTGTATGGGGACACCACTTATTTTTTGACTTAACTTCATTTTTATATTTCTGATATATAGCAAGTGAGTATACTAATACATATATTGGGATAGTTTTTTCAAATATCTGCTTGTAACCGTTCTAACGCTACAATTATAAAAAAAAATGTATGGGGACCCCCCCTATTTTTTAACTTTTTTCTATTTTTAGATTTTTTCCTACGTTTACACATAATTACCGAGCTGTATTCTAAATTTTATCCTTCTAGGTCATCTGGAAGTAGGTTAGGTTTAGGTACTATCAGTCAGTCAGTGCTAAAATTTACAACTTTTTGACCTCCATATCTTTATAACCGTTTGAGCTAGCTTCATGAAATTTGGGCTTCTAGATGTCCTTATAGATATAATTAAACACACGTAGTTTCAAGTGTTTACGTCAAATAGGTTTTTAGTTATAGAAGAGTCAAAAGTGGCGCCAAATGGTTCGTGTAATGATACACTCGGCGCTGGCTAGCCAGTTTTACTTGAACTTGGCTTGACACGCTGCCGCGTGTCTAGATACCAAAGACTTGGATTACTGCTAAGACAGAATAATATGATTTTAGACTGAGAATGGGTCTTAAGTAATGAAAAGACCTTAGCCCTTACATGAACGTGTTGCTAAACTACACTTAAAAAAATCCTTGTGTATAAATGTCTTCGTGAAGTTTTACATATTCAGTTTATTCAGCTCAAAAATCGATAGCTTCCTGTGGCAGATATCAGACAGGATTTGCGCCAAAACCAGCTTCCGTTGTAGGTACAGGCCTCCGCTGGACCAAGGCCTCTTATTCCTAGAGGAACTCCATGCCATACATAAATTCGAAAAATAGGAACATTATACCTGATCTTAATCGAGTAATTCTTCCACCAGGTTCAGGCAGCAACAGCCGTGGTTTCTCGACGTTCGGTTACTCGGGGGCGACGATAGCCCGACCCTCGCCGGCAGCTCAGACCAACACCTCCGAGATCACCATAGAACTCCTCAAACAAGTGCCTAGACAAGACTCGGTTAAACCACGTAAGTAGTCAAAGTAACTTCTTCTTCTTCTTCATCAACCCATATACGCCCACTGCTGAGCACGGGTCTCCTCTACCATTGAGAGGGTTTAGGCCATAGTCCGCCACGCTGGCCTAGTGCGGGTTGGCGGACTACACACCTAAGAAATTTCTAAGAACTCTTAGGTGTGCAGGTTTCATCACGAAGTTTTCCTTCACCGTTAAAGCAAGTGATAATTCAATTTGAATACACACATAACTTCGAAAAGTCAGAGGTGTGTGCCTGGGGTTCGAACCCGCGACCGCCGAGATTCTCGACCGCGCGCCTAAACCTCAAGGCCATCACTGCTTGGTAAAAAGTAACTTGGACTGTCCTAAACCCTCTCATTGGTAGAGGAGGCCCGTGCCCAGCAATGGGACGTATATGGGCTGATAAAGAGTCGAAGTAAAATTTGTCTTTATGCAAAAAGACTTTTATGCAAAATTACTATGGAACATGAGAATATGGTAGAGTCATCTGGAACGTAAAAAATGACATTTCAACAGATTTACTTCAATAAATTTATCAATTGCGACTATATTTAAAATAAGTTAAGATTTAAATAGGTTTTACTTCTAGCTAAAGAGAAAAAGTTATTATAACAGACGGTTATTATTGTATAATTGATCCCGAGACCTGTTCTCTGCATTCTTGTATTGTGATATTAGCGACTTAAAATCGACGATAAATTAATAAAAACCCTTAACTCCTCTAACTAAGTCTAAAAGTTCAATTCGAACTGTCGCAAGCTTTGATTGAATTCATTAAAATTATTTTGAATCGTCAAAACACGAGCATTAATATTCAAATATTGTAATGTCTTTAAATTTTACGAATTCCAAATGGCGGTAAAGTGATTATTAATCACTAGCTGTTGCCCGCGACTTCGTCCGCGTAGACTACAGGGTTGAGTTCAGAAAGAAAATAAGTTATAGTCTATTTTACTCCTGAAAGTCCTATTTATGCCCATACCAAAAATCATACAAATCGGTAAAATTATTTAA
Organism: Cephonodes hylas; assembly: GCA_030295005.1. Taxonomy (NCBI): domain Eukaryota; kingdom Metazoa; phylum Arthropoda; class Insecta; order Lepidoptera; family Sphingidae; genus Cephonodes; species Cephonodes hylas. The sequence continues at coordinate 1,047,977 of AP025383.1, forward strand.
ACGTGAAACCGTAACGCGCCGGTCGGCGCCTTGTACATAATTATTGCGCGCTTGATAAATATTTTGAAACAGCGATATCTTCTAAGATACTCATCGAAATCAAATGATGTAGAGGGCAAATTTCTTTTAAATTTAATACTTATACTGAATAACGCATTTATTTGGATAAGGATTAATATAATCTTTATAAAAATACCTTCACAAACAATGCTTTATTTTATAACAAATTAAGTTAGCATAAAAGAGGTTACAGTGAATCAACCCTAAAAGTTAGACATATGCTATCGCTGACTTTTTTGTAGATATTATCAAGCTCTACAACTTTTCTCTAGGACTCAACTATATATCTCCCATGAGTAAGGCAGCGTTTGCAAAAAACAGTTTCGTTTGCCCGTTTTTTCTCCGACATACTGCGCAAAACCTGCTACAACAAAAAAGTCTTATGATTTTTCGGACTAATATATAGCCTATAACACTCACAAAGAACGTAGCTTTCTATTGGTAAAAGAATTTTCAAAATCGGTTCAGTAGATCGCGAGTTTACTTTCTACAACGTCACAAGCATACAAACATACAAACATACAAACTCACAAACCTTACCTCTTTATAATATTAGTATAGATAAAGTTTATCCAGGGATGACGTACGAAGGTTTATGTCTGAGAGTTACAATGTACAAATCAGGTTGAGTTTTTCATTTCCCCTGCGACGATTCTCCATACTTTGTTTAAAGAAAAATAATAAAAAAGAAATACATATCAAATTATTTAATTGTCATAATCTAAATCAACATTGTATTAGAACTATTGCCCGGACTGTCATCAATCGAATTATATGCATTTATCACCAATAAATTTTTATCTTTTTGCCTACAACAATGTATGTATGTCCAATCTTGTCTTACATGTAAAGTTTAACTCTCATCAGTCGGCACTATTTTGCCGGCCTGGAAGACATTACCATTGTTAAAGTAGAAATCTGAAGAGCCCTACACAGCCACTTGTAACTTCGCCTGACTTTACCCCGAATCAATTCAATTTATCTCGGCCCCCTTCAATTATTCGGCAAGTACTCGCTTGCGAAACGTCGTATGTGATACCAGTAATTTGTAAATCAAACCTTAATTCGATGTGCCTAGGAGTCAAATTAAAGTGTTATTGAAGCCTCATTTAACTAGTGATATATCGTAGTGATCGTCTAGTAAGTTGAATGTAAAGCTTAACCCTTGGTGTAGGTTTGAAGACAAATTGGCTGAGATTTCTAATATAGGTTAAGGATTTGATATGTATACATATGCCTATATCCTCCAGAAAGTAGCAAGATACGTATTTCTGCAAACGTTTAACCAATTCTGGATTCATGATAATTAACATCAGGTCATATACAACCCACAACTGGGTACAGACCTCCTCTAAACTGGGAAGAATTTGGGCCTTAGGCCACCACGCTGGCCTGGTCCGCGTTGGCGGACTACGCAGCTAAGAAATTCCAAAGATCCACACCTACAAGTGTGCAGGTTTCTTCACATGTTTTCCTTCACCACTAAAGTTTGTGATAATCTATAACATGACTTCGAAAAGCCAGAGGTGTCAGCCTGGGGTTTGAACCCGTGACCGTCTATATTCTCGACCGCTTGCCTAAACCTTCGAGTTGTATATTAAATCCTACGTATTAGGAGACAAGCCATTTTGATACACTGTGCTACTACTGAAAATTTGCTAACAGAAAAACCTCATAATACTTTCGATTTGTACTGCCAGACCACTTGACAGTCTTCAAGTTTTCTAATACAGCAGGTTCTAAAAGGCTTAGCCTTAAATTTCAATTGTTGAGTTCTTTTCCCTTTAGCGAACTTGTTGCTTTGTGCTTCTCATTTTTTAAGTTCACCCTTTGACAAAATGCTTGTGAAATGTAACATTAGGTCTACTGCTGCTAAGGATATATATTATATCTTTCTAAGAAGGTTACTTAAGCCTCTACTGCATATGTTTTGATATAGATTTTAAAACTTGTAACTAGTTAGAAACGTATTTTATCTATGATCAAAATTGTAGAACCTTTGCCAGAATTTCTATATCTACGCCAAAAAGGATTAAAATCTGGTCGAAACCGGTCCTGTAGTTTTTGAATTATGACAACCAAACAAGACTTTCATCTATTCAATATACTAAATAAACCGATCTATTACAGAAAAGAAAATGCAAGACCGCCGACCGATCAGCGCAGAAACCACTCGCTCGGCTCCTGACGTCATCATCGTGTCAAAACCGATTCGCTGAGGACGACCTTCGGGGCCCCCTCCTTGGGCCCCGACGCCCCCCGATTGGTACCCCCTGGAACCAAGAACTTGCCCAGAAGGCTCCTACCAGCCTTACTCTTGCATGGACAACTTCTCCAAGAGCATATCCTTTGACAACAGCGAAGGGTACTATAGCAGATACATCGATCAAGAGCCAAAGTTAATATACGACTACTGTTTGAAAAGTGACTTCAGAGCTCAAACATTGCCGAGGAATTTGGGATCCTCTGTGGGGTGCAAAAGGTTGCATTCTCAACGCAGTGTGTGTTTTTACGGTGTGGACGATAGCCCTACTAGGAAGACATTTGTAGTGACAGCTGATGTGGAGCCTCATAGGTAACGAATGTTCTAAATTGCAGTTCTGTGCCCCAAGCATGGACTAAAGACTTTCATCGTGGGATCCTTAAGAAACTAGATTTCACGATTTATAAAAACGTTACGTTTGTTCATGTTTTGGGCACTAGAGCCATCGGTAATAAATATGTGGTTAGTATTAAAATGGATTAAAAAATTGTAATTAAAATTCGTGTGCGGTTTGAATTTTTTGATTATGAAATACTTTGATGTAAAAGCATTGCTTTCAAAGCCGATACATAATTAACTAAAATATTCGTAGCATTTACAATTTCAATTTTTGATGAAACCGCAATGTAAAACATTCGATGTTTTACCGCAACGTTCATTGACCCCATTTTCTATGTTTATTAAAAATAGATTACGTTATTATAAAAACGAGTATTTAAATGTTTTTTTTTTTATATAATTAACAGACAAGAAGGTTTTTCAGATAATCAATATAAAAACTGTATGTATGTTTGTTTGAATGTAGTCTTTTACTAATAGACTCAATAACTTCCGTATCAGGTGATTTTTATTAGCTATACATTGCGTTGTCGAAAAAAAACTATTTTTTAAGGATTTGAATGCTAAAATCCTCTGCATTGGTTTTGAAAGCAATCCTAAGAAACAGTGGAAAATTTAGATTGATTTTTCGTGTGCTTTCGTCCTAATAAGAGGCACCGTACTTGTGTTGTTCAGCTTGGTAGGTATTAGTTAAAATAAATCTATTTTTTTATTTACACAAGGAGTAAAATTCTCTCCTGTTTTGAAGGTAAATTTGTTTCTTTTTCTGTGCAAAAAATATTGAATTTTAACACTATTAGTTGAAAATGGAATGGATAGGTTTGTATAGGATTGTGTGATCATAACTCCGATGTACAGAAACGATACATTTTAATAAGACTAGTATTGTAAATTGATAGTTTATCGATAATGTGAATTTTTATAGAGATAGGTTTGCAAAGAAGAATTGTGTACATTTTAATAAATATTTATAAGTAGCGTCTATTGAATAGAGTGCTAGGTTTCATGAAGTTTTTACGGTCATCATTTTTGGCCTCTGATGGCCTTTAAGAAGTTTATAAACCATTGAGCCACACCCCACAGATTGTTAATTGGCCTTTAGTGGACTTTAATAAATAATTGAGATGAATTAATTTGATTTAAATCAATCCATTAAATATGAGACTGAGTCGTAGACTCGTATGGCCTTACCATGGCCTGACGTGGCTTCTGGTCTTTTGACAATTAAACGAATGTATGGCTATAAGTTGGCAATGATATAGATTAAAAAAAGGCTAACATAACCTTTTTTATTAACACATACATACATACATAAACTCACGCCTGTCTCCCGTTAGGGTAGGCAGAGACTATAGAGCGCCAAATGCCACGGTCCAAACACACCTCTTCGATTCTTCAACTGACATTATCCTCTTCATGCATGCACGTTAAATTTCAATTCCAAAAATAATTAAATCATTTTTATTACATTTTATTCTGGACATAAATAGGGGCTTGGGCACACAAGCTAGATTTTATAAAATCGCGTAAAGCTAAATCGGGGCCCAACAATTATTTCCAAACTTCAAAGATAATGGACAAATATTTGAACAGGAATGCTTCAAATACTTGTAAACAACTCCAAAGCAGTCGGAATGCTGCGAATTGTCTGCAGATAACAGAATTATGTTTAATCTTAGAAGTCCAAGTAAATTTAGACAAGTTGTTTATATTGAAAAGGCGTTATTGATTCAATTTAATATCTTATACGGGGTCTCCTGTATTCTAAACTAGGGTCACGTCAAAATTATCTACTTAAAGTTGCCGATTTAAAATAAAATATACATTTTTAGTTTTAATGTTGTCTTTTTACTTTCTTCTGCAATACAATAGTTGTCCCTTGGTAAAATCTTTTAATAAAGAGTTCTGAGGCCGTAAAAATTATTATTCTTTATTATTTTTTTATGTTTTTATATACAACAAAGATTTTAAACGTGTCCCTTGTTCTTAACTTGTTCTTACTTCTGAACTAAACGTCTATAATTTGAAGGTAGTTATGAAACAAAATTTCGTTTAAATTTGTAAAATTTCCGTTATAAGATGTAAAGATATCTCCGAAGCATCGGAATAGACACCTGTGTTTCCATTCGCTACGATAGAATGCACACCAATGAATACGGAGATGGTTCACTGAATTTTGTTACATCGAGTTCTTTGGAGCAACTATTTTCTTAACATTTAATGCAGTTTGCACCCTATATGCTACAGAAATAATCTCACAACCTGAATTATCTATATTTTATAATCAACTTAAGATACATAGACACGTTGTAAACTTTGGACACTTTTACGGACTTCCTACAAATACACATACATCACACCTATATCCTTCGAAGGGGTAGGCAGCGGTGTTTTCTGCACCCACATTTCGCCAGGTATGTAACAGTCCCACGTAATAGGGGGCGAGCCTATTGCCGTTTTTCGGGCACAATTCCAGACTCCGTGCTGCTACTGAGAATTTCCTTATCTAAAAGCCCAATAACATTTTGTCCGACCTGGGAATCGAACTCAGGACCTTTAGATCGCACAGTACATACTTGTGCCGCGAGAACATGAGGCAATCATTTACAGACTACTTTTAGGTAAATCTTTCCAAAATCTTTATAAACCATTTTTTGATACCAAAATATCCTAGAACCTCTCGATCATCTATACACAATTTTATCAAGGCAGACTCATTTCATAAAAATACCAAGTTCTAAAATTAAAAACATGATAAAGCGACATCTAGCAGCACACCGGGGAACTATTTCTCTTTCACTCAAAACCCTTCAACGATTCATACCAATTTATATTTCCTCACAGTAACAGCAATGTGTCACAATCGTTCATATTATTTCGAGTTGATTTATAACTAGATTTTACGGTTACATCGGCAAGGAATATGTGACTCACGCATGCGACACAAATCATACATTATAGATTTCTTTATATTAGTTCCCCTACTTTTTAGCTTAAATTTATGGTATTTATTCTCTGGATTGAAGACATATAACTATTTTGATGGATGAAAGTAATTTTATTAATATTCGGATACATTTAAATCTTCGCACTAGCATCTAATCAGTCTAAAGTACAATAGATTGCGCAGTCCTGTCACTGATCCCGTGAGAGGCAGTTTATTATTTGTCGATGGGCTTAGGCCAAACAGAAATACAAATGGTAATTCATTTCATTCCCTCAGTCGTGTAAAGCCCCGATAATCCTTATGAGCGCACAAAACCATCACCTTCATCATCATCATCATCATCATCATCATCATCATCATCACCATCACCATCGACAGCCAAAAGACGTCAAAAATGCCCTATCAGAAGTGGTCTGCATCCAGCGGCTTCCCACGATCTTCGTTCATCAGTATATGTATACAACTCTTTCAATAAATAGTAAATTGTGTTAAAATTCGTATTTCGTTTCACATCAATTAACAAACGATATTCCCTTACATTGGTGTCTGAAGTTCCATACCCGCCCCTCCTTCCCCTTTCAGATATCCTTTGAACTTGCCGGCTGAAATTAAAACTTGACTGCGCGAGGTTTTAATGACTTTTCAACCGTACCAACGGTCGTGTAATAAAGGTTTTTATTGCTGCTGATAAAATGTTGTGTTGTTGGTCCCAATTTGTGTTTTTGGACCCATTCATTTAATTAATGGTTTTGTTGTGTGGCGCAGATTAGTTACATTCTGAAATACGTTTGAGAATTAAATTTGGAAATTTAGGTCACCCAACACAAATTTAAATGTTCTGACATACCTTTTATGTAGTAGGCAGAGACTAGAGTTGAACCTGCACTACCAGTGATCCCTTGACTATAGAACCAATAAGTAACATTGTCAGGGCCTAACCTTGCCGATGTTAAGGAAATAGATATCCGAAGAATTTGAGTAACGGATAAGCCGGCATTATTATTTATTTTATTTCTTCTTCTTCTTCATCAACCCATATACGCCCACTGCTGAGCACGGGTCTCCTCTACCATTGAGAGGGTTTAGGCCATAGTCCACCACGCTGGCCTAGTGCGGGTTGGCGGACTACACACCTAAGAAATTTATTTAATTTATTATGCTTTATTGTACACTATATAGATAGAAACAACATTTTTACAGGTCACAACTTAATTGCGATTATGTCATCTGGTGAGGTACTGCACCTACCATAAAAGACTAGAGGGGTCACTTAATCAATCTATAATCAAAAGAAAAACTGAATTGAACCATCCATGTAAACAGTATAATTATAAGCAATAGGACCAAAATATCAGAACAACGACAAAATACTAAGCAATCGTTTTATTTTGAAACTATGTCATTTAATTTTGTTTGAAACAATAAAAATGCATGAGTTTTACAGAAATAGTCACATGATTTTACAATTTGTCGTTACAATTCAGTATAATTTCTATTACAAATTTGCTATTAGACTGGACTCTCTGAAGATCTTATCCTCTAGTAAAAAAAGGCCTCACAACTTAATATAACTTTTATTTAGGTCTCAATATCTTGAAAACATATTTTTCTGTAATGTTTATGGTAAATTATGAAGAATTAAGTAGTAAGGTCACGACAACCAACGAAATATTTGTCTACATAAAATATTTATCAATAAAACCACGAGACTGATGACTTATCACATTGAAATGCACAATTACTTAATAAGTCTCATTGCTTAATTTCACAAGTCTCGAGACTTAACTTCGAACTCGCGACTTAATCTAACAAAAAATAACTGGACTGGTCTACTGAAATTGTATCCTATTAAGAGTAATAATTAAAAATAAAATAATAATAATAAATTATTAATAATTGTCGTGAAATTACGGTCATACATCGAGGCCAATTATGACTAAAATGTGACTAAGGCTTAAATAGACGAATGATGATTAATTATTAATAATTGTAAATATAGATTTTAAAACGGTTTATATATTGTTATATTTGTAAGATATTAATAAAATTTTAGTGAAATTTTGCGTGTATTGTTTTACTTACTATCCTAAAATCAATAAATCAGTGGTGGTACTTCCATAAAGCCCAAATGCGTTAAAAACATTAATTGTGTATTGTTTTTAATTTTTCCCATTAATATATCAAATGGCTCTTGTCAAATACTATCTAATTTCTAATCAATAAAAAATAGGCATCAGCACGTAAATAAAAATTTGCCTGTCACGGCCTCTCGTTACTCAAGCTGGTGACTAGCCGACTGCACCTCTAAGCTGTCAAATTATAGATATAGAAAAACCTCATAGCGCTGCCAAACTCGAGCTGAAGACCTCTTAATCATGAGGCAATAAGTACAAAATATACATATATAAACTCACGCCTATATTCCCTGATGGGGTAGACAGAGATGCATTTCTGCACCCACATTTCCCCAGTATGTATCAGTCCCACGTAATACGCGGCGAGCCTATTGCCGTTTTTCGGGCACATATCCAGACTCCGTGCTGCTACTGAGAATTTCCTAATGGGAATAACCAATAACACCACCCGACCCGGGAATCGAACCCAGGACGTCTAGATCGCACGGCTCGTACTTGTATCACGAGACCATGAGGCAGTCAAAATATACTATAACAGGGGTGGCCAACTTAATTAGACTCAGGTTCTCCTGTTTACTATGAAATCCTGTGCGATCTACCAATTTCATACTTGTTGAAATCATAAATGAAACAGCATAGTTCAGTACACCATCATGTAGTATTTTTTTATTTTATTCAAAGAGAAAGTAAAAATTGGCAAATTATTTAGTATAGTATAGTAAAATTATTCAGTAACTACGTACTTGTTTCTACGTATTTATATTTTTTGCCTTGCCACGATCGACTGGACTAACAGTCGCTATCGACCTGTTGGCCACCCCTGTACTATAAATACAAAATATCTTTTATAATATCACTTGCATACATATGTATAGAGACAGATATTGGAACCATACAAGCGCAGTAATTTGAATCAACAGGCATGTAAATGCGTCACTGAATGGATATAGATTAAATGGTGCTCGTAAACCCATGATTTGATGGCAGATTGTATGTATTACAGGCAGATAAAGACCGTGATCGAAAACCAAAACAGGCTATTGCAACGGCGATTAAAAACACAGTAATAATAAAAAAACGTAATTTAAAATTTAAAAAATACGTTTTCCTAACAACTTACTGTATGTATGCGGTGTGACACATATGTATGGTATAAATAATAATGTCAAATTGGCTAGACTATTACCTTTTTCCGACACAGTTCTAATTAATAATTTATTTTTGTAATGAATCGAACTCACCTCTAGACAGCACGGCACTTGTGCTACTAGGCAATCTAAGAAACTGTTATAAGCTACAATATTAGTACCTATAAATACTGCAACATTCAAAGAATTTTAAAGTAATTATTATAGAAAAATATTTTTGTTTTCGGACCTTTATTTTATTTATTTACTAGCGATCCGCCCCGGCTTCGCACGGGTGCAATGCTGATATTTAATGGATGTTATCATACATATAAACCTTCCTCTTCAATCACTCTATCTATTAAAAAAACCGCATCAAAATCCGTTGCGTAGTTTCAAAGACTTAAGCATACAAAGGGACATAGGGACAGAGAAAGCGGCTTTGTTTTATACTATGTAGTGATATAAAAAGACAAACCACAATAGGTTTTTCTGTACACTTATTGATTCGTCGACATAATAATTTAACACAATACAAACATTATATTAACTATTAACGACACATGAGAAAACAAAATAAAATAACAGTAACAATATTCAAACCTATTCTTACAAAATTCTACGAAAGTCACTGTTTGTCACATTTCATAATTGCCACGAGGCAGTCAAAGCAACAATAATACTAAAACTACAGTATACTGCTTTCATATTTTAAATTAATTTATAAAGAATTCTCTGTATACAATCCCGAGTAATTGTTACGAATTTCTAGGAATTTTTATATCGAAACACAATTTTTGTGGGGATTTTTAATAAAGTAAAATAAATGAATATGTACATTGTACACCTAACAATTTTAATAAAATTGCACGTTTTCTAGCCTTTGTGACAAATTTTATTCTTAACTAGCTGACCCGGCAGACTTTGTTCTGCCAAAACGATAAATGAAAGACCTAAACTTTTGTATAAAATGATTTTAAAACAAACAAATCGGATCCGTCTATAATATAAAAATGAATTGATGTTCGTTAGTTTCACTAAAACTCGAGAACGGCTGGACCGATTTGGCTAATTTTAGTCTTGAAATATTCGTTGAAGTCCAGGGAAGGTTTAAATAGTGATAAAATATGGAAAAATTGCGGGCAATATGATAAAAACAGGAATTTCATTTTCCCATATAAACTGTTCTATGTAATGTCCTGTCAAACGTTAAATATTTATCTCTTCAATGCGAGTAATTGTTCCCTCAAATTAAAGAACGGATATAAATAAAGGTTTCGAATCGACAACATATATCTACAATATTCGAATAATTGCATATTTTACATTTCAAAAATGAAGAATAGTGTCACTCATTAATAGGGATTGACATATTTGTTGGTTGTCAAACATTTATGTCAGCGTTCAGAACTATTTGTTGTGTAAAATATAAAAAGCCTAATTATTATTATCTCCTTAGATGTGCCTGGTTTACAATTTACAACTGAGGGCTCAGTAATTAAACCAAGGCTGAAGCCTTTATAAATGGTAAAAAGCCAAATAAAATTATAGTAGAATGAAACGCATTGGAAAAGGAAGAGAATATGTATTACAAAAATGGATAAATCAATTTGTACAATCTGTTTATATAAAAATGAACAATCTTCCTTTCTGTGTCTGTATTTTAATTCTCTCTCTCTGGTCATCAGTGCGGTTAGCACGTGAGGTAGCTCTTCGTACATAATATGATTGACTTCCTAAGTCAGGTCGTCTTCTTCTCGGCATCGTAAATTGTAAAGCACAAAGTCACTACCACAAAGGATTACCAAATTAAAGAAAGTTCTCGCGTACGTAGCCACAAAGATAGAAGGATGCACTCACAGATCTCGTAACACAATATCGTTATAATTTTTTCCGTATTCTGAAGTGCGACAGGATGGATTGACATATTATATTTTGGTTCTCAAATCTATTGTCAAATATAAAAAAGGTAAAATCCAGAAAAATAAAAATATAATCTGACAGATCAACAACTGAAGTTAGTTGTTACGGAACGCGATATAAGATTCTCCAACGCGCACGCGAATTTGAACTTTATGCACCGGTAATAAATTACGAATTGACTCTCGATATTATTTAGAAAACATTTGTATGGGAAATAGAAAATGGCTGTTTTGAGGGATTTCCAGGCAATTATTTAATTTTTTTTCACCTTTTAAACCTTCCCTGGACTTCAACGAATATTTCAAGACTAAAATTAGCCAAATCGATCCAGCCGTTCTCGAGTTTTAGCGAGACTAACGAACAGCAATTCATTTTTATATATATAGATAATTTTTACCCGACTATAACAAAGTCAAAGGAGGGTAATCTTCTTCATCATCATGAACCCATATACGCCCACAGCTGAGCACGGGTCTCCTCTACTATTGAGAGGGTTTAGGCCATAGTCCACCACGCTGGCCTAGTGCGGGTTAGCGGAGGGTAATGATAATAAACAAATACGAGGATCTATAATATTATCTTCTACTGGACACGGGCCTCTTGTGCCATTGAGAAGCCTTGGTCCACCACGCTGGCCTAGTGCGGGTTGGCGGACTACACACCTAAGAACTTCCTCAGAACTTTTAGGTATGCTTCGTGACGATTTTTTTCTTTACCGTTAAAATACGTCATCATTCATTGTGAATACAGACATAACTTCGAACAGTAAACCTCCAGGCCTTTACGACTTATGATAAAACTTAACGACATTATGCGCTACCCGGGAATCGAACCCGGGACTACATCATATCATGATAACAACAACAACGCAGCATAAAATAACAGTTTTGACAGAAATTTAATACCTTTGATCAACAACATAAATAATTTATTTTCAAACACATTAATCCTATTTTGGGAATAATTAATGAATGGAACTAAAGAGATAAATCATGCAGGGCTGGATGAAGTAGGGGTCAATGGGGAAGTATCCCCTTGACCTAATAAACTCGGACAAACCTACACGATAATTCATGTCTGATTTTTATCGTTACAAAATATTTATTAGTACAGAAATCGATTGTCCTTTTTTGTAACACAAACAATAATGGAATATTTAAAAAATGCAAAACGATTATTTTATAAAACAATGATGGCTTCGATGTTTAGAAGAAGAGAGGTCGAGAATCTCGTCGTGCCTGAATTCAAATACCGGACCTTTGAATTTCGAAGTTGTTTGTGTATTCACAATGAATTACCACTTGCTTTAACGGTGAAGGAAAATTTGGTGATGAAATCTGCACACCTAAAAAATCTTAGGAGTTTCTTAGGTGTAAAGTTCGCCAACCCGCACTAGGCCAGGGTGGTGGCCAAAAGCTCAGACCCTCTCAATGATAGAGGAGGCTCGTGCCCAGCAATAGGACTTACAAATAAATAATAATACATTCTAGATTATACTTAATTATTGTGGTTTATACTCAGTACATTCTCATTTATGTCAAATATTTTTCAGAAAATTTGCCCACTTATATCTCATTCACGATAAGTTGATTCTTTTGGCATATCGACTAATGATGGGAAACAGAACATATCGAGTAGTTCAAAAATATTGCGTTTTAAAATACTGCATTATGTGTATTCTTTATTACTTTCGACATGTAAACATTATTTAGATAAGCGATGGTGGGTCATAATAAGTACCTATTTAATATAACAGGGTTATTTTTAGACCTCCCGCCAAATTTAAATAGGTGTTTTAGACCACGAAAGTAAACAACTTCCCCAAAGAAACACGGGTCGAAAAGTGAAAAAAAAAATTCAGACCTTCTACATGAAATCGACCACGTGAGCAGTTTTCTATGGGAGGGTCGAATTATTTATCACGTTTCGACCCATGTTTCTTTGGAAAAGTTGTTTAGTTTTATGGTCTAAACAACCTATTTTAAGTTGACAGGAGGTCCAAAAATAACGCAGTATGTAAAAATTAAGGTTGAAAAATTAAATAGTTTTATCTTTAAAACAGTTTTTATTAAGAAACTGGAGCACAGCCATGATCATCATAGTGTTCAGTAAAATTATCGATGTGGATATCGATATGAACGATGTTACGTTCCTTTCCGTCCGACCGATGTAACATTATACAAACGTCAATCAGTTTCAGTATTCCTATTTTAATTTTTCTTTGAAGCATTAAAGTCTCAAAATTTTCGGATAACGCTTATATCTTTAGGGACTTTTGTGTTGTATGTATTTTGTTATATTTATCAAATAATTAAAATAATAAAATAATACGTTTTTTATTTTAAAGTCATGTCTCAGAAAAATTGACATCTGCCAAAAGAATCAACTTATCGTGAATGAGGTATAGCTGAGTTTTGAACTTCTATACCTACCAGTAACTGCCTATAACAGAACCTTGTGCTTTAAATATTCGCGTCAAAGGCCCAGGTGAAACTAATCTTCGTGTTCCGTCTGTGAAGTGATTAGGCTGCTCGAGCACCGTCCGCTAGTAATTACGAGTGTACTGTTATGACAGTCTGTGAGCTGCTGTATTTGCTTGCCTGGATAAATGTGTGTTCGGATTGGTAACATAGTTAAATGGACCGATGATATTCATTTGTTTATTACTTATTGTTTCGGTAAGATCTTGGGCTAACCATGTGATATAATGAGGTATAAAAAAATTCTAAGCAGTGATGGCCTCGAGGTTTGGGCACGCGGTCGAGAATCTCGGCGGTCGCGGGTTCGAACCCCAGGCACACACCTCTGACTTTTCGGAGTTATGTGTGTATTCACATTGAATTATTACTTGCTTTAACGGTGAAGGAAAACATCGTGATAAAACCTGCACACCTAAAAGATTTTAGGAATTTCTTAGGTGTGTAGTCCGCTAACCCGCACTAGGCCAGCGTGGTGGACTATGGCCTAAACCCTCTCAATGGTAGAGGAGACCCGTGCTCAGCAGTGGGCGTATATGGGTTGATGAAGAAGAAAAAAATTCTAATACCAACATCTTAACTATCAATGGCTTTACTAGTAGTGACAGACTTAAGGTTTACGCGCAGTCGAAAATACCAACGGTTGTGAGCTCAAAACTCTGACTTTTCGAGTATTTTAACTGTAAAGCAAATTAGCGGAAAATCTTACGCAGCCAAAAATGTCTTACGCCTGTAATCCGGCAACCTATTTTAGGCCAGCGGGGTGGACTTAGACCTCAACCTTCTCAGTAGAGGCCCGTGCCATGCCATGACTTCGAATGATTGTCAAGAAAAATCCTAATCGCCAAGCCACTTTAGTTGTAATCAACAAATAAATTAACACCGAAAGAATCAATTTTAAATCCAGCCCGCATAACTCTCTCAATCCCAAACTTCACAACTTCGGTCACCTTTTTACAATTACGTCAACACTGCAATTACCTCGGAAATAAAAAAGCATTCAGTTCTAATTACGAACGGAGGCCTTACTAATTGCCATCTGAATTCGCCTCAATATAAAGATGTAACCTGTGCTTTGAAACAGCTCGGGTTTAATTCACTAACAAGTTTCGTTGAGTTGGCTGTTCATCATTCATAAGAGGGTTTAATGGTTAATTTACGTATCATTTAGGTCGGAATGGTAACTTAGTGGATTTAGCGGATAATATTATGTTATAATGGCCTTTAAGTTGACGTAAGCGGTTTTGAAATGTGAAATTAAATATAACGTACTCATGCCTGTATCCCCTTATGTAAGCAAAGGGTATATTTTAGAATCCATGATTTGTCTTAGACAAGTTGAATCTTTAAGTTGTGAACGTTTTTCGGGCTATTCAGACTTCTATTTCGATGGGATGAGATTAAATAATATTTTATTTGGAAATCAAAACAGATAGGTACTCTTAATCATATTGTGAACTGAAAGCGATAAGGCCGCCATTTGTGACACTACCTTATTACCTACAGTAACTTATACCAAGATTATTTTTATACTGGTGTACAATAAAGAATAAAATAAATTAATTAACTCTTGCAAAAAGCAATCGAAATACTATTTAAAAAAATAATTATAACATTACCCGGAACCCACACCCAACCCAATCCCAAAAAAATCACAAATATTTTCTCATCCCACACAATTCCTCGAAAGCTGCCGCTTTACCATCATTTACTACAACGTGCAGTAACACGGTGAGCTAGCTACGGGTGCGGTGAAGCGAACTCCAGTTCCCCAAGTAAACACTCCATCTTGCGAATATCGTGAGACACACATTGCAACTTTGCACCGCTTTCTCTTAACCGTCCTGTGCTAGAGCCGCGCTTCCTTTATTGACTTTAACTTTGAACGAGGTTTTAATCGTCATATTATTTCAGGGATCATAAGTTCTCTGTGTTTCGAGATTTACCGTGAGTTTCGTTTCCGAAACCTGTTTAGTAGTTTTTGCGTGGATAGGTGACTTCTACACATGTATCAATCCATAGTTAAAAGCCTCGTCTGGTAAAATTATTGTGAACACAAGTCTATATATTTCTTTGGTGTCTATCTAGGTTCTTGTCTAGCCGAGGAAGGCCAAAGAAGAGATGGATGGAGTGCGTGACTGAAGATATGAAAAAGAAAGGGGTGAATGAAGACATGACGGCTGACAGGGATGTGTGGAAGGAAAAAACATACGGCGCCGACCCCAAGGAATGAATTGGGACCAGGGCAGGGGAATGATGATGAGTGATGATGTCCGTGTCTAGTAGAACGTCGTATGTGGGCTGATGATAGAAACATTGGACACTAGTATCACAGAGTATGTACTTAAAAATACATATATTTATCACAAAAGTTAGCTACGACGCCGATACGATGAGCACCAACCTGACACACTAGATTTATGTTCAGGAAACATATCGGAACTATAACTTACTCCGTTCTCAAAAGGAATTCATAAAGATTTAAAAAGTATTTGAAGTAGCTGTATAAAGTGCTGTTTCAAGCAATGATTTGACTTCATCATCATCATCATCATCATGTCAGCCAATCTTAGTCCACTGCTGGACATAGGCCTCCCCCAATGACTTCCACCGGGATCGGTCGGAAGCCGCCTGCAGCCAGCGACGTCCCGCAACCTTGACAAGGTCGTCGGACCACCTTGTCGGGGGACGTCCCACGATTTGACTTATTGCTCAAAAATCAATGTTCAGAATAGGTTATCTTATTACAAATTCTTGGTTACAACCATCCCGGCTCAAACTAATAGGTTAACAAGTTCCTATCATGGCTCTATCTTCCATCAGCCCTAGGAAGAAGGGGGCGGCGTATGTCGGGGTAACCAGGATTATGGTCATTATATTTGTGTAGTACTTTGTCGAACTTAGATTTCCTTCATGACTCCTTCTTATTTCTCTTGGTCCTTTCATTGTATCGAGATGAATTATAATCAAAAAAGGGTAGCATAAAATGGTTGGTAATGATTAAAATTCCTTACTGTATATACGAAAGAATTATGTTATATTTTTAATAGGATTTCGCTCAAAAAAAGCTGAACGTAACCGCTAGTTGTCAATAGCTTTAGGGTCCCGTTTCTTTCGAAGTAGTTGAAACAAGCGATGAATTTTTAACAGAATTCAAAAAACAATGTATCCTCAAAATTGTCTGATTTCTCAAGAGTATTGAATGTCCAAGAGGCCGCCGTAATTCTTCATTCATTCATAAAAGAAAACTTTAATAAATGTCCAGTTTGTGATTAGCTGTGGTAGAGAAGGTCAAACCTCTGTAAACGTCACTAATAGCAGAAGCGGTACTTTCATAGAAGCCTAAAAACTTTACACGTTAATTGTTTTATGTCTACTTTTTAATTTTTTATCGTAGGGTCAGTATATTCTCAATTATTCGAATTAGTATTTTTAAATAAAGATCTAAAACTTAAAGAATATTCGCAATTTTGTAAGGCATGCTGGGTTAAATGACCGACGACTTGAGAAAGGTGGCGGGGAACGGATGGATGAGGGCTGCTCAAGACCGGGATGGTTGGCGCTTTCTTGGGGAGGCCTACGTTCAGCAGTGGACGGCGATAGGCTGATTGATTGATTGATTGATTGATGCTGGGTTATCTGGCTTCTTTTTGTAACCAACACATAAAAAAAACGTGAAAAAGAGACTTACCTAAATATATAAAAATTCTCAGGAATTTTGTATACGTATACTCCGCCAACCCGAAACTGGCCAGCGTGGTGAACTAAATCTTAAACCCTCACAATTACAGAGGATTCATGCTCAGCAGTGGAAGGTTTTGACTGCTTAGGGATTAGCAAAGAACTTGTGTTAGTTAAAACAGCTGACCAAATATAAATGAACAGCCATTTCGACCGGCAGTTCCATTCACGACCACGAAGCGGGTGGGTAGGCAGAAAAGAATCACAAGGCACGCCAAAGGGGCGTTTGTAAACCCCGCCGGATGAAAACAATAGCGGTCGGGCACATACCCCCGCGCTATGTCAACTGAGACGCAACGAAGCTTCTAGAAGACTGGATAAGACTATAATTCTTAATCTATAATCATTATCCGCCAACCCACACTAGGCCAGCGTGGTGAGTAGAGGAGACCCGGGCCCAGCAGTGGGACTTAAATGGGTTGACAATGAATCATTATCCGCTAAACAGTGATAGCTTCAAGGTTCAGACGCACGGTCGAGTATCTCGGCAGTCGCGGGTTCTATAAGTGTAGTCCGCCAAGCCGCACTAGGCCAGCGTGGTGGACTAAAACTTACACCCTCTCACGGGTAGAAGAGGCCCGTGTCCAGTAGTAGGACATATAGAGGCTGATAATCATCATCATCATCAATCCATATACGCCCACTGCTGAGCACGGGTCTCCTCTACCATTGAGAGGGTTTAGGCCATAGTCCACCACGCTGGCCTAGTGCGGGTTGGCGGACTACACACCTAAGAAATTCCTAAGAACTTTTAGGTGTGCAGGTTTCATCACGATGTTTTCCTTCACCGTTAAAGCAAGTGATAATTCAATGTGAATACACACATAACTTCGAAAAGTCAGTGGTGTGTGCCTGGGGTTCGAACCCGCGACCGCCGAGATTCTCGATCGCGCGCCCAAACCTCGAGGCCATGAATATCATTATTAAGTCGTAAGGTTTAAGCTCGTGCTTGAGTCAAATCTTCATGGATACGAGTGTCCACTATTTCAAAAAATAAGAGGTGTAACCTTGATTTACACCAGCAATCGCCTATCTTCCCACTCTTCTAAACCCCAAGACCATTACTACTTTTTCGTCTTAAACCTTGCAACATCCAGCAAGCTATATCCGTGTCCTCCCTACGGTAACGCTCGGCAGCCCCTATTGAAAGCAACGTACCTAAATCGTTTTACAACAACAGTAGCTCGCTTGTTATTCACTACCCTACGAATTCTTCATGCCTACCCCTTTGAGGATAAGCGTGACGTTATTTATGAGCACGTTTTTCGCGTTCACACGATTTTTCCCCATCAACAAGGATATGAAAGAATTATGTAAACTCAACGAGAGGAGGACGGTTTTGATGTAATATTATAATGTTATGTTTATATCGTGGTTTCGACTAGGATATAGGCTGTGTAGAGACATAAAAATACACTTAGTAGGTACATCTGCATGTGTATGCCTAAAAAATAGGCAGCTTTTAAGTGTTTCTGCATACTCAAAAACCCACATTAATTTACGAGCTAATTACTGATTTTCACATTTCCAGACTCCGTGCAACAGAGAATGTTATAACAAAAAATAGCCCTCACACAGAATATCTTAAAACTTATCAATCCTTTTGGCACCGTAAACTCAAATTCAATTGCGCACGTTCCATTTTCAATCGGAAAAGATGAGCAGCCAATATTTCCTGCAAGTAGTTCACTCAATTCCCGCTAGGTGTCGCTATATTCAAAAATAAAGCCAGTCATATGGCACCGTTGATCCAGGAAATATCGCGTCACGCCCTTTGGGAAATTTCAGACAGAACACGGACTTAGCACACATATTTTTATTTAGCACGACAGGTGCGCGAAAACTGGAAATATTCGCGGGATTTATTGTCAGTCAGAATTAGCGTTTAAGAACCCTCGGGACTGCATTTAGGTGAAAAAGTTTAATTCGTCAATGGCGGCCATGGTTCTAGTTTCGATTTTAATGAAATTAATTGTAGCGTGTTGTCAGAAATTAAAGAATTTAATATATTTTTAAACTGTTTATTTTTCACGGCTGAACAAAATCTGATGAATTTTTGCCGCTATTTTGATTACCCGAAAACAATATTCCAATAGGTAACTATTCATTATATAATTTGAAAAATCTACATTTATAATAGCCGTCTTACTTAAAAATACAAGTATAAAATTAAACAGTAGGTTGTTCTTTTGAATCGAATTCGGAACTTCTCGATTCAACGCTAAAATTAAAAATCTTTAGATAATTAGCTCTATTAATCAATATGACTGTCATTTTTGTAGTCTACTACATAGTCAGGATGGCCGAGCGGTCTAAGGCGCTGCGTTCAGGTCGCAGTCCACTTCTGTGGGCGTGGGTTCGAATCCCACTTCTGACAATTTTCCCTTTTTTTACTTTTATAACCTTATATTTCTTTTATCCCTTAAAAATTTCGTTGACAATAATATCTGTATGTAATTAATGTAAAAAAAAACTTTACCCAACCCGGGACTTCACGATCGCTCAACACAATATTACCATGAGACTAAGGAGGCATTGAAATAAATTTTAAATGTAAGAACATACATACCTAATCCAAATACACAATCCTGTATTTGATAAGTGGTAGACCGAATATCAGTTCCACGTAATAGAGCTGTTTATATTTATGCTTATAGCTGTTTTACAGAATTCTTCAATATCCATTGAAGTACCAATCAATATATTATTTCCGCAATAACTTAACCGGACCCGATCTACAAGACCCCCATTCAGACCTCTTAATAACCCAAAGGGTAATGAAAAAATCCTCGTAAGGGTACCGTTTAATTACCTACCCCATGGACCCTATACGGACATAATAATAAATCAATGCAGAGATCTTCGTCGGCGAGATCCAATCTTTTGCAATACCTTCCTTGTTTGTAGGGTTGTACACTTAATAATGAAAAATAAATACAAAAAAAAATCATTTTTTTATTATCCTATCTAAAAAATACATATTTCACGATAAATATGTATTTATGTAGTAAAAGTCTTGAAGTCTAGACGCGTGGTGGAGAATCTAGATGGTCGCGGGTTTAAATACAAAAACACCTCTAGCTTTTCGAAGTTGCGTGTGTATTCATAATAAATGAATAAAGAAAAAAAGAAACATCGTATAGCGCTATTTTTTATATTGAAAAAGGTATATATATTTTCTGAAGCTAGGTATAAATCATCCCATAAGCCCTAGAAATACTTTTTATCCTCCGCCTAAAGAATACACTGCTTCTTTATTACATTCTTATTTATCATTTTATTCCTACTTTATATCAATAGTAGGCTTTACGACGTAGGCTTCCACCACAATGCTACAAAGATTTGGCAAGTGGCCAAATTTGGAAATAACGCCGCCATCTTGAAAGTGTCACTTTTGATGAGCGCTCTAGGTAATTATTAGCATTATATCCTCAGCCTATCGCCGTCCACTGCGGAACGTAGGCCTCACCAAGAAAGCGCCAAGCGTCCAGGTGTTGAGCGGCCCTCATCCATCCGTTTCCCGACACCGCACTTAAGTCGTCGAAGATTGACTAATTCATCTCAAGGCTGTTCTTGAGACAATCTAATTATATGTAAAATCATCTGCTGACACCAGCTTGCGAAACAGCCGCGAGCTTGATCCCTAATCGAGACAAATATTTGTTCTGATCCACATATATTTGTTTCTGGGTGTTTGTGCGACCGATATTCTCTCGTAATTTTTCTACCTACAAGACTCAAGTATCTTAGTCTATAGTATTGGCTTTTTTATTTCAGCATCATTATGCAATATTACTCAATAATTTAGTGCAATACTTCTACGACAAAAAAATTAAATTTCTTTTCACTATGACAACCCTAAGCCGTTGGTTCCAAAAAACAGGGTGTATGTAATGAGTTCCATTTGAACGGATAAACCTAGTTCATGTTGTCAACACTGGAAACTTTTGTTACACAATGTCATTCTTTGCGCCTTTTCTCAATATGAGGAACTGATTCATTCCTTAGTGATCTTGGAAAACCTATTTCTTTTTGTCATCATCATCTTAAATATACCGAGTAGCATATTTCTATTGCTTTTACATGTTTTTAATATTACTATGTTTTATTCTGTAACTCTGATGGCTTCGAGGTTTAGGTGCGCGGTCAAGAATTTTGGCAGTCTCAGACTCAACTTCTCACTAATGAAAGTAATGAAATTAAATATCATATATAAAATATCAAATTAACCGCTTAGATCCAATCATTTCAAAATTTAGTCTACCACCTTTCGAAAGGCAGACAATTAGAGAAGAACAAGCGAAGAACTCAAGCGTTTCTCTTCCAACTATAAGGTTTCACAAGCATGTATTTTACTGTCTTCAAATTGCTACACCTGCAAATCACAGCATTCCGTTTCACTTCCAACGTAGCGTAGTAAATTGAACTTATCTCGCCATGCATTTGCTCAGACGATGGTAATGACTGAGAAATAGTCATTTGTCTGTCGGAATTGCTATTTTAGAGGCAATCCAGTGCAGACACACGCCACGGAATGCCACTCTCTTGACTTATGCATAATTTTAATAACTGTTTTCGTTCTAGCGCACATATTAGACATAAAGACAGTATTAAGTTAGTTTTTGTAAACTCTGAATGGGAGATAGACTTGAAATAAATTACTCATGTATTCTTTAAGAGATTAGCAAATTACTAATACCAGCTGCGTTTGAAATACGTATAAAAATAGCCGACATTTTTCGGCTACAACAAACACTTCTGTCGTACCAAATTTAGTCCACGACCTGCCAATCGTAAGCCACAGTCATCAATTTTCTTTCATATATCCATAAATAACAAAATAAATACTGTAGGCAACTATACTGAGAAACTACCAGATTATCTATTCATGAAAAAGCTACATCTAAACCATAAAAAGTAGCTTAACAGATGAAACTTTATTATCCTGAATAACATTTACGACCCAGCAAAAACGACTAATGATAACATATTCATAGTTGCTAATTGACAAAAACTGTACAGTCAGTTAAAATTCCGCAACCGACAATAAAAACGCGATGAAAAATTTAATCGCTCAGTCACAAAAGTGCGTTGAAAGCGTATGATCACGCTCAATATATCAAGGGTTCGCAGAGAATTATGCAAACTGTCACAGCGACAGATTCCAGAGCAACGATTATCGCAATCATGAGCGGTGGGGGCGAGGAAATATACTCTTATGTGTGGTTCTGTACACTTTTTATTAGTATACACTTGGAACAGATAACAATTGAGCAGTCTTTTTTTTCTATGCCCATATTTTACTATTTACTATTTATTTATTTAAGCACTTAATACAAACTTACAGGTATACCAAAATGTTTGCATTATCTATAAATATTTACATACAACTAATAAATTACACGAGTATTATCTATATCTAATACAAATTATACAAATATTATCAATAGTAAAACTCTGATGCCAAATTAAGATAGGAAAACGCTGATGCAAACAATGAGCTGAGGCTGTCATGGAACATATCGACATCCAGGATCTGTTCTGTGAATTTTGCAGGATATTATCGTGTAACGCTTAGATTTTTAATATCTGTGCTGTTAAGTTCTTACGAATTTTTTAGGTGTTTAATCACGCCGCCAGAAGGCCCATGGTTAACAGTGGGTCGTATAAGGGTTGTTGATGATATAAGGTACAAAAAATGATGGCCTCGAGTTTTAGACGCGTGGTCGAGAATCTCGGCGGTCGCAAGTTCAAACCTCCTGTCGAAGTTTTGTCTACATTCACAATAAGTTACCACTCCCTCTAACGGTAAAGCGAAATATCTTTTGGAAGCCTAAAGTTTAAGTCCATGACTGCCGAAATATTCGACCGCGCGCCTAAACCTCAACCCCACTACTTCCCCAAAAAATACCCTATTTGACAAATGGTTTTCCACATTCGTCTAGCGAGTACGGGCCCCTAAAAGCCCGCTGTGATACCGTGTGCGGACACGCGGTAAAAAATTCAAGCGTTTGGATGCTAGCCAATATGCACTTCTGTTGTGGAAATCTATTCTGCATAGATATGTGGGAAGGGGGCGAAGACTTATGGCCTCACAGTACCCCGTTCGAATCCCGTTTATCTAAACTCTATCCACAAATAAATCGTAGCTTAGTGCATTGCGGTTTAGCTGCTTCGTTTGTTAAATAGCTTTGGATACTTTTATTGTGGAAAGTATTTTATTTAAACACACTTGTCTCTGTAGTTAGGAATCTGCATCCGCATTTTGCAAATTGTGTTTGAAATCCGTGGAAATAGGGAACTGTTTTACGGTTTTTATGCACGTTGCTAGTTTTCCGCTTTCCAGGTTTTTTGCGATTTTTATTAAGGAAATGGAAAATGAAACTTAACGGAACTGAACTTAAAGGAAAATGACGAATTACAATATTTTCTATCGGGATAATTTCAATGTCTTTGTAATCACTGCACCTACTTCTATTGTAGTATTCGATAAAGATCTTTTTACACCCTCTATACTCATCAAAGTTATATGAAAAAAATCCATAACTCGTACATGAGTGGCGGAAGTCCTCTTTGGCGTTCGTCCAGATATTTCGGAACGCATGAATCAAAGCGATAGTACATAGCAAGTTATCCTTTTTGTTCTAGATATTGTGGTGTTTATTTCTCGGCAAATATTTGTTAGCTTATTGTTTGTTGATGAAGAAATATTTCGGCTATTATTCTTAGGAACAATGGAACAGGGAAATCCTTTTTCGACTTAAAATGTATCTTTTAAATGAGGGTTATATAAACAGCGTTTAAGTGTTTAATTGTTAAAGCAGTGATGGCCTTCTCCAGGTACACACATCTGACTTTTCGAAGTTATCAATGAATTATCACTTGCTTTAACGGTTAAGGAAAACATCGTGATGAAACCTGGACATCTAATATTCTTAGGAATTTCTTAGGTTCGCACTAGGCCAGTGTGGTGGACTAAAGCGTTAACCCTCTCAGTTGCAGATGAGACCTTATCCAGCGGTGGGACTGATGTGTTGAAGATGACGTAGATCGTACATTTTTTAATAAATACTACAAGAGAATATCCTCAACCACCCAACGTTCCCAAAACAAAAACAAGAAATAATCACAGCAAAATTATGACTACAAGCAAGCACATAGAAAATTTATGGCCGTTAATAAAATAATAACGATGCATAATAATTAATGGGGGAATGTGTTCACACGCCATAAAGCTATCTCCACACGGGTTTATTGCGCGTGTGTACGTGGCTTTATTGGCCCATACCCGGTTACTGAAACACCTCTTATGGCGAAATTTATGCTCTGTTTTTACGGACTTAATGATTATTTTATTAATGGCCCAGTTTGTCTAGTTATTGTGGGATAAATCAGCGTTTAAAACGCGCTTATATTTTTATTCTTGAAAATTATAGTTTAACACTGAGCGATGTTTTAATGACGTCTGGTGAAATCGCCGTTATCAGCTCATTTACATACGTTCCAATGCTAGGCACGGGCCTACTCTACCATGGAGAGGGTTAAGGCCTTAGGCCACCACGCTGGCCTAGTGCGGGTTGGCGGACTACACACATAAGAAATTAGTAAGAACTTTAGGTGTGCGGGTTTCATCATGATGTTTTCCTTCGAAAGAAAGTCAGAGGTGTGTTCCTGGGGTTTGAACTCCTGATTTTTAAATTGCACCTTGTAATAGTGAGTCAGCGATGTATCTCCACGAGATATTTTAAGCAAAACCTTTAGCTCTACCTTCTGCAATCTGGGAAAATTATGACAATTTTATTACGTTGATTATTGCCCTGAAACAGCGGCCATTGGCGACAGTTCAGTGAAAATAAAAACGTTAGTGTATTACGGACTGGCGCGGCGAGATTTACGCGTAGCCCTGCGCTTCAATCCAATTCAGGGGTACTTTTACACCGATAACTTTTTTGCCTTTTTATGAGAAAAAAATATTTAACAATGGGAGAATAGAAGGTATAGACAGTTTTTCGAACTTCCGTTAAAGTCTTTCTTGTTCATGACAGCCAAGAGTTCTCACCATTCTAGCCATCCAGACAAAATGTATTTTTTACGAGAAAACTGCTCTTTTACTAAAGGAAAAGAAAGGAATAAGACTTCGATCTTCCAGCCAATCACCCCGGTGGATCTACTAAGACTTTAAGGAAATTACTCACAAAAAAAATATGTCGGGATGCCCAAGCTTTCAACCATTTGTTTAAGAAGAGTAAAAACAAACGAAATAATCATTAAAACTACGTCATCGTTATGCTGTAAGTAAAAATCCTCATCAGCCTTTATACACCCTATTGCTAGGCACGAGCCTCCTCTACCATTAAGAGAGTTTAGCCCTTAGTCCACCACGGTAGCCTAATCTGGTTTAACTTTCGGCAACTTATCACTCAAAAAATTGAGAAGCTGCTTTAACAACTCAAATTGCATTTCCATTAACATCTTGACCCGTTCACAAAAGTCTTTATATGTCTTTATGTCCCCCATCCGTATAAGATATGTATAAATAAATCAAAGTCCTTTGAAGTGGCCTTTCTTTCATCACCTACATTCGTAGAGCGATCACTTCCGCACCCGATTGGCTCTTTAGCTTTTTGCCGGCCTAATTGGCCTTTTACGCGACACTTATCCCTTATGTTAAGGGAGCATTACGAATAACATATATATATTTTGTACACTTTTGTATTAGTAATCTTAGGATGTTTATTGGCGATTTTGGTATATGCTATACATCTCTAATATGGAATGATGGGATGGTTTAGAATCGGTCGAAATTTTCGTCAATCGCGGGTTAAAACCGCACCTCTGACTTTTCAAAGTTACGTGTGTATTTACAATATATTATTACTTGATTTAGAGGTGAAGGAAAACATCGTGAAACCTGCACACCTTAAAGTAGTATATATAGCCCTCCACACCGATTTCGGTGACGGCGACCGTGACTACTACCAAGGTCACCTGCGCGTGAACATATTTATAGTGGACATACAGGTGCGCAGTTGTAGGTCCACTCTCTCGTCTCTTCCTTCGTGTTCCAATGGATCGAAGGCTCGATACAATTGGCAAAGGTTGAGATGCAGCGAAAGGCCGTAAACCACTATAAGAATCCTGGAGAACGCCCTTGTGGTTTTTCGCTTTACCCTGCTGCAACGAAATGGTAGATGGAAAGTAGAACACATCTATCATAACGAGGAAGTCTTCGTGTACTATTGGGGGATTACCCAAATAACTACGAAAGTTCGTAGTCCCCTTCACTAGGTTTAGCCCATAAGTTGGTCATGGTTGCCCGGAGTGTGGCCGCTGTGTACATTACAGCTACTTGGAGCCACTAGTGAAGAGATTGCAGGGACTTTATAAAATTAGATGTAATAAATAAATGAAAAGTAAGTCCCAGCTACACTCCAAAAAGTAAACTAAAGTAGTAGTTCCGCACTAGGCCAGCGTGGTGGACTAAGGTTTAAACCCTCTCAATCGTAGAGTAGACCCAAGCCCATCAGTGGAACGGATATGAACTCATAATACTGACTCAAAATTTACTTTTTTCAAGCATAGGGCTCTTCTAAATATAACGAATTCTTTCAAAGTTCGTGACTATGTGAATGGGGGACCGAAAAATGCCTATACAAGCAACACGGGGAACAATTACTATCGCTCAGCCATCGATGAAGCCCCATGTTTCAGTCGAATTCGACTGTCGCCTGCAACTGTCATAAATGTTCAACACGAAACTATTGCAAAAAAATTAACAGTGAAAAACATATTTTAAAATCAAGCTTTTATTATGCACGAAAAATTAAAAAAAAATAAACTAAGAAAACATTCATAAAATTCGTAGTTTTTCAAACTTTACAAGTAACAATTTACAAAAGTGTTCGGTTTATCAGTAGAAGTATGATACATAAACATATATTATCTATAACTAGTATATTAATATTCTTAAGTGATCTAAAAGCTCGTCGCGGCCGAGGTTTTTGCATTAACGAAATTACGCGACAAGCTTTTAAATCCCTTAAGAATATTAATATACTAGTTATAGATAATATATGTTTATGTATCATACTTCTACTGATAAACCGAACACTTTTGTAAATTGTTACTTGTAAAGTTTGAAAAACTACGAATTTTATGAATGTTTTCTTAGTTTATTTTTTTTTAATTTTTCGTGCATAATAAAAGCTTGATTTTAAAATATGTTTTTCACTGTTAATTTATTTTTAACTTTTTAGTTGGAAATATTTCTAAGTCTTTCCATTTCGTAGTCATACCGAAATTCAACTCAATCGGTCCATGGAAACTAGTGTTCCTATGGGCACCTTCCAACGTCTCATGACACAGATCAACGATACCTTGTTATTATGTTGTCACTGAAAATACAAAGGCATACCAAATTTTAGCTTAATTGGTCCACAGGAATCGGAGTTCCTATGGGCTTCTTCCAACTCTTCATTAGATCACCTTCATGATACCATATCTTTGTATTGTTACCGAAGTTACGAAGACACACCAAATTTCAGTTCAATTGGACCACAAGAATCGGAGTTCCTATGGGCATCTTCCAACTCTTCGTCAGATCAGCTCTATGATACCTTGTTATTATATTGTCACCGAAATTACATAGGTATACCAAATTTCAGCACAATCGGTTCAAAGGAATCGGAGTTCCTGTGGGCTTCTTCCAACTCCTCAATAGATTAGCTCTATGATACCATTTTTTGTATTGTTACCGAAATTATGAAGAGATACAAAATTTCAGCTCAATTGGACCATAGGAATCGGAGTTCTTATGGGCATCCTCCAATTCCTCATCAGATCAGCTCCATGATACCATATTTTTGTATTGTTACCGAAGTTACGAAGAGATACAAAATTTCAGCTCAATTCGACCATAGGAATCGAAGTTCCTATGGCCATCCTCCAACTCCTCATCAGATCAGCTCCATAATATCACATTTTTGTATTGTTACCGAAGCTACGAAGACATACCAAATTTCAGCTCAATTGGACCACAAAAATCGAAGTTCCTATGGGCATCTTCCAACTCTTCGTCAGATCAGCACCATGATACCATATTTGTGTATTGTTGTCGAAGTTACAAAGACATACCAAATTTCAGCTCAATCGGTCCACAAGAACCGATGTTTCTATGGTCATCTTCCAACCTCATCATCAGACCAGCTCCATGGTACCATATTATTGTATTGTCATCCAAGTTACGTAGGTATACCAAGTTTCAGCACAATCGGTCTATTGGAAGTGGTTCAAATCTTCATTGCAAGATTTGTAAACATACAAACATACATACAAAAGTGAAGTTAAATAAAAGCTTGTAAAAAGGATTTATTTACTTCAATTTTAACAATAACACTGGTTACAAAATTGGAGGTAGGTAGAGGATTTTTTCATATACTATTTTATATATTATGTAACCGTAAAATTATAAATACCGGTAGACAATAATCTATCTCGCGAAATAGTGAAATCACAATGTTACAATGTCGTCCCATCCGAAGGTTACACATGATTGGTCGGTGTTACAGTCTGCTCTGTATCCATAGAGTTAGGTAACGCTATTTTAGTATTTAAATTTCACAATCACGCGAGACAGATTGTAATCTAGCAGTATTTACTATTTTACGGTGACATACTCGTATTTATTTTACTAAAACAGTGGCGGCACTTCTATAGAAGCCCAAAAGTATTACTCGTTAATTGGGTAATATCTAGTTCGTAATTTATTGTGGGGGATGTTCTCATTTATGTGCCAAATTGCTTTTGTTAAATAAATATTTAAAGCTAAAAAATAACTGGAATTTCGTAAGGTAAACTGGGATTTTGGGATTCAATGGAAGTACTGCTACACACCTTATGATCCAATTGTACATATTACTTTATCAGTACAAAATAAAATAAAACATATTGCCTAATGCATTTTTCGCGAATTACATTTCAAATTATTTAGTTCTTGCTTTTCTTAGCAAGGTATTGTCATAAGTGCTATATTACCTACAAATAAACGATAATTATTCATTAAGACAACACAATCAAAAACTAAACCAGTTAGACTATCATTCAAACGGGAATTTCCTCAGCATTTTTCAAATTGCGCCGAAATACCAGCTCACCTGCGCCATTCCCACCACGGCGCATTTATCACAACCCGTGCCGTTGGATATCTACCGGATTTTTTATCGGATTAGCCTCTCCCGGCGTTTCGAAGCATGCGCTAGGGCAGAGCTTCCCAAACTTGGCGGTGGGCGCTTCTCGCCCGCGTACCGTGGTCGCCCCACTCGGCGCGAAAATGGCCACCGTAGGGTTTTGGTCGGTATGCCGGCTTAGGGATTTTGTTAGGGACCCAGCCCGGCACTAACATCTGCGCGGATATGACGTCACCGCGCGCGGGGCTGGAAGATCGGTGATCCCGACATACGCTTCCCGCCCCCCTCCCCCGGGCTGGCGGGAAGTAGAGCCATAAACAGCTTTCCCCCCGAGAACAAAAAACAAGGCGTCCCAAACTGTACGTCGACGTTGTCCCAGGGGCGTAGCGAGTCGAGCCGAATCACCGCCGGCTGCATTCTGACATAAGAAAGGCTGCAGAAATTGACTGATTCCCTAATAACTATCTCCTGCTTTACAAGGTATTCTACAAAAAACATCGATAGAAATCGGTTTTGTACTTGAGCGAAACGGGCCATTCGCAGTTGCAATAATGAGTAACTTATACAGGTGACAGGTCAAACGTAAACAAGAAACAAATAAACGAAGATTTTCTATTAAAAATTATAAATATTCGAATAGTGTTTTTTTTACTAGGCTACTTTTTGGTAAGCAGTTTTGCGTTTGTTGCGTTGAGGGGCGTCGCAAATACAATAGCGAAATACCATGGGCGTCATAATACGAATAAGTTTGGGAAGCCCTGCGCTAGGGTTTAAAGCACGCGTGACCGACTCTCATGCATCCGTCAATTGACGACAGGGATTTTGATGCATTTATAAAATTGTTTAACCCATTTTGGAAAAGTCAGGGTGTATTCATACTGATTTAGTCGGTAATTATTGTTAACGCCCATGGGTTTTTGATAACCGTAGCTATTATGCAAAAAATAAATTTCTTTTTATTATAATACACCTGAGGGCTTAATTTTTATATTTTTAAATGTATTTTCTTCATAAAATTTTATATTTAAAAATGTAACAAATAAGTTAAATAAATGAACATTAATTTTATAATACACCTATTATTAGTATGGAATATAAACAAACTACTGTTGTGCAATATCCTAGCCTTCTGGTCTACAAAATGATCGCTACTAGCTTTCTCAACCTACAGCCACGTTGTTTGTTTGACCGCATCGATGTAAGGAACCAAAATAATTTTCCCTAAAGTGATGTTGCGTATAAAAATATATTTTTATCCCCAACTTTGTAACCACAAACAAAATACCATCAATCTTTAAAGTTTGAACCGAAAATATTTAACAGTTTCGTCCACAACGAACATGAAACGCTCAAAGAATTTACTGAACGGAAAATTCAACAGCATGAAACTTTTAAGAGGCTTAAACAATAGACCGCTTTGATATTTACGAAAAGGGGTATCCAAAATGGATGAAAATACAAAAAATATTTTTATATTTCGCCATTTTAAATGTGTAATAAGATCAGATTATCAAAATTATTAAGCACGGAGTAAAAAGCTTCTTATAAATAAGAAATTATATTTTACAACGAAAATGTATCGGGCATTCGTTCTACAATGCTCTCCGGTTGAAATGCTATGTGAAAAACAATAGGCGTAAATTGCACAGTAAAACTAGATTTTTGAATATCAATGTGTGTACTGTTACGCAGGCGCGGCTAGTAAGAGTTTAAAAAAAACTACTATTTGAATCTAATCTATCTCTATATCTTTTTTCCTGAGGAAAATCTTATTATTATTACCTGATAGGTAATTACGAACCCATTGGCGTTAAAAAAGTCCCGACAAAAAATATAAAAGACATTTTAACAAACACGTGTATATACATACATTTATCGCCAATGGGTTCAAAATCACCGAAGTTATTACCTGCCTTAGTTTCCGTTCACCTGTACATACATGAATTTTGATATATATAAAAGTAGACTTTAGAAAGAGACTGGCTACATTTTACATCTTTTTCATTATACCGATTAAAGTAATAATCATACGGGATTGCATTCAAAATGTATATAACAGCTTAATATATACTACTGGAAAAAATTAAAGGATCAAAAAATAAATCCCAATTTTTGGGCGATTTTCAACAGGCCGTAACTTCGAAAAAAATGGTCGTGCAGGAAATTTAAAAAAAGAAACTTGTAGCTCCAAGTATCTAGTTTTTGGATTAATACATTAAAATTTTGTAGCATCAGCGGTTTTTGAGTGATCTTAGGAAAACCAGCAACAAACAAATTTAACAAAAAATCTTGTTTCTTTTTTTTTATATACGGGCGTGGAAAAGCATGTTCTTGCTAAACCCGTATAAAGATCAGATATTTTGTTTATTTAGCTTTAATTTCGTTCTTTTAACACCTCGATATGTTTAGTCCTCGCCAAGATATCAGTCTCCAAATGGAAAAGGATCCTTTTGTCTTTAATTATCGATATCTCAACAACCAATAATTGCACATAAAGTGAAAGATGCGTTTCAAGAACTTGAATAAATATCCTTTAACCACTAGTTATTACTTTTTCGAAAAAACGAGAATTCTTCTTGTTACATGAATTTGAAAATGCAACAAAAAATGAGCTTTAGGTGGTGTTTTGGAAAATCAAGCGCTGGATCGAAAATATTGTGAAAACCAATAATGTTGAGTGTGCGTTTTACAGTTCAATATGTCCACGATAATCCTACCAAGTGCCAAATTAATCCATCCAGCCGTTTTTGTGATTCACTCGATCGAATTTTTGAAAAAAATAAGGGATCACGTTTTTGCTCTGCAAAGCTCATAATTTAAGAAATAAAAAAAAAATTATTTTTTAAAGCTTTTTCCACGTTTCTGTTGTACGAATTTGTTGTTTTAGGGCAACTTGAGGAAATTAAGTCACCAACGCCAATATTGCCCGTTGTTGCTATTGTGTGTGATTAACGAATTTTCGAGCAACAATATTCGCATTGACGAAATATTGAATTTATTGGGCGTTTGTTTGTTAAATTTCCTCAAGTTGCCCCAAAACAACAAATTCGTACAACAGAAACGTGGAAAAAGCTTTGAAAAATAAATATTTTTTATTTCTTAAATTATGAGCTTTGCAGAGCAAAAACGTGATCCCTTATTTTTTTCAAAAATTCGATCGAGTGAATCACAAAAACGGCTGGATGGATTAATTTGGCACTTGGTAGGATTATTGTGGACATATTGAACTGTAAAACGCACACTCAACATTATTGGTTTTCACAATATTTTCGATCCAGCGCTTGATTTTCCAAAACACCACCTAAAGCTCATTTTTTGTTGCATTTTCAAATTCATGTAACAAGAAGAATTCTCGTTTTTTCGAAAAAGTAATAACTAGTGGTTAAAGGATATTTATTCAAGTTCTTGAAACGCATCTTTCACTTTATGTGCAATTATTGGTTGTTGAGATATCGATAATTAAAGACAAAAGGATCCTTTTCCATTTGGAGACTGATATCTTGGCGAGGACTAAACATATCGAGGTGTTAAAAGAACGAAATTAAAGCTAAATAAACAAAATATCTGATCTTTATACGGGTTTAGCAAGAACATGCTTTTCCACGCCCGTATATAAAAAAAAAGAAACAAGATTTTTTGTTAAATTTGTTTGTTGCTGGTTTTCCTAAGATCACTCAAAAACCGCTGATGCTACAAAATTTTAATGTATTAATCCAAAAACTAGATACTTGGAGCTACAAGTTTCTTTTTTTAAATTTCCTGCACGACCATTTTTTTCGAAGTTACGGCCTGTTGAAAATCGCCCAAAAATTGGGATTTATTTTTTGATCCTTTAATTTTTTCCAGTAGTGTACATTTCGGTCTCGCAAACACCCAGACCCGAAACAAATATTTGTGGATCACACAAACATTTGTTTCGGTGCGGGGATCGAGCCCTCGGGCTCACGTTTCGCAAGCTAGTGTCTAGCCAACTGCGCCACGGGGCTGTCAATTTACTAGATAACTAAATTATGTTCCCTTATTAACTTGATTTTATTCCTAAAAATACGCTCATATTATGTAGTACATTTCGACCTATGCATAGAATAAGGTTATACATATACTACTGGAAAAAATTAAGGGATCAAAAAATAAATCCAAATTTTTGGGCGTTTTTTAACAGGCCGTAACTTCGAGAAAAATGGTCGTACAGGAAATTTAAAAAAAGAAAATTATAGCTACAAGTCTCTAGTTTTTGGATTAACACATAAAAAATTTGTAGCATTAGTGGTTTTTGAGTGATCTTAGGAAAACCAGCAATAAAAAAAATTCAAAATTTTTAATGCTTCTTTTTTTTGATATACGGGCGTGGAAAAAAATGTTCTTTCATCATCATTTCTTAAATTATGAGCTTTGCAGAGCAAAAACGTGATCCCTTACTTTTTTCAAAAATTCGATCGAGTGAAACAAAACAACGGCTGGATGGATTAATTTGGAACTTTGTAGGATTTTGGTGGACACATTGAACTATAAAGCGCACACTTAACATTATTGGTTCTCACAATATTTTAGATCCAGCGCTTAATTTTCCAAAACACCACCTAAAGCTCATTTTTTGTTGCATTTTCGAATTCAGGTAACAAGAAGAATTCTTGTTTTTTCGAAAAAGTAATAGCTGGTGGTTAAAGGATATTTATTCAAACTCTTGAAACGCACCTTTGACTTCGTGTGCAATCATTGGTTGCTGAGATATCGATAATTAAAGACAAAAGAATCCTTTTCCATTTGGAGACTGATATCTCGGCGAGAACTAAACAGTAAACATATCGAGGTGTTAAAAGATAGAAATTAAAGCTAAATAAACAAAGTATCCGATCTTTATAAGGGTTGAGCAAGAACATTTTTTTCCACGCCCGTATATAAAAAAAAAGAAGCATTAAAAATTTTGATTTTTTTTATTGCTGGTTTTCCTAAGATCACTCAAAAACCACTGATGCTACAAATTTTTAATGCGTTAATCCAAAAACTAGAGGCTTGGAGCTATAATTTTCTTTTTTTAAATTTCCTGTACGACCATTTTTCTCGAAGTTACGGCCTGTTAAAAAACGCCCAAAAATTTGGATTTATTTTTTGATCCTTTAATTTTTTCCAGTACTGTATTTTAAATATCTCAACTTTTCTTTCTCAGCGATTTAAACTTAATTGGGCACAAAATTATCTGTAACTTTTTTTGTTCTTCAAACAACAACAAATGTTATGAGTATTGTTACTTCACTAGTGCAATATTTAAACAAGTTTAACTCTACAAAGACATAAAAAGTACCTTGGTGTTATAGACACAAGTAACCTTGTTCTGTGCATAGGTCGATTTGACAATTCGGGAACGCACGAATAGCTATCAAAAGCTATTTCTATTACTCCGAGCTACGGCCTATTACCAAGCAAATGAGGTTATTAATTAATATGCTCCCTTTCCGAAACGTCAGTGGATATTAATTCGGCTAATCGGAACTGTGGACTGCGACCGGCTCATCCGAATATCGGAGGTAATTACCCAACATGCTCCCCACTTATAGATAGCCTTTATGGGTAAATGGAACAGGGGTGCCAACTGCACGGAAAAATATTTGGATTTTCCCTAATGCATTTCGTTCCGCACTTTGTTCTGGAATGTGTTGCCATGTGTTCTCTTTCTATGTCCTGAGCCATTTGAACGTTTATATTGGCTGATAATATTAAACAACACAGATTCGATGCGCTTAAGACCGGCCACATACATTCGGAATTCCGATTCGAAATATCGATTCGGAATTCCGTTAATATATCACACACATACGTTCGGAATAACACGGCTAAGTTGAGCGACGCTAGAACTTGAGTTCAGAAATTTGGCATTATGTTCTTCTGAATTTAGTACCACTATTCATACGGAATTCCGAATCAGATTAAATTTCGAACGGAAAAAACCGTTTGTATGTGGCTAGTTCATAGATGTTGTATAGATTTAATGCGTTCGATATTACGAATCGATATTTCGAATCGGAATTCCGAAACGGAATTCCGAATGTATGTGGTCGGCCTAAAAATTACTAAAGGAATGCATTTGATTGGGGATTTAAAACATCTCAAATGCCATGGGTGTTTAAATCACAAAAAGCTGAATCAGGTTAGAAAGGATAGACAGTACTTTATATGGGGATCTACTCATACTACATACATTCATAGGAACAATGATAAAAATTATTAACAAAAATGAAGGGCTGTTGTTGGTTATAATATAATTATCTTGATACTCGTATTACACGCAACCCAAATTACTAAGCAGCCGTGCCAAATATATGATAGTGTAATCGTAGGTAAGTTACGCCCTTTTTTTACGTGGCCATCTTCGCGCCAAGTAGGGCGACCACGGTACGTGGGCGAGGAACGCCCACAATGGTTCCGCAGTCGCCCAGAGGATCGTTACGCCCTGCATGCTCACATTTCCTGTATAGTGTTACTCAACTGTTTTGTAGCTTTAATAATTGTCTGCTTTGATAAAGGATGAAATAGACATCATCAAAATGTAATACACAATCTTAATCGTAACATAACAAACTTTATTATACTAAAGATTAATCAAGGCTGCCAACCCTACGCAATGAAGGGTCGGCGAAAAATGGCGGCAAAAGGTTTTTTCATCTGTTACGTTGGTAACATTACTGGTTCCGCGCGTGTCCCAGCCACTCAGTGGCCGCCTTTTTAGGGTTCCCTAGGGTCGCATCGAAACCCCTTGTTTTATGACTCTGTGTGATATTTCGGGATGATAAAGTTATTCCGGGAATGTATGGGATGACGGAAAAATAAATTTGGGTCATAAAGACTTTTTTAATAATATGAAATAAAATAAGATCGTAAAGATTTTTATATTTTGTTATCTTTATATGTTATCGTTATGAAGACACTTTTTAGATAATTCAATAAAAAATTAATAATATTGTAGATACAACATAGGCAACAACTTTCCTTTATTTAAGTACCAAAATTAATAAAAACTATTTAGCAACTTACATACTGTCCTACTTAAATTCCACCAAAACTACACGCTTATCTTTCCTGAATCCAAGGCGAATTCAAGTTCCAAAAACATTCTATTACCATGAAATTGGAAAAGATTCCCCAAAACTCAGGTAATATTCAAACTAAAAGATGTCACAGACCCTTGACATACTCCGAACTATTAAAAAGTTTTGTAAGAACTGACCACACATGCATTTTCAAACACATTTTATTACTATTGGTATTGCTGTATTATAGTGAAGTTGTTGATTCGAGGCTTAAAATGAGGTCATGGCTTCCATTCCTTGGTTGGTTAGTGTTATATAACCGTGGACTACGATACTAATGTACTTCATAAATATGGTACTGTTTAAAAATGTACTTGAATCAATGCGGTTGATGGTAACCTAGACAGACATCTCTGATTTTTCGAAATTATGTCTTCTTCTTCATCTTCTTCATCAACCCATATACGCCCACTGCTGAGCACGGGTCTCCTCTACCATTGAGAGGGTTTAGGCCATAGTCCACCACGCTGGCCTAGTGCGGGTTGGCGGACTACACACCTAAGAAATTCCTAAGAACTCTTAGGTGTGCAGGTTTTATCACGATGTTTTCCTTCACCGTTAAAGCAAGTGATAATTCAATGTGAATACACACATAACTTCGAAAAGTCAGAGGTGTGTGCCTGGGGTTCGAACCCGCGACCGTCGGATTCTCGACCGCGCGCCCAAACCTCGAGGCCATCACTGCTTTTATTGAAATTATGTGTTTATTAACAATGAATTATAACCCACTTTTACGGCAAAAGAAGAACTCGTGAGGAAACCTGTACTCCTAAAATTTCTTAGAAGTTTCTTAAGTTAATATTCCGTCAACCCGTGCTAAAGCGTGGTAGACTACACTACGTGGTGGTAAAGGCCTGAGCCTAGCAGTGTATATAATATATAAAATGCCTGATATACTCAGCCTATCGTAGTGTGCGTAGGCCTCCCCTGGTAAGCGCCAACCATCCCGGTGTTGAGCAGCCCTGATTCATCCAACACCCGCCACCTTTCTCAAGTCGTCGGACCATCGTGCTGTTGGACTTAAAATGCTTATAAAATGCCTAAAATGTTGCTGAAAAATGCCTTAGTTACCTTACATCACTTTATATATAGTCATTGTGCAAAATAAGTAAACAAAACGTGCGAGATACGCAAGATTTACGTAAACGAGATCGTGTGTCGCGTTCCCGCCATTTATCCTTCTCCCGCCATCTTGTTGACGCGTTGAGGGACGTCCCACGCTCTCACAATAAAAAATAACAATTGAGCAAAACATTCTCCGTGTGCGTATTGCTGGAATAAATTGTATTTTATTACACACATACTTACCAGTTGTTGTGAACAAAACTGAAAAAATATTGAGTTGAAACAGTTTATAGTGGAAGGTTATATACAGAGTGTATTCAGACCGTGATCGGAAACTAAGGCAAGTAGCAACGGTGATTACTAACCCCTTGGCGTTAAAATTATCCGTACAAAAAAATAACATTTACGACTTTTTCAATACAAACCGACAAAATTTTAATATTTTGTCGTCTTTTTAGTAACGCAATTTTGTTCTTGATCATTGTAGCTATTACTTATCTTGTTTTCTGATCACGGTTTGGATAGGATAGGTCCCCAAGATACAGGCTTTGCCTAGTTTGGGGGCCTCTGGCAATTTTAATAAAATAATCTCTAATTCGCAAAACATTAGCAAAAATGTAAAACAATGATTTTAAGAAAATATTGTGTTTTTGTGGCAAATAAACATTTTTTATTTTTATTTTTTTATTTTTATTTACATTATCATCGCACTGTGACTTTACGATGGAGGGCAAAAGTCTATACGCTACGACCAGTAGAAACAAATCAATGAAAAATGCGATATGAACAAAAATAAAAATTAAGAGACTAGAGTTTCACATACAGAGTTGCAGGAAACAGTTAGATTTTGTAAGTGACTGCTGGGTGTATTTTTTTTATTTAATACATCACCCCTGTATTACTCAAAGGGATAGACAGAGATGTATTTCTGCAGCCACATTTTGTGTTATCAGTAAGAGGGGTAACCTATTGCCGGTTTCCTAAGGAAGTTTTCTTTCTAAGGTATCACTAAGGATTGCGTAAAAGATAACCCAAAAAAACTTACCCCACCAGGGAATCAAACCCGTGGCCTCTATACTTACCACTATATACTTGCGCTGCGGGACCGCAACCCTAAAAATATATTCATATCTAAATTTCGCAACATGCCACCCAACATTAAGAAGGGTGAAATATTTAATTTCATCCCCTAATGTGATTTTGTCGGCTAATTGGATCGAGAGAGGAACTGCACCCCGGGGACTATGCCGAGGTGCGATATTAAAACGTTATGTGGGCGGTAAAACAAGGTAATGTGAGGGTGATATTTGATAGAGAAGAATGAGGTCATTGTGATGGCATAACGTATCATAACACTCCTAAATACCTATTCAAGGCAACATTTTTTACGATGAGTGTTTTATTATAGTTCACGTCTTTTAAATTAATTTATAGGTACACTTACGACTACGTTTAATTTCTGTTCATAAATCTCCACCATCAGTTGTCTGTAAGAGATCGCCTTGTGGAATAACATCACATTTTGAACTAATTTAGTCTACTGTGCTCCTTAGTTTTTTGGTCTTACGTGTACAATAAAGGCTTTAAATTAAAGAAAAAATGTTGAAAACATAACTTCGAAAATTTGAAAAAATTTTCTATGGCTTTGAACCCAAGACCAGGCAGATTCTGTCTAATTCTCGAGCTATTATAATCCTGTGTCATTCTAATTTAAATTTTACCCTCTCAATATTTTGCACCCCAAGAGAATTTCTCCTATACCTTCGTTGCGCATATTATTGTTAAAGATTAAATTAGTAACTTCGGGTAACTTACCAAAAGCTAGACCACAGCAAGCAAGTAACTAAGTTACAATTAAGATAGGAATCTTGTGACCTCAACTTGCTCAATTAAGGACCTTAAATATTCGTAATATACCTAACATATAAACTTTACTTACTAACGAGTCTAATATACGGTAGAGATAAAATATTAAAATTTAATACTTTTTCTGTTTTAGCTTATACAGGGCGTATTTAGACCGTGATCGAAAATTAAGGCGGGCAATAGCTTAAGGTGACCTCAAGCCCACTGGGATTAAAGAAAAGCTTGACAAAAAATTAAAAATTTGGTGATTTTTAATACATGCATTTGATTGGCAGGAAATTTTGATGTTTTTCCTGTCGCTTTTTTTTAACCCCAAAGGGTTTGTAATCACCTTAGCTATTATTGCCGTAGTTTTCGATCGCGGTCTAAATACACTCTGTATATATTCAGTTGGCCTCGAGGTTTAGGCGCACGGTCGAGAACTTCAGCGGCCGCGGGTTCATACCCCAGGCACACACCTAGTCACAATGAATTATCACTTGCTTTAACGGTGTCGGAAAACATTGTGATGAAACCTGCAAACCTAAAAGTTCTTAGGAATTTCTTAGGTGTGTAGTCCGCCCTCCCGCACTAAGACAGCGTGGTGGACTATGGCCTTAACCCTCTCAATGGTAGAAGAGGCCCAACTGTTTGACGTATATCTCTATTTCTCTCTCTCATCACCCCATATACGTCCCACAGTTGGCCACGGGCCTCCTCTACCATTTAGAGGGTTTAGGTCATAGTCCATTGGTGTGCAGGTTTCGTACATGGGCTGATAATAACAAATTCATATACCAAAACAGTTTCGGCAGTCCCAATAACAGCGTTTAATTGAATCGTGTGCGGTTTGTGTTTTGAGAGGCACCGCCGCGACTGAATTAGAGGTGCCGCGACATATTTAGCGACCCCACAATGTAGTCGGCAAATCCTACCACATCCCATATAAATTGGGTTTCAGAAGGCGGGAAATGAAGTAACACTGGGTATTTTTTAATTTTGGGTTCTAGAAAATCGTAATCAGTAGGCTAGGCACGGGCCTTGTCTAATTTTTGTCGTATAAATTTTAAATATTGTTTCGAGATTAAAATTAAATCATCACCAGCCGAGGCATATCAATTAAAAATATTATTTCAACGCACGTTTTGGTTCTAGAAAATCATCATCGGCGGCATAATCATGGACCTAATGCTTCAAGTTACAATTTTAGTTATTAGTTGTTGGAAACCATCATCGTCAGGCCTAGGAACGGGCCTTGTATATAACTGAAATGGTTTGAACCTTAGTCCACCACGCTGGCCTAGTGCGGGTTGGTGGATTATACACCTAAGAAATTCCTAAGAACTTTTAGGTGTGCAGGTTTCCTCACGATGTTTTCTTTTGCAATTAAAGTACTTATTGCGGATACAAACAAAATTTCAAAAAAATAAGAAGTGTGCGCATGGGGTTTGAACCCGCAAACGCCGAGATTTTCATCTGGCGACTAATACTCGACACCAAAAAATAATAAGAAGTCAAAACAAATGTATTCCCTCTTTAATGAATATTACACAAACACCTCGATCACACACTTTATTTTTCAAACATCGTTCCCTTCCTAAGAATTCCCAATTAAATCCACAGTACCCTCCCGGGCACCGTACCCAGCACCTCTAGACCACTTGCGGCGAGACCACGAGGCTGTCAAATTTAATAAGCAGTATATTAATTAAATTGTGTCGTCAGCCGTGGCCACGTTGGCTGCCATCCAACAACCGGTTAATCTTGCGCTCAAGATGTCACAGTGTTGAATTTAA
This sequence comes from Cephonodes hylas, assembly GCA_030295005.1. Lineage (NCBI taxonomy): Eukaryota > Metazoa > Arthropoda > Insecta > Lepidoptera > Sphingidae > Cephonodes > Cephonodes hylas. The sequence goes on from AP025383.1 coordinate 1,088,965, forward strand.
TTCCCACCACAAACCTGACATATTTACACAAAAAGCTAAAGAAATCAAGTTTTAATATTTCCATGCGTGGCTGGATGTTTTTGATAACCAATTGCATAGGAAATGACTTAAAAGTATTCAGAGATAAACGGTTATCTAATTAAGAAAGTTTTATTCAAAATAGTTTTTACTTTGTAGGGGTATTTTTCCCCGTTTTTGACACATTTTTCATTGATGCTCCGCTCCCAAAGGTCTATAGTCTTCTTCGTTAAATGCACTATTTAAAACTGAGGGTATTTTTTTAAATCGGACGAGTAGTTTTTGAGATTAACGCGTCCAAGCGAACACATAAATAAACTTTTCAGCTTCATAATATTCCTATAGATTTCAATATTTAATAATTTAGCAACTATACCATATACAGTTGCGATAATAAACGCCATATTTTAACAAAACACATATTGGTTACCTTTATTGCGGTGCATTTCAACACCCACATTTTGCCAATTGTATTTTTATATAACAGTAAATATCTATCAATGTGTTATCATGTAATAGTTTTACACCACCAACATTAGTATCGATAAACGCACATATATTGTTTATACGCTCAAATCTTCACGAGATTACACTGGAAAACAGCATATCTGTTGCATGAGATTTTATACATGAATCTGAATAGTTTTTCCACGCTGATTTCAAAAATATATGCCGTTTTTATGTAGCAGCTCTAGTTTTGGAGTTATGAAGTGACACGGCTTTTCATTGAAAATGCAAAAAGTTTAAGTTTAAAAAATCTATTAAATATATTAATTCTGAATAAATTTTCCTTTTTTTGGATTTTCTAGAGTCAGATGTATTATGAGTACAATTTTAAATGCTCCAACAATACCCAACCGTGATATGTTCATTATAGTACCCCTAATACCGTTCCGCTATAGTGTAAATATTCTGGTAAAAGCGCTCTCCTTCTTCCTCGCATAGAAGTCACCGATATTTTCAGGAAAATGGTCTAGGTGACTGTGAAGGTAGTGAAGCTTACTACTCATGTTCCATCCAAGCCGCTGGATGAGTACCAGCAACTGTTCAGCGTGCTGAATGCAGCCGTCAGACATCCTATTGCCAAAAATGTTTCTTTCCTTCAATCGGGAAGCTAAAATTTCTGTTGCCGTTTTGGACAGTCCAAGGTTCCTGATTAAGTCATTTAGGCCATCATTTATTGGTGGGGGACTACCGTAGCAAATAAAATCACTGTCATAACCACCGTCGTCGTTTTTGGTTTGTCCACTGCACAGGTCTGGATTCTCTGAAGATGGACATGACTGTTGTGGTGATGATTTGTCACTAACACTCAAGACTGATCTTATGGCAGATTTTAAATTGGATATATCCACTTAGAGCTATGTTTATGGTTTGAACGTATGCTTTTCGTTACACAGAAATAACAGTCGTCATGATGGTTGGATACTTCACGCCAAATCATAGGAGCTTTGAATTTAAAAGTGGGTATTTTTTTGTTGGCCCACAGTCGCAAGGATTCAACACAACTTTTACATACCAAACTTGGTATCCAAGATTTAGCGTTTAACAGCAATAGAAACCCAAAGTAGTCAAAATATGCCTTTTTCACAAAGTCCGACACATTTAAACGAAATTTTTGAACATATATTCTCCACAAATAATCCAAAAACAATCAGGATTATTTAAACACGTCCTTATTGAGGAATACGTAATGAAATTTATAAAGGAAATAGTTAAGTTACACCGCTATTTACAGAAACTATCGACTTCTTAGGTATATTCAAGACGGTACCTGTATCTCACAAACTAGAGCTGCTACAAAAAATCTGAGGCCAGATATGAAATCAGCGCACCCAAATTAGTAAACAACAGTTGAAAAACTTCATGCAACACAAAAAAAGTTTGATTTTGTTGTCCTGTGTTATCATAACTAATATCCACACCAGTCCTACTATCTCTTAAAAGCCTTGGAAGTGGTAATAAACCCTCAAATTTAGCCTTCAAACCCAAAATTTTTGCTATAATATTTACTTCGAACCTATAACTTTTGCATCCTTCCTGATATTTCAAAGCAGAAGCTCAACATCACTTAATCAGACCGATGCCACAAGAATCGTTAGTGTCTCAATAAAGTGTTAAGAGGACACTTTCGGCCAAAATTCACTGAGACACGTACAAGTCAGGACAATCAGCGGCGGATGTGGAGGAAATGAAACCGCGGGAAGACAGACGCAGAACCATCGCCTGTTAGAGACTGCTCGCGATGTAACAGGCTGTGACAGGGTCCCTGTTATAAGCGGTCAGCGGTTACGGGATGATAGATGGTCTGTTGTTTAAGATGAAGCTATACAGGTATAATAAAGCAAAATAAACTTCTCGGGTTGAATTAATCTTACAGAATTTCGATTAAACGTCTATGGAGTTAAACATCTATTAACGGAAATAATTGATTTTATCTGTGAAGAAAGATAGACATATAGACAGTGATGGATCCTATCGAAAGCTTTGGCTATGTGGAAATCTCGAATGAAGTCAAGACTTAATCGCTTACGTCCAACGATGTAACGTGTACGTTAAATGTTAAAAGGTTGAAGCGAGAAAAACATATTCCAAAAGTTAAACGAAGATGTCAAAAATATGCATTCAACAGTTGGTAAAAAATGACAACTGTGAAACAAAACATCGTGAGGAAACCAGTACAGGAAAAAGTTGTTAAGAATGTCTTTAATGTGTGGTTTACTAACCTGCACTGGGTCAGTTTAGTGAACTAAGATCTAGATCCCCCGGTTGTAGAGGAGGACCGTGTCCGAAAGTCGAACGTACTTACACTTACGGACTATCGTATCCAATAGCGAAGCCTCGTCTCCTTGCCAGCACATAATCACAGACACCACCTCACTTTACAGAGAAAAATACATAACCCCTACAGAGAAACACAGGAGAAAAAGAAATACTTATTTCTTGTTTTTTTTGTTATTGACCTGGCGAAGTAAATATGTAAACTGCAGTTAAACGCCAAAAAGGTCCCCAACGTTTTGCCCGGTGACTTGAACCATATAATGAAACAACACAATTTGCAGAGACGGCGCGGACGCCACCAACTAATACTGAGCTTAAACAAGTTAATTAAAGCACGTGTTAGCGCATTCAACAATTCTGTGTCACGGTTGACGGCTTTGGAATGGATAATATGTAACAAAACTAAAGACTTGAATGGTTTGCCTTCATCATCATCATCAACAGCCTCTCAAGTACACTGCTGGACATAGGCCTCTCCTATGGCACACCACTGGGCGCGATCTTCGGCCCTCCTCCTCCTGTTGTGCCTTATACTTCGATAAATGCTGTGGTAAGTCTGCCAACCCGGACTAGCCCAGCCTGGTGAACTAGGGCCTAAACCCTCTTAATTGTGGATGAGGTCCGTGGCCAGCAATAGGACGTACATAGGCTGCTAATCATGATGATGTTTTGGTAAGTTCGATTTGTGATTTAATCTGAAAAGACATCTTCTATCTTTGATGTGTTGGTCATGATCAGCCCATTTATAATACATCTGTCTTTTGGACACACACCTCCTGGACCATTGAGGCAGTGGCGGTACTTCCATAGAAGCCTGAAAGCCCGACTTGCCTTACATAGTTCCGAATAACGAACTTAACGATTGTTTATTTATAAAATAACGCTATAAACGTGAATGTGAGTACTAACCGGTAGGTATTTATTAGTCCTACGTACCAAAAAAAATATGCTGCTACTAAATAAACATTTGGGTTTGCCTTAGTTTGACACCCTAGGCACGCCACTGCATTGAGGGGGCTTATTAAATCTGACCATTATTTTTGTCATCTACTCATTACACCCTGTTATAATGATATCGCTAACATTATGAGGAAACTTGCACACCTAAAAGTTCTTAGTAATTTTTTAGGTGTTTAGTCTGCCAATACTAGGCCAGCTTAGTGGACTAAGGCCTAAAGCCCCTCAGCTGCAGAGAAGGCCCGTGACCAATTAAACGTTTAAGGTCTGATGATAATAATATTATCACCGTACCATTAAATATGACGAAGCGTCTTGGCCAAATTGATAAGTAATGATAGGTTTATTTCTCAATCCTCTTTTTGACAGTATCACATTTAAAACTTACGATGAATTTGAACTATGAACCATATTGCAGTCTGTACTTAACACTAACACGCTTGCTATTCCGCTGTACATTGTTGCAATGTTTACGAGATGCTTCAAACGTTATGTGGCGACCATCAGAGCACTTAGCCAATTCAATTATGTATAACTTACTATACCTAGCTTCTCTTGAACAATATTTTAAAAACATAAACTCACGTCTATGTTTCTCAGAAGGTATGCAGAGATGCGTTTATGTACCCACATTCCTTTTTTTCATGGAAAAAAGTTATGGAGTTTAATCATCATCATCATCAACAGCCTTTCACGTCCACTGCTGGACATAGGCCTCTCCCATGGCACGCCACTATAAATAATAATAATAAAATAATAAAAATGTTTATTTATCACAAAAACACACAATATTTTCTTAAAACTATTGTTTTACATTTTTGGTAATATTTTGCGTAGAGATTATTTTATTTTATTATTATTGCCAGAGGGCCCCAAACTAGGCAAAGCCTGTATCTTGGGGACCAACAACTGTTACTTTATACAATTTGTCGCCATGTGAGTATTTTAAACAAAATTAATAAAACTAATTACTAAACAAATAAATAACAGCTTATATCTAGTATTACACTTTTGAGGAACATCGATTCTAATAAGATGAAAACCTATTTTTAAACTTAAATGTAAATAAAAACAGAAAAGATAAACTAAACAACTTCAAACTTTTAAAACTTATAACTAAACAAAACCAGAAAAAATATAAAAATAAAATATAAAATATAATAAACTAAACTAAACAAAAAGAAACGTACGAAATAGTAGAAGGAACAAGGTTCTTAAGGATTAATTACATTTAAGACGTTTTCTGTGTCGTCGTAGTCCATTTTGCATAGCCACTGCGTCAGCTTTTGTTTTGCCTCACAGACAGATAGGCATTTTAGTGGGCAGTGTCTAACAGCTGAGTTGTAAGTGTGTGCCCTGAGGAAGTCTCCAAATCTCCGGCCGAAAGAAGATTGGATAGTGGGTAAAGGTAATTTATAAACTCTTTTCTTTAGTAGGTCTTGATAAATATCTAATTTCGTGATATTTTTGTGAGTGTTGACGCAGGTTCTAAGTATGAATAATTGTCGGACGGTAAGCAAATTGGCTTCTTTGTAGAGATCTGAGGTTGGATATCTAAATGGTTTCCTGAGCATAATTTTTAATGTCGATCTTTGGGCTCTTTCCACTGTTAAAAGAGATGATTTGGGTGCGCTTCCCCATACCGGTATGCAGTAAGTAATTAAGGATTGGCATATGGCTGTATATAATAATTTGAGTGTATTAGTGTTGACTGAGTTTCTTAATTTTTTGATTATGGCTGAGGATTTTCTGATGCGTTTACTCAAGTGCTGAATGTGGTCTTTGAAATTTAAGTTTTGGTCTATGAGTATACCCAAATATTTAATGTTATTAACTGACTCTATTTGTTCACAGTTGCAATTAATATTATAAGCAGAATTACAATCATGAATTTTAAGAACAGGTAGTGGTGGTGGTTGTGATGCCGCGGTTTTGTGAAAACAAATAAATTTAGTTTTTTTACTGTTTAAGGAGAGGAGGTTTTGATCCATCCATTTTTTTATAATGTTTATGCCATTTTCAGCTAAAGCTATTGTTGATGGCCAGGTATCCCCATTGAATAAAATTACAGTGTCATCAGCATAGTTTATAATTTCAGCATTAGTGTTTATAGCATTGTGTATATCGTTCATATATATTATAAATAATGTGGGACCGAGAATGCTTCCCTGAGGGACGCCATATTTTATTGGAAAGTTTTCGCTTTTATGCTCTCCTACCTTAACGATCTGTGTACGGTTTTCAAGATAACTCTTGAACCACTCTAGGGCTAAGCCTCTTACACCCAGTAGTTCTAGTTTTCTTAAGAGGATCTTTGTTGATACGGTATCAAAGGCCTTTGCCAAGTCGACAAAGACACCGAGACAGCAGTTTCCTTTGTCAAGGTTAGAACTGATTAGGTCTGTAAGGAGTGTTGTGGCTTGTTCTGTGGATTTCCCGGTGCGAAAACCGAACTGCCGGTCCGATAGGTAGCCGTGAGATTCAATATATTGCGTTAACCGCTTATTAACAATTTTTTCCAGAACTTTAGATGTGATGCTGAGCAAGGATATTGGACGGTAATTATTCGGAGAATCTTTGGCACCGTCTTTATGAACTGGGGTGACTGACGCAACCTTCCAGAGCGTTGGAAACTTCCCTGTGCTAATACTTTTATTAATGATTTTAGTGAGCGGTTCTTTTATGTATTTGAGACATAGTTTTAGTATTCTGGGATCTATGCCATCTATTCCTGGAGCACTATCTGTTTTATAATCAGAAATTATATCTTCCACCTCTTTTTCGTCGGTGGGAGAAAAGAAGAAGGAGTTAGATGACACTTTGGGGATTTTTACTCTTGAGGCTAAGTGCTCTTCTGTTTCGCCATTCTGTGCAAGAATATTGTTAGCTAGATTCATTCCTACTGTTGTGAAGAATCTATTTGTTAGATTGAGAGATTCTCTCGGGTCTTTGCATAACGTAGTTAATTCTATTGGGTGTGTAGTTTTCTTACGCAATTTACAATATTTGTTTATAGTTTGCCATAGTTGTCTTGTGTTGTTTACTTTTGATTGAAATTCGTTTTTTTCGTATTCCAGTTTAATTTTGCGTATCAAGTTTCTATAGAAATTCCTGTAACGTGTATATGTCAATTTTAGTATTTCGTTTGAAGGATTTTGTTTATGGATGAGGTGGAGCTTATCGCGGTGTCGAGCACATCTAAGTAAGCCCGGGGTTATCCATGGCTGAATATTAAATTTTGATCTACTTAGTTTTATTATCTTGGAATGTTTGTCGACAGTGTTTTTCAAAGTTTCAGTAAATGTTTGGGCCATATTATCAACATCGGATTCTTGTGTGAGTAAGTTCCAGTTAAGTTTGCTTAGATCCTCGACAACTGCATTGTAGTCAGTTATCCTTCTGTACCTAGAGGGCATAGAACGGATCTTCTTTTTGTTAAGGCCAAGTATTGACATCTTGTGATCTGTGATATCGGGGTCACAAACTATACCTATTGCGGGGAAATCAGATTTTATAAAAATGTGGTCAAGACAGGAAGTGAGGCGAGTGGGCTTGCTTATTGCGGGTGTCAAACCATGCTCCGAATTTAAACAAACGTAATGAATGGAATCAGGTGAAAGAATATCAATGTTTATGTCTCCAGCCAGAATAATGGATTGTCTATTATTGTACATCGAAAGGTGTTCATCGAGGGAAGTAAGAAAGTTATCTGGATTTCTGTAGGAAGGTGACCGATAAATACAAAACAATGTTGTATCGGATCCTAGATCAATAATCAGACCGCAAGCTTCAGTAAAAATTGGTTCTTTTACAGATACACTTAATGAGCTTTTTACATATGTGACGACCCCTCCGTTCTGGTTTATGTTATTTTTTGTGTAATAATAAGTATATCCCGGTAATTCATTAATAATAACAGAATCGTTAAGCCTGCATTCGGTTAGTATTAGAATGTCGAATGTTATTTTGGTTCTTTGTAGGTAGACCTGTAGAGCGTCAAAGTTTTTATTTATACTTCTAATGTTTATTGTTAACAATTTGAAGTTGTAAACGTGTGTCGAGAAAAACTCATGAAGTTTTTCCGGTGTGTGTATGACCTTGCATGGGATATCCAAATTTTTGTCAATATTTTCAATAAGGTCAAGATTCCCCATGAATTTGTATATAATTAATAATCACGTAATTGAGTATAGAGAAATGGACAGAAATTTGTGAATTTATAGAACCCAAAGTATATTTCGACCATGTCGCTCTAAAAGTAAAAACAAATTTTACCACATTTTGTATATTGTTTCTTAGAGTGGCTCGCATACAATATAACAAATAATACGCGTACCGGGTTAGATTTGTAGTTGTACTAGCTGAGAAAATTATTTTTCTGATAATTTTAAATAATAAAGAGAAAAATAAACAGAAAATTTTAAAAACTCACTGTGCTCGATCTTCGGCCCTCCTCATCCAACCGCTTAATTTAATAATAAAAAAGTTAAATTAAGTTTAATCATACTAATTCATAATAGTAAAATTTTCAACAGAAATATCTAATTATGATTAATAAATTCTCAGTAGCAGCACGGAGTCTGGAAACATGTCCGAAAATATTAGGCTTTCCTTTTTGTGGAAATAGAAGGGCAACAAGCAAGTGAACCACCTGATGTTAACACCGCCCATGAACACCCACAAAACCAGAGGAATCGTCGGTGTGTTTCCGACCTTTGATGAAAATATAGGTGCTCTTCTTAAAGGTCCTTAAATCGTAAATGTTTCGAAATACAGGCGAAGCAAGCTGATTTCACAAAGATCATTTTATACAAAGACATTTCGCAGCGATGAAGAGAAAAGAAAATTCGCTTTCATCACGATGTTTTCTTTCAACATTAAAATGCGTCCTTTATTACGAAAAAATGACATAATTTTGAAATTCAGATTTGTGCTTGAAACTCGGACTAGCGACGGCCGAAAGTGTAAATCCATTTAAACTAACTAAAACTTTGTACCCTAAATTTGTATTTCTATGTCATATCTCACCGCAACTTAGTACGCTATCATACAGAATGACCTATAAATAAGTACTAAAACGGGAATAGAACTCGCAACACAAACAGCCAATAAACCGTTAACGTGCTACAAAGTTAAAGCGACCGCGATAGGGCGTCGCATATTTGGGCCCCATATAACATAACCTGGCTTTACGCCAATGAAAAGGGACGTACTTGGATTGTAAGTATGGGGTGGATAGACCCACGGTATTTAAAATTGCTAAAAGATACCTACATTCGTGTTCAATCTCCGGGACGGAGTTACTGTTATTACGTCTTCATTATCATCATCTTCAGCCCATATAGGGCCTACTGCTGACGTCCCTTCACAATTGAGATGAGTTGGCCGTTAGCCCACCATGTTGGCCTAATGCGGTTTGGTGGACTGCACTAAAGTTCGTTCATAAGAACTCATTTTTTTTTTAAATCATTTTTTAGCACGAAGTTAGGAACGTGACTGAGAAAAAACAATAGGTTCGCTATTGAATCAGTTTTAAAAAATAATCGAAATGTGCATTTAAAAATATACCTCTGCTTACCGTTCAGGCGCTATCAACATTTTTATAAATGGATGACATGCAGCATTTTTTCATTTTTGTTATTATAGTATTTTTTAACATTGACCATATGATCGTAGTAGATAACATGATAGACTAACGGCGACACTCGTCCATTATACAAAAAACTGGCTATATCCCTTCTAATCTTATTTAGCTGTCCTGTGTTAAAAGCTTTTGATAAGACATTCAAAAACATCCATACTGTAAGGTTGGGTGTTGTGAAATGAAACGCACGTCCGAATGCTCCTTAGTAACTGACTCTTTAATATTATAAGCACTGGTATTTATAATAATGAATACATACATACACATACTTACTATGCTATATACTACACCTTCCCCGAAAAGAAAAAATAAAATAATGTTATACATTCATTTTATGCTTACACTATTAACATTACAACATTTTATTAATATGCTACATGTTGTACAACACAAAATTTTTAATTTTTATTAAGTTTAAAAATAATTATAATTCTAAGTTATATAAACATTATAAGTCATTCTAACGCATAAACAAAATAAGAAGGATACATTGGTGAAATAGTGTAAAAACAATTAAAAAAAACTAATTAAGTCACATATAGCTTAGTCCTGTTCTTATGAACTAAATCATTTTTACCATCTTTTAATATCTCAACATTTGGCTCAACATCTTTTACAACTTTGTATGGCCCATTATAAACACTTTGGAGTTTGTTTCCAGTCTCGTTTTTCACTAACACTAAGTCGTTCTCCTTATACGTAATAGGGTTACAATTCAAATCGTATTTGTTTTTTCTTAATAATTTAGATTGCAGTAAATTTTCGTATGCTTCTTTATGCGAAGTTTGCAATCTGTACTTTAATTCTAATGGATAATTACCATAATTATAAAGTGGGTCTACAATGTTTTTATTTAAATTTGTTGGAATATTACACTTTTTCCCAAACACCAATTCAAATGGTGTAAACTTTGTAGCAGTGTGAACTGACGTGTTAAAGGAAAAACACCAAAAGGGTAACCACGTACTCCATGACTCTGGATGGTTATTAGTTTGAATTCGCAAGAAATTACCCAAGCATTTATGAGTATTTTCCAGAGATCCAATTGTTTGATGATGATAAGCAGTAGAATGTAAAGTGGTAATTTCCAATAATTTGCATGTTTCTTTAAAAACACTTGACAAAAATTCAGTACCCCTATCCGTCGCGACTCTATCAGGTATACCATATCTGAGTATAAAATTATTTACAAAATTTTGCGCCACTTCTACAGCACTTTTTGTTACCATAGGATATGCTTCGACATATTTAGTTAATTCGCATTGAATGGTCAAGATATACGAATAATTATGATCATCTCTGTCCAAAGGACCTACTACGTCAAGAAAAACTTTTTCCATCGCCGAAACGGCTGTAGATGTCACAACTAACGGTTCCTTAACGTAATGCGAACTGTGTTTTTGTGTCTGGCATTTGTCGCATTTCCTAATAAATTCTTTCACATCTCTCTCAAGACCAGGCCAAAAGTAATATTTTTTAATATTGTTATACATTCGTCTTACACCAGCGTGGCCACTAGTTGGTAAAAGATGAAAGTCGTTCAATATTACTTTTTGGTCGTCTCTATTTTCAATTCTTTTAATATTATTTAGGATGCATAATCGTGGTCCGGACCAATGTGTATAACTTTTTATTTCATTTACTACTTTTTCTATAAAATTATCATAATATTTACTTCTGATAAAAATTAATTCGTGCACGTTAATTTTCTCACAAAAATCTTTAAGTTCCCTCACAAAAGCGACTGGCGTCAGTTGTGATTGGGATTTTATAAACAATATCATTTTTGCTGACGAATAATAAAATACGTCATTCTCGTATTCTTTGTTACAACATCTACGTAGCTTATTTAAGCTATTTTTTTCAGTAAATTTGAGTTCAACAGATATTTTCGGTTTACTGTGTATTTCTACAACTTTCGGTTGCGCAGGCCGATCGTCGGTAGAAACACCAGCACGTCGAGAACTCTGTGAATCAACGTATTGTTTACGTTGTGCTCTCGTCATTACGGTAATAATGCTTTCATGCATAAGTTTTAAATCTGTCGAAGTTATAGGCAGTCGTGACATTGCATCGGCTGCTATATTCTCTGATCCTTTTATATACTCTACTGTGAAATCATGTTCTTCTAGTAAAAATCTAAATTTCATAAGGCGACTGGAAGGATCACGCATATTGAACAGATAAATAAGTGGCTTATGATCAGTTTGTATTATAAAATTACGACCATACAAATATGGACGGAAATGTTTCACTGCCCATGTTATCGCTAATAGCTCCTTTTCCACTGTGGGGTAATTAACCTCCGCTTTGTTTAAATTCCTACTCGCAAACGCAATTGGCTTTTGATTTAAATTACATAAAACTGCACCTAATGAATGTTGCGATGCATCTGTTTGTAACACAAATTTATTATTTTCCGAAAAATCTGGATACTGCAAAATCGGGGGAGAGCTAATTAAGGATTTTATTGTGTGGAATGAAGTTTGACATTTATCATCCCAGTTAAAAGTAACATTTTTCTTCGTTAAACGAGTTAAAGGATAGGCAATAAAGGCGAAATTCTTAATAAATTTTCTGTAATAGTTTGCAAATGCAATAAATTTAACTAATTCTTCTACATTGTTTGGGGTTGGCCAATTACTGAATGCTTTAATTTTTTCAGGGTCGGGTAACACTCCATCACCTGAAATAACATGTCCTAAGTACAATATGTCTTTTTTTAAAAATACACATTTATGTGGATTTAATTTTAAATTTACCTGACGAAGCCTACCAAAAATGTCAATGAGATTTTTGTTATGTGATTCTAAATTTTTACCAAATACAATAAGGTCGTCTAAGTAAACAAGGCATTTCTCAAAAGCTAACCCTGACATTGCAATCGTCATCATTTTCGAAAATGAGTTAGGGCTTGTTTTTAACCCCATGGGCATTCTTGTCAACTGGTATTGTCCTGAAATCGAACCATTATGTCCAATTGTACTATTTTCGAAAATTCGAAATTGTCCTGTACTAAATGCAGTATATTTTCGGCTTTCAGGATCAAGTTCACATTGATAGTATCCGTGTGAAAGATCAAGAGTAGAAAAATAAATAGATCCTGATAGAGAGTCTAAAATTTCGGCAATATTCGGAAGTGGAAATTTGTCATCTTGTATATTATTATTTAATTTCCTATAGTCTATTACAAGACGCCACTTCTTGTTTCCTGTACTATCAGTTTTTTTAGGAACCAGCAATATTGGGCTCGACCACTCACTCTGACATCGTTCAATTATGCCTTCTCCTAACATATGGCTAATTTGTTTGCTTATCTCACCCTTTTGCGTATACGGAATTCTATAAGGCTTACTATACACTGGTTGAACATTAGGCTTTAAATTAATATGATGCTTGTAAATATTTGTCGTAGTTAATTTGTCACCTGGTAACAAAAAAACGTCAGAAAATTTTGCACAAATTTTTTCAATAGCTAATTGCTCTTCACTATTCAAATGATTGAGATTTAATAAGCTAAACAATTTTTTAACACGCTCCGCGTTTAAATTAGGACATTCATTAAAAACACATATGTTATAATCGCTAACTGTTTGCAAATTAGGCTTAATATCTTTAAGTTCAACCTCATTTTCACTTGTATTCAAAATTAAAATAGGTATCATGCCATTTAAAGGTTTGACTAATGTACTGGCTAGAAAAATTCCTTCGCGTAATTCAGAAGTACAAACTAAACACTCCTCTTTTACGTCAGTACGCACATAATGTACCGATTCAGACCTCGGCGGTAAAATAAAGCAATTTGATTTCCTTTCCTCTTGTGATTTTAATGGCAACACGATATTTTCATTTTGGTTATTTTTAAATGTAATAGTTGAAACATTAAGATCAAGAACTGCTTTATACTTAGAAAGATAATCTTGTTCTAAAATGGCATGTGCCTTACAAGGCAAGGAATTAAAAACATAAAACTTATGAGTAAACAAACTTCCTGATGAATCATAACAACTCCTAATTGTTAAATAAACATATCCAATTGCTTCTATTGTGCCTCCGATTCCGTTTATCTTTACATTCTGTATATGGATCGGTATATTAAATGACTTGACTTGTTTATATTTGATAGCAGAAATTGAAGCTCCAGTATCTATTAGGAATGAACAACTATAATCATCAACTTGTAATTCAATGCAACAAGTACTGTCGCTTGCACAAATGTAACTGTTATTCACGAAAAAATTTACTTTGTTCATGAAATGAATTTTCTGCAGTCGTTTCTTTGTTTAGCACATTAACATTTTGCATTGCATTTTGACGTGGCTTTCTTTGAAATACTCTGGAATTATTATTAAAACTAGGGTACCTACCTCGATATGACCGTGACTGACCTCCTGTATTATTTTGATAAGGTCGGCCGCGACCTCGGTAGAATGCATCACCACGGTTAAAGTTGCGTCCCCTATTATTGTACGCACGAGCATCTCGATATTGACGGTTACCTCTGAAATTACTGTTATAGCTATAATTATCAACTGACGAAAAATAATTATGCCTTTTTTTCCTCATAGTCAACATTTCCCCTGATGGAGATGGCATTGTTATCTCCTCGTCTATCGCTGCCTGTACAGCATCCGTCAATGAGTCGAAATTGCGTGCGGCTATGATTGTACTAAGCCGTCTATTGCGCAACCCGTCAGCAAAACGTTTAATAGCTTGTTTTTCATTTAATGGTTGTAAAATTGCAAGATGTTCCGCTTTGCCATCAGCCTGTGCAATAGACAAATCCAGAAATATTTCAGACAATTCTTTTCCATAATCATCGATAGACTTTTGATCTTGGCGTAAATTTTGTAACTTATTTTGTAACGCAATGTAACTTTTTTTGGGCAAAAGAATTGCGCGCATGTCAGTTAATAATGCATCTATGGATGTATAGTTACATTTAAGTTTTAATTTAGCCGTACGTGAAAGACGATTTTTTAAAACAAACTTTATCAATTTAATCTGGCATTCCTCGTTGTCCAAAAGAGAGCTATAGTATTCTATACCATCTATCAATTGCTTAGTCGTTAAAGCATCATTGTCCATGACTGGTAATAAACTTAGGGCGGTTTTTAAATCGAACTTTATTTTGGAACTTAATTGCTTTTTCGATGTAGGGACAGGAGTTCTTTCAGAGTCGGAGTTACTAATAATACTTACTGTCTTACACAATTCCTTAATTTCTAAATATAATTCCTTTATTTTGATTTGATAATCATTAATTATTTTTAATTCGCCACATTTATATTCTTTAAGTTTACCTTCTATTTCAAATATTAACTTTTCATAAGCACAATATATAACATTACTTTCCTTAAATTTTATTCTGCATGTCTTAGAGTCCGATCTACGCTTAGGACCTACTTTTATTAGATATTGTCTTATTTTACTTAACTCGTTATATATTTTAACTAATTCTTCAGCCATAAACACCTTTTCATTTTCACAATAACTTATACTGCAAATTCGCGCACTTAGTCTCTTTTTTTTTTATCACATGTCACTGTTATAATATTATCGTAATTTTTTAAGATTTCACTTCTCAGCCACAGTTTCGCACACACACTCGGCCGATCGTGGTTGACCAACACTCCGACGACGTCCTGACCATCTCAAGCCCCTGAAGGTCTGCAGGTTGATCTCCTGACGTATCCATTTTGTGTGGCACTTTTTGTACATCTTGTACAAGAAAAATATAAATAGTGCACTCATCATACAAACAATGAAGCTAGATATCACTGTTTGAATACTCATGTGCGTTCCGATGTCCTGCATATTGGCATTACCTCCAGCTCCAGCAGCATTCTGAGCGAGGAAGATCTCCTCCTTATTCTGATTTGACTGACACATCTTCTAACGAAAAGTTCCACTCGCAGACATATTATCTTGATTAAAATTCTATCGGAATCCTTGCGTGAAATACGATGCGCGGACCCGCTACTGGCAGGGTCGCCATGTAAGGTTGGGTGTTGTGAAATGAAACGCACGTCCGAATGCTCCTTAGTAACTGACTCTTTAATATTATAAGCACTGGTATTTATAATAATGAATACATACATACACATACTTACTATGCTATATACTACAATACTATGATAACGTTGCAAAAATAATTACCACAAATCTTGTTGAAAGCGTTTAATTCTATAATAAAGGGTAAACAGTGAACTTTATCGTGACCCCCCTGAATGTCGTGAGGTCAGGGACCCAGACGGGCTCCTAAGTGCTTGTACGTGGTCTACTGCGGAATGGGCCAGACATTACTAAATATTTAAAAGTTAAACTACGTTATACTTGCAGTATCTTTTGCAGTTTTGTATTAACTTAAGATGTTAGAAAGCCGTCATAATTGTGGCGATTGGTAGGAGTTGTTTATCATCAGCATCAACCCATATACGCCCACTGCTGCGCACGGGTCTCCTCTACCATTGAGAGGGTTTAGGCCATAGTCCACCACGCTGGCCTAGTGCGGGTTGGCGGACTACACACCTAAGAAATTCCTAAGAACTTTTAGGTTTGTAGGCTACATCACGATGTTTTTCTTCACCGTTAAAGTACAAAGCTGGGGCAGTATAGCTGCTAAAATATAAATCTATCTACCTCTTAAGAATACAGGAGTTAATGTCAGTCTGTAATATATTTTCTAAACAATACGTCAAAACAAACCTAATCCCACATTTCTTTGTTTTCATTGTGCGTTACAAAAATAATAGACATTACAAGAATAATTTGCAGCCGTAAGAATTTATGACAATCACTTCATTAAAACGACAGGACATTGCCGAAACAGAAAGAACATAAGCTCCCTTTATACATACAATGTTTGGGTGCAGTTGCGGCCAAAATAATTGGACATCTCTGTAAGATATTTTCAAGCACAAAAGTAATTTAACTTACAATAAATACAGGGTGTATTCCGATCACGGTCTGAATACACTTTATAGAAAAAATGTAGGTATTTCACTGGTCTAATTCTTTGATGGATCTTAACAGAAATACAAAAAGTCTGTTTTTGTAATTTTAATTATTATATTGAACTATTAATCAAGTGCCAATTGAAGTTTTATCATTTATCTTTGTAAAGGGTATCTTAGCACTAATTTACAACTTTCTTCTTCTTCTTCATCAACCCATATACGCCCACTGCTGAGCACGGGTCTCCTCTACCATTGAGAGGGTTTTAGGCCATAGTCCACCACGCTGGCCTAGTGCGGGTTGGCGGACTACACACCTAAGAAATTCCTAAGAACTCTTAGGTGTGCAGGTTTCATCACGATGTTTTCCTTCACCGTTAAAGCAAGTGATAATTCAATATGAATACACACATAACTTCGAAAAGTCAGTGGTGTGTGCCTGGGGTTCGAACCCGCGACCGCCGAGATTATCGACCGCGCGCCTAAACCTCGAGGCCATCACTGCTTTTTATAACTTGAAATTCGTATATCTCGGCCATAAGCGAGACTAGCCGGGTAGCTTTCGATAGTGCGGATTTTTAGTACTATTTCGCACTTCGTGTAGTGGAGGCGTATGTTTGCAGAGTTTTGAGCCTGAAACACCCATTTATTGGTCTCAAAAAGTAAACAGTAAATATTATATAGAATAGTACATAGGATTGCGCCAACATTAAACAGCGTAAAAGTGAGCTTATTGCCGTTTGTGATTACAATTACCTTATTTAACATACATCTTTTTAATAGCTGAGAGAGAGTAGCTTTTTAATAGTCTTGAGAGCTGTTTAAGACCGGGATGGTTGGCGCTATCTTGGGGAGGTCTACGTTCAGCAGTGGACGGCAACAGGCTGAGTTATAATTATACATCTTTTTCCGCACCCACATTTCGCCAGGTGTATAACAACCCTACGTAATATGGGGCGAGCTTATTGCCGTTTTCGAACACATTTCCAGACTCTATGCTGCTAATGAGAACTTTCTAATGGAAAAGCCCAATAACAATTTGCTTGGGACCTCTAAATAGCGCGGCACACACTTGTGCCTCACAACCTCAAGGCAATCTGCAACTGACATAATAATATTAAATTATTCTATTTCTTAAAAAAAATACATGTAAGACAGTTTTCATCCAGAATGTTTTTATTGCATCTCTTTACAACTTTCAAATAAACTTTAAAGTTCTAAAGTAAATTCATGTCTAGCATTTCAATACGTAAACTTTGCGATCAGAATATATCATTTACATAAACTCAATCCGAGCGTCTTCTTTCTAAAGAAATATGTTTTAACAAGAAACTAAAAGATATATGTACTGATTTAGAATGTCCAAGATAAATAGTGTATTATTGCGAACAGAATTTTCCTGCAAGTGAAGGATTTATTGACGGTTTTAAATTTACTACAGTAAAAAAAACTAGGCCAAGGGACAATGTACAATAG
This sequence comes from Cephonodes hylas, assembly GCA_030295005.1. NCBI lineage: Eukaryota > Metazoa > Arthropoda > Insecta > Lepidoptera > Sphingidae > Cephonodes > Cephonodes hylas. The sequence continues at coordinate 1,106,797 of AP025383.1, forward strand.
AAATACTATTTTCTTTGTCAATAATAGCTATTTGGAAATATCTTTAGGTGTAGTATTTTATTTTTCATTATTTTTTATTTTTTATTGTAACAGTTATTTTTATAAGAGTAGTTAAGCGTAGAACGATATGCCAAAAAGGGTCGTATCAATGACTACAATCGGGGAATTAATAATAATGGAAAAGCTTATTTATTTATTTATTTATTTATTTAAAACTTTATTGTACACGTAAACAGAAGAAAATAAAATGAGACACAGTTAAAAATAACACAAGTACAATTGGCGGCCTTATCGCCTAAGGCGATCTCTTACAGGCAACCGGGGATGGACACGTAGAAGTAGAAACATAAGGTAGTTACGAGTGTACAACAAAATATAGATTTCAATAAAACAAAAATACATATATACATACATACAAACATACATACAAACATACATACATACATACAAACATACATACATACATACATACATGTATTCTAGCATACATATATACATACATAGATAAGTCGTAATTTAGTGTGACAAGTAATAATCTTTTAACATTTTCTTAAAAATAGGCAGTGACTTAGCCAGTCTTATGGACTCAGGAAGCGAGTTCCACAATCTAGCCGCTTTGACAGTAAAAGAGTTGTCCATGTAACTGGAAGTGTGGACTGGTGTTTTAAGTTTCAAGTTATCTGATGACCTCAAGAACCTTGAATGAGAATCATGTAGGAAATGAAAACGAGTTTTGAGATAGGAAGGAGTGAGAGGATTAAAGAGAATGTTATATAGGAGAGAAAGAACGTGAGTATTCCGGCGAAGTCGAATAGGTAACCACTTGAGCTGAGAACGAAATTCAGAAACGTGATCATATTTGCGCAAGCCAAATATGAATCTGATGCAGAAATTTTGAAGGCGCTCAAGTTTGTTTAATTGTTCTTCCGTGAGATTAAGATAGCTGACATCCGCATAATCAAGGATGGGGAGGAGAAGGGTTTGTGCAAGCGTAATTTTCGTAGTAATGGGCAGAAAGTTGCGCAATCTTCGCAAGGTTCCTGCTGAAGCAAAAAGTTTACGGCTAACCTCACGCAGTTGCGGACCCCACGACAAAAATTTATCGAGGTGCAACCCTAAGTTTCTGACAGTGTCGCTGTAATCAATGTGAACCCCATCACAAAACACAGGGGGCAATGCAGGCCAGTTGATTTTGGCAATCATCTTCGGGCTACCAATTATAATAGCCTGTGTTTTGGATGGGTTAACCGTAAGACCATGAGATCTACTCCATTGGCAGATATTTGAGATGTCATCATTGATCATAGACACTGCCTCGTTGATCCTGTCAATGTTGGCTTGAGCATAAATCTGGAGATCATCTGCATAAAGGTGGTAGGATGAATGAAGATGAAGGCTAATAGAATTTATAAATATTGCGAAAAGTAGAGGAGATAAAACGCCGCCCTGTGGTACGCCAGCAAATGTGTTGCTCCAAGAGGAAAGAGAATCTTCAACACAAATTCGTTGCCGGCGACCGAACAGGTAACTACGAAACCATTCAACTGCCGTTGGAGATATGTTAAGAGAACCCAGAATGCTAATTAGAAGATCTAAGTCGACGGTGTTGAAGGCATTGCTAAAGTCAAGTAATGCCATGACAGTTAGCTTCCCTTCCTCCATGCCCGACCTGATATCATCCGTAACATGTATAAGGGTGGTAGAGGTACTGTGCCCTGAGCGAAAACCGGATTGAAGAGGATTGAGGAGATTGTTCTTAGATAGGTAATCGCTCAGTTGTGCATGGACAAGACGCTCAAGGACTTTGGAAAGGAAAGGTAAAATTGAAATTGGACGGAAATCAGAGAGGGATAAAGCATTATTTTTCTTAGGAATGGGGATAATATGAGCATCTTTCCATGCAGCAGGAAAGGAATTTGATAGGATGGAATAGTTAAGCAAGTAACAGATAATAGGAAGGATCTCATCAAGGATAGGGAGGATCATGTTACGGCTGACACAGTCACTACCAGTCGCATTTGATGTGATCTGCATTATAGCTCTCTTAACATCACAACTAGCGAATTGATTGAAGTCAAAAGGAAAACAATCAGGAGTTTTACGGATAGAAATTAGTTTTAATGTGTTATCTTTCACCGCCCGACTGAACGAAGGCGGTGTAGAGAAGTGAAGATTCAAAGAGTTCAAATCAATGTTTTTCGAAATGTTATTTTGCCTTGATTTACCAACTCCCAAAGATTGTAGAAATTTCCAGACCTTAGCTGGATCTCCGTTTTCTACAGAGCTGTGAATGTGTCGGCGTTGAGCATTCCTACACACCTTACTGCAGTGATTCCGAATAGCCACGTATTTTTGCCAATTTATGTTACTTGGTCTGCGTTTAAACCTTGATTTAGCTTGCGCTTTTTTAGCTAAAAGATCTTTAATTTCAGTTGTTAGCCAGGGTGAAGGTAACTGTTTCAGTTTAATGGGACGTAAGGGTGCGTGGGTATCATACAACTTTGTGAGGTTGTCCGTAAATATGTTTATCTTGGTATTGATACAATCAGCACCAAAGAGTGAGCTCCAGTCGATGTTGCCAGCATCCCTACGAAGATCCCCAACATTCATACCCCGAAAATTACGCAGCAATAAGGTTTTAGAGGAGGGTTTAGGTGGACGGATACGATACGATAGGTAGAGTAAGTCATGAAAGGAAAAATTGTCAGCGGAGCACTGACCATATCTAGCGACATGATCAGTGGAGGAAACAAAGATTAGATCAAGAAGAGATGGAGTGGAGTTCGGAAAATGATGAGTGGCTGAAAGAGGGAGTAAGGAAAGATTACAGGAATGGACAGCATTTAGGAGAGAGGTGGATCTATGATCATTCTTGAGGAGACAAGTATTAAAATCACCCATGATTATGGTTTGACTGTACGAGGGGACAAAATTTTCAAGAAGGATTTCAAAAGATGAGAAGAAGTCTATACGAAGAGATGGACAATAGTAAACACCAAGAAGAAGTTTTTGAAGAGAGAATTCCACCTCCAAGAATAGATGCTCACCAGCATTAAGTGGCGGCGGCTGGGTTGACAAACTAACAATTGAAAAAGGAATGTACGTGCGGAGATAGATGGCAACTCCGCCGCCAGCGCGATTCGAGCGATCATTTCTAATGAGGTGGAAACCAGGAAGAGTGTAGGCCGAGGAATTAAGACAAGGTTTGAGCCAAGATTCAGAAACAAGTATTGCATGTATATTGGTACAGTCAAAACTTGCCAGCATATCTGGGAAATGAGCCGGAATACTTTGAGCATTTAAGTGTATCACATTAAAGTTCTTGGGTACATCAGAAAACTGATTGGAAAGATTTTCAGAAAGGGACGAAAAACTGACAAGGCTATCATCACTGCAAGCAGAAAAATATTCATCGCTGTCAATGTTATCACCTAGAGAAGACATAAGTATGCTAAAATAAAATAAAATAATAATATAAAATTCAAGTACAAATATATATATATATAAATACTATACAACGTGCAAAAAATAAAATAAAAACAAAACCCTTAACATCCATCTGCCGGTTGAGTGAAAAGGAACGCTCAAAGGATCAAACAATAAAAATCAATAACAGATAACAATTGTTGCATAAAAAAGTTAACTACAATAAAAAAGAAAACTTAAAGAGTAATAATAACAAAATTAAATAAATTTAAAATTACAATGACAGAATACTATTGGGCCAGGGCGACGAATAAAATAAAAATAAGAAAAAGTGTTATGAAGGTAAAAGTAACACATAAAGTCACAGCCTCAAGACTATATAAATATACAAACATACATATGCATTAACATACAGACACAAACAATCAAAGCAAGATATTATATTAGAACATTGTTAATGTGTGAATTATTCCGTAATAGGCTGAAAGTCTTCGCCCTTTGCCCTAATAATAAAAAGTAAATTGACACCTGTCATAATGACAAACGCGCCTCGTCGGTAGTTTATGTTTACAAACATGTGCACAGGTTATGAAACAAAATAATTAACAAAAAAAGATAATAGATTAAGTAGTGGTAGAAATAAAGCAAAACATTATTTAACTAAAGTACTAACTATGCGTATAAACTACAGAAACAGCATAAAGAGAAGTTGAGAAAAAGTTACTTTATTTTTTGGAGGCCGCACCACGCCTGGACCTTGCTGCAGCAGATTTCGCCACGGGAGCCGGCTTGACTGTGTCCACTGGAATCTGGCTGAGCTGATCGATGGATACCACGTGATGTCGAGCACCGCCACTGAGCACATAAATGCTACCATCTTTGGTCCAACATTTGCTGATGCCAAACTTATCACGAGCAGCCAGAAAGATGTCATGCCGACTCTTCGTTAGAAATTCCGACAACGTAACTCCGGAGCCCTTCAATTTAATTTTGTTGAACCATATGTTGTTCCGTATAATGGTGTTCTGCAGCTTGACTAATATGGGACGGGGCTTCTTACCAGATGATGGACGACCCATTCTGTGGCAACGACTAATGTCTTCACAATTAAAATTGGGAAGGCCAATTTTCTGCACAACAACATCCTTTAACAACTGTTCAGTGTTCTCATCTGGGACTTCGGCAACACCATGAAATAATAAGATCTTGCGACGCCTATGCATTTCTATGTTGTCCACTTGAAGGGATATTGCTTCAATTTGTTGCTGCAATAGAGTGAGAGATTTGGTGATGAAGCTCCTAAAAGTGGCAAATTCAGCGGCCAAAGTGGTGATCCCAGGTGATGATGGGGCAGACTTCTGCAATTCCTCCTCGAAGGCAGCCATCCTCTTGTGGAAGTCTTCCTTCATGTCTTCAACCGTTACTTGCAGAATAGACTCCATTGTACAGCGGCAAGAAGTGGAAAGTGAAGTGACAGGTGAAGTGACAAGTGAAGTAGGCTTAAAGTGTGCAACAAAATAGCAGAGATAGGAGATTAAAGCGAAAAACTGCACTACATCCGGCAGGTAGAATCTTTAAATAATTAAAGGGAACATAAAAGTATATGTAAAAACAATTAATTGTAATAAAAATTAAAAAAATATGTTCAGAGCTAAACTTTTCTTGTGCACTCTACAACTACCCACGACGAAAAAAATGCTTAAATCATATAAAAACATTTATAAGTCATAAAAAATAAAAAAAATAATATGCCCCCTTTTCTTGGCCCGCACTGCCCACGCCTCAAGAGAAAGGCTTTCAATTTACTAAAAGGTTGACAGAACAAAATCATTTTAATTCCAGTCTGCTATGGAGGGGAATGTATTTTTTTCCTGTTACGCCATTATTGTGTCGGTCTTATTGTATTATTAAATGCATGTGTACAAACATGAGAAAATACGTTTTTAGAGAATGACACATTTATTTCCGCATATAAAACATATTAGGTTTGTTATAAAATAAATAAATACACTCAACACTCCCACACAAAGTTCCGACTCCATACTAGAATACAAGACCTGTGTCTTGGGTATCAGAAACTAGGAATCTTTTCGGTCCTTCAAAATACACAGACCCGAATCAATTTTCTAATGGAAATGTAACAGTTAGTCCGGCCTAAAATCAAGGGCAGACGATTGCTTCATATTTGTTTTATTTAACTCGACTGCCTCGAGGTCTCGCGGTACAAGTATGTGCCGTACGATCTAGAGGTCTTGGGTTCAATTCCCGGGTCGGGCAAAGTGTTATTGGTTTTTTCCATTAGGAAATCTTCAGTAGCAGCACGGAGTCTGGTAAAGTGCCCAAAAAAAGGGCAATAGGCTCGCCCTCTACAACGTGGGACTGATACACACCTGACGAAATGTGGGTGCAGAAATGCACCTCTGCCTACCCCTTCGGGGAATACAGGCGTGAGGTTATGTATGTATATGTTTTATTTAAAAAAACATTAACAAAATAAACGATATTAGCACACATCGCTAGCCCAGTAACACTCACTCCCCCAATTTTGTTCAATAGAACGACACAATAGCAGCTTCCAACAAACAATGGGTTATTTCGAGCATGTGACTTCACTTGTCACAAACCAAGGGCACGTTAGGGAGGAAAGGTCTTTGAGGCAAATAACTATGAAATATATACTAATTATAACTTAGTAATGTCATACAAGACAAGTAGTGACGGCCTCGAGGTTTGGGCGCGCGGTCGAGAATCTCGGCGGTCGCGGGTTCGAACCCCAGGCACACACCTCTGACTTTTCGAAGTGTGTATTCAAATTGAATTATCACTTGCTTTAACGGTGAAGGAAAACATCGTGACGAAATCTGCACACCTAAAAGTTCTTAGGATTTCTTAAGTGTGTAGTCCGCCAACCCGCACTAGGCCAGCGTGGTGGACTATGGCCTAAACCCTCTCAATGGTAGAGGAGACCCGTGCTCAGCAGTGGGCGCATATGGGTTGATGACGACGACGACGAATATTATTTATACTACAGTGTTTTCATTCATCAGCCCATATACAAACCACGTGCATTTAATACCGATGTTTTTATGGAAATCGTCAACTTTTTTTTGGCGGGATTTTTTTACGCCAATGGATGTGGGATCACCGTGGCTACTACCTGGCATAGTTTCCGATCACGGTCTGAATACATCCTGCATACCTTACAGCTGGGCAGAGGCCCTCTCTTCAACTGAAAATGCTTGGGCCCTAGTCCACGCTGGTGTAGTACGGGCTGTGGGACTACACACCTAAAAAAATCCTAACAACTTTTTTGTGTGCAAGTTTCCTAACTATGTTTACTTTACCGTAAAGTAAACGATATATTCTGAATACATATATAACTCCGAAAACTCAGAGGAGCGTGTTTAGGGCTCGAACTGCGAGATTCTCAAAGCCATCACTAAACTAAAACGAAAAATACTCCATTTAAAATGTCTTATCGCGACGACACCAGTTCCCAACCTGATCTCCGTGAAATACGGTGAAGGACGCGCGCAGATCGACGAGCAATGAGCGGTAACAAATAGAAGCCATTAGGCTCAATAGAGCAAACCGCAGAAGTGTAGCTTTAATAATAGCACGCATTTGTCAAGCTACAAACCGCCTTGACGACCAAGGAGCATTCCGTTATGGATGTGGTAAACATATGTAAGAAACGCTACCAATAATGAGAATACAAACTTGTCTAACTGTTCTATTCGCATAACCTCACGCCTATATTTCCCGAAAGGGTAGGCAGAGATGCATATGCACCCACATTTCGTCAGGTATGTATCAGTCCCACGTAATAGGCCTATTGCCGTTTTTCGGGCACATTTCCAGACTCCATGCTGCTATTGATAATTTCCTAATAGAAAAACCCAATAACGATTCGGGCAATCCAGGGAATCGAATCCAGAACCTCTAGATCGCACGGCACATACTTGTACCGCGAGACTATAAGGCAGATATTTGTTATGTAAAACTTATCTGTATTAAATAAAACTCTGTTTTAGATAAATCAAATTTTGTTATGCTTCAGGAAAATAACTCATGGTCTTATATATGTATCTTAGAGCCTAGATTCTATACAAATAAACTTTCTAGAAACGATAATGATCCCGTAATTTGTCGCATTTATTCCTTATGAAGCAGTGATCGCCTCGAGGTTTGGGCAAGCGGTCAAACCCCAGGCACGCACCTCTGACTTTTCGAAGTTATGTGTGTATTCACATTGAATTATCACTTGCTTTAACGGTGAAGGAAAACATCGTGATGAAACCTGCACACCTAAAAGTTCTTAGGAATTTCTTAGGTATGTAGTCCGCCAACCCGCACTAGGCCAGCGTGGTAGACTATGGCCTAAACCCTCTCAATGGTAGAGGAGACCCGTGCTCAGCAGTGGGCGTATTTGGGTTGATGAAGAAGAAGAAGACTCCTTATGAATAAACACACCCAACGGACAAAATCTGACCTAACATTAAGATACGAGTCTAGTGTCGTGGGTGTCAGAAAATAACAAAAGACATTTTGCTGTCATTCACACCCAGAACCAAAACAAATGTTCGTGGATCACACCAGTAGCGGTATTACCATAGAAGCCTAAAACGTTACTACGTCAATTGTGTAAAGTATAGTTTCTCATTTTTCATTGTGGCGTCAGGTTATAAGAAAAATAACTTAAGGTAACCAACTAAGTACATATGTCCTTTATATAGAACATAATATAACAAAAAAATATCTGCGAACAGATATCAACAGATCAATCCATTTTTTTTCTGCATAAAACGAAACATTCGTATATAAGGTATATTTTCCTAAACTATTTATCATACCTAGAAGTAGCTAAAAACTAGAAGAAAAAATCCGAAAAATTGTTCTTTGGAACTCAGGAGGATAAAAAAAATATTTAAAGTCGAAAAAATATTATTAGAAATTTCGCAAGGATTTAAATCTAACTTAATACGGAGCGCGTCTTTTGCCGTTTGACAGGCATATTTACACGGGTAATACAATGCATACGGATGCATTGTATTCAGACAGTGATCGAAATTAACTGTCTCGGTTTTCGATCACGGTCGATATACATCCCGCCTCAGGGATATTTTTTGATAATATCGTATCGTCGTCATCAACCCATATACGCCCACTGCTGAGCACGGGTCTCCTCTACCATTGAGAGGGTTTAGGCCATAGTCCACCACGCTGGCCTAGTGCGGGTTGGCGGACTACACACCTAAGAAATTCCTAAGAACTTTTAGGTGTGCAGGTTTCATCACGATGTTTTCCACAAATATATAATATCTTATATTAATACAATATCTTATATTATACAATAATAAAATAGACCTTGATCAGAAATTAAGACAGGTAATACTTGTGGTTGTTACGAAATAAAAAAGATTTAGCGTCAATTGGAATTATTAACTAGTCCATGTCTACGTTTTCGATCATGATCTTATTACCTCCATATAGATTCTAAAATAATTTTACCACCTAAACGTAACTTTATCTAAACCCCTTTTATATCTCCATTACAGCTATATTTAAAAACGCCGCATTCATTAATTTCCTACGTTCGAAGAAAGATACATCCCTTCGGTGGATCTAAAGGTGCTTCGTCGGATATTCGTACAGCCATATCTCAATCTTACTGTATTGTGTTCTTTCATTCGGCGGGTAGGCCGAGCCCTTATCAATCTTGTTAACCCTCCAGTCTAAATATAGACGTTACCTGTGGAACACGCGATAACCTTCGCAAAAATTGGGTTAGATTTAGACATTGTTGAAATAATCAATACGGGTATAATTTAAAATGAATTATCACTTGCTTCAACGGTGAAGGAAAACATCGTGATGAAATCCGCGCACCTTAAAGTTCTTAGGAATTTCTTAGGTGTCTAGTCCCCTAACTCGCACTAGGCCAGCATGGTAGACTAAGGCCTAAACCCTCTTAATGGTTGAAGAGGCCCGGGTCCAAAGATGTCAATATTGCACCAAGGCTAACTGTCTATAGATGGGCTTCATAGTAACTTCGATTAAAACTTAAAAACCACATCGCTTTAAGCATATTTTTATAGTCTGTGTTTTAAAATTACAAAATTCAAAGGCAAATTTCAAAGCCAGATTCAAAACTTCACAAACAACGGCAACGAACAAAGAAAGTAGCAACTTAAAGTAGTTTATTAAATCGAAAATAATTAAACAGTTTCAAAGAACAAGATCAACGGAGAGCTGTGAATTCTGTTTGTTCCACTTATCAAGCTTTATTGTAAATCAAACTTTGTTGGCATAGCTTAAAGCTCAATATCAAATGGGGTAGGGAAACGTTAAAGAAACAAATAAGGAGAAATCAATTGCAAGACGGCGATGAAAGCGGAGTCAAGTCGAAATATTTCTTCATTTGAAGTCACAGAACGATCGTAAACAATGAGAGTGGCGATATTAAAACTTACTATGGATTCAAAACGTTATGAGAAGTGTGCTACATAGGGGGTAAAGAGACCGTGATCGGAAACAAAGGTAATAGATGCGATGAATACAAATCCTGGCTTGTAGTCTCGCGATACAAGTTCAGGAAATTTTCAGTAACAGCACGGAGTCTGTAAATGTGCCCGAAAAACGGCATTATGTTCGCCCCCTATTACGTGGGACTGATACATACCTGGCGCAATGTAGGTGCATGAATGGAGCTCTGCCTACCCCTTAGGGAAATACAGGTGTGAGGATATGTTTTTATGAATGTATGTATGATTACAAACTCATTGACGATAAAAAATAATCTGATTACATTTTTGTAGTGTCATAATTCATAGATCTTCGATAGGTCTTTCAACTTTAAATGAAAGTTTTGGGTCATAATCGAGTCCAAAGGAGTCATTTATAAACAATTATACACTACTAATCATACCCTGGTCATTATGAGAAGGGATGAAACGTATGTTGGAAAAAAAGTGATGAGTATGAATGTCGAAGGATGGGCTAGCAGAGGAAGGCCAAAGAAAAGATGGATGGAATGCGTGAGAGGGGATATGAAAGAGAAAGGGGTTACTGAAGACATGACGGCTGACAGACATATTTGGAAGGAAAAAAACTTGTGCGCCGACCCCAAATAGACTTGGGAAAAGGGCAAGTGGATGATGATGATATACACTACTAATCATACATTTCCCGACTCCGGGCAGAGACTAATAATAATCTCATTTGAAAAATCCAATTACACCTTGCCAAACTCGGAAACCGAATCCTGCACCTCTAACGCACAGCACATACTTATACCTCAAGAACACGAGAAAATCAAATTAATGAATAATGATTTTTTACCCTAATATGTATGTAGCAAGATAATAGATAACAAACATACATTACCCATCTATTATCTGATTAAGTAAAGCTGACTTAGCTAACTTAGCTAGTATTCCTAGAAATCTGTACAAAACCCTAGATATTACAGGGGTGGGCACCCCTGTACATACAGTAGCAGCTCCTAATGCATCCAGAACAAATTGTTAAGCTTCAGGAGTTAATGCCGTCAGCTTATTTGCATTGTAAAGGTGTACGAACACGAAACAACGGTATACAATACAGTCTCCAAATAGTCAGATTTCAAATCAAAAGAACCACCGATGTAAGTGTTTTAGTAACTTTTTTAAAGAGTCATCATCATCAGCCTTTAATCGTCCACTGTTGGACATAGGCCTCTCCTATGGCACGCCACTGGGCTCGATCTTCGGCTCTCCTCATCCAACCGTTGCCAGCCACCTTGCGGATATCGTCACCCCACCTAGCCAGAGCCACTATAGAGTACAGTCTGTAAATACGAAGATTTTAAAACAAAGTCAATTTTTTCTATATTCAAATAGACTTTTGTAAGTACTTTGGAATCGTCAATTTAAAACTATTGTCAATTCTCAAAGTGTTTCCACTTTATAAGTAAACCGCTTATGAGTTATTAATTGATGGTTTACTTTCGCAAAATTATTAATAAAGACGTTAGAAATATAAAAAGCATACAATGGTCTCTACCCGTTCTTTTCCAGATAAAATTTCTTACCGAGCTGGCTGATAAAGATTCCTACGTAAAAACTGGCTAATTTAGTTAGGTATATAATTCTTCTTCTTCTTCTTCATCAACCCATATACGCCCACTACTGAGCACGGGTCTCCTCTACCATTGAGAGGGTTTAGGCCATAGTCCACCACGCTGGCCTAGTGCGGGCTGGCGGACTACACACCTAAGAAATTCCTAAGAACTCTTCAGTATACAGGTTTCATCACGATGTTTTCCTTCACCGTTAAAGCAAGTGATAATTCAGTGTGAATACACACATAACTTCGAAAAGTCAGAGGTGTGTGCCTGGGGTTCGAACCCGCAACCGCCGAGATTCTCGACCGCGCGTCCAAACCTCGAGGCCATCATTGCTTGGTATATAATTAATTTTATAGATTTTTTTATGACATTAACTCTACACTTTACGAAACATTCTGGAGGTCTTTAGGGGAGGCCTGTGTTATTGATAATAATGATTTATTATAAAGTTGTTATGTTATATGTAATATAACCAACTGCACCCCTGTAAGAGTCAAACTTTCGCCACATTCAAAGACTCCATACACAAATTGACATGTTTACAATACATATTGGTTCACGTTCGCGGGGTCGTGGATTCAAGTCCCAGTCGCTAAGTGCAGTAACAGGTGGTGCGAATGCGTCTCGGCGAAGTTCGACGATCCGAGCACACCTTGCATTTTCTCTAACCCACACAAATTTAAACTAAACACATTTATCAACAATAACTTGAATTTAATTTTCAACTTCGTGAATGAGAGCTAAGATATCCTCACGCCTATATTATGTCCTTGGAAAGGTTTCGACGTATTTTTTATTTGATTCTATGTCTCACATAAGCCTTTCGTTGTTTGGGAAAATTTCGAAATTTCACCCTCATCAGCCCATTTACTTTAGACTGCGTAAAAGTGTTAGTAAGTTTTTTTATTTAGAAATTTTCAGAAACGCGAAGTCTGGAATTGCCCCGAAAAACAACAATAGATGCCCATATTTGAACTTATTAAATTTTAAAAATTAAGATTATTTGTAGTGTGTTAAAAAAGTCATAACGTGATTAATGGATACCCCCTGTGGTGAGTGATTAATCACCGAAATAATATTATGATTTGTTTATAGCATTGACAATAACACAAACGACCCGTCAATACGTAGAAAAGCAAAACCAAATTAAAAGAATAAAACACAACAAAAAACGTACACAAAATCACTTGAAACATACCATGTGAATGAATCTATTTGAATGCAATTTATTTTCGACGGAGTCTCGGATATTATTCAAATATCCCAATATTACAGATATAAAGGGATTATTCGCAGGGTGTGCGCTACCGGAATTTTCACCGGGATTCCGGTGTACCGGTTAATACCTACATTCAGTTAAAATTATTCCCATTCTATGTTATGCGATAAAAATGTTGACGATAAAGCGATACATATCTTTTAGACTTAAGACCGTGGTCAATTGAAAACATGGTGGAGTTTATCTACAACCAGTTCAGAAACTTTCTAAGGCGTGACGGATTTTGGATAAGGTTGACGTAGGTTCAAATACCAGCCACACACCTCTGTTTTTTTTTTTTCAAGTGATATTTGCAATAAAATACCATGAATTTAAACTGTGAAGTAAAACATCGTAAGGTTAATTATAGATAAAATTGAAATTTTAAATCGCCTAAAAATTTATAAGAGATTTCTTAGATTTCTAGTCCTCCAACCCGGACTTAGCCAACGTAAGCGCTAGGCTTAAACCCTCTCAGTTGTAGACAAGGCGCGTGCCCAGTAGTTGGACCTGTATGGACTGATGATGATGAAATTATTCCGGTTTATTAAATTATTTCACGTTTTAGTCAACCCTACCGAAGGATCGACGGACGCAGGTGTTGTCCGAAATCTCAAACCTTGTTAGTGCTTCGTTTATAAAGAATGAACCCTAAATTCTCACGGCCCTTGGAAATTCACTTTACGATATTGTATTATAGACATACTCGTACATAATAAAGACCACGCTAATTTCATATTTACATCTTACAAAGACATATTGATCACAGAATCTACTTAAGTAGACGTGACTAGAATTTATTATGATTTAGCTATTTTTTATCACAATCACTTACTTTAAGGTAAAATCATCATGAGGAAACCCGCATTACTATTTCTATTATTATGACATTATGTCTAGTTTATAATTGGTTATGGGTAAAGGGGCTTCGGCGCATTCTGTACGTCTTCGAGACAGTCACTATTAAATACAAATCCTCACACCTGTACTCCCAGAAGGAGTAGGCAGAAATGCATAACTGCATCCACAGTTCGCCGTATATGCATTAGTTTCACGTAATAAATCACAATACCACTGTCGTTTTTCACCACATTACCAAGTACGAGCTTATAAGGAAATTTCATAACAGCAAAAAATAATACTATACTTTCCGACTAAGGTATCGAATTGAAGAACCCTACATGGCTCATGCTTCTGCCGTGAGACCACGAGGCAGTCTTAAATAAGTGTAAATCACTACATAGTAAAAAATATTTATTTTTATAATCACTTTCATAAACCAGTATTCTAAAGAAATGGGAAATTAAAAAAAAAATTGTAATACAAATTAGAATCATTACTACATAGTATAAAACAAAGTCGCTTTCTCTGTCCCTATGTCCCTTTGTATGCTTAAATCTTTGAAACTACGCAACGGATTTGATGCGGTTTTTTTAATAGATAGAGTGATTGAAGAGGAAGGTTTATATGTATGATAACATCCATTAAATATCAGCATTACACCCGTGCGAAGCCGGGGCGGGTCGCTAGTAAATACATAAGACTAGATAGTAAACTTTAGTCTATATCGCTACATCCCGAGTTCGTACAATAACTCTACTGTCCCATTATGAACGGATATGATACATTCAATGATTGTTTTCACAAAAAAACCAGTGGACCAACAAGGTTGAGAGTCTTTTGTCCTTAGTAAGCGGAACTGCATCTCACTCGTCTGTACACATTGGAGCGGAGAACATGAAGATGCATTTTATTTTACATCTGCAAGTATTTTTAATACTTCAAGTCTATAGCAGTCCTTTGGATGAATCGAAAATAGACGTAAATGGTGTAACGAAAGTAATTAAAGATATACCAAAAGGAACGCCAATGAATGAAGCGATAGAAATTCAAGACACTGAAGCACTGGGACAAATACTTTCTGATATGTCTACAGAAGATAATGTGATTGGTGTTAGTGTTACTAGCCCAATGATATTCTCGATACAAGAATGCCCTTCTGGATACGGTAGAGCCGACAACGGAAGATGTGTTCAGATAGAATAAACTATAAAAGGCTTAAAAAACTGATACGGTAAAGAATATTATATTTGAGGCCTATAAAATCAAAGGCAGCTAAATCCAAGTGAGTCAAATATTCAGTAATCTACAAAAATCGATAACTTTGTTTAGGTGGCTATGATATTTTATATTTTAAAAGATATTTATAAAGAATGTGAATACCACTAAAAATCAGAATTTTAAATTATAAAAATACCACAATATTTGAGTACAGACTGAATAAATTTGTATTTAACTGTCTTTGATTTAAACTGGCGTTTAGCTGGTTTTGATTTTATAGGCCTCATTTATTTGTGATGTATTGTAGAATTGTTAATAAACAACAAACGTTCTTGCATTATCTTCAAGGTATTTTCTTTAAGCATTTCAATCATATTTTATTCATATAGTTTCCCCATCCTTGTTTATAACTGGTAAACATCTATTAATTCTTGAATAATTATCTATTGTTATATATACAGTCAGGATGTATATGTATAGGTCGTGTGATAAACAAACGTACATCAGACAACAAATAAGTAGAAGGTATACCTATGTGTATTTCGACACGCACATTTCGCTTTCGCCTGGTATGTATCTGTCCCATGACAACCAGACTTTCACGGGAAACAGTTTTCCCCGGGAATCACTTACATATTTTAGATTACATTGGCATCACCTTTATAAACAGAGACTTAAAACATACTGATAGAGAGGTAATTTATGATCTTCATAAACCACTTCCATTGATTCATTGGTAATGATCAACAGGAGCATAAATAAGTTATCAATAGTTGAACTGGTATGGCCGCTCATCGTTCACAAAGATTCTCTTAAAATACACGAAAGACAATGCATTTAATCATATATTTACAATTATTTATTCTACTGCACATACACTGTAAACCTGTGGAAAAGAGAGATTATAATGCAAAACGAGGTGTCAAGATCGATGATCTGATAACAGCGGAAGATAGAAAAGTGAAACATAATGGAATTTTACTGGAAAATTCTTGTGATGAAGCTAAGAAACATGGAAAGAAGGCTCCATGTCCCAAATGAACTTTGGAAGATCTTCTTATGGCCGAGATACTTAAGTCTCAGAGGCGCACCGGGCGGCAGTAGATAACGGTGGACGCCTCTCGCTCACGTACCATGGTCGCCTAACTTGTCGCGGAGATGGCCACAGGGGAGTTTTGGTTGGTATGCCGGTTTAGGGATTTTGTTAGGGACCCAACCCGGCACTAACATCTGCGCGGACATGACGTCGCCGCGCGCCGGTCTGGAAGACCGGTGACCCCGACATACGCTTCCCGCCCCCCACCACCCCCGGGCTGGCGGGAAGTAAGCTTTCCCCTCGAAAACAAAAAAAAAATGTTCTTGATAATTGTATTCAAAGTAACGATACTGTTATAGGAAAGCGAACCGAAATCTTTTTGATATAAGCAGCTGTCCCTCTGTGTATGGCAGGGCTAATGATAGCAGCTGTGTTACCATAGACTAAGCTAAAGACAATATTTTGTATTGTGTTATGTCATTTTATGTAAAGATTTGAGGAGATAAAATGTAAGGTATTAAATGTATTCATATTAATTTTTAAACTTATTTGACCGAAACCTATAAGTTCCTTTTTATTTCCGAATTTGCTAGCTTAAGATAAGATTAAAAAAGATTCGATACTCTGAATGGGCAACGTGTAGATAAAATTTCATTGCAAGGAGTCTCTAAGGTGTAACAATGATTGACGTAAAAATTAATAAATAAATACACCCAACATTCACACATATAGTCCTGACCCCACATTAAAATGCGAGTCTAGTGTCGTGGGTATCAGAAACTACGAGAGACTTTTCGGTCTCACAAACCACCAGATCCGAAGCAAATACTTGTGGATCACACAAACATTTGTCTCAGTGCGGGGATCGAACCCGCGACCGCTCGTTTCGCAAGCTGGTATCTAGCCAACTGCGCCACGGGGCTGTCAAATAGATCTCGGACTATCCATCCATCATTATGTACGAAAATGTACTTCTACATGCGCATATGTTACGGGAAATTTGATAAGTCCGGGCACTAATAATAATGGCCGGTCTGTATTCATAATGCCCCACTCAATTTGACAATGTGATTAAAACATCATGATTATTCATTTTTCCCGGCCATTTTAAATAAGGCCCACCCTATCTTGGGCTAATAAAATAGGTATACTGTAGTGTATTTGTTTATTAAATGAAACTACACTTTTTTTTTTTTTTTTTTTGTTCTCGGGAGGAAAGCTGTTTATGGCTCTACTTCCCGCCAGCCCGGGGGAGGGGGGCGGGAAGCGTATGTCGGGGTCACCGGTCTTCCAGCCCGGCGCGCGGCGACGTCATATCCGCGCAGATGTTAGTGCCGGGCTGGGTCCCTAACAAAATCCCTAAACCGGCATACCGACCAAAACCCCCCGGTGGCCATCTTCGCGCCGAGTGGGACGACCACGGTACGCGGGCGAGAAGCGCCCACCGTCATCCGCAGCCGCCCGGTGCGCCTCCGAGACGTAAATGTCTCGGCCGTCTCGGAGTTTTAGGGGGCACAGATGCACCCCCACTATCTTGGTTCGGGCGCCCCGGTTGTGGATGGGCGCCCGCGACGTACACAGGCCACAGTGACGCCGCCCCTCTCGGGGTCACATTCAGTGAGGACGCGCTGCCCCCACAGCACGTCCAGCGACCCCAAGGGCCCCTTTAAGTCGCCTTTTACGACAGGCAGGGGATACCGTGGTGGGATTCTTACCCCCCTTACCACAGGGCAAAATGAAACTACACTACGAATTTTTCATGAAAGGTTAACAAAAAATAAGCTGTTGAACATTAGGTTGTTGAACATTAGTTAAAAATTAGGTAGTTTACAGTTAAAAAATAGTAAGATCATGACTTACCTACATTTGTTTCACAACAATATTACTTAAGAACAAAAGTTTAAAAATTAGTTAACTGAGAATAATCAAAAGAAATATCTAATAATTAAGGACTGTACAAGAAAGTTATTAAGTATACAATTATTTATTCTTGTAAGATGAGCTTTTTTGTCATTTGGGAATGCAAAAAATGTTTGATTTCTTGCATCTCGCCGCGATCGAATTTTTCACATTGCCCGGCTACAACAAGGGAATTCATACTGCCCGGCCCAAAAGGTAAATTCAAATTATCTCAAACACTGACTTATTACATGGACTACGGGCCGTCGGGCATTATTAATAATGGCCAGGTCATAGTGATAAATTAATCACTTTGCCCATCGCTCTTAGGCATTATTAATAATAGCCGGTCCTTATAAATAATGCCCGGTTAATCACGTCGCACGTAACATATACATTGTATTCTCTAACACATATGTAAATATACTGAACAATACCACTGTAAGTGGGTTAAATTCGTTGTACGCGAACTGACAAGCGACGGTCGGTACACAATGAGAATCGTGACAAAGCAAGCGAAACACATACACACAGTTTTATCGTGTTCCACGTTAGTTCCACTTTGACTTCGAGTGGTAGAAATGTTTTGCTAAACGTACACTCCAAATATTTTGAGTTACGCAATGAAAAATGATTAAAATAAAGGTCGGCTAGCGGTTCTTATAAGTCTGGCTAATGTAAGCATATCCTTGGAGAACGAAGTCGTTGAAGATAAAAACATAAAACAATACAGCAACGTGCATATACTTTTGTAATATTGTAGCAAAATGTCAGTCGTGATATTTGCTATGTTAAAAGTGGCAGGCGCTGAATGCTAAACAAGTTTATTTAAAATACTTATTACAAATTTTGCCTATTTTATTTCCATTTATATTATTTCCAAATAGGCACAAACAAAACTGTATATTTCAATTTTTCATCTATATTCTTACATCATCCACCTTATTATTTTCAAACATCGTGCAACGACCAAAAATTATTTAAAAGGAAGCAGTAATGGAACCCATAAAATAATGAAATCCGTATTTAAATGTCGCTATAGGTTCAATACTAGTTTAAGAGTCATAGACAGATTTTGTAATAGATGTTTACAACAAACACTCTATCTGTTCGTATTATTATTTGTTTTGTTTCTCCTTTTTTTCATTTATTTCCTTTTTTGTAAAGTTTTATACAGTATTTTTCTTAACAAAAAAATTAGGGTACATATTCTTTTACAATCTAAACCATTCAAAATAATACTGCACAAATTCTCATTGAAAGCTTAGCCTCAAGGCAATACCATTGGTCACTCGATAATACACACAATTATGTTTATCGTTAATGACCCACGGTATCTATTTCTTATCTACATTGGCGATCAACGCTCATGGGTGGATGCAGCCAGCTTGGACAACCAAACAATATATTATATTCTGTCAATGAGACAGTTATTGCTACCATACTTATCAATAAGATATCAGGTGCAATATATTATAGAATAATTACGAACAAGGATATAGAGCTTATACGGGGTGTATTTAGACCGTGATCGAAAACTGAGGCAGGTAATAGCGAGGGTGATCACAAACCCAGTGGCGATATTAAAAATCCCGACAAAGAATAAAAATTTTGACGTTTTCCATACAACCATCGTTGTTAAAACTATGTGATTTGTATGGAAACCCTCAAAAATTTTATTTTTTGTCGGGATTTTCTTTAATGCCAGGGGGTTTGTAATCACTATCGCTATTACCTGCCTCAGTTTTCGATCACGGTCTAAATACACCCTGTATATTTGCAATGCATTCCAAGATTGTCTACCACAGAACAGCTGAATGTTACAAGAGTTTTAAATTTGGTTATAACTATTTACCATGTCTCGGCGATCACGTTTCGAAGCCCAGGCACACACCTCTAACTTTTTGAAGTTATGTGTGTATTCACATGGAATTATCACTTGCTTTCACGGTGAAAGAAAACAAAGTGATAAAACCTGTACATCCAAAAGTTCTTAGGAATTTCTTAGGTGTGTAGTCCGCCAACCCGCTAGGCCAGCCTGGTGAACTAATGCCTAAGCCCTCTCAATGGTAGAGGAGCCCTTTGGCCAGCAGTGGGATGTATACGGACTGATGATATTTCCCAGTAATTAAAGCACTGAAACTGAATACCATAGTACCGGCAATTATTTGTTAACAGGAGAACAATCGTGATGATTTCGTGAGTTGAATTTCTGGACTGTTTTACATACCACCAATCTGCTACCATATTAAAAATAAACCAATGATAATCGTTTCAAAATACATTATTTCGTTCGTTCTCATTCGTCCCCACAGCACTCTTTGTGAACTAGTAACCTCCGTCTAATAACATAAACACTATTATCGTATAAATAATTACATTTCGAAAATAAATGCTATTCAATAGAAATTAAGCGAACTAAACATACATTCGAAAATGAAGTACATTCTGTGCATACTAGTTTTGTATTTAGTGAAAGTTGATTGTGGATTACTTGGAGATGCCCTCACTCCAGTTACTGAGGCTGCACAGAACAACGCTCTGCTTAACGAATATGAACACAAAGAGAAAGATCCAAAGAAGAAAGGGTTAGTGACAAATCTAGTAGAAGGATTAGATTCTGGAGTTGATTCGCTCACTAAACTATTAACTCCAGGAAAATCTAAAGACAAAGACGAAAAGAAGGTGATAGACAAGAAAGGAGATTCAGTAGATAAGGATATTCAGAAGCCTGATGTAGATGTGACAGGAAATAATACAACAGACGTAACTAACAACACTCTAGAACCAAATAAATTGAATGGAACTAAAGGAGATGAAGTGAAAAAAGATTTAGAAGATAAAAAAGAAGACCTGGAATCTTCAACTCCTACTGTTGATCTGTCAACTGTTAAAGAAGAATGTAAAGGTGAAGAATGTATAAAAAAGGTACAAAACGAAACAGAATCCACTACAGAAGTGGGTGTTGCTACACGTGCAAATTTTGACGGTAGCCAGTGCCCAACGGGGATGCAGAGAGCACACGACAACACTTGCAAAGAAGCAGTGTAATAAAAAAAATAAGACTCCCAACGTTACTACCTTTAAAAGTATCATAAGTGAATAACCTTTACCTTTTTACCAGATTTTAAAATACCAAATAAAGGTCTTTAATTAAAATTGAGTAAATTTGCATCAAAATAAACGTATTGCAATTTTAAGTGAAATTATTTAAACGTTAATTGTTTAAAAAAACCTATTCCAAAACAAAGTAATATGACCTAAAAAGAAAAAAAATAATTGCGTATTCTTCTACGACTTTATGATTAACTTACTTTTTCTCTTCACCAATATGTATCTTTTTACCACGCACTGATTATAATACAATTAGTGAAAATTATTGATCTTTCTGCTGTCGGTGTCAGCCAAGGCAGGTTTGTATGTTTATTTCAAGACGTTTTATGCGAGATATGCTTGCTTTAATTTATTGAAATAAATGATTACAGATTTTCATTTCATTTTTATTACTTTTGCTATAATTCTGTTGTTTTACATTTAAACATATTACGAAAGTGTACCAAAATATATTTCCGTCTATAACTTTAAAGTACGACACGAATACTTAGCCTATCTGCTTAAAAGGACACCTAAACTCTAAGAAAGAAATAAGGATGTAATAAAGTATACAAATAGTAAAACTCTATATAATTTACGTCGTGGAACCTATAATCAGCTTATTACATAACACCTTTTCAACATGCAACCTGTAAATCACATTTAAAATTCAACACTGAACCTATATTTTAAAGTCGATTTTCAAATGACCCCGCGAGGAATGCAGTATTTTAATGTCAAAAGCCACGAGACCCTGAACTTGTAACCTATTGAAAAGATTGCAAATGAATAAATTAGTTTTTTATAACCCAGTTTGTAGATGCAAGGACATATTTTATTGTTATTGTGTCAAACACGGTCACCTTCCATCTGTTGCGAAAGTTCAGCATAACTGATGAATCTTGAGACTTTTCAACTTTTTTTTCGGTGTAAAACGTCAAAGATTCACTTTAAGATATTTAATTAAATTAATGGTAGAATTAAGTGGTAATATTTTAGACGCTTTTCGAAAAGTTTAATAGAAATTACGATGTTAATATACAATATACTACTATAACTAGCAATATACTAATATAATCTATCCTCACATCCTTAGGTGGTGGTAGGTAGAGGTGCATTTCGTCTGATATTTCCACGTAATAGGCGATTAGCCTGTGCCACTATTCGGGCACATTTGCAGCCTCCGTACCACTACTGAGAATCTGCCAATACAAAAACCTAATAAAACCTTTCTCGACCTGGGAATCAAACCCGGGCCCTCTGGTTCGGATGGCATATACTTGTGCCAAGAAACCACGAGACAGTCAAGTTTTTATATCTGATTTCGATATATTAACATTCAAATAGGTGAGTAAAGTCATCCAGATCAGAAATAAATTGTGTGTTTCTGTATCCACGTTTAGTCGATTATATTTTGAAGTCGCATGTTATTCATCATCGATCCATACACGTCCCACTTCTGGACACGGGCCTCCTCTACCATTGAGAGGGTTTAGGCCATAGTCCGCCACGCTGGCCTAGTGCGGGTTGGCGGACCGCACACCTAAGAAATTCCTAAGAACTTTTGGGTGTGTAGATCACGATGTTTTCTTCCACCGTTAATGCTACTTGCATTAATTAAAAAAAATCTCTTATTTTTTGATACGACACAAGACTTGAATCGTAACAGACGAGCTATGAATCTTTTACCTACCTTTTCCATCAATCAATCAATCAGCCTATCGCCGTCCACTGCTGAACGTAGGCCTCCCCAAGAAAGCGCCAACCATCCCGGTCATCATCATCAACCTTTTCCATAAGCTATCATAATCGATGATGTGAGAAATGATCCTAGACTGGTTAATTATGCAATCTTTACAATGAGCTTTGTCCGTTCTCTCAACAGTATTGTGTCATTCTAGCGACTGGTACCATGTAACAACAGGTTTTCATGTTACGTATTAATCAATCCGGTAGTTGATATATTTTTTTTGAGCGGTTTCAAGCGCGTGGTAGGGCTACCAAGGCTATGTATATAGAGAAAAATCCATTGGTAATTTCAAAAAAAAGCAAGCTTTTAATTCTTCATCGTTTCTGGTCTATGAACTCTTAGAACCAAGGTAAATAGAACTTGCATTATCGTCATCATTAAAGCAGTGATGGCCTCGAGGTTTGGGCGCGCGGTCGAGAATCTCGACGGTCGCGGGTTCGAACCCCAGGTACACACCTCTGACTTTTCGAAGCTATGTGTGTATTCACATTGAATCATCACTTGCTTTAACGGTGAAGGAAAACATCGTGATGAAACATGCACACCTAAGAGTTCTTAGTAATTTCTTAGGTGTGTAGTCCGCCAACCCGCACCAGGCCAGCGTGGTGGACTATGGCCTAAACCCTCTCCAGAGCCAGACCCGTGCTCAGCAGTGGGCGAAAATGGGTTGATGAAGAAGAAGAAGAAGATTATCGTCATCATCAGCCCACTCCTAGTCACAGACCAGCTCTACAACTGAGAGTGTTTAGGCCTTAGTCCACCACGCTGGTCTAGTACGATAGAACGTTAAAACCTAAATATTACTCAGTTGTTGGTAACCGACTTAGCCTCACGTTTTTACCTCTAAAGGTGTAGACAGAGTTAATCCTCCAAAAATATATTCCACAAAACCTTAACAGGTTAAAAGACAATTTAAGGGCAATTTTTCACACACTTCCCTACCCGGGAATCTAAGCTTGGACCTCTTGATAGACCAAAGATGGTTATAACACCGTCGCAATAATATATTCAGTAACATGAATTGGAATAATAATACATGTTTATTTATTGAATAAAATGTCAAGCACGCGTTATTGATGCAAAATAACCATTTAGTTTAAATAATTGCCCGAAAATTAGAATTCATAACATTTGATGACAAAGCAATATTATTTCCCCTTTTTTGTCACATTTTGCATTTTTTTTCGCTCGTATATTATAGTGGCGTAATGATTTATAGTCTAAAGCAGTGGTACCCAAACTTATTTTGTCTACTGCCCACTTTGAGAATAAAACATTTTTAGCGCCCCCATTAAAACGCGCGAAACCACAAATGAAAATAAAATAAATTATTTATTTAACCGTCATCCTAAAAAAAAAACATCATGTGGACAGTAGTGGCCACTTTTCACCACTATTACCCAAGATTCTTCTAAAAAAAAAAAATCTATTGCGATCTAATACCGATTTTGGGCGCGTATCTACCGATTTTTGTCGCTCCTAGCTAAATAAAATTACAAATCACCCCCCAGGCCTCTAGGCTCTACACAAGGCCCCCATTTTCTTTCTGGGTCTCTTACCGCCCCCCTTGAGACCTCCAGCGCCCACAAGGGGGCGTTATCGCCCACTTTGGGAAAGACTGGTCTAAAGCTTTCCTCGCAGCAAACAAACAAACTCTTAAGCTTTATATTTGTTTACGTTTTTATATGTCTCTGTCTACCCTTTCGAGGATATTTAAATGTAAAAGTACCATAAAGTCGAGGGTTTTAAACTTCTAGAACCTAAATGTTATTTAATTAAACGTCTATAATTTTCATAGTAATAATTTTAAAGAGTATTTGGATATTGTATGGGTTTGATGTATTTATGTGCGACCTTCAACAAAATTTTCGGGTTTCGGGTTTGTGTATCTTCATTATCATCATCATCGTCATGTAAGAAAGAGTTAGTGATTGTGTGTTTGAAACTTTTGTTATTGTCGAATAAAATAAATTCGATCATTATTAGAAAAAACTTTAACCCCCAGCATCTTATTGTCACAAAACGAATCTTCTATCTCTGTTTAAGGTCATATTTATTCATTACATTGAAATCCATGAAGTTCTTTAGCTTGTAGTGAAAAATACATGATTGACAGAATTAATTTATCATAATTTATACCATTCGTTTTAATATCATTACGTCAAGATGAACATCCTTCTCGACTATCCAATATGTAGGTCAAGATTCAAATTCGTAAAGTAATATTACAAATTTAAGCTATAACATCTAGGCATTACCATCTCTTCCTCATTATACTTCTTAGTGTGAGACAGGATTCTTTTCCCAAATGCAAAATTATTATTTTATTAAAAAATATTATCAAGTTAAAGACCTCTAGGGTACTAGCGACCCGCCCCGGTTTCGCACGGGTGCAATGCTGATATTAAATGGATGTTATCATACATATAAACCTTCCCCTTCAATCACTCTATCTATTTAAAAAACCGCATCAAAATCCGTTGCGTAGTTTCAAAGATTTAAGCATACAAAGAGACATAGGGGCAGAGAAAGCAACTTAGTTTTATACTATGTAGTGATGATTCTAATTTGTATTACAATTTTTTTTTTTAATTTCCCATTTCTTTAGAATACTGGTTTATGAAAGTGATTATAAAAATAAATATTTTTTAATGAACAAAAAGTAAAAGGTACGATAGCCTTATTATATACTTTTAAATTCCCACACATTCGTATCCATGTAAACACATCTTCAAATCAAACCAGGATCCAACCACACCATAAAGTGTATAAAAGACAGTTTTGTATAGAAATAAGTAAATTCAAACAAACACCAACATTATTATCTTTTATTATTATTGTACATGTTGTATCACTACTGACTACTTTACAATTACTTCCTTCAGCAGATGGAATTCTTTATTCTTGACTTAGATCCAGCTCGGTTCCCGACTGCTCCGAAGACATATGGCACTTTAGAATCGTATCCAAAAATTTGCAACGAACACCAATCTTCACAACTTCTTAACTTATGCCTTAATACTACTTATTCTATTCTTTGCGACAGAAATTGTCTTTCGCTTTAACAAATCCTGGTGGACATAAGTCAGCCGCTGCGCTATCTCCTTCCGAATCTGGTTTGTAAGTACCAGGAACGCATATTCCAAAGGGACCTTCTTTGTATCCTGCAGGACAATCTTTGCTATCTCCTGGGGCTTTTGCTGCAGGTGCTTCAGTAACAGCCTTCCTGTCTTTCGCTCCAGGCTTCAATTTACTCACTTTCGGCAATGAATGACAATGCACACTTACAATTAGGAATAAAATAAACGCGTAACGCAGCATTGCGCCTTTCCCGTGTGTGCAGAAAGCGAGATTACAACAAACTAAATGTTAGTGCTCCGATTGTCGCTTTTATAGGTTATAAGATCAAGGACTTCCAACTCATGTTTTACATTAACTTTTCTTATGAGATTTATCTCATTTTCGGTGTTATAACAAAGCATTCTCCGGCCGGTGGTGTGTGAAAAGGTACTCTAATTGAATGTGATAAAGTCCAAAACGATTTCCTGGTTAAAAATGCCGAATGCAACCGATTTAGAGGAGGTGTCGGCATAAAATGTCAATGTATGATAATAAGTTTCATGTTTTATATAGGTTTTATATTTTTGTGCATGGTAACTGGAATATAACATGTGTATGAGCTAAATATTCGGATTGCATTACGGCGTGTAGGCTTCCGGCCAGCAAAGTGACTGGGCCCATACTGGCTGACCCCGAACGACGCAACTTACCGGTTTTTTATATATGGTATATACACAAGTACAGGAGAGGTGGCCGCTTGAAATTCCGCAATATTAGCAAACCTACACACCCATTTCAACCGCACAAACTAAAAGCCAACGATGGTGACTTCAAACATTGAGAGGTTTTATCTTCCATCCCGTACAACTCACCAGAAATAAGTTTATTTCGACTAGATAGCAATCCTGGTGCTAATTGATCTAAAAATTAACCAATGAAACTAATTTATTGGACAGCGTCACTCACAAACTTGAATTCGTTCATCCATTATCTGGGTCGATGTGACGATTTAAGAAATTACTTATTCATAATAGTTAATAGGACTAGCTATAATAAATTATTAGTAAATGAATTAAGACCGAAGCCTTTCTACATAATTATCATCATCATCAGTCATTATACGTCCCACGGCTGAGCAAAAGCCTTCTGTACACCTGAGGGGGTTTAGGTCAAAGTACACCAAACTGTTCAACTGCGGTTTAACAGACTAAGCAGCTGAGAATTACAAAAGTATTTTATTCGGGCAGGTTTTCTCACGATGTATTGTTCTACAGTTAAAATACGTGACAATTCTTTATAAATACACACATAACTCCGAAAAGTCAGAGATGTGTTCCTTGGGTTTTAACCCGTGACCGTCGAGATTTTTGACTCCACCGCGCCTAAGCACAAATTTATAGTTCTTTTGAAGGTTACGAAATGATTATAAATTTCTCCCAAGCATTATATAACTTCAGACAAGTTTAGTTGCAAGCGAACCGGATTGTCGAGACAGAAATTGGGTTCAATAACTGTTCACTATATTTTAGTTACTTGTTAACGCATACATACATAACCCCACGTCTGTATTCCCTGAAGGTATGGGCAGAGATGTATTACTGCACCCACATTTCGCCATTAGTATCAGTCCCACGTAATAGGGGGCGAGCCAATTGCCGTTTTTCGGGCAATAGTGGCTTTTTATACCTATAGGTAAAACCATAAAATATCTATGAATGTCTGTGCATATATTTGTTCTACAGATATTTTGTCTAAGAACTACGTCGAATAGATCCATGTGCCATCGTTAAGTAATGCCATGTAATTTAACCTGACGATGGCACATCTGTTCCGGATAATTGCCGACACGCAGTAATTAAGCAACCGTCATTATAGGCCGCCATAATATTCGCGATTAATGATTTTGTCAATGTTGTTGGCTTGTATGTGGCAGCTTCCGACCGAACCCGATGGAAGTCATTGAGGGAGGCATATTTCCAGCATTGGACCACTATTGGCTGACAATGATGATGATGATCATGATGTATACATACACGCATTACTGCCATTACCCGACCGGGGGTCAAACCCGAGAAGTCTAGAGACATAGCATATTTTTTAGTGAGACTACAAGTTAGTCGACTTAAAAAGATATACGACAGATTTGTTTTTAGTATTGAAGCCTTCTAGTTCGCGTAAAGAGATAAATAGATAATCCTTTTTGACTAACCACGGAGAAGCATTAACATAAATTGAATTATATAAAAGAAAAAGTGATCTCTTCCAGACAACCTTTGGATTGAATGTATAAAAGAAGACTGCCTCGTGGTCTCATAGCACGAGCGTGTGCCGTACGATCTAGAGGTCCTGGTTTCGATTCCCGGGTCGGGCAAAGCTTTTCTGAGTTTTTCATTAAGAAATACTCAGTAGTACCAGTAGCGCGGAGTCTGGAATAGTGCCTGAAAAACGGTAATAGACTCGCCCCCTATTACGTGGGACTGATAGTTGATACATACCTGGTGAAATGTGGGTGCAGAAATGCACTTTGTCTACCCCTTCGGGGAAATCAGGCGTGAGGTTATGTATGTATGTATGAAGACTAAGTAAATATTTATAAGTTTATCATTTCTTATCAGAAAATTCTTAGGGACGTCAAGTTGTGAATGCAAAATAGCATCTCTTCCTACTTAGTAATGTCGTACTTAGCACTGGCGTCAATGTATACAAATATATAAAAAAAAGCAACCAATTTTGTTTATAAAAATATGCTGTATATTTATACCACAGTCACAAACTGTCAGTTCAAAGCACCCACGGTTTTTATACACAACATAAGGACAAGGTTACTTTATATTCATTACTATTCGACGCGTTGTAAAAATAATGACTTGTCAATCACATTTTTTGTAGAATATTTGGGCTATTTTTATATACTGATCGACAGCTATTGAAGGATTGAATAATTTAATTGCTATGTCCACTGTTCAGTAATACAATTTTTTAACGGTTGTCTTTCAAAAGGGGTAAAAGGATGTATTTTTACAAAGTAGTTTTAAATTATCACGTGTTTTAACGGTTAAGGAAAACATCGTAATGAGAGCTACACAACTAAAAGTTGTTAGTATTTTTTAGGTACATATGTAGTCTACCAACCCGCACTAGGCCAGCGTGGTGGACTTAGGCCTAAACCCTCTCAGTTGTAGAGGAAGCCCGTGTCCTGTAATGGGACGTATGTATATGTGCAGACGATATACAGGGTGTATTTAGACCGTGATCGAAAACTGAGGCAGGTAATAGCGAGGGTGATCACAAACCCAGTGGCGACATTAAAAATCCCGACAAAAAATAAAAAATTTGACGTTTGCCATACAACCATCGGTGTTAAAAGTATGTGGTTGGTATGGAAACCCTCAAAAATTTTTTTGTTTGTCGGGATTTTCTTTAATGCCAGGGGGTTTGTAATCACTATCGCTATTACCTGCCTCAGTTTTCGATCACGGTCTAAATACACGCTGTATATACCCATGTCCGTTTGACACCTGTATATTTTTTTCATAAATGTTCAAAATAAAATTCAATATATTAATCATACATTCAGGTAAAACATTGACCTAGAACTGAAAACAAATCTTGATATATCCATTTTCTACGCTCTCCCGGAAAACAAAGAAAATGTAATTTACAAAGCGGAAATGATATTTCCCAATTTTCTCTAAATTCTAAAATGTTTGCCAATATTTTCGGAACGGAAAAATGTTACTATCCAATCAGGTTTGTGATATTCTTCGTTGCACCAAATTCTTCGATAAATATTGCTCGGGATGCTGTATTATGCTACCGACACATCTTACAAACGATTGGGTCTTAAACTTTTCACATTTACATAATTCATTTTTATGTTATTTGTTTATTCTAGAAGATATTTTAGTATCTTTATATAGTAACTGTACCGTCTCGTGGTTTTGCAGCTAAAGTATGTGTCGTGTAATAGCCCCAGTTGGGCAAAAGAATATTGGATTTTTGGTTTATCGTTAGTATTGCTCCTACGGTTAGAGCTGTTCATTTGCTGAATCGTTTTATCGGTAGGTCCCTTGACTGTGTGACTGATACATAGCTGGTAGGACTGATACTTCATCAACCCATATACGCCCACTGCTGAGCACGGGTCTCCTCTACCATTGAGAGGGTTTAGGCCATAGTCAACCACGCTGGCCTAGCGCGGGTTGGCGGACTACACACCTAAGAAATTCCCAAGAACTTTTAGGTGTGCAGGTTTCATCACGATGTTTTCCTTCACCGTTAAAGCAAGTGATAATTCAATTTGAATACACACATAACTTCGAAAACTCAGAGGTGTGTGCCTGGGGTTCGAACCTGCGACCGCCGAGATTCTCGACCGCGCGCCCAAACCTCGAGGCCATCACTGCTCACTGGGGGGGGACTGATACATAGCTGGCAAACTTAAACCCATGAAAATATTAACATTTGAGTCATGTCTCGGAGTCGAGGAGACCGCAGTTCATTTCCGCGAGTGTTACTTGAAGACTTAATATGAACCGGCAGGGTGGCTTTATGCTCCGTTTTACGACGCAGAGCCACAGAATGAAACATTTCATAAGGATATATTTACCGAGTTCTATTCAGACCGGGGGAGTGGGCAGGCAAGTCATTCCACTTAGTAACATATTAGGTTACAACTTTGATTTTTCAAAGTTGTGTATTCGTAATTATCATGAAATTTAACGGCGAAAGAAAACATCGAGAAGAAAGCTGTTAAATTTTTTAGTAATTTCTTATCTTTGTATTTAAGTAACCCGCACAAAGCCAGTTTGATTAAAAGCCTAAGCTCTTACAGTTCAAGAGGAGGCCTATACTCGGCAGTGGAACAATATTTTGAAGAGTATAGGCCTTAGTCCATGCGGGTTAGCAAAGTACATACTTTAAAAATCGTAAGAATTTTTAGGTGTACACGTTTCCTCACGATGTTCCTGATAATTCGATGTGATCACACTGAGTTGAAAAAGGGAGAGGATATTAAATGAATGAGGGCTGCTCAAGACTAGAATGGTTGGCGCTTATTTCGAGACACCTATGTTCAGAAGTGGACGGTGATAAGGTGAATAACACACGAATACATATTTTTTTATATAAATACACCCAACAGTCACATACATAGTTCTGACCCCACACTAACATACAACTCCTATGTCGTGGGTATCAGAAACTACGAGAGACTTTTCGGTCTCATAAATACCTAGACCGAAACAAATATTTGTGGATCACACAAACATTTATCTCGGTGCGAGGATCGAACCCGCGGCCTCTCGTTTTGCTAGTTGGTGTCTAGCAATCTGCGCCACGGGGGTGTCAAATAATACATGTTAATCTAACATTTAGATTTTTAGATTTAAAGTCGGCTAGCGCAAGTGACTGTCGTAATATAAACGCAGGAACAGCACTCGATCATTGTCGGAACAATCCTTCCTCGGGCGGCTATTTCCTCAGGACGCGTTTTATCAACCGCAATTTTTACTATCTCGTATTGAACTTTTATGTAGCCGATACCCGTGGCTTCCATATTATTTTGGATTAATATCTCAGTTTACTGCATTTAGATCAATATTTTTGTATAGTAACAAACCGTTCGAAAACTAATTCGGACAGTAAAGGCTACAAACATTTTGACTAAAAATAAAAATTAAGTTTTCCTAACAAACATACGTATTAAATGTATGAGGATACTAAGAAAACGTAACATTTCTTTTTAAGACATGTCATATTTTTAACCGAGAGCCCGCGGTTTCTTGTCTGAACCAAGAGAAATGTTTGTATGATCCACAAATATTTATTTCATGTACATATATGTTTATGAGACTAAAAAAAACATATGGTTTCTGATAATCACAACACAAGACTAGTATCTTAGTGTGGGGTCATTATTTACAACTAACAACACACTACTAACCTAGCGCCTTTGGAAGATTGAAAAAGCAAATAAAATCTCACGGATACGATACCAGTGTTTCATTAAATTTAATTGTGCCCTCCTAAAACTCGGGAACGGTAGCGGCACACTAATTGGGGAGGATGCGGGAGTCGCGAGCCTTGAGTAAAAACTTCACTCCTTATTATTGCTTTTTATATGAAGTTACTACGTAATGTAAGTACTATCGAACGGCGAGAAAATATTACGAGATCATCATGGCGGTACTTCCATAGAAGCCCTGATTACCTTACAAAATACTGTATGCTCAGCCTATCGCCGTCCACTGCTGAACGTAGGCCTTCCCAAGATAGCGCCAACCAAATACTGAATAATCTTTAAATGAAACGTGTCGTATAAATAATAGACATTGATGTGTAACGCTATTTGGTACTCTATGGAATTTTAATACTACACATTTTATTTTATTTATTTATTTATTTATTATGCTTTATTGTACACCATACAGATACAAACAACATTTTATAGGTCAAAACTTAATAATGTAGTGCCACAAATGGCGGCCTTATCGCTATCGGCGATTTCTTCCAGGCAACCGTTGGATGGACTGGAGAGATCAGAGACAGAATGGGTGGTCATATCTATAGTGAATTTAAAAATGTGAAATATTGATGTACGCAACAATTTCCAAAAATAATACCAATAAATAATCTAATAAAAACTAATACAAATTCAATAAATATATACCTATATTAAAAAATAATAATAAAAATAGAATGTATATATATAAATACACACATACAATATATACACAAACATATATATACATAATTACACAATATAATAATCAGTGAGTAGGAAAAAAATAAAAAAAAGTAAACTACTATAACTAATACTACGCGTGTGACAAAAAATGTTCCTTGACAAGTTTTTTGAAGATAAAAAGTGATTTGGCTTCTCTTACCGTCAGTGGCAGTTCGTTCCATAGGCGAGCAGCGTGAATGGTAAAAGACCTGCTAAGGAACGAAGTGCCGTGCTTGGGGATTTCTAGTACCAAGTTTTCTGATGACCTAAGGGATCGTTCATGTGTGCTACATAAAAAATTAAATCGTTCTTTAAGGTAATGGGGAGCAGAGGGATGGAACAAGATACAATAAAGGAGAGATAGTATGCGAGTATCACGGCGAGAACGCATAGATAGCCACTTGAGTTTAGCACGAAATTCGGAAATGTGGTCATATTTACGAAGTCCAAATATGAACCGTATACAAAGATTCTGAAGTCGCTCAAGCTTATCAAATTGGGCTTCGGTGAGATGAAGGTAGCTAGCATCGGCATAATCAAGGAGAGGAAACAAGAGAGATTGAACCAGCGCTATCTTCGTTGGAATGGGTAAAAAATTCCGTAATCTTCTTAAGGACCCCATTGCAGCAAACAACTTTCTACTAGTTTCTTGCAATTGGGAACCCCAGGATAGGTTTCGATCCAAGATGACACCCAAGTTTTTAACTTTCTCACTGTATGGAATCACACATCCATTGAATGAGATGTGAGGAAGGGTAGCATCAATTTTCGAAACCATCCTAGGGCTGCCAACAACAATAACCTGGGTTTTTGTAGGATTGACAATTAGGCCGTGATTCCTACTCCAATCGCTAATACAAGCAAGATCTTTGTTGACCGCAGCTACAGCCTCTGCCAATTTGTCTATCGGCGCATGGTAATAAATTTGCAGATCATCTGCATATAAGTGGTAGGAAGAAATGAGTTGTTTAGATATCTTGTTAATAAACAACGCAAAAAGTAAAGGAGATAAAACGCCGCCTTGAGGGACGCCAGCAGATGAGCTACGCCAAGAGGAGAGAACATCATCTATACGTATTCGCTGTCGACGTCCCGTCAAGTAACTACGAAACCAGTCAATTGCCTTTGGAGATATGTTATTAGAGCATAGAGTTTGCAGTAAGATATCATAGTCAACTGTATTGAACGCGTTACTAAAATCTAATAACGTTAATATAGTTAGTTTTCCGTTCTCCATAGCAGCTCTGATATCATCCGTTATATGCACCAGCGCAGTAGTGGTACTGTGCCCGGGACGAAAACCAGATTGGAAAGGATTTAGAAGTTTATTACTAGCAAGATAGGAACTAAGTTGTGAATGGATAAGATTTTCGAGAACTTTTGAAAGAAAAGGAAGGATCGATATGGGACGGTAATCGGAAAAGGATGCAGGGTTCGCTTTTTTTGGAAGAGGGATAACTTCCGCCTCCTTCCAAGAAGACGGAAAAATAGAATAGGAGACAGAAAAATTGAGGATATGACAGAGGACTAAGATGATTTCATCAAGAATAGGAAGTACCATACTGCGACTGATGCCATCGGTCCCGACTGCATTGGATGAAATAGACAATATGCTCTTTTTAACATCACAAACAGATAATTGACTAAAGACGAATTTAGGAAAAGTAGGGCTTGGAACAGAAGAAAGATCTTTAATAGTTTTATTTTTAATATCCCTATCAAAATTGGGCAATGTGGTAAAGTGAGAATTTAACGAGTCAATGTTTAAATCACTGGGAATGGCATTTGTACGAGATTTTCCAATACCCATAGAACGAAGAAACTTCCAGACCTTGGCTGGGTCATTATTTTCTACAGAATTATAGAAATGTCGGCGTTGTGCATTCCTACACATCTTATTGCAGAGATTTC
Organism: Cephonodes hylas; assembly: GCA_030295005.1. Lineage (NCBI taxonomy): Eukaryota > Metazoa > Arthropoda > Insecta > Lepidoptera > Sphingidae > Cephonodes > Cephonodes hylas. The sequence continues at coordinate 1,141,125 of AP025383.1, forward strand.
TGACAGCCACGTAACTTTCCCAGTTGCCAGTAGTTTCACATGTATGTACTTATATCTTCCAATTTTATCACCCGAATTAGAGGCTTCGGTACTTTTCTGCATTTCTCACCAGATATGTTTAAAATCCCACCTTCAGGGGGGCTAGCCTATTGCCGTTTCACATAACGTTTCCAGACTCCGAGTTCTTGAAGACTTTCTAATGGAAAAAAAGGAAAAATTCTTTGCCTCCATATCTCACGGCATACCATGGGACCAAGAATATAGTACAAAAGGGATAAAACTCTGCTAAAATCATAGGAAGTACTGTACTGTGCGCAGTAATGTCCCCAAAGTGTGGCTTAAGTCGTGTTTCGAACAAAAGTACTTAACAAGTAAGGCGGGGTGGCTTGCATCGCTTTATGGCTGTATTTAGGGTTCTGTAGATAACATTTTGGACCCTTCACATGGTATGATAGCAAGAATTTTGGAGAGAAATTATGACGTAAAAGATAAAGGCTTTGTCACAAAAGGGTTGTTTATGTGAATTCTGGTGTGTGTACTGAAAATGAACAAAGTAAGATAAATATATATAATACAAAGGAAATATTTATGTATGATTGACAAAACGGAAAGATGTAATATTTATGCAACCGCGTACTCGGTACTTTAGCCTTCACAATTCATATTTTTTCCCCGTTTACAGTATATTTTTATCCGTTATGTTATGTTATGGCCAATAGCCTAGGAATAGATAGGCCTCTGACTGATACTGATTGACAAAATATAAATTACTGTGACCGAATCGACGACAAAGATTGTAAATACATTTTTCTGTTTATAAGTCGACCATCGAACTGAATGTCTTTTAAATAAAATGTTAAATAAAATACCATTGGAAACCTTATATAGAATCCAAGGTATTCAGTACATTAAATTATTTGAGGTAAAATGTATAAAAAACTGCTTATAAAAATATCTGAATACATTTTTCTTAACTTTGTTTTTTTGTTAAATATTGCCTCATAAATACTCGTATATTTTAGTAAAAAGAAAATAAATAAATCAAAATCACTACTGTAGAAAATGCTCGGCTGTTTTTTAAAAAAATCCGAAGATCGAGTCCAGTAGTTTGTTATAGGAGAGACCTATGTCTATATGCAGACGTAACGAAAGCTTTTTTTGTGACAAAATATTTGGATCTTGTGAGTTATAGCTTGTGGGACATACGGAGTGTATTCAAACCGTGATCGGAAACTTAGGCAGGTAATAATAAACCACCTGGCATTAAAGAAAATCCCGACAAAAAATATATATTTTTTTACCCCAATGGGTTTGTGGTCACCTCAATTATTACCTGATTCAGTTTCCGATCACGGTCTGAACACACACTGTATATATGTTGATTCTCTACGGAATCCAATTAATAATAGTCATGTCTTGGCAAACCTTTTTTCGTTAACTAGGCTATTGGCACGTAACTCAACGACTTTTGGCAACTCCTCCCGATTTTTATGGCGTGCCAATGGGACATTATAATTGTTATTAAGTTATCCGCCGTTCATTCGTTTGTTTTGTTTCTGAACGTTGAAACTGTTGAACGTATCTTTCGTTTTTGATGACACGTTGGCAAAGATTAAATATTTTTGAAACAAATTATGAAAAGAATTAAAAATTATTGGTTACTTTTGATTGGTTTAATAAGAGACCTTTGGTTGGTTTATATACGATAGAAAACTTTGGAAGTTTCTGTAGAAAGCATATTGTCCAGCAGTGGACGTCTTTTGGTTGATGATGATGAATTAAAGACAGCTTTTCTATCTGTAAGTCACCATTATCTGTCCATATACATTTCACTGTTATTTACGGGAACCGTTTCAAATACAACTAGTAGCCTAGTACGGGGTAGTAATCTTGACAAAGGTTAGATATCTAAAATCTTATGTAAACTAATCAATTATAAAAAAAATACTTACGAGAAATTTAAGCACAAACACATTATTAGAATAAATTTCATTAGAATAAGTATTATCATAATTTTAAATTTAAAAAAAATATATCATATAATGCTGTGGAAAAGTAAGTAACATTGCCCTAATTTTATTCACGTAATCTTCACTAAAATCTTCTTCTTCTTCTTCATCAACCCATATACGCCCAATGCTGAGCACGGGTCTCCTCTACCATTGAGAGGGTTTAGACCATAGTCCACCACGCTGGCCTAGTGCGGGTTGGCGGACTACACACCTAAGAAATTCCTAAAATCTTTTAGGTGTGCAGGTTTTATCATGATGTTTTCCTTCACCGTTAAAGCAAGTGATAATTCAATGTGAATACACACATAACTCCGAAAAGTCAGAGGTGTGTGCCTGGGGTTCGAACCCGCGACCGTCGAGATTCTCGACCGCTTGCCCAAACCTCGAGGCCATCACTGCTTACATCACTACTTACTACTTACTTACATCATTACCTGCATCACTAAAATACTAATAAAAAAATCATACTCAAATTAAATATCTAGAAAAAACTAGCGAAATATACAAAAAAAGCCTCATTTAATTGGCTTAACACATTACGTTCCCAAAATCTAGGGTCTATGTAACCCTATTTAGTTTAGGAGACCTAAATAGTCTAGTGTTTGAGGTCTCAAAATGACGGCAGACGTAATTTCATTGCGTGAAATCTCGTGCCCAGATTCAAAAGGGTTCGGATTTAGGATGATAACTCCTTTTCGTCTACAATTATTAGATATACATACTAAGGCTTTGTGTTTTATAGCTATATATTTAGAAAACGATCTAAGTTTATTCCTTTAGACATAATTTTATATAGTTTTTAACTCCGACGGTCTTGCTACGAGCGAGCCTTGGATATGATTCCAGGGTCGAAAAAACAGTTAAATGATGTTTCAATTTTATACTCAGCAGCCGCATGTAATCTTAAAATATGAGTGAAAATCAAACATAAACTTAAAACATACTTGGTGAAACGCGGGTGATAAAATGCCTTTTATCTTAGTAAAGGAAAATATCTTTAGAAATATAATCTGTATGTCTTTAGTAACACAAATATGTAAGTCTGTATGTACCTATGTATTTTTAAAACGAAAATCACCCACTAATCAAAATAACAGTATTGAAATTGACGTCAAATTCCACAAGGATTTATCGCGAAATCGAATGGATGGAACTCGTTAAAAAGTTATTAAGTGTCGGCTTAACTGTGCGGTGTTAATTAATTTATTCGTTCTTTACTTGAAACGTCCAGCCCACTGCCGTAAATTCAGTATTAAGTTTTAATTATTCCGATTGAGGCTTCGTTGTTTCTGTTTATTTTATGTGTTTTTGAAAGCTGATGTTAGTGTAATGCATTTTAAGTCTATGTATATTATTGTGTATACAAGAAATAGATTCTTAAACCCGAACAGTTTACAAAGTAGACAAAGGGCGTATAAGGATTCAAGTAATCCAGGAACAACGAAAATGTGTTTCATACCTTTTCTGAGAAAAGAAACCATTAAAATCCATATTTTTTCGCCTTTACGATAAATAAGTACGCGATCGCAACGATTTTAAAAAGATAATGTGAAATAGCAGCCGCCATTTTGAATTACGCCTGATGTCACCACACGCAACAGACACTTTAAAATTTGCATAAAATTATGGCGTGTATGTAATAGCTTGTCTGCGCTGTTTATAGTGTATTTTCGCTCATAAAAAGCTCAACTTTCATATGAACGAAAATAAATGAAATATTTTTATTTCCCCATTGGAATATCTCGTGTTTATACCGCGATGAATTCACGAGATGCCACCATGATGCATGCTGTTATGGACGCAAATTAAAAAATTGCGAAAATTGTTATCAAAAGTTTGAAATATACGGTTGTTTTTTCAGTTAAAGTTGAGTTGTGTATTTTTTAATGATCGTCATGTTTATTATCTTTTGTCTAGGTATATTTTGCTAAGAATAATTAATGGCATACCTACGCTAGAATTTCTTGAGATCATTCAGCCAAGAAGGTTTCTTTCTCAATAATTTTCCTTTGTATTTTAATTATCGATAATCAAGTTATTATTAAAAAATGTGTTCGAACACAAATATTTTCTTTTACAAGAATCTATTTTTGCCCATGCAAATTGTTACGGTATTTTAACAATATACCCAGAATTCCTTTCGGTTTATAGAAAATCGCTAACAACAACCTTAGGCAAACATGCGATAATGAAAGATAAACATAAGAATTGAGAAATTACTCTACAATATTAGCATAACCCATAATTACAGGAAGAATATGGTGAGAATGTTTGGATAATTTCTAATTAATTACAATACAGTAAACTAAAGGTTTAGGTGTGCGATCTGATGAGACATCAACTCAATAGTCGCGGGTTCCAATCGAATTTACCAACCTCCTTCCCGAATTTTTAGTATTCCAAAAATATTAGTGCTTAACTAAATCATCTTCATTATAAGGGAATTTTGGTCTGATTCAATATGGAGCTTCTCTAATAAAGAAAGTCTTCGTCCATCATTCTACTTTAAAAGGTTGGTAGATTTCACTGAAAAAAAAATCCTTACTAAACATTTTTGTAGCATCTGTATTAAGTCACGAACATTTTCTTTTAAGATTTAAGAGCACAATAATTCATAGAGAGCATTCATCATCAGCCCATATACTTCCTCCTCTACAACTGAGACGGTTATGGCCTAAGTACACCACGCTAGCCTAGTGCAGTGAGAGGGTTTTAGCCTTAGTCCACCACGCCCGCACAGTGCGAATTGGCGGAATACACACCTAAGAAAATCCTAAGAACTTTTAAGTTTGCAGGTTTCCTCAGTTTTCCTTCACCGTTAAAGTAAGTGATAATTCCTTATGAATACCTCACATATATGCACAACTTCGCCTATAAAGCTTCAATTATATCCTTCTAAGATTTTTTTGAGACAATGGTACCACCCCAATCAAACCGACCCATTAGTACCACCACTAAGAAAACTTAACGATCATATATAAAAATAATCAAATGAAGATTACTTTGAGTTTAACTTGAATAAGCTTCAATCCTAATTTTAATTATCAATTAAACAAATCCACAAAGTCTAATTGTTATTCTAAGACAACTTGCGTTGTGTAATAATAGGGTCAAGCTCATTGGAATATTAAATTCTGAGTAATCTTATCATAAACCATTAATTATAATACAAATAAACAATTTAAATGTGTACACGTAAACTTTACAATTTATCAATAACACAATTTGTAACAGATAATAGTGACTTAAGAAATTAATTATCCTTGTTCGATGGATAAAATCACGCTTTTATTCCCAAAGGCGTAAATATCCTATTTCTACATAATTTCTACATTTAGCTCATTATGTGTAGCGAATCTATTCCCGTTTTTCGGCCATTTTGAAACTTCCTGCTGTTACTGAAAATTTCCTAATGGGAAAACATAACATTTGCCCCGAGTCGGGGATCAAATCTCAGACTTCTAGATCGCACGACCCACGCTTGTGTCGCGGCTGGCAATCAATATGTGAATTGTAATTAGGAATATATTATTTGACTTTTAAAATTTCTATGAAAAAGTAGGTACTTAGCTTCGTGCAGACTTGAAAAAACATAAAAAAGTTATGACACGCTCAATGTAATTCCGTGATTGAATGATAAGTCTTGAATTCCAACGTCGATATTAGTACAACCAGTCATGACCACAAAAAACATATTGAAATACATTGCTGTGTTGCTAAAATGTCAAATCATTGTGGCAAGTGCGTCAGCTTCGATGAAAACCAAACAAACTTCGGAAAAAGATGTCCTATCCATTTTAAATGTTAAAGATAGTGCTGAAAAAGATCAGTCAATAGAATATTATATCAAAAATCCTAAACAAGTTAATGGGAAAAAGCCTGATAAAATATACGGAAATGGATTAAAAGCTAAATTAGTGAAAAGAATTGTGCCTCATGGATATAATGGGTCGTTATATGAACACTATAAGAAATCGAAAAAGTTCTACCGTCCTTTAATAAGGGTTCATGTGAAAAAAAATATAACAAACATGGAGAAAATACTAAAAGCTGTGAATCAAAAAGATAAAAGTGAAGATAAATATATTATCTTTATAATTAACAAAAAACCATTGAACCAAAGAGAAAATCCGCCAAGAGTTGTCACAGATAAAAAATATCGAAACAAAAAAGAAAAATTAAATATTTTAACACATAAAATATTGAAAAGAATTTCACGTATAATAAATAAAAACAAGGAATCCCGGAAAATATTCACTAGAAGTGTTGAAAAACATGACCCTCTTATGCCTAACTTTTTAATTCCTGTAATGACCTCAACTCCGTTTCCGGAAAAATGGCAGCCTCCGCATCCGTTTTGGAATTTCTGGACAGTAAGTATACTTTCTTCCTACCGCTGGGCTTGGACCTTTCCTTCTCAGAAGGGCTGTTATGCAAAGTTTTCACCACGCTGACCTAGCTAAAATTAATCGGCTTCATAGAATAGGGAGAGATATTTTTAGATATATCCATGTTTCACGATAATCAAAAAAACAAAATTTCTAACGCATCTCAATCGTCCGCAGTTGTACCTACAGGGTCAAAATTTATAAAAGTTCTAGGTATGTTTATGTACATTGGCAGTAGTGGAGGCTTAGGCACGCGATCGAGAATCTCAGCGGTCACGGGTTCAAACCCCAGACACACACCTCTGACCTTTCCAAGTTATGTATGTGTGTATTTACAATGAATTATTATCACTTGCTTTAACGGTGAACGAAAACATTGTGATGAAACCTGCACACCTTAAACTTCTTAGATATTCTTTAAGTGTATTTTTGACAGCCCCGTGGCGCAGTTGGCTAGACACCAGCTTGCGAAACGAGCGGCCGCGGGTTCGATCCCCGCACCGAGACAAATGTTGTGTGATCCACAAATATTTGTTTCGGGTCTAGGTGTTTGTGAGACCGAAAAGTCTCTCGTAGTTTCTGGTACCCACGACACAAGACTAGTATCTTAGTGTGGGGTCAGGACTATGTATGTGACTGTTGGGTGTATTTATTTATTTCGCCAACCCGAACTAAACCAGCGTGGTTGACTAAGATCTAAACTGTCAATAGTATAGGAGGCCCAGAAGTGGGACATATATGGGTTGATGATGAGGATTATATACTTTTTTCAGTACGACAAAACGATAACCGAAGACGACTGCAAAGGACAATTAGTCAAGATGAATGGCCGTTGTATAGAACTACCATAGCATTAAATAAAACAATTCAATATTTTTAATAGTTTTATTTAAAAAATTACAATTTTCGGCTTAGATCTACACCTATGGCTGAAGCGACGTTCATATTAATAATATAAAAATGTTTCTATCTTCTTACTTGAAATAAATACGCTTATGTTTTCAAATAAAAACTATGACACAAACTTATGACAATCGCTTTCAGGATGTTTTAATGAAGCTTAGTCTAGTAATTAGTGATCATTGCTTCAACCTAGGAAAATAGAGAGATGAGCAGAGAGCAGAGTTACAGCCTCTTATATTCAAGATATACATATACAGATTTTTTATATGATATAGGTACTATATTTTTCTTCTATCAGATCATCATTTGTAAATAAAGTTTTTTTTTATATACTTATCTCCACCATCAACACATTTCAACTTAAAAAAATTCCACTTATTTTCTTACCAAGATGTTAAGAACTAAATTTGTTCAAATTTCGCAAAACAAATTTAATAAATATAAGACATAGACTTAACCATTGGTGAAAACAAGCATACAGTACGTGATAAACAGACAATATGTTATACATACATACTTACATACAATATAAATAATCTTTTTTGGTAAATATAAAAATAAATCTTTTTGTAAAATATAGAGAGACCAGACGAAAGTTAAATAACGTTAGGAATGTTGCAAGTATAAAATTTAACTAACATTTAATAATTTCATTTACTTTCAAGCACTTAGGAAATAACCAAGATCATATCGCACACCTAGATCTAAACTAAGACAACTCAAAAAACGTCATTTTTCAGGAGACGAAAAAAACGTATAGCCGCATTTTTTGTTAGGGGAGACACACAATTTAACATTATTTTAGGGAGTAATTGGCATGTTATCTGATATTGTATAAAAACCGGGATTTAAATTCAATGCCTTTTATCGAAAATTCCAGTTTTTTGAGTTGTTACATTTATGGTTGGTTATTATGTATTGAAAATGAAAAATATTTTGACTTGATATAGTTTTCTTTGACCATTTTGAGTTATACCTGTATATTTTATACAAATATATAAACGACTGTTCAAAGAAAACAATTTTAATTGGGAAGTATAATACTAATTAACCGTTAAATGTTAACAAAAACAAATTTAAAAGGTATCCATTAATGTATATTTTCTACAAATAAATAATAGGTATCTCCAAAATTAAATAAAAAAAATATTAAACTCTTAATAAAAAAAACTATAATTATAAACAGAAAAACAAAAAAAATATTTGCAATCTAATGTGATGCTGATTATAATAATTTAATCATAAAAATTGTCTTAAAATATTTATTTATTTATTTAATTATGTTCTCTTATAAACTTTTTATAATACTGATACGCATACTTTTTTTACTTTTATAAGGCACCTAAGTCATATACAGATGCAATCACATCGTCATTACTGTTCTTGTCTTCTTCTTTGTGTTCCTTGCTAAATTCTTTTAAAAAAAATGTTGTTCATAATTCTCCTGTAATTTATTTTTATCTTCTTCATGGGCATTTATAAATCCCTTACAGAGGTTGCAAAGAAGTCTACTATACTTTTTTTAATTCCCGCATATTTTTTTTACGTAATGCGTAAGACTTGTGTTACTTAATTCAAGTGTGGCCTTTAAAAATGCCTTACATACTCTGGTTTTATTGCAAGCTTCTTCAAAATAAAATTTCATTTATAATATTGACGAGAAAGCAACCTTGCTGTATTTTACTCTGAAATAAAAAAAGAACTACTATTGTAAGTTATAATTGACCAGCAATAGTAAGTCAACTTAAAAAATCATAAAAATCAAAGCACAAATTTATTTTAGATTAAAAAATGTTTTCGAAACAGTCAATTTATACAACCTTTAATTATTTTTATGCAACGGATATACATAATTACATTTTATTGTATAGAAAAATCATTGAAATAATTTGATTCAATAAAAGTAGGATAACTTGAAATTTGTATTTTGATCCAACTAAACAGAGTCAAATCCAAATAGTAACTGAACTTTTACATACCTTATCAAACAAAACTGGAACAAGTCAAAATGACCTAAGAAATATTGCAAAAAAATTCTCCAAAACTGTAACATCTCTGGTCATCTCAAAGTTACGTTTCATCAAAACTGTAACAAGTCGAAATGTCCGTGCTTTCGGTATTGTTAGTACGTGTATTTCTTATGGCTAATGAAGTTTAACTGACAATACCCTTGTTTAGGTGGCAAGCGTTGACAAACGTTGGTTCAACAATACAAAGTTAAAACCATCTAGCGATTGATTTTACAAGGTATTATTAAACGTGTCATCGTGGGTAGTTGCGTATGTTCATCCAACGTTCGAATATAAGCATAACTCAAATTTGACAATTTTTGAGTTGTCTTAGTTTAGATCTAGGTGTGCGATATGTTGGGGATCACATTTTACATAAATAAGATGTCTGCACACAACCAGCCATTTCATATAATTTTTGTTTTCTTAATCAACCATTTTTTTTAATAAAGCCTTTTTCCCGTTACCAGCTATTTAATTTCCACAAAGTTATTTGCAATTCAACATTTACACAACTTAAATCTTCAAAATATATTATTTTTTATTTCCAAAACTACCCTACGGTTCCGGCTGTCATGTGTACTGCACCCTTCTATATAAGTACATAAGTGGGTGCAGTCTCCACCCCACAGTTGTTATCCTTCATAGACATAAGCACATAACCATCATTGCCCCACAGATTTGACCAGGAATTCTTTATAAGCCAATACTTCTGTCCGTTGAGGATTCCGTAACCAACTGCTAGGACAGCATGGTCCAGCTCGTCGATTTTGTTCTTGCTGTGGATAAAGATTTTAATTAGGAGCGTTAGGTTTTCCATCATGAAATGCTGCTACTGAGATTTGTGTAACGGAAAGACTAAATAACACTTGGCCTGGTCCGAGAACACCTTTATAGAATGTTAATGAACCCAATCATAATTGGTTACTCCCATCTTATGTAACGTTTAGTTGATTCCATGGCGTAAATGTAGATTTGAGAGGCACCGAATTTGATCCCGGTCTGTGTTACTGTTTTTGGAATTCTTAAAAGTAGTCTAAAAACATTAAGTCTAGAAACATGCTCGACAAACAGCTTTAGACTTGGTCTTGACTACTCGTATGTAGAATTTTACTAACCTCCCCTTCAAAAATACAGATATAATTGTTTGTATTTTTAATAGTATAGTAGATATGAAAGAACTCACCATTTCTCCTCATAGTAGACTCCATTGGCGTAGAAACTGAAGCTCTTGTGTGACGCATCGATAGCAACAGATATCGGGCCGTGTTTGAATATCGCCAACTGATGAAAAAAACCAATTTTATAACGTACATAAGACTTGTTCTGTATATGTTTGAGTAAAACTTTGTGAAATTCTCTATTTATAAGAAGGAATCTTTACATTTTTTTTACCATTAAAACACCTTTTAATTTATGAAGAATTAGTATGGATGCATACCGCAAAAAGAAATAAGAAGAATGAGAAATATGTGAATTTAGAAATGTTGATTACAATGGATGTAAATTTTTTATTGATACTAAAATAAGTAGATTGTTTCGAATATTTCACATGCCAAGTAAAAAAAAAATGTGATCATCAAAGAATAGTCTGTCGAATTAAGGGTTAATCTGTCAAAGATATGTTTGCCAAAATTGCACCTGTAAAAAATCTGATAGTAAAGCCATTTTTATGACATCCTTAACTATCTTACCTTAAGTGCGTTTTCGTTGTTCGTCGTGACGTTGACCCATCCGGAAATGGAAGTGACGGCTGTCACGTTATCAATATGACAGTAGCCATCCTGAAATGATAATCATACATAAAAAATCAACAGTCTGATACATAGTTCTGACTCCACTGAATAACTCTTGTGTCGTGGGTAGAAAAATCAAGGAAAAATTTCGGTCTCACAAACACCCAGACACGAAACAAATATTTGTAGATCACACAATAATTTTCTGTCTTATATCAAAAAAAAATTTTTGGTCCTATCCCACCACACACTCGCGTTGTAATTCTTGTGCTCCAGGATCAACAGTACAGTAATGACGCCGAGCAATGAAGCTCAGCGGATCTAAGGGGACCTAAATTGTCATAGTCCCCCAACCAAGTTAATCAGAAAGGAGGAGTTGGAAAACAAAGAGTTGTCCACTTCCCTCCACAGCAAAGCCGGTGACAAAACATCGAACTATGAGCTTTGACTTCAATACAAGAAAATAAATAAGCGAAATTAGACGCAATTAACGCACCACGGATAAATATCTATTTGCTAAAATTGGATCTAACGTGCCAACTGTTACATAGACTTCTAATACGCATTGCAAAAACGCTAATAGACGCTAAAGGGTTGTCAATGCTATGCTCTGCAATTATGCTAGTGTTATTAAGAAGAGGGAAGGTCCTCACCTGCCCCAGGTATCCTCCGTACTCCTCCTCAGTGGGTAGACCATGCTTCATAATCCATTGGTAAGCCCTGAAGTCTTCTCCGCCGTCGCAACCATTATTACCGAAGCTGAATTAAAACAAAGAATATAAGGCAAGCAGTGATGGCCTCGAGATTTAGGCAGGTGGTCGACAATCTCGGCAGTTGCTGGTTCAAACCTGATTTATCATTTACTCTAATGGTGAAGGAAAACATCGTGATAAAACGTGCACACCTAAAAGTTCTTATGAATTTCTTATGTGCCTAGTGTACCAACAGCACTACGCCAGCGTGATGGAATAAGGCCTTAACCCTTACAGTTGTACAGTAGGCCCCTGTCAGTCACAACGTCTCACTGGACGAACATATATGGACTGATAATGATGATGGTAACGGTAATGACTATGATAAAAATGATGTAGATGATTATAATGATTATGATAACGATGATAATGATTATAATAACGATCAAGGTGATTATGGTAACGATAATGACTATGATGACGATGATGATCATGATAACGATGATGATAATAATGATGACAACGGTGATGTAGACAATGATGACAATGATAATGATGATGTAGATGATTATGATAACGGTCATGATAATTATGACAACGATCATGATGACTATGATAACAATTATAATGACAATGATAACAGTAATGATGACTATGACAACGATGACGATAATGACGACGTAGATAATAATGATAATAATGCGGATGTCCCAGTGCGCTCACCCCCAGGAGCAGTCGACGAGCGCCTGCTGGCTGAGGCGCACGAGGTGGCCGCCGTTGTGCAGGAACAGCGCGCCCTCCACCGCGCCCACCGTGCCGAACGACCAGCACGAGCCGCACACCGACTGGTCTGCACACGTGTGTATAAATATATACAGGGTGGATGCGCACGAGAGGCTTTTTTTTAAACTGCATATACTAGGAACCATTTTCAAGCTCTGTATTAAATATCAATCAAATAGTAGCAATAGTTTAGTCATAAATGATTTTTTAAGTTTGTTCTCCAATTTGAACACGATGAACGAACGATTACGTCGAACGCATAGGTCAATCACCTTAACTAGGGTCACAAAATCTCTTCAAACGCACTACGAGTTATTTGTCTCTTTCTATCATAACAAAATATGCCGCGCGTAAAAGAGACAGACGATTGCACTCGCCTCGCGCAACGATGCAAATTTGAAGGTCAGTGAAAAATCTTTATAAATAATGGTTGCGTTTTACTTTTATTTTAATGGTATTTAGTTTGTTTGAAACAAACAATATCTCATTTTTGGTATTACACATTTTTGTGTCGTGTCGAATCTACGCTAAGGACACACAGTTTAATTTAATGCCTCTCGTGCGCATCCACCCTGTATACTGTGGTAGTTTTGTATTCAAATTAGAATAGAAAGTCAGATATTCAATCACTACGTAGTATAAAACAAAGTAGGTTTCTCTGTCCCTTTATCCCTATGTGCGCTTAAATCTTTAAATTCTAATGCGGTTTTCTTTTAATAGATAGAATGATTGAAAAGAAAAGTTTATGCGTATAATAACATCCATTAAATCTCAACCCTGTAGTCTACGCGGACGAATTCATTGGCAAAAGCTAGCTAGGTATATTCCAAATCTGGCGTTGAGGATATTTTCGAAAAAACAAAAATAAAAGTTTTTATCTTTTAACGAAAGTTTTATATCTGTTACACGATCATGTATTTAAATTGGACAAATAGAAATAAGCTATTAATTTATGGTATTTTATTTAAATTTATTCATAAAAACAACATTATTTGGGCCATAAATATAATATGAATATAAATATTAAAAGCGGTACAATCTAAACCGTTCCCAAGTATGTGTCTCGGCGTCCTCAACTATACTTAAGTACGATAATTTTAACAATTATATTTATATCAGTCTATTGACATCTCATTACTTCACCCTTCGAAGTATTACAGCCGAAAAAATCTAATTACTATGACTTTAAATTAGGAATTCATCACTACATCACTACATAGTATAAAACACAAGTCGCTTTCTCTGTCCCTATGTCCCTTTGTATGCTTAAATCTTTGAAACTACGCAACGGATTTTGATGCGGTTTTTTTAATAGATAGAGTGATTGAAGAGGAAGGTTTACTTTATATGTATGATAACATCCATTAAATATCAGCATTGCACCCGTGCGAAGCCGGGGCGGGTCGCTAGTAAATGATATTTAGCTATTTTATCATACCTTTAACAGGAGTAACGGCGCCGAATAATCTCCAGTCGAATTCAGGAGGCAGTTTGACGCTCAACTCGTCCATTACGGACTCACTGTACGGGAATGGGAGACCTGAAACAAAATATCATTATTTTCATATTTTTTGACCAGAAAGATGCGGCAATTGGATAGTTTTTTTTTTGACAGCCCCGTGGCGCAGTTGGGTAGACACCAGCTTGTTTATACCCACGACACAAGACTAGTAATGGTTAAAATCCCGACAAAAAATAAAAAAGTTGACGTTTTTCATACATTTAATTCCGATGGCTGTATGAAAAACTTCATTCTTTTTATTTTTGTATGAATGCACCTGTACAATGTACATAGCTAACGAGACATGATTGAATTTCTCCTCTATTCGAGCACCAAATATTGTTTTTTTACCAAGAGGGCTGGGTCCATCGTGTCTCCGGCCCCTCAATGCCGCCAACTCCTCATCAGTTCTGTCGCTGAGGTGGTTCACGGCCATCGTGAACGAACGGCGGGCGCGGTTGTTCGAGTGGATGAACCTGGAACCAACGGACAGAATAAATAGGAACAAACGGAAAGAATAAGTAGGAACAAACGGACAAAGTAAGTAGACGATAAAGAACTTGAAAAGGAATGTACCGTATTATAATATTTTTTTGCTGACAGTCAATATATTGGTCTCAGTCGGTATACAATTGAGTTTAGGCCTTAGTCCACCGCGCTAGCCTAGTGAGAAATTTCCAAATACTTTTAGGTGTTCAAAGCATATTTTAAAAAATGTAAGGAATAGGAGGAGGCATATTTTTCTATTTGAATGCTGTTGTTAAAAATGTATATAAATTATATCTTACCTCAAGTTCTGTCTGAATATGTTCAATCTTTTCTCGTTTTCAACTTCGCTTGCGTAGTTCTTGTTGTGTTTCGTCTTGAACCTGTAACAATAACATATTAAGTTGTTTCTAGAATATTTAAAAAAATATATTAAAAATGATAAGAAATATCGGCTTACATAATGTCCAATTTTTAAATATTATTTTTCGCTTATTTTAAAAAAGTCAATATACTTATAGGGATATTATCTAAGTTATTGAAGACTCTTTTAAACTATGTACTCATACGTCAATTATTTATCCCCCCCCCCCCCCAAACATCAAGCGTGGTATAAAACACTGACCTTCCGAATTCATGGTCCACATGACCTTCCAGGGTTGGGTGGACGAACTCCTTCATGGGGTTGAAGGTGGCCAGGTGGTTCACCCCGGGACCAGGGAACGAGTGGCATTGGAGACCTGGGAACGTGGAATAATGGGTTATATATTATTTATCCTTTATTTTCACAAGTATTTTAGCCATTTTAAGACTAATCAAATAAAAAGTGGCAAAAATACAGATAGTTTACTTAAAAGGTACATCAGATAAACTGATACAGTAGAATCTAGCTAATCCGGCACTACGATAGTCCGTCACGTCCAATAATCCGGCACCCTTCGCCCTCGCCCTTCTACACCTGTGCTCTATAAAATGCTTTATTTTACGTCAGTGACTCCGGTTCTCAGTGACTTTTCCACCATATTCCAGTAATCCGAACATTCCAATAATCCGGCACCGTTTGGTTTTTAATAGTGCCGGATTAGTGAGTTTGTACTGCGATCATACACTCATCATCATCATCATCATCATCAACAGCCTTTCACGTCCACTGCTGGACATAGGCCTCTCTCATGGCACGCCACTGGAGTCGATCTTCGGCCCTCCTCATCCAACCGCTGCCAGCTACCTTGCGCACTCACCATCGTTAAATTCGAACACGTTGGGGTCGATATCTTCAACGTCGTAGGATTCGTAGTCGATGTAGTAGTGGTCGTAGTGAGAACCCAGGAGAGTGTTAAAACCTTTCATTTCGTACCTGGAACAAAATAAATTAGGGCCAAAGTTAGAAATTAAGACAGCTGCAATTGGCTTGACTCCAGCTCATAAACCTGAGACAAATTATAGTGTGATATAGAAATATTTTTTAATGAACAAAACATTTATTGAATTTAAAGAATGTTAACTATATCAGTTAGATTCAGTCATTTCAAAGTTCGAAAGCTATTTACCACTAGTTAAGAACGTGAAAAAGACTAGTATTGCTCTTTTCCAACCAACAGTATGTTTACAATTCATTTAATTTTGAATGATTTAGGACGAAAAGTTTGTGACACCCTCGGCAAAGCTAAACGTTTGGGTATTTTTTATCAATGAGGCAATATATTGACAATTAAATTAAAATGTTGAAGGCATAACATGAAATGATAAATGGCAAGAACTGGAAGATAACTGGCTAAAGTAAATCAATTCTATTCATATTGAATTATCACTTGCTTTAACGGTGAAGAAAAACATCGTGATGAAACCTGCACACCTGAAAAGTCCTTAGAAATTTCTTAGGTGTGTAGTCCGCCAACCCGCACTAGGCCAGCGTGGTGGACTATGGCCTAAACCCTCTCAATGGTAGAGGAGGCCTGTGCCCAGCAGTGGAACATAAGGACTGATGAGAGATGTGAGATTAATCAGTTAGTTTAATGTTTCTCACCTGACTGGAATAGGTACAGCATCACCTCTCAACGTCTTCTTGTACTTCACCCACATCGTGTATTTGTTCACTTTGTCTCCTATCGTCTGCACCATCTGCCATTTCGCCGTGTCCGAGCTTCTCATTGTTTCTGCACCTGGAAAATAACAAAAAATATTTGAGTAACATTATTATCGTCATCATCATCTTAACTATCGCCAACATCATCACCACAATCGTCATCAGCATCACAATCGTCATCATCACCACAATCGTCATCATCACCACAATCGTCATCATTATCACAATCGTCATCATAATCACAATCGTCATCATCATCTTCACTATCGCCAACATCATCACTACAATCTTCATCATCATCACAATCGTCGTCATCACCACAATCGTCATCATCATCTTCAATATCGCCAACATCATCACCACAATCGTCATCATCATCACAATCGTCATCATCACCACAATCGTCATCATCATCATCACTATTGCCAACATCATCACTACAATCGTCATCATCACCACAATCGTCATCATCATCACAATCGTCATCATCATCACAATCGTCATCATCATCTTCACTATCGCCAACATCATCACCACAATCGTCATGATCATCATCTCAATCGTCTTCATCATCGTCACCAACAATCTTACTGTCGGGCACGAGTCTCCTCAGCAATTGAGACGGTTTAGAACTCTGTATAGCATGCTGGCCTAGTGCTGGTTGACGGAGTACACCCCTAAGAGATTCCTAAGACCTTTTTAGGTGTGCCGACTTCCTCACAATTTTTACCGAACGGCTACACCAACTTTGATGAAATTTGGCATGGAGATTGCTGATATATTGGCTCAAGTTATTCTACATTTTGCACCGAAAAATATTGTTTCACGTGGATACAACTACGTGACACTGTTAGTTTAGAATATAACTTCAATAAACTGGATCAGGAATTATAGAATTTCAATGTACTATAACAATGGGAAATGACGAGAAGTGATCTAGCGGTCGCGAGTTCGTATCCCAGGCAATGTAAATATAAGACTATAGTGGGTGTAGGAATTATTGTGGGTGTGTGGTGTACTTACCTATATATTTGAAGTCTTTCATATCAGGCAGCACGGATTGTATCTCTTGCCCTTGGTCTTTCGTGGCGTTGACTTGCAAGCACGTTTGTTTGTTGAGCTCCTTCTCAGTTGTCACTGGGGCTATCTGTAAATTACGTCATCAATGGCTAGATTTTGCTTGTTTGAAATTGAGATGATTTTTCGATGCTAATTGAATACAATATTCTCGGTATGATAACAAAACTGTTTTCAATTTATAATTACATATCATGTATATATAATTATACGCTTTTCGCGGTTGTAGATTCAAATTCTAGGTACAAACCTGTGACTCTTCAAAGTAATAGTATTCACTCTCAAATATCACGTACTTTACGATGAAGGAAAACATCGTGAGGGAACCTGAACACCTAAAAGTTCTATAGACTTTCTAATGTTCGTAGTAGGGATGTTGCGAATATTCGCATCCGCATATGCGGAACATTCGCATCGATTTAGACATCCGCATCGGCATCCGCATCCGCATAAATCGCTGCGGAGCTGATGCGGATGCGGATGTGTAGCAGATCGCGAAAAGAAAGAAAGGGTTGAGGGGCGGCGAGGTGCGCGTGTCGGTCTCGAGTGTCGAGTGGTTGACCGCACGTGCTGATTGACCAATAGGAACGCAATAACATTTTATACAAATCAACCAATCGATCAATTTTATACAGATCCGCATCCGCATCCGCGGATGTGAGCCTCTTAAAATTCGCATCCGCATCCGCATCCGCGGATGTGAAAAAAATTGAATCCGCAACATCCCTAGTTCGTAGTCCGCTAACCCGCACTAGCTACCGCTAAACCACATAGTAAAGAAGTACATTTGTAGCAGTGGTATGTATATAGGGTGATACAAACCTTAATAGAGGTCCCGTAAGGCGGGTACACGGAGCCAGTAAGCTGGAAAGTCTTGACCATTCCACCGTAGTAGTCGATACGAGACTTACTGTTCTTACCATCGTACCTGGTGACAAAGGATATTATTCTCAATACAACTGTCTAATCATGTAATGATAATAAAACATTAGATTCCCCTTAGATTCGCTGAGCTTCATTGCTCGGCGTCATTACTGTCCGTGCTGTTGATCCTGGAGCACACGAGTGGCAGTGGCAGGTGTGTGGTGGGATAGGGAAAAAAATAATCATGTAAAGTATTCAATGTAAAAAGATTAGGTCAATGAATTTGTTTGGGTGTCCATGAAATAATACCAATGAAAAGGACCAAAATCTCTGTGGTCTTAATAAAGTTCTTAATTTTTCATTGTTATTGTATTCGTTAAGGGTTTTAACTTAATTAATTGTTGAATAAAAACATCGTTAGGAAGCCTATACATCTAAATCATCATCATCATCGTAAAGTTCTTGGGAATGTAGTCCGCCAACCCGCACTAGGCCAGCGTGGTTGATTTCTAATAGAACAATCTGACACTCACAATTATCCACAGAATTGTAAATATTATTGCGAGTAGACACACTATCGGCGCGTTATTTATTGACCTTAGTGATAACAGGTCACAGTACGTTACATGTGACTTATTTCTTTGTTCAAATCTGTGTTTAGCTGTCTTACATTCATGAAGATCTTGTGACCCAAATTCAAGGTCATTGACTTTTTATCACCGTGTACTTATAAACAAAATCTTAAAAAGAAATAAATACATGCAATGGTTTTGCGTACTTTCAACTCAATTTAGAGATACGCAACATAGAACAATTGTTTGTAGATCATAAAAATATTTGTCTCAGTACAGGCATCGAACCAGCAACCTAGTTTCACAGACTAGAGTTATTTGCCCGTAGCACTAACTTGAATTATCTTTATATATCAAAACCCATAGTTCAATATTTTATCTCTTGCTTTGCTGAGGAGGGAAGTGGACAACTCTTTGTTTTCAAACTCCTCGTTTATATTATTTTTGGCATTCGGCCAGCTTGGTGGGCTATGATTTAAACTTTCTCAATTGTAGCAGAGGCCCAACCCTCAATTATAACGGAAGCCTATACCCAACAGAGGGTTGTATATTAGCTGATGTGGAATTTAAAGCGAAATTGTTTAAAACCCACAAGCTTGTAGTCCGAGATCCCAGAGCCGCCACTCTGGGATCTCCGTCTATTGTGGGTATACTTTACTCGCCGATGTCATTGACTTTAATATATTATCATTCAAGTCGCATAACCCGCCTTTTCTATATATAGTGATCGTTACTTGACAATAAGAAAGGATAATTAAAAATCAGTTATACATTACGTGACGGAATTCGAAATCATCGTCTTTCTTTGAAGTAACATCTGATGATCTTTAGACCGTATCCGTTCCAATGCTAGGCACGGTACCCTTTTAAATTGAATGAGGTTAGGCCTTAGTCCACCGCGGTGGCCTAGTGCATTTGACATTTAAGGATTGTTTATTAAAATTAACCTTTATATAAATTACTAATGACGATAGCTAGTGTAAAAACAAACTTGTGAAGTGTACATAAATACTTGTTAACTAAATAATAAATTAATGAAATGAAATGAAATGAAATTTATTTCACAAATAACATTATACATTCATAGAGTAACAACAGGCCCCAAAATAGGCAAGCCCGTAGCTTGGGGTACCTGTTTATTTGTATTACCGGATTACATATGTAAACACATTAGTTAAGTTACAACGAAGATATTGTGTTTTCTTGTTGCTTCAGATCATTACAACGCTAATACTGGATTATTATTACCACGGAAAACCGCAAAACGCACAGCGGATTAATGAGGCTAAACAACAAAAAACATTTATAATTATTGTTCGTAAACTTTGTACTTGACAACGAATGTTTTTTCCTCGTTTTATCATTCTTATTGCATGGGCCTCCTCTACTGACAGGGTTTAGGCCTTGTCAACCACGCTGGCTTAGTGCAGGTTGGCGGACTGCACACCTAAGAAATTTGAAAGAAGTTTTTTAGATGTGCAGGTTTCCTCACCATGTTTTCCTTCACCGTTATAGCATACACAACTTCGAAAAGACGGAGGTTTCTGCCTGGGTATTTTAAACACGCAACCATGGAGATCCTCAACTCCGTGTCTCAACAATGTTGTAAATCCGTGATTTTTAGTACCACATGCAGCTGCAACTATATTATCACCCACAAGGTGGACCGACGATTTGATGAAAATCGCGGAAACCGCTGAATGCAGGCTACTTTCAATACGTTTTGGATACCTCTGGACAGATTTGTGTCCAGCAGTGAATGTATTTTAGCTGATGATGATGACAATGAATATTGTGGTGGTGATGATGATAATATCATTATCCAGGAAATATATCCTGATTTCATGCTGCTACTTTCATGCTGCTTTTTTTACTACATGCTGAGAATTTGCTAATAAAAACAATAAGACTTTGCTCAAGAGGAGACTTGAATACAAGACCCCTAGATCAAGTTGGACATCATTGTACTGCATGACCGCAAGGCAGTTCATATACATTATACTGAAATAATTTATAGAAATATGAAATACAACTTACCAAGCATAGAATGGTTCAAATAATTCTGCATAAGGTATGTTTAAAAGTCCTTTTACGGAGTACACTGGGCTCCATTGTGGTGGATTATCTAAAAAACAAAATATATCATAGAAGTAAAAATAAGATAGTATTTGTCCCATAGTAGAATCCTATTTCAGAACTGCAAGGGCTCCTAAATTAAGAAATGACTATGCCCGGTTTTCTAAAGAATTAATTAATTAAATAAACATTTAATAGTCATACATAATTCTGACCCCATACTAATATACAAGACTAGTGCAGTGCATATTGAAATCTAGTAGAAACTTTTTGGTCTCACAAACACCTACACCCGAAACAAATATTTGTAGATTACACAAACATTTGTTTAGGTTTGGGAATGAAACCTGCAGTCTCTCATTCCACAGGCTGCAGTCTAGCCAAATGCCTCATAAGACAGTCAAATATTTTTTTATAAAGTGTGGGTATGATTCCAGAAACGCAATAAAAATAAAATCATCAAATATTTGAAACAGGACTGGATTTTCTTGGCACTAAGAAGTCTCCCATGGGTTTTTAATTACTCAAGGGAGTGCCAGTTAGGTTTAAATTTGATCTATGTAACTGAATCTAACAACATTTAGGTATAGATTGGACCACAACCCCTGTGAGTTGGCAACAGGCTGAATTCTTAATGGTAAAGAAAACATAAATCCAACAATGGGAAATATTAAAGGCCAATATAGTACAGCATACATTAAAAGTGTTAATGAATATCTAAAAATTAAATTCGAGTGAGAATCTAATTGGAAATAATTACTATTAAAAGTGTACTTAAAAAACAATAAATAATAATAATAAGTGTTTGTTAAATAAAATATAGGAACTAATAATGACTTTGATTGCTATGTAAGAATCAAAATTGGCTTAATCACTCTCATTTTCATTCCATGAAAAAATCACAATTACCTACTTACTACTAATAAATAACTACTGTCGATACCTAGTCATACCAGACGATTCAAGGTTCAAGAAATATGTATTTACAGTTTTTTATTTCAAGTTTAAAATTTCTGTAAGCTCAAGAATAATTTTAATCATTTCTCATACCTTTATCGACGTATCCAAGGGTAGAAACGATGAAAAAACTAAGAAACACCGGTGTCAACATGTCGATCGACCGCCCGCGACCGCAATCTTGAACGGAATGAAAATTAGACGTAGGTAACAATCGTTGAGGGAATAAAAACAACTGTAATTACAACATACGTTTTAAAACGAAAAATATTCGGAGCACGCAAAAAATACTGCGGTATGCACAATACGGAATGTTATATGCCAAGTGTTCCAATTATTTTGTTAATTCAGGTAAAAATTGTTTTAACGTCATAAAATTATTTTTATTATGAATGCTAATATTTTAGTGTAAGAAAGGAAAATGATTACTGACGCTAATCGTTATTTGTAAGTTAGGAGACATAACTTAGTAACTAATAAATGATAGCTAAATAGTTTAGAAACATTTCTTAAAATATGTACTAATTGCGATATATTTTTTTTAAATTAATGCAATTATTTATTTTCTATTCGAAGTTTAGAAAAATTGCTTCTCTGAAACTACAACTGGCGAGTATTATGTTAAATGTTTGGTCACAAAACCAATTTCTATTATGAATTATGAATGTATTAAGGATGGCGAAACCTATTCATGCTTTTAGGTGCTTCAGGTATTAATGTTAATAGTTTATTTCATAATATTTCGCTATGTTACAATGTACCTAATTTGTGTCTTTATGGTCATTTTTATTTCGAGCTTTGTTGAGTAAATAGGAGTCGATAATGGTTGATTCTATGAAACTTCAAGTTGTAACGGTGATACGGACGGTGATACCTGTAATGGAACTGTTTACTGACAATAATGACATTAAACTCGGAACTACGAATGTCAATTGTGAAGTGTCAATCGAGGGGAAAAGGTTATGAATTTGTATGTTTATTTATTTATTATGAAGCGTTGATGTTTACTAGTTTCTGTGTTAAGATAAAATTGTAATTACTTAAAATGAGTAGAAAAGGGATAGCATTTGGGAAAATAAGTCTTAAAGTAAACAAGTCTGCGACGAACGAAACAAACGATGCTTCAACATCGGGTTTTGGCACTTTTGGACGCACACCAATCCAGGAACACAAGGAAATCGATGAAATAGTGGAAGACCTCGAGAACCAGCATGTACAAAGTGTTATGGGTATAAAAAACTTTGGTAAAAAAGTCCAAAATTTTGACTTGCAAGAACTATTGGAGCAGGCGCGAAAAACTGCACAAGAAACCTCCAAAAAGAAAAAGGAACTTAAAGAAGCGGCTAAACAATCTGAGGAGGATAAGGATGAGGACTTAATAGGGCCGCCTTTGCCTCCTAACTTAATAAATAACTCAGAAAAAGATGATGAAGAGATAGGGCCTCCGCTACCACCTGGTTTTGCTGCTACTAAAGACAAATCAAAAGGTGAAGACAGTTATGATGAGTTAAGTGACTCTGACGATGAAGAAGATTTGACTTTGGAGAAAAGAATCCCCAGTACACATGAGGTAAGAACATTACAGACAATAAAATAAAATTATATGGTCTTGTTAGATAATTTCTTATGGCTTAGGTCTTCTTCACCATATCTTCCTAGTAACTAGTGCAAACAATGTAAAGTGTCTTAGAAACACCTTGTCAAGAATTTATAGGTATGCAGAGTCTCTAATGATAATATCATAGGCAATAATTTATTATTCATACACTTTGAAAAGTCAGTGGTTTGTGCCAGGGAATAAAATCTATGACTGGTGTCAATTCAATAAATTCTTATCATTATAATAACCAGCATTTCACATCCACTGCTAGACATAGACCTTCCATATAGCACACTACTGGGCTTGATCTTGGGCCCTACTCATCTAAAATAATTTTTTACCCTTCGAAAATTATATTAAGATTTCAATGGCAATTTCAGGTTGTTATGCATCATGGTACAAAAGCAGTTTTGGGTCTTGCAGTGGATCCATCAGGAGCTCGACTGGCCACAGGATCCATTGATTATGAAGTGTCCTTCTGGGATTTTGCTGGTAAGTCATATGATGTTTTAGTCAGTTGGAAAAGAGGATGCTGAATTTAAGATTAAACAGCCTCAAATATTTGTAGAAACTAAAACCATTAGTTATGGATTTGAATGGTTTTTAACAAATACAAGGGGTAAATCTTATTGTTAGTGTGAAGTCAAAACAGTTTAGGTAACCACTGATTATATTTATTTATGGAGGTAATGGAAAATTTATAATTTGTCTTGGATTTAAATAAAAAATGCAGTCACTCTCAATTTTTGGATTATATTGTAAAATATTTGTTGTTGACAAACCTTTTAATTTGCTGCAGCTTTTTTTTTAAATCTTTTGATCTTGATTTTTTACAGGTATGGACTCATCGATGCGTTCTTTCCGAACTCTTCAACCATGTGAGAACCATCCGATCAAAGCACTGCAGTATTCATCCACGGGAGACTCCATACTAGTAGTCAGTGGGTCAGCCCAAGCTAAAGTATTGGACAGGGATGGCTTTGAAGTGTTGGAGTGTATTAAAGGAGACCAGTACATCACTGATATGGCAAGGTGAGTTGTTGAAATATTTAATGTCGGATTCAGGTAGTCTTTCTATTACATTTCTTCTAAAGTCTATAGGCTACCTCATGGTCTTATAATGTATGTATGTGCCATGGGATCTACACATATAGAACAACAAAGATTGAGCAAAGTTCATCGCATTAGACAGTAGAAAATTCTTGGCATGAAACTGGATAAGTGCCCTAATATCGACAATAGGCTCATCCCTTATTACATATTATGGGAGCCATACACGGTGCGATTTGTCTGTACGATTCATCGCGTCAAACCGATCGAAACGACGAATCGATGGTGTATGTCAAGATTTTTGATGCGATCAATCTTTTCATCAGATAGATCGTACAGATAAATCACACCGTGTATGACGCCCATTACGATATAAACTATTGACGAAAAGTGTCGATACTGGCTTTAGTGCAAGTGTATGTATGTAAAATCCATTAACACTGCCCTACATGGAAACATCATTTTAGGTACCTTTTAATCAAAATACCATCATTTGCTTTTTTCCTAACACATGTATGTTTTTCCAGGACGAAAGGTCACACAGCATCACTAAACAGCGGTTGCTGGCATCCACACGTCAGAGAGGAATTCATGACTTGCTCCACAGACGGCACCCTGCGCCTCTGGTTGACCGACAACCCGAAACAGCACAAGGCAGTCATAAAACCCAGACAACAAGGCGGCTTGAAGACGAATCCCACTTCTTGCGCCTTCTCTAGGGATGGAAACACAGTTGCATGTGGATGCTTTGATGGTTCCATACAGATGTGGGATCACAGGAAAAACTTTGTCAATACAAGCACTTTGATACGAGATGCTCATCAGAAACAAACGGAAATTTCAAGCATATCATTCTCATACCTAGGAAACTACCTGGCCAGCCGAGGTAATGACGAGAAATTGAAGATTTGGGACCTCAGAAGCCTGAAGAAACCAATAAACACTTTTGAGAATCTGTTCTCAAGGTATGAGCAGACTGATTGTGCCTTCAGTCCGGACGATACAATGGTCTTCACTGGAGAGTCACTACAGAAAGGCCAAAATGTGGGAAGGCTGTTGTTCTTCAATACAAAGACATTTGAACAAGTGACAAGCATAGATGTTACTGAATCACATGTAATAAAGGCCGTATGGCATGCTAAGTTGAACCAGATCTTCGTTGGGTGTGGGAATGGTGTAGTGAAGTGTTACTATGATAACAAAAGGAGTTTGCGTGGAGCTAAACTGTGTATAATCAAGACACACAGGAAGAAA
This sequence comes from Cephonodes hylas, assembly GCA_030295005.1. Lineage (NCBI taxonomy): Eukaryota > Metazoa > Arthropoda > Insecta > Lepidoptera > Sphingidae > Cephonodes > Cephonodes hylas. The sequence goes on from AP025383.1 coordinate 1,167,171, forward strand.
CATTCAGTAGAAGTCATGAGCACACAGCAAATCATAACTCCTCACGCGTTACCTCTCTTCAGACAGGAGAAGTTAAGAACTAGCAAGAAGAAGATGGAAAAAGATAGACTGGACCCTGTCAAGTCTCATAGACCTGACCTTCCGATTACTTCAGGGCAAGGAGGTAGGGTAGCTGCCTCAGGGAGTACTTTAAGCTCCTTCGTGATAAGGAACCTGGGTTTGAGCAAGAGGGTTGATGATGAACAGGATCCGAGAGAAGCTATCTTGAAATATGCTAAGGAGGCAGAGGAGAATCCGTTTTGGGTGGCCCCGGCCTACAAAAAGACTCAGCCGCAACCAATATTCCAAAATGACGACGAAGGACCTTCAGATCCAAAGAAATCTAAATCTTAGTTTTGTAAGTTGTAAATAAATTATTTTTATTGCGATTTTATGTTTTACTTATTACCCTTACTATTAATGATCGTTGCCTGGTTCAGGAATCAATACAGAAGTACTACAGGACTTCCAATACTGAATATTTTTGCAGAAAAAATATTGCTATTTTTCAAGTTTGATGTTTTAGACGTCTAAAACTTATATTATGTCTAAATAAAAGGCCAAAAACCATTCTTAACATTTATAATAACTTAAATGTACACTAACTAATTAACAATTATATAACAATTATGCTTTGGCTGCCACACTTTCTGGTACCTCTGTGTCCTCTCCTTTCTTATCGAACAGATCTGCACCAAGGGGAGATCTTGCTGGGTTCTAGAAAAATACATTTATGTAGTTAGTGTCTAGCGAATAAGAATGACTGTGGGTTCAAATCTAGACTACCTAATTTGAGCTAGGATATGCATTAAGATCATACTCTAAGCATATTAGAAATAGAATGTGATAATACCGCTCAAATAACGTAAGTTACTATTTCAATTTTAAGTTATATGTTGTATTAAAATTGAAATAGTGACTTAGTGACATTTTACTAGACACAAGGTTGTGAAACACTGGGCTGAGTGTTAGATCTCCGGAACGAGGGAATTTTTTAAGTGATTCCATATTTGTTTTGGGTTTAGGTGTATTTACATCCAGTTTAGTAGTTTCTAAAAAACATACATATATATTCCCCGAAGGGGTAGGCAGAGATGCATTTCTGCACCCACATTTCGCCAGGTATATATCAGTTCCACGTAATAGGGGGCGAGCCTATTGCCGTTTTTCGGGCACATTTCTAGACTCAGTGTTGCTACTGAGGATTTCCTAATGGAAAACCCAATAACACTTCGCCCGACACGGGAATCGAACCCAGGACCTCTAGATCGCACGGCACATACTTGTGCCGCGAGACCACGAGGCAATGTAGTTTCTGATACCCGTTAAACAAAATTAGTACTCTAATCTGGGAACTGCGCACAAGCAAATTCTATGTTCTATAAGGCCAAGTAGCATAAGATCTTACCAATTTCTTCGCCCTGTCTGTAAGAATGCTGAAGGCGAAATGGTTCAACATGATACCAGTGGGCAAGGCCACTCCTTGGAACCTGTACAGCTGTTTCACTCCACTGTCTGATGAACCTGGGAACATGATAGTATTGGTACATAAAAGCCATACAAAATAGTAGGTATACTCACAATTCTCATATTTTAGAATTGATATTCATAAGTATCTCTTGAAGGGAATTTTTACACCAGCAAAGTTATATTGATATGTTTTTATACATTTAGTTTATATTTCGGACCTGTCACTAAGTGATTATCATCTATTCCTGTCTATTGCAAACAATTTTAATGGGGAAAAGTACGCTTCAAGAAAAGTCTGTGAAAATCTTATTATTTACACAACTTCTAGTCAAAGTATAACGCCCCCTCAGTTTACTAAAGGAATTTAGAGGGGCGTTGAATTAAAGAAAAGTGAAAAAACAGGGGGCGTTAACAAGAGTGGTTTACCTGAGAGTTTGTGTACTGAAGTGACAGCCGCGCGACCGATCTGCGAAGTGTTTGATATTAGGGGGCCTTTGGATATGTCCACGTGACCACCTACTCTGTACACCGTCACTTTACCTGCAAAACATCAAACAACACATGCTTTAGAGGTGAAGAAAAACCAGGAAACCTGCGCACATAGAAGTTGTTAAGACTTTCTTAGGTGTGTAGTCCGCCAACCAGCACTAAGCCAGCGTCGTGACTATGGCCTAAACCCTCTCAATGGTAGAGGAGACCCGTGCCCAGCAGCGGGACGTATATGGCGTGATGATGATAATAATAAGGGGACAGATAGGGTAATCTCCCTCATTGGTTCTGAATAAGTGAAAATAGTACGATCGTGGAGTCGGACGTTCGACTCTTGACTGGGAAAAATAATGGGAGTCTATTGGCCGAATACTGAAACACAACTTAAAAATTAAGGTAACTTAAACGTCTAATCACATCTTATTATTCGGTATTTATCGACTTAGAATTAATTAGCGTTTCAGTATTCGGCCATATATCTAACAACTATACAGTGTTAAGTAATAGTACAAAGTCTTAATTTGTGACTTAATCTGGATTGATGAATGAAAAATCTACATATTCATTAACTTAGCTCATACTAACCATTGGCCCTCGCTATGCTGGGTATTTGCTTGCTCTTATGCTCGTTGTCCACGAACATCTCCAGAGCCAGCTCTTCGTTCACCTCCAGCCGTTCGAGCTGGTGGTTCTGCCTGATGAACTTCACATACTCCGCGCCCAGGGTCGCCAGCTCTTGGGGCGTGGGCTTCCAGTCGGGCAGGGAGGGTAGGTCCACGTCATAGATGAATGAACCGCTGCGGACTGGATATAGAACAAAAGTTGTTAAAGAATATGATAACCTTTCCTTCATTATCATCATCAGCCTGTATACGTTCCACTGCTAGGCACGCGCGTCCTCTACCATACAGAGAATTTAGGCCTTGGTCTACAATGCTAGCTGACGGACGACACGCCTTAAAAAAACTCTAAGAAAATTTACTCATTTATTTAACTCATGCCTATATTTCCTGATGAGATGCATTTCTACACCCACATTTCACCAGTATGTATCAGTCTTACATAATAGGGACGAGCCTGTTGTCGTTTTTTCAGCACATTTCCAGACTCTGTGCTGCTACTGAGAATTCCAATAACACTGCCCGACCCAGGAATCGAACCCAGGGCCTCTAGATTGCACGGCGAATACTTGTACCGCGAGATCAAGAGGCAGTCTAAGAACATTTAGGTGGACAAAAACTTAAAGTCTCTGAGGGTTGCAGGAGGCAAGCCCAGCAGTGATATAATATGTATATGCGATGATGATGAATAAATAATTTGTGCCAACTCACTGTCAGGCTGTGGGAAGCTGTGAAGTACAACTGGAACATTTTTTTTGAAGGCATGTGACGCGCATGCACCGAGCACTAGAGAACAAGTCCTCCAGAATGCCTTGTTCACTTGCTGAGGTTCGGCAACTTTGTAGTTTTGTAACTAGAATTGAAATATGCAGCATCTTAACCTTATCATAGTCTTGGGAGTTGTGACCCTCCCCTGGGCAGGGTCCAGGACCTAGGAGGATCACTAATAAAAATTGTTAAACATTATGTTTTGCAGATGATTTATTGAGCAGTTTTTTTTAATAAAGTCCTTACATAATAATAATTAATGGACATTTTTAAGGTACAAACCTTGTTATTTCGACAAGAAGATATGTGTCTAAATAAGGGTTATAGTAATCTTCAAAACTAAAGATTATTAAAAAGTTATTACTCGTAAAAGGAGAAAAATTAGAAGTTGGTCCGACTACTTACCTCAAGAGTACAGTTTTCTGTGAGTGGTCTGTGCATGTCCCAGTAAACAGTGCCGTCAAGCAATGCCAAAGCACTGTTGTCCATATACCATTCACCCAGATCTGTTAAAACCCATTAACATGTTTAATATATACCATAAACAACTTGTAAAAGGAAAAATAAATTGTGAGATACTAATAATTAATTTTATTTTAATATTTCTTTGCTATGAAAAATTATATTTACAAGTTTTACATATTTTGTCTTTAAATAAAATTGGAAGACAACAAAAATGTTAAATGCGCAATTTTTATAAATAACAATATCTTTTTTCCCCTAGGTTTGACTGTAAGGCTGGTTTGGCATAGAGTCCACCTATACAAACATGTATAAAATGTAAATAAAGAAGTAAATGTTTATTGTACATCTAGTTTCTAAGGAGCTATATTAAGTTGATAGGAAATAGTATTATTGTCTTTCAGTAACTGGGAAGTGGGAAGAATAAACCTTATTTATTAAAAAGAACTATTTATAAATTTCGTACTTACGTCTTGCACAGTCATATGGTGTTGACAATTCCTTGTTCATTACAAATGTACAGTCCTTAGGGATACCTTTGTATCTAACCTCAATTTTCTCAATTCTACCAACATTTTCAATTTGACGCTTCTTTTCCAGCGTAAATAAGTGATTACGGCGATCTATTGCTTCTTGTGTACTTATTAATCCTGTGAAAAAACATTCAAAACTATTGTTTATTACAAATTTTTAGACCTAAATTCATATATATGAATTATCTTATTAATTACTTACTGATGAATGAAAGATTTTTTGTGTAACCATTTTGTGTTAATGTTTTTGATAAATGCGTAATATGTCTTTTCATTTTAAATATTTTTGTATTGGCCCTCGGAAAAATACTTTTAGGTTATTCTCCCCAGACCAGATTTGTTTGACAAGTTGCGTTCCAATTCGCGCAACTTTAATTTTAACGATTGGCGTTGAATGGACGAATAAGTTAAATCGACCGTCGAAGTTGAAGAAACGAATGAACGGTTACAGATTATCACTGAACTAGTCGAATCCGTAGATGACTACATTAAAAGAGCAGTACGTTCTTATCAACCGGCAAATTGACAACATATGAACGTACCTACCTACGTAGTTGGTTTAGAACTTTAGATGGATGATTGTTCGATGAAGTGAAGTAGCCGATCGAATCGGTTATTATCAATTGAAATTATAGGTCTCGCGCCGTTACCGTGGATGACGTGAACGACCCATCGCTCTACAAATTGAAAGTTTTGTATAAACCAACAAATATTATTTGCTTTGCCCTGTTCAACCAGTCGATATTTCTAGTCTTTCACTTAATTACCACTTTCTATAGGAATCTTTTGTCTCCATATCAGATAAGTAACTTTTCTTTAGGTACTACATTCATTAAACTCATACTAAATTATATTTGCTACTCGTAATCGCAAAGAATAAAAGATCTTATTTTAAGAAACTAAATTTAGTTGCCGTCATTACGGTAATATCAGCTTAGCCGTCTACGGATTCGAATACTTTATTGTTAGTCTATAGTGGTCAGGGATGCTCCCATCTAGTGGTCATGGTCTGCCCTAGAATGGGTGCTACGAGTACGCGACCTCGGCCCCCGAGCTGCTGCAGTCACTACCAACCTTCCCTTCCGTGACTGCAGTATCCACTCCTACAGGCCACATTTTCCTCTCCCATAACTTCCTCTCTCTCTCACTATTCCCTTCACCCCCGCTTGATGACGGGCAGCAGCGTCATCAATGCGATTCCCCTACTGCGCTCGCCAACCCGCCTGCCAAGCGTGGCGAGTATCGGCAATATCCCCCTCATGATCGAGACTAGGACCAGGCCCCCAGTCCCCGGCAGCCCCACTATTCCTGGCTACGGTAGCGGCCATGGTAACGGTGGGGCGGGGGGTGCTAAGAATCCCCGGGTTGGCCCCGGCTACCACCCCCGACGACGACTGGCCCTGGTAACACACAACGTACGCACTTTGAGGACGGACGAGAAGATTGTCGAACTGGAAGAAGAATTGAGCGGGTTACACTGGGACATTCTGGGGTTGTCGGAAGTCCGCAGGATTGGGGAGGACACGATAACCCTGAAGTCCGGTAACCTGCTCTTCTACCGGGGGGACGACCAACAGTCCAGAGGAGGTGTCGGATTTCTCGTCCACAGGTCTCTCATTAACAACATCGTATCCATCGAAAGTGTGTCGAGCAGGGTAGTGTACCTTATACTCAGAATATCCAAAAGGTATTCGTTGAAGGTCATACAGGTATACGCGCCGACCTCGACACACCCAGATGAAGAAGTAGAGGAGATGTATGAGGACATAAGTCGGGCCATACATACTTCCAAAACCTACTTCAATGTTGTTATGGGAGACTTTAACGCAAAGTTGGGCATGAGGAGCGATGCGGAGCTGAAAGTGGGGCAATTTGGGCATGGGCAACGGAACCCCAGGGGTCAGAGGCTGGCCGAATTTCTGGAGAAAGAGGGACTCTTTGCGATGAACTCTTTCTTCCAGAAGCCGCCTCACAGGAAATGGACCTGGCTGAGCCCTGATGGTTCCACGAGAAATGAGATAGATTTCATCTTGACGACGAAACGACGGATATTCAGTGATGTCTCTGTGATCAACAGGGTGAAAACCGGTAGCGATCACCGAATGGTTAGAGGCTCATTGAATATCAACGTCCAATTAGAAAGGCGTCGCTTGATGAAGTCTACGCTCCGACCTACTCGCGCTCATATTCAAAACCCCGAAAGCTTTCAACTCGAGCTGAAAAATCGCTTCGAGTGCCTGGAAGAAAACCTTGCCGTGGACGAGTTAAACAGCGGTTTGGTAGAAGCTGTCCATGCGGTGGGATCTAAGCATTTTAGACCTCGCCGCAGAGATAGACCTCAAAAACTCTCGGTCCACACTCTTGACCTCATGGCCGAACGTCGATCTATGGCGCTGCAGTCTTCCGAGGACGCCGAAGCATATCGTCAGCTCAATAGACGGATCTGGAAGTCCTTGCGACACGATGTCCGTGCTCACAACACTGTGAGCATTAAAGAGATAATAGAGCGGAACGGAGGCTCCAAAGTGTTTGCAAGAGACTTGTCTATTGGGCAAAGACAGTTGTCTAGGCTGAAGACGGAGGGCGGCCGCGTAGTGTCGACGAAGGCAGAGGTTTTAAGGGAGATCGAGAGGTTCTACGGGCAGCTTTACACCTCGGTTGCCAAGCCCGCTGTTCGCTCGGCCGAAGACCCGAGAGCCGAGTTGATCCGCCACTTCAGTGATGATATCCCGGACATCAGCCTGTGTGAGATTGAGATGGCCCTGAAACAACTTAAGAACAACAAGGCGCCGGGTGAGGACGGAATCACTTCAGAGCTTCTGAAAGCGGGCGGAACGCCGGTACTTAAAGTCCTTCAGAGGCTCTTCAATTCCGTTCTCCTCGAGGGCTCAACGCCAGAGGCATGGAGCAGGAGCGTGGTGGTACTGTTCTTCAAAAAAGGTGACAACACCTTGCTGAAGAATTACAGGCCCATCTCGCTCCTGAGCCATGTCTATAAGTTGTTTTCGAGGGTCATCACAAATCGTCTCGAACGCAGGTTTGATGACTTCCAGCCGCCCGAACAAGCTGGTTTCCGAAAAGGTTTTAGCGCCATAGACCACATCCATACGCTTCGGCAAGTTATCCAGAAAACCGAGGAATACAACTTGCCGCTTTGTTTAGCGTTTGTGGACTATGAGAAAGCCTTTGATTCGATCGAGACGTGGGCGGTGCTGGAGTCTCTCCAGCGGTGCCACATTGACTGTCGGTACATCGAGGTGTTGAAAAGTATATACAACAACGCCACCATGTCGATCCGAGTACAAGATCAGAGCACGAAGGCTATTCCACTACAGAGAGGCGTGAGACAGGGAGATGTTATATCTCCGAAACTGTTCACTGCCGCGCTGGAAAACGCCTTCAAGCTCTTGGAGTGGAAAGGATTCGGCATCAACATCAACGGCGAGTATATCACACACCTTCGGTTTGCCGACGATATTGTAGTCATGGCAGAATCGCTGGAGGACCTTAGCACTATGCTCGAAGACCTCAATCGAGTCTCCCAACAGGTGGGTCTTAAAATGAACATGGACAAGACGAAAATCATGTCGAATGTCCATGTTGTGCCCACCCCAATCGCAGTTGGGGGCTCGACTCTCGAAGTTGTAGACGAATATGTCTATTTGGGACAAGTGGTCCGGTTAGGCAGGTCCAACTTCGAGAGAGAGGTCAATCGTCGAATCCAACTCGGTTGGGCAGCGTTCGGAAAGTTAGGAGACGTCTTCTCGTCCAATATACCTCAGTGCCTGAAGACGAAAGTCTTCAATAGTTGTGTGTTACCAGTGATGACATATGGCACTGAGACGTGGCCTCTCACTAAAGGCGTCATGGGTCGGCTCAGGGTCACTCAACGAGCTATGGAGAGGGCTATGCTCGGGGTTTCCCTACGTGATCGAATCAGAAATGAGGAGATCCGTAGGAGAACTAAAGTAACCGACATAGCCCAACGGATTAGCTCGTTGAAGTGGCAATGGGCCGGCCACATGGCGCGGAGAACTGATGGCCGATGGGGCCAAAAAGTTCTCCAGTGGAGGCCACGAACGGGAAAGCGCAGCGTGGGACGTCCCCCAACAAGGTGGTCCGATGACCTTGTCAAGGTCGCGGGACGTCGCTGGCTGCAGGAGGCTTCCGACCGTTCCCGGTGGAAGTCATTGGGGGAGGCCTATGTCCAGCAGTGGACAACAATTGGCTGCTAATGATGAATGATGATGATGATGATTGTTAGTCTATAGACCGTTCATTCAATGTCGACGGTCGATCTAACCAGTTCGTCGATTTAACGCTAATTACTAGTGTTTACTTGTTTGATGTTTGAATAACGAATGTGTGAAAGTTGAGAGTTAAACAGCTAAATGTTGAGATTTTGTTTTCTTTCACTGCTATATTAAATAGTAAACATAAAGTTTAGTGTCAAAAATTAACTTAAGTTTAGTAATATTATACAAAAACTGTACATGCTCATGGGATACTAAGTGGTGAACTTTTACAAAAATGCCGGAACGCAGTGAGTTATGGCACCATTTTGAAAAAGATGGGTCTACTGGCAAAGCAATATGCAATCTTTGCCAAGATAAACTTGCGTACCAATCTACAACGGCTAATTTAAAAAGCCATTTAAGGAGGAAGCATCCTTATGCATTTTCAAAGTTGGCGTCAACACCGCGGGCTCCCCGGGGTCACTTTAGGTCTGCACCTGAAGTAGATCCACTGCATTTGCCTGAAGTAAAGTTCATTTTACCGGGTCCTATCAGGGCTGCAAAGACTGCTGCTGCGAGACGACGCCTAATTAAAAATAAACGAAAAAAACCTCCCGATTTCCCTATTATTAAAGTAGACAGCGCCGAACAAAAAAAGTTAATAAATGCAGATTTACTCGATTTGTGTATCGATAGCTTCCTTCCACTTTCGATAGTAGAAGAAAGAGCGTTTCGTAAATTCTGCCGATGGATACCCGGATACGAGCTGCCTACGTGCAAGACCCTCACAAAAACAATATTGCACAATGCATATATAAAATGTATGGATGAGGTCCAAACCCAACTACGTGAGGAGGTCCAAAGTATATGCCTTACTACAGATATGTGGACGTCATTAGCAACGGAGAATTATGTAGCCCTCACTGGACACTATATAACTCAGAATTTAGAAGCGAAACATGTGCTATTGGGATGTTGTCGGATTTTAGAACATCACACAGCAGAAAATATTGCCTCGGAAATTGGTTCATTGGCTGACAAATATGATTTAAGGCAAAAAGTCAACTTTATAGTCACAAACAACTCGGACAATATCATACAAGCCGCCAAGGAAATTTTAAATTGGAACCATTTTAAGTGCTATGCTTATAGCCTCAATTTAATGGTTGAACACGCTCTAAGATCCGTACAATCCGATATTAATAAAGTTAAAAAAATAGTTTCCGATGTTAATAAAAGCACAATATATTCAGAAAATTTAAAACAGTACCAAATAAAACAAAGCCTCCAACCCAAAGAACTGATCGAAGCTGTTGATACAAGATGGAACTCCACATTATTCATGCTGCAACGATTTGTAGAGCTAAAAGATGCTATTCATTCAACTTGCACTTTTGGAGATGGCAGTTTTCTTGGTCCACAAGATTGGATACTTTTTAATCAAGTGTGTAAAATTTTACATCCCTTTGAAGAGTTAAGCATTTCTTTGAGTGAGGAAAAATATATTACTGGCAGTTCTGTCATTGTTATGACACAATGCTTGAGAGAAACATGCCAAAAACTTTTAGCAATACCCGGTTTATTATCCAAAGCAAGGGATATGGTGCTTCTTTTGAAATCAGAATTGGAATACCAGTTTAAATTAGTTGAAACAAGTGGCACATTTGCAATTGCAACATTTCTGGACCCACGATTTAAAATGAAAGGTTTTACAGACGCATCTCTGGCAGAACAGACAAAAGAAATGGTGCAATCATTGGTAACAGATATGATTGCTGAAAAAGATCGTGCTGCTGTTTCTAATTCCCTAGATGCTGAGGAAAATCAAAAAACAAGTAAAAAATATGACCCATGGAGCATTTTTGACGAGATAGCTTCAACAAGCTCAAATTCAGGTACACCTCTATCAAAGGCTACTAAGGAGGTGGATATGTACCTAGCTGATGAGCTGTTACCAAGAAGAGACAAAGGCGGTAACTTGACATGTCCGTTGGAGTGGTGGAAAAATCACCAGTATGTTTTTCCAAACTTAAAACAAATATTCATCACAAGATGTAATATTGTAGCCTCATCTGTCCCATGTGAAAATATGTTTTCAGAAACAGGATTTATACTCAATGACAGAAGAACAAGACTTACTACAAGTAAAGTGGAACAAATGATGTTTCTAAAAGTAAATTCACCTGCTCAAAGATTTGATTTATGAAGTTGTAAATATTATAATAAAAAATTATCAATGTACAATTATTTTAATCATTATATTTTTGAAGACACCTGAGTAGTGTAATACTGAAAGAAAATGAAATATGACACAGGAGTTTTACATAGTCAATAGCCACAAGTAATCTATGGCTGTTATGAACGAAAGAATTATATAAGTGCAGTCACTGTTATTTTCTATTTGTTTGGGTTACAGTGCATACCATTTTATACTTGATAACAAAGCTTATGTGACCTTAGATACTGGATATACAAAGAAGTAGGTGGTATTAGTAAAAGCTCAAAATATAAATTTTGGAAGGCTATTTTGTATTTGTCATGAAATTGTTTAGCCTCTAATCATAATTTTATAAATTATAAACACCATGATATACAACAACAGGTTTATTCTTTTAAAGTCTCAAAAATACAAATTTCATAAGTACATGTAACTCTACCCCACCATAGTCCTCTTTCTGCCCCTTGCCCTGACTTCTTCAAACTTACTCAAAATTTCTTTGATATTACTCTTACTGTAACTCTTGTAGGCTTCAAGGATTTTATCAAAGAGCTCAGGATAATCATTATGTGTACTTATAAGAGCCCTTTCAAGCACATACAAATCCACACCCTTGTCTTCTGTACTTGTATCAATATATGACAATCCAAAATCAATCATGACCAGCTGAAACTCATTCTTTTCTATCCAATTTTCATCATCGCTTTTTGGGACAAGCAACATGTTGGATGTAGTTAAATCCCCATGTATAATATTGTTTTCATGTAATTTTCTTACTGTTTCCCCAATCATTTTTGTTACTTTATCCAGGCTGTGTGTTTCATTGCCTTTGCATGTTTTAGATATGTTTATGATGAAATCTTTGACTGTTGTGTTTTTTTCATAATGGTGCATGTATATTCTCCGCCGATCGAAATCAACCAAATATAGAGATGGGGTTATTACGCCAGCTGCCTTACATCGGACAATAGAACGGGCCTCATTTTTAATACGATCTTTAGTAATTGATACATCTAAGTCAGGATGTCTATAATTCTTCTTAAACCTTTCTTTGATCAATGTGGGTCGGCCAAGGTAACTGCAGATGAACAGCTTAGCTTCAGCACCTTGTTTCAATAGTTTAAAATCTTCAATCATATTCACAGAAGTGCAATATAACTAATGTGCAAATACACTATGAAGGATAAGTGGCGCAAAAAGTTTTAAAAACTTAATTAAAATGAATTTTATAATTACTAAACATTACAAACACACATTTTCTAGTTCGCGGCCGCATATATTTACTTGACAGTTGACAATCCATGTCAAAAAACGTTTTATTGATCCACGTATTTTGAACAACAAAATATTTTATTCTATTTTTGGAATTTTTAATTGAATAATCTTCAATTATTATTCCTAATTTTTTTCACTAATATTTTACGATACGTAATCGAAAGGTAGTTCATGGGGAGCCGTAGTTTCTTCGTGAAATGAAACGTAAAAGGAAAATTCAGATTCGGCGTTGATGAGCCGCACTTTACATTTTAAGCCGAAGGCATTGTGACTTGTGAGGTCCATGTACTTTCTATATCTATTTGTATACATACATTCACTCACTGGAGAGCTGGAGGGAGGCTGTGGGCGTGAATCGCAATATTGGTTGTAGTGCCGGCCGGCGGCACGACGTGTAATTTTAATCAAACAAATTTTCATTAAATCCTTTGATGTAAAAGAGTGATTTATTCATTCAGTGCCGGTATTGCGTTGGAGCGCTCCACTAGGTCTTATTTTTACCGAAAAATATATATTCTAGTGCGTAATTAATCGGTTATCATACCGATAAATTAAAGTTAAAAGACTGTGTATTCAGCTGTGATTTTTTTTATTTGTGAGAACGATGTCGGAGGGTTTGGAATACGAGACAATCGTGCAGAATGGCCCCAGAAAAGTGAGTTTATTTATTTTTTTATAACAATGATATTATTTTTTTTTATGTAAACTTATTTATGAATACAATAACTAATTATTTAAAAAGCTCTTTGGTTTTTTAATATGAGGTTCATTGATGCTTTAAGTAAGATCCGTAGTATATTGATTCAAAAGGTAAGCACAATTTTACGACTTCGTGTGTGGTGCGCTGTGTACATAGGTATCGTATAATATGTCTACGGGAGGGATGAAGTGACTATAGAAATGTCTGGGTGCATTATACGAGTTATGTATGTCGGCGCGTCTCGAAATGCCGGCTGATGCGATTTCCTGCGAGTCCCGTTTTTAGTGAATGTTGGCGGGAAGTTCTGCGCGGATTTTATGTGAAACGGAATGGGTTCGTTAAATAGTGACGTCACTGAATTGTTTTTTTTATTACAAACAATTTTTTGCTCATTAGCCATACGCGAGTTTCGAGTATGAATGATCATAATATATTTTTGGATTATGAGTATTAATTGTAAATGCACTAATAATAAATAGCGAACAAAACATACTTTCGTAATTAATGTATTTTTAACTTAAGTACTTATTTATATGGAGCTTTGTTTTAAAGGAATTTTAAATCGGTTAAAATAATAATAAAACTACCTATAGGTTTTTGTCTACTCAATTTTAACATAAATTATATTCGTAACGATTTTTTCGAAACGTATCAAATATATTTTTTTACTCGTGTGCAAACGAAGTTTTTTAAATCGTCATCTTGGCAGCCAGTCGATGTGCCAGTATTCAATATTGTAACGGATTCTTGAAATGTAAAACGCTTCGTCATTAGAACAACTAATGATGCATTGCTTTTGAATTTTTCTTAGCTATCATTGCCTTAATGATATTGCACCTACATTTTCTCTTAACGCGTGGACGTGTTAAGTCAACACTTAGGTAAAAAATGTGTACCTGATATTTCTTACGCCTCGACATAGTTTTTGAAAAAAAAATGTTTATTTTTTTAATAAATGCCTAGGCAAGACACCTTCATGCCACTATTTATTTATGCAATACGGTCTAAATAGGGTATAAAAAAAATAACATTTTAACAGCCTTCAAAACCAATTAATTAGAAAATTAAATGACTTTATAAATCATACATTTCGCTGTACAAAGCAGTGCCAATTTCAATTTAGAAAGGAATTCAATACATTTCATCCCGATTCGTCATGAAATTCCCGAGGGAATTAACCATAACAAGCGCGGGTTAATTTGGACTCATGCGGCGGTATTACTACGCGTGTACTGAGACCAAAATGGATACGTAAGCCAGGGTGAATAGAGACGGAGTCAATATCTTTGCCTCAACTGAAAATCACTAATATTTTATACTTTTTACAGCAAAACACACAATTTGAGTAAAATGAAACATTTTGTTTTACCTAATGACTTCTTGTTTTATAATAGGATTTTTAATCAGAAGTGATTTTTTAAGGTGCATTAACTGTTTTGATTTCTTTTTTGCTATTAACTGAATAAAGAAGATATTATTCGCAATCGAAATGAATTAGGAAATTAAATGATTGTTTTTGTGTATTTTTTTTTATACCTAATATTGCGATAAAAATCTTTATTGAATTTTTATAATGCTTTTTTTTTTTTTTTTTTTTTCTTAATAATGGCCCTTGCGTTATAACTTAACGCAACTCTGCCAGTGTCAGGTAGATAAATAAAAAATAATCGGAAATAAATAAAATAGAGGGTATTTTATATTTTCTTTCAAGTTGACCCGAATCTGAAACAAACACAGACAAATACATTTATGATTAGTATATCCTAAACCAACACCACACAGAACAATAATTACAGTATTAGTTATACACAAACTAGGACAATGTACATTTTATAATCTAATACCATTCACCTTAATAAATTTGGATAAAATATGGACAAAAGGAGAGAAAGTAAAGGTAAGAAGAGTCTTCATGGAGGTGGGACGAGGAATTTCTGGAGGGAGCATACTATAAAGGGATAGCCGGAGATTAGGGCAATTAAAAAAAATATGGTCTAGGTCACCGTCGTCAAGGCCACATTCACAAAGGGAGCTATCCCGTATCCTGATTTTTGCTAGATGAACTGGTGTGCAAGAATGATTTAACCGTATTCTGCAGATAGTTGATGTTGAACATTTATCAAGGTTTTTGAACACAGAAAACCAAGGTTTAGGAGGTATTTCTGGTTGTATACTTCCATAGAACAAACCTTTTTTCCTTTTAGAAATCTGCCAATCTTTATTCCATGCATCCATTAGTCTACTTTTCAAATTGGAGCAAATGTCAAGAGGAACAATAATGTAATGGTCCATACAACCTATATTAATTGCTTGTTTAGCCAATGAGTCTGCTATGTCATTACCTGAAATGCCCGAGTGACCTGGAATCCAAGCTATCACAACATTTAAGTCTTGTTGATGGCAATCATATAGCAGTTTTTTAATTTGGATAATTATGGGGGACCCAGGTTTAGATTTAAAAGAATTTGATGATATAGCTTGTAAACAACTTTTTGAGTCAGAAAAGATGATGGAGTTATTTAATTTGTGAGTGATAATAAATTTTATGGCTTCTAAAATAGCTGTAGCTTCTGCTGTGAAGACAGTGGTGACAGAAGGACATTTATATGTTAGAATAATATTAAAAGCAGGAACCCACACTGCTGCTCCTACCAAACTGCATTCAGAAAACTTTGAAGCATCTGTAAAAACTGTTAACCATTGTGGATATTTTGCCTGAATTTTATCTTTTAAAGTTTTCTCAGCCGCTGCAGAGTCTTTTACAATACCAAAATCTAGTATTATATTTGGTTTAAAGGTAAGGGCTTTTATAATGCTTTTGTTCCATCAGTCACTATAAAAAAATACATTGACAACTATTTTTTACAGGCTTAGGAAACCATGTTTATACAGCTATTTAACGAGGAAATAACTCAATTATAAACTGATTCTGTCCTCCTACACAGTAATAACTTGGTCGTAACTTTGAGGCGACAAAGACCCCTTTCTCTGATTGATATTGATGAATAAACCCACATCGTAATTTCTAATGCGTGTATGCCTGTAATTTGTGTCTGATGGAGCGATAAGCTTGTCACTTGTCATTTTGAGGATCTGAACTCAATAGAAAGTGGTTTTCACGAAATACCGCAGATCAATGCGATATATTTTTATATTATTTAGCGTCAGGTGTCCGTGTATGCCATTGTGATTCAAATTTAAATAAAATCTTTGTTGTTTAACCAAATAGTTAAATTAAAAATTAAGTTTAGTTTTAAAAAGTTTAAACATCACAATATTTCATATAAGGTGGGTGCACCATGAAAGGCCACACTAACGAATAAACAGTTTTTACTACGTCATTTACCGGATAAATAAAATAAACCAATCATTAATTAAGACTTTGTTTTATTGTGTATCATCTAAAATACTTTTTTTTATTCCCGATGTAATCACTATTTCTTAAATTTAACTTTTCTAAAGCTCTTCTAAACGGCCTTCTAAGGAACAAAGCTCCATACAAGGCCAATATTATAAATCAGTCTTTCAACTTAAAACTAGAATTGTAATAATCAAATTATCAGCTTTTTCTAAAACCACTGAAATAGCTCTTTCATTTAAATGAAAAATTAAATGCCTAACACATTATAATCTTCAATAAAAAAACTCAACGAACATTTCTTGAACACCATCGTAAAACTAAGGATATATTAATGGAAATTATATAGAAAGTATAGTAATGAGTATTATATCGATAACAAATAAGTTTCCACTACGTTTTACAATGATATCATAAATATTTTTTTTTTTACTTATAATGGCCTTCTTAGGGGTCCGTTCTTTGTAAGGCCAAAATGTTCCTAAGAAGGCCAAACTAACAATTAAGTTACATTGCCTCATATCTACGATTCTACATTCGCCACATGCGTGACAATACCATTACCTTTCTTCACCTTCTACGCTTTTCTTCTTCTTTTTCTTCTCCATTTTCAATATTTTGCTTCATTTTTCAGTAGTTTTATGGATTTTTTTTTGTGTTTCTCTTAAGCCATAAATAAACATAAACTATAGCTTCAATTTTACAAACAAAAAAACAAAATTTTTATGTTTCCTTAAATTTTAAATGTTCCTAGCAAGGCCAACCGTCAAGTTTTTGATAGGCCTTATAAGGAACCACTGGCCTTCATAGGAACAATACCGAAATTTTTACTAAAATTATAACAAACTTATTATTTTTTTCTTAAGTACCATAACAAATCCTTACATGACAATTTACAGCAAAAAACAATAAGGAAATAATAGGTTAGTTACGTGAAAACTTACCTTTTGTTGTGAGCGCATATTATAATATTGACATCGACGATCGAAGTCTACGAAACGAGGAGTCCCACAAACCGAATATCATCGCGAGAGACTCGCCACCGCGTCTGTGCCCTTCTGTTTGATTGGGCTTTGTGTGAGTGGAAGGAATTTGTCGTTACGTGACAATAACTACGACTTTTTCATAGTTGGCCTTCAAAGGAGCATGGCCTTCCATGGTCCACCCACCTTAGGTATGTCTGAAATAATTGAACTGTGCCTGGTCTCTTCCGCAGCATATACGTGCATTATCGAATACTTAAGTCTGGGATTTAACATCCGCGTTCGATTTTTAGGTTACCTACGTTCTTTTGTTACTCGATTTTTGGTGTCTCGAATTTGCACATGAAAATAGCAAAAGGCTCAACACCCATTACGGGGAATATGTGTACCTATAGATTTCGTGTTTAAAAATAAGATCCATAATTATGGTTCACCCAAAATAAAATAAACTAGAGATTAAAGATTAATCCATAATCAGCAGTGAAATTATGTGACGCAAAATAAAACGTTAACGGTGTCGGGTCGCAGACTACTTTCACAGAACAGTACCGCAAAAAACATTAACTGTAAGATGTGCTTGTAATCCGCGACGACCCATTCTTAAAGTTTCTGCCATTCAGATGTTTTTGCTATTTCGACGAATATTTGACGGAAAACGGCGGGTAAAAAGGAAGTGTGCTATTTAAAATATGTGTGTGATTTTTTATTTGTTCCTGCATAAGCTACTAATCATTTCAAAAATTAATGTTCTGATTGTAGAATGATTAATCTATGACGTAATATATCGATTGGGGTATCCCATAGACGTCAAATAAAAAAGTAGAATTAGTTTTGACACGTCACTTTTATACTTCATATTTTCAGCGTAGGAAATACTATTTTTAGCAGTTATTTATTCCAATTGCGTAGTCACTACAAAAAAAAACTTTATCTAACCAAGGATCACACTTCTCAATACAACTCACACGTTTTTATCAACTATTTAATAGTCTTGTACTATTAGAAGCATATTCAAAGATATTTCATAAAAACTTCAATTTTTTATTATCAGTCTGTGTTGTTTATACCTTGGGTTCTGTATAAACCTTAATTTACGGTAAAGAATTTTATAACTTTCAAAGATTATAGAACTAAACATATTATATACGTAATCTCACGCCTGTATCACACAAGGGTAGGCAGAGAATATTAAATACCATCAGTTTCGATCCTAACTCATCTCTATTTCTTCTTCAAGATTCATCTGTCTCCTTATAGAACTTTGGTTTATTGGTATTTACACTTTGGTTATGGGCACTAAACTTAGTCTTTGCGGAGATCGCTATAATGGTTATAATATGTTCTCTAAAGCCAACCTTTTCCGATCCTTCCATTGACATTTATAGAAATATATTAATACATTTATAAGAAAGCATCAACCGTCCATCTTAAGCAGACTTCATCCATCCGTTACCTTTCTCAAGTCGTCGGACCGTCTTGCTGCAGGACGTCCTACGCTACGTCTGCCTATTTGACATTTGCTCGATAATTTTTCATAAGTCGTCTTTCATCACCAGCATTGATGGTCTTGAGATTTATGCGCACGGTCGAGAATCTCAGCGGTCGCTGGTTCAAACGCTAGGCACACGCCTCTGACTTTTTAAAGTTATGTGTATTCATAATGAATTATCACTTGCTTTATCGGTAAAGGGAAACATCGTGATGAAACCTGCATACCTTAAAGTTCCTAGGAATGTCTAAGGTGCGTAGTCCACCAACCCAGCTAGGCCAGCGTGGGGCCCTTGCCCAGCAGTGATACGTACATGGGCTGATGACGACGTCTTTCATACCATCTCTTGAACAATCTCTCTAAGCTAGATCATATACGGAACCCAAATGAGCATAGTATGAGCAGTTAGACAACAGTTAGGCCCCGCGTGAACTAGCCGTGACCGGTCGTGGGTCGGCGGCGGCTGAGCACAAAAAACCATGAGAAATTGCATTATAATAGCTTCTTCACTCTGCAGAACTGACGTAGTTGCTACAAGCCTTTTAGGGTTACTAAGAATTCGTATTTGAAGAGCAGCAACCTGGATATACCAGTGGCGGTACTTCCATAGAAGCCCGAAAGCCCGACTTGCCTTACATAGTTCCGAATAACGAACTTAACGATTGTTTATTTATGAAATAACGCTATAAACGTGAATGTGAGTACTAACCGGTAGGTATTTATTAGTCCTACGTACCAAAAAAAATATGCTGCTACTAAATAAACATTTGGGCTTGCCTTAGTTTGACACCCTAGGCACGCCACTGGGATATACTTATTACCCACTCCCTTTTATGTAACTGGAAGGGTAGATAGAGATTTATTACAACATAATGTTTTCTTGAAGTCTTACGTAGTATCTTTACTGCAACCTCACTTCCTCTTTAAAAAATAAACCTTCTAGAAAGCAGTAGTATGGTCTTCTATACTAGTTTAAACAAGGTTTATTTCTTAACTATATGGTGCTACTGAAAATTTAATAACGTTAAATTCCAATAATAATACTTACAACGATGAAATCGATTCCAAGATATCTAGACCCCTCAGTAATTTACTCATATAAATATCATACATATTGGAAATTCTTCCAGAAAACATAATGGTAATGAAATTACATAAAAGAACTGCAAAAGACCTTTCGGAGACGCAATACTCGGAAATTCAGACTCAGTATTGTTTTCAATGCTCTTTTAGAGTTTAATAGACGACTGCGTGATGCCTTTGAAACCAAAAAGCAAATATGAATTGTTAGAATCTGGAGTCCCCTTATGTCGCGGATGTCTCGTCGATATGGGGTGAACCGAGTGTCTGCGTTTGAAAGAGAAGGGCGCGTGTGTCTCGATCATTTTGCTCCTCTAATACCTAGTCTGGCAAACACTAAAAACCTTAGATATTGTCATATACTTTATTTTCTAGCGTATGAATTAAATTTGGTGATCACGAGCTTAGAATTAGCCCAACCCGCACGCTTAAAAATATAGTGACCTAATTCAAAATTTTGTATTTTCACCTTCTTTCACTTTGCGATTAAATATAGTCGGATTAAATAATAAAATTTTAATGGATGTAATGTAACTATTTAGTACACATATTTTTTAAACATAATGATTTTTTTATATTTTCTACAAAATGTATTTGACGAAGTAAAATATTTTTCCCCATTTACTTACCTTAGACTCGGCTTTTTGTATTAGGTCACTATATTATTAAGCGTGCGAACCGGTTTAAAAACTAGTTTTTAAACCAAGTATTGAGTATATATTAGGATTACTTTCTGTTTATCAGAGATCGGTTTTTCTTCACACAAAGAATAATCTAAATATTTTATGTTTTAACTTATCTCACAACTACGTTAGCTCTTCTTTTCAAAAATGATCGAAATGTAGATAGACACGTAGTAGTAAGCAATGACGATACCTCCATAGAAGCCTAAAAACGTTACACGTTAATTTGTAATGTCTAGTCTATAATTATAAAGGCTGATTTGGTTTTCATGTGAAATTGCTTTTACTAAACGTTTAAAACTGAAAGATTTTGATTTTTGTAAGGCAAACTGGGCTTTTGGCCTATGTGCTATCACTGGTGGGAGGTATATGCTGCTTAGATGTAAGTGTTGATATGAGGTCATGGATCGCAGTCGGAAGTTGCATGTTAGTGGAAGCGTGCCGAGGTAAGTCGGTGTCATCGACCATACTCCGGCCTACGCGCATACCACGACTCGGTATTTCGGAGTGTTATCATTAATACCTGTTATCTTTAGTATAATAAAGCGATTGAAAACAAAAAATATCGCAGAGATGAGCCGAAGAGCTAGAGGTTATCACATGTAAAAGAATGTTGGTTTAATTAGTAGTCTAATATATTTTAAGAGTTTTTGTGGCAGGTTGAAACATGATCTGGGAATTAAGAGGTGAGATTCAAGACAAATTTGTGTGATTTACAAACTTTTGGTTTTGGTTTAGGTGTTTGAAAGCCGGAAAGTTATTTAATGAGTTCCCAATTGTGAGAGACCCAAAATGATTGGCAGCCCATATACTTTATGGGCATGGCATGGGATAGGCACGGGTCTCCTCTGCAACTAACAGAGAGGCCTTAGCTTCAACGCTGGCCCAGTGCAGGTTGGCCTAATACATACTCTTTCCTTTTATCATTTGGAATTCAGTTATCACGCTCACTCATCATAAATAATTTTAAACATTAAAAAGAACGTACAGAACTACACTTATCATTATTGCTTGAAGAGAAAAAAACTTAAAAAACCGGCCGATAATGTCTCCATCCGTAAATACTGCAGATTGGTCAAACCTCCATTAAATTGGAGTACGGCTGAGGCACGTGCGCGACTAACAGCCACGTGTTGCGAACATGCTGCATAAATTAAGCGTGTAATTTTAAATGACTAGCAAAACTGATAGGAAATTATTACCGATTTCAATCTTAGTTGTGTGAATAAATAAATACACCCAAGTAGGCACAAACATATTACATAGTTCTGACTCCAAACGAGGATATAAGTCCTGTGTCGTGGGTATCAGACATTACGAGAGGCTTTTCGGTCTCACAAACACCCGAACCCATATTTGTGAATCACACAAACATTTGTCTCGGTGTGGGCTTCGAACTCATAGCCTCTCGTTTCGCAAGCTGCAGTCTAACTGCGTCACGTTGACTAGGCTAGGCGCTCTTTTAGACTTAATATGAATATCTATGGAAGCGTGCAACAGATCTACAGTTATATTTTACGAAAATCGTGAATTTTGAGCAGATGTTTCGACATGGTCACCGAACATATGGTCAATCGTTGAAGATATTTCGCAGTTAAATGCTGCGCTTATGACCTTATGGCTTTTACTACTTTGGATATCTGTTTCGACATATATATCGACTGCCTTGTGGTCTCATGATACAAGTATGTGCCTTGCGATCTAGAGGTCCTGGGTTCGATTCCCGGCTCGGGTAAATTGTTATTGTGTTTTTACATTGGAAATTCTCAGCAGGAGCACAAAGTTTGGAAATTGTCCCGAGAAACGGCAATAGGCTCGCACCTTATTACGTGGGACTGATACATACCTGGCGAAATTTGGGTGCAGAAATGCATTTCTGTCTATCCCTTCGGGGAATATAGGCGTGAGATTACGTATGTGTGTATTGTAATAACCTAATTAAATATTAATAGTTATTACAAACATGATAAATACCTACATTACATTCCATCATTAAACACGGGACTTTTTGTTTTCCTGTTTATATGTTAAACAAATCCACGTACCACTAATTAAATATATTTATACAATTTCCTGGTTTTTGTTGAACATTATTCCATACACAACAATGTTGTAACGTTTTTTGTCTGCTCCATACAATAATTTCCCACACTCCATACATTATTTAACGTCAATTCCTGTATTTTATTCACTTCTACTTTTTATTTTCTAGTAACTAATGCACTTGTAAAGGTCATAACGTAACAAAATAGTTTAAAATCTTGCTGCACTTAATATAACGTCATTATATTTGTGACTTCAGAATAACCACTAAAAATTTTAGTTACCGTATTCGTCTGAAGATAAAGTGTAACTGAGTTATAACTTGTATCTTATTGTAGTGACAGAACTATGCATCTATCAGGAATTATTATTCCGATTTGTAAAATTATTATTGTGTTCGAAAGCCCATATATATTAAAGAACACGCTACGACCAATAATAGCGGAGCAGTTTTGTAAAATGTGGCAAAAATAGGGAAAAAATATACCTTTAGAAATATGTTTCTGACACCACTAGCAGGTTTTGATGGAATTTGATACAGAAAAAAAATAAAATTAAAAAGTAAGTGTTTAGACCGCCAACTCACACTAAGCGAGCATGTTGGCCTAAGCACTGACCTCTTTCGTTCGTAGAGGAGGATTGTGTCCATTGGAACATATAAGGGCTTATTATGATACTGAAAGAATACAAACATAGAAAGGATGTAGGAGAATAGTTTAAGCTAATTTTTTTTTATATTATCGTTATCAGAGCGAAAGTATCTGGCTATGAAACGACGTCATATTGAAATGAAAAGGCTATTTATATAAAAATTCATGGACACCGTGTTTGATTTATCAAAGGGAACAGATGTGTGGTGAGTCAGCGCGCCATAACTGGCACGGGCTAAAAACAGTCGCGTCTCGGCTTGCCGGTTAAAATAAACCGCGGTTTGTCTCACCCTCGGGGACTGTAGTTCAACTGTGCTCTAAAAAGCGTGGAATGCTGCGGGATTTTAAGTCTGTATACAAGATGTAGGTACTATACAGCGTGTATTCAGACCGTTATCGGAAACTAAGGCAGTTAATAGCTACGTGATCACAAACCGATTGGCGTGAAAGAAAATTCTGACAAAAAATAAAAATGTTGACGTTTTTCATACATCGGTATTGAATGTACGTACGGTTGTACAGAAAAAGTAAAAAAAAAAATTATTTTGTCGGGATTTCAATCACATTAGATATTAACTGCCTCAGTTTCCGATCATGGTCTGAATACTCCCTGAACGTACGTAGACTATACGCACCCGAAAACGCAGCGTAGGACGTCCACCCAGATGGACAGACGACCTGGTAAAGGTCGTAGGTCGTTAAAGGTTATTTCCGCTGTGGAGGTCATTGGGGGAGGTCTATGTTCAGCACAGGACTTCATCAGCATGATGGATGGATGATCTCACGCCTGTATTCCGCAAAAGGGATGGCAGAGATGAATTTCACGGGACTGACCGGCAAAATGCTACATTTTGCAAATGTTGTAGAGTTTTTTCGATAGTAAATTCTCAGTAGCAACACGGGTTACTAAAAACAGTTCAATAAGTGTGAGAAATTTCACAAATTGCTGGTAAAACATGAGTGACAAATCGTTTAACCTTTATTAATGTAGAATATGTAGGTGGGAGATATTTACAGATCTGCCCTACATAAACACATTAGTCACAGAAATATTTGAAAACTAACCCATAGCTTACCATTTCGCAACTGACCACGGAGAATATCAGGACTTATGGCATTTAAATAAAAAATAATCTGTCTCGCCGCTAAGCAATAGTTACAGTAATTTGAAGTTATGTTTCCTTAGGGATTCGCATTAGTATATATTGGTATTGTTGCATTTTTTCCTGTAGTAATGTCTGCAATGCGAAAACTACTTCCAAATATATGGACTCGTCGGAATAATTAAAAGAGTCCCCTTAAAATTTTATCCAAAAGATTCCCGATCGCAGAAACCGAAAACCCACATACTCTCCAAAAAGTCTTGGTAAGGAATATTAAGAAGCATTTTTTTTTATTTAACAGAAAATATGATACAAACATATATGCTAATTCAAATTTTATTCTGATAGCACTTTACTTAAGCGTCGCGTCATCAATGCCATGCTAACATTAAAAAAAAAATACATTTTTTCTGCTATCCTTACAAAAAGCAGTCATCAGCCAGCACCACACATGATAAGCTCAGCAAAAAGGCCGACATTGATATAATAAGTTAAAAACCATAGAGAAAGGCCACATGTACGCACAATGTGGCGTTGTTCGATCACAGAGTGTGTACAGTGTATGTAACAAGTGCGTTGACCCTTCGTATGTCGTCTGTTTCGCCGGCCCAATAATGCCCACTGATTTATCTCAGTGCAATGCGCTTCACTTGGACACTTCACTTAATGGTTTACTTAAGAATAAACGGCCATTTATGGTAGAGATGTGTACGACGCAACAGCATTCGAAGAGGCTGGAAAATTCTGTCGACTGTTATGATGTAGTACATTATGGTTTTTCGGTAACTGAAACTTTTTTCAAAAATTTAGATCGAGTTGAGTATAATGGATGCAATAAGGAAATGTACTTAGTAAATGGTAAAAACTTACGGGGGACATATTTTACTCCCCGTCCCCCGTAACTTCTCTTTCAAGGATCCTTTTTTAAAATAAGAACACCCAGCAGTCTCACACATATTTCTGTCCCCACATTAAGATACGAGTCTTATGTTGTGGGTATCAGGAACTACGAGAGACTTTTTGGCCTCACAAACACCCAGACCCGAAACAAATATTTGTGGGTTACACAAACATTTTGCTCGATGCGGGGATCGAACCTGCGGCCTCTCGTTTCGCAAGCATCATAGTATTTATGATACCATCAGGTGTTTCTGTAAATATGAATATGTATTGCAATTTGGTTGATCATTCCTGTCAAAATCGGCCACTGATAATTGCTCAAATCAATATATCAATATATCAATGCTCAAATGAGACAAAAATTTAAATAAATTATTAATTATTACAATCTTTTAACTGGTTGTAAGAGAATTACTAATGATGTTTTTTATGTTGTGATTTCCTTTTATCTTATTGTGTATGAAAAAGTAACCATGGTAGACATGCCATTTAAATAAATAATTCATAACATAATTTACAGCGCTCGCTAAGTACAATTTGAATATCTTTTTGCCAAACGATTTACTTACCTATTTGATATCATTGGAATATAAGTATTTCTCTCATAATTCGTATTGTATTATAAGATAACGACTAGAATTAATAGGATTTACAAATATACCTGACAAAGTTATTTTTTAAATAAATCCTAATCTTCGAAAATGTATTATAAGTAAATAATATATTATCTATGATATTTTTAATTTTTAAAACAATATGGCGTCAATTCAACTCTAGTTAAATAAAAATATTTTTTTGTACACCGTACAGCTTTACATTAACGAGCCAATTAGCTTAGAAGATAATGAATGGGTCTACGTACAGAACAACGGAGTCCCGGGTTCCAGTTCCGTAATATTTTCTAGAGTCTTATTTATGATGACCCAACATAGGAAAAATGTTAAAAAATATTACATGCTCGCTTTAAAAATGTGGACACCAAAATTGTGGTCAAAGTAGGTAAATCCCAGGCGCGCCCCCCCTCCAAAATTAAATGGCATTTGTTGAAGAAGAATGATTGTGTAGAAGAATTTAAGAGACGCATGGAAGAAGATTTAATTACGATGGGCGATATACAGCCCAGAAGTGTGAATGATTGTTGGAAGGAAATGAGTAATTGCATAAGAAAGGTGGGAAGGGAAGTGTTAGGAGAGTCGAAAGGGAAATACATGAGAGAGAAGGATACATGGTGGTGGACGAATGATGTACAGAGTGTGCTTAAGGAGAAAAAACAAAAATTTAAGGAATGGCAGCGTGAAGAAGTAGGAAATGTTAGTGTGAAAGAGCGAAAGAAAATTGAATATGATGAGTGTAAGAAAAAAGCTAAGAAAGCCGTGGCTGTCGCCAGGGCAAAGGCACAGGACATACTATATGAGTCACTGGAGAGCCCTGAGGGACAGAAACAAATTTACCGGCTGGCTAGAGCGAGGGAACGAAAGGCGAAGGACGTTACACATATAAAGTGTATAAGAGACGAAGTGGGAGGAATATTGACAGAAGATGAAAGAATCAAGAACAGATGGAAAACATATTTTGAGAGACTAATGAATGAAGATAATGATTGGAATGGTTTGCTTGAGGACATACCGGTAAACATGGGATTAGTGAGAGAAATTAAGATGGATGAAGTTAAGAATGCTGTGAATGGAATGAAGAATGGAAAGGCGGTTGGACCAGATGGAATACCAGTTGAAGTATGGAAGGTCTTACAAGTGGTTGGGTGGAAGTGGCTGACTTTGTTCTTCAATAAGTTGTTGCAGGACGGCACGATACCCGATGAGTGGTGCGCCAGCTATTTGGTGCCTATTTTTAAAAATAAGGGGGACGTGCAAGATTGCAACAATTATCGGGGGATAAAGTTAATGTCACACACTATGAAAGTATGGGAAAGAATAATTGAGCGACGCCTGCGAGAGGAGTGTGAGGTTTCACGGAACCAGTTCGGTTTTATGCCTGGCCGTAGGACAATGGATGCCATTTTTGCAATTCGCCAGCTGTGCGAAAAATACAGAAGAGCACACAAAAACTTGCATATGGCATTCATTGACCTCGAAAAGGCTTACGATCGGGTTCCGCGTGAAGTTGTATGGTGGGCCCTTAAGAAGAAATGTGTGCCTGAGAAGTACCTGCAGTTGATTCGGGCTATGTACCGCAGATGCAGTACACAAGTCCAAACTGCGGTCGGTCATACGGCCAGTTTCGATGTCGCTGTTGGTGTGCACCAAGGGTCGGCTCTTAGCCCTTACCTCTTCCTGTTGATTATGGATGCCGTTACGGCAGGTATACAGGAAGAGGCACCCTGGTGCATGCTATTTGCTGACGACATCGTGCTGGTGTCAGAAAGTGGCCACGAGGTGCAGAACAGACTGGAGGTGTGGCGGCATAGACTTGAAAATGTTGGCCTTAAAGTCAGCAAAACCAAAACACAATATATGTTTTGCGACTACGGCGGTCTTTCAAGTTCTGTGTCCGTCACACTGGGTGGTATACCGGTACCAGTCTGTTCCGAATTTCGCTACCTCGGGTCACTTTTGCAAAGCGACGGAGACATTGACCAGGACGTAAGGCAGAGAATCAACTCAGGTTGGATGAAATGGCGGCAGGTCTCATCCACAATATGTGACCCCAGAATGCCCCTCAAATTGAAGGGCAGAATATATAAGTCCATTATAAGACCTGTCGTACTGTATGGATCAGAGTGTTGGGCAACGAAGAAGACGGATGAAAGACGACTGCATGCAGCAGAAATGCGAATGTTGCGATGGATATGTGGTATAACACGGAGTGACAGAGTGAGGAATGAATACGTTAGGGGAAGTCTGAAAGTAGCTCCTGTGATAGAAAAGATGAAAGGAAACCGTCTGTCGTGGTATGGGCACATTATGAGAAGGGATGAATCATATGTAGGAAAAAAGGTGATGAATATGAAAGTGGATGGATGGGCGGGCCGAGGAAGGCCAAAGAAGAGATGGATGGAGTGCGTGGCTGAAGATATGAAAAAGAAAGGGGTGAATGAAGACATGACGGCTGACAGGGATGTGTGGAAGGAGAAAACATACTGCGCCGACCCCAAGGATTAAATTGGGACCAGGGCAGGGGGATGATGCTCGCTTTAAAAATGTAACTATTATGACAAAAAGTAAAAGTTATATTTATGAATAGAATAACAAAAAGACTTTCTCACGGACTTAAAAAACAATAAAAATGTAAGTAAGCGCGCCAGTTTTCATTTTTTTATTGTGCCGAGCGTAAGTTAACGTTTTATTACTGCTATATTTGTATTAAAATTAAATATTCAAACTTAATTACATTTGGGATATGCTAATTTTATAATTAATTACTTGTTAATTATAATATTACTATGTTTGTATTTCCTGTTTGACGTGCTTTTTAAAAGTAATAATTATATTGCAAAAGTGAAGCTTATTTTTCTGTATTTCTAGAAATTTAAGTTATCTGGCACCAACATCATCATCCACTTGCCCTTTTCCCAAGTCTATTTGGGGTCGGCGCAGCATGTTTTTCCTTTCAAATATCTCTGTCAGCCGTCATGTCTTCAGCCACCCCTTTCTCTTTCATATCACCTCTCACGCATTCCATCCATTTTTTCTTTGGCCTTCCTCTGCTAGCCCATCCTTCGTCATTCATACTCATAACTTTTTTCCAACATACGTTTCATCCCTCCTCATAATATGACCATACCACGACAGACGGTTTCCTTTCAGCTTATTTATCTCCGGAGCTACTTTCAAACTTCCTCTTACATAGTCATTCCTCACTCTGTCCATTCGTGTCACCCCACATATCCATCGCAACATTCGCATTTCTGCTGCATGCAGTCGCCTTTCGTCCGTCTTCTTCGTAGCCCAACACTCTGATCCATACATGACGACCAATATATATCTGGGACCAACATAGATTGTAATAAGCCATATCTTATTAAAGTATAAGTATTTTTTCATTAGTGTTGAAATGACGAGAAATATTGAAGATAATTTACAAATAGCAAAATGCAATATAACCAACAAACTAGCAATATTAAAACGTAAAATGGCGTAGCACTGTCTGCCAAAGTATTGTGATGTGTCTCCAGCTTAACGAAGTTGTGGACACTGGTTAATTAAAGTAACAAGCGGCTTCACAGCAGCGGACGAGCTATTTGAAAATTCGAAAGTGCCATTCCGTAGTGAGCGTGTTTTGTCTTCGAGACGGGGAGCGATCACTATACACGATCGACTTAATGACGCAGATGCGATAAAAGGCGGGAAAAAGACAATTTGGGCGCCATTTTGTGAAAACTAAATTGGAATTAATTTGATTATTGGAAATAAGTGTTTCGTTTTAGGAAATTACGTGTATTTTTGTGTAAAAGAAGCCGTGAAATATAAAGTTTATTTTTATTGTTATGGCTAAGCAAACTGATCTCTGTGTAAGAAATAAGACTGTAAAATAAATGGGATGTCGTCTACACGACTGCAAACGATAGTTTGAGAGTGATAGACAAGCAGGGGATATACTTCATCTTCAGATTATCTGTTATTGGATAAAGAAATATATTATAACTTCAACGTTTCTGACGGCTTTAGTAATGTTAACTTTTATATTCGTTTCATATTTCCTGGAATAGATCTAGTCAAAATTTTTCAATATCATTTTAATATGACTGCCTTTTCGTGACTAACCATTTAACTGTCGCAAGGGGTGTGGTTTTAAATAACTATGTGCGTTATTGACGACATCTTTAAATTCAACTAGTTTTTGTTGATATCAACGTCTTACGACTAAAAATCGCACCGACAAATATCTCCGACTAATCGCACGCGAACAGGCATCCATATCGCCACGCACCACCCGTCGTATTTTAAGTTTTAATGAAGGAATGTAACGAATACAGTAAATGTACAAACTTTTCACATTTCAAATAAGAAATTTCTTTTTTTATCGAGCCATTACTCGCCGTTGGCGGAGTAAACATATTTTTAAATATGGATTGTTATTGAGATGGGTCGATCACCTTCGAGATTAGGAACGTGCGTCAGTACTCTTTCATTTTTAGTGACATGCCAGGACTTTTTGTAGTGGGACGCCAGAGGCCGGACTGGCACCTGTTAGTGGGTCCAAAAGCGTTAATATATAATTTATATATAAGTTGATTCCAGAATTAATTGTGACCGTTTTAATATGGTCACTTTTTTCTTAAATTTGGAAAAAATTTGTTTTAGAAATACTTTTGCACTTGAAATAAAATTTTATATGATGACATGAGAGTCAAACCATTGAACCATGAGGTTTCACTCTCACAATTGGTAAAGTCAGACATAATTGACAGCAACGTAGCGCAGTTGGCTAGACATCGGCTTGCGATACGATGGGCCGCGGGTTCGATCCCCGAACCGAGACAATTTTTTGTGTCATTCACAAATATCATAAATTTGAGACTGGCAATCGTAAAACCGAAAATGTCTCTGGTAATCTCTGATACCCGTGACACAGGACTAAGACTTAGGATCCTAGTGTGGAGTCTGAACAACGTATATCACTATTAGGTATATTTAACTAAATAGGACCTAAACCCTTTTGCGTACCAATTTATAGCTTTTGAATATAAATTAATTAAACATGTATCGAAATCTCCAATTGAAACTTGTACTATAAAGACACACCCGTATTACTCACAGCTGAGTAAGTAACGACCCTCGGCCGATAACACCCGATAAACAAACAAAGAGACGGATAGTTGCGCTGGTGGAAAGGATATTGATGAGACGGTATATCACCGTTTAAACATAATGTCAAATTAAGACTATAGTTAGTAGGCCTTCTCTGCCTTAGTTTTGTGGTAGATAACAAGTATATCTTTTATACAGGGTGTATTCAGACCGTGATCGGAAACTAAGACAGCGAATAGCTACAGTGATCACAAAACCACTAAGATTGTGTCGTGGCTATCGGAAACATTGTGAGGCTTTTCAGTCCCACAAACATCCAGACCCGAAACAAATATCACAAACATATGTCTCGGTGCGGGGATCGAACCCGCGGTCTCTCGTTTCGCACGTTGTCTAACCAACTGCGCCCCGGACTGTCTAGATAATATTAAACTACAGCTATTTGCAGCCTGTGTGACGTAGTTGGCACGGAGCTGGTTGCGAAACGAGAGGCCGTGGGTTCAATCCAGATATGTTTGGTACAAAAATATTAATTTCGTGTATGTTGTGAGATTAAAATTCATCGTTTCTTACGCTTGTAACATTAGTTCTCTGTTTAGGTCAAACTTATGTGATTTTTTTCTTTATTATTTATATAGAGGTTTCAAAATTGGGTGAATTTATTTACTTATTCTTCACTTTATTTCAACCTTAATTTTAGAACCTATCTACCTCTTCTTAATATTGTACCTACACTATCTGCGAGCCAAAAGGCTGGCGACCTGATTAAAATTATTAACCACAATGTTAGACAAATATTTGTACGTTATGACGTCAAACATTTACCACTGATTTTATCAAACAATAGATTGTAATCGTTTCATATAAATGGATTGTAAAACGATTATTATATGATAAGCGTATTTCTTAGTATAAACATATTGTTAAATACTGGGAAATAATAAAATACAGCATCTAAGTTTATACCTAGGCAATGTGACCGCCTTGCTCGGTAATCGAACCCGGAACTATAAAAATATCATCAGTGTGTGCTATTTATAATGCGATTCTCGGTAAGATGAATCGACTATCGATCATGTATTTTTAAACAAGCTTATCTACTTTAACATAAAGGATTTATTGAAAAGGAATATATTATTAGAATTATCATATATAAACTAAACTAGTTTTATGCGACATGTAACATTAAAAACATTTTTTTTTTGAGGTCGCAAATTCGGACCTCAAACACACACTTCTGACTATTTAAATGAGTGTATTCAGAACTTATTGCTACGCATTTTAACAATATTGGAAAATATATTCGGCAGCTTAAAATTTATCGCGAATTCCTTAGTAAAGACCAATTTTCACTAAGCTAGTGTAATGAATTCAGCCCTTATTCTTTTCAATATTTCAGAAGGTATACCCAGTTTAAGTACTTAAAGATGCTGATAACACTGTTACAGATGGTGTATGATAATGGTACTATGAGACGAGACAAATCATATCCTAGATTTAACATCATCATCTTCAGCCCAAATACGTCCCACTGCTAGACATGGGTCTCTTCTACCATTGAGAGGGTTTCAGGCCTTACTCTACCACGCTGGCCCTGTACCTAAATTAATTATACATTACAGAATAAGGTGTGCATATTTCGAAGATTTCAACTAGCCTAATAATTTACTCATCCAATTAAATGCCATGAACATGTTTGTTCCATACAAAAATAGGTTATTTTGAAACATGACAAGGATAACGTCGGGTGTGGTTCATTCACCCACGTGCGCGTCATACACTGTATTTAGAACATGCGTTTAGCCGCGGAATTGTAAGATTCAAGGTTAGTCCTTAGTCTCGGGGTCTACAGTACTGGAGTTTGTCATTTTTTGAGTGGTTTTGAGTGTATATTTAGCTCTATGTGGAGCTTCATCATCATTAACAGCCCGTATAGGACTCAGAGTACGGGCCTACACAATTTGAGGGAGTTTAGGCCATCGTCCACCACGCTGGCCTAATGCAGGTTGACTACATACCTGAGGAATTCCTAAGAATTTTTAGGTTAAAGCAAGTGATATTTCATTATGAATACAAGTATAACTTCGGAAAGTCAGAGGTATGTGCCTAAACCTCAAAGCTATCACTGCTTCATTCATATAAAAAAATTAAGAATAAAATATTCTGAAAATGTAGGTAAAGCAACTCCCTTTAATAGCAGAAATATCACAACAAAATGCTTTGAAATATTACTATTTATAATAGTCCTGCAATATTATGTCGAATAAAGGGTCACAGACACAAAACGAAATTCACCTTTAGATAAACCTTAACACAATTTTAAAAGCGTTGACAAAGCTTATTAATTCAAGCAAAATTAATTTAGAAGACGGTTTAGCTAGCATAAAATAATAATTTAGCCAGCATACTAAACGGGGAAAATGGCGTCTGTTTTCTTAAAGTCAAAATTATAATCATATTGCAAAGATGTGGTAGAATTTACCTATTTTGAAAACATTATGTTTTTCCCGCAACTAAGTACGTGTCTCTTATGGAATAAGGTTTATGAAGAAATAATGCACAGCCTCTTCAGTGTTGTTACATAGAGCTTACATGACAATATAATGAACACCTACAAATTAAAATACTGTAATTACTATAAATAACATATAATCAGGTCGAGGATTCACGACCGCAGATGTAGCACTTGGCTTGACAAACCACAACTACAAACAGGAAACAACTACAATTTTATACAGGTTTACTAATATCCTTAATATATCGCTTTACCTCGCAGCTTTACCTATGTCACAAATTTGACACTTCTAAGTAACCAGAATGCTATTACGAACTAAAAAAGACATCCCCGTGGCGCAGTTGACTAAACCCCAGCAAGCGAAACGAGGTTTCGATCTCCACATAGACACAAATGTTTGTGTGATCTACAAATATTTTGGGTCTGGGTGTTTGTGAGACCAACAAGTCCTTATTAAAGTCAAATTTTCAAAGTCAAATTTCCTTTATTCAAATAGACTTTCACAAGCACTTTTGAATCGTCAATATTTTATGCTATTTTTTAAAACTAGTGTATTAGTTTCTGATACTCACGATATAAGACGTGTTTCTAAGTACGTGGTCAGAACTATGAAAACTGTTGAAAATACAAAAAAACATAGTATTAAATATGAAAAATAGCTTATATCCTTTTCAACCCGCTCTAGCTCTCAATGATAGAGGAGGCCCGTGCCCAGCAGTGTGACATACTATAGTCTGATGATAATGACTATCCCTTTCTAAGATCGCTACTGATCGTACGCCAAAAATTGTCAAAATTAGTCCAGTATTTTTTTCTTAATTCCTTTATCATCAACATAATCATCATCATCATCAGCCATTGTCACGTCCACTGCTGAACTTAATCCTCGGCGTTCCTCATCCAACTACTGCCAGCCACTTTATTCCGGATTAAAGAACATAATATAATTCCTCTAGTCAAGGATTGAACCCAGTTCTATCCACAACCCAGCCTCCATCCACTGCGCTAGAGAGTTCGAGATAAAATCGCCGATGTGCATATAACAAGTTTTTTGGAATTTCTTCGTTCACGGCCGAGCTGGCTACGCTTTGTGGGTGATTAAGTTTTTATTGAAATGAAAGTGAACCGACTGTGCATTGCTATGGTTAGGGCACTGTCATGAGCGATAGCGGGGGCTTAAGCGGGTTATTTTGACTTAATTTATGATATGAAAGCTATTGGAGGACTACAATAAGAAAGGAAGTCTAGTAAGTTAATGTTCCAATACATAGAAGTTGCCGAAATAAATACTTCTGGATTTATAAATTTGGAGTTTTCAAGGACTGTTATCGAACGACCATGGTCTGAACTGCATTTCACTTCTCCAAGTAATGGGCAAAGACCTAAATCCTCGTAATTATAGTGATGGACCCTTGTTTAGTAAAAATATGACGATAGGTTGATGAATATATATCTCAGATGTTCCTCTTAAAACATATTTTCACTTAATATACTCTAGTTAATTTTACATCAAAATCATAGAAAAATACTTGACAACATAAAAAAAATACATCATATTAAGCAAAATAAAACTAAACCATAAGTAGTAATATGAGAACGATAAAGTTCAAGTTCAAGTCTGTGGTAATGACCTCGTTGAATCCATTAATAGAATTAGCTCGTACTTAACATCAAGTGAAGCACTACTTGAGCACTTAAGCTAGCTGCAACCAATCACTAAACGTTCTAAATGTATTGTCACTTTACAATAAGCTTGAATTGATTTAAAGGAATTGATGAATAAACTGCCCTAGATATTGTTCTTAGAATACTTCGACTTTCATTTGGATTTATTCAATAGATTTAATGCTGTTTTTCCTTGTTCGAAATCGTTGAGAAAATGGATTGCTAGATCAATAATATTTGCACAATCACACTTACGCCTATATCCTAGAAAGAGGAGGAAAATGAACACACAAGATTCTATTGTCAACTTTCTTATTTTATAGGAATAAGACAAAGTACGAAGTTTCGAAAGTACGTACTATTAGGAACTTTATAATAGCAAACCTTATAAACCCTTTCCAAATCCAGGATCTCTCAATTGTCTTCCTCACACCTATATGGCGGAATTGACGAGGCGGATACATTTTTCTGTGATTAATATATTATCGACAAATAAACCCGCTTACTCATCCGCTATCGCTTTGTTGCTACGTAAAGCTTTACTTCACGGTGTTTGCACGCATACCACACTGTCGAACGATAAAGTTCTTTGAAAATTACACACTTTTTATGCGATTTACAGATATGATTTCTCGGAATGTTTATATTTTGCCTATCCGTCCTTTGATTGGGACCAAGGACGTTGCTTATGCTGCCATCTGGCGGCCGGCGTGGGTGCAAACAAGTTTAATTTTACAACCTTCTGTTGCAAAAGATAATCGCACATTTACCTCCTTTTGGTTAACGGTTCTGTTAAAATAATCATACATTAAGCAAGTTATGTACTTGTGGTTTTTTTGATACAATTTGTTTTATTGCAAAAAGAAATTAATGTTAATCTCAGGCTTTGTCTACATATCTATCAATAAAAGAAGATGGTAGGATAAGTGTATCTTGATAACTATCGTAAACCGCATATGTACAAATTTTTATATCAAAACTTTATTTTTAATATTCGACTGAGAATAATTATTAAGTAATATTCCTTCCTTTGTATTCAATGTGCATGTCCAACCTTACAACCTATAGTTAATAAAAAATGTATAAAAATAAGAACTAATTAAAATCCCTTTGCTTCATTTCATTTTCCTACACAAGTCCCCGTTAACTAAGTGTTGTGTGCACACACTGTAGTCATAAATACTAAACATATTTCCTGTAATTGGTAAGGTAATGCGGGGTTGAGGAAAACAAATAATTCACCTACTGCAAAGTACCTTTCAATATATATAGAGACAGAAATAGATATTTAATGAAGAATTTATGAAGTGAATGTATGCTACCCTTCACGTTTAGTTAAAATTAGAGTTGATAAACAGTACCATCGTAGTAAATTTCTAGCTAGCAGAATAATAGGCAACTTATTGAAATAATGAACATTTTTAAATCAAAACTAACGAACATCGGTTCCATAAATTAATATTTCTGTGATTTATACTCATATAACGCTAAAAATAATTTAATAAGAATCTGTATTACCATACTTATTTGTAAAGGATAGAATCTTTGCTCTAAATATAAGCTTGAGGCCTCGTACTAATAGTTAAGCCCGGCACATTTCCTGTCCTTAGGGCACGTTCTATACACCGAAGGATTCTTGAGAAAGAAAACGAATATAAGTACTATTCTGTAAACGTGGGGGACAGTTCACGACCATTTTTGCAAAACCTCCACAAAACCTTTTTGCAATATGTTAAATTTATTAAAAATCAAATAACAGACAGCGTCAAAACAAAGTGAAAAATATTCAATTTCAAAATAATGAACTAAACAAACACAAAATTAGCAATCATGGATTGTGTCGGACAAGAAGATGGCACACTGCGTGAACACATAACGAAACTCACGGAAAACCAAGCTAGTGTAATACTTAAATTCGACGTGTTGACCAAAAACGTGGACGAACTCAGAAAAATACTAGGTCAGTTCTCGGAGAAACTGGTTGCTTTAGAAGAAATAGCTGCAGATAGAAAGAAACTTAAGGCTGACATGAGACTTCTTCAAAGCCGCGTAGATGAACTGTATACTATGGTAAAGGAGGGAAAAGACGATTCAGCTCCTGGCGATGATGTTCAAGAAATTGAATCGTGTCATTCCGGATTCTCGTGTTCTTCGAAGGTAAATTACTAGGATTGATAAGTAGTTAACACTTGGTAGAGTAAAGGAATTATCTTTGTAGTCTAGTGAAAGAATTTGTGAATTCAGAAGCATATTTTTTATAAGGCAGCTGTGGCTTGTTGATATGTAAATTGTAATAGACCAATGAATCAATAGTAAATTTTTATTTACGCTTTGTATTCTGGAAAAGACAATAATCCTGTATCAGAGATTCTATTGGAGAAACAGCACATTTATTAAAATTTTACACTTCACAAGCTTTTAAAATGACTTGCAAATTTCTTTTTACGTGTTTTGCAATGTAAGTAACACAACGTTTCTATAACAATATTAAAAAAATAAGTCTATGTAATTTATAAATTTATTCTGTATTCAGCATTGCAAGTGACTAAAGTAATTTAATGTCATAATTTGCATCTATTTGTTTGGGTTGCATTTCCCCAAGCTATTAGTTCATGTTACGTTCTAACTCAAGTTTTGAGCAACTTGTTTTTATTTGGGTAACTAGGGTCAATTGAGACGATAAAATACCTTATATAACATAATCTTGTCTGTTGGAAATGTAAGTGAAACCAATGTTTTTTGTTCACATTATTTTGTTCTATTTGTTTTTTAACATCCGTAAAATT
Organism: Cephonodes hylas; assembly: GCA_030295005.1. Taxonomy (NCBI): domain Eukaryota; kingdom Metazoa; phylum Arthropoda; class Insecta; order Lepidoptera; family Sphingidae; genus Cephonodes; species Cephonodes hylas. Next base: position 1,204,943 of record AP025383.1, read on the forward strand.
AAAGAGTATTGCGATTTCTTCGCAAACACTTTTACTGTTATTCAGTAAAAATTGTATCAGCTACTTCCTCAGAATTTACTCTTGATTTCTATAGAGTTTGCGTCTTTAACAGGAATTATTTAATATTTCTTATTTATTACTAATACTAAATGACTCAAAATTTACGCGTGTAGTCCAAATTTAGCCTTTACCCCTTCGTCTTCCCGAAAACATAATTAGTTAATTTGTTTATTTACATTATCTCTAAAATTTCCCTAAATGTAATTTGCTAATTGGCAATTATTTTCGCTTATCCTAACGATCTTTAATTTACTTACATTCGATAACAAAATAACGAATTTTTTAAACGTCTATTTTCTTCTTTATTGTGTATTTTATTCTATAAATTAAAAATATTTAAATTTACTTTCCAGTGTAATGATTACTTCGTAGAATATTTCAGCATTTACAAAACATTATCACAATGCATAGTTGAATGCTAAATCGACAATATGTTATTCACCAAGCTGGGCTATTCATATTGAAGGCCTTTGTCTCACAAAGTATATTTATGAGCATTTTTTACAAATATAGTTTCACGATTCAATCACAATATCTCGTAAGAAATTACGATGATTGTAAATTATTAAGAGATTATAAAAAAAAATGTTATTGGATTTAAGAATAAGATTCGTTTCGGGTCTGGTTGTTTTTTGGGTTGTAAAATCTCCAATATTTTTATACACACGAAAAAGACTTTTTATATGATATACATCGTTACATTAGCCATGATTAATATTTTTTTCTACTATCGTTACACATGGCGAAATGTGGGTGCAGAAATGCACCTCTGCCTACCCCTTCAGGGAACACAGGCGTGAGTTCACACATTTTAAATTCTCCAACAAGCATATTCGGCATCAAAGCACGCACCCTAAATTATAGAAAGCCGTGCGACTGTGGTTTTTCTAAACAAAAGCCTCTTTAGAAAGGCTTGAAACAATGGTTCGTGTGAGCGTTTTATGCGGGTCTATGGTATTTTGGAAGCAGAAATCTGAACGCATGTTCCCACATACTGCTAATATTAGTCATTTTTTGAACACAATTTCTACGTGCTGGTTTGTAGCCGTTCAATTGTCTAAATGGAACACTAAAAAAACACTACAATGGACCAGCCATTGTAGTGTTTTTAATATATAAACAACAATGATGGACCCTAAATAAATGGCTACACAACTTGCGAATATTGAAACATGGATTTCGATACGGTTGTAATAATCGTCAATTTCAATCACTTTTATTTTAAGTTTACTAAAGACTGTTACTAACTGTTACTGTTCTAAGCCATAGACAAGGTCAAAACAACCATTATTCAAGCAGACTTCTAAGAACGTAACTTCGGAATTGGTACATCAGCAACACGAAAGTTTAATATGGAATTTCTTATTATTTATCATCAAATCATCATCAACAGCCATCAATTCGTCCACTGCTGAACATATGCCTTTCCTATGGCACGCACTGGGCTCGATCTTCGGCCCTCCTCATCCAACCGCTGCCACCTTGCGAATATCGTCACCCCACCTTGCCGAGCCGTTGCCTCCACTCAAGAAGACTTTTATAATTAAATAATTTAATGAATATTTTCTTTTCAGGTAACAATGACAACGGGTTTGGACCGAGACACCATAAGGGCGGCGTATGAAGACGTCAGATCCGACGCATCGCCCACAGAATGGTAAGAACCAATCATTCATCTTAAAAAAAAAACACTAAAAGAGCAGAAATAATGCAAATATTGGTAAAAAATGGCAGCTCTCGTTTAGCAGTAAGTCGTTAGGTGAACAACGAGAGGCCGCAGGTTTGATCTTTGAATACAAAGTTCATATAAGACTACGACATATTTCTTTTATTTTAATGGAAATTTATAATCAACGATCATCCAAATCATCTAGATTTTCGCTCACATGCCAAAGTAATTTTCAACTAACGAGAATACTATTACAATCGCACTGGTTTTACCAGGTGCGAAAGCGGTCCTATTTCCTAAAAATATGTTTATGGGACTACTCGGAATATTATAATCCTTATCTCATATACATTAACGACATATGCCGACAATACACTTTATTAAACAATTTTATCTACAATCGATACAATATTTGGTAATCTATACATAAACAGTAACATCTCTAGTCTATAATCCGCCATTTTATGATTTTCGCGCGTTCAATCGGAATAGCGCATTGCAGGTACAATATACACACTTGCACCCTCACGCCCGTATACCAGAAGGGGTAGATAGAGATATATCTACACATGTGTCGGCAGCCGTTTTAACCCACACGAACATAGGGCGACACTATTGCTGTTTTTCTAATCAGACTCCGCGCTGTATCTGAGAAATCGCAGAAAAATAAATATCATCACCCTTATTAACATTCTTTCTGTGTTTATACAAGCTTTATGTCAAGTTTCCTTGTTAAATAGAAAACATTTATTACAATACTGTACAATATGATGCAAAACAGTCAATAACATTGAGATATCTCTTCCGGTGGGCTAAGAAAAGAAATTACGTTTAACATAACATACGGGAAGTTGTAATGCCCGCGACAGGAAACGCGCACTCACCGCCTTAATAATAATTTATTCCTTTTGCGAACGGACATTTTAGTGACTGAATTTTTAAGCCTACTTTATTCGTGAGTCATGGTGGATTATTATTGTTTATGATGAAAGTTAATTTAGCGCAATTGGCCACATTCCAGATGATAATTCTCTTTGTATGGCATGCTCACTTTAAATAACAATACTTATAAGTTTTGACAATGGTTTCGTCATTTTAAAACTAGTGGCAACGTTCGGGATCTTTGTAGTCCATAGATATTTGTTTATGGTCGCATTTAAGAGATCCTAATTGTATTGTTTATGTCGATAATATCTGAATTATTTTATCTTTATTTGATTCCTTTAAAACATTTCAAGACTAGAAAAAATCTGCGTGTAACGAAACTAAATGTCTATTAAATTTCCAACACTAGCTTGACAACAGAATAAAACATACCTACCGCCAATTTACACAGGTTTCATTAAATTGTAGTGTCCTTATACCTTTTGACTCACTAGCTCACTGTTACACTGAATTATTAGCGGTGGAGCTCGTCCAATACTTCGTACAGAGCTTGTTACTATCACTTGACAGATTGTCGACTACCCTCGCCACTTGTCGTGGGGGAGATTGCGTTATATAAACACTATATTGGACAGAATAATTGTGTAATGTTAATAAATAGAAATGTTTAGATTTGTTTGGATTTTTCTAATGATTTCATCGGCTGAACGGCAAAATATTGACAGAAGGACGACACAAGTCATAAGCTTTTAGTGCATTTTTACTATAATGAAAAGAAATATAGTGAAAAGTCTCTCGTTGTTTCTGGGTATCAGAATCAACGACGACACAAGAATCGTATCTTAAAGTGGGTTCAGGACTATGTGTGTAACTGTTGGGTTAATTTTATTATCTAATTAGTGTTATTTTGAAGCAATAATTAATTGTTTTGTGTATAGGGCGGTGTTTAAGTTCGAGGGCGCCCGCATCGTGTGCTCGGCGCGCGGCTCCGACTTCACAGAGTTCCGCACACAGTTCTCCGACGACGAACGCGCCTTTGGATATCTCAGGTAATATACAGAACCTTGATTTACATAAGTACAAATAGTCTTAGGCAAAGATGAATTTATGCTACAGCCCCATTTTGAAAAGTTATACAGGGTGTATTCAGACCGTGATCGGAAACTAAGGGAGGTAGTACCTACGATGATCACTGATACCCCTGGTGTTAAATAAAATGCCGGCAAAAAATAAATAATTTGACGTGCTAGGAAAACTCGATTTTTTTTTGTCAGGATTATCTTTTACGCCAGAGAATTATGATCACCATAGATATTACCTGCCTTAGTTTTCTATCACGGTCTGACTACACCTGTATAAGGTCTCATCCAGTAATGGATAATCCTATTGTTGTTTATCGTGCCCTCTTCCAGACTTTATGTTGCAACTAGGGAATTCGATCCCGGTCGATTTTTGTGATCCCGGGATTTCGGGATTATCAACAGATAATCCCGGGATCCCGGGACAGTCCCGGGATTGTATTAGTAATAAAAAGTGGTAAAAAAAGAAAGTAAAGTAAAGTAATAAAATCAATCTTTTATTTTAAATCTTTACTTAAATATTAAAAAATAAAACAAAATTATAATTTCTTCTGATAAAATGAACAAACTAAGCCCTTTTATCTAAACAAAGAAACGCCATTATACTATAAAAAAAGACTATGCAAAAGAGATCAATATATTTTAAATAAAATATAAATATAGGAACTATAAATTACTTATTTAACCCACGAAAATAAAATCTTGGAAATAACAAAGCATCCAACGTTTCATCCGAAAGCATACTTCTTAATTTGTGGCACAAATATGAAGAAGTGTAAAAAGCGCGTTCAGGCTCGATGGAAGTTGGAGGGATCGTCAATAATTTTTAGAAGACCTATCTTCTCCAAATTACAGCCTCGTGTAAAACTAGCCTCATAAAGAGTAATTTCTTGTTTAATGATCTTAGAAAGCACATTTTTATTGATTTTTATTATAAATATGTCAATCCCGAAAATCCCGGGATTTATTGAATTTAATCCCGAAAATTTCGGGACTGAAAAATGACCGGGATCCCGGGATCCCGGGCTTCGGGATCCCGGGATCGATACCCCTAGTTGCAACGGATAATTTCCCACTGGAAAAACGTTTGGTGGAAAAACCTAATACACAGGAAAAGACCGGGGATATATTTGTTTCTTAAATCCCTGGACTAGTTGGTAGTGTCTGATAATGTATTATATGGTTATTCTAAATAATTTTAGAGTATTATCTCACTTAGTCATGATTTTTTATCTTTTATTTCGTGGCAAATAATGAAATTACCCCGAAACATTACACTGCATATTCTATTGACAAAATCAGTTTTGGTACGCTATACACGTAGAATCATAGAAGAATCCTATGTCTTTAAAATTCAAATTGGAATCCCATAAATAAAACGCTAACCAAATAATGAATGATAATCATGAATAAATTTGCAAAGTTTATAAGATTATGATTTATTTGAATTTCATATTTGAATATTGAATTTCAAATTTGAATCTTCATAACGTGGTCGTGATCTTTAGTACAGGTTAAGGGATGTTTTTAAATGGTAAAATCTCAAAGACACGAAAACAATTGATACAAAATAAAATAAATAATTGATTGATTAGTTATATTTTTTATAACCAACAGGTTGCAAATGGGAGACGAGATGTCGAAGCGTAAGAAATTTCTGTTCGTGACGTGGGTGGGGCCTAATGTGTCCGTCATCAACCGCGCCAAGATGTCCACCGATAAAGCCATTATCAAAGACATCATCTCGGTGAGTGACCAGACATTTTCTTTTATCTGTATTATGGCTGTTTAGGCATAATTCCTTTGGTCAAGCAAAAAAAAACAATTACATAAAGAAGGTTCGTAGTCAATAGAGAAAAAAGAAATTCGATATTGGAATCAATTTAGGCAAAATTTAAATACTTTTCTCAACTCCACAAAACTACATGCTAAAACAGGAACTAAACGGTTTTTGTTAAGTATATAAATTTGAATTTAGTGACCATGTGTAATTGGTTCATTGACCGCAAGCGCAGAGCTAGTGCCCGCCTCCCACATAGCTTTGTTGCGTAATGTTAAAAAAAAAAGCTAAAAAAATCCAGCTTAGCAACCTATACATTTTGTAACTAATAAAATCTATTGCATTAATTTATACTACATATTTACTGTTTTGCACTATTGAATTGCCGTGTAGGGTTTTTTTTAATACCAGTAATAACCAGGTTTGAATCTCGTAATTAGAGTAGGTGGTTTATAAAGGAAACAAGGGTTTGTAAAAAAACCTTATAGTTTAATAAATTAATAATAAATACATAAATGAAATATCAAATGAAATCATATAAATATTTCCTGACATTAAAACCAACAGTTTGTGCCACAGCTGATATAAAATCATAACCCACTATGCATTTATATTTTGCCCCATCAAGATCTATTTCTTTCCCTCCCGCTATCAGTTTTAATTCAACCAAAGTTGCAATTTGGGCTAGTAAATTACTTGTAAGCCCAATTTTATCCTCTAATATTGAATAAAAAATTGCCAATAAACGGTCCAGAGTGAAAACTTTAGGTCCGAGTTGTGTATTCAATTTCTCATTGATTTTGGCTTTAGCTTTTACTTGCTGCATTCTTTTACGCTGCTTCCCATGGTTCTTCATGAATAGCCGTTTGTCTTCTTTTGGTGGGTTGTAGCTAGCTAAATAAGCAGCTATAAGGAGATACTTGGCATAGTAAGGTAGCTCAAAGCTCTGGGCAAAAGTTTTTGTTGATGTTAATTCTTCTTTGAGAGTATTTTCAAAGATAAATCTATCATTGACTTCAGAGTTTTCCTTCCCAGGCGATGGCTTGGCTCCTTTAGAATCGCTGATGCGTAAATATAGGAGTTCTAAGCTAGACTTCAAGATAGGCGAAATATGTCTCCAAAGTTTAGTCAAGTCTTGAGCTTGAATTTCATTTTTTATTATAGGTTCACAATACTTGACAAAATTAACGCGAGCCATATGCTGCAATTCAATTAAATCTCTACACGGCCTATAAAATACGCTCAGAAAAGCATTCAAGAAGTTTGCCAATAGTTCTGGCTTTTCAAGCTCCATTTTAATTTCATCATCAACATAATAGTTGCACAGCAGATGCTTTGTAAACGATTTCTGATTGAGAAATATGATTTTAAACAATTCCTCTTTATTGTAATTAGGAAAATACATTTTGATAGGCTCTCGTACCCCCATTCTAAAGTAAAAATTCTCGTATATCAAATGAGTAACAAATATAGTGCAAATGTTGAGATTACATAGTTCCCGCAGCCTCAAAAACGACGATATTATGTTTTGATCCATTGTGCGAAGTCTCTCTGCTCTATCGAACACGATAACAATAGGTTCATGGTTATTTTCTATACGCTTTAGAGAATTTTGTAGGTCCACCATTGTCTCGCATTTTATATCGTCATCTTCCTCAAAAAGTTCACATGCGATACACTCGTACATCATTTTCGCCGAATAGCACTCTACACAGTCAATTTCAACGTATTTATATCCCAAATATTGAAGAACAGAATTCAAACACAAAGTTTTACCGGTAGCCATATTACCACTAACAAAAATAGAACATGGCAGTGGTTCATCACCGTCTCCAAGTAAATCAAATAGTTCTTTCAACTGGTTTTCTCTGCAGGGCACTTTGTTGAGTATTTCATCCATTTTTTTATTTATATTGATTGGATCTAGCCGTAAACATTTAACCTCGCGGCTCATGTATTTGACAGTTGGCTGCATTGACGTTTCTTCTTTCGTCTTTGAAATAGTGAACGGACTCACAACGCCGAATGTGCTATACTTTAGGGTGCGGTTTTTAAATGAAAAGCTTTTTTTTATAATTGTTTTATATTTAAATGAAAAATATTTTTATTATTACTATCCTACTGTACTATAGCAACTATAGTATTAATTACGATTTTTTTTACTTGATTGATTGAACGTTTCGTTTCACGTAAGTTTTATTTGTGTTTTCAGAACTTTGCGGTGGAGCTACAGCTTGAGAATCAATCTGAAATAGACATCGATCAATTCAAAGATGCTCTGAACAGGGCGGGCGGCGCAAACTACGGCACCGGAATTAGGGATTTATGAATTGCATAATAACGTAATCTATTTTACCACGTTTCAATTTTAACAGAAAGCAGTCTCTTTCCTTCGTACGTTAGCACAAATAAGCCAGACCGAGACGGCGGTTCAGTTAAAATGTGAAAAGTGGTTCTTTTCCCTTTTTTATCAGATCAGATCCAAAATTGACTACTTTTTCTATATAAGTTGCATTTTTAATTAAACGATAAGTTTTAGTTGAAACATGTAGTCATTTTTTTTATTTTTATACAATAAAATAACTTATTTATTTCGTACGGAAATTGAGATTGGAATTAATCTTTATTTTTAAAATTCGATTTATTATACTTAAGAGGAATTCAATAATTTATTTTTAAATATATTGTGCAATTTAGTATCTCTCAATATTATAATAATAATCGTAAGATTTTTTACCAAAAATTTCTAGTAACTGTTGCCATGTAGAAGGCGCGAAAAGTGCATTTATTTTTGTCCATATGTATTTTGGAGAATACGTCGAAATTTTTAAATGTACCGTTTACAAGATTTTATGAATTTTACGGGCTTTTTTATACATTGACTAGTGTTATATTATCCAATAATTATAATCCGTAAACCGATCGAAATAAACAAATAACCGAAGAATATTATTTGACTTTTATTTCCCCTTTCCTATACCACCATCGTAAGGTGCCTCGCACGATAGTGTAAATTCCGCATAAATTAAAATAATTACTATCAATTATCCTTTATGGTTATTCGAAAAAAACTCGAGAACAATCTATACTAATATAAAGAGGTAACGTTTGTGAGTTTGTATGTTTGTGACGCTGTAGAAAGTAAACTTGGGATCTACTGAACCGATTTTGAAAATTCTTTTACCATTAGAAAGCTACGTTCTTTGTGAGTGTCATAGGCTATATATTAGTCCGAAAAATGATAATTTTTTTTTGTTGTAGCAGGATTTGCAAAGTAAGTCGGAGAAAAAACGGGCGAATGAAAGGGTTTTTGCAAACGCTGCCTTACTCATGGGAGATATATAATTGAGTTCTAGAGAAAAGTTGTAGAGCTTGATAATGCCTATAAAAAAGTCAGCGGTAGCATATGTCTAACTTTTAGACCGGCCACATACATTCCGTTTCCGTTTCGGAATTCCGATTCGAAATATCGATTCGGAATTCCGTTAACACACATACATTTATTTCCGTTCGGAATAACACGGCTAAGTTGAGCGACGCTAGAACTTGAGTTCAGACATTTGGCATTATGTTCTTCCGAATTTAGTACCACTATTCATACGGAATTCCGAATCAGATTAAATTTCGAACGGAAAAAACCGTTTGTATGTGGCTAGTTCATAAATGTTGTATGAATTGAATGCGTTCGATATTACGAATCGATATTTCGAATCGAAATTCCGAAACGGAATTCCGAATGTATGTGGCCGGCCTTAGGGTTTGTTCACTATAACCTCTTTTATGCTAGCCAAATTTGTTCTAAAATAAAGGATTTTTTGTGAAGGTGTTTTTATAAAGATTATATTAATCCTTATCCAAATAAATGCGTTATTTAGTATAAGTATTTAATTTAAAATAAATTTGCCCTTTACATTATTTGATTTCAATGAGTATTTTAGAAGATATCGCAGATTTAAAATAATGATCAAGCGCGCAAAAATGATTCACAAGGCGCCGAACGGCGCTTTACAGTGTCACGTTTAAATAATTTGAGCGATTTGTATAATTTTTGGTATGGGCATAAATAGGCCTCTGAAGAGTAAAATAAGACATAAATATGGAGCCGCGACTATGCTGTAAACTGTTCAGTGATATTATGTTGCCTTATCTCGGGTTGGACCTCTTGAAAGACAATATGTTTTGGTACCCAATAATAACATTACGTCAAATATAGTATACAAAGAAGTTTTGAAAAATTAAAATAAACTTAATAAGTTAAATTTTAATGATTTCATTTACACACAAAAATAAGCAGTTAAAATATAACCTCTCCTGTTTGCAGTCAGAAAATAAATCATAACAATCAGTGTTTACCTTACCAAAGTGATAATTTAATTATAAGTAAAAATATTTACTGCCCAACGAAGTGGGCACGGGTCCGCTAGTTAGCATATAAAAGTATTTTTTAACATAGTATTTTTACCTGAAAACAATATAATGAATAAAAAACCGTTTCACATGATTACAAAATTTATTTTCAATATTGTATGAATGGTACATTGGGTAAAATTGCTCCAAAAATTTCTTTGCACATACGCTCCAGTCCAATATTGTTAATTGAAAACAGAAAAATACAAAAATAGTACAATGATTTGGCGCTGATCGAACACATTTTAACTTAATTCTAAGGTTGAAACCCATAATTTTAGACCTTTGTGTCAGTCACATTTCTTACTTTCTTTAGCACATTCCTTTTACTTCACTTTTATGATTTGCTATGCTTTAGAAATGTTGGCACTATGACGACTAAGCCATAAGGCCATTGGGATTTGGGACTTTAATCCTGATATTATTAAGAAGATAGAAATCATAAATGTGGTAACTGTTAAAAGCATACAAACATTGTACAAATATTACTAAAGAAACAGCGTAAAATAGCTTTTGAGAAGGTTAAATGCAGTGGTTGACAATTGATAAGAAATGGCAGTCATATAAGCCACAGCTATGTTGCTGAAATATTGTTATTAACATCATGAAGTTTCGGGTATATAAAGGTTGCTTCCTTCAATGATTAATAGAGCTATTAGTATCTACTATCTAACATAAAAATAAGCTTATATGAACGGGACTTACATTTCTATTTAAAAACATGTTAAAATTTAGAATTTTCCAGAAGTATGGCACAATGTAGGCAAATTATGAGTAAAATTAATATAAGGCAAGATGAAATTAAAAATGGAGGCAACTATAAATGTATGAACAGCTCTTTTTAGACAAACTTGTGTAGGTTTTAAGATTTTGAGACTAAAAGTTCTTTTTAAAGTCTTATACGGTTGTAAGATTGTTAATGTTGAAACTAATTATAACATTATTTGGTGTAACAAAGAAAATAAATCTAAAATGTGTTTTTTTTTTATAGAAATATACAGCCCATTCATATAATAAATGTTTGCATTTCACATTAATTAATATTATGCTTAAATATATGTTACTGACATATGGAAATTATTATTAGTTATGTATCACTACTTCCTAATAAAATGTTGGTTCGGTAACTTTGGATGTACTTGATAGGGTCCGGTAACTTAATATTTATTGAAGAAAATTAAGTTAAAGTAAACAGCAGTTGATTATGTATTTTTCCAATAGATGACATTGATTCCCTAATGTTAATATGTAAAGTAATGTTTTAAAAAATTATGAGCACTGTGTACAAAAATGTAAAACATTATTTTGATTTTTAATTGACAATAAAAGGTTTTTGGACTTTGACGAGCGCCTAAACATGTTGCAATTCTAGAAACAGTGCATGACATTTCAATCCCTGACATTACCAAAAACTATTTACTATAATTATTCATTATACACTAGTTTACCCCGTTAATCTTTATATCCCCCTTCAACACATCCTAAACATGTTTTTTTTTAATTTTTATGATTAAACAAACGAACAAACTTACTGTCAATAAAATGGCTTAGTAAATATGCCTAATCTATTGAGTAGGGTGGTTCGTCTATATAAAAGATTCTTAATTACAATCCTGACTTATGACATGATGCACTTTTTTGTCTCTTGCGCACTATTCATATTGTGTATCCCTTTAATCTTTATCTGTTAATATCTTACCTAAATAACAAAATTAGGACATTTTGATTGTAATATTGTTAACTACCCTACATCAACAACTTTTATTTTCAACCGTATCATCTGCTAGTGTAATTGCAAATTATGTAACGGCAACCGTCTGTTGGGGTCTATAGCCAGTTGTTGTGCAAGTTGTTGTTCCAGTGCGAAGTGCACTTGCTGCTGTAGGTGTGTGTACGTGTGTGATGTGTGAGGGGTGTGTGTGAGTGTGGGGGCGCCAGGGCTGTGTCAGGCGGGCGCGGGGGGCGCGAGCGCGCGCAGCAGCGGGCTCTGCGTGTGCGCGCCGAACAGCACGCTCAGCAGAGACACGCCGTACCCCGTCGCACGCTCGCCCTGGGGATAAATGTTATTATGTTGAAAATACTTGGGGAAAAGGCAGTATATTCTTGGAAATAAAACTTTCGGTCGTCAAACTGGGTAAATTTGTTTGATTCCTAATGTCAATAAACCTAAGATCCAGGCCACTAAAATTCGTAATCACTTTACATTTTTATAGTTATATTTGCACAAATGTCCAGTTTTTAATTCTTCAATCGCCAGCAATACAAATATACGCTGGCAAGATTTGATCCCCACCCATATAACGCACTCATTTATGTAAAACAACTGTAGTATACACCTACCAGTTTTCATCACTGCACCGTCCAAAGGTAGACTGGCAGAAAATGCTTACGGCATTAAGTCCGCCTTTATACATACTTGTATATAAAGTTTAAATAAATAAATAAATATATCACAGACAGTACCTATTGGCACCAGCTTTCCCCTCAAGAAAAAGAAATGGTTTTTATAGTTTTATCCCAGTGTATGTGGTGTATACATACGCAGTGCGCGGGCGCGGCCATGTCCACGTGCAGCCACTTGCCGGGAAGTCGAACCCGAGGTGCGCCAGGATGAACAGTCCGGCGCACGACGGCTGCGCGTTGTTGCGGTCCTGCTGCAAGCACACATATTGTACTCTATGCGGGTGTGGTACTGGAGGTGTTTAGTTTTGTGGGAAGGAAAGTATCTGGTTTTAATAGTATTGAATTTGAACCTGTTTTAGATTAATTATTTATGACTTTATATTTTTCCTTAGTAGCCTTGTTGCTATATTACAATCTGGGTTTTAGTCGGGTATAGTCAGTTAATTCCAGAAAAAGTGTATGCGTGCGTGTGTGTATGTGTGTGTATGGGTACGTACGGCGACGCTGTTCTTCATGTCGGCGACGCAGGAGGTGAACTCGGCGAAGTGCAGCTCGGGCGCGAAGGGCAGGGGGTGCGCCAGTTCGCCGGCGCGCCGCCCCGCGCGCACGCAGCGCCGCTCCAGGGCTCCGCAGTTGGACAGCACCCCCGCGTGGTACTTGCCCGTCGCCGTGCCCTTGAAAGTGAGATAATATACAGGGTGTATGCAGACTGTGATCGGAAACTAAGGCAGATAATAGCTACGGTGATCACAAACCCTTTGGCGTTAAAAAAATCTTGATGAAAAATATAATTTTTGACGTTTTCCATATGAACCACATACATTTATGATACCGATGCTTGTATATAAAAAATTAAAAAAAAAAAATTGTAGGGATTTTCGTTAACGCTAGGGGGTTTGTAAACCTGTCTATGTTTTCAATCACAATCTGGATACACCCTTTATATTTATTCTATTACATCTTAATTCTACTATGGGAACACTACCACTCCCACAGTCAAGACCAATTACATATATAATATTCATAATTTTCATAGATTAACCTCAAAATCCTCGCAATGCGCTGATGATGATGGTGATAATATTCTATAACAGTTTATCAATCCTGCCTACATACCTGAGCTCCGGTAAGTGTGGCAATGTCCACAATAGTGTCAGCTTTCAGATCTCTGGAGGCGTACACCACTCCGTCACTCAGCACTAAGCGACCTGGAAATATTAATATGTACACCATTTATATAAAAATTCAATATTTTAGGACATTCTGGGTTGAGACCAGGTGACTCAGCACAGCAAAGTCAATAAAATTGTTGTGGGGCTATAGTATTACAACATTCTATTTTTTTAGGGAATTAAGCAAAGGTCAACATCCATACAGCCTTGTGTAAGATATTAAGCTTAGAATAGTATGCAGATATTAGGTATACATATATTATTTGTATTTGTTTACCTTCAGCGTCAGTGTTATTGATCTCCACTGTACGCCCTGAATACAGCTGGTGGATATCATCAGGCCTGTAAATGATAACCAACATGTTTTTACTACAAATTCATATAATTATTATTTATTTATTATTATTTAATTAACAAATAAATAGTATTCTGGGTATAAAGTTGGACAGCACTTTGTCGTGGGGCCCGCAACTTGCAGCCACGTCGCAAACTTTTTGCATCTGCTGCATCCTTGAGAACGCTACGTAATTTCCTGGCTCCAGCTACCAAAATTATGCTAGCACAATCTTTACTTCTTCCGGTCCTTGATTATGCGGACATTTGCTTCCTCGACTTAACTGAAGCGCAACTTGATAAACTTGAGCGACTCCAAAATTTCTGTATAAGATTTATATTTGGCCTACGCAAATATGATCATGTTTCCGAATTTCGCAATAAGCTCAAGTGGCTTCCTATTCGTCTTCGTCGGAATACTCACATTCTCTCTCTCCTTTACAACATTCTATTTAGTCCCACTGCCCCGGTGTATCTCAAAAATAGTTTTGAATTTCTTCACTCTTCTCACTTCCTTTCTTTGCGGTCGTCAGAAAATTTGAAATTAAAAACTCCCGTACATCGCACTGCTTTTTATGATGGCTCCTTCACAGTGCAGGCTATACGCCTGTGGAATGCACTGCCGTTGACAATTCGACAAGCTCCATCAATAAATATTTTTAAAAATAAACTGAAGTTTTACTACCTCTCGAAGTCCAAGTAATCTTTGTTATTGTATTATATTTATTTATTATTTATATATTATTTATCTTTGTATGGTTATGTATTATGTATATATTAATTATATTATGTGTAAATTATATCATTTAAGCACCCCCACATCTCGCTAATGACTCGGTAAATATTCCATCTCGCCTGGTTGTCTGGAAGAGATCGCTCTAAGCGATAAGACTGCCAATTGTCCACTGTATTTACGTTGTTTTTGTCTTTTATTTCTATGTTTAGATGGTGCACAATAAAGTGTTTTTTATCTTATCTTATCTTAAAGTTAACTAAGATGATAGTTATGTTGATCACACTATATTTACTGTTACCATTACCTATGTATTATCATGGTCTTTTTAAACCTTGCATACCAAATTAAAGAGTACATTTATTACCTGGTAGCGAGCGGTCCCACTGCGTTCTCAGCGAGACACAGAACAGCATGCAGGTTGATGTCTGGACGTGCTTTTACCAACACGCTGAATGCGCCCAGCACCGCCGCCGCGCCGCCGCAGTCGCCCTTCATGCCCACCATCGACGTCTGAAAGGATAAATCATCATCATAATTAGTACATGCTCCACTGGTAATTCTACGGTTGAGAGGGCTTAGGGCACCACACTGGCTTAGTGGGGAATAGTTGATATATCTAGGGATCTATAAGTGCCCCCGGACCGGAGCCCCGCGCGCGCGACGTCTCCGTAGAGATACACCTCGTCAACGATTATACCGCATTATGATTAGTTTGACTGTATTAAGTTAATCTAATTATTAGTTTATAGTCACTAGTTTTAAAAAATAGTAATAATAGTGTTACAATGAAGCAGTGATGGCCTCGAGGTTTAGGCGCGCGGTCGAGAATCTCGGCGGTCGCGGGTTCGAACCCCAGGCACACACCTCTGACTTTTCGAAGTTATATGTGTATTCAAATTGAATTATCATTTGCTTTAACGGTGAAGGAAAACATCGTGATGAAACCTGCACACCTAAAAGTTCTTAGGAATTTCTTAGGTGTGTAGTCCGCCAACCCGCACTAGGCTAGCGTGGCGGACTATGGCGTAAAACCCTCTCAATGGTAGAGGAGACCCGTACTCAGCAGTGGGCGTATATGGGTTGATGATGAATGAAGATTCAAAAGTACTTGTAAAAGTCAACTTGGATATAGATGATTTGACTTTAATAAATAAGGTATTCCACATCACACACGATTTGGAGATTACCTATTGCGGTATTTATTACATCTAAATGGAGATTAATTTAATTAACTCTACTAATACTTAAAATAAACATAGAAAAATTAAATTTAATCCACATAGTTGAGGAGATCACACCAACACATCAAAAGCATCACTACCCACCCTAGCCTTAATGCTGAGTCCACCGGTGTCATACACGATGCCCTTGCCGACCCACGCCACGGTGTGCTGCGCGGCGGGCACGGTGTAGGACAGCACGACCAGCGCAGGCGGGCAGGCGGCCGCGCGCCCCACGCCGTACAGCCCGCCCATGCCGCGGGCCTTCAGCTCCTCGCCACGGATTACGGTGGGCTCCGGGATGTCTAGGTGCTTGGCCACGTCACACGCTTCCTGGGGATGACGTAAAGGTTTGGGTGATATTTGGGATGTTTGACCAGTCACTGCAGAGGACAGACCTCCGTAATTTCGAGGATTAAGTCCATCACATGTATTGGTGCACTTAAGAAATTTTTGAGAACATTTAAGTGTACAAGTATTTTTTAATTTTAATAATATTTAAGCATTATAGCAGAAAATAAAATCATCATAATCTGCCCATATAGTGCAGGTTGGTGGACTATCTAAGAATATACTAAGAACTTTTAGGTGTGCATATTTTCTCATGATGTTGTTCATCAAAATAAATCAATCAAATCATTCTAAGTACACGCAATGAAGAGGATATTAAATAACAAATTCCCAGTCTTATCTCTCTTGAGTGGTGAGGTCTTGACCTCACCTACTAAATTTCTGCTTCACTATTCACTTAAGAACTCACAATGGCCAAGTATTCCACAGTTTGTGACAAATCACTAATATCATAAAAACGATAAAAATTTGTCTTTACAAGTCTCCCATACTCTGCCCATACCTGCACAAACTTGTCGACGTTCATGATGTTGGCAGGCGTGTCGGTGATCCTGGCGGCGAGGCGCGTGCCGTCGGCCACGTCCTGCAGCGTCGACAGCTCGGCGGCCGAGAGGAACTTGTCGCCCAGTACGGACTCCTGCGAACTCAGCCACTCGTCGTCTGACTCTGCGTCTGGAAACATAACATATCAACGGTTAATAGATATATTGCTATGTATGGTACAGGTTATGTATAGTTTTTTTTTATTGGTTTTATACTTAGAATTAGAATGAAAAGTAGTTCTGAATTTGCATTGTGTGGAAAAATTGAGAAAATCTATGAAAATATTTTTGTGGTGTTTTTTTTAACTCGGTCTAAATACACCTGTATATCTAAACAATTCACAATGGGGTATAAACAGTAAGATATAATGGGTACCGACCCCTTCCATCATCGTTGACGAGGTGTATCTCTACAGTGACGGCGCGCGCGCGGGGCTCCGGTCCGGGGGCGAAGGGCGCGGGCCCCGAGCGCGCCACGTACTCGGGGTACGAGCGCGCGATCGCCGCCGCACTCGCTAGTACATCACGCTTGCGACACACCAGCTGCAAAACATAGAGAAACTCATCAATCAAGGAAATTGTTATAATTAAGAAATTATGAGGAATTGCATTTATTTGTTTATCATATTTTATTGTACACCACAAAAATTTACAAAAAAGAAAAGATTTAAAAATAATAAAAGTAAAAATAGAATGACAGACATATTGGTCTTTCAATGTTTGCTATTTCTTCCAGACAACCATGGGATGGACCGGAATGTTTAAGAAAATAAATTTGATGTTTTACATAAGACACACTCATGCTTGTATCATTGAAGTGCCATTCTGAGAAGGATTACTACATCAATCTTTCTCTAGTTAGTATTTAAGTCTTGGTAATAGGAAGCAAACATATTGCTGTACTACAGGCAATTTAGTATCTACTCTTGTTACTATTGACAATTTTTAAATGGACACTACCCAACCCACAATTTTGGCGATCGCATGTGACTTACCTTTATCAGGAAACTATTTCACATTGTAGTCAGTTATAAATTTCATTGTATTTACTGGTGATTATAATTAGTACTTACAACAATAAACTCATCGCTGTTCCTCTGCATGGCCCTGACAAGCTTGGCGAGGGCGTGTGCCCGCGAGGGGGCGGCGTGACGCGAGCGGCGCGCGGGCAGGGACGCTAGCGAAGCACCCCGAGGCCACACCTCCACCGACTCTCCGGGGACTGATACCACACAGGATAGTCCGCGACGCCATGCCTGCACACACATAGATATTTATCATCCATCAGCCAATTTAGATCCACTGCTGGACCTCCACCAATGACCTCCACCGGGATCGTTATCAATATATAGTTTCTTGAATAAACACTTCCTTGTATACTCAGGCTGTTTAGACTATGTCCCGTTGCCTACTATGAAAGTGAAAGGTCTTAAGCCTTAGTTCTCCAAGTTGGCATAAGCATGGGTTGCAAGATAACACACTTAAGTAATTTATAAGAACTTTTAGGGGGGC
The DNA here is from genome assembly GCA_030295005.1 of Cephonodes hylas. NCBI lineage: Eukaryota > Metazoa > Arthropoda > Insecta > Lepidoptera > Sphingidae > Cephonodes > Cephonodes hylas. Next base: position 1,223,092 of record AP025383.1, read on the forward strand.
ACTTTTTCAATTGATTTATTGTTTGGGGATTGATAACAGACATAATATAGCAAACCATTATTATACTTGATGATTCCTACAGCATAGACAGGTAAAAAGCTTGTTAAACATCATCATTCTTTTTTATTTATTATTTAAAAAAAAAAAAAAAAAAACATCACTACATAGTATAAAACAAAGTCGCTTTCTTTGTCCCTATGTACCTTTGTATGCTTAAATCTTTGAAACAATGCAATGGATTTTGATGCGTTTTTTTTAATAGATAGAGTGATTGAAGAGAAAGGTTTATATGTATGATAACATCCATTAAATATCAGCATTGCACCCGTGTGAAGCCGGGGTGGGTCGCTAGTAAGTAAACATTGTTCATAATTACCTCTTCTGTGACGTGGGGCTCCAACTTGCACCTCACATCGTTCCAGGTCAGTTGATTCAGATGTACTGTCTGTCCCACAATCAGCACAGGGTACTGCTCAGGGTCAGTTGTGGTCAGACCCCAGCGGAACTTTATGCTGACCGATGAGGTCGTCATTCTGCGAACTGAATAATTTTTTGTTGAGTTAACAAGGACAAGGATCATAAAAAATGGAAAAACAAAATTATAATGATTACTTTAAGAAGGTTATTAAATATAAAACTACTGTAGGTAAAGTAAATGCTATTATTGAGTTTGATAAATATCTAACAACAGATAAAAAGAGTATGTTATTTTAATTTTTTTTAGGTCAACTATTTTTTTTTACTTTATGTACATAAGTAACAATACCCTCGTAATAAACAAAAAAAAAACAATCAGGTGTAAATGAACCGACCGATTCAGCTGTTAGTTATGGTAAATTTAACCTAACCTAGTAACACCGTCCTAACTAGTTATAATTAATCGTTATGAGTTAATAACATCTAAAAATATCCTCAAAATTATAAGTTGAAATGTCGGTAACCTGTGTTCAACCGGGGTTTTATTAAAGTTATACATGCACTAAAAGTTCTTATTATCAACATTTTTACTTATATAACACTAAAACATGACAATACACTGAGCAAACAACTAACAAGATTGCAGAAATATCACCGAATCACAGCGCTTAGTTTAAATTTAACTCACCGACTTTTTACGTTCAGATTTTGATAACGTAGTGGGAACCGTTTAAAAACATCAAGATTTTTTGTAATTTACAATTGTTTTATTGCAATAAATATTTATTATAAAAGTTTGTTTATTTTCAACAATGAGAAAGCGGTCGTTTTCTTCCAACTTGCCAAATCATTGAATGGCGATGCGTTCGGAAATTTAATTAAGATAAGTTAAGTGTTAGGTACATTATTTAAAATTATTACATTAATTTTATTATTTATATTATACTTTGATAAAGCTGATGATTTTTGTGGTAATTAATTTTGGACCTAACTAATTCCGCAGAATTTCTTTGGTTGTAAGATAATTTCTGAACGTTGATTGAATATGGAACGAGTAGATATCCATATCAGTGAAGTATGGATTTTCAGCGATGACCCAGTTCCTCGTCTGTTATCATGCTGTGTTGAGTATCTGACAAACGATTCGTAATGGAAACAAAGACCCCAACTTTTAGGAGTTAGCATTGCATAGATATTATAAAGATACATACTAAGTTAAAGGACGTTAAATGCTTTAGATATGAAAGATTGTTTTAAATATTCTTATATTAAAGTAGCAATTACATAAGTTTAAAGTATCCGAGTAGTATCCGAACGTCTGTTAACCGAACGACCGCTCAACCGAACTGCAGCTCGCCTGCGCAATCTGCTATGGACGCCCCTCCGCACCTTTATCGAACTGGGAACCGTCTACATTTTTTGATGATAATTTGTGGCAATTTTACCAGAAAATAAAATGCCTAAACGTAAACGCTTAGTCCTTTCCATGAAAGTTAAATGCGAGATTATTAAAAGATTAGAGGAAGGCGAAACTCCAGCCAATTTATGTAACGAATACAAGATTGGCAGATCGACAATCACAGATTTAAAAAGACGAAAGACAAATATCACAAGTTACTTATCGCCACTTTATTCCACCAATGGCGCGGCAAGTCGCAAAACAATGAAACTTCCTAACATCACGGACGTAGACGATGCAGTATACAAATGGTTTACGCAAAAAAGATCATTAGGACATCTTATTACCGGTGCCATTTTATGCGAGAAAGCAATAGAATTTAATAAAGGTCTCGGAGGGCCGGAAAATTTTCGAGCAAGTACGGGCTGGGTGAAACGTTTTAAGGTAAGACACGGTATTCACGACCTGAAGATATTGTCGGCCGATTGTTTCAAAAGCATGGTGGAGGAAATTCTAAGCGACGAAGATTACGCGCTTGAAAACGTTTATAATGCTGATGAAAAAGGTCTCTACTGGAAAGCTTTGCCGAGAAAAATTCTTCCTTCAAGTTTTGAAACATCTGACGCAAAAATGAACAAAGAGCGTATTACTGTTTTAGCATGTGCTAATGCCACAGGTACCCACCGATTGCCAATGTTCGTCATAGGTACAAATAAGAAGCCGCGCTGTTTTAAACACGTGTCTACGTCTGCTATGCCCATTATTTACACTTATCAAAAAAACGGATGTATAGATAACTCGATTTTTGTGGAATGGTTTTCTAATGTCTTTATACCCTCCGTAACAGTTCACCAGACAAATAGCGGCAATAGGAAGAAAACCCTCCTGATTATCGACTTCGCACCGATTCACCCTTCATATGAAATTTTGAACGAAAAGGACGAGTTCATAAAAGTGATGTTTATAGCTCCTAACCTGACTTCGATCTTGCAGCCAATGGATCAAGGAGTCATCGAGATTTTTAAATTGAATTACAGAAAGGAATTCTTACGCAAGCTATTGCTGGAAATTGAAGATGAAGGGCGAGAGAGCCTGTTAAGAAACTACGAAAAATTTGATTTTAAGGAAGCGTCCTACATGTTCGCGGCAGCGTGGAATGGTATAAAGGAGGAGGATTTGAAAAAGGCCTGGAATAAAATTTTGGATTTGGAAGATTTTCAAAAACCAAATACTATTGATAACCAGGCTGACGTAAACGAAATACTTGATATGCTAAAAGAATTCAACTACCACGAATGTGATGAAGCAGATGTTAAGGAATGGTTGAGTGTGGACAGTGCAGATCTAGGGTACACGATAATGGAGGATAGCGAAATTATAAGTTCTATAATTGACAAAACTGATGCATGTCCCACATCGTCTAACGATGTAGAAACAGATTATGGAGAAGTCCCGACTGTTTCTGAAGGATTAGAAAGTTTGGATACTGCGTTGCGATGGCTCGAATCTCAAGAGGAAACTAATGTTCGTCAGATAACTGCATTGAGAGAAGTGCGTGATTTAGCTGCGCGAAAACGGGCCCGCTTGATCAGACAAGCCAAAGTAGAAAACTTATTGCAACTTTAACTCTGTGTGTTGTGAATCCATGTGTCTTTCCTAACTCTCTAAAAGGCTGTGCTATTCTTATTACCTCTCTTTGTAAAAGTAATTTATATTTATTACAATGTTTACTCAAATAAATAAATATATTTATGTAGGTAGTTAGTTATAAATAAATGTACACAGTTCGATTATCCGAACAAGTATTTTTCGACTCTCTTCTTCCACACCTCTTTTGCGAATTCGGATAATCGAAACTATTTTTTGTCTTCAATGGCTTTTTATTCTTCTTCTTCATCAACCCATATACGCCCACTGCTGAGCACGGGTCTCCTCTACCATTAATTTATTTCATAATTATTCCCTTGCCCTGATTCCGATTTGTGGTCGGCGCAGTATGTTTTTCATACTGCATGAAGGTTTTGGCAAATGTTTTACAGCCGGCCTGGCGCAAAACCTCCTTGGAAGTCTTTTAATTAGTTGATATTTTTAAATACACTACTTTAAAACGGAGAATATATAACATTAATCATAATCGTAGCTCTAACTAAGATACGAATCTGTATCGTAAGTACGAGACCCTCGCTCACACAATCATTTATCCCGGTGCGGAAATCGAACCAGCGACCACTCGTTTCGCATTTGGGTGTTTAAAAAATTAGTTTCCACAACTATAAAATTGGTTACTTGGCAGTCAAAAATAAAACAGCATATAGGTAATCGAATTTTCCTTTAATAATTTGTCATTTAATAGCTAAGGAATAAAATCACATAACAATGTGTGAGCGTGGTGGTCGCTCCGCATCTCACAAACGTTCTGGAAGCTTCATACAAAACCAGTGTTACCATCTCATGCGCCACGACATAGGGGGAGACCACTTAAACTAAGCCACACTTTCCAATATTAAATAGGCAAATTTAAATAACATTTAACATGATTAATTAATCAGTTCGGTAATAAAAAACATGTTTGACATTTATGATTTTTGTACATTGGCAACCCCCTACAGATAGCTATGGATAAACATTGACCGTAGCAGAATTTTAATTTCTAATCGTTAGCTAATACGTATTTGTACTGAATGATTTATGGAAGCCTTTTAAAAACATGACTAAAATTACAATTATCCCATATTTATACATATAAAACTGCTTGCTGTATAATTCATAATTGAGAGATCGTTTATTGCGCTAACCAGAGATCTTAAACTCTTTCCATCTGACGTAATAGCACGTCAATCGTATACACTAATAGTAGACGAATACGTCAAAATCGTTGTTACATGATTGCTCTTCCGTCATCATATTGTCTTTTGAGTAAACACCCATGGAATGAGTTAAATAATCGAGAACTCCTCGACCGATTTTAACAAGACTCTGCTGATTGCTCGGACGTATAGGAAGGATATTGTCTTTTATATTCCATAGACAAGTGCAATAGTAACGATCAGCGGTGTCGCTAACTTTACTACATTCGAAAAGTAAATTATGCAAAGGCACTTCTGCATTACATATACAAGAGAACACGGAACCAAACAATCGAAAAATAGACGATCACAGAAAAATATGAACGGCAGTAGCGTCAGTAAATATGCTGAAATATTCTGTATGCATTGAATAGTTGTGCGACTTTTTGGGTTCATTTGGAGAAAAGGAAAAAATTATTAAAATTTATCTCGAAATATGTACAGAAAAGCCTATTCGGTAATGCATCATTTATGAAGTTCGATAAAATATTCAGACATATTTGTAGACGCTACTAGCATTCACCAAAATGAGTTAAAAAACATTAGCCATTGTGACTCTAAGCATAGTACTTTTAACATACATGTCAATAATATCAATTAGGAATAACATTTTAGATACTTTTAAAAATATTACATAACATGTTATAATATAGAATAGTAATTTAGTAAGTGTTTTTGATTTTTAACCTAAATTCATCTATTACAAAATAGTTTATTTGTTGAACAGATATGTTAAAAGTGCAATGCTTGAAGAGTTCTTATTAATACCTAAATATTAAATTTCCTTGATAAATACAAAGTTATTTAAACAATCACCTACACACAATAACATAGAGAAATTTTATTATTATACCATCCTATAAACATTCCACTATTATTAAGTACATTATTAAAATACTATTGCAAAAAACTGCAAAAACAAGAAACCGAAATGGGAGTCTGTTCCACACGACAAATAATACAGTTTTAAGCACCAAGTATATTAGTTTCGAAATTATTAAAACGAATTAATCATAATTAATATCATAAAAAGACAGTTATTAGAACATTCACTGACTTAAAAGTATTGAACAAATTAATCCATGTTGAATATTCTGAGTCAAATTTCATTTAAAACATTCATTCATATGCAGTTTTTCATTTCATTTAAGAATTAATTTCATGACATAATATGTGTAATTGAAAAGGTAGCTTACATTCATATTAATAATAGTTTTGCCGGTTACCCGTGAAACAGACTCAAAAGCACCTATACAAGTTTTTCTATAGTTAAACGCTTTACCTAGCCACCTTAATTTCACTAGCCCAGTTTATTTAACGTATTTTAATACTTTAAATATACTTTTAATCCAAAGCAGAAAATAAATAATACTAGAACAATTAAAAGCTCCGATTTAGGTATAAACTGTTTAATGGCCAGTTTCAATAATTTAGTTTATGCGTTTTTAAATATTATACTTTGTGACCAAAAATTGAGTGTTGCTTAAAAATTAACTTAACACATATTTTTATTCAATCCTCCTGTCACTGTAGATTTTTGCTTAAATACCAGTGCATTTTTTGGATGTTTGCCTACCATTAGGGAAAAATAAGCGTTAGGGCAATATAGTGTTGCTTATTACTTACATTTGTTATTATATTTTATTGTTGTTCCTTGCAATGAATTTGAAACTGGCCGGCATTCAGAGAGCAATGACAGTTATATTGTAAAATGAAAACTGGCAAGTGCATCAACGTACAAAGTACAATAAATACAATAACATTTAAACATTTACAACAATTTATATTTTTATACACAGAAACGTCATTTATTGTCATTATTCAAAATAGCGACGGCGTGACGTCGCGTTTGCAGTGTTGCTATTACATAAAATTATCCGAGGCAAGAGTTACGGTATTTTTAATTAATATTGAAAAAATATTATTTATAATATTACTTAAAATGAATTCATTTACTATTTCTAACTTATTCTCTATAATTTATAGAGAAAATCAATTATAATATCTGCAAACATGACGAATCGCCGTTAAATATTACAATTCAATGAAAATTAATACAATGAAATAGTGCTTTGTGAATCATAATGTACAACCGAAAACCCGTACGTCACACAAACTTATGCATGTATGTCATTCTAGAATATCCTGACGTTTGATCAAATTATTAATGTGATATATTCACTGCGGAATTTCTGAAGAGTAAAAACGACTGAAATCTCGAAGTAGGCAGAAATGTTTTCTCAGATTGATATCAAACTGTACAATATTAACCAACACTTATGTACTTCATATTTCAATTTAATTAATAAAAAATATACATTAGCGCAGTATTCTATAGTGATGTTAATTAAAATTGCTTCAATTGCAAAAAATTTATTTTAGCAACGAGATTTTTCTTCTTTATTTTGTGTCGCTATAAAAGACTGAGTTGGGATTATTAGGCAGTAGTAGGACCTCAGAATAATGTAGAATGACTTACAAATGCTTTTGTGGTATAGCAAAAGGACAAAAAGTGCGCACCATTTGTTAGTCCACGATCAGTGTTGCCACAGAATACCACAAAAGCATTCAAACACAAATACACAAAATATCGAACACATTTATGTACAAACATACACGCCTACGTGGTTAACTAGCAACAACATCGATTAATATTATCCTTTATAAGTAGGAAAACGTATTTTACAATAGTTAAGCGACATACGCTTGGCTATGGGGAAAAAAAATTAGGTCGTCTGGATCATACATGTACATACTTTTTCTTTGCTATTTTATTTAATATTGATTTTTTATATCCGAATTTTCGATAACCAGTCTTTAAAATTCAATAAAAGATTTAATAAACATTACATTTACCTTTATTTTCCCAAGGAGGGTTGGCGTCAGGCAGGCGGCCGGCCGTAAAACATCTGCCAAAACTCTTATGCAGCATGTTTTGTCCTTCCACACAGGTAGGAAGGACAAAACATGCTGCGCCGACCCCAAACAAGAATTGGGATCAGGGCAGGAGAATGATGATTTACCTTTATTTAAAACATCTATTGAAATTTGAGGGTAGATATGTTCCCTTTTAGCCAAGCGTATGTAAAGCATATCCGAGTTACGATTCAAATTGCATTACGAAGCGATTAATCGATAAATTTTAAACACTTAGTATTGTAACAGCCCTTTACCGTTTTAATAATACGGTCTGAAACTTCTGTTACCTAATATTGACTTTGAGTTTAAAACTGTTAAATCTGGCGTTTAAATATTTTTATTTTTGTTAAGTAAATTAAAATATCTAGCCATTGAAGGTATTTCTTGGACATATTTGAAAGACATTTAGCATCAGATCCTGTTTTAGGATTTCTTGTGCTGTGTCTCTCAGGAACTTTAATTGCAAACATATGCGCTAAATTCTATTGAATAAAACGAAATATTTTTGACTAAATAATCGGATTTCAAAGTTCAGAAATATCGATTATCGATAATTTTTATTGACATTCGAGTGAATTGTATTGCATCATGGAGTAAAAAGGTTTTTTAAAGTAGAAATCGAATTTAATTGTATGCGTATTTTTGACTTTAACAGCGATAAAAAGTGGTGAACTATACAAGTCATAATATCGATAATTCGCGGCGATGTAAATACATAAATTGTCTTTTTTCATTCATACCCGTATGAAGCGCTATCTTTGCGTGTTTCTAGAAAAAGCATTATCCACAAACACGTTGTTAATTGACAAGTATTGGAAATTCGACGAAATCGTGACAAATTTTGTTGTCTTAAACCATTAGGGTAAACCACAAAATTGGTACTTTCAGGTAATTACATCCGAAGTTAAGTGGTTATTTTATAAATAGACATTTTAGTCTATGTTATATTGATGTTCTCATGCAGAAATCGCTCTAAAACCCTTCGTTTTAGGGCTGTTTTTCGATTTTTTATTACTTGGTACACAATTCATCGAATTTCTGTTCTCTATTTATTACATAATCGAGTTTTACCTAATGTAAAATTTCATTCCACCTTATATCTACCACCCAACACTTTAGACCTCGGCATTTCATGAACAAATAACAATGATTAACTTCTTGCGGTTTTTAATAAATGGCCCTAAGTCTTTAACGTCGAAAATACAACAAGATTTTATGAAAAGTATTGTCGATATTTCGATTTAATGCTTTCAAATTTGTACGCTCAATATTATCGACAATTTTCTACGATAAGGTATTTAGGGAACTTTCTATTAACATAAACCCGCAAGTGACTTTTATTGCTTTAAAATTCAGCAAAAAAGACCGAATATAAACCAAAAAAATAACAAAAAACAAATGGAAAACGTTCACAGCCACACATAAACGAGTTTTCGTAAAACAAAACAACAGTAACAGTACCTTTAGATACTTCGATAACAAAATAATCGGATTTCGAATTTCATCGACAATTAATTGAGTACCGACCCACTCAATAATTGATTGGACTAAGGCCAAATCCTTTCAATTGTAAATAAAAATTATACCCCAATATTTGGGCTGAAAAAAAGAGCTTTAATACATGTTCCACTACCGTAGGTTTGCAAGAGAGAAGACGATAAAATTCAAAACGGTGTTAGTAATTCGAAAATAAGTAACTTTCATTTCATACGTATTTCCATCAGTGTTGCCATTCACACGATTGTTGCCAGAGTTAATAAATAGTTTGTGAAGTGTGAGAAGACTTGTTGAGGTATCTTCTCTATGGTTTCCTTAACAACGAGTAGTAATGTAAAGCTAAGTAACGCTAAGCGGAAGCGAGTACACAACCAACTAGCACAGCACCTCGCACTGCGGCTTACGCTGTGGACAAACAAACATACATATGGGTCAATCAACTTTTATCTGTCCTATCAGTACTATGTAAATTTGTCCCCCAGTAGGTTAGTACAATGAAACATTAATTTTTCCAAAAAAATTATATATGGCAATCCATTACAATGAAACATAATTATTAATTACAATATCTACTATGATGCTAGTAAATAGATTTTGTTTGCTTTAAAACCTTAACGACCTTTTTGCATGTTTATTTTAGTCCCTATTATATTTTATTATTCTGACTTCCACCGGACAACGGTAAAAAAGTTCCAAAATCCAAAAATTTAAGGCGTGACTACTGCTTGGAACTCAAGTCGATTTATTTCGTGACAACATTCATCCAGCCTCGATTTTGATTTCATCTTTTCCGCGGCGCCAGTCGACCGAGTGTATTTTGAAAAAGAGCGTGGCTTTATTGTGTGTCCACTGGACAACCAGCACAAAAACTTTTGTATTTTATATATTGTAGTAAATTAAAGTGGAATATATTCAATTTAATGTATATTTTTTACTGTGCGTAAGACCTAATTCAAAATATTATTATTTATTACCAGGGAGCGGAAAGACTAATAAATATCACCACCAGTCCCTTGGACATCCAAGATCGTTGTCTGAATTATTCAATATTTTCTCTTCTAACACTGATAATTATTTTCAAATAGTTGTTTTTTTATTACATAAAAGAAGAAATACATGCGATTTTCATCATAGAGTCCCCTTTGGACACCCGAGTATTTCCTATGGACAAACGTCTATGTCCACTGGACAACCACTTTTTTCTTATCTCCTAAAGACAGATTATCGTCATTTTTACTTTAAAAGAACAGTAAGGTTTTTCAAATATGATTCTAATATTTAAAAGTAAATTAACAATTTGACTGAATTTTTAAATGTCCAAGGGACTATCTTAACTACAGTCATGTGAATTTTTGAGTAAAATTTACCATAAATTGTTCTGCTCTATTTGAATTCCTTAAATATAAATAATTATCAACAACAAATACGTATAAAATATACAAATTTAAGAAAAAAAAATTGATATATAAAATCTATCATTGATGGTACATTTAAAAGTTGATTGACCCATATAATTATAGTCTTATGTATGCTTACAAGAAAACAAATATGTAAATACAGGCTTATGTATGTTTCAAGGTTTAGGTGATTTTTGTAAAGAAAAGAAAAATGTACGGCAGTTGAAACAGAGGTTTCTCGTTTCACATATTTGTGTCAGCCTTTGGAGGTTAATACTGAATTTACATGTGAAGCTGGTCAAGTCTAAGTTGGTGAAGTGGTAGTGTATGGTAAGGAGTGGTGTAGTGGTAGTGAGTAGTAAGGAGTGGTGAAGTGGTAGTGTATGGCTAGAAGTGATGGAGTGGTAGTGAGTGACGCGGCGTGGTGTAGTGGTGTAGTGTAGTGTAGTGTAGTGGTGTAGTGTAGTGGTGTAGTGTAGTGGTGTAGTGTAGTGTGTGGTAGTGAGTGACGCGGTGTGGTGTAGTGGTGTAGTGTAGTGTAGTGGTGTAGTGTAGTGTAGTGTGTGGTAGTGAGTGACGCGGTGTGGTGTAGTGTAGGGGTGTAGTGTAGTGTAGTGGTGTAGTGTAGTGTAGTGTGTGGTAGTGAGTGACGCGGCGGGGTGTAGTGGTATAGTGTAGTGTAGTGTAGTGTAGTGTAGTGGTGTAGTGTAGTGTAGTGTGTGGTACCGAGTGGTGCAGCGGGCGCGGTCACCAGATCCTGGGCGCGTGCAGGTCGGGGAAGCCGGCCTCGCGCGCCTTCCAGTACTCGCCCGTGAACACCCACGTCTCCTCGCCGCTCTCCATGGACTTGCTGATGGACAAACAATACCTTTTCATCACAACTCTTGGCTTTTCATACATTTTTACGTCGAAGGCTGTAGGACAGGTTTGAAAGGATTTTGATACCGTTATCATCATAAGTCTAAGATTTGGACGTAGGTCTTCCGCAAGGTCGTCCTAAGTATTCTGTCGAAAGCATCCAGCACCAAGCTGCTTTTCGCAGTTTTCAACAAAACATATATAATGGGGTTTAATGGCAGAAACATTCTCTGCCAGCCAACAAAAGTAAGACTAAAGTTAAATTATAGCCAATATAGAAAAAATATAAAACAACACCATTGAAATGGTTGGACGATGCTGCCTATTTAAAAACCTAGAGAATAATCCACAAATTAAGAACTAGACCTAGGATGATATCATCAGACCTAGGATGTAATAAAATTTATTATCATGACTTAGCTCATACCTCTGAGCGGACTCATTAAAAAAGGGTAATATGCAATCCTCTTACCGGAACCAGGCCGGTGTGTGTGTGGGCGAGTCCCTGCGGCGGTCCCTCTGCGCCTGCTCCAGTTCGTGCTTCAGCTGCTCTGCTGACTCCACGTCCCCTTCCTCCAGGGCACGCTGGTCCGGCCTGGAAACACATGGAGATGGTATATTTATAATAATTGGTTATTTACTTGTACAATTTTACTATTAAAGTAGCATATGGTACTCCTTGTTACAATAGCTGTTTGAGTGAGTCTCGTCATAATCGGTTCAGCCATTTCAAAGCCAGAACAAGAGTAAACATTACAAAAAATGGAGTAAAGGTTATATTGGTATATGTACAGTTTATCCTATTGTATGTACATTGTACATGATAGGTTGTACAATTTGTGTGTATATGATTTTGATAATTTTGAAAGACAGTAAGATATTATTTGTTTATCTCCACTGGCAATGATGATTTTTTAATTGACAGCCCCGTGGCACAGTTGGCTAGACACCAGCTTGCGAAACGAGCGGCCGCGGATTCGATCCTCGCAGAGACAAATGCTTGTGTTATTCACAAATATTTGTTTCGAGTCTGGGTGTTTGTGAGACCGAAAAGTCTCTCGTAGTTTCTGATACCCACGACACAAGACTTGTATCTTAGTGTGGGGTCAGGACTATATGTGTGACTGTTGGGTGTATTTATTTATTTATTAATTTTCGACGGCTCGCTAAAATGTATGAGTGTGGCAACACTGTCCTTTCAATTTCGATGGAGTGTTGTGGTATACCTGAGCCTGGTGTCTGTGTATGGCAGCACGTCCCTCATGCCGGGTTCCATTTCGTTCAGTTCCATGGCGAACCGTGTGAACCCGTAGTACACCTCGTGCTCCGGCGGCATCGCGCCTGAAAACATATGCTTTTCTTTAAGTATGCTAGCCAATAAAGTTTACATGCAAATTCAAATCATCCATCTATCCATTCATCCATCCATCAGCCTTTTTTAGGTCCATTGATGGACATAGGCCTCCCTCAATGACTTCCACCGGGATCGGTCGGAAGCCGCTTGCAGCTAGATAAAATATATTTAATAGACATAACATAGACAGTTTAGACCTTTATCCACCACGCAGGCCTAGCACGAGTAGGCGGACAAGTATAGTATCGATATCGATACATTTAGTATCGATAAAAAATAAATCTATTTTGCTCTGTACTAGAAAACACAATTTTGACAAATTTTATCTGTTACATACCCTATTGATAAAGGAAGATTTATAGCAGTGCTAAAAGGTGACAATAAATGAGTGAGTGTTTTGTCTAAATTATAGATATTAGATAACCTAGTAAGAGAAAAAGGGGGGTAGGTTCGATGATAATTATTATATTTCTTCGATAACTTGGAGTGATGGCGTCAAAGCTTAGGCGCGCGGTCGAGAATCTCGGCCGTCGCGGGTTCGAATCCTAGGCACACACCTCTGATTTTTCGAAGTTACGTGTGTATTCACATTGAATTATCACTTGCTTTAACGGTGAAGGAAAACATCGTGATGAAAAACCTGCACACCTAAAAGTTCTTAGGAATTTCATAGGTGTGTAGTCCGCCAACCCGCACTAGGTCAGCGTGGTAGACTATGGCCTAAAACCCTCTCAACGGTAGAGGAGACACGTGGCCAGCAGTGGGCGTATATGGGTTGATGAAAAAAACAAAAAAATAGACCTGGTCTCCAGAGGCAGCGCGCGGCGGGCGGGTCCCCGGCGTACAGCGCCTCGGACCAGCGCCCCGCCAGCCGCACGCGCGCGCCCCCCGCCCCGCACACCAGCCCGCGCACCTCGTGCCGGCTGCTCGACCACGAGCTCGCCTGGGGGACATGGCAAGTCCTTTAGTATGGAGTACGTGGGGATGTACACACATACATAACCACACGCTCATATTCCCTGACGGGGTAGCTAGAGGTACATTTCTAAACCCACATTTCGCCCGGTATGTATCAGTCCCACGTAATAGGGGGCGAGTCTATTGCCGTTTTTCGGGCACGTTACTAGACTTTGTGCTGCTACTGAAAATTTTCTAATGAAAACACCCAATAACACTTTGCCCGACTCGGGAATCGAACCGAGGATATCTAGATCGCATGGCACTTATTTGTAGAGACCACGAGGCAGTGATGTATGCCTATTTAAATCCAAGGTATATAAGTAACCATAATATTAAAGTTTTCAGGCACTTTCAAGACTTCAAAATAGAGGGAAAACTCAATACTACATTAAACTTACGAAGCTAATAACAACGATAAACAAAAAACAATTATAACTACCTTAATTATTTTCTTAGAGTGAAGTTAGCGCTGTATCGTTACAATGAGGTTAATATTGATGGATTTGTTTGACAATAATAATCAGATTGTTAATTTTATGTTCAAGTAACATACAGCTTTAATAGTCGAAAAATCGTTTGAATTGCAATCGTTATGAAGTTAACGCTAAATTTTAATTATCTTCAATAAAAAATTACCTTCTGTGGCGGTTACTTAAAAGCAAGTCTTTATCAAGACAACAAGCCAATAAACTGTCCTACGCCATGTTTAATTATCGTTAATCAAAAGCTTTATCGACATTGGAATCGAGCCCACGTCCTTTCGATGACACATTCTCCACTTACCAGACCACAGTGTTGCCAGACAACAATTACCTTGATGAAGTTGAGTTTGCAGGTGATGTCGGTGCCGTGGCACACGATGTGCATGTCGCCATATTGGTCCACCCACCGCTGTCCGCCGAACAAGTTGTGCACGCATGTCGTCACCTACACATATTTATTATTTGCTTTCATTCATGTAATCATTATCAGTAGTGGAAAAAAAAGTAGCGATGGCCTCGAGGTTTAGGCGCGCGGTCGAGAATCTCGACGGTCGCGGGTTCGAACCCCAGGCACACACCTCTGACTTTTCGAAGTTATGTGTGTATTCAAATTGAATTATCACTTGCTTTAACGGTGAAGGATAACATCGTGATGAAACCTGCACACCTAAAAGTTCTTAGGAATTTCTTAGGTGTGTAGTCCGCCAACCCGCACTAGGCCAGCGTGGTGGACTATGGCCTAAACCCTCTCAATGGTAGAGGAGACCCGTGCTCAGCAGTGGGCATATATAGGTTGATGAAGAAAGAAGGAGTGGAAGGACGCCCATTGCTAGACATAGGCCTACCCTCAAAGACTTACAAAGCTTAAGCTTAATTTAATTGATTTTTATGTGTGTTTATTTCCCAATGTTGATAGCATTGATACAGCTACTTCCTCACTCAATTTTATCAAAATTCATATTTTTTTCGAGGAAAAGTAGCCAACATCAATCATCACCAGCCCATATAAATCCTACTGCTGGGTCCTATACAACTTGCCTATACAACAGGGTTTAAGCCATAGTCCACCACGCTGGCCTAGTGCTAGTTGTGGAACTAGGCCACCATTACTACTACCTACTACATAAGTATGACGTCATTAGTTGCGGTTGTTGATTACTACTTTCATATTATACATACATATTTCAGATTATACATACAAAAGACAGCCCCCGTGGCGCAGTTGGCTAGACACCAGATTGCGAAACGAGAGGCCGCGGGTTCGATCCCCGCACCGAGACAAATGTTTGTGTGAACCACAAATATTTGTTTCGGGTCTGGGTGTTTGTGAGACCGAAGAAGTCTCTCGTAGTGTCTGATACCCACGATACAAATCTTGTAACCTAGTGTGGGGTCAGAGCTATGTATGTGACTGTTGGATGTATTTATTATTTATTTATTTATATGTATACTTTTGATGTCAACTCAGATCTGGTTGGTTTATATATTACTTGTTTAGATTGAATTGTGTCATATTTATTGATTCCGTGAAATGAGCTTGAAGAATTAAAATGTCTAGTTATCTGAAATAGGTTGAGTGTTTTATATCAATTTTGTAATGGTTACATTTCATCAAGAATAAATTCCATATAAATGGATTTCTGATCAGTCCTGTGTTTATTTTGAAAGTGATTCTATAGCCAGATGAAGCATTGAAGAGTGGTACCTTATTCCAGCTGTAGTGGTCCCCGGTGGTATTGAGGGTGACGTGCACGCGGCCGGCGGGCTGGAACTCCATGGACTTGCCCCAGAACTTGGTCTTGATGCGCGCCTCCTGCCAGAAGCACCAGCGCGGGGACTCCGCGTGGCACGCAGAGATCGGCGGGTGGTGCGACACCTGGCGGGGAGATTATCGATTATAATCGATTGTATTTCATCGATAACACTGCTCAACAAATATTTTTTTTGTGCATAGGTTTTACTTTATATGTTTTGATTATAAACGCACACATAAAGAGAAATGTGATTATAAATAAAATGTATTTGCTTTTATTAGAAATTGTCTTTATAATTTTTTTTGAATATTTTCATTGAGTTTGATTTTTACAATTTTTATTCACCAGAACAAATTCAGAAATATTTTATGTTTTATTTCTTATTTCTGGGTATTAAAGCAGTAAAAATAAATTATATATAGCTCTTGCAGAAAATTGCTATTCACCGTTGTAATCGATTGGAGTTTGCAGTATTTTATCGATAATCGAATCTACATTTATTCGAAACGCATTATCGATTGGTAAAAGGGATTACTTTTTAATACAAGGAGAAAATGTACTAGCCTTACTAGAAATCTAGATATAAAAAAAATGTATTTGAACTTGGGGCAGGCGATTCCGGCTCCTATAATCTTATTTCAATACATCGACTAATATCCTGGGGTATTATGAATGCTCATTTCGGACTTATAGATTTTTCTTCTCAGCTAATGAAACTCTTTCGCTTAGTGGATTATGTATGTATGATTCCAGGCATTATTATTGATGCTCAGTCGGCATGAGTTTGCATTGGGTTGGAATGTACTGGAGATAGCTGTTGTGTTATATTAACCTGTTCAGCCAGGAACCGGAAGTCCCTATCATCCCGGACACACTCGTAGGTCTCTGCCAGCAGCGGGTTGAAGGGCTTGGAGGCGGCGCGGTGCGCGGAGGCTGCGTAGGCACTCACAGCAAACGCCGCCACCAGCGACATCCGCTCCACCGCGCTGCTGCACTGCGCGGCCGCGTCCAGCAGCACCGAGTACTCCAGCTCCTCGCACAGGCGCTGGAGGGACAGCTTTATAGCTTAGCATATGGCTAGTTGTTCCATCAAAAGTTTAAACAACACCTTAGCTAATCATTCTTTTCCACATGTCTAATAATTCCATCAAAGATTTAAGGTCTTAGAGCAGTCATTAGTCTCACAGACACTTTAAAGATACCTTAATAGCTAAGATGGTCATTCCTTACCATACGGCTAGTTCTAAGTTTGGAAATAGACATGGACGACTCAAACTACGAGGTCCCCATTGATATGAAATAATATTTATTGAATCTATAAAAATTTTTTGTGCCATCCTGTTTGAAAGGCAGTCATCATTAGAGAAGAACGGGCAAAAAACTCTAGTGTTGCTCATTTCCAATCAAAAGATAGTTTACAATATTAATACAAGGACTCAATATCTTGAATTACAGCAGTTCATACTACTTACATACTACTACTAAACTACCTTCAGAAACCCAGATTAATATCTTTATTTTTTAGATTTAGGCCTTAGTCCATACTCTAAGCCTAGTACAGACTATCCCACCTAAGAATTAACTTAACGAAGGTATAATCTCCATCGTATCTCACCTGCAGCATATTAAGCGGTTCATTGATGGTGACCGGCATGGAGATCTGCGAGAGGTCCTTGCCGATGTTCTTATACAACAGGTTCCAAAGGCTGGGACCCCCTGGCGTGGGTCTGGCGGCCGGCAGCCGGGTCCGGCGCGACCAGCCCCGACCCTCGGACCCGTTGGTGGTGAGGCGCAGGGTCTCCTGTTCTGCTGATAATACTGCGGGTGGTGAAGGCAGATAGAGGTGATAAAAATAGATCTAGGTATATCCTTAAACATTGATATATTTTGCCATTAGGTAATGACTTGATTGTAAAGGTTAGGAAAAAGAAAAATAATCATTAAGAGTTGCTACTTGTTTCCTAAAACGAAGTACTTTGTTGGAAGACGACAGTAGGTCCTCATCATCAGCCCAAAGACGGATGGACATGGGCTACCCCAAATACTTCCAAACTACTGTTTATAGCTAATCATATCTAGTTTGAATATCTACGGTATTAATAAAGACAATTTTTGGCTGGTCTACATTACTTTCTTCTATTTGAAGTTAATAGAAATATGTCGGCATTTTTTTAACATACCGTCAGAGTTGTCAGAGCTGGCCGATCCTTCTTCGCTGCTGAGTGAACCCGCTTCTGATGATGAATCACCGTCCAACTCGATCACTCCGGCCTGAAGGAAATCATCATACCATCATTAGCATCATCAGTTCATATACTTACGTCCTACTGCTGAATACTAAGGCTGAGAAGATTTAGGCCTTAGTCCACCACGCTGGTAGTGTGCAGGTTGGTGGATTTCACACCTAAGAAATTCCAAAGAACTTTCAGGTGTGCAGGTTTTATCACAGCCCTTTTTCATCCTACTGCTGGGCATATGCCTCTTTTCTGGCATTCGTCTCGATCCTGGGCGAGTCCTATCCAAGATCTACCAGCTACGTTTATTAGATCGTCCATCCATCTAGCTGCTGGTCGGCTAACACCGTTTGCCTTGCCTCGGCCACCACACGGTCACCGCTATATAGCTTACAATAATTTTATAAATTTCCAGTTTTAATGGTATATTATTATTGGTAAGTATAATAAATGGGGAGTGCTAAAGAAATATTTATCTTCAAGTTCACCAAGACAATCTTTGGAAACCTCTGTTCTACAAGTATACTAATTTTACCTCATCAGCAGCAATGACCTCCTCTGGCTTGAGGTCGTCGTCTTCATGCTCTTCCGCATCGAAGAACTCTGAAGCGGACACGCATGAAGAGCTGTAGCTTAGTGACTGCTGGAACTGACGGTTTACCTGCTGAATGGGTGGGGATTCGATTACTGGGGGTGGCATTAGGCCTTTTACATCAAGAGCTTGGCAAGGCTATGTCATAAAGATTAAAATAGGGAACTGCTGAAGCTTGAACTAGAATTTATTTTATTATTATTTAGCACGATATGGATCGTTGTTTCATGTTGTGGCATGGCATGGGCGTCCTATACAATTAGAGGGTTTTAAGAGTTCTTACCGTATCGGAAGTGGGTCCGATGGAGGATATCTCGGCGATGTCGGACGCGAGATGGATCCGGGAGAGGCGCGACCGCAGCTCTGCGCACAACACTTCGCTCGTCATTATTTACGTACAGACTGCCTTTGATCATCTTGATGCCTTGCTTTTTTAGTTTTTTTTTTATGGGAGGGAGGTAAAGGAGCTATTGAGCCACGTGATGTGAAGTGGTCAACATTGGCCATAAATACTTAGGGGCAACATCGCTGTGTTGCTAGCCCTTGAAAGTATATAGGCTCTTCTAGAAGGTCGAATGTCTTGTTATATGAACATAGCGTGACTTTAAAACGTTAAAATGAACTTTTTCAGCTATTCAATTTACTTTAATGTATGAAATTTTTATTATAAAATAAAATCCAGAAGTTTTAAGGTGAGACGTGTATTATTTTAAGTACAAAAATATTTATGTCATTTAATAATGCGAGTAAGAAATCAGTGTTAGTTTTCAAATGACTTGATTAAGAGTTTCCGCAATGAAAGTTTAAAAACACTTTTTGAGTGAAAAGGGGTGACTAATTAAAAAAAGGGAGTATAATGCTCATAGTACGTAGTTTTAGCCGTTCTCACCAGAATTCTGTTGTAATGCCGACGTGAGGTTCGTCCTAAGTGCCGCCATCACTGAACCGCCAGGAGTGCCGGTAGAATCTGCGGCTTCCATTGCCGCTCGGAGACGGCCGCGTTCGCACACCTATCGAACAAAAGCGGTAATGGAAAAATTTAAAAATAATGTGAGTAATTGGTAAAGAAATACTGTCATAATCGACATCATAGGAATGATAAGTAGGCATTTAGTCTGATAAGAGTAAAATTTAGTTAGTATTCATAATGCACTTTTTCATAATCATCAGCTAAGATACGTCCCACTTCCGGGCACCACGCTGTTTTAATGTGGATTGGAGGAATACACGCCTAAGTCAAAGTCAAATCATCTTTATTCAAGTTCACCTTTACAAGTACTTTTGAATCGAGATTAATTAAGAAATTCCTAAAAATTTTTTAGGTGTGTAGGTTTTCTCACGGTGTTTTCCTTCATCGTTAAAGCAAGTGATAATTCATTATGAATACATAAATAACTTCGAAAAGTCAGAGGTGTGTGCCTGGACTTTGAACCCGCAGTCTACCGCGCTACACCTCGAGGCCACCACTACTAATACTTTTCACACCTTAATTTTAGAGCTCACCAAAGTAGCCACGATACTTTTCAAGCTGGCCAGCAGGTCTTTCGCCAGGACGGTGAAGTCTTCCCTGAGCTGGTGGTCGGGCGTGAGGCTGGAGATGGAGGCGGGGCCTGCGGTGGGGCCCAGCGCCTCCGCCCCCGGGAGGGACTGCGGCCGGGCTGCCGCGCATGCTATCGACATATACACTGGCTATATGTCGTGTAGGTAATGTGATGTTTTGTCTCGCTTTCTTTTAGAGAGTAGGACGAAACATTGTTAAGTTGAGGAACGGATGTTTGTGTCTTATTTGGATTTTATGATCGACATGCTTTTCGAAATTATCGTCAAAAATAAAATGGTTTTACCATTACTTTCATCTTATTGCTGTGTATAGTTGTTTTTCATCTTTTATATTTAGTCAAGAAATGGCTTATGCTGGAATCGAACCAGCTGCATTTCTTTTACTATATTACACCACAAGCGTTTTCTGATTATTTAAAAAATACTGGGCAATATTTTTGTGCTCTATAAATTTGAAAGATTTAATATCTTATTTACAGTCTAGCATTCCTTCATATATGCTTCAAAATTGACCATATTTGGCAATGCTTACCACATTATCACACTTATGTGATAATGTGGTATAAGATAGCTTTTATATGTATTCGTTACAATTTGTGTAACAGAAAGCGTAATAAACGTGCAATAAATTTTAAAAATGATTTATACAGTGAATCGGTGAAAAAAAAATCAAATTAAAAGTACTTATCTATAGGCGTGTTGTAATGGAAGGAGAATGAAGGAATTTTCACTTATAAGAAAAAAAAAAACACCTGACAGTCACATACATAATTCTGATCCCTCACTAAGGTACTAGTCTTGTGTCGTGGGTTTCAGAAACTACGAGAGACTTTTCGCTCTTATAAATATTTGTTTATCACACATTTCTCTTTTTGTATGTGGGTTTTTGCTATTTAATATATATCTCAAATATTCCCATAAAACGGCTGTAGTCTCGCCCCCTATTACATAGAACTAATAAAGGCAAAATGTGGGTGCACAAATGCATCTCACCCTACCAATCAGGGGATTACAGGCGTGAGGTTATGTATGTAATAAAATAAGTATTTTGTTAAATAAATAAAGAAAGTAAAACTCACATTCTGGATTTTCATATTCCTTCAAAAAATTAATTATGTATCCAAAAATAATTTTAGCTGTTGGAACTATAACTCCGCCACTGTCACTAGACATCTTGAGTATTGCTTTCTCACTTTAATTTCACCACTACTTTAATTGTTTACCAATCACTTGTGATTCTTCGAAAATTTTAATGATTAAGAATTTGGTTTTTAATCTGTTCTAATTATTTGGGGCATGTCTATATTAATATTACAAATCTTCTAAACTTAAGGTATGTCCATAATAACATTACCAGTTTTAGTCATAAATTATTGTAGGTACACTACATTCTATCACTTT
The DNA here is from genome assembly GCA_030295005.1 of Cephonodes hylas. Lineage (NCBI taxonomy): Eukaryota > Metazoa > Arthropoda > Insecta > Lepidoptera > Sphingidae > Cephonodes > Cephonodes hylas. Next base: position 1,244,762 of record AP025383.1, read on the forward strand.
ACATCTAATTATTTTATACACCTCACCAAAGCAAAAAAAACCGTATAAATATCCACAAAACAGTTTTAATTTTTATCTTTCACTTTAAAGTATTTCGAACTAGCTCATATAAGACAATTTTTATTTTTCGCTTAACAAAGGAAACTCTCTTAAAAAATCCATTGATATACTGATGTAATGGTCCAGATTACGTGTGATTTATTTAGATCACGCTTATCATTGATAAGAGATTAGCGCTCAAGGTCTACTGTACTAACGCAGGCTGTTCATCTTAATGAAAACCTTGGTTATCTCTTTGAGTTCCGATTAGAATGTCTAAAAATAACGACGAATAAAACTTGTTAATACCATCTAATTAGCTACAAATATATTTTTAAACCAAGTAAAGACAAGTTCTTTTTATAAATTTAAGTAAGCTGTTGGTGAACAGTGAACACCTAGGAAATTCCTAAGAAATTTTAGGCGCCAGAAATTCCTTACAATATTTATCTTGACTGTTAAAGTCCCTACATACGTGAGAATTCATCAACACATATAGCATATACCAACATATGTATAAAAAGTATACTTTAACTTAAGTATCGGACAACAGCTAGTAATAAACCTTGAATAATTTCGTATATATGGATAGGAATGAGTCAAGCGCCTTTCCTACATTTTCACACAACCATGCATATAGTCAGTTATCGTAAAGCGTATTAGCCATGTGGTGAGCCTTTTACAAAGTGACTGTATGAAAAGGATGAAAAAGGGGAATTTAAACAAAAATAAAAGCAGTCTTACGAACTAAAGTAGAGGCCAGAAATGTTGAAAGAAACGCTGGAAGGGAAAACCATTAGAATTTATTAGACACCATTTTTCATATTAATGAATGCGTTATTGAATTCATATAATTGTATGTGTATGAGAAATTCCAATTAATTAATTATTGTTTAAAATTACTGACAATATTAATTTACTTTTGCAAATTTCAAAATTCAAATTTTAATCACCAATAAAAATATTATGCTATAAATGTAGCATTAGATTTTACGAGTGAATTTTCCGTCTCGCTCGCGCTTGTGAGATTTGCCGTACGAGCGACAGAGACGTACTGATTGCGTTCCAGACTCTCGAGTCGTCACACATGCTTTTTTAGCATAGTTCAGAGAGCGACTAAGCTACACCATAGCTCGACATGCTTGTATCGTGCTGTGACCTGTTTGTGAGCCATGCTAGGCATTACTTACCGATCTCGTAGAATCCTTGTTAACGCATACATTTTAAAATTTCATTTAATCTCAACAACCCTGATCAATAAAATGGTTTTCAATGAAAATAATATAATTTATTCAACACAAAATATAATAAAACAATGATTTAAAACAATATGTACATTTGGGATGGGAGTTAGTCCTGTTTCGGGTGTTAGGGGATGAGGATTAGGGTTCCTAGAAACAACAAACGACAGTTAGACACACCACATACTATAGGTTACCAACAACATATATGTTCCATCATATATGACTTATACATCTACAATAATAAAAAATATTGAGTGATATATGTTGTTGGTTTTGGATTAGATATTTTTAGACCATTACGCACAATAAAATCTCTTTTCAAGACAATTTTTTTTTATTATTTAGAATCATAAGAGCATAAAATTTACCAATTTGTTGTTTACAGATAATTACTTGATTTCGTGTAAATAAAAGGAAAAGTTATAATACCTATTTCTTTTTAGAAAATTGCTAAAAATCGTTTTAACTGAGTTTATTTTTAGTGTGCAGACTAAAATATGTGCTTTTACATTTAAAGTAGATAACTTTTTAATCCTATTAAGAACTTACAACATTTTTGTGCAATCTCTATTTCAACATAACATTTCTCTACTCCTAGTTCTCAATAACTTAAATATCGATGTTATTGTGCATAACCATCCACACACCGAAAGCCGACAGTGACCAACTAACACATAACACATAGAGTATGTATATAAAGCATAGTATGTAAACTCACCGATGGGCAGCGAGGCGGCCGAGTTGGGCACGGAGGAGGCGCCGCCCCCGGGCGAAGGGGGCGCCGTTAGGGCTGATAGGGCCTGACAAACAAAAAAAATACTACAGTCAGGTTTTTTTTCACATTGGTGAGATATAGTGACAATAGGGGCATTTCACGTGAAGCGGACAGGGAAAAAAAAGTCAGGTTCTGAAAATCGTTCATATTCGGCCCATTTATACTTCTAGTAGGAATGAATGTGGACACAAAATATTTTTTTTGTATATTAAATATTTCACAAGTTATGGGCTTCTAAAGAATTGCCGTAATTGAAATATCAATTTTTTAAAAGTCGTTTATCGTATTTAACAATTTTACAATAAAATAATTAACATAGCGATATATATTGGAAAAATACTGTTCTTTTTAATGATGAAATAAAATTTAAAAAAATATTTTTTTTTCATGTCCTAAACCGGAAGTAAACTTTTCAAACCTGAATTTCAGTCACTTCGGCCGCTTTTTTTTTCTTCATTTTTTTTCCAAATATAGCTTAAAGTGTACTAAAAATACACGAGAAAATTGAAAATGGAATCTCCATAAGTTTCGGAGTTAGAATAATTAATGTGCCATCGCGTCGCATTGGGCGTGATATCTGACGCTTTTAAGGTTGAGTATTTTGCGCGATATTGCATTAAAACTCGCAACTTTATTAAAATTTTATCTCGTTTCAGCGTATTTTAGCTCTAAAAAATATATAGAATAAGTATTATTAATGACAAAAGTTTATCAGTAGTTTTTGCGTGGAAGAGTAACAAACATATATTTCATTCCATATTCTTACAAATTTTTGCTTAAATAATATTAGCAGACTATATATATTAATATTATGTCATCATCATCATCATCATCGACATCAACAATCCATATGGGCACGGGTCTCCTCTACCATTGAGAGGGTTTAGGCCATAGTCCACCACGCTGGCCTAGTGCGGGTTGGCGGACTACACACCTAAGAAAGTCCTAAGAACTTTTAGGTGTTCAGGTTTTATCACGATGTTTTCCTTCACTGTTTTGTTAAGCAAGTGATAATTCAATGTGAATACATACATAACTTCGAAAAGTCATAGATGTATGCCTGGGGTTCGAACACGCGACCGCCGAGTTTCTCGACCGCGCACCGAAACCTCGAGGCCATCACTGCTTTAATATTTTGTTCTTAACCCAAATATAAATTAATAAAATATTATAAAGAATAAAATCATTTTAAGGAAGCAGTAAATAAAAATATTATTTGCGAAACACGATAAACAACGCAATCTGCAGCGTAAGTAAGTAGTAAGTAAGTCTTATTCGTAATAATATTTTATTAATTTATATTTGAGATAAGTACATAATGTTAATATATATAGTCTGCTAATATTATTTAAGCGAAAATTGGTAAGAATATGGAATGAAATATATTTTTGTTACTCTTCCACGGAAACACTACTGATTAAATTTTGTTATTAATATTACTTATTCCATATTTTTTTAGAGCTTAAATACGCTGAAACGAGATAAAATTTTAATGAAGTTGCGAGTTTTAATGCAATATCGCGCAAAATACTCGACCTTAAAAGCGTCAGATATCACGCCCAATGCGACGCGATGGTACATTAATTATTCTAACTCCGAAACTTATAGAGATTCCATTTTCAATTTTCTCGTGTATTTTTAGTACACTTTAAGCTATATTTGGAAAAAAAATAAAGAAAAAAAAAGCGGCCGAAGTGACTGAAATTCAGGTTTGAAAAGTTTACTTCCGGTTTAGGACATGAAAAAAAAATATTTTTTTAAATTTTATTTCATCATTAAAAAGAACAGTATTTTTCCAATATATATCGCTATGTTAATTATTTTATTGTAAATTTGTTAAATACGATAAACGACTTTTAAAAAATTGATATTTCAATTACGGCAATTCTTTAGAAGCCCATAACTTGTGAAATATTTAATATACAAAAAAAATATTTTGTGTCCACATTCATTCCTACTAGAAGTATAAATGGGCCGAATATGAACGATTTTCAGAACCTCACTTTTTTTTCCCTGTCCGCTTCACGTGAAATGCCCCAATAGCGATCGATTATTGATAATCGATTTATTGATGATTCATCGATAACTTTCGTTGCTTTATTTTTCATCGATAAGATTCCTAAAAAAAACAGAAAAATATAATTATTTTCGAAGCTAAAAAAAGGCGGTATTGTAAAAAGCAGATTGTTTTACCATATGCGATGTGGACGGGTCGATGTGCGGCGGCGCGAGCTCCACGGACGCGCACTTGGTGCTGGACTTCTTCTTGCGCAGCCCGAACTTGCGCCGGTCCTTCTTCACGTTCGGAGACGCACCTTCCAGGGACACCTGCAGGAACATACGCCAATGTTTCAAGGTTGTGGTATGGCGGAGTGTACTGGGTGTATTCAGATTGTGATCGGATACTAAAGTAGGTTATTACTATGCTATGGTGATTGCAAACACAGTGGTGATAAAAAAAATCCCGACAAGAATAAAAAAAAAATGCATTTTTTATTTTTTTTGGCATCGTTGCTATTACCTTAGTTTCCAATGACGGTCTGAATACACCCTGTATATACGATACGATATTTACACTACAATATGCTAAGTTTATCTAAGCTAGCATTATAGATTTATCATCATCATCAGCCCATATACAGTTAGGCCTATTACTTTTTAATTAATAAATACAAAAGACTATTGGAACGTAATGGATGACTAAAATACTAATTATTATGTTGTTTTCGTATAGGCAAAAGATAATACTAGTTCTAAAAAACTTAATAGAAATTAATGAAATTTTACCAACATTAAAATTTATCACAAGCAACAATAGTTTAAATAAATATTTTTCTCCTTTAATCTTTTCTTTACATTCAAAGGACATCGACTTCGACTTTCGCGATTCTATTAAGCTGAAAACAAAATGTTAATAAATAACAAAATACACATACATATTACATACTTCTGACCCCAGATTAATTTACAAGTGTTCAACTTCAAAAGACTTTCTAATCTCACACACCAACAGAAAATTTGTTATCCATAGAAACCCGGGCCGATATAATTTAGAATTTGATGTTGATCGTACGAGAACATAGAGATAAAATATGGCGAATGAACAATAACGGAAAAAGGTTCATTCTGTAATCTGTACCCATATCTTGCTAATAGTTTTGTGTCCCACATACTCAGGGATAATCCTTTTGCCATTTTCGCAACCATATTCAGACTCCTTGCTGCTACTGAGATTTCCTAATAAAAACCCAATAACTCCTCGACCTGGGAAACAAACCCAGGACCAGTCTAAGAATCTCCTACCAAAAAAAAAAACAAAAAAGCCAAAGCCCCTTACGTCAGTATCATGATGGACTTGCTGCTGCATCTCCAGCGCGTCCAGCAGCCGCTGCAGCTGCTGGATCGACAGCTGCGCCTGCCCGAGTTCACGGGATGCATTCTCCAGGGGACCGCCCGATTCTGATGGACCATAGAGACTTTAATTTTTAGGGTATGTGATTGCTAAATGTAGCATAGAGTCTGTTTAATTTGTAGCCTGAAGATCGTAAAATGTGAGATCCTAATACCATAATACCTAATACTATCCACCTGTAGGATTGCGTTTACTATTTCAAATCGGTCATCAGTTGTAGTTGACTGTAGATATCAAAAGACAAAACCTTGAAATTATTTTTTAATTTTATGGCCATATTTATTATTAATGTCATACAACAGATAATGCAAATTTTAGTATATAATACGATTGTCTCTGTTCATGCCTAGAGATACTGTTTTTCAGTTTATTCATTTCCATCACCATCTTATACTTAGATACCAAACATATAAAAAAATTAACAAAACACGATCATAAAGCAACCCCCTGAATGGGAGAACAGTTAATAACATTTTATGCATATATTAAATCCACATGGGTTTAACATATTGTTACCATTTATTTGTTCACAGGTTTACTAATTTTTGTTCGCCCATCACCACTTGTTAGATGACAATAAGGTTAAATTGTCATCATCTTATATTCATAAACAAATAATGTTCTACTTTACTTGAACAAGAACAAATGTATGCAATACTATCAACCATGCTTAAATTCAAAATAAGTAGCGGGTACTAAAGGAACAAAGGGACCAAGCATGGGTACACATACCTTCAATTTTTAGACCTACCTAATTTAGAATTTTGAAATAATTTGACAATGTTTATAGTGCTTAATTATAATAAGATCAATTTATGAATCCTTGACCAATTATATTATGTTTTATTGTCCTTATAACCAATTACCCGGCATTATGACGTAACGCTTACCACTTAAAAAAATTAGATCAAAATTAAAATTGTAGACACTAGACCAAATGTTCCCATAGATATGACACCGAGAAGCTCAGCAAGTCTCCATTTTTTTCTTATTTAACCCTTCTTAAAATAACCACTCATAAATTAAATTTTTTTTATATCAATTCACATTGCAATACCATCCTAGATAACATTTGAGATCATCGTAAAGACTTTAACAATCAAAAAGTAAGTCAATGAAGCGTTACGTCACACAAAATGCTATATAAATCTGTTGTGATAGTGCATACCTATGATCCAGCTGGCCAGGCGGCCGCCCGGCGTGCCGCACACGAACTGTGGGCCGCGGAGGGGGGGCGCCGTCGGGCTAACCAGCCCTACGGACAACGCAACGTGTCGGCGCGGGGGGCCAAGCTCCCGTGGTTTGGTCTCCTTACTTTATATATTGTTTATCCTCTTTGGTTATGACTCAAAAGTATCAAGAATTTACGCGAGTTGAAGTATGGCTCTAAGGCCTAAACACTCTCAATGATAGAGGCTGTGCCCAGATATTATGCATATTATCTATGGTCTGGTTATGACTCAAAAGTAACACTAATTTGAGCGTTGAAGTAGGTTCTAAGTCCTAAATTTTCTCATTGGCAGAGGAGGCCCGCAGTGGGATGTATATGGGCTGGTGATGAATGAAATATGTTTTTGTAAAATTGTCTGTGGTCTTTTTTATTACTTTGACGTAATTAAATGGGTCAATCAACTTTTATCTGTCCTGTCAGTACTATGTAAATTTGTCCCCCAGTAGGTTAGTACAATGAAACATTAATTTTTCCAAAAAAATTATATATGGCAATCCATTACAATGAAACATAATTATTAATTACAATATCTACTATGATGCTAGTAAATAGATTTTGTTTGCTTTAAAATCTTAACGACCTTTTTGCATGTTTATTTTAGTCCCTATTATATTTTATTATTCTGACTTCCACCGGACAACGGTAAAAAAGTTCCAAAATCCAAACATTTATGGCGTGACTACTGCTTGGAACTCAAGTCGATTTATTTCGTGACAACATTCATCCAGCCTCGATTTTGATTTCATCTTTTCCGCGGCGCCAGTCGACCGAGTGTATTTTGAAAAAGAGCGTGGCTTTATTGTGTGTCCACTGGACAACCAGCACAAATACTTTTGTATTTTATATATTGTAATAAATTAAAGTGGAATATATTCAATTTAATGTATATTTTTTACTGTGCGTAAGACCTAATTCAAAATATTAATATTTATTACCAGGGAGCGGAAAGACTAATAAATATCACCACCAGTCCCTTGGACATCCAAGATCGTTGTCTGAATTATTCAATATTTTCTCTTCTAATACTGATAATTATTTTCAAATAGTTGTTTTTTTATTACATAAAAGAAGAAATACATGCGATTTTCATCATAGAATCCCCTTTGGACATCCGAATATTTCCTATGGACAAACGTCTATGTCCACTGGACAACCACTTTTTTCTTATCTCCTAAAGACACATTATCGTCATTTTTACTTTTAAAGAACAGTAAGGTTTTTCAAATATGATTCTAATATTTAAAAGTAAATTAATAATTTGACTGAATTTTTAAATGTCCAAGGGACTATCTTAACTACAGTCATGTGAATTTTTGAGTAAAATTTACCATAAATTGTTCTGCTCTATTTGAATTCCTTAAATATAAATAATTATCAACAACAAATACGTATAAAATATACAAATTTAAGAAAAAAAAAATGATATATAAAATCTATCATTGATGGTACATTTAAAAGTTGATTGACCCAAATACACTAATATGTTGCTTGTTGAAGAGTAAAAAATTTTAAAAATCTTGGACCCGTTATTCGTATTATTTTTTGGCAATTTCTAATTGACGTTTAGTTAAACGTGAAAGCATATTAAGTAAATAGAAGATTATAACTTAAGGATGTATTTGCAATTCTAATCAGAGCGAAGATAGGTTAAGGTACATCCAAGCATTACTTGAAGAAATTGTACTAAATAATCAGTTCTTTGCAATAAAACTAGCTTACAGACCACACAAATATAAAAGGAAAAAAGATGTTCTCATTCTGATCTGATAAAGGAAGGATTATTCTATTGTCTACAAAACAATCACAAAAAATATATGCAACAGGTACTACCACAACACAACACAAGAAATCCCCAAAATAAATTCTGATGGGCAATAATTTCGGTCACAAAATGTATGAAAAATAACGGAGTAAGGGAAACCAAATACCACTCGGAGCACACACAAATGAATAAAATGGATTGGTTGAAAAACAAACATTTTTTCTTTATGAATTTGTTGACATTAAATTAATTATTAATGATCTATTTTTGTTTTTCAACCAATATACAAAATTATAAAACTAGAACGTAATCATGCTCAAGAATAGCTTAAAAAATTCTATAGGAGAATTAGGGTATGCAAAATATCAATGACAAGTATAATTCAAAGTAAACTTCACTATATCTAATATTTTGGCAATTTAGCTACAAAGATTTACTTTAAATTCAATCCTAAATGTGAAATTAAGTTGTGAGAACACAATAACGATTTGCAAGCGTGATAACTTGCCTAAAGTTGTAAGCATTTGTCAACTTTGCAAAGCTTACGTAGCAAGAAACGCTAAGGAATTAATTTTTTCGATAGAGTTAATTTCTATCAGCTACTGGTTCTCATACTATCTTACGAATTATTTACTAGTTTATAATAACTCTTAGATCTATCGATTTTTAATCACTATTCTAATTTAGAATAAAATTAACCTAATTAAAAAACAAATCAATCAACTAAAAATTCGCCAATTATTAAATCCTACTATATCTAACCCGAGCAACAAGAGGGGACGCTTGAACATCTATACAAAGTCTTCAACTCGTCACTCCAACTGACATTAATGTTTGACTCAGTCAACGAACTCCGCCTGGTTGGAACGAATTGCTGATACAGGAGCATCTGGTACACCTCCTTATCTTTCAGGATTCCCACCAACTTATTCGTTTGAGACTGCCTGGAGACTTTCGCTGAAGGCATTAAAATCGGCATCTCTCTAATCAATTCTTCTGGAGATTTCGGGATGACTCTTTTCTTCTTCGGTATCTCTGTATCAATTCGTATAGGCCTTGCTGCATTCGTCACTTTGTATGCACTGACATCGTCTTTGTTAACGTACTTCAATATTGTATTTATCGCATATTCATCGGGTCGTTTCACAGAGGTTTGATTGCATGTCACACATTCAGCTGTTTGTATACCATTGTTAGTCCTTAGTATATGAGTCTGAGCTGTGTTGGAAACTAACACATCTTCTTTAGTAGAAGATTTGTTTGCTTTCATAATTTCTTCCGTTTGAATACAACCGTGCGTAACTTCTTTAGCTAAATACAACGCGTTAATTGATTTGCTAATGACCACTTTGTTTTCTGTTGACGTTTGTGTGTTAATGTCCGTATTTTGTATTTTCATTAAATGAGTTTTAGCGCATGCCTTATTGACTTCTTCAAACTGTGTACTATTATCTTTCACGTTTGGATTGTTATTATAAATCTTACCCAAAAGACTTAAACCTTGTATGTTGGGACTATTTCTTATGATTTTCTCACACTTTTTCTTCAATTTAATAAAAAGGTTGTTGATTTCTTTATGTAAACTCGGTACTCCTTTAGATAAAAGCGTAAGGTTTTCTAATAATAGTAAAATAAATTTCTCGTCAATAGTTCTAGGTGTAGGTTCTTCGAAAACTTTTAGTTCTTCGTTGTGATCATTAGAAGTTTCAGGAATTTGCGTGTTAGATTCTACAGCGATGCCATCTTTGACTTTAACTTTCTTCTTCAACTGAAATTTTGTTACTGCATTCTTTTTCATAGTGGACATAATGAAACAAGACTTCATGTCGTTCTCGAAGGACTCTTTTTCTTGGAATACGTTATGACTAAATGAAATGTTGAGAGAATCTTCACTGTCATTAATAAATCTGAAAGCTTTTGACGTACCATCACTTGTACTTATGTAAGGCTTTAGATCTATTATTTCTTTACGTTCATAATCTAACGTATATTTTGGTATATTCATAGTAAATCTATTGAATAAATCATCTGATGTATTACTAAGATTCGTGCAAGGTAACCACTTATTAGTATTAGTCTTGATTTGCGGTTTGGATTCATTGGAGAATCTTAAACTTAAATGAGCTCGTTTTAGTCTAGGAGTTTCAGCCTTTTCCTTTAGCTTTATATTTATTGACGTGGTTCCTTTTGATGTTGGATCGTCTGACATAGTTATATTTTCTAAATTATATTGGGAAAGATCAATAAACAGTGAATTCTCGTCAACCTTTTCACATATTATTTCCTTATTATCTTTGATTAGTCGTGCCAGTTCATCTTTTATATCAATTTTAATTTCATGTTTGCATTCGTCTTTGACTGGTTTATACCAATTTTTATCATCAGTGGTTTTTGACTTGGAGAAAATCGTTGTTATTTTGTCCAAAACGTCTTTTAAGTACATTTGACTTGCTTCACTACATTTATCATTCTTAATAGGTTTAGTTTCTTTTACGTCAGTGGGTTTGAGGGTAGTAACACTTTTGGATACTTTCTTTACAACAGTTTCCGTTCGAACGTCACAAACTGGTCGTTTAACTTCATCTACATGATCACTAGATTGCGAACTTGTATTTGTGGTACTTTGACTACTGTCGTTTCTTAAAACACCTAAATAAGCATTAAAAAACTCCTTTGCCACGTCTGATGGTATGGCAGTATCATTAATTAATTTGTTTATAGTTTCTTGTATTTTTGGTAGTTCTGTAGACGAGTTTGATGTTTCATTGGCAGTCCCGTCAGATTTATCTTCTGTTTTGTAAGAGAGTTTGCCAATATTATCTATCAGAGTTTTAGTAATTTTAATATCTTTCTCTCTGCTCTGACTTATTCCTGTTTCACATACGTATACAGTGTTTTTGAGTAACTTTTCCAATTCCTGAATACGTTTTTCTTTTTCAAAACTTTCCGTATCATGTCTAGGATTGTGGTGTTGTAGTGGCCCTTTGTTTTCAGTTTTGTTTCGGTATGTGTGCCTGGTTGTGTTCTTTTTATGATTTAATTCGTTTATTAGGTCGCTGAGTCCGTGAAATTGAGTTTCTTTACAGGCTCTAGTCACAACATTACTCGATATGTTTTTGTCTTTAGTAAAATATTTATTTGATGGCTTTTCGATTGACTTTGCCCTCGTCATTGCTTCTTTAAATTGATTGAACGATGTATGCTTTAACCAATATTCCAACAAGCTTTTAAACAAAGCCTTCACTGGATTGATTTCCTGATTTAATCTGTCGTCATATAAATCTCGTACTACTTGGTTGATGTAATACTTTACTTCGTCGCCATTTTCTGTGGTTCTAGGCCCTTCGAATATAGTGACCATTAATTTCTCAGTGATTCTGTCATATTCGGAAGAAGTAGCGACATGTTGTACTACTGTTTGCGCCTTTTCATTAATATTGACTTGGATTTCATTGTTTTCCTTGAGCACTGGGTCACAAGCTGCCGCTCGGGTATGTCCCTTTTCTGTGACGACTTGTTTAGATGCTTTTAATTTATACTTTTTGAGCAACATGCATTTGCTGAGAGGTCTTTTTAAGGGAGGCTCGTCGATAATATTTTTATATTTAATCAAGTTTGTAGATTTTTTACTTCGCTTCATAGGTGAATCGGTAATTTCGGCAGAATTTTTATTACGAGTAAAAATAAAGTACGCGTTTGTTGGTTTACTTCTATTGCTAAAGGTAGACTTGTTATCTTCGGACGTAACAGTGTCTTTATATGACACGTTTGTTTGTGAAATACTTGAAATTTTATGGTGGTCAAATCTCTTTATGGTTTTTAATGAGGCATTATTAGAATCTAAAGAAACCTTACAAATTGGAGCTGAATCTAGACCGGGGTCAGTGCTTTTAAGAGAGCTATAATCTAGCTCCGTAGAATGTATTTGTTTTTCGGTTTCTGTGCTTCCATGTGACGTGTCTATGGAACCCATATTTTCGATCTCCATCATCAGTCTCTTTGCGCAATTCATTGAGCATAAACTTTTGTTGTACATTTTTGTTTTCAAGTTTTTCATGACGCAAGTTTCCAAACAATCCTGTTTTATGTTGGTCTGATTTTTAGTGTTCGGCTTTGATACGTTTGTGTTATATTCTATTTGCCGATTTTGTTCCGCTGACACCATTTTGCTTGTATTTTGACTCTCATTCGAAAAGGATTTATCGTAATCTTCGCTATGACTTGACATTTCTGTGCTGGTTTTAGACGTACCTTTAGGAAAGGAAGGGGATTAGGGGAAGGAATTAAGGTAGTTTGTATAGAGGGCTTCGTAGTTTTGTGTTTTGTGAAATCAGAATAAAAAAGTCAACAATTTTATGGCTTCCTATCTAAATATTTACACTTCACTTCCGCGATGATAATAATTATCTACTTGTCGATAGTCCAAAATATCAATTTAGCCCACCTAATTTCATAGCATAATGACCCTTATAATAGGCTACAGCACTCAAATTACTCAGTAAATCAGCATGCATGTTCTAATTGGGACGATTTGGTTTGAACACTAGTAGTAATGGTAATGATACTTACGCGATGAGGTGTCCGTGGGCGGGAGGTCGTCGAGGGGCGCGTGGATCTTCGGCACTGACTCACGAGCGCCGAATGTTAGGAGATGTTGCCGGTACAACCTTGAACGAGTGATTGAATTTTGTAAGCCACTACTTTGTTGTCTTAGGGTAAATGTAAATTTCGGATGGGATTCTCGAATCGTTAGAAATTTTTGTGGGTTTTTCATTTGAAAATATGCCCGAAAAAAAAGGCAATAGTCCCTTTATTATGTGGAACTTTGACAGTGCGTTTAAGCGTGAGTGTATGTGTGTGTGTGTGTGTGTAATTTTACGATTTTTTGTCGGGTAATACATTTTTTATTGCGTAAATGCGATAAGCATGATTTCCCATACTCTGGGTATTATATTTAAAAGATTACTTCGTAGAATAGATGTATGTCATTATTATTTTATCATTTCGGTTTTATTTAGCTCCACATTTCCTAGGACAAATAAATGTATTATCTTTTATACAGTTATAATATTATGATGACAAAGATAACTTATCAATTATCATTATTAACCAGTTAATTTACAAATTCTATAATAGCAACTAGTTTTTTATCTTTATGGATCTCTATCCAACACCGTAATATTTTAAAATTTCGCCAATAATCATACTGATCACCTAATTTCCTTACTATCACCTTCGTTGCTGTCTCAAAAAAATCTAGTATTAGTGACTCAAGCTTAACTGCTCAGTGCCATCATTGCATGTGACTGGTGTCCACAACTCCTGGACTGTCGTGTATATATGGTGGAATTCGTTGCTGAGTAAAACGAAGCTAGGGTTATACTCTTAAAATTTATTACTCATTGTCTTCTTTGCATACGATTGGTGTGCATAACTCATGGGCGACATAATTGCTTTAGCCATAAAGTCCTTTACCATTTCAATCTATCCGCAGAATAAAGTTACATTTGCGAAATTTTAACATCTCTTTCTCAGTGATTTGAACTTAATTGGGCACAAACTCATCAGTAAGTTTTTTCGTTCTTCAAACAACAATAAAAGTTATGATTATTATTCCTTCACTAGTGCAATATATAAACAAGTTTAACTCTATAAAGTCATAAAAAGTACTTTGGTTTTATAGTCATAAGTAACCTTATACTATGCATAGGTCGATTTGATGAAAAAAATACTCCTGGAATGTAACTATTTTGTAGGATAGTCTACCTACCTGTGGGCCTTCAGCACGTTCAGCCAGGTGCGAAAGACCTCGGGAGTCTTGGCCCTGAGGTGGTATATGAACTCGTCTGCGTCTATGTCGATGCGTCGTCGTCGCGCCTTCGCCGATATGACCGACAGACCGACGTCTACTGAGCCGTGCAGTCGGCCCCGAGCCACGTCTGTGGGCGACCGGGCGTAGACCAGAATACCACCGTCCACCACGAAGAAACGCTGGAATATGATGTTTAGGAATCAGCTTTCCTCGGCGGTATAACCAAAAGGACAAAGAAGCAGTGGTGGACTCTCAATGGATGAAGAGTTCTAAAAGAATGACTTAGGAACTGCAAGAAAAGAGCCTATATTTTTTTCAAAGCTCGACAAAACACCGATGAATTACCGATGAATCTGGAATTGTAGGTTTTCATGAGCGGTGTTGGTTACTTCACATAAGATGACTCATTTGCTCGCTAGAATGTTTAGACTTGTAAATCGATACTGTTAGCAAACGCCTTGCTTACCAAAATCAACCGATTCATCCTTTCCTTATATCCTTAACCTTTACTGTTTAACGTCCTTGAATGCTTGGGAACTTAACGCTTTACAAATACTATGACTAGTTAGAGAAATAGTTACATATTCTAAACACACAGCAAAACCTACCTTGTGCCATCCTTTTAGAGGCCATTTCCTCTTCTTGTGCAGGTATCCGTTGAACACGTCTGGCCTCTTGTCGAATCTCTGGCCGTCTTTCAAACCCTCCAGCACCTCCCATTCACTACCACGCCTCCGACTGAAGACAATTTGATTTTTTCATTATTTTTTTTTTAAGGATGTATCAAATTATCTTTGGTTTTGAATGAACAAAAACAGTGTGTAAACTCAAGATGCATTCTAAACGAAAGACTTCGATTTTTTAAGTAGTCCTATATTTTAAAATGGATTATTTATGAAATAAACAAAAAACTTTGCGTAATAAATAAATTATTGGGTGCGTTATTAATAAATGTATTGGAATTTTCATTATATATGAAAGCGTACTTAAAATAATAGATAATGTATATAATTTTGCTGGTGAACAGTTCGCTTGAAGTGAGGCTTATGAAAATTGATTGTCTCAATTTTTTCCCAATAGGGACGAGAGCTTTTTCAAGAGAGGCATTATGATATTATTCCTTCGAAATGGAAACAAGATATCGAAGAAAACGACGCATATTTGACCTATACCAGGACTTCCCAAACTTATTTACACTATGACTACCTATACAATTGTTATTTTTCTTGCGACGCAACCCCCCCCCCCCCATCATCAAAACTACCTACTTTACTTGAAATAAAAACAGCAGTAGTCAGCGTAATATGAGGTTATCAGAAAAATACGGACAGCGAATGTTTGCCGATCGCCTCGCGACGCCCCCAGTATGTTGCCGCGACGCACAGTTTGGGAAGCCCTGACCTATACTTTATGCAAAAGTAATACACTACACCTATTATTTTAACTCATAACATTATCATATTAACTATCTTTTATCGAAAGCCGTGAAAAATTGCAAAAGAAATTTTCTATTCAGCCAAGAAAGACCCTGACCAAGTAAAGGTTGAACGTGACATAGCATATATTATACAAGACCTCTACTAAATAATAACACGTTGTGATTATGCTAAGCTTACTCATGTGTTTGTTCATATTTCGCTACAGACATCCAATAAGAAGGAAATGTGTAAAACACGTGAGAGAACGAACTATTAACTTTTTCCTCTTTCCATACGTGACGCCTTTGTGAGAAAAACATTAACACTTGCTTTTAGTTTTAATGCGATTTGTGAATTGGTTGAATCATTTACCAATTGTTTTCGTTATAGTGTGTTATAGTTCATTAATAAAAATATGAATGACTCACAACGATATAATATGATTCATTATGTCCATCAATGAAATTTGTGTAATGGATTAACCGTTTTTGATCTTGTTTGAATTAGTGGGAGAGCTCTTAGCTAAGGAATACATATATTGCTACAAATGAAAAGGCTTCACCTATAAAATACTATACACTATAATAAATTTTTAAATCTAATATAGCGTCCACTACTAAATGACGGATCAAATTTATTTTTTGCAAATACTTCTTTTACGTTCATTTTCATTACATTTAGGTTCTTTACATATAACTTAGGGTACGTCATTATTCAAATTGCTTTATTATCTGTATACTATCTAATGTTCTTAATATTTCTTTACTGTGCCAGCGTGGTGTACTAAGGCCGAACTCCTCTCAGGTTTAGAGAAGGCTGGTGGCCTCATATAGTGACTTGTTGGCTGTTGGCTTTATATGGGCTGTTGTTGCTTGGTTACCTGCGAGACTTGCCGCTCCTGGGCGGCTGTGGCTGTGGCCTGACGACCCTGTCTCCGCTGTCTGCCGAGAGCGAGGCCGTCTCTCCCGAGCAGTCGGAATCAGAGGGCGCCCGCCGCAGTGCCGCCGCCCGCCCCGCCGCGCCACGACGACGCTCCCCTGGTGACAACAGAACCAACCGTGAACTAGAGATACTTCCATCCATCCATCAGCCAATTGAGGTCCACTGCTGGACATAGGCCTGCCCCAAAAGGAGGTCTAATAGGATAGGAAGTCGCCTGCAGCCAGCGACGTCCCGCGAACTTTACAAGGTATTGTATGTATCGGTACTTATTATAGTAAAAGTTATTACAGTTTAAATATTTACATTCCTATTTTTTTTTATATTGGAATATTAGAAGTATTGCAAATACGATAATGAAGTCGCCGCCTTCCACCCTCTATGTCCTTCCTTATGGTCTACTCTCCCATTTTTTAAATGCAAACTACAAACTTTCCCTATACAGGGTGTATTTAGACCGTGATCGAAAACTGAGGCAGGTAATAGCGATAGTGATTACAAACCCCCTGGCATTAAAGAAAATCCCGACAAAAAATAATTTTTTTGAGGTTTTCCATACAAACCACATACTTTTAACACCGATGGTTGTATGGAAAACGTCAAAAATTTTATTTTTTATCGGGATTTTTAATATCGCCACTGGGTTTGTGATCGGGTTCGCCATTACCTGCCTCAATTTTCGATCACGGTCTAAATACACCCTGTATATAGCAACAGTTATAGGAAGTTGTAATGATTTATCATCAGATCAACCGCTTGCCAGTTACCAGAGACCTGATCTATTAAAAACCACAAACAATAAGTAGTATTACATCATTAGTCTATTTAAAACCCTCTCGGAAAACATCCACGCAATCGGCATTTAACGCGACCGAACAGCTGTAATTGAGTTAATTCCAACTAATTGACACGATGATGAAAAACATCGTGAAGTAATCTGCATACTTGAGTTATTTGTATGGATTTTTTCAGGTATTTTCTTGAGGATGTTCACCTTATTGTACTAGGGTAGCAGACACAGACAGACGTCATAGTAGGGCGAATATTAGCGAAAATTATTATCGACACTAGTTATTCAAATTTATCTTAGTTTGGGGAAAAAATATTTATGTATGTGTATATATAAGGATATAAAAGGAAGGCATATATTAGGATATTTTTTAGGATGAAGACAATTTGTGCTTTACGTCATTTCAGTATTTGAATACAGTGATACTGTTACTGTTACAGTAATACTGTTGCCAATGTTTTTATCTCTCTACATCGCATGGCAAATACTGATCACAGTCAGTTAATTCAGTGTTTTATTTTGCATTAAAAGAGACAGTCATGTATTAAAATTTAATATAATTAAATAATCCTAACACAAATATAAATACAATAAAACCACGTGACACAGCACTATACTATCCAATAGTTCGGGTATTCTTATCGCTCAGATAAAACGTGAATAATGTCAAATCAGCACAATCGCACACGTGTGATATGTACCTAGAAGTATTGTCATCATTGTTGCTGTATGCATAATAAACTACCTCGTAATGTAATGCAAGTGGCGATTACTCTGCATTTACTGTCTTTCTAAGATTTATTCTTCGTATTTATTTTTTTAATATTAACATAAACACAAACATACCTCACGCCTATATTCCCCGAAGGGGTAGGAAGAGATGCATTTCTGCACCCACATTTCGCCAGGTATGTATCAGTCCCACGTAATAGGGGCGAGCCTACGGCCGTTTTTCGGGCACATTTCCAGACTCCGTGCTGCTACTGAGAATTTCCTAATGGAAAAACTCAATAACACTTTGCCCGACTCGGGAATCGAACCCAGGACCTCTAGATCGCACGGCACATAATTGTACCGCGAGACTACGAGGCAGTCGGCCGGCATTTTTAATATTATTTTTGTAAAAATAGCTGGATATGTCAAAATCAAATGCTGAATTCTACATTGTCTCTTTAAAAGTAAGTTGATTTAATTACTACTTAAAGTACGTGGGAAAAATCACAACTGGCTATATATGGGTGCAATATTGCACCTTTGCCTTACCCCTACGGAATGCTAACGTAAACCTACATTATACTTACGCTTTTGATTTATAGAAGCTATGTATTCTCTATCTAGTCATAACCATCTTAGATATAGGCGAATCCCACGCCTAGCAGTGGGCCGTATATGGCCGTATGTAACTTCAATTAATAATCTATTATTGAAGGGGAAGGCTGTGTGAATGAGCTTTTTCTCAGTATTTCAAGCCAAAAAGTCTGTCATGGTCCAGTATGGATGACTAAGGTAATATCCCTCGCAATCATAAAATATTATCGCTCAACAAAGGACAAATATAAAGTGATATAACTTATCAGTTCGATATGATAGATTCAATCATAGAGATAGATTGTTAGTTCCAATGATTATTTTTATAAATAAAAAAGTAAAGATGGATATAATGCCTAAGGCATTCTCTTCCAGTCGAACCTTAGGTGGTGCAAAGATGGAAAACGAAGGTATTTAAGGTTTTATGCCTGTATGCAGTGGGGGTACTTCCAAAGAAGGTCAAAAGCATTACACGTTAATTGTGTCACATCCAGTTTATAATCCTACTAATATTATAAAGGCGAAAGTTTGTAAGTATGGATGTATGGATGTTTGTTACTCTTTCACGTAAAAACTACTGAATGGATTTGAATGAAACTTTACCACAATATAGCTTATACATCAGAATAACACATAGGATACTTTTTATCCCGGAAAATGTAGTATTCCAGTGGGAATTAGTATTTCTGGATCTACCAAAGCGGTTTTAATGAAATTTGGTATAGAGAGAGGTAGAGCTCACAGAGTTAATATGGGATAGTTTTTAGCCCGGAAAATGGACTATTCCCGTGGGAATGGGTATTTCTGGATCTCCCAAACCGATTGGAATCATTTTTGGTATAGAAGTAGGTAGGGCTCACAGAATTAACGTGGGATAATTTTATCCTGGAAAATGTAATCCCGTGGGATAAACATGTTATAAATGCAAAAATCTCTCTGCACTTAACCCTAGAGTCTACGCGGACGGAGTCGCGGGCAAAAGCTAGTTGTTTATATTGGGCTCAGGAATATTCTCATTTATTTGTCTAATTGCTTGGTTTAAATGAAGAATTAAAGCCTAAACATTTTAAGTTTCTATGACGGTACCGCTACTGTCTGTATGCTACAGTTCACTTTTCAAAAAACAATCGAAAACTTACCATACACTCTACGCCAAGCGACTTTCATTAAAACAGTGTCGAGGAATTGACATTGAAATTATTTCTAGTAGTAAAACACGTTTTTAATTTCCTCACAGCAAGAACACTGCATGTTTAGTCGGATTTGTTTTTCTCTAATTGGAATACCGATCTAGGACACATGAAATATTCAGGCAGCCGTGTTGGGCTAATGAACTTGTGTGAATGGCTGGCGCGTTCGACGGCAGGCACTAAGTAAAATGGTGCGAGTAATTTTATTCCTAACATGCTTAAAGTTTTTAATGTTGGTATAATTACATTTCATGAGTGTTAATGACGTTTCTTAGACAGTTTCTGTCTTGAGCTCTCTTGGAACAAGTCTTGTTTGATTTAGAGTTATCGATTCGATTTGCGGATTGATGAGTTGATTTTTTCCTTATAAAATTTAAAGTCATGAAATTTGCCTGAGAAACGACAAAAGCGTCAACACTGAGAAACCAAAAGCTACGCGAGACTTTTTGGTCTCACAAACATTCAGATCCGTAACAAAAAAAATTGCGGATGACACAAATACACGTCTCAGTACGGAGATAGAACCCACGGCCTCTCATTTCATAGGATGGTGTCTAGCCAACGGCGCCACGGGGCTGCCGGGCTTGCTATTGAAATACAAGTGAATTTACTAAAATCTAATTGTGTTCTCAAACAAAATAAAACCTACGTAATATTAAAACCGAAACCTGAACATTTATTGTTAATAGCTTTTTATGCAAAGCAATCGCTCTGCCTTCTAATGGCAAACCAAGGGGCATATACTAAGAGACTCTTATCGACGAACACAAACGTCTATGGTGAGATCAAATGACATTTGTCGTGGCCATTGCATACAATGATTATTTCTTTGACGATAAAGGTGTGCAGAAAAGTGTTATTTTGATTAGAGGTTCAGCTTGGTTTGTAGACCGGGGAAAAACCATTAGTATAATTTTCTTGTAGGTAAATATACTAGAATGTTCCACGTTAAGCGGTTGAAGCGAGATTGTATAGGAGAACAATGTATAGGATTGACGAAGCCTTTTGCAAAGAGCCAAAATAACAAAGTATTATACGTAAAATATACGCTGAGGATTCCGGCAGTCATACTATCGTCACGGCTCCAACAGTGTAGACGATTATTGACAATAGTCTGTGAGACAGTGGAACTACTTCGCCCGAACCTTCATACACTAGTCAAAGGGAACTACGTTATAGCACTTCCTTTTTATGCAGGGCAAAAATCCAAGCACTACCACAAAAAAAATCTATATAAAAATTAAAACTCGCACAATTTCACTCAGTCCCCGTGCGTCCGTTACCCTAACAGTTCCGATAGCCGTATCTAAAAAATAATTTCGCGTGTCAGAGAGAACGGTACCGAATGGGGACCACGAAACGGGTCAATCTCGACTGCAATGCGACGATATCAACACTACTGCTGCATTTTATATTCGCGGCAATGCTTCAATTGTGCCACAGTCATTAACGGCAATCGATGGGGAGGGGGTGAAAAGGACTCCACCCTTTGTCCTCCGCACAGGTTATATATCACCCCTTATTTTAACACTAGTATAAATTGACCTAGCGTTTATATCGGAACAAGTTTGAAGAGGAGGAGTTGTGGTATGTTTCAATAAGGGTATGTATGTGAATAAACGTAAACGTAGAGTAGGACGCCCCCGGCTAGGTGGTGTGACGAAATTCCTAAGTTGGCTTATGGCGGTTGGATGAGGGCCGAAGATCTGAACCGAAAGATATGCAATGTTGTCTTTGTCGTAACCGAATAAAAATATCTAAAATACGGCATTCAGTCCAACTACCGTCTCTACTACGTACCGTAATACTGTTGTATTAACCCTTTTATTGGTGCAATATACTAATTCATTGCATTATTAATTAAGCAACTAAACTATCTAGCGCTTATGTACATACATAACTTCATGCGTATATTCCTCAATTTCGCTAATTCTATTTTTTCCCTTTTTTAATTGTTGACGAGCATACCAAAGTTTTTGGGCACAATTCCAGACTCTGTGCTGCTACAGAGAATTCCCTAATGGGAAAGTTCAGAAACACTATCGATTGCACAGCAATTGTATCGCGAGACCACGAAGCATTCTAAATTTAAGTCTCCAATGTACGGAAGACGTTCTTATCTGATAATAACTACCACGAACTGAAATTCATTAAGATAACTCGCTATCACTCTATCAATAAAACATACTGAATGACTCACATATAACGATAACAATGGTTTCCTGTGTCGTTATCTTTGACGTAGATGTATTGATTCTATTCGCATAATATTTCTATTTATATGAGCCTAATTACGTCCCACTGTTGGGAAAAATTCATTTCTGAAACTGAGGTGTTTTAAACCTTCATCGCTGGACGTGTTGGTGCGAAAAGATTTTACCCAATTTATATGAGTTTTTTTTTACATCCAGTGTTAATATTTATACCAAGTAATAGAGTAAATACTACTTCACAGTCTTACACGGGTATCGAACCTAAGATCCCTCAACCACACACTCCAAAACACAACACTAAAAACCTACGAGAAAAGACCCTTTGTTTTGACTTAGGTATTAATATTATAAGTTCGTAAAACGTACAATGAATAAGCCGATGTGTATACTAGGTGTAAATAAAAAAAGTTCGTAAATTCCCCAACAGGGCATCGAACCTGCGTGCGCGAAGCTGTGGGGCGGGGGTGGCGTGCACTCACGTTTGTTGTCGAGGCGCGGGGGCTCCGCGGCGGCATGCTTCACACCGCCCTGGTTCATCTCTTTGCCGCTACACGCGTCCACTAGGAACCATCTTAAATCACCTGAAACAATATTATACAGTATTATTTATACATACATACAAGGTGCAGTGAGCAAGCAGTGATGGCCTCGAGGTTTAGGCGAACGGTCGAGAATCTTGGCGGTCGCGGGTTCAAACCCCAGGCACACACCTCTGACTTTTCGAAGTTATGTGTGTATTCACAATGAATGATCACTTGCTTTATCGGTGGAGGAAAAAATCGTGAGGACACCTGGAAAAAAGTTCTTAGGAATTTCTTAGGTGTGTAGTCCGCCAACCCGCACTAGGCCAGCGTGGTGGACTAAGGCCTAAACCCCCTCAATGGTAGA
The DNA here is from genome assembly GCA_030295005.1 of Cephonodes hylas. Classification (NCBI taxonomy): domain Eukaryota; kingdom Metazoa; phylum Arthropoda; class Insecta; order Lepidoptera; family Sphingidae; genus Cephonodes; species Cephonodes hylas. The sequence goes on from AP025383.1 coordinate 1,267,783, forward strand.
AGATGCCCGTGCCCTGCAGTAGGACGTATATGGGCTGATGATATGAGAGAGACATACAAGATGGACGGATAAATAACGGGAAGCCACTGGATGCAGGCCGCTTCCGACAGAACACTCTGGAGGTCTTTAGAGGAGGCCTATGTACAGCAATGGACTTAAGGCTGATTATGATGATACATACATAACCTCACGCCTGTATTTTTCAGACGGGTAGGAAAAGTTGTATTTCCACACACGAATGTTGCCACAAATGTCCCACGTAATAGGACGCGAAGCAATTGCTATTTTTCGTCAACTTTCCTAGTGAAAAAAATCTAATGACAGTTGTCCCGACCAGGAAATCTGGATTAAAAATCAAAGGATTTGATGCACCGCAAGCAAAGGCGTAGTTTAAAAAAGATAACGAGAAAAACAGATAGAAAAAGACAGCGACTGATATTACAAAATAAATTAATTAATTCAAACAGAAACAATTTTCTCCAAAGTTCACGCAATGCCGTTCAAGTGACGTCACCGTCATGACGCAACGTTATGACGTACGAATAGTATTTACATCTCACAGCTATACATTAAGTGCCCTCTGTAATCTTTGCAAGTCAAGTTACAAACTAGACATGGATCAAACATTCGCTAGTAACGCAAACGTTTGGTCCAACGAGTTTTCATTCTGACTGCCGAAATGGTGGCTTACGTCATTAGATATTGCGGATGTAGGGAGAAAAATTAGGTCAAATTGGATTCGGCGTTATGTGGAATGAATAGGGCTGTAGAGGGCAAAGGTTACTGGATTACAGAGGGCCTAGACCAAAGCCACATTTTTGCGAGCGTAATATATTGTCGAAAGATCGAATTGTAATGGATTTTGTTACACGATTTTGTTTGGGAAAAGTAATTTTATAATAGTCGGCGATTGCGCGTTTCAAAACCCAAGGCTTACACACCTTTGAGTTATGCAAGTTATGTGAGCATTTATAATAAATTATCACAAATTCTAACGGCGAACAAAACCGGCATATCCAAAATTCCTAAAAATCCCTTAGGCGTTGACAACTTAAACCCGCACTGGGCCAGTGTGGTGGACTAACGCGTTACTCCTTTCTGTTATTGTGGAGGTCCGTGCCTAGCAGTAAAACGTAGGTGAGCTGGTAATGGATTATAGACACCCAAAAGTTATTTGTAAGAAATTGCTTAGACCAATAAGACTCCCAGTTGCACTTTATATAAATTTGAGTTTCTTTATTAAACAGCCCTTTAAATGATACAGATTAAAGATTGAATATGCTGGGTCTCTTGTATAAAACCTATGCCAGAAAACTGACGAAAACCTCTCGGAGGACTTCGCACGCCTTATCTAATGCATAATAATGCAAATCTTGGAAATATCTAAACCAAAAATATCCATAGTAGATCACTGCAGCCACATATCTTATCTAATGATATTAATGGAGACAATCAAATCATGCTATTAAAGTAATTTTTGTCTCCCTGCGGCATATGAACCCGAGGCTACAAGCTTCACACGTCGATTTTAACCACTATTATAGTCTCTGTTCATAATGGTATAAAAACAAATAAAAGTAAACAATAACATTTTTGTATAATACCGCAAAGGTCAAGTCAACGACCTTAAAATACACAATTACTTCACGAACAAATTGAATGTAATAAAAAATGTGTATGTCTGTAACCTTTGTAATTAATTACTCATAACAATACGTACCTAGGCTGAGAAGGTTTAAAGGATTTTTCACTTTCATTTTATCATCACAATATTAAATTTCGGTCATTTATAACACTTGACTGAACACAAATAACTTTTTAACACAAATGTATTATTAATGTTCAAATAAATACAACTAAACGCTTAAATATTGACATCAATTCCTAATTTCCGACCGCAGATACAACTAATTACGTTCCATTTTTAAAATTGGTATGAGTAACTGCCACACGATTACAACAAAGAATTCAAATTGCGAACATGGATTTAAACACGGAATCCAAATTGGTTGTATTCGTGAATACTAGAATTCTGTGTATTATTCAATATTTATGTATTATTTTTTTACACTTGTGTATTGTAGATATTTTAGTCACAGAACTTGACGCACGTTGGTCTTTGAGCCGAGCACTGATAGATTATCTGAAATAACGGTATCATTTTTTATCTTTATCATTTATCGTAAAGGATATCATACAAAACAAGTGTTTTATTATCGTACGGCTAAGCATTGAGTGTGAATTCGAGTGTATTGGGAAAAACTCGTGTGTATTAATACCGACGGATTAAAGGGCATTAATATAGGCGTATGACTAATAAATCCAAGTGTAATAAATTATGTAAGTGTGGTCATATCACACGGGGTTGTACAATTTTTGTTCAATGATTTTATTGTGTAAACATTGACGATAAGTTATTTTTTTGAACAAGTGACGTGTTAATAATTTAGTGCTGAACATTGCCTACTTTAATTTTACAGACATATTCTTACAAAGCCTTCCAAGTTTTCCGATTCTTGGTAATTTTTTATGCTAGTTTCTATTACAAAAAAGTTGCGTCGTAAATTTCGTCGAAAATGGAAAAATCGCATTGGTTTGAAAAATTCAATATTTAGACTGAACAACAGACTCATGAATGAAAGACTTGGGCAAAGGTAACCTTTTTTAGCCATAGAACCCGTCACGTAATAACGAAAGGATTCACCCTTAGGTAAGTGTTTTTAAAACAAAACTTACGTAGCAGTCCCATAGCGGATGCGCGTTCTGTAGTATTTAGAGGAATCGGGTAAGATTTTGGAATCAGACAGTGTCAGTACCATTATTCATTAGGAAATTATAATTTTCAGTAACAGCACAGAGTCTGGGAATGTGCTTGATTAACTCGCTCCTTCTTATTAAGGACTTACACGTCTACTGAAATGTGGTTGCGGGAATAATCTTCCTGCTGTTTCGTGAATATAATCGCGAATGTTTGTAAACGTTTAATGTAATTTGGATTAAAATAAAAAACATTCTGCAAGACATCTGAGTTGTTATGTCAATTTTTTACAGTGTTTTTGGTGTTTTTTTTTTATGTAATTAATTTGATGTAACATAGACAAGTAAAGTATATTATAAACATCCCCTCTTTACTTAGTTAATGGCCGCCCCCGTATTCTCACTAATGACATTAGGCGCAGCACGTCAAACCTTGAATTTTTTATACACATCAATCACATTTCTCATTATTTTTAGACTTGGTTCGTTCTCATATATTCACTATCCGTGTTATTTTTTCAAAGCATACATTTTTTGCATTGGCAAGTGTGTAATAAATCTCTATGCTTTACAAAAAATAGTCATGTGAAATTTACTAATTTATATACTTTTTCATCTCTCTAAATTTGAATTTGGCTTTAAACCCATCGCTGAATTTTTGAAGTTATTTGTGTATTCACAATGAATTATCACGAACTTTAACGGTGAAGGGAATCATCGTGATGAAACCTGTACACCCAAAGGTTCTTAGGAATTTCTTAGGTGTGTTGTCCATCAATCCATATTAGGCCAGCGTGGTAAGACTAAGGCTTAAATACTTTCAATGATAGAGGAGTTCCGTGCCCAGCAGGAAAGGTATCAGGGCTGACGATGATTATATCGATATTTGAAAATGTTTAAATGATTTTGGCACGCATAAAATTAGATAGAAATAATGGATACCTTTTAATTCTACTTAAAGCTAAACTAAACTTTTTAGTTCTACTTTAGCTAAAAAATTGGATTAGTCGTTGCACGGGCGAAGTATGTAGCGAATAACTAGTTAGCAAACATAATCGCATTAGTGTTAACAACTGCAGACAATGCTAAATAAGTCTGGATAAGACTGCGTTGATGTCGCTCCCGTGGGAACACGCTTCTCGAGTTGTTATCAAGTTTACACCGAGCAAGAATATTTAAACTCTTTAGGGCTTTTGTGGTAACCAACTTGGAAAGTTGTACAATTAAATATCGTAGTTCTAGTATGAATAAAATTATTGATATAGCTTCTAGATTTTAATGTCACGCTCATAATTTATATACTGGTCAAAAGAAAATAAGGGCCACGTGTATGTTTTTAAGTTACTACTAAACTATTGCCAATTGTTTTTACACAAGTTCTAGATTCTATTGTGACATGTAAGTTTAAGGATCTGGCAACACATTTTCATCACATTCACTTGCATAAGTGTTTAATTGGGTAGTTTTTGGATTTTTTTTTGTTAAGACTTATTTTTGCCCTATTTAACCTCTAGGCGGAAGTTCACTTTTAATCTAATTTAACATTTTCGTTTTCTCGTAAAGAGTTTATGATTAAATATTAGAGTGTACATCAAATATTAAAAAGAACAATGCTACGAGTTTAACGGCATATGGATGTGGTTACTACGAGTAGAGCCATAACATTGATTCAAGAGGATCATTCGCAGCGTTCGGTTGCTTTACAGCTGAATTTTTCGCGAAGAGCTATCCAAAATGCGTGGAATCTGCTCTAAGAACCAGGAAAAGTCATTAAACGACAGTGGTAAAGCAGATTAAGAGTAATTGCAGCTCAGGAAGACCGATACATACACTTGAGTGCACGTAGAGTCACTGCCCGCACTTTGCAAACCCGCTTGCGTCAAACAACAGGGACTCGCGTAAGTTATCAAACCATTAAAAATCGATGGCATAAAGACCAACAGCTCTCTAGGAGGCTAGAAGTGCTGATTCCATTGACAACTGCTCATCCTGCAAAAGGCTTAACATTTATAAGGCAATATTTGGATTGGGGTATAAGTGATTGGACCTTGGTACTTTTTACACACGAGTCTGAAGATAATTTTTTTAATGATGATCATCGCATTGGAGCATGGAGAAAAAAGTTGAGTGATTGTCAGAAGCTGACATTCATGAAAGTGATCGTTTTGGAGGGCCCAATGATATGGTGTGGGGAGGCATTAGCCTTGCAGGAAGAACTGAGCTGATAATTCTTAACGGAGACACAGTAACAACTCAACGATAAGTCGACGAGGTTATGAAACCCCCTGAGGTGCTATTTGCACAGCGAGTGGGTCCAGGATTTCGACTGATGCATGACAATGCTCGCGCGAATACAGGTAGAGTCACTAGAGGACCACTGAAAGACGCCCATATATAGGCTTTGCCGTGGCCCGCGAACAATTCAGACCTAATTCCTAACGTATACATGTAAGACTTATTGAAAAAGAGTATCTGAGGGACTAACCGACTCGTCCATAAAGAAAGACAACTCAAAAACATGCTGAAAGTGAGTTAGGAGCAAATACCGCCGGAAAAAGTAAAAGCTTCCCCTCTAGACTACAAGAATGTGTGCAATAAAAGAGGACGACATACCCGTTATGTGCAAATCAGGAATAATTTGTTTAAATTAAGTTTTACTAGTTTTTTTAACTTTCCAGTTAAAGTGTATTTTTTGTCAAAATCTTAATTTTTACATAAAACATAAAAAAATGCGATTTTAAAGTGTGGAAATTGTAATTTTTGGCCAGTTAGTTAAAAACAGTCTGTTTTAATTATTTCAATGGTCTGCAAACCCCTAAAGCTCATAATTTTGTAAAAATCTTAGAAAAATCAAGTGGCCCTTATTTTGTTTTGACGAGTGTATTATTCGGTCGGGTAAAAGGGACATTTAGAATTTACTTCTAAAAAATTAATTAAGGATAAATATGTGTCGTGCGATCAAGAAGTTCCGGCTGAATTCCGGGTTGGGAAAAATGTTATTTGGTTTTTCATCAGGAGCCTGGAATTCTGGAATGTTAAAGTACCTTGTCTTACTGGTATAGAAAGTACTGCATTGATGTGTCCTAAGTTCTGTTTGATCCATTATCATTCCTTTGTCCAATTTTCTGAGTATAAAAGGCCACGAAAAGTCGATGCCAAAACATGTTATATAAGGGCCCATAAATAAAATAACCAGGGTGTGTCACAGACGCTCACCCGACCAGATTTCGGGTGAATATTACGTAGCAAATGTTTCGCGACCAATACCACTGATACAAAAATGATGTATATCTGTATGGGGTGAATTTGGGGCGACGAAAAGGTTCGCCGGTTGATATTACATAACCATAAAGACAATATTTTTTATAATTCTATAAAAAATTATGGAGCGAAAAGCTGCGATTGCATGTTAACATCTATGATCTTTAACCTCCCATATACGTTTCGGTGTGAAAACTTTTAAACTCTTAAAAGACTAAAAGACCTTTTTTAAAGAGGAAATAACTACAACCTTTTCTTTTTAGAAAGAAAACAATTGATCGGGTTTTTGGTCGATAAAGTCTACAGAAAATATAGTACTGCTTCTATAAAAGTCAATAAGTCGTCTACGGTAGTGTTAATAATGCAAACCGCTGGACATGATAATACCTAGATATAGACAATATTACCAATGTGTTTTTTTGATACCTTGAAGTATGTAATTATATCGATTTATAAGTTGCTTGGTAGGAGAGCCTTTGTAACACTAGTTATGAATTTAAAATATTATCGAGCCACTGTGTAACACTTCATTTAATAGTTGACACGTCTGCTGTACCTAAGATTTTCACCATCATCATCATGGTCATCATTAGTCCATATACGTTATAATATATCAAACTGATGTGCACAAGGTTTATCAGATTTAAAAATGTAAAATTACTAACACTACTCTGTCAAAACTCCCCCAGAGATACAGACACAGAAACTGCACATCATCATAATCATCTTCATCTGATAGATTTAATTGCCTTACAACACAAAACGAATATTTTGGGATCATACAAATGCTTCGATAAATCACATCGACGGTCCATATTTCACAGGCTGGACTGTGACCAACTGCGTCACGGAAGCTGTCATTTGCATCACGTTTTTAATGTTGTACGCGCATTCCATTGCGATGTTAACTGATTGCTCGTTCCGCGCGTACTGGTCGATTTAAATGCACAATTGTGTGTAGGACGATCATTTTTATTGATCACTTCAGAATCGGGAGGATTTGTTAAAAAAAAAGCCTGTTATCAATACCCAGTGTCTATATAAGTTACACTGCTGGCCACGGGCCACCTTTGCTATTTGTAGAGGGTTAAGGCCTTAGTCCACTACGCTGACTTAGTGCGGGTTGGCGGACTATACATCAAAGAAATTCTCGATGTTTTCCTTTAAATGATACAATTTATTGTGAATACTCATAACTTTGAATAGTCAGAGGTGTGCGGCGCCTGGGGTTTGAACCCGCGACCTCCGAGATTCTCGACTGTGCGCCTAAACTTTGAGATCCTCACTATTATCCAGTATCCTAAGTCGCTACTATTTACAACAGTAATCTAAAAGGTTTAAGTTTTTAATGTTAATTTAGATAATGATTTCTAACAAACAACAACAAATGGTATTTAAAATACAAAGAGATTACCTAAATTGCATCTTTACACTTTTCGTGCGGTAGTCGATACACAGGCTGACACTAATATCCTATTCTATCTGTTCGTTGTTAGTATCTCTCTTCTTTGGAAGTTTCCTGTACATCATCAGTATTGGGATACTCTTGTAATATCGGCATGACACGTGTGTTTACTTTTGGCTGAAGTATATAGCAGATGAGGATTGGATTCGATGGTCAAAATTGCGGTTATAAGTAAAATTTTAACGTTCGAGGTTTTTGTTTATCAAGTTGCCTTAAATCGTCTCCAAAATCTTATCACTATTATTTTCATCAAAAATAAGCATCGTGTAAAGCAAATACCTAACTAAATATGCGTAATTTCTAATAAATGACTGAAGCGTGATTAGTCGTTGTGCGCCGAATGAGTTGACACAGGTGTTAAAAGACAGTAGGTATAGGCGAATGGATTTTTAACGTCCATTGTTCGTTGCGAGGGGCACAAGGTATACGGGTCACAGCCCGCGACGATGGCCTAATGTGGGTCGATGGATAGATTTTACAAGTGGCCAAATGAATATGGATGTGGAGATTTATGCCGGAGGCATTTTGCTAGGGGATTTTAGTGTCAGTTTATAAAAATAGAGTATATTGGTGACATAATGTTTAGGTATTGAGGGAGTTCTAAGAGCGAAGGCTTGTTAAAAAGCTGATAGATTATTTTTTATGGTAAAGGAGGCAAACGACCTAGTGAGCCACCTGATGTTAAGTGGTTAACACCGCCCATGAAAATGACATGGCAGAAGAGTCAGTGCCCTGTCGGCCATTAAGGAAAATATAGGCTCTTTTCTTGAAGGTCTATTTTTTCAGTTTACATATGAGGTCAGGATTACCTGTCCCTATACTTCAGCCAAAAGTATCACACGAATCCCCAATCACGGTTCAACACACGTGTCAACTCATTCAACGCAGTGTCTTGACACAACGACGCATTATAGGCTCGCTATAGGATTTGAATCAATTCGCACAAGGTGAGACGAGCAATTATGTCATAGTGACATCATGCCGTGCTTACGGCGTAGACTGGCGTGGCTGTGTGTGAAGATAAAACATTTGCCATGTTTTCAGCAGTATAAACCATCCTTTGATGATTTTGTAGCATGTTTTTGTTTTTATAAAACTTTTTGTAACAAATACCTACTTTCTTTAAAAAAAACTCTTCTTTTTATGTTGGGGCCTTAGTATATACAATATTTTTACGCGTCTGAAATATTATCTAGAATATTATAAACATTTTAGCTGTAACAGAATGTCTTGGGAGTTTTTATGTAAGTTTTAGTACCTGATATTGAGTGTCAAAGGATTGAGGCTAATATGTTTCGGTTACTACTGCGATAAGGCTAACGGATAATCATTTACAAAGATTAAACAACCATAAACCGCCACTGCAACTCTCGTAACACGATCGACAGTAAGACGCACGGAATATCATTGAATGATGAAATTTTAGGTGTCTTTATGGGGGAAATAGAACAATCAGAAAGTAAAAATTACAAGGAGTTCGAAAAAAATAGAAAATCTATTGAAATGATTAAAATAATTACAATTCATAATGTAAATAAATCAATAATTTATATTATAAGGATGCAGAAGTAACAGTCCGTCTGTTACGTTCTACGCCTAAATTGCTTGACCCATTTGTATCATTTTATTATGTAGATGGGTGGGATCTTAGGAAAAGGACTTAGGTACTTTATGTCCTAGGAAAATGCATTGTTTCCCGGGAATTAACCAGGATTACAAAATTGCGCCTCGGCAACACCGTCTTCTAATATAAATTATTATAAATTTTAAGTATCAAGTCTTGGATTATGTTTAGCAAACGGAAATATTATTTCCTTTTACGCAGAATGTAATACGAAACGTAACTTAAAGTGCCTACTTTCGTGCTGCAGACGTAAAATAATAAAAAGTACACCCAACAGTTATAAACATATTTTTGCCAATACACTAAAATGCAAGTCTAATATCGTGGGTATCAAAAACACCCTGACCCGAAACAAATATTTGCGGATCAGACAAACATTTGTTTCGCTGCGAGGATCGATCCACGAACATTCATTTTACAAGTCTCGTTCGTTAGTAACCTAACCAACTGCCACAAGTGTATGAGTCCTTAACATCAGCGCAGGCACAAAAGTAAGTCAAGTAATCATTAAATATTTTATGCAAATTAAGCGTCTCTTCGCTCCAAACTTTAAGTTAGCTCGATAAAAACTCCCAAGGGACCTATAGGCGCATTTCGTACATTTTAATTTGACCTTCTTTATAACGCTAACATTGTGCAATGTCGCTCAATGTTAGTTGCATCAAAACTGTCATAACAAATGGTTTATTCAACATGTTCAGTCTCAAATGGCCAAAAATGAATTTAGACACATAGCCTTTTACTAATCTGTCTCTAAAAAAGGAAGAGATGCATTTCGCCAGTTGTTTTGCTGTTGTTTGGAAAAATCCAATTGAGCCCTGTTTACCCCGAAGAAACCCAAACCAAACTCTAGATTCAAATCTAACCTAGGACCACTAGTCATCCAACTAATGTTATTCACTCGAAACTATAATAAATAACTATGAATAATTAATTCATATGTGGTGGCTCCTACTACATTGAAAGTGATGTCTGAAGACCTAAGTGTATCAGCAATAGGAAATTTAATCATAGACATCTGGCACGAATCTGGTCGATGGACAAAGGCCGTGACACAATGGTGGCCTCGGGAAGGTGCACGGAAACGGGGCAGACCACCAGCTAGATGGTCAGATGACATAACCCGTGTAACCGGAAAGCTCTGGATAAGAGCAGCTTAAGACCGACAAAAATGGCGATCATTGGGGGAGGCCTATACCCAGCAGTGGGTGCAAGTGGGCTGAAAATGATGAAATTTAATAGTGTCTTCTAAAATAATGTTATGTATAATCTGGGAATATTTTATTTGTGGATAGTTGGCTTGTGTTGATTGGCATGGTATGTTGATGGACTAAGGCCTAAACATTGTTAGAGAAGACCTGTGACCTGCAGCGGGATGTATATCAGCTGTTATTGTTAGCTTCAAAGAAAATTAACAAAATGAAATAGCCTGGCTTTATTTTGTTTTATAAGTTTAAAACTATAATGTAATAAAATGATACAATTTAAGATATTATCCTCCCCCATTTTAAATGAACTTTCTAATCCAACACAACTTTATTCACATCAGGCTTTTACGTTTTTGGGCAGCTAATTATCACCGCTTTTAAGGGTTTAACTCATGCAATCAAAGAAACCATTACTGTATCTGAAATAATATTTCTTTTAGGTTTAATTGGTATAATAAAAAAAAGTAAAAATTATTAAAATTTACTATAGCCTATGCTTAGTAATGGGAGTTACAGAATTTAGTGTAGATTTTTGATATTGCTAGATCGGCACCATTATGAAGTAGAGAGCAACTTTTTGACATCAAAATGTGCATATATTTTTGAATGTTATGTCTAATAACATCTTATAAGTTATAAGCACAAGTAGTCATTAATATAAATTAAATAGAGATTCGTGTAAAACTTAGCCATTCAGTTGTTGTAACATTAGTTTATTATGTCAAATTGTACTTTAACTATGTATGCACATTTTATTAATTCTTGATAGAATGCAACCTAAAGGAATCATAAGTGATAATTATGAGATATGAAGAAGAAAATTTTGGTTAAGAAAAGAGGTGTTTCAGTCAGTTGCGTGCCTAGGGTGTCAAACTAAGGCAAGCCCAAATGTTTATTTAGTAGCAGCATTTTTTTTGGTACGTAGGACTAATAAATATCTACCGGTTAGTACTCACATTCACATTTATAGCGTTATTTTATAAATAAACAATCGTTAAGTTCATTATTCGGAACTATGTAAGGCAAGCCGGGCTTTCGGGCTTCTATGGGAGTACCGCCACTGGTTTCAGTCGTATCAGCAGGCTTTCTATAGTCTGTCTACCATAATGATGGACAGGTTTATGTTTATACATGTATGATATTTATTGCCAAATAGTTCTAATATTAAGTAATAAAAATAGTGTGCTAGTTATTTTTACTACTTCATGTATTGTCAAACATTTACAACATAGATACAACCAATAGTTATTACTCATAGATAACATTTTTTCTTATCTCAAGGGGATATATAAATTTGTCAATTACATACAATTTATGTTTGTTATATCAGACTTGGCAACTATCCACAAAGTAATGGTTAACATTTATTAAAATACTTTAAGAATAATCCACATATCTATTGAAAGTGTGTAAAGAAGTTGACATTTGAAAAGTTTATATATTTCATCAACTTGATTACCTTATGTAATTTAATCAATTGGATAGAAATAAATCGAGTTTTATCTTTTTATATAAAACAATGACTTATAGTAATGTATATAATTTTTTTTTTGTCAAATTTTTGTAATTTTTTTTAATGTAAAATTAAAAAAAAACCTTGGCCGTTTGACTTTTTCGCCTTACACCTTACAGCCACAACTAATGATGTGCCAACTCGGAAAAAACAGAACTCGATTTAACTCGAGTTAAAATCCACATAACTCGGGTTGAACTCGAGTTAACTGACAAATGAATGTTCTTTCTATAATTTTTACCAGTTTAATTCCTCAGCTTTGCATTAATAGTTTAAAAAATTATTTATTTATAATGAATTGACAGAGTTATACTAATTAAAGTAAAAAAGAAAATTATAGTTTGAAATCATTTATTTATGTATTTTTGGCTTGAATTTTATTTATAAACATATTTATCTTTATTATCAATAAAACTATGAAAATATATAGCAGTCTTTTAAAATAAAATCAGACTAACATTATGATGCGGGTATGTACAATGTACATAGTTATATTTACAGGCTGATAATTGTTTTACAAACACAATATTTTCAAGAAAATTAGATAATTAGTATCACAAATTCTTTTCTTAGTTAAATTATATACTTATAATTTAGTCTTAAATACATAATATGTGACACTTGTTATGAATGAATTAACGAACATAGTCTCACACAAATGATCAGCAAACTACGCTCCATGTCGGTTGACGGTTCCATTCGATTTACGAACTCGAGTCAGAGAGAATTCAACTCGAGTGGGTTCGAGTTACGCCCAACTCGAGTTAGCTCGAGTTACTTACTCGAATCGACCATCACTAGCCACAACCATTTCATTAAAAAATATACCAATGCCATGATGCGGAAAATAATACGGCTTCATACCATTCGCAATAAACACAGACAACCTTCGAACGAAAAAACCTGTTCTTTATGATAGCGCAACATTTTAACCTAATTACCGCCTGCCATTACTTAATACGCATTAAAAATGTATAAAATATCTACCTCAAAGCAATAAAACAGGCGCGAAATGAAGCCGAATGCGAATTGTCTTAGTCATTAGTTATGTGACAAATAAAAAATGTATAATACTACGAATCGTACGAAGCAGCGGCGAAACGTGTTTAATAACAAAAAATCGCAATACTTACGTAAGCACCTTTAAATAACAGCCAGAAAGAACACAAACATCAGTCATCACAGAGGCAATTGATTTTGAATCCACAATCGAATTTTTATGTCACCAATTATAAGCACGTAGGAATTTTCACATTAAAATTTTTCACAGAACGTTAAACGCTGAACGCGAGCTACACGTGCAATTTGAAGTTCATTTTCGTGTTAATTGACATAATTGAGAAAGAAACCCGCGGTAGTGGAACACCATTTTGAAAGATTGAAGAAAAGATCGTCAAGGATTTTTCCCTTCTTGTCAGCTTGCGTCATTGCGGCAATTTGACGTTTACGCATTCTGTGATGCCCACAATGTAAACAATTACCCCAAAGATAGTTAAAAGTACAAAGACGTGTTTGACTGTATAAAAACAGTATCGCTTTTTTAAATCTTATTATTATTTTAGTTGGTAAATATAGTTATTTTACATACTCATATGAATATGTCGTATACATAAACTTTAAAAATGTAGATGATGTTTTATGTTTACTAATAAAAATGATTAATTTATTGATTATGGGAGGATAAAAAATATTTTTTTAGTGACCAATTTATTGAACATTATGAACATTTAAATCATTTTAAGACACAAAATCAACAAATTTAGTTGACTTAAGTAGTTATATGAAAGAGTGATTAAATATCGTCAATAAAAATGACTTTATGTAAGGCGGTAAAACACGCTTCGTTACATTGTTCGCCTAGATGATCTTTTGAGATACTATTTAGTACATATACCTACATGAAAAAGTTGTAATAGTACGGCCCATAATCAAAATTATGCATGATAATTAGAAAATAATACATTTCTGGCAACATTTTGTTCGGTCACGTTCAGAAATGAAAATTGTTCATTCCTTGTTTCGCTAAATTTATTTGATCTTATCCCTAAATACACAATAGTATATATAAAAAAAAAAAACATTTTACACATCCCATGTTAAGTAGTCTTAAAAACAATTTCTTGTTTATTTGAATTAATTGAAGATGATTCTCCAAAAATAATTTGGGTTATGCATAGGTATTTCGATAATATGACAACAAATTCGCTCGTATATTTTTATAAGCTCTTTTTATGACTGATCATTACTGTATGATTAATGCAAAATTAGTGTGAATTTTATGATTAATAAAATAACTATTCAAATGCCACCAAATAACAACATAATTTTATTGAGGTAAATATTATTAGCCCGTGCTAAATTACAAATATTAAAAAATATTAATACTTATATTATCACATTAATATTGCTAAATTCACCATTTTTTGTACATAATTTAGAATTTACTATTTCTTAAGTATAAAATTCAGCATTATCCCCATCATTAATATTAGTAATTCTTTTCCAATAAACATAGTCTTCTTTCAGTCCCTTAACGCCTAAGAAATATGGATACTCCTTGCTCGTTGAAACATAAAAGATTCCTTGTTTTTTCTTGTCTATGGTCAAGTCCATTGGATTTATTTCAACAGGACAATTTTCATAACATTTTCCGTCTCTAGCTTGTTGGATAGTTTTGCATTTAATGCCTAGGAATTTTCCAGGGTGCCTTAAGGCCTCAACCCAAAGTGCTAGGACCCTAAAGTGGCTACACGTTGAAGTGCAAGGGTACAAATTGAGATCCGATGGTTGGTACTCTCCTCCGTTGATGTAGAAGTCGACGTGGCCCATGGGTGTCGCCATTCCGTACCCATCTATGTTTGTATGAAGGACCTGAGAAGGATACCAGAAATTCTTTAAAAAACAGAGTTAAAATCAACGTGCATACTAAGTTTTACTCCAAAATTTTACGAATTTCCTTTTAAATATATTTACAATCAGCTTAGGAGTGATTTGGGTAAAGTGCGATCTTACAGAATGAATAAATATTTATTTAGTTTGAGTTTCTGGTAGTTTTAAATCCAAATGTCTTCCATAATTAATTACCTAACTACTTTTCGGTCTCGTAACCACACAGACCAAAAACAAATATTTACGGATTGCAGTAACAATTGTCTTGGTACGGGGTACCCGAGGCCACTTAATGTCAGAAGCTGGTGTAAACTGCTTGTCAACTTTGCCACGGGGCTGTCGGTAATAGTTATATTATGAGGTTGTAATATATTCATTTCAGACGAACACGTGTATTTGTTTTGAATAGAGGATATTTTAGTTATTAACTTTTACCTGGACAAAGTCAGCATTGGACGCATCCAGCCGGTCATCTTTACCCAAAGTTCTGAAGCAAGGTCCTGAGGGTTCCAAAGCCACGATCTTCGACACGTTCTTTCCAGTTATTTGCTGGAAGTTTTTGGCTATATAGCTGACTGTTTGACCGCCTAAACTGAAGCCTAGGAATTCTAGTTTACCCGGATCTAGTCCAGCCTGGGTTAGCTGGGCTAGGACTTCCGCAACGTGCTTCCCAACTGGACGCATGAGGCGACTGGCCCTGGAAAATACAGAAAAAAGATAGAACTAAATTAAGAATTGAGTAGAGAAATGGGTGAATTCTTATTGAGAATTAAATGGCAACCAATACTGACATGATACTCATTACGAGAGTTTATTAGCTTTTTTACTTGTTAGTAGTATTTTACTGTAGTTTATCTTCTCTGTTTTATTATTATTTTTTGTATCATATGTGTCCTTTTTCGATAAGACCTTCATTTATAGTATTTTAGTCTATTGCACTCCATAGTTATCGTACGTGTAAAACAAAGTTTTAAATAAAAAAAGGATCTGAAATCTTATGAAAAATCTATGGCAAAGAGAAAAAAGCAATAATTTGGCTTGTGCCTAAATAAATAACTATAAATCAGCAACGGTCTTTAGTAACTACAGTTCATGACGATACGAGTACAACTTACAAATGGTAATGCACGGTGGAGAATCTTTGGTTGTCAACTATAATGATGTTGTAGCCCAGGTCTTCGTATTCGTTGGCGAACATTGCAGAGATAGGGAAGGCTGGGCTGTCCAGGTAACCGATGGCTAGAATTAAGGTCCTTCTGTAAACAACACATTTCGGATAATTAAAACACGAATATCAGTTGTCTGTAGAAAGCTTGGGCTTACGCAAAAAGGCATAAAGGCGGTCGTAGGTTTGTATAACACTCTACGGATTCTTCAATGAATTCATGGTCAGCCCATATACGTCCCACTGCTGGGCACGGGTTTCTTTTACAACTGAGAGGGTTCTGGTCTTAAAAATATTCATAGAATTACTGCTCTCTCAATTATGAATGCTTGACGATCCCAACTAGGCGGTCGCAATGGTAAATACCATAGCCTCTATTAGAAGGCCCGTGTCCAGCAATTGGACGGATATAAGCTGATTGAGATGATTTAGATTAGTTGATTTAGATGGGTGAACAGTTTGGGAACCTCATGTAGAAAATTTTAACGAAGACATTTGGATGCTAAAAACGATGATTTAATAGTCACTACAAAGGACATATTTTTTTTGTTGCATGCCTTATAATCTTTTTGGGTCTTCAAATCTAGACGTTCAAATCGATCGTAATCGATATTAACATGACTTTACCTTTGAAAGTTAACTCTAGGGTCCTTAGCAATGTTCCTCGCGCTCCAGTAGTTGTACTGTTGTCGGGAGCGGTTGTTCCCCTGCACCACGAACGACAAGTACTTCAATTGGCTCTTGGGGATCGTTGCTGGTTTCGTGGAGCCGGGACCTGGAATTTATATGTTTTGCTGTACATTAAAGGTTGGTAACGAAATGTTGAGATCGGCCAGTATGAGCAAGGCAATGGAACTAAAATCAATATTCTAATTTTACAATAAAAATATCTTCGTCAATGGTTCTTTAAGAGGCTCTAATAGTGGTTTAGAGGTTAGGGATGGAAAGGTGTGAATCTTCGAAAGATTGGATGCCCGCGTTAAGAACTGTTTTGGCTGTGTATGAGACAAAAACATCCCATAGATATTGACCATTTATTAACTAGAATCATCTTATAAGAAGACCAACTTAATATATTACAAATATTTGATAATTATAAAGCTATGTTCACAAACACTCGCGTATCACAAGTCACGACCAACACAACACGGGTTGCATAAGTGTCAGGAAGCTTACAAGTTACAACAATACAAGTGTGTTCCGAAGAAACTGTGGTTACATAGTGCTCTAGATTACTTTTTACTCATGTCTGTTATCTTTACGCAGAGGTGTATAGAGATGATCGTGATGGGACGAAGTAATAAATAAAACACACAAAAAAAATTACATATTTCTGACTCCACACTAAGATATAAACTCTATGTCGTGAGCATCAGAGAATTTTAGGTACAAAGTATTAGAATATTAAAATATGACCCGATATTAAGCTTTAGGAGTTCATGGCAGTCGTGGCCGAGTGGTTAAGGCGTTTGACTCGAAATCAAATTCCCTATGGGAGCGTAGGTTCGAATCCTACCGGCTGCGGATATATTTTTGCAGAATAAACTTCTAATTTTTGTTTCGCATAGCCTTTAAACTTGTCTCGTCGATTCTAATATAGTTAAAAGTTGAGAAAGATATTTCTGGAATTAATTTTGTATAATACCATAACAGATGTCCTATAAACCGTCTCTTTACAGAATGTAAGTTAGTTATAGTAAATGTAAATGAAAAGAATGAAAAAGTCGCAGTTAAAACGGTATTAGAAATATCCAGAAAACTTAATAATATCATACTTGAGGAAGATATCATGAGATTAGTTTCCTATTGCCTTCAAAAACCTCAGCATCATCAGAACGTCACATATATCGAGTAAAAGAAGTGTTTATCACAAGAACAATGAAAGGTCGTGCAAGTTATCCTCAAATATATAGCAATTAGAATATAAAAGAGCACTCGTTGAGGAAAATCCTTGCAAACGAACTGATTTCGCGAAAATAAACACGATTTATGGGGGTCATTGAATAGCAATTCTTTATTTTTGTACATCCGAATTATTTGCAAAATTTTAATGTTTTCAATACTTAGTAAGATATCTAAGTTCTTCTAGATCTCTAAATAATAGAATCTGTGTCAATAAGATAGAAGAAATACTGGCACACGCACACTAAGATACCTTGTGTCGTGGGTATGGTTACTACGCGAGTTTTTGCTCTCATGAATACCCAGACCCGAAACAAATGTTTGGGGATCACACAAATATTTTGGTGCCTGGATAGCACCTGCGACCTCTTATTTTGCAAGCTTGTGTCATGCCAACTGCGCTACGGGGCTGGAATTAAAAATATCTTGTGCCCAACTATGGGATCCTTATTTATTGATTTAACAATAATTTATATAATTCAGATAAAACGCGAAAATTTTATTCAGACAGATACCACGAGATACGATAAAAATGTTGTACAAAAAAACTTAGATACTTGTAAAAAAAGTCCCCTGTACGAGAATCTATTTGACGATCATTTTTCATGGACAAATAAATATAATTGTACGTTCGTTATTCATTATCAGCCCATAAAAGTCCCACAGCTGGGCACGGGCCTCCTCTACCATTGAGAGTGTTTAGGCCTTAGTCCACCACGCTGGCCTAGTGCGGGTTGGCGGACTACACACCTTAGACATTCCTAAGAACTTTTAGGTGGACAGGTTTCCTCACGATATTGTTCTTGTAAAATTGTACATAAAAACTTAAAATTGCCTAAATTTATCGACACCGCGGTTCAAGGATTCATGATTATAAAATGGAACACGTGAGCCGGCAAACTGTTCCGATGTTGAGTAAGTTTCTGTTATATAGGAGGTAGCCGGCAAGAGTGAATTATTGTTTAAAAAAATATTTCAAATAATGCTTTTTAAACGAGAAATATTAATTTGTAGTAATTTGTTAAAATAAAACTAAAGCAGCAAATTCTTATACAACACAGCAACCGATGTAGCTCACCGCTCGATCTATTTAGAAAGGTTAAGAAGTAATAAATTTATTTATTTATTTATTCATAATAAATTTATTTATTTATTTATTTATTCATAATAAATTTTATTTATTTATTCAACATACATATACATACATTCAAATTATGCTACTGACTCTGCACTAAGCGGGGCTTGTATCGCAGAGACAGTAAAATACAGCGGATACATTACAAACATCACAAATAAATTTATATCATATTTAAATAACAAATTTATCTTACTAATATAACAAACAATCAAAATAAAATTAGAACAAAGCAACATAAAAAGTAACAATCTTTATAAAGGATGAGAGGTAAGCATAACGTGATATTTTACATATTTGCAAACAAAATTTTAACTTAACTAAAAAGAGTGAATGTCTGCGCGTGCGCGCGCGCGCTTGTGTGTGTGTGTGTGTGTGTGTGTGTGTGTGTGTGTGTGTGTGTGTGTGTGTGTGTGTGTGTGTGTGTGTGTGTGTGTGTGTGTGTGTGTGTGTGTGTGTGTGTGTGTGTGTGTGTGTGTGTGTGTGTGTGTGTGTGTGTGTGTGTGAGCGAGTGTATTTAGTGTTTTAGTTGGGAGTTAAAATATAATAGAGCTTATGATGTCTTCGCTTTCGGTGTAATTAAGTTTTTTCAACCAGGATTCAATGCAGTTTTTGGCTTTATGGGTGGGTAAGTTTATAATTTTTAGTTTTTGGCAGACAGTATTAAACATTTTTGGAAAAAGAAACTTGGAGTGGCGTTTAGAAAAAAACAGTACGAACTCTCGGTACGGGAATATTGAATATCCGACGGCTTGAGTATTTCTCAAATTCAGAGGATGTTATAGTGGCCTTATGTGTCGATGTTAGTGCTCTGGCTATGAATAGCTGTCGCACTCGAAGGACATCGCATTCTTTGTATAATTGGTCTGTGCTGTACCGAAACTGCTTGCAAGTCATTACTTTGAGAATCGCCCTTTGAGCTCTCTCCAGAGTAATCATATGAGTTTTTGTTGCGCCACCCCACACTCTAATACAATATATGAGCAATGCTTGGCAAAGGGCCTTGTAGACCATAAGTAAAACATCTTTATGTGCTATATGCCTTAAGCCTCTCATAATAAAGATTGCTTTCCTAATGCGAGAAGAGAGCATGCTTATATGATTTTTGTAGGAGAGGTTTTCATCAATTTCGACCCCGAGATACTTAAAGTGGTCGATTCGTTGGATTGCGCTACAGTGACATGACGGAGTCATTCGCGGCACTGTGTTGCATGAATGCAGCCTGAGGGTTACGTGGGGAGGGGGTGCAGAGCGTTTAGTTTTATGAAAGCAAATGTATTTTGTTTTCTCAATATTTAAGGTTAACAAGTTTTTATCCAACCATCCAATAACTTTTTTCAACCCTTTTTCGGCCAACGCATTTACTTTATTCCAAGAATGATCATGGAAAAGAAGCAGAGTGTCGTCCGCATAACAAATGATGTCTGTGTTTTCCTCTGATATTTCCAGGAGATCATTTATGTAAATTAAGAACAGGGTAGGTCCTAAGATACTGCCTTGAGGCACTCCAAATTCCACATCTGTTAGATCACTTTTATATATTCCTATTCTTACGAATTGTTTTCGGTTGATGAGGTAACTGCTAAGCCAATCAAGAGCAATTCCTCTGATGCCTATAGAACTGATTTTTTGTAAAAGTATAGGGAGGGAAACTGTGTCAAATGCCTTAGCAAGATCTAAAAATACGCCAAGACAGGCTTTATTGTTATCTAGAGCGTCAGTTACGATGTTATCTAGCTGCATCACTGCGTCTTCGGTCGATTTCCCTCGCGAGAAACCATATTGTTTTTTGGATATGTTTCGATGTTTTTCAAGGTAGGACACGATTCTATTGTTGACTAACTTTTCCAGTAGTTTGGAAAAGATTGGCAGTAGCGAGATTGGCCTATAGTTAGAGGGATTACATTTATCGCCGTTTTTATGTATAGGAACGACTATAGCTATCTTCCACGAATCGGGAAAAACACCGGTGGCAAGGCTTAAGTTAAAAATATGCGTTAAAGGATTTAGTACTTGGGATTTAATGAGTTTAATTAATTTAGGTGTGCATTTATCGACTCCTGGGGAGCTATCCGGTTTTAGGTTGTTGATAAGGCGATTGACCTCCTCTACGTCTGTAGGACTCATAAAGAAAGATTGTGAAGTTAGTGACTGCGGCTTCACTGCTGCTGCCAGGGATGATTGGGTGGAAGACAGTTTTTGTAGAGTTTTGTCTGCCAGGCATTTTCCTACGTTTGCAAAATATGTATTACACTCGTTAAGGGAAGTAAGCGGATCTTTGCTTCTTTTGCATAAATCGGCTGGATGATCGGTGGTCTTGTTAATATTGCATATATTTTTAATATGCCGCCAGAGGTTTTTAGAGTTGGCTATATTGTTCGATAATAAGTTACTTTCGTAGTCGTTCTTAAGCTTACGAAGAAGGTTATTTAAGAAATTTCTGTACCTCTTGTATATTATTTGACTTATTTCATTGTTTGGGTTTTGCTTTGCTATTAAATGCAATCTGTCTCTATTTTTCTGGCATCTAATTAATCCGGGTGTGATCCATGGCTTCAGGATATATTGAGAACAGCTGATCGTAATAGTTTTACCATGTTTTTTGAATGCATTATCTATAATTTTGTTTAGGTGTGACACTGCCTGGTTGACATCATCAGAATTGTAGACTTCCGCCCAATCTGTGGAGCGGAGCTCTTTGGTCAGTCCGTCGTAATCGATTTTTAGTCGAGATCGGTTAATGTTGGAATTCATAGTTTTACCTAAGTTTAAAGCTGCTATACAGATGTAATGGTCGGTGATATCTGTGGCGCAAACAAACCCCAGAGCGTTGGCTGAGTTCTTTATAAAGATATGATCTAGGCATGCATCTCCTCTAGTGGGTTTTGTAATAGCCGGAAGTAACCGGTGCTCGCTCATCAAGCACATGTACTCCGAGCAAGCCGCATTTGGCAATGTGGAGCATAAATCAAAATTAAGGTCACCGCAAAGAATAATGTTATGTTTATTACTAAGTTTTTGCAATACAGTATCGAGAGACATAAGGAAGTTATCGGTGACCGTAAAGGATGGGGAACGGTATATACCCAATATTGAAAAATCTGGGCTTAAATTGATTTCTAAGCAATTACAGTCCTCACAAGACGCTTCAGAGACAGATGCGTTAATAGATTGCTTAACGTAAGCAGTAACTCCGCCGCTTTTGTTTAGAAACTTATATGTGCGAAAAGATCTATATCCTGGTAGTACTGGAATAATTGAATATTCAGTCAACCAACATTCTGTTAATACGATGATGTCTAAATTTATATTAATTCTTTTTAAAGTTATTAACAATTCGCTAAAGTTATGGTGTATACTTCTGATGTTGAATGTTAGTATTGTAAAGTTTTGATTGCGTGACAATAAACCCTTGCAAGCGTCGACGTTCTCAAGTGACTGACAGTCAATCATGAGTGATTCTTCTAGTGATCGCATATACCCATAAAAGCTACAGATTACTATTCAAATATTTAAAGTGCACTATAAAAACAAGTTACGTACAAACTGACATCATTCCACTCGGGTATCCCAGGTCGCTTCTGGAAAACATTACAGCTGGCGCAATCCAACACACGAACCAAAATAAAATTGATTTAAACATCTTCACATATTTATTTAAACACGAAAAGAAAACATTACAATTATTGTAAACTAATTAAAGTTCAAAATATGTAAATGATCATAATGTAGAAGCAATATCAAAACGTTTTACTTAGTCGAACATATTTAAAAAGAAATAAAAATTTTGCCGCGCAATTTGCAATAACAAAACGGGTTTTTTCCTGCAACACAACTGATCAGCCGTAAGTTTTGCAAGTAACTGGTGAAGGTAAGTTCAGTAACTATGAATAAGGTTGAATATTTACTACGAAATATCGGAAAGGGTATTAGAGAGTTACAATTTGGCTGTAATATTTGTTCCGCTGAAGTGTCAGTTTCGGAAATGACAAAAGAATATTACGTGTTGTTTTACACGTGTATTAAAAGTGTATATTTATAGCTCATTTCGCTAGTAATAACGGACAAGTTTATTGATACTTTCTTACTAAGGAATGTCTAAAGAAAAAAAAAAACATTTTGCCGACTCGGAATTTAAACGCCGTATTTTGATTTTGATACCAATTTTTATTTTGATGAATATATTAATACTTAAGAGTTAAATGTATAGGGTAGATTATAATGCAAAATATTTTTCGAAAACAATTTGTTTGTCTAATTGTTTAAATATCCTAACGTTCTGGCAAACACAATAAAGAGATTTATTAATGTAAAAACTTGTGTAATGAATAAGAGATGTTATTTGTAAGTCAAAAGGCTACTGGCGTGTGATAATGTGAAAATATAATTACGCTTAAAAGTATAATTACAATAAAAATCAACCTTAGCATGACATTGAGAAAATAAATTTTATTTGAGTAGTTTATTTAATAACCCTATTGTTCTTTAATGCCTAATTTAAAATATCAGGCATTAGGCATTAAAGAACAATAGACATTATTATACAGGGTGTATTTAGACCGTGATCGAAAACTGAGGCAGGTAATACTGATAGTGATTACAAACCCCTTGGCATTAAAGAAAATCCCGACAAAAAATAAAAATTTTGAGGTTTTCCATACAAACCACATACTTTTAACACCGATGGTTGTATGGAAAACGTCAAAATTTTTATTTTTTGTCGGGATTTTTGATATCGCCACTGGGTTTGTGATCACCCTCGCTATTACCTGCCTCAGTTTTCGATCACGGTCTAAATACACCCTGTATAGAATTATTAACTACAAAGGATAATAACCAAGTAATTTTGTTCAATTAATGATCTATAAATCCATATCTTATACGCTCAAGGCAATCTCTTGCAGACAATCATGGGGAGGAGATGTCAAGGGAGAAATAAGTCGTAATTGAAGTTTTCAAAGTCACTTTATGTAAGAATCATGATATATTTAATAATAAATAAAGTATAAAAATAGTATTTAACAGTTTCGACATTATGACATTACATTAAACCACTTACGTTATTATTTAATGAATGAAATATCCTCGTAGACACTCTGCTTTTGTCGTTGAAGCAAAAAAATATGTTTTTGTAATGAAACTTAAAATAATTATTTATAAATGACATATATATTCTGCTATATTCCGACGCAAGAATTTCGAAAAGTCAACACCCTTGCACGGTTATTTTTTATCTACCAAGAAGCAGAGCGCCCCCATCGTAACGAGAATCTTAGATCGGAATATTTGCAAAGCAAACTAGCAGTTTTTGTTAAGATTTCGAATGTTACTAGATCATGTCAGAAATTTGTCCTTATAATGAATGTCAAAATATGGCGATCAAAAAATAAATTATCTTTAGCTAAATTCCAGGGGTTTTGCATACTGGCAATCTTCGCAGAACTTTTTCTTGTTGGAGCATATTCCTTCTTTGCAAGGGTATTCTCCTTTCCTGGGATACTGCGGTGGAGTTCTGTCTTGTTTGTAAAGAGGTCTATGCAGCTTATTCAGCATAGACAACTCGAATTTGTGGAGAGATTGGTCTGCAGCTGTTGGTGTCAGCAAGAATGCTGCTACGAAAACTACGAAGTATGCCTGTGAAAGGAATTATTCTGGTATGTATATTAAATCATAGACTCTCAGCTAGAAATTAAATAGTTACCTTCTCCTCTTCTCCTCATCAGCCAACAAACGTCCTACTGTTGGGCACGAGCCTTCTCTACATCTCAGGGAGTTAAAGCCTTAGTCCACCACGCTGGCCTGATGTGGGAATACAAACCTAAGAAATTTCCAAGAACCGTTATATGTGTAGATTTCCCCACTATGTTTACCTTCATCGCTAAAGCAACTGACAATTCATTGTTATTAGAGTTTTAATTGCGAAAATAAAGTCATTTTTTTGTCGTGCTATTACGCCTAAATCTCATGTACTTTTTATAGTATTCGTATACAGCAATAGAAACCTCGCACTGGGCTAAAGTTTCCAATATCAGTAGGATTGATAGATGCATTGTTTTATTTGTGAATAGAGTGAGAAAAACTTTTCAAATGCATTGTGTACGTTTTCACACGCGGAAATAATGGCCCTAATAAATCTTTATATTTTTTGGCTCCGAATTCAATAGGAATTAAAGTTAAAAAAATTATATAAATTTATTTATTGGGGCTTACAATATCGCGTTGCTGACAAGATAGGGCGACAAGAGTTAAGATTTTAAATTCCGGTCAAAATTTAACTTTTTCATGATAATTTGGATTGCCAATGTAAGAATAATTTTTCGCTGGGAAAAAACTTTTAGATAGACAAGATGGCCTATGACCGATGGGGCCAGAAAGTTCTCCAGTGGAGGCCACGTACTGGAAAGTGCAGCGTGGGACGTCCCCCGACAAGGTGGTTCGACGACCTTGTCAAGGTCCGGTGGAAGTCATTGCGGGAGGCCTATGTCCAGCAGTGGACCAATATTGGCAGCTGATGATGATGATGATAAGTACAGATTGAAGATATTGTAATAAAACAAAAAAAAAAATCATACTTATGAACGCATCAGAGCGTTGACCGCACAAAATAATAAACAAAGCCAAACTTCAAACATTAATTAATGTCTTAACAATGAGTATTGTTACCCAAATACAAGAACGTGTATGTACGCGACATTTATACAAATGGCGGGAATTTGAACCTCTCAAAATGGCGACGGAGTTGTGAATAACGTTTGTGTTATTCAACATGTTAAATACAGAACAGTTACTATAGAAATTACTTGTATTATTTACTGCAACAGAGAAGTTATTTTAATGAGTTGAAAACTATTATTCATTATGACTGTTTTATACAGTGTGGAAATTATTGACATGATTTGAAAAACTATTCGTCCGTTTATCCAGGAAGGCAATAGCAGCAAAGCAGTAATGAAAAAGGTGGCAAAAACTTTGAAAAATCTTTTTAATGTCTACAGTTTCGTGTACTGAGTGTTGGAAAACAGCTTGTTAAATTATATTAACTAATTTAGGAAAAAATATTCAAAGTTAGGCAAAGTTAGTTGCACCCATAAACCCCAGGCCCACACCTCTGACTTTTCGAAGTTATGTGTGTATTCACATTGAATTATCACTTGCTTTAACGGTGAAGGAAAACATCGTGATGAAACCTGCACACCTAAGAGTTCTTAGGAATTTCTTAGGTGTGTAGTCTGCTAATCCGCACTAGGCCAGCATGGTGGACTATGGCCTAAACCCTCTCAATGGTAGAGGAGACCCGAGCCCAGCAGTAAGCGTATATGGGTTGATGAAGAAGATAACCTTTGTATTTATTATCTATTTTATCTAATAGAAGATAAATATGGTTAAGAGAAAGTAAAAGAAGCAAGAGAATTGTGTCAGTACCGTATGATATAGATATTATATTATGTTCCCCAAACAGTTGTTTGCGGAAGTGCCACTGAATTTAAAAACCTTGAATTTTTTAGACCCATGCCAAGAGTAAACAAAGGCTCATGCATTATCATTTAAGGTGGATTCAATTGTTCAATTTATGGCATGGTTTTACAACTCCTGTGCAGGCGTGCAGCACAAAAAATATACTATAAAAATTCTTTCTTTAGGTGTGTAATCTGCCAACTCGCACTAGCCCAGCGTGGTGGACTAAAGCCTAAATTTCTTAATGGTCGAGGAAGTTCGTCCCTGCAGTGGGAAGTATATTTGGCCGATGTTGATAATCTACTCAGTAAGAAAACTCACTTACCCAAGCCTTCATTGTGACAGATATCCGATCGTCTGTTGTTTTGGTTTAAATACTCTTTGAGTAGGCGTGCACCGTAATTTCGTTTGGATTAGACCCCGTTATGAGACGTCGCCCGCCCGTCACCTACATATTGTACTGTTTCACAGATTTGTGCATTAGTCATTTAAGAGTAAAGTAGGTCACACATTGACTAAAGCTAAGCTATCGCGCAGTTGGCTAGAAGCCGCGGGCTCGATCTCCGCGCCGAGATAATTCGTTGTGTGATAAATATTTGTTTCTGGTCTGAGTATTTTTTTAACCGATGAATCTCTCGTAGTTGCTGATGCCCACAAAACAAGACTTATATCTTAGTTTGGAGTCAGAAATATGTATATGACTGGTTGGTGTTTTAATCACTACATAGCAGTGTTGGGCAAATGTTAATTGAACTAACAATTAAAAATTAACAATTAATTAATTGTATTTGGAGTGACAGCAACTAACAACTGATTAATTGTTAATCAAGGTTTTATACAATTAACAATTGATCAATTTTTTTAGTTATTTTGCGAAAAAAAAATTGACAATTAACAATTAACAATTATTTTTTTTACCAAGTATTCGTTTAAGTATTGGGTACATGCATGTGCGGATTTGTTAAGTTTAGTGTCCCTACCTAGTCATAAAGAGTATATGAAATAATTAACGTTAAACATCTACAAGGTTTGCGGACCACCCTTCCATACAAAATAGCAAAATTTAATTGTTAGTTTTAATTTTTTCATCAATCGATTGAAAAAAATAATTGCAATAATTTAATCGCGAGCTGCAATTGATGTGCATTAGTTTAAATAATTTAATTGTAACGCGCGATTAATGGTTAATTGCAATTGATTCAAATTCAATTAATTTAATTACAATTAATTTTTTAGTCAATTGGTTAGTTCAATTAAAACTTAATTGATTGATGCCCAACACTGCTACATAGTATAAAACAAAGTCGCTTTCTCTGTCCCTATGTCCCTTTGTATGCTTAAATCTTTGAAACTACGCAACGGATTTTGATGCGGTTTTTTTTAATAGATAGAGTGATTGAAGAGAAAGGTTTATATGTATGATAACATCCATTAAATAACAGCATTGCACCCGTGCGAAGCCGGGGCGGGTCGGTAGTTAATTATATATAAGATACGTTGGTTTAGCTCTAGAATAGCATAACTATTTTTTTATAGCACTCAAGAAAATGACTTAACTTATCTTCTTATTTTTAAAAACCGTCGATGATAGTTACAAGACAAAAATCATTATTCAGTATTACAAGTGCGATAATATTTTAAGGCATTTAATCATCGCTTTTTAAATATTGCTTAATATTAAGCCCTCTCAAAGGTAGAGGAGGCCCGTGCCCAGCAGTGGGACGTAAGTATATGGGCTGATAATAATGATTCTGAAATATATATTTTCGCTCTTTCAATGGGCGTAATCTTTACTGTTCCAACGGATGAGTGTTATCTACTACGTACAATTGAACAACATGCATTGTGTATTTCAATATAATTCTTAGAAACATCGCGCATGTTTTCATGTATTTTGTGTTAAAATATTGGGGTTGACAAACGGATTTTGAGCAATTTTGACGATGATGATGGAAGTAGGAAAAATTTATTGTAAAAAACGAAGTACATAAGATTATATATTAAAGTATGATCTGACCCTACACTAATTCACTTCATTATTGGACATAAGAAACTATGAGACAAAAAATAAATGTATCACACACAGTCACCTATACAGTTTTTGACTCTACACTAAGATACATGTCTTGGGTCGAAAGTATTAAACACAACCGGTCATTATGTTTATATATACCTGAAACAAATATTTGTCAAACCTACAAAAATTTGTCTCAGTGCGGGAATCGAACCCGGGACCTCTCGTTTCGCAAGCTGGTCTTATCCAACAGCGCCCCGGGGCTGTCAAATTCTATTTCTTTATGGCATATTTTAGATTTTTCTATCAACTGCACTGTAGGTCTTACGGTGTTTAGTCTTTTTTATAAAAGTAACTTAAATATAAAATTGTTATCCTTACTTTTTTGTGGTACAAAGCAGTAGATATTGCAGTAAAGGCATTTATTGCAATGTTATTCTCTTAAAGAATTGTATATAAAACCTTTCCATTTCTTCTTAAAGGTTTATGAAAGCTATGTCGAAAAATTCCAAGGCCCAGTATCCACACGATAATTATATGAAGTAACAAAGTTGCTTGTTTCACGCTAACACATTACGGACAGGTTACTGTAACATTTAATTCCTTTTGCTTGCCCGTTAACCCGCATTATGAGAGCGTGGTGGACTATCGCCAAAACTCTAAGTGGTTGACGATGCCTGTGCCCAGAAGAACGACGTACATCATCATCATTATCAACCAATTCTGGTCCACTGCTGGACATAAGCCTCCCCGAATGACTTCCACCGGGATCGACTTACATGATATGGCTTTAATAAAGATAAAAGGTTATGGTAGATATTACAATTTTAATAATTTACCCATTGATATAAGCGCTTGAGTACCATTTGTTTTTGATGTATTTTTATACCAACTTCAAATAAAAGAGACATAGAAGTTGGCAAGACACCAGCTTACACAACAAGAGGCCGCGCGTTCGATTCCTTACCGAGACTAATATATTTATGATCCACAAATATTTGTGTCTGAATATTCCCTCCTGTGTATTCTGATATCCACAAAAAAGACTTGTATCTTGTGGAGGATCAAAAGTATATATGTCACTGTTGGGTGTACCTACCTATTTGTTTTAGAACTCGTCCCCTATAGAGAAATATAACGTTACATTAAAAACGCCTTATGTTATTTTCTTTCATATAAAACATAGCAGTATTTCGCCACTCGATGCTCTGTTTAGACAACATTGCTTGCTCTGTTTTCACTGCCGTACTACTATAGTAGCGAGTAACTTGTCGTCTTGTCCATGATAATCCATCTCTGCGTGTTTAAGATGAAGTGAAACAGATTATCTGTGATTACGCGGTTGCGTGCATTGACGACGGTGACGTTCGTGGCGCAAACAGACTTAGGCAATCGTTTTTAACAACCATCGGCCTAACTCGTGTCGATCTATTTTTATGATATACTAACATCTTAGGGGTATTGAGTATGTGCCGTGAGCTGTAGCGGGGTTTGAACGGGCAGCGGTTTTTTTTTTTCATTAGGAAACTGTCAGCAGCAGTACGGAGTCTAGAAGTGGGTCCCAACTCCCAAAAACGGCAAAAAATTCGTAGGACTGATACTCTGCCTACTCCTGCAGGAAATAAAGGCAGGAGGTTATGTATGTATTACTATGGAATACTTTTCAGCCTCGAGGTATACCAATGAGTGCGCAATCCAGAGGTTTAACGGTCGCTATACTTAAACTATGGCCCGTAGGGTTTTGTGGTTAGCCTATTCTATTCGTTAATAAGTATAATTAAACTATCGGTAGTTCTTTATTTATAAGTAGTAACAAATAATATCATTACCAAAACTAGAGTAATTATATTATACAAATAAAATGTATATTGATTAATTATTATTTGTTTAACCTGTCTTTAATCTATTTTTCACCTCTAATGTCATCAGTGATCAGTAATCTTGGATACATTCGAAATTCCCGCGACTCGAATCTGGGAATTTTACCTCGATAGTTAAACAGTTAAATACCAGATTGTCGTTCTTTATCGTTACTGATTTATTTTAATGAGAGCTCGATAATGCAATAATTATGTAATGTGAGCACATAGTTATCACATTTAGCTAAATTATTTGAGCAAGTGTGAGTGCGAATTTGCCAGTAAAGGTTATTTTATGTATGTGACTGTATAGCAGCCCATATTCGTCCCACTGCTGGGCACGGATCTCCTCTACCATTGAGAGGGTTTAAGCGTTAGTCCACCACGCTGGCCTAGTGCAGGCTGGCAAACTATACACCTAAGAAATTCCTAAGAATTTTCATTTTTCACCGGTAAAATACGTGATAATTCATTGTGAATACAAATTCTAGAAAATGGTAATCTGAAAAGGTTACTGCCATTTTTGGATACATTTTCAGACTGTGTGCTTAATTTAGAATTTCATGAAAATAAACACTTAATTCGACCCTGCAATCGAACCCGGGACCCCTAGAACAAACGGCAGGCACATGTGCCGCGAGACTACAATTATGAACTATTTGTTTTTATAGTGCAGCACGGAATCCTAAAAAAACAAAATATAACAATCACAAATTAACGCGACAGTTGTGATAACACAAGTAAGCTTTATCAAATTAAATTTAATAATGTTAGGTTGTGTACATACAGACACTAAGCTATAAATATATACCTATTCTATAACAAGTCCCACGGCTTGACACGGGATTTCTCTACATCTCATGGAGGTTAGGCCTTAGTCCACTACGCTGGCCTAATGCGGCTTGACTTGACTACACACTTAAGAAATTCCTAAGAACTTTAGATGTGCCGGTTTCTTCAGGATATTTTCCTTTACAATTTAAGTCTGTATTTTAATGCTAATTAGCGACCCGCCCCGGCTTCGCACGGGTGCAATGCTGATATTTAATGGATGTTATCATACATATAAACCTTCCTCTTCAATCACTCTATCTATTAAAAAAAACTGCATCAAAATCCGTTGCGTAGTTTCAAAGATTTAAGCATACAATGGGTCATAGGGACAGAGAAAGCGTTTGTTTTATACTATGTAGTGATAGCGATACCCAAATTCAATAACTTTCACTTATCCAGTCTGGTATATCAGTGGGACCTATTAAGGCTGATAATGATAAATAGGTTATAAAACAACTATAATAAAAAATACTATGTGTATATGCCCTATTATAGTATATGTAACATATAAATAACATGATTTCATGAATTTCACATAGTTTTTGGACGGTAGATACAATATGTCGCACCTACCAGTTTTAGTTTTATTATTTTGCGTATATAGTTGCTATACCTACTCTTTAAAAGGTACTATTTATACATAATATACTCTCTTTACTTGTTAGGTGGTCTAAGGTTCGATTCCCGGGAAGGTAAGCTGGGTGTCTGAATAGGTGCTTAAAATCAGCTAGCGACACCCTACCTATTAGTGTAACCAATTTAATATTATCTTTTCATCCTTTTGGCATTATAAATATGTATAGCTTATCAATATTAATTAAAACATTTAAATCGTATTTCAAACTAAGTTTAAATTAATATAATACTGTTTTTTCTATCACTTGATTTTTCTTTAAATTACCCTACGCTACGCAAGCCCGGCAACAATCACTGTACCATGTCTAATAAAATTCACGATGTCTAATAATTGTTTCTTCTAGGAGAGGATGGCAACGAAGGCCCTAATTGGCCGGAGGAATATTACCTAAAAGGGGAGGAGCTCAATCTCAAAACTGGACTTAAGACCCCGTTCAAAATTTGGTGAGTTTTCACACAAATAATAGAATTTAAAAACTTGTCTAAAAATTAATAACAATTTTCTAATGATACTATGTAAGCAGTGATGGCCTCGAGGTTTGGGCACGCGGTCGAGAATCTCGCCGGTCGCGGGTTCGAACCCCAGGCACACACCTCTGACTTTTCGAAGTTATGTGTGTTTCACTTGCTTTAACGGTGAAGGAAAACATCGTGATGAAACCTGCACACCTAAGAGTTCTTGGGAATTTCTTAGGTGTGTAGTCCGCCAACCCGCACTAGGCCAGCGTGGTGGACTAAACCCTCTCAATGGTAGAGGGGACCCGTGCTCAGCAGTGGGCGTATATGGGTTGATGAAGAAGAAGAAGAATGATACTAAATATTAGTAATATGAAAGTGAGCAAGTGTCCTTGTTCTTTCTATCCCTTGAAACGGTTGAATCAATTTTGATAAAATTTTGGTGAGACCGTTGATGAAAAATAATAATAATCACACTCAATTACCAAAAAATTACCAAAACAAACTTGTAAATTAAAAAAAAAGCACTCTCCGGCGGGGAATCGAACCCCGGTCTCCCGCGTGACAGGCGGGGATACTGACCACTATACTACCGAAGATATGACAGGGTCGTTAAATTAAGAAAACTAATTATGCGTATTCTTTCATGAATTATTGAAACTCATGAATTATTGAAACTGGAAAAGTTATTATCATTTACAGAATGAAAGAGTTTCGATCTACAAATATTGGTAATAAGGATATATATATACAGGTGTATTTAGACCGTGATCAGAAAATTTGGCAGATATTAGTTAAGGTCATTACCAACCCCCTGGCCGTAAAAAAAATCCCGACCAAAAAAATTTTTTTTGAGTTTTTCTAATAACCACATTTTATACTTATGGAAAACTTCAAATTTTTTTATCTGTTGTCGGGATTTTCTTTATCGCCCGGAGGTTTGTGATCACATTAGCTATTAACTGCCT
This sequence comes from Cephonodes hylas, assembly GCA_030295005.1. Lineage (NCBI taxonomy): Eukaryota > Metazoa > Arthropoda > Insecta > Lepidoptera > Sphingidae > Cephonodes > Cephonodes hylas. The sequence continues at coordinate 1,300,924 of AP025383.1, forward strand.
TAGTTTGTGATCACGATTTGAATAGTGTTTAAATTAAGCATTACGTTTCCGTCAGGTCCAGCAAGTCACTGAATCGTTACCGAAAAGACGTGTTCGATGGCGTCGAGAAGAAATACTACTACGGGACTTGGGATGATGATAATGGAACTATTTATTACGTAAGTTCCTTTATGTGTGTGGGTTTAAATCCTGAACTCTTTAGTCGAAGTAGTTTAAGTGTTCCCGTATCTCTGGGCGTTAACAATGTTTCAATCCAGAATACTTCTAAGTAATTATGGGTCTATTATAACATATTTCGCAGGTAATTTTTTTCATCATCATCATCATCATCAACAGCCAATATTCGTCCACTGCTGGACATAGGCCTCCCCCAATAACTTCCACCGGGAACGGTCGGAAGCCTCCTGCAGCCAGGAGCTCCTCCTAATTTTTTTGCTGGTCGATTACTAATTATAGGAAATAACTTTTTTTATTGTTTGTGTATTTTAGCTAAGTTTAGATAATTTTGTAGTTATGCTTTATCTTTGTATAATTATATATATCTCTTTCTTGTCTGATAATCGTTCACTACTTTAATTTTTTGTTTTAACTTTTACTGGAAATTGTTTTGGATTATCTACTATAATTTTGTCTAATATTTGTGATTAAAATTGTTCTATTTATTTCGTCGAATAACTAAACTACCACGTCGTTTTATATATATGTACCTACATATGTGTTTATGTCTTAAGATTACTAATGATAAAACTAACTATTCGGCCTATGAATCAAACCCAGGATCTCTAGGCATACGGTGTTATATAAAATAGTAATACTTTCTTTTTATAGATTTTCCCTATGTCAAATGAAGAGGAAGATAATGACATTATGTGTGTAGAGATGCCTACAAGTAGGAAAGCGCACATATTCCTTCCCAATTTGACTGGAGCTTACTACACGGGTAAGTGGATAAAGTATTAACAAATGGCTTGAATCAAGCAAGTAATCTTTAGAAACAGCTATTTATTGTAAATAAAAAGAAACATATATAAATGCGAAATATAATAAATTAACATAATATTGTATGCACAAAAAAATACAGACGAATTCGTGACCCCCTCCGTTTTTGAAGTCCGTTAAATACACAGGTGTATTCAAATCGTGATCGAAAACTAAGGCAGGTAAGTCACGGTGATCACAAACTCTCTGGGGTTAAAGAAAATCACGACAAAAAATATTTTTTTTGACGTTTTCCATACAACCATCGATTTTATATGTACGCGGTCTGAATACAGTCTGTATAACCTTCTCTACAATAACGGGGGTTAAGGCCTTGGTGTTTAAATATGCCATTTTTAAACACCTAGAACTGAAATTTAACTTCAATTTGTATATATTTTTCAAGGTGACACCGAATTCAAAGACAAGACAGTACAAGTATGGGAATTGGAAGAGGACACAGAGGATTCGACAACCCTTAAAAGAAAGGCCTATACATACAATGTCGAAGGAAGAGATGTCCCAGTACAGTAAGTAAAGCGTTGAAACATTTAGTTCTATCCTTCATGACTAGATGGCGGTATTATTCAAGAGTAAAATTGTACCTAATTTTTACTTCGTGTGTATAAAAAACTCTGTTTGTTAAAATATACAAAAATGTATTTATAACTCTGTTCTGTAATGTTCAAAGGGTTATATAAATTCGTATAAATTTTGCGATAGTGTCGCCGTCTTTATTTTGGTGGCAGTCGTAGGAACTTCTTTGGTTTTCGATTTCTTTTTAACAGACATTCTTCATGCTCAATGTTAAATCATTTATTACTAATATTTGAAGTATATTTTAAGATAATTTACTTACATGGAGTGTTATATATTGTTGATGGTGTTGTTTCATATACTCAGATTCCTGAAGTTGATATCTTTTAACATAATTTATTTTCTCATTAACATGTACGGACAGCCAAAAATTGTTTAAAAAATCTTGGTATTGTTTCATTAACAATCAGTTTTTCTGTATAAGCAGAGTTTAAACTAAGTGGTGGCACTGGATTTGAATTTTTGGATAGATGGCGCTAAATTAAATTTTGTTCTCAGAATCACGACAGAAGAATATAACCCAGACAAGGGATACCTGAAATCGCACGTCGTCACAAATTACTATAACTACGAAAGTTTAATAGACCAGACTGATTTGGACGTTGAGTGGGGTGAGTGAAGTCAGAAATTCTCTGCCAAGTATTTTTAGACATATGTTTTTGGAATATAATTTAAAGTTGAGGAGTTAATGTTTAATGATACAATTTAATATTAAGTTTATCGTAGAAAAATAGATCAATATTAATGAAAGTAAAATTTCTCTGTACCACTGCCATCTAGCGGCTTACTCTATAACTTTCAGCAGATATTTTTTATATCTATAGAAAGCGCACTGAAATAAAACGTTATTCAAGAGCAACACTTTTAATAAATAGTATACACACATTTTTATATAATATGTACGGGTCAATTCAAGTTGTCTATAGATTTTAGTCATTAAAAATGTGTTCGAATTAAGTTATATGAATAAATTTTATTGTTTTAGAGGGAGCAGATTGCGACTCCGAGGAAGTGTTTTGGAAGGAACATGGAGACTTCAACAAATTAGACCACAACAAACAGACACACGTAGATTTGGCGTTCTCGAGGTATTTTTATCATCTTACATTTATATTACTTTTACTGTAAAAATACTTCCTTTTCATCGCGGGTCGTAGATCAAGCAAATTTTTTTAAGGATTTTCTATTAATAAATTGAAAACAGCCAACTAAACTCTTTCTTTGATTTGCATTTATGTAATATATTGTCTTTTTTTTGTACAAGCTGTTATAAATCCTACCAAAATATCCATTTTATGGTTGGTTGTCTTAAAAAAGGCCGCAATTTGTACCTGCCTTTACATTGTATATATGTATTATACTAGCGACCCGCCCCGGCTTCGCATGGGTGCAATGCTGATATTTAATGGATGTTATCATACATATAAACCTTTCTTTTAAATCACTCTATCTATTAAAAAAAACCGCATCAAAATCCGTTGTGTAGTTTCAAAGATTTAAGCATACAAAGGGACATAGGGACAGAGAAAGTGACTTTGTTTTATACTATGTAGTGATGATTGTATGTATAACGTGTTAATTACAATAGAGAGAATCACTACATAGTATAAAACAAAGTCGCTTTCTCTGTCCCTATGTCCCTTTGTATGCTTAAATATTTGAATTAATTCCATTTCACCTGGAGACGTACCGTACCCGTACAGTTCGTTCCAGAGGTCATTTTTACCACGTACGTGCAAGCTCTGGAATGAACTCCCTGCCTCGGTGTTCCCCGAGCGCTATGACATGGCCTTCTTCAAACGAGGCTTAAAAAGAGTATTCTCCTCACGGTAGGCAGCGGCGTGGCTGTGCCCCTGGCATTGCAAAGTCCATGAGCGGCGGTGACCGCTTACCATCAGGCGGGCCGTCTGCTCGTCTGCCTGCTAAGGCAAATAAATAAAAAAAAAAAAACTACGCAACGGATTTTGATACGGCTTTTTTTAATAGATAGAGTGATTGAAGAGGAAGGTTTATATGTATGATAACATCCATTAAATATCAGCATTGCACCCGTGAGAAGCCGCGGGTCGCTAGTAATAAATAAATAAGCTAAGCGGACAACTGTTCTGCGCGCCGAATTTGGAAGGCCAGAGACCCCGACATACCCCTCAAGGCCTCTCCCGAGGTACCGAACAGGGGAAGTATTATGAGTTTTTCTCCTCAAAAAAAAAAATGGTATCTAGAAATATGATTTTTATAACCAAAAGCCCAGCTCCTATGTGATACTTAAATTAGAAGCGGTAAAACGTAGTAGAATTCACCTCTGCCTACCCTTCCGGGGGTATTAACTTAAATCAGTACTTACTTACTTACTTACTTACTTACTACAATGGCGCAGCGACCCAAAGTGAGTCTTGGCCTCCGATAATAAGGCTCTCCATTTTGATCTGTCCTGCTCCATCTCCCGCCAATCCTCGACCTGGAGATCCCGCAAGTCCTTTTCGACCTCATCCTTCCAACGGTACCTGGGTCGACCAACCGGGCGACGACCACACGGGCGACCCAGGTACACCCGCTTTACTGCACGATCCTCACTCATTCTTTCTAAGTGTCCAAGCCAGCGAAGTCTGTGGGCTTTTGTCTCACCAATGATATTGGGTTCCACAATAAACTCTTCTATTTCCCTATTGGTTCTCGATCGCCAACTGCCATCCTCCATTTGTATCGGGCCTAAAATTTTCCGCAGTATCTTCCTCTCCGTCACCAGCAACTTCTGCTCCTCCCTACGCGTCAGTGTCCAGGTCTCACAGCCATACATTATGATGGGTCTTATTACTGTCTTATAAATGCGAATTTTAGTGCGTTTGCTGAGAAACCCGGACGCAAGCACCCTATGCAGAGCAGAACTGCATCGGAGAGTATTTTGGATGCGTATCTCTATCTCCTCTTCTCTGGTGTTGTTATTTGTGATTGTACATCCAAGATACCTGAACTTATCCACCCCTCGATACATGGTGTCTCCGACCTGTAGATTATCTCTGGGAATCAGGTTATTGTTATAGCGACGCATGTGGATATACTCCGTCTTGTCTGTGTTCACTCTTAGTCCGACTTTGCTAGCTTCCATTTCCAGAGTTTTTACTGCTTGGATAACCTCTTCCTTTCTCTCTCCTAGTATAGCGAGATCATCTGCGTAACCTATTACTTTGTGGAGCCCATTCAATTGTATTCCACCATTGTTTTCACACACTTGCCTAATAACATATTCTAGGGTGAGGTTAAAGAGCGTAGGTGACAAGGCATCCCCTTGTTTAAGTCCAGTTTTAACCTCAATCGCTTTACTGTCAACTGCGTATAAAGTCCTATCTTATGTTTTGTTGAGAAGATTGGAACCGTACTCGGAATCAGTGATTGGCGATTACCAATGTGGATTTAGACGGAATCGCAGTACCGTTGATCAGATATTCCTGCTCAAACAAATTATGGAAAAGAAATGGGAGTATGCACAGAGTGTCCATTCACTGTTCATTGACTTCGCTAAGGCATACGATAGTATTGATCGCAACACGCTATACAGGATTATGAAAATCTTCAAAATTCCTCATAAACTCATAGCCATGATTCAGGTTGCGACTCGTGAAAATAGAGCTATCGTTCGAATCGGAGGGGAAGTGACAGAAGAATTTGAGGTTAAAACTTAAATCAGTATGTATGTATTAATTACTGCTGGTTTCTATAGCTTGTAATTTTTCGATACAGATTCGCGACACAACACAACAGGTTGTACGATGAAGACGAGCACGACATGAGGAAGGCCATATTCCACAAAAACTGGAAGTAAGTGTTTTTCATATTTTCCTTATAATTGTTTTTTACTGTCATCGAAATATGGCCTAACTGTTGTGTGTATTTTTTTATCTACCTTAAAACCTTCTTTCCAGAACTGTCACCGAACACAACAGCAAAAACCTTGGCTACAAACTCGAAATGAACAAATTCGCCGACTGGACTGACGAAGAGTTGAGCGTCCTGGCCGGCACCAGGTTCACTACTCCTGGGAAATTTGGAGCCACGCCCTTCCCTTACAGCGACCTGGAGGTGGAAGACATGGCCAAAGAACTGCCTGATGAACTGGACCTCAGGATTGAAGGAGTAATAACTGCTATTAAGAGTGAGTATTTAAAAGTTATCATCACCAGCCCATATAAGCCTAGGCTGGGCACGGGCCTCTTTGACTATTGAGAGGGTAAACCCTGGTAAAGCTTAGGCCTCAGTCTATCACGCTGGCCTAGTGCGGACGCATTACACTCCTAAGGAATTCCTAGGAAATTTTAGGGGGCAGGTTTCATCACAATGGTTTCGTTCACCGTTAAAGCAAGTGATAATTCATTGTGAATACACACATTACTTCAAAATATCAGAGGTGTGTGAGAAACCGTCGAGATTTTCGACTTTACGTTTAAACCCCAACGCGATTACTGGGACGATAAAATAAATATTTCTATTAACCAGACCAAGGAAACTGCGGTTCTTGCTGGGCGTTCGCGACCGTGGCGGCCGTCGAAGGAGCTCTTGCGAGGAAGAATGGCGGACGAGACCTGGATCTGAGCGAGCAATCGGTCGTGGACTGTGCGTGGGGGTAAGTTCTATACATCATGGGCTTCAATCCAGAAGGGCGTATAAGCGATACCCCTACTTGTCAGGAAGCAACAAAAACTTCATAATTTTTGTTTTAATATATCTCTACAAGTGAGATTATCTTTAAAAGTAATTAAGCTACCACTAAGAAATAAAGTGGTGTATTGATAAACTTGACGTCATAAAAAAACTACTTTTTTTATACGCCCTTCTGGTTTGAAGCCCGCGACATCCAAGCGCGATATACAAATTACAGCCCCATACTAAGAAATAGGGTTATGTGGTAGTGGTCAATTATGGTACTGGTAGCTGTTTTTCTCGAGGTATGGAAGGGAATTTCTGTCTTTATTATAAGCTCATATACTTGTCACTGCTGGACATAGGCTTCCTCTACCACTGACAATGTTTTAAGGCGTTAGTCCGCCATTGAATGCCAGGGTCATCATCCAAAGAAATGTGCTGTGTCGAATTAAAAAATTACGAGAGATTTTATTTATCATCCAATCAGCGGCATCCAATCCAAGCACAACTCTGGCCTAGTGCGGTTTAGCAAACTACACACCTTCTTAAGAGAAAAAGAAATTCTTAAGGCCTTAAAGTTACGAGTGTGCAGGTTTCCTAACTATATATTCCTTCACCGTTAAACTAACAATTATTTTATTGTGGTAATGCACTGCTTCTTATCCTTACTCCACTGTACCATGAAGAACAAAAGAATCAACGCAACTTCCATTTGTCATAGATTCGATAGCGCTGGGTGTATGGGAGGCACTGCCAATGGCGGTTTGAAGTACGTTTTAGAGCACGGACTGCCCACGGAAGAAGTTTATGGAACCTACATGGCGAAGGTAAGTCTGTCGTTTCAGAAATCATCAGCCCATATACGTCCCTATGGGCAGGAGCCTCCTCTACCATTCAGAGGGTGACCATTACGCTTGCCTTGTGCGGGTTGGCCGACTACACAGCTAAGAAATTCCTAAGAACATTTTAGGTGTGCAGGTTTCATCACGATGTTGTCCTTCACCGTTAAAGCAAGTGATAATAAGTAATTAATGGTGATCCAGGGACAATAGAGCTAATTGTAAATAAGTTCTATAATATAGCGTCATTTGAAAATTAGTATCACGCCTTGTACATAAAATTTTCATTTTGACGCAAAATTCTAAAGTTGTAATAATACATTATTTTAATGTGCTAGTCTGTAACCATAATATGACCGGCTTCTTTATTTGATGAGATAATAAATGTTACTGAAGAGTGGTACCGAAAGATCTGATCTGTAAGTGAATTTAGTCTAGGATTCTAAAAATATTTCTAGTAAGCAATACCTTACTCTCTATCAGAAATAATATAATACTTGATCTTCGAAGCTCCGTGGGACGGTTGGCTTAACACTAGCTTGCGAAAAGAGCAGCCGCGGTTTCGATCCCCGCACCAAGACAAATGTTTGTAGGATCCCCAAATATTTGTTTAGGGTCTGAGTGTTCTGATACCCACGACACAAGACTCGTATCTTAATGTGGGGTCAGAACTATATTTGTGACTTTAATATGTCGTACAGAACGGTATGTGCCACGTCCACAACATGTCAAAACTGTACCACATCGAGGGCTTCGGTCAAGTGACTCCTCGCAACCCTGAGGCCATGAAGGTGGCCCTCAACAAGTACGGGCCGGTCGTGGTCGCCTTACACGCTTCAGACAAGATGAAGCTCTACTCCAGCGGGGTTTTCTATGACATCACTTGGTAAGTCACCATCAGTTTATACAGGGTGTACTCAGACCGTGATCGGAAACTAAGGTAGGTGATAGCTAGGGTGACCACAAACCCAAGGAAGTAAAAAAAAAAATACCGACCAAAAACAAAAGTTGAACATTTTGACGTTTCCCACGTTACGTCAAAATGTTTATTTATTTATTTATTTACACTTCATACAATAAGTATAGGTGGACTTAATGCCAATGGCATTCTCTTACAGTCGAACCTAGGGTGATGCAGAGATGAAGTTAGGCAGGTGTGTAAATAAAATTACGGTGTAACTACATACAAAATACACTTACATATAATACAATAAATACTTCATTGATAAACAAACATAAATACATACAAAATACATAAATATACATATAAATATATATTAAAATACGGTAATTTACTGTTGTGAAGATTCTGCATTTTCATTAGCTAGCAGCTCACGAACCTTGTGCTTAAATGTACCTTGTGCTAAAATGTTCAACTTTTGTTGTTTTTTTTTAAACCAGGGGTTTTGTAATCGCCTTAGCTATTACCTACCTTAGTTTCCGATCACGGTAAACATACATACATCCTGCCACGAGCCTTATCTATAACCGAGGGTGGAAGCCTCAGACCTCGGGGTCACTTACTGCATTACTATAACACCAATTTGATATTCATTGATGATAGCAGTTCAAGGCAAAATTTCAATTAAGCATAAGCCATAATAATATATATATATATATATATATATATATATTATACTACATTATAACTTTCACATCTATACTTACTCAGCTTAAATTCACTTATACTGTAACTTTCAAAGATGTAGATATATCCTTCTGCATCCACAGCGAGGACGAGAGGGCGAACCATGCGGTGACACTAGTAGGATACGGTCTCCAAGATGGCGACCTGTACTGGATCATCAAGAACTCCTGGGGCGAAGACTGGGGAGAGGTTGGGTACATACTCCTCTCAGCCGTTAACAACAACTGCCTCACCATGGATACTGCTTTCTACCCCATAGCTTGAGAAGACCAGAGAAATAGAGATAAGAAATAAAAATAGACCTAAGATTAAGTAATTTAATTGAATAAATTCCACGTGCTGTTGATGTGTTTGTTTTCTTTGAGACTTGAGGTGAATAGCATCATCTTCAGGCCAGATAGGTCTCAATGCTCGGCACAGAGCTCCTCTATAACTGATAGGTTTTGGTATTAGTTTGTTATGTATCAATTTTGTATAATATCATGAAGGTAGTTCCATCCTAACTCCAATTTTGGCTTTTACCAGAGTTCGCCTTGTGACAAGAAAGCTGTATCTTATCCCATCATATGGTTTATACTATTTCGTTCTGTGCCGAGTCGACAAGTTAATTATATCTAACAATCGAATTTTAATCTAATAGTGAATTAAGAGAAAAATGTAATGGACAGCAATAAAAAAAAATAGAATTAAAGGTACCGACCTCCTCTGAAAATAAATGTGTTAAACCAACCTAAAAGTGTGGTTCAAGGCGTGTATTGTTAAGAATAAAAGATGGGCTGTCACCTGTCAAGGGTAAGTTTTAAAAATTGTCCGTAGATTTTGATAAAAAGCTCAGTAGCGCCACAGCTTATATGCACAACTTTCTTTACAATTCTATTAAAGTACAATTTCTTGATCATACTAGTGAGATACAATAAATAAAGTTTTTATGCTATTGTGATTATCCGTGACTTAGTTTCAAAAGCTTGTTCGGTAATTTTTTTATATTGTAAGTTGTAACTAATCGCCATCTGTGATTTTAGTTGCGAACTATTTGATCAGCGCAGGTTGAAGATACTTTATTGACAATTAATTTTCTTGTCATGTTGCGTTACATAGTATTCTGTGATTGAAATAGAGGTCTGAAAAGTCAGCTTATATACCTATCATTATGTGGGAAAACTGTCTGCTTAATAATTTAAATCCTATCTTTATTATAAAGGCGAAAGTTTGTAAGTATGGATGTATGTTTGTTACTCTTTCACGTAAAAACTACTGAATGGATTTGAATGAAACTTTACCACAATATAGCTTATACATCAGAATAACACATAGGATACTTTTTTATCCCGGAAAATGTAGTATTCCCGTGGGAATCAGTATTTCTGGATCTACCAAAGCGATTTGAATGAAATTTGGTATAGAGAGAGGTAGAGCTCACATAATTCACATGGAATAGTTTTTATCCCGAAAAATGAAGTATTCCCGTGGGAATGGGTATTTCTGCATCTACCAAACCGATTTAAATGATTTTTGGTGTAGAGATAGGTAGGGCTCACAGAATTAATATGGGATAATTTTATCCTGGAAAATGTATTCCCGTGGGATAAACATGTTATAAATGCAAAAATCTTTCTGCACTTAACCCTAGAGTCTACGCGGACGGAGTCGCGGGCAAAAGCTAGTACTTATATAAAGTCGTATTAAGAAAAAAAAGCAAAAGAAGTCGATAATGCGAATCACGTCCGATGTGTGTGGCATGCGTTCAAAAGGTTCCAGATTAATTACCGGAAAGAACAGTGTTATTAAGTAATACTTTTAAAAATGTTTTGACAGCACAGGGCTTTGAAAGTTAACTAGATACTAGCTTGCAAAACAAGAGGCAGCGGGTTCGATCCTCACACTGAGACAAATGTTTGTGTGATTCACAAATACCTATTTGTTTTGGGTCTGGATGTTTGTGAGAGCAAAAATTCGCTCATACTTTGTGATATCTACGTCAGAAGACTTGTATGTAAAATTAAAGTCAGAAGTTTAGTTGGGTGTATTTATTTACTTATAATATTACGATTTAAAATGGAGTTTTTAACCCAGACAATAAAATATTATTTTAGTTATATAAACTTAAATTTCATCTGCCTTCTGTTTTAGATACGTAATATCCCTCCCCCATTAACAATTTTATTTTAACTATCAGGTAACATATAAAGGTTTTTTATTAGTATTTTATAAGTACTAATAAAAAACCTTTATAAATGTATTCAGTTCAGTTTGTTAGTAAAACCTCTTCAGCCCGACCTTACATTCGTAATAGAAAAATCAACCGTCTATAAAATATTCTGATAAAATGTAAAACGTTTAATAAGTGCGGCTCGTTCTACGAATATTAAACTTAACTATGTCTATATTATAAAATAAGTAAGTTGGTTTGTGTATCCTTAAAAAACTTGAGGCGCGCGGTCGAGAATCTCGGCGGTCGCGGGTTCAACCCCAAGCACAACCCTCTATCTTTTCCAAGTTATGTGTGTATTAAATATTAATTATTATCACTTATTTTAACGTTTAAGGAAAAAATCGTGATGAAACTTGCTCACCAAGTTGTTAGGAATATTTTTAAGAGAAAATCTTGAACATCAACATAGGCGTAGCTACATTACTCAGTTAGTTTAAATTTTTGCCTACGAATGTAATGGAGGATTGTATTCTCATATCTTTTTAACGAGTAAACTAAAAAACAACTTAACCAATTTGTATTTAGTATAACCATAAACAGGACCTTGATTAACTGACTACTTTTTATCCTGGGAAAATTTAGTCTTTCGGTGGAATACACGCTCCCAATTTCCCGTGCCCAGCAGTGGGACGTATATAGCATGACAAAATACAAAATGGCGCCCAGGTAAACCTGGAGCTAAAAGCTAGTTTAATAGAAATATTCAAAGCAGCAGCGAGCGTATTTCTGCTACATTTACTTGGAATATGATTTTTAATTTACCTTCATTTGAAATGTATTTTTAGATCTCGTTAGTACCGCCGCATAGATGTGATAAAGATAGCTTCTATCGCTAGGTAGGCTTTTGATTAGAAGTATGGGGAAATGGGCTATTGCCGACATGGTCACAGAACATCTGAATAAGATTAGAAGGGAAATAGACAGTATTTTGTATTAAAGTGTCTCCGCTTGTCTGTATTCATTCTACTATGAACTCGAGTAATGATAAAAATTACAAACAAAAATGAAGGGCCTTTGTTGGTTGTCAAAAAATTATAAGTCTTGAAATAATACGTTAACAGAATCATTAAGAAGCGTGTGTGTCACAGATATGATAGCGTAATCGTAGATTCGGCACGCTCGGCATGTTCACATTTCCTCTCTAGTCTTATTCAACTGTTTTGTGGACATGATCCCATTTTACATGTTCCTATGTTGTGTCGAATGCTTTCCGAATCAGCATTCTTTTAAACTTTCCTTTTTTACTAAAGTATAGAACTTAAGCTGATAACTTAGGTGTAAAAATAAATAAGTAATCGGCAAGAATAAATTTGTTCATGACTAATTTGTTTGTATATTCCTTAACTTGGACCGCTAATTGGCTTTATACAGCTTATTGTTCTGTTAACCTGTAGAACTTTTGAATAAATAAAATATACTGGTATTTCCGCCATATGTGTATGTACCGTTCCACCTAGAATTCGGTTGCTAGTTTAAGAAAAGTCTTGACGGTTTTCAAATATCAAAGTCTTGAAAATTTTCAATCATAGTTACGTATCTGGAAAAGTGGCAATGACAATAGCCCATCATCTATTTTGGGGGTCTTAAAAACACCTTAGGGGTTTAAGACTTAATATTTGATAGTTAAATGTAAACTATATTTAGTAAATTTTCAGTACATTAGTGTTGAACCTTAGACTACTGAGAAAAGCGACACAGCGCATATTATAAACGAAGCGACGATGCAAAATACTACATAAAAATGTTTTGCTTTTATGAAACTCTCTACAACTTATTCCAAATGAATAATTTAATTATTTTCAGCGTAGGAAAAAGCCACTGGTTTTTCCCTCTATTCGACATTTTAATTATTCAGTTACATAACAGTTTTTCCGACAGACCGTTTTTCCTACACTTGATTTTATAACGATTTTAATTAATGATTGCTTTAAATATTGAGTTTGAATAGTTGTTTTTGGTAATAGCGATGGAACGTGAAGAGTTCCCGGGTTCGATTCCCGAGGCAATAAAAATTTCCTAATAGGGAATTTTTATACGAAGTCCTAGACTCTGCGCGTTAATCTGTCTACATAAGCCCATTACGTCCCACTGCTGGGCATGGCTTCTTATAAAACTGAAACTCATAAACCTTTTTCCGTCACGACGACCTAGTGCGGGTTGGTAATTTTTACAAGTAACAGGCCGTCATAGTATGCTTAATTAGAATTTATCAAAAACAGTTCAGCAATTTAAGCATGAAATCTAACAAACTCACTTGGCTAAAACGGACGTGGACGCCGTCGCCAACAAAAGTTAGTATATTTTTATGAGTCTATATACCTCATGCGAAACAAATTAAATTATTTTCAATGAAGGAAAAACGGCGGAGTTTCTTACATTTGATATTTCAATTACTGTGTTACGTAACTTCTTTTTCTGTGTACGCCGAAAATTCTTTATTATTTTCCTCATCTTTGTGTGGCTCTATATATTGCCTTAGCCTCTATTTGTGGGTTTTAACAGACTGAAAAATTTGAATTATAATATGTCCTTTTAGTCCAAAAAAATGCGTTAAGTTTAAAACTATTTTTATATTTACTTCATTACGGCAAACTATCAAATCATTGCAATTTTCCAATTTTACAAGCTAGTTATTAAATTCAATGCTTATGAGTTGAAACACCAAGTCAACTCTAAAACAATAGCCATATTCAATAACTTCGACAAGAAACCACACTCCAACTTTGAGCGCAATAGAAACTTCTAGACTAAAGCAATCATGGCGCCATTATCAACTGTTATTGATTACAATTAATTTTCACTTAGGGAGTACATCAATGTTGCTATCGTTTATTCCACTATGCCTAACCTAACCTAATTTCCCTTGACATCCCTGGAGCGGGGCGGGGGACTCATTCAGATCGCGTCGAGCGCTCGCCGAGAGCACACGCGCCATTTTACCTTCCCGCGCAAAATGCCATACAATTTTTAAACCCGTGCGCCTGTCATTGGTTGAAAAATGCCGAAATACAATCACCTGCTGGCCTTTTTGTTCGCGCTATGCCTGGTTTCGGGTGAGTTTTGTGTTATTTTATCTATTTTATAGCCTGTTTGATTTTGATACAATCGCGTATACATTGTGTACACCATATTTGTTTTTCTTAATTCTGAATTCGGAATATATAATTAATTAATTTGTTTTTCTTATTAAATTATTTTCAGCCAGAGTTAAAATTTAAATATAACATTTTAATTCTTTTATTTTTATCTGTGTAAACATAAATTCGTTTATAATGTAAACTGACATTCTAGATATGAGTACAGACAGTTATTTACGTAGATGTCTAGAATTGTATTAAGTTAGACTATGAATAACCACTCGAAAGTTCTATGCGAAGAGCGGGAGACAATTTGTTAGATCGAGAAAATTAATACAAGCCCGTTTGTGTTGCTGCCATCGGATATATTTGATATCATTTGTTATCCTCGCATTCTTATTTTCCCGCCCATTTATATTATTTTTCTTGGTCTGTACATTATTTTGTCGTGTTATAAAAATATGTTTCTTATTATATCTTATTATAATTATGGTGAAAAAAAAACTCTGATCGAAAACTATGACAGTTAACTGAGGTAGTTAGTTACTGTGGTTACAAACACATTGAGGCTGAAAAATCCCGAAAAAAGTGTGTTTCCTTGACTATCATAAGCAATCAATTTGATTAAGAAAACGTCGAAAAAAATATGTTTTCGTCTTCCTTAGTTTTCAATTAAGGTATTTTTATACCCTCACTTTTTTGTTTGTGTAATACACATTATCAAATCCTATTTAATTTTTTGTCCTAATTGAACTCTTCAGTCCTTATGGAAAAACAGACAATCTTAGAGTACTAACTCCCAGACCTCACAGGTCTCACAAACACCCAGACCCGAAACAAATATTTGTGGATCACACAAACATTTGTCTCGGCGCGAGGATCGAACCCGCGGCCTCTCGTTTCGCAAGCTGGTGTCTAGCCAACTGCGCCACGGGCGCTGTCGTTTTTTCTAGTCTACTTTTAATACTCGTATACTCTTCTAAAACCATCATCATCATCAGCCTAAACGCGTCCATTTCTGGACACAGCCTTCCCTCAAAGACCTCCAGAATGTTCTTTCCGAAGCACCCTGCATCCAGCGGCTTCCCGATTTTTACCAAATCGTCGGTCCACCTTGTATGGACGTCCAGCGCTGTTTTTTTATTTTTAACAAACTTCAAAAAAGGAGCAGGTTATCAATTCGTCTGTATTTTTTATGTGTGTTAACCCAGAATTTTTGACTGGTTGGACCGATTTTGATGATTCTTTTTTTAAATATCGGGCTGAGAATCCGACAAAGTACCAGGGAAGCATAAGTTATGTAGAGTAACCGCAATAGTATCGCGTATCCACGTGCATTCGTATCGTCCGACACTTTCTTCGCTCACTGAACTGTGAAAAGTTGTTGCGATGTGTGAAACTACGCGGTCACGCTATGTGGGGTGACAGAACATATAAATAAATACCTACACTCACGCATATCTATAGAGGGGATGGGTTATTTTCATATCTACGGTACGTCCGTAAAACTTGCGAGGATTTTGTAGTACTTTTCTATACTCCGCTCGTTTCGTGAATCAAACGTGGCAATTAAAAACAGCAATTCGAAAATCATGGTATTGCGAATATACAGTTAAGAATTTTGGTTTTAATTCAAATTCAAACGCTAAAAATTTATCACCATTTCCTTGCCCTATTCCCAATTTCATTTCGAAACATTCATCCTTCATCTTGCATATTCGTCACCTTTTTACCTACTTTAAATTTATAGTTTAGTTAGTTGCATTATTAATTTTGCTTTAACGGTGAAGGAAAACATCGTGATGAAACCTGCACACCTAAGAGTTCTTAGGAATTTCTTAGGTGTGTAGTCCGCCAACTCGCACTAGGCCAGCGTGGTGGACTATGGCCTAAACCCTCTCAATGGTAGAGGAGACCCGTGCTCAGCAGTGGGCGTATACGGGTTGATGAAGAAGAAGAAGAAGATTATTAATTTTAAAAAATAGTTTAAGACTGACGATACAAAAGAACTTGTGAAAGTCTATTCAATAAATATGCTTTGACTTTGACTTTAATATTGAAGCTGAAAATTGACATAGAATATATCTTTAAAAGAAAATAGTATATATTACAAGCTGTCTGGGCGTCTGCACTGCAAACAAAAGTGTTCAAAAAGATATCATAGCGAGTCGTGTCGAGGTCGGTGGAGTAGTTACACGTAATATTCCCCCGAGTACAGTCACACGTCCCCGCTGCACTAAATGACACTTGAAGGCACAACGAGAGGATAATGTCGTTTTTGTTGCTTGTGCACATTGTTGTGATATCCACTGGATATACAATTCGGTATAGAAGCAAGAAGCGTTACTCGTTAATTGTGTGATGTCTAGTTCATAGTTATTTATTGTGGTGTCCTGATATTATAATAAGTGTATGTCTAATTCCTTTGATAAATAAAGATGGAAATGACGGCATCGAGGTTTAAGCTCACGGTCGAGAAACTTGGCGGTTGCGAGTTCAAACCCCAGGCCACACACCTCTGTCTTTTCCAAGTTATGTGTGTATTCACAATGAATTATCACTTACTTCAACGGCGAAGGAATAGATCGTGGAGAAGCCTGCTCACTTAAAATTTCTTAGGTGTGTAGTCTGCCGACCCGCACTAGGCTACCATGATAGATTTACGTCTAAACCCTCTCAATTGTAGAGGAGGATTTATATGAGCTAATGATGATAATATGTTATTCAATCAACATTAGCGTAATATAAAGCTAATATATTGCATATCTAAACTCCGTGTGTGTCTCATACCTAACGTTTAGTTCGAGCTGTTCCTCGAGCATTGTGTAACGCCTGTTGTCCTACCATTGTGTTTCGCTTTTTTGCTTCCATTATACTGAGTTATCAAATCCTTTGTGAGGGACAATCGAATCTCGCTACTCTGTCAATGTATCTTGCTGATTTCGCACCGGATTTTGAGTTTTTGTCCGTTATGTCGTATTTACAAAGAATTATCACGTGCTTTATCGGTGAAGGAAAATATCGCGATCTACCTAAAACAAAGTTGTTAGGAAATTCTTAGGTGTGTAGTCCGCCAACCCGCACTAGGTCATCGTGGTGGACTAAGGTCTAAACCACTTCAGTTGAAGAGGAGGCCTGTGCCCAGCGGTGAGATGTATATGGGCTGAGGACGATCGTGTAGTCATTGTGGGCTGGGGTTCGCCTAATTGCCGTATGATTTATTACTTGCAAGGTTGTCTGATCCATATCGTGAGAAAGATATTAATGATTTTTTTGCCGTCTTTTTTGTACTTATTATGTTTGTATATCGTACATTTTGGTTCACCCTTATATTCCCGAACAGATAGACAAAGATGTATTTTGTATATATTTCTTCAACAAAGTTAGGCGCGTGCCTTTAATTCCAACATAATAGAATATTCAGATAGACCTTAATCGAACTAAGGATATCTCTGACATAATGTAATTGTGTTCAGTCAAAGAAGAAACCAAAACAGACTAGACACTCCGTTCATATTACGAAACAAGTATAGTGAATTTCAATAGAACTCGTATTCCAATATCGCAGTTGGGAATGCAATACGCTCCTTTGAATGGATTCCCGAGATGACATTTCAAGGGAATATCGCCCCGGATTGGATCAAATATTCGCCCGTTGGATCAAATATTCGCATGTTGGATCCAAATATTCCATCGCAAAGACGGCTCTATATGTGATTGTGTTGGATGTATGGCACGAGCCACGACGTATTCGCTTTTGTGATGTAGTAAGATGTACTTTGGTATGTTTTCACGCGTAAATGTACAAAAGTATTACGTAAAACTAAACTTTCTCTTGAAAGAAAAGGCAGGGGGCATTTCTGCAACGACGTCAATTGATTAAATATTTTTGACTCTGCTTTTTCTAATCTGTTTGTGATTTATGCATTGATTTAGTGTAAGTTTCTCTAAGAAAATGAAATCAAATGCAGAATAAAATAACATTCGCGGATATTTTCCCAAAAAATGAGTGACCTTTACAAGACCACAACGTTAAGTAATGTAGAGTCGAAAACTCATTTAAAAAATACCTGAGATTTGAACTAGCGACTTCCAAGATGTTTCTCTCGCATCTCGTTAAACTCAAGTTGTACATTAAAAAAAATACTATAAATAGTGAAAATTGTGCTCATCCGGCCAAACCGGTAATGTTTTCCGTCCTGTCCAAAGATAGGCCCGTCAGCTTGACATATACGGATTAAAAGTGAAAAGTGAGCGTGCCGGCGTGTCCGGTGGAGCGCGCAGATAAGCTTTGTCGCATACCCCTATAATTGCTAACCGATGCGTTTTAACGCACCGTAGATACAGTCCGGCCTTTCACGAACCGGCTTTTCCGATTGTTTTTCGGTTTTGCTCGCGCTGGTGTAGATTTTGCCAGCGAAGGTTATAATTGATTTTGTTACGCTTTCACGGTTAAAACGCCGAATTTTGATTATTTTTGTTCGTGAAATAGGGTTCTTGTAGGCTTCTTATTAGTTCTTATGATCATGGAAAATGTTCTGAAAAGATTTTAATAATATGGTTGACATAAATGTTTTTCCTTTATTTAGTCTGATCGCGCAAGTTGTTTAGAATATTATTGTGTAGTACAAAATAAGGTGGCGAACTGTGGGTGCAAAAATGCTCCTCTGTTTGTAACTCCGAGTGTATTTATATTCATTGCAATTTAAATCGTCAACAATATTTGTTTCAAAAGTCATGCTTCTAAAACTTTCAAATATTGTCAATGTCACTGACATCCGAATTAACCCGCCATTTAACATCACGGAAAGCCGGATAAAACCCGGTCAAAATGGCTGCCGTTGCGTGATCGACATACGGAATAGTAATCGAAATAAGCAATTAGTTACCGGCCAATTGATCCGGGTTTATCCGATCAAACCGGCGGATCAGTGACATGGGCAACACGGCCTATATATCACGGGTACTGTACGGGTGAATTGAGTTCCGATATTCGAAATATGGAGGTAGTTGCAGTTAATTATGGGTATTTGGAATGTTCGGGATTCTAAGGCGCCCCATACACCTACAATAATATTGCACAATCTTTTTATTGTTCGATAATATTGAACACCCCCTTTGATTCCAGACGTTCAATAAATTCTGTCAATAAAATTGACTAACCAGTCTGATCAATATTTTCGTGCGAGCAACATGTCTGACGACGAAGTTTTGGCGGCAGCCACGCTGGTGATTTTGTTGAAAAGAAAAAAAAGAAATATATTGCGCAATATTAAGCCTACACAGCGCAATAAAAAAATATTGCACAATAAAAATTAAGCTCCCTCAATCTTTTGTTCAATCACGGCGCAATGCTTCAATATTATCCTTACACGTTCAATAATATTGTACAATCAGAATATTGTGCAATATTATTGTAGGTGTATGGGGCACCTAATGTCTGTATTAGCACATGTATTGGGAGTTCTTTAATATTAGAAGTCTTTATGCCTGTATGTGTGACCTTTTTTATTTTTAGGGTAGGCCAATTAATGCTTACACTCATAAACTAAAATATAAAATTGAGAAAAAGAACTTAGTGTAACAATAAAAAACAATTAGTTAAAAAACTAGACAATACAAAAAAAATGATGATGTCTCAGTCTAATAACTTAAAAAACCATATTTTCCCATGTCTGTCTTTACCTAGTGTTAGATATTAGTAAAATAAAGTCTTATAAAATTATCATTTATTTTCATCATTTGTTTTGTTTTTTGATGGTACTTCTAAATTTTTTTGGATTATATTACAGCGATGTGTCTTTTATTATAAGTGTGTTAATGCTTCATTAACCCTATAAAACTATCTATTATTTCAGTGTTCGTCTGTATACCTCAAATAATTTATTAACGCATAATAAAACAACAAACTTTTTAATAAGCAAAGGCGTCAAGCTCCACACAGCCAAACTAACTTTAAAATATTAACCACACTATAACTTTTTATTAAACCAAACAAGTTGAAAACATTTTTAGTGGTTTAAAACTGTCTTAATTTGCAAATTGCTTTCAAACAGTCCTTAACAAAATTAAATATACCGCAAAAAAATGTTTAGTCTTCTTCAAAAGTTTACGAAAACCTCAAAGCTGGCATTTCGTGATTTCCCATGGCAGTTGAAAAAACCCGCGGAATAAGTAACCAGTAAAATTATCTCCGCTGCGGGGTAAAGTGAGTGATAAAATGAACCGTTTTCGGCCGCCTCTTGGGATCCCATACAGTTTAACAGCAGTCCGAGAGAGCCCTTTTATATATTGAGACGTATAATAAATCCAAGTCGGTTATCAAGTTATTTTCATATGTTATGCTTAGATTTTTATAGTTATAGGAAAAAGCAAGACTATAATTTCATAACCGTTCTCTAGTGATGCCTTCCGAACAGTGGTAAACTAGATTTTGAAGCAAATCTATTTGGTGTATTTGACATTTTATAGTTTCAATAAATGTTTTTAAATTATATATAGAATGCTTTCTTCTCTCTAAATGTATTTCAGCAATAAAAGTGGAAAATTAAATGCAATTATACAACCTCATTGGTCGGGTAAGTGTTTTTGGGTTTTATATTAAGAAATTCTCAATAGCACGGAGTCTGGAAATGAAACCGAATAACCAAAAATGCTCGCTATTTGACAAGTGACATTTTATTCAATTGAAGTATAGAAATAAACCTTTGACTATACAGGATTTAGTCAGACCGTGATCGGAAACTAAAGCAAGTCATAGCTACGGTATTCACAAACCTATTGGCGTTAAAAAAAACCCTAACTAAAAATAATAATTATGACGTTTTCCATACAAACCACATGCATTTAACACCGATGTATGTATGGAAAACTTTGTTATATGGAATACTTTTAGTACTTTTAGGCCAGCATAGTGGACTAAGGCCAAACTCTCTAGAAAAATCCAGTATACAATATATATCCAGATAAACTAACAACTTAATAAGACCACGAGACCTTAAGATAATTCATATATACCAGAGGTCCGTTGAGTTGAGGGCAATAAAAATAATAGAGTCGCCATATTACGGGGCCCGGTGACGAGGGTAACCACGCGTGGCCATTTGTACGGACAAATTATAAAATCCCCGATTAAGATGAACAAACCCTTTAGACCTTGTAATCTGTTTAAATAGGATGTTGGTTTTGGAATGTCGAGAATGAAAGTAGTCGTTTATTTTGTGTAAGAAGAGATTTAGGTAGCAGTTCTTTATCGCGATTATGTATGTGGATTTGGATACTCGAAAAATATTGCATAAATATGTGCATTGTAACCAGTGGCGGTACTTCCATAGAAGCCCAAAAGCCTGGCTTGCCTTACATTACACCGAATAACAAACCTAAACTAGATATAACATTATTAAATACAGACAACAAAATATTTCATCTTCATCAACCCATTTTCGCCCACTGCTGAGCACGGGTCTCCTCTACCATTGAGAGGGTTTAGGCCATAGTCCACCACGCTGGCCTAGTGCGGGTTGGCGGACTACACACCTAAGAAATTCCTAAGAACTCTTAGGTGTGCAGGTTTCATCACGATGTTTTCCTTCACCGTTAAGCAAGTGATGATTCAATGTGAATACACACATAACTTCGAAAAGCCAGAGGTGTGTGCCTGGCTGGGGTTCGAACCCGCGACCGTCGAGATTCTCGACCGCGCGCCCAAACCTCGAGGCCATCACTGCTTTTTTTTGAAATATTTCATGCAAAAACATAAATTTACGTAAATACAATTTTGCCGCGCCGCCATTCCACCGCGCGCCAAATCCCGGCCCATATAATTTCTAACAAACGAAACGCGGGCGCACGAACGTCTTTAATAGTTTAGAATTTAGAGTAAACATCAATTTTTACATAATTATATCTATCTCCCTCACATACAATCTAACTCCCTCTATCTTCGTTGGGTTATGCCGGGCTTAACTTTTGTCTTCCGTCCCTCTCGCACTCGTGGCGAAATCCCATTAGATTTTGATACATAGATATAACTATAATACCGTTTATATAGCAATTAGTATGGGGACAAGAAGCCCGCTTTAGGTCTGAACAACGTCCAACGTCAAAGCCGATTGGCCAATGTCCACTAAACAAAAAGGAACTTCACACAACATAACGTCAATTGACAATGTTGACATTGATCTAGTTGTTTACATTTTACTCCATGTTTGAACCAAATTGAATGTGTTGTGTTATTTACAATTTTAATTCAGTAATTATGATATAAACAAACAAAATGAGTGTTGTACTGTTCGGTGGTTTAAAGTGTGTGCGTGTTTCTGTGTCGTGTCCTGTGAGAAAAAGGTAAATTCACTAAATTATAATAACATGAAACAGCTCGTCACCGGCTCATAACCTACAACATATTGTAATAACCATATAAAATAGATTTCATTAGATCGGTTTACTAAATTAATTAGATTGTTGGATATTCACATAGGAAAAGTTATACTGCTATTATTGTATTGCATATTATTTTCTAATGATAAAAATGTTTATAATTTTAGCAAAAGCACCCCAATTCACAAATATCACTTGAATGCGTTAATTTCTTTTCATGATTTTAGTTAACATTGCATTGAAACACCCATTTGTCGTCAATTATATGTGACGAAATTTCAAAACATAACACTCGCGTTGATCGTAATCCAGTTTTTTTTTGAGATTGACAGTTGATATTATTCTCATTTTATTCTACATCTCTTCCTGATTCCATTCAAACACCATGACATATCAATCAAACTTTATAAATTATCGTAGTTAGGTATTTATTTTTAAGTGAATTCATTTTTTTAACAATTTTTCAATCAGTGTAGTTTTATAAAAACATGCAACAACAGAATGGCGTTAGTGAAGGTTTGAGTGATTTGTTTTATAAAATTTGATATGATAGGTATTATTTCTTTCCGTGTCAAATATAAATAAACACGACGAAGCTCCAGAGTACTTTTATGCATAATATGGAGATATTTATCACTATAATACTAATAATATTAATTGTCGTCGTTTCCTGCGATTTTATAATGTTTTCATTTTATGTTTAAGTTTGCTAATAACTTGGAGCGTATACTGCAAAGTAGCGCGAGAAAAAAATAATCATGTTCAGTTTTACTTAGCTTAACAATACAAAAAAGCAGTAACAATGTTTTCAAAGCCATAATTCTGTTTAATAATGTTATCAGTGTGTTTTGTCAAAAAGTATATTATTAATAGAGGTCCAATAACAAGCGACAGTTTATCTTTGTATACCTGTAAATAATAACGCTAGAAACGTGAATGTGAGTAATTAACGATAGGTGTTTATTAGGACTTTGGTTTTACGTACTAAAACAAATATGCCGCGACTCAATAAAAATTTGGGCTTGCCTTAGTTTGAGACCCTAGGCACGCCACTGATTGTAACATATACGTTACGTCATGTCTGTATTTTCCGTAGGTCGTGATGCATTTCTGCATTAAAGATTCGTAAGGCATGTATCAGTTTCACGTAATAGCGGGCAAGCTTTTTCCATTTTTTGAGCATATTTCGAGCTCTCTGTGCTGCTACTGAGAATTTCCTAATGTTATAACCTAATAACACATTGTTCGGGAACTCGAAATATTTAGATCGCTCGGCATATACTAATGCCGCGGGACCATTAAGAAACCGTAACGTAATGAAAGTGTAGCCAGATAGGTATCAGAATAGCAACATTAAAACCAATTTAAAATCACTTTTACCTACATACATTTAAATATACAATTTTAATCACTTCATCGAAAAGTCCTTTACCCACCCAAATCATAGACACCCCATTAAAACCCTAACAAAAATATCCCGCATTTTCCTCACACTTGGTCACCCAGCCAAATAAGGTTCGGCAGCACATAAACGCCACTCGGGCCGTATTTATGGGCACCGTTATAGACACCGCGGCTGTCCCTAACTTGGCATCGAATTATGGACACCGTACTGCGCGCCCGATTACGCACTAGGCCATATATCTCCTCCATTGTAGGATGGCTGTTTAATTGTCTATGGGATGTTGTCTGTGGTTATTTATGGATGCTTTTATAGGCTTTGCTGAGGTCTCTTCTACGACTGGTGTAGGCCTTAGTCCGCTGGCCTAGTGTAGTTACTCGTAGTTTTAGTAATCGAATTATTGACCATTATTTGGTATGGTACGTTTTTGTACCACAGGAGTAACAAGATAGTCTTGTTAATTATTTTTTATAAAATTTGTTCTGTGGCTTTAAAACATCTACATTATATAGGGTGTATTCACACCGTGATCTAAAATTGAGGCGGTTCACCAACCCATTGGCATTTCAAAAAATCCCGACATAAAAAAGAAAAATACGTTTTCCTCCCCACCATTGGTATTAAATGTACGAGTATGTTTGTTAAAAAAGTCAAAATTTTATTTTTTTGTTAGGTTTTTATAAGTGAATGGGTTGATAGACACCGTACCTGCCTTAGTTTTCGATTATAGTCCGAATATATCCTGTATACTTGAAAATACTTCAGAACTGTCTAGTACTGAGTTCAATATTGAAGTACTCTACTACTCTTACCTACCACCGCCAATTTCGACACATCTTCAATCAAAACATTCACACACATTCATCTTGTTAAATTGAAAATCCAGCGCCGTCCGGCCACACCGCATATTCAAAGCTGTGCCGGACAATCGGGCCGTCCGGTTGCGCCGGTGGACCGCAGGGCTGATTGACGGCCGGCTTATCCGCTAACTGCTGAATATTTCGAGCCTATACCGCCGTTTTAGCGTAACCGACAAAATCAAAATTTACAGGAGAAGGTTTTGTTTTAAATATTTTTAAACAGAAATGTGGCAGTAAATTAAAATTTTACATACATTTATATTTTTTAGACATTTACATATATAATTAAAAAAACACATCGGCAGGGATAGGTTCGTTAAGGCTTAAAATAGTAGTTTCGGTAAAAAACGCATTTTCGACGAAAGTGTCGCTTACGATAATTTGGCGGTAATGGCTCGATTTATGCACATTCATTGAGTTTGTCTGACAATATTATGTATCGCGATTGAAGTTGTTACGTCATTTGGTGACGTCATAGTAATCAATTGACCTATAGATTAAATGAATTATTATGGATATAAATTAGATAGGTCAGTGCGCTGTGCTTTCTAGAGGGCCTGCGTTTGAATCGCGGATTTGCAATCGTGGATTTGGATTTTGTTTGTTAGTTTCGAAATGCGCCTGAAAGCTTTAATTGGTTTGCACTCTATATCGTTACTACACATACTATGTAAAATTTAAATAATGACAATAAAAAAGTGAAATTAGATTTTTATTTTGTTAAGAGAGTTTCTAGTCGTTTCTTTTCCACAGCGATGACAAATGTCGAAGCGGCAATAGTTTAAAATTGACGATTCAAAAGAATTTGTGAAAATCTGTTTGAATAAAAACAATTTTAACATTGTCTTTGACTAATCATATGCGTTAGTATACCTATGTAACCATACATAAAAATGCATCAAACTTCTGTTTCAAATCAAAACTTCATGCTTATATTTTCCCCGTCTACCGTCACAATCGAATGCGCAAAAGTTATTTGTCGCGCGGCAACCTGTCATCTGTACAATATCCTGCAACTCAGGATATGAGCAGCGTTCAGGTCGGAAGCTGGGACATCAATCACCCTGTATAACCCCCTTATACAGCCCCTCCCACAACCGCCATATTGGGCTGTCAATACGTAATATTGGAAATGAGGATGCTGCTTCAATTCAATTTGTATTTGGAAAAGGTGTTTTAAATGGTAGAGTAGTTGGAGAAAATTTATGTATGGTTGGCTTGGGATGGTTCTAGTGTTCAAAGAAATCGTAGAGACACTATTACTGTTTTTTGTTTTTGAGTAACTGATCGATTTTGAACACTTTCTTAAGAGTCTTCAAGAGAATACAACCAACAGTCACGTACATAATTCTGACACTACACTAGGATAAAGTTCTTTGTCGTGAGCATCAGAAACGAGACACTTCTGGGACTCAAAAACACCCAGACCCGAAACCAATATTTATGGATCACACAAACATTTGTCTCCGTGCAGGGATCGCACCCGTAGCCTCACGTTTCGCAAGGTGGTGTCTAGCCAACTGCGCCACGGGGCTGTGAAGGAAACTCACAAAAAGACCATTAAAACCTAAGACGGTACCGTAGAATTCTCTAAAAATACGGGCCAATATTCTTTTAAAATAACGTGTAAAAAAACACGGCTTTATTCAAAGTGGTCTTATATAGTAAAACACTGAAAAAGCTACGTAAAAGTATCTTGAAAATACTTGAATAAAATGAATAGATTGTAAACTAAGCTAAGCACAGCTCAGTTACTTAACTCTGTAAACTGTTTGGAACAGGTATAAAATTCTCATGAAAAAAGAAATGCTTTGGAAAATCGCTTACACAGAATAGATCTCATTTTCTTCGCAGAGCCAATTTCCTTTGGAGATGTTTTTTCTACCTTCAATCGAGTTGTTTATATTTCAACAAATTGTTTTGTGTTGTACAATGTTTAGATAGCTTTTGAAATTGGTTATTAGATATAGTAAATATATTAAAATCATTGTTAGCCCTTATACGTCCCTCTACGGTTTTAAATACAGCCTTAGTCCACTGTGCTGGTCTAGTGCATGTTGGCTTCCTCTCGATGTTTTCCTTCACAAAAACAATATAATAATGTTTAAAAACAATATATGTATTAAACTGTTATTGTACTCGTGTAAAGGATCTTTAATTTCGACGCCTTCTCGTACTATAAAGGGAGATCTGAAAGGAGAATATGAAAAAAGACTATAATAAAAAAATGTTAATACTTCAAGTGAACTACGGTAATAAGGCTTTTAAAAAAAACCGAGTAATTTACTACACAAACAACGCAAAGCCAATTTAAATAAACCTAATTTACCAAGATTAGAAAATTGGATATTTTTGTACGATTCGAGCGCATCCTATGTTCGTTGGGTTCCGGCCAAGAAATTGCATTGCTCGGTCCGGTCCTAATCCAATGCAGTTTGGAGCTTATTATCCGGTTGGATGCGTTTTCATCCGGGTCGAAAGACCGCGCGGTCCAACGTTCCCGGATTATTGGGCCGTTACGTTGTTGGAGTATCAATTTATTAAGAACCCGATTGGTTTGCTATTAAGTGGACGCTAGAAGTACTTTGGGAGAAGTTTTGAATTAGTTTGAAGATGGAAGAGTTTTGGTTTGGGATTTTTTTGGGGTTGATTATATGGGATAAGTCATTAAGGGGTCATTATTTTTATGTTATCTAAGGCAGCTTTTGTAGGGATTTTTTTAAATGGCGCAGCTATGCAGACTGTATTGCTGATTACACTGATTAGAACCATTTCTCACACAAAAAAATAGATCGTAGATAATACTGCTCGTAAATTGAACGAAGTCTAAATACTTAAATCTAAATACTAATTACCATTTTGTATCTTGCCTATCTCTAGAAAAAAAAATCGTACCGAAAAATAAAATTCCTATCTAAAATGTGATTTACTTACAAATTCATCTTCCTTTTAATATCCTTCCATCAAAGACGAGAATCGAAGCCCAGTATGGACACTTCATCTGGCAGACGAAGTGGTGCGATAAATTTTATGCAGTCGGAGGATATTATACGGCAAATGCTCTCGCATCCGGTTATAGGGACATGCGGTGAGTTGAGACTTTTATCGAGTTTTATTAGATAGGAAATTTTACTTTTTATGTATTCATTATGAATTATCACTTGCTTTAAAGGTGAAGGAAAACATCGTGATGAAACCTGCACACCTAAGAGTTCTTAGGAATTTTATAGGTGTGTAGTCCGCCAACCCGCACTAGGCCAGCGTGGTGGACTAAGACTTAAACCCTCTCAATGGTAGAGGAGGCCCGTGCCCAGCAGTGAGTTATATATAGGCTGATGAGATGACAGATGAGATGAAATTATAAGTGCCTCGTGGCTGTGACGCGAGCATGTGGCATGCGATCTAGAGGTCCAAGGTCTGGTAAAGTGTTATTAAGTTTTTTAATTAGGATTCTGAAATAGTGCCTAATAACAGCTATTGGTTGTCCCCTATTACTTAGGTTTGAGCGAAACAATTTACATTATCAAGTACCATTTAAACTGTCTGTTAACTGGTGATAGGTGATTAAAATCAATATTTATTACACGAATTTGCCGATTAAATCTATTGATTTCTTATTTGACTAATTTCGTAAACATTATACAATTAAAACACTACGTAAGGTTTTATTCCTTTTAATTTTAACATTCCTATACCGAACTAAAATCCTATCTTATACCTAGATTATTGTGTCACTACACTCCCCCCACTTTCCATAATATTTACGACAACTCATAACAATGTTCACAACGACCTAAAGAGTTAATTCAACCGGACAGGCGCACCAAACTTATATTAAGCGAGTAACAGTACTCTTGAACTTCAAGATAATTCGAGAAACTTCCAGATTGTTCGAGATAAAACGCGGGATAAATGTTAATCCGGGACGTAAACTTGTACGAAGTTTTGTTAATACACGTAGTTTATTTGTGGCGAGCACGCGGGCTAAGTGGTGGGTTTTAGTTCGGCTCAGCTTGTGTATGCAGTTGTATTACAGGAGTTGTGCACTTAACCGTTTTAGCCTAATGCTATAAAGCTGAGAGTTGAATTTTGCGTGGATTTTGTTGTAAGGACTTGGAGTAAAGAAAGAAAGAAAAAGATTATTGTTATTAAGAATGTGTAAATAATACAGTAATTAGGATACTATTTCTATATAAAGTCACGCCTTTATCTTGGAAGGGATAGGTTGAAATGTTTTGCACACATTTTTTAAATAATTGTATTTTAAGCCTAGGTAATGGGCAGGTCAATTTCTGTTTTCCGGGAATCCGTGTTGCCAGCAATAATTTCCTAGTGGGAAACTTACTTTGCCCGACCTAAGATCCAATCCTGGTAGAAGAATATAAAACTCTGTGTAGTTATTAAGAATTGTTTGTTAGAAAGCTTTATATATTTTCGGTTGACCCAAGAATCAAACTCTGGTTCTCCAAATCGAAAGGAAATAATTTTCCGTGGAACCACAAGGCATTTACATGCTTTGTTTACTAAAACGAATTTAATATCTCTGTACAGAACTGAGTTTTGTTTTTTAACTTTGTTTCTCGTGTAATCCGACTTCTCCTAATTAAGCTTTGCTTTTAAAATATCTTGTTTTTACTAAGCCACATGTTTGTGGTGTAAACACATATTTAAATTTTTCATGAAGGATTTAAGTAACTCGACATTTTTTTTTGTGTATCATGTTATAGGCTTAGTATAATTTTGTCCCTAATGGGGTAATTCATAAAACAGGCAGAAAGGATGGAAATACACTTTCAACTACATTATCTGAGAATACATGCAGTAGTATCTATTACTGTTTTAAGAGTTTGTGTGTTTGGTTAAACGCACTTATCTAAAGAACCACTGGATGGAATGGAAAAATTACTCAACGCTGAATAGTCTACTTAGCGTTAAAGGCTATTTATATTAGAATTTTTTCATTGAATAAAACATTAAAAACAGGTACAAATCCCTTTTACAGTCAAAGTTTGCCAAACCAAATTGCGGGCGACAGCTAGTGTTGAAATTGCCATTAAACTACTAAACCAATTTTAACACAATTTCACGACGAAAGTTTATCCACTCAATCTCGCAGGGAATTTAGCACGCGGCATTCGTAGCAAATAAAACCCACTGCAACTTCGATTTGAGTGGCTCACCCGATTTTTGAACGCTACTCGGCTGTATACATAAGTCTGTATGCAACGGAAATGCGCTAAAAATCCGCAAAGCCCCGTTCCACCACTCTGATGGCAAATACATCCGATCGCTTTTTGAATGATTTAGCTCCGAACGAATGATATTTTTTGTCTGTGCTGTCAAAGAATTATTGCGAGATCGGGTTTTTCCATCGTTTGTCATGCGTTTTTTTGTTTGTCACGCGTGCAAATATATGTGCGAATGTGGAAAGAATAGAATTTACACTGTAGTCCCGGGGTAGTTTCGATAGATTTTGCGTTTTTATATATTGTTATGAAAAAGCGACGATACTGTAGGATAGTAAGCTCGATGCTGTGCAATCATCTTCATTGTCATCAGCCCATATAAGTCCCACTCTAGGAACGGGTCTCCTCTATCATTGACAGAGTTTTAGGCCTTAGTCCACCACGCTATTCTAGTGTGCCTTGGCGGACTACACACCTAAGAAATTCCTAAGAACTCTTAGGTGTGCAGGTTTCGTCACGATGTTTTCATTCACCGTTAAAGCCAGTGATAATTCAATATACGTAACTTCGAAAAGTCCGAGGTTTGAACCTGACCGAGATTCTCCACCGTGCGCCTAAACCTCGAGGCCATTACAGCTTATTTATGCTAACGTGGGTAGACTTTGACTATCTCATGAGTGATTACAGGAGTGAGTGCAGTATATACTTAAAGGAAGTATATTTTTCACCTGCGCCAAAAAGTTGGTCACTTATTTCATATTGCAATAAAGTTTTCTGCTCTTCATAAAGTATACATGTACATACACCTGTGTTCAAAGCTATAAGGCAGAGATGCATTTCTAGCCCCATACTAAAATATTAGGTACGACATATTAACGAACCTATTCCGTTTTGGGTCCATTTCTTGCCAATATTTACCAATAAGAATTTTATAATAAAACCTTAATGATTTTGTCCGACCCGAAAACCGATGCTAGTTCTCAATGGCACACCACGAGACAGTCTAAAGAATTACTTTAAAATAAAGCTTTCCGCACTCTAAGCACAAGAAATAGCTTCAGGCGGTTCTTAGTCGCGCACTGATGTAAAACACATTAAGATTCATGGAAAAATCTCGAGGAAATTCAGGAAAATGTCGGAAATGAACACCTGTACCTAATGTAATGAGAAAAATTACGGTAGCCTTTTTGGTGCGTGATATCCTGTAGTAGTAATGACCTCTAAGGGTTACAGCTCGCGTTTGAGGATCTAGGCGGTCACGGGTTCAAACTCCGACTTTTTGAGGTTATGTGTGTATTAACAATGAATTAATCACTTACTTTAATGTCGAAGGAAAACATCGTGAGGAAACTTTCGCATATAATTTTTTAAAGAATTAACTGAAACCCACACTAGACCATTGTTGTAGAGTAAGGCCTAAACGTAAACTGAACTGTAGAGTGGGACATACATGGACGAGTGATGATGATGATGATAGATGGTTGAAGGTGAAGTCTGATCGTCTCTTCAATCAAAGGAGCAATGTGAAGGCTAACCTCAGTTGTAGAGGAGGCCTGTGTCTAGCAGTGGGAGTCATATAAATAAATAAATACACCCAACAGTCACATACATAGATCTGACCTCACACTAGGGTAGAAGACTTGTATCAGACACTACGAGAGACTTTTTCGGTCTCACAAACACCCAGACCCGAAACGAACATTGATCTCGGAGCGTGGGATCGGACTTGCAACCTCGCGTTTCGCAAGCTAGTGTCTAGCCAACTGCGTCACTGGGCTTTCAAAATATATAGGTTGCAATGATGATGACTTGCTCAAAAATAACTTAATTATGAAAATGGAATAAAAAAATATAAAACAACAATAATGTACCAGTCGGCAAATGTTCAGTGCAATATTTCCAATTGGAATTAGGCTAATCATTACAGTTTATTCCCCGGGCACTTGTCGGAGCAATTTGGCCGCAATTTCGGTCGCTTAACGAAACAAACTTGTGCCGAGCTATGAATGGTAATAATTTGCGAGTTGCGACCGACGCGGGCCCGTAGTTGCACTTGTCGGATTCGATACTACTTGGGAGGCAAATTGAAACGCTTTTTAGAGATCCCGCGGTTTGTGGGAATGGTAACTCAGATGAAATTTACGGTAAGAGAATGTCCAGGTTATTTATGCAGGTTGTAAGGAATTTTACTATGAGTATAGATCCAGTTTGACAGCCCCCGTGGCGCAGTTGGCTAGACAACAGCTTGCGAAACGAGAGGCCGCGGGTTCGATCCCCGCACCGAGACAAATGTTTGTGTGAACCACAAATATTTGTTTCGGGTCTGGGTGTTTGTGAGACCGAAAAGTCTCTCGTAGTTTCTGATACCCACGACACAGGTCTTGTAGCCTAGTGTGGGGTCAGAGCTATGTATGTGACTGTTGGGTGTATTTATTATTATTATTTATTTAGTTTATGTATGCAGGTTGTAAATGACTTAATTTGAGTATTGAGCAAATTTTTAGGTTTTATTAGTGTAGTTATCTCGACAGCCGCAGGTTCAAACCCCTTAGATCCTCAGACTTTTTCAAGTTATGTGTGTATTAACAAAGAATTATGATGTACGTACTTTAACGGTGATGAAAAAATTGTGATAAAACCTGCGCATTTTTAGTGTTTTTAAGAATTTCATTGGTGTGCACTCCGCCAGCTCGCTCTAGACCAGTGTGGTGGCCTGCCTTATCCCTCTCAGTTGTACATGCGGCCCTTGCCAGCGCCGTGCAGGCTCAGTGACGATGTTTTTTTTCACCTTATTGACAGAAACATTTAAAACACATTTCTTTAACCCTATAAATATAAAAGTGTTAATCACTCTCTGTATATGTACATTTAGGTAATTTTAGTCCTTTATATATCGAACTATGACCACAATATGTCAGCATGTCCCACTTACGAAGCGAGCTTATATTTCCCCAATAATCAGTATGGCCGTTCTCGAAAATTAATATAAATTAATTTCACGTTTCTACGGAACGACACGCACGGTAATTCCGTTTTTAATGTAATTCTTGCATTAACTACGAAATATATAAAATTGAAAAGAGGGCTTTTACCGTACTTTGCTTCTGAGTTCTGATACAAAGAGATTGAAATGCTCTCTGAATTTATAATGGGATAGTAACATATACAAAAAATATTAAATTCTGTATGAAGAAGCAATAAACTGATACGCATTTATACATTTAAGTTTGATAATTAAACTATATATTTCGCTATCAGACATATTCCCATTTTATTGTAGTAAATCATATATCTCTTGAATGGGCCCTTACGGATTTTGCGTGCGGTGGCTTTCTTAGGGATTAAAAATAATATTGATTCCCAAGAATACTCAATGACCTTCACAATATGGCTTTAAACCTAGTCATTATTGCTCAGTACATACATATAATGGTTTTGCAGTAAAAAGGCCGTGAGTTTAGTTCGCTATACTTGTTGGCCAACCCATTTGGTCAGCCATTCGGTGGCCACAACTCTGCCAAAGAGCGGCTATAATACCTACTACCCTACTATGTGAGCGATAGAAATACAACATGCAATATGTGGATGCAAACAACACTTTTAAATACTTTCGATGAATATTTTAGTGTGGGTTGTTATCGTAAATATTTCGATAAATACTTGTACAAATTCCACGGGACCATTTCATCGTGTTTTTAATTCATTCTCTTTTTAGCATCGTTAGTTTCCGATGCACGTTGGAGCGGACGTGTCCCAGCGCGTTTCATGTTTTTTAATAACGTACAAAATAACAGTTTTTTTCCCTTTTAAATCTATGAATACTAATGGTATTTAAATATTGCTTTTTCCATCGTCGAAAAGTGTTCACTTGATGTGGAGAATGTTTTAAATGAAAATTTTATTCTGAAATATCGGATTGTTGCTAGTTGCGGTATTAATTGGTGCGGACGAGATTTTTGGACAGCATGGGGTAAAAGTGTTATTGGAGTTTCATTTGTTTCACTGTGGCTCGTGTCAGGTCGCCGATACCGCGTACTCTCACTGCACTCAATGCTCTCCTGGACAGTGCACCACACTGCGATATATTTACAGAGGAGTGGAAGGTGATTTTGTTGGAATGTTTGCGGTATTGTGAATTGAATGTGTGATGTATGACTGTGATTTGTATATTTTGAATTAAATTTTATTGATATTTTGTTGAATTTAATATAATTTTATATAATTTTGTTAATTTATAATTGTTTCGCTGTTTTGTGTTTATTTTTTATTTAATTTTATGATTTTTACTGTGTCTATCTTATCGATTAATGTGATTCGTTTAACCGTATTGGTCGAATAAATAAATAAATAAAAATAAATTTGGAGAATTTTTGGTAGTTGTATGAAAGTTGAAACAAAGGCTTAAACGAAAATGAGGTCTATGATAAGTCTTTAAACTCAAATAAAACTTTTCCCAATTCTTCTGGGTATATTCTTAGTAAACCAGATGCTATATTCTGTAGGTATTTAAAGATACATGCGCATACACCTTTTTGTCGACATAAGAGTTATGATTGTATTTTAAATATACACGCTTACGCTTAATCCTTGTGGAGTTAGGCAGAAAAACTTGAATTTCTTTTCCGTGCGTTTATCTACTAAAAAATTCTCAACGGATCTCTGAATCGCACGGCATAAATTTACCTATACAATAACAACCACTGCAAAAAACTGTATTTCTATTGAAAAACTGTTACAAAATCGTTCCATTCATTTAAGAGTTATGATTCCCCAGAGATAAATACGAAAATTGACTTCAAACTTTTCACACCCCTCTTTTAGTATCGAGGATTAAAGACTAAGGTCGGTCTATATACAAGTTATATCTATAGAGATAGCATCATTAAACGCAATAATTATTCCGTAAATGTACCCGATAATGCAGCATAATATTGTTTCGACACCTCACACATACATACGTAATTAGATTATCGAGAATCCGTACCGCCAACCGCTGCAGAGCAAATATTGAAATTAAATGGGAACATGACGCGGTTCTGTGATGAGGTTTATTCGAGTATTAATCGTATTTGAAATACGGATTTTTCATGCCTTTTTTGGTAAGCCGGGACCTCTAAAGAGCAAGGCATATACTAAAGCTATGGAGCATAGGATTCAAAATGAGAGTAAATCATTTGTCTTTGTAAATGAAGTCCTAAAATCGTAATAAAAGATGTTTTATGTTTTTTTTAAACTTGGAAGTAGTGATATTCTCGAGGTTTAAGCGCACTATTGAGATACTCGTTGGCGGTGGGTTCAAGATCCAGGCACACACCTCTGACTTTTAATAGCTATGTGGGGCCATAATGTATTATGACGTATTTTAACGGTAAAGAACACGATCGCAAGGAAACTTGCACTCCTAAAAATTCTTAAGGATATCTTATTCTTTAATTTCTTAGGTGTATAGTCCGCCAACATGCTCTAGGACAGCGTGGCGGATGAAAGCCTAAACTAAGTTGTAGAGGAGGCCCGTACCCAATAGTGAGACATGTACTGATGATGAATATTTAATACGTGGTTATCTCTCGTTCACACATATCATCATTATCTTGCCCTATTCCCAATTCTATTTGGAGTCGGCGCAGTATGTTTTATCACAACATACGTACTGGTACCGGTACCTACATTTTACAAATTTCAAAATGTGACAATAATTTTGACCCATATCAAGAGCTGTCATATGTGCCACGGTCTGTTTGTCAGTAGTAATTGTCAGCTGCATCGCCTTCCGTCTACGTGTGTCAATAGACTTACGTGAAAAGTGTGACGTAACCACGATGCACTTTCTACTGCGCTTGTAATTGCAACGGATTGATGTACTGTGGCGATTCTTGGTAAGGAGTTTCTTCATTCACCAGTCTGTTAATCAGCCTACATACTCGCTTGATGAAGCTTATATTGTGCATTGTGAATTCAGAGTGTGGGCGGAAACCAAGTAAGGTAATAGCGACGGTGATCACAAACCCATTGGCATTAGTAAAAGTCTTGATAAAAAAGAAAAAAAATTACGATTTCCATACAACCATCGGTATTAAATGTATATGGTTTGTATGTAAAACGTCAAAATTGTTATTTTTTTTCGGGACTTTCTTTAACGCCAAGGGGTTTGTGATCACCTTTCGTATTACTTGACTAAGTTTCCGATCACGGTCTGAATACACTCGGTATCGTCTGTGGAGCATAGTCAGCGTAAAAGTCGGTAAACTTAATCTAGGTTAAAGTAAGCTATAAACAGTATTTCTATGCAGTTAGTAACCTATTCGCACTCATCAAGACCAGTTGTTTTAATTACATCGCTGCTGTACCTAATTACATAACCACACACGTGCACCATAGGCTTCGTTAGACGAAGTTTGAAAATTATGAAAAGGGATGAATCATATGTGTAGAAAATTAATGAGTATGAAAGTTGAAGGATGGACAAGTAGAGGAAGGTCAGAAAAAAGATAGATAGAGTGTGTGATAGAAGGTATGAAAGAAAAAAGAGGTGAATGAAAAAATGACAATGTAAAAAAACAAGAAGACAACTCTTCCTTTGTCTTTTGAACTGGGGATAAATTCACCCGCTGCACGATAACACCGGAAAGTGTTGCAGGTAGACGAAACCCGTAACAAGACGGAGTGCAGCGTAAATCACCCACATTTGAAATAGTGAGGAGATAAGCGTTGAGGACAAATAGCACTGCTTTTTCACTTTTATTTCTAAAACCAAGTTGGTTTGGCACTTGATTTACATAAGCTCTGTGTTTTCTTTGGGAATTTTTCCTATTTGACGGAAGAATATCCTATTTGACGGTGAAGGAAAACATCGTAAAACTACGAGAGATTTATGCGAAAGTTTTAAAGGCTTATTATCCTGGGAAAGCAAATTACCTTACTGATAGTATATGAATAGTAGAATTTTATTATACGTACATACTTCGCAGCAAAAGAAATTCACCAGTATGTTATCTTGTATGTTTATTTAAATTTATAGAATTCCTTGTACGTGTTACTCTCGGAAACGCTTAAAATATTCTTTCATTGTTAGATAGACGGGAATTAAAGCTGGATCCCACAACACATACGGGTACATTTAACACAAAACCACGAGGTTGCAATATTCTTTCTTCTTCTTCTTCTTCATCAACCCATATTCGCCCACTGCTGAGTACGGGTCTCCTCTACCATTGAGAGGGTTTAGGCCATAGTCCGCCACGCTGGCCTAGTGCGGGTTGGCGGACTACACACCTAAGAAATTCCTAAGAACTCTTAGGTGTGCAGGTTTCATCACTATGTTTTCCTTCACCTTTAAAGCAAGTGATAATTCAATGTGAATACACACATAACTTCGAAAAGTCAGAGGTGTGTGCCTGGGGTTCGAACCCGCGACCGTCGAGATTAATAAAAATAAAATAATAATATTATATTATAATTAATAAAACAATATTCTTTATAAAACATTATTAAAATCTTAATGTAGCCATTTCCATTCGGGATTTAATACAATACACTACGATGAAGGTTTGTATGCATCATTTGCCTCCCTGTTGCCAGTCCGACGCCCAATAATATATGCTAATAGGTCATGAAGCGGAGAGATTTTCGTCCAATATTTCATTATTAAAAATTTCATTCTTTAAAAATATTTTTCGGTTGACGTTGTGGGTTTAAGGGTGGTGTCACAGCTATGAATCGAGAGGCAACTAGTTCGTTGCATGGTACAAATATTGAAAATATTTATGTTAAGCTTGGAATCTGCTTATATGGGTACCGGAAAGATATCAGTAGCTATAATTGTTAAATGTAACTTCGTAAGTATAACCGACTACATGAAGAATCCTTCAAGCATGTCGTACTTACATAATATCGGAATAAAAAGTATCGTATAATTATTTTCAAGCAAGTATGTAAGCAGTGATGGCCTCGAGGTTTGGGCGCGCGGTCGAGAATCTCGGCGGTCGCGGGTTCGAACCCCAGGCTCACACCTCTGACTTTTCGAAGTTATGTGTGTATTCACATTGAATTATCACTTGCATTAACGGTGAAGGAAAACATCGTGATGAAACCTGCACACCTAAGAGTTTTTAGGAATTTCTTAGGTGTGTAGTCCGCCAACCTGCACTAGGCCAGCGTGGTGGACTATGGCCTAAACCCTCTCAGTGGTAGAGGAGACCCGTGCTCAGCAGTGGGCGTATATGGGTTGATGAAGAAGAGAAGAAGAATTATTTTCAGGCTCTTATCTACATATGTGCGTATTTCCTCACGATGTTTTTCTTCACCGTTGAAGTACGTTGATAACTCTTCGTGAATACACACATAACTTTAAAATGTCAAAGGTACGTACGCTTAAACTTTAAACCCATCACTTGTCTATATTTTATTTACTGTTCCACATTCCATTGTGCATACTCGAGTGGTGTGTACAGTACATTAATTTCACGGCATCAGATCATCGCGTTATATAACAATGTTGGAAACCATTTCCATAATACGGCCGTGTGAACGCGGCCGCCTGCTATTCACTACGTGCAACGGTTGCTGTAACGTGTTACGGTTACAGGGACGGTTGCAGTTACTGTTGCTGTATCGAAATGTCGAGTGGGCGTCTTCATTTAAATCTGGAGGCTGTTAAAATAATAATAAATACATCCAACAGTGACATACATAGCTCTAACCCCACACTAGGTTACAAGATTTGTTTCGTGTGTATCAGACACTACGAGAGACTTTTTTGGTTTCACAAACACCCAGACCCGAAACAAATATTTGTGGATCACACAAACATTAGTCTCGGCGATTTTTTTTTGCAGTAAAGCAGTTTGGGTTAAATTACTTCAGACAAAGACAGTAATTTCATAGAGTGCAGAAGTTCTTATCCAACCGCTGTAAGCTACCTTGCGTATATAGTCACTCCACCTAGCCCTAGGGCGTCCTAAAATACCTTTGCCAAGCTGTGGTCTCCATTCGACTATGTGACCTGCCCACTAGCACTTCATCTCGGTAATTCTTTGCGCTATGCCGTTGTCATACATATGTTATCTTTGATGCTCTGTCGGATGGCATCCCTAAAAGAAACTCCTAACATAGCCCTCTCTATACCTCGATGAGCGATCTAAAATTGGTTAGCGGTACACAGCATTTTAGCGCATCAAGTCGAAATAAATTGAATGTTGAATTTTTAATGTGTTTTGTCAATTGAATATTAATGAGACTCCATCGGATGACTGGAAATATCATGTCAAATTAAGCTGCAAAATCATTACGCGGTAAATAAAGGGTTGCTGGAATATTAATTAACGTTATATTCGGGTTTATTTGCTGTAGTTTTAATTATATCGGTGAACCAGCGAAGTTAAAATAGGCTGTTTAAAATTGGCGTTATAATAACTTATTTATGTATGAAAATTATCGTTGCATTGAAATTTTGTTTATATTTTAGCAATTGATTTGGTGGCTAAAAGTTGGTAGAATTTTCATATCCCTTTTTTAACGGTTCCGTACGCAAAGGGTAAAACGGGACTGTTTTATTAAGTTTTTGCCGTCCGTTTGTCACCAGGGTATAAATCATGAACCGTAATAGATAGACATTAAAAATTTTGACAGGTATTACTTCTGTTGTCGCTACGACATCAAATATTAAAAATTCAATAAATTAATATTTAAACGAAACATACACGATTTTTGTAATAATGGTACGGGACATTTCGTGCGCGAGGCCCAGTCGCACTTTGCGTTTTTTTTTGTTAAACGAATAACCGACATTAAACACGACTTGATGTTGGTGAAAGTAATATAGTATTGTCATTGTTGTATACAATTGGCGTTTATGTTAATAGGATAAGGTACTTCCAGTAACCGCGGTATCAAATACGCTTCCTATACAGTTTCCTTAATTGACAGCCCCGTGGCGCAGTTGGCTAGACACCAGCTTGCGAAACGAGCGGCCGCGGGTTCGATCCCCGCACCGAGACAAATGTTTGTATGATCCACAAATATTTGTTTCGGGTCTGGGTGTTGCTGGTGAGACCGAAAAGTCTCTCGTAGTTTCTGATACCTACGACACAAGACTCGTATCTTAGTGTGGGGTCAGGACTATGTACGTGACTGTTGGGTGTATTTGTTATTTATTTATTATTTATTAATAACAATGTACCCCAATGGGCGTATTTACTTACATTATGTATTTCTTGAATGAAGAATGTATTTATTTACTAAGCCTAGTAAGCCAGTGAGCAAAACAAGAAGTTTATTTAATCTTTTAAATCTAGGCACACACCTCTGACTTTTTGAAATCATGAGCGATTCACAATGAATCTTCATTTACCTTAACCGTGAAGGAAAACATTGTGAAGGTACCTACACACCTAAAAGTTCTTAGAAATAACTTAGGTGTGTAGTCCGCCAACGTGCACAAGGCTACTATGGTTCATTGGCGCCTAAATCCTCTCAATTGTAGAGGAGACGTGTAAGGACTAATGATGGTTATTTATTACACTCGGTACAATGTGCCTTAGGTTCGAGAGATTCTGGATTCGAAAGTGCCTATTGAGTTTAGAGAAGCAGCTCGGAATGTGTGCCGATATTCATCCCTGCAACCTTTGAGGATACAAGCATGCATATAATTTTTTTTTTAATAATGTGCTCAAAATATATTGCTTTTAATCTTCACTTCATTTTCACTCACATAAAATTCTAAACTTTACGAACACCAACTCGCGGACAAAAGCTAGTGCTACATTTGTTTTAAACAAGGATAATGTCTAGAAACGGGTAAAACACACAAAACAGCTGCACATCAAACACTTCTAACAAGTTGAATGCGCTGAGAGCAGAGGAAAGCGGTCCAACTCCGCAGGGTGAGACAAATAAAACTGAAACTGTAGTAGCTTCACTAATTATACGAGACAAAATAAATATAGAATATGTATTTTATACGGGCAAGATCGATTAACTATTGTATGGTATAACATGGATGGAGTGAGGAATGAATACGTTAGTGGAAGTCCGCAAGTAAGTCCTGTGATAGAAAAGCTGAGAGAAAACCGTCTGTCTTGGTATGGGCGTGTTATAAGAAGGGATGAATCATATATGTAAAAAGGTAATGAATATGAAAGCTGAAGGTTAGGTAAGCAGAGGAAGGCG
This sequence comes from Cephonodes hylas, assembly GCA_030295005.1. Lineage (NCBI taxonomy): Eukaryota > Metazoa > Arthropoda > Insecta > Lepidoptera > Sphingidae > Cephonodes > Cephonodes hylas. The sequence goes on from AP025383.1 coordinate 1,341,906, forward strand.
AAGGAAAAGATGGATAGAGTGCGTGACTGCCTACCCCTTTGAGGAATACATACGTAAAGATCAGTGGCGGTACTTCCATAGAAGCCCGAAAGCCCGACTTGCCTTACATAGTTCCGAATAACGAACTTAATGATTGTTTATTTATAAAATAACGCTATAAACGTGAATGTGAGTACTAACCGGTAGGTATTTATTAGTCCTACGTACCAAAAAAAATATGCTGCTACTAAATAAACATTTGGGCTTGCCTTAGTTTGACACCCTAGGCACGCCACTGGTAAAGATATGTGTCTTCCACTTAGTTCGTGGAACACACCGGTTCAATGTGCTATATAATTTTCTTTGGAACGGCGAGTAGGAAGAGTGTTCAACTCAAGTTCCTGTGCATTCTATTTCGCAACAACAAAAACTGAACAATAAAAGACAATGTGTGCAAAGTGCCACAGTCGCCGTGGGAACACGATCGGCCTTTTTGCTGGTAGAAATTTGCTTAGCAAAGTGTTGGGAGGAAAACTGGCGATCGAACCGAGTGGTGACTTAAACGTTTTTGAGAAAATCTACACTGCTTGACTTGTTAGTAGTGATTATGTTTTTACCTAAAACACGGAGACGCCTATGTCTATTCGAAATAACCAACACGTTATTACATTTTTAACTTAAAGAAAAACGTGTGAAACGTTCTCTATAACTCTCTGAAATTAAAGATATGAAGAGAAAGGGGTGAATGAAGACGTGACGGTTGATAGGGATGTGTGGAAGAATAAAACATACTGCGCTGACCCCAAATAAAATTGGAAACAGGGTAGGAAAATGACAGATAATAAATTTAGACAGCATATGGTGAATTATAGTCGATCATCCATTGAATATCATAGATTCCTTTACTATAAAAAGATATAACATCAAAACCGACAGTACTAAAAGTTGTACTTAAAACTTGTACAATATCCAACAATACCTGCCATCAGCCACGTCCTCAGAGACATGTTATCTCTTAACTCGCAATATTCAATGTCTGACGCACTTGCTGATGAAAATTCAGCTCTGTTCTGTACTTTATAAAGTCGAATTTATATTGTAAAGGTATTTATCGCTGAAGGCACATAATTCAGCGGTTTTCAAATGATCGTGTCACTCGGCCGGTGATAAGCGGTTTGCGAATTCGATTTTTTATTTGTATTTTTTAAGCTCTTTGCGACCACACCCTACTATTTCGTTTGTTATTGAAAACACATTATTTTCAAAAGAAGTTTGAAAGACAAAAAGGAACGGTGTTTTAAAGTGTTAAACAAACACACATATTTTGTTAACTGTGTTTTAACCCCCGTTCGAAGTACTATTTTTTTAATTTCTTACAGAAAAGCTACTTACTGTCCGTCAATAAATCGAACTGCGACCTCAATGTTTACGAAAATAGGAGCAAGTCTTAATATTTAATATAACATAACATCAAAACAAACTTTGTAACCCAAAGGAGTGGGTATGACGGTCTTTTACGATACCTTTCATTACTTAAGAAATAGAGCTCAGTGAGGTAGTAATTTTAACTTGGAAACTGAGCCTTCATATCCGTCGAAGTTCTCCTAGCATTTTCCTGCATGAAATAACTAAATATGAATATCTACTTAATGTGTGCAAACGTATTTCTATTGTAGTGAGCACGTGTCGTCACGCGCCGTTGAGCACAAACTCGAATCTCTGAATGGTGTTGCTGTTTCCATATTTCACATTCAAGAGAGCGAATATTTAACTCGAAAACTGTGTTGCATATAAATTTACAGCCACGGTTTTGATGCTGAGTTCATATTTAATAGTATGTATTCACATTGAATTATCACTTGCTTTAACGGTGAAGGAAAACATCGTGATGAAACCTGCACACCTAAGAGTTCTTAGGAATTTCTTAGGTGTGTAGTCCGCCAACCCGCACTAGGCCAGCGTGGTGGACTACGGCCTAAAAAACCCTCTCAATGGTAGAGGAGACCCGTGCTCAGCAGTGGGCGTATATGGGTTGATGAAGAAGAAGAAGTATGTTAGTCAGTTTTACAGTGACATTTTCTAATGTACAGTAAAACATGGCTGAAGTATTTGTTTTGTTGAATGATCTCATAAACTAAGCATTTGTTTATATTTGTTCAATAGCCCACATATCAAAGAAGGCTCTATATAATCACATTACGACGGATGTGTAATAAGGTACCTTTCAAATATTTTTGAACGTAAAATTTAAATATTTTACTAAAATGGTTACTGATATCGCTTCTGAACATTTATGCGATATCGCATTGTGACAACTGTCTTGTTTTGTTTAGTTAATAAGGGTACAGTAAACGTGTCATAAATATAGTAAGTCATTCAATATACAAAAATTACATAACAAAAAGAAATTTAAGGAATTTAAATAAATTGTAAACATATGATCATTACAGATTCTTTTTGCTTTTGTCAGTCAGTTTGCATGTAAAATAAAACTTTAAATTTTAAATTATATTCCCAAAGCTTATTAATAAAAACTATAGTTGATTACGAAACATAGCCATTAATTTCCAAATATAATATGCTTGTTAAGTTGTCGCATATACTCTAACACAAAACGTATGCATTGGTATGAAAATTCCGCAAATATGAAATGGATGGCAAATTTAACGGTTCCCGAGGGAGCGCGGTGGAATTATTGAAATTTATTACTCCCTACACACATTATTTATATTTCGTAATTGTAAGTTAAAATGGCTGCTGAATTGCAGGTGTTAGGTTCGATTTTCAGGATAGGTTTGGTTAATCTTGAGATACAAATAGTAAGCTACAGTCGATCGATCTCTTATGGGAAGTTCTAAGAGTACTGTTCTTGATACTTAGAGGTCTCGGGTTCGATTTTCGGTCCGGCAACGTGTAATTGAGTATTTTTACTGAGAAATTCCCAGTAGCACAGACTCTGGGATGGTTTACGAGAAACGGCAATTACCTCTACAACTAAGAGTAAGGTTACTTAGTCCACCACATTAGAATATAGCCAGATTAGCAGACTTAATTACCACTGAACGAAACCATGTAACTTTTAGACGTGCAAGTTCCTTACGATTTCCTTCATCGTTTGTGACTCATCATCATCAACCCATATACGTCCCTCTGCTGGGCACGGGTCTCCTCCACCATTGAGAGACTTCAGGCCATAGTCAACCACGCTGGCCTAGTGCGGGATGGCGGACTACGCACCTAAGAAATTCCTATGAACTTTTAGGTGTGCAGGTTTTACCACGATGTTTTCCTTCACCGTTAGTTTGTGACTATAACTTAGAAAACTTGGAGATGAATGCCTGTTATTTGAGCCTTCGACTCCTGACATTTATATCCTCAAGGACATCACGACTAAACAAAACTAAAAAGAAATACTATATCTCCAGTAGTTACTAGTTCTAAATTTACACCTGGATGCGGCTGAACGGGCGTGCTGCATTATCCCCAAGGGGATTAGTCTCCGCATCGGTTAATGGAGCGTGGAACCCTCCAGGGGATCCCGGGGGAATCTACAGACTTTGAACTGTTTAAACTTAGGCGCTTAATATTGAAATACAGGTATGGGATGACTGACTTTGAATTATCGAAGTTGTGTATTCACAATGAATAATTTAACGGTGAAGGCATAATTTCGTAAGGAATCTGAACGTCTAATAGATTAACTCGCATTGGGCCAACGTCATGGACCAAGGCCTAAACCCTCCCAGTTGTAAGAGGTGTTCGAGCAATTTTACGTATGAAATGTGTTTACGAAAAAAATATTACTAAGAACATGAACTTTGACCATCGATGTATAAAAGTCTAAAAAGGAAAAATATGTTATAATTTCACATTTCCTGAAAGTCCTTAGTCCCCTTTTCCAGGATTATCCCATAACCCTCAACGATCTTACAGTGGCCGCATTAAGTATGTAATAGGACCTCGGTAAAGAGATTAGCGGGGCTTTTGCAATCTTAAAAGGTTATTTGATAGCCCTCTTCACACAAACGTATCCTTGATTCCTGGTGGGAATGGGGAAAGTTTTCCGTTTGCGAAATGTTAAGGTGGGTGTCTATTTAGGCTTGTTTTACTGTGTGGTGGTTTAAAATTGAAATCAATGTTAAAATTTTTACAACTACCTACAGCATTATAAATTAACTGTTAATGGTAGAGCAGTGGTACGTACATGGGCTGATAATTAATTGTGGGCAAACTATTGCCGTTTTTCGGGCTCTTTTACGTGCTTGTTACCGAGACTTTCTTAGTGAAAAACACTTTGCTCGACCCGGGAATCACACTTGGAACGTCTACGTCGCACGGACATTATGTACTTTGGGACGATGAACTCACAACTGCAAAAACCGCATCTAATCTTTGAACCTTTGACCTTTCATAAATACAAGGGCGCAATGGACAGTAACTTTACACGGTCGGTTGTAAAGAAACAATTTTCCAAACAGGATGTCTGCAGTTAACACCTTATACAGCTTTACGGGGTGTGATCCTTTCATGTTTAATGACTTTATAGATATGTTAGATACCTCTCAATCTTTGCTACTATCGGATGTTTTGTAAGGATAATAATTTCACCTTTGATGTAAGGACAGAAGCGATATCTAAAAGTCAATTATCTTGGCTCTTAAAATGAGTAAATAAATAATACACCCTCTGAGCCCATACTAATATATGAATTTTGAGACGGAGTCGTGATGAGTTTGAGGTTTAGACACGTGAATCTCGACGATCGCGGGTTTACACCCCAGGCACACACCTGTAACTTTTTGAAGTGCTTTAACGGTTAAGGAATACATCCGACCACCTAAAACTTCGTAGGAATGTGGTTTATCAACCCAAACTAGACCAGTGTGGTGGGCTAAGCCCTAAATCTAAGAAGCTGTAAAGGAAGCCCGTTCTAACGCGTATGGGCTGATGGTAGATGACGTGTATCAGAAACTGAGAGACCTCTCGTTCTCACAAATGCCCTCACAGGAAATTAATTCTTGTGGATCATTGGGTCCAATCGAACCCGCGGTATTTTGTTTTACAAGCTGTATAGCAACTGGTAATTTATAATATTACTATAGATCCTTTCCAAATATCTATCTCTTAGCCAAATTCGTTCAGTAATTCGCCCCAGAATGCGAGGCATCTGTTTCCTCATTTCTAAACCGACTTGCAGGATCCTACGGGGCGGAATCGAATGTATCCATTATCATTGTATTGAATGTAAATGTTATTCTTTCGCTCTGTTTGTGGAGTATTGTTTGTATGGTCTATTGTTTTTTTATTAGCCATCTCGTTTCGTACTGTTCTTGTTTGAAATGGATAGTTGGGGGCTTGCAAATTGGGCCCATATCATATTTTCGTTTTAAGATTCAGTTTGGAGTTGTTTTTTTTTTATATATGTAAATCTTTCTCTATTGCAAAATGTAGACTGAATTTATTATTATTTATTAAGCTATATTTTTTTTTATTTTTATACTGTCTAGTATAATCCTTTACGCTTTACTTTATGTAATCCTTTTAAGATTTTCATAATTTACAATGCTTGTTTGATTCAGTATAAATAGCTACGTACGATTGAGTGCTTCTAGACTTCAAAATACGAAGGAGATTCTCAATTCGACTGATGATGTTTTTTTTATTTTTGTGTGGATTTTTTTATAGAAACATGGAGTTTGTCACTGTATCCGAAAATCATTAATAGATTTGTCTTCTATTACATCGAACTTAAAAGACCACCCATACGTGGCTGCGGAAATACCCTTCTATCCAGCACATCAGGATTACAATTCTAAAGGTGTGCAAAACATAATCTCTGATGGAAATATCGATCGGAGTGAAGTGTTTAAGTCATTACTAGTGACACGGCGTACCGAGAACCTATTTGGGTCAAGGGTCGAACCCGGCACAGGCTCCCGACAAGGTCGGCTCTGATAATACGTGTATTGCCTATCATCACATGCTGTAGCTTTTAGGGGGTATCTGAAGAGTAAGGTAGAGTAAGACTTCATGGGAAAATTTTAGTCAGCAGTTTTGAGATATTTTGATGGAGAGGTTATAGTGATTAATTACCATATTTAGGCATATGGGAGCGAATTTATTATTTGAGATGCTACGTACACTGTTCTCATTGAAAACCTTAAGTTCAAAACGGAAATTAAATTCTCGATTGTATGCTAACACTAAAATATGGAAGTTTATAGAAGTAGCTTCTCATTCTGGAATACAAACTTGAATGTTCATACATGCATACCGCTACAGCAGTATCCCTCGAAGCCTAATGCCTTTATTCGGGCACAATTCCACACTTCGTGCTGCTATAGAGAATTCAATAAACAAAACAACAAATAAATCTTTGCCCGACCCGAGACATGAACCAGGGACCTCTAAATCAGAGATCAAGAGGCAGACGAAAACGTGTTTTACAAAACATTAATATAAAGGGAAGATCAAGATGTAGTTCACAAGTATAGTGTTCCATTCGGTATTATCCAATGCAGTCGGGTTTATGTTTACATGAGGCGTCCACTGCCGGGCCAGTTCGCGGCATCGCGTGACGGTTCCGGTAAAAGTGCGCTTTGTATCCGCTAATACGTAAGGCTGTGGCTCGGTGGAGTGAGGAGCGGGGCGAGCTGGAATAAGGAGTGTCTGTCCTATTGAGTTGTATCTATCTTATTTGAAGTTGTACAAAAGCATTTTTTTTGCTAAATTTCGTCTAAGAATCAGCAGTATCGAAGTCAATAATCCCGTGCACAAACGATAAAGGATATAAATATAGGCAGAAATCATATGTTTGGTTGTACACATGTCTAGCAGATTATTAGCAGATTTTCTATTTGGATCCCACATCACAGCATTGTATTCCTAAATGCTACGAAGTATGCATTTGATAATATGTTAGAGGCAATTTAATTTTATAAATCTATTGAAGAACTTATTATATAACCAAGTGCTTTCGTTGATTTACTACAAGTAGATTTTATGTGCGCATGGAAATTAAACGCCATGTCACACGCCATGCCAAGTCTCGGATCATATCAGCTTAGGCAGGAACAGTGTGGGGCGTCCTATAGGAAATTTGCCTCTTCATAATGTCAGCATAAGTACTTTTTTATTCCATAAATATCTGTCTACATAAGTCTAGTCTAATTCTGAGTCCATTACCTATTTGCTGAATAGTTGTAACCTCGATTGTCCCACTGCTGGGTACATGTGTTCTCTACCATTGAGAGGGATAGGCTATAGTCAACCACGCTGGCCTAGTGCGGGTTGATGGACAACACACCTAAGAAATTCCTAACAACTTTTTTAGGTGTGCAGGTTCCTCACGGTGTTTTAATTCACCGTTATAGCAAGTGATAATTTATCATGAATTCACACATCATTTCGAAAAGTCAAATGTGTGTGCCTGGAGTTCGAACCTACGACCGTCGAGATTCTCAACCGCGTGCCTAAACCTCAAGGCCAATTTGATATATGATATTTTCCGCTAATCGCTCCGTCTACATCTGTATCACCAGCATGAATTCGCGTGTGGGGCTCATCGCACACGACATTTGCATCAAAAGTGCTAACACCGCCAGCGTTACGTGCTCCCGTAGTTTCCCTGTTGCCTTGCAGATAACACCACGATCTACTGACCGACTTATGGTTCACACGGAGCTAAATAGGGTTAGGTTTCTTTAGAAATGTTGAGAATTGATCCCATTGGCATCTATTGATAAGTGAATCTTGCCACTAGAAACAATTATGGCGTCCTGGATTGGTCTCGCATGTTTTGAATTCATTTTTGTGTGTACATTATTTTGCCGAACACGGGAATCCCTTTGTACACTCGTTAGTGTGAGAATTTCGTTAAATACATTCCTATTACTACATGTGTACTTTTTTTCTGTACCTAGGCCATCAAACACAACTTTCAAACCATCACAAACAATACTCCGAAAAACCCGACCTAAATTCCCAGAGCAAAACAAATCTAATAAAAAAGTGACAAGCGCCACAGCAGTTTCCCGCCGCAGACAGACCCTTGGGAGGCTTTTAATATTAATCGCTGACATGATTGCCTGCCGCCCTCCCAGAGGAACTACTCCTGTAGGCAGGGTATGCTTAATCATTTATTTACAGGCTTCATTTGAACTTGGATGAGTCGCCTCCCGCGGGATTATCCGGGATTACATCGGGGCCCGATAGTTTGTCAATGTTACGGGCTGGGCAACTGATCTTGGGATTAGTTGCGGATATCGTTGTCCCGAGACCGATTTTGGACAATTGGTGTTTGGAAGTTGTAATTGATTGGGTTTTGTGTGTTTAGCTGTGTTTTTGTATCACACTGCTGGGCACGTCATCTGGTCATCATCATGAGCATATGTCTTTCTGCTGGTCACGGACCTCCTCCATAACTGGGAGTGTTAAGGCTTTAGTCCACTTTGACATATTGCAGGTTTAAGACTACACGCATTAGAATTTTCTAAGAGCTTTTAGTTCTGCAGGTTTCTTCACGATGTTTTCCTTCACCGTTAAAGTGCAAAATATTGGATATAATTCATCTTACACCATGCACAAATGCTCTATTTACGTCGGCAATCAATATGCTTCATATAACAAGACAAGTCATAACATGAATTTCTAGACTTCGTGCTACTAAAAAAAATCATTTTTCCAGTATTGGATCCCGGGACCTTATGATTCCGCTATCCAACGCACCGATAATTCCTCTGGTATTGTAAGTGTTCATGGGCGGTGTTGACCACTTAACATCAGGTGGCTCAATTTACCATACCTGTGCCTCCTTTACCATAAAAAAACATATTGCACAAAGAGGGATACACCACGAAAACCTTTTACCAAAACCTTGTATTATTACATGTCAGCACAGCCATCATTAGCAAGGCTTTTATCTTGCGCAATAATGGAGGGCTCTTCTCCCCGTATCACGTAATTATTCGCCACTTCGCCGTGTTTTTGTCTGCCTTCCTTTAATTACCACATCTGTTGTGGCTTGAGAGGAAAATAAATAGTAATTGATATAGAAAACACGTGTATTTCTGCTCTACATCAAAAGATCTCTATGAAATAGTTATGCGTTCGTTACCCGGCTAATGTTATTCATCATCATTCTATTTTTATAATGCTATCATCGCTAACATCAGCCCATATTACGCTTAAGGTAAACTCTTCAATTATGGTCTAGGCGTACAATCTTAAAAAATTAATAAACTTTAAACATGATTTTGTCTTCTTTTAATACGCGGGTTAACTTTGAAATTTGATATATTGTACAAGTACATATCAAGGAATGCTGAGAATTGTTTTTTTTTTTATTTTAAACTATTTTTAACTAATTTTTATCTTTACCTAATTGGATTTCCTTTTTTTATTTTCTTTAAAAGTGTTTTTTTTATTCTAGAACGTTCCAAAATCACCTCCTTACTTTATTTTTATCAGCTGTCATTGTTCCAGCACTGGCCATGCCGAGCCCGACATCGGCGGATGATGATGAAGATGAAGACGACACCACCCAGCAGAGCCGCCCCGAGGCTGATGATGACGGCAGGGTGTACAAGAACCCCAGGAACTCACCCTCAGCACAGTGCCCGAGGGATGAGGAGCAGGCTACCTTGCTGGTAAGTACGGGAGTTTTGAAGACTACTTACAGGATACTGGATATCTATTACTACTATACGAAAGTTATAGTCTTATAACCATGTTTTGGTAGCAATATTTTTAGGTTAAGCGTGATTGCTTAAGTCGTCTGTGGCAGCAAGGAAATTAAATGTTCCAAATTAATTTCCAGGTCGACCAGTATTTTTTGGTCTTTGGAACTTTTCTCGGAGTCCGTAAAGGTGTTCGAAATATGGAATAGGCTCGCTATAACCCGGGTCTGAAACCGCTTTCGGAGAGGAAATCCTGAATATTCAATTATACGTAAGGTTGAGGCTACTGTAGTCTATATAGCGCATTTAAAAAACGAGTTCCTTGTAGAAAACCTAATACATTTCACGGTTAGTAGTTGTAACTAAAGCAACATTCTACTACCAAAACCGCTAATAAAGAAGTTAAAACTGTAAAAATTTAACATGTCGTAAACGAAAATCACGTGATCATGTATGGCTTTTACAATCTTTAATTTAATTTGCAATAATGTACATAAAATATGTTTGTACCTATGGAATCTTGCAGCTCAATTTGTAATAATTATCAACAATTTCCTTGTCAAATGTCTCTCTGTCTCGGCCCTCAGAAGTCACAAGGTATCGATCTGTACTCCCACGACGTTGGCATTAATGCACCGATGCGGACCGACGGTGCCTCGTCAGCAAATATGTACTTTGAATATCCGATAGCATCTTACATCGTGGATGGACATGATCGGGAGAGTAGAACTATCGTTTTGTATCCCTATAGATCGTTAGGGAATCTTAGGGGGCTTTTTGTTAGGTCTAAGTAGGTACTATATTTATATTTATATGCTGATAACGAACCTGGTACACCCTTATCAGTGGACCCCTAGTTAGGAGTAAAGCTTGACATTAATTCACGCCAATAGGCCCAGTAGGGGTATACAGATGTGCTTACGTTTCGCCAATTCTACGTACATCTTGGGGGCGTTCTAAGGCCCCTTGGTGTTATTAAGAATTTTCAAAGTCAAATTCAAATCATCTTTATTCAAGTTGACTTTCACAAGTTCATTTGGATCGTCATTTTAAAACTATTGGAATGAAAAATTGTTATTGGAATAACTTAAACGGTGGATCAAAGCTAGACTTTCTTGATCAGACTGACACGGATATCAAGATGTCAATTCATAGTGTTAGTAAGATTTGTATGTTATTCGATTCTAGCTGAAGTTATTTTCCAGGGCCAGAAGTGTCTTCGTAAATGTTCTTCCGACGAGGACTGCAAGAGTAAGAAGAAGAAGTGCCTCTGCGACGGCGCCTGCGGCATGTCTTGCATCAAACCTGGTGAGTCGTACCCACAGAACAGCTAAAGGATGGAAGGGAAATAGACAGTATTTTGTATGGGGACGAGTATCGGCACTTTTCTAGCACCTGTTCATTCTACTAAAATCATACCACCAATGATAAAAAATTCAAGTAAAAATGAAAACTGCTTGCTATTCATACATTTATAAGAGTCTTGGTATTTATTAGACGCTACCCAAATAACTACGACGTCGTCCTGTCAAACATACGACCATCGTAGGTTCGGCACGCTTGGCATACAAACATTTCCTTTTTACCCTTATTTAACTGTTCTGTGTTGTTACTAGATGAAATTCTAGAATAAAGTGCTCTGTTGCAAAGAATATTAGAGTACCATTAGGTCATATTACTTCAATGGCTCAAGCTACTTTAGAATAAATATCAAATGTAAGATTAACATAACTACCTAGAGCGGGTTGAGAGCTGAAGGTTTTTATCATGCTCTTTTTCTTCTCCGTCTAAGTATTTGATGAAGTTGTGAATACCTGCAGAGCTTCTAAGAGCGAGCGATGTGTGTTTTAATTCGAACTCGTTAGTGTAGGGATAGTGCTTCTCATTTTCATCTAGCACTTGAATAGATAGTATCAAAAGCAAGAGGCATAACATAGAAATATCTTCTTCTTATTCTTTATGTGGGAGTCAATGTTTCAAAGTTTCAAATTTACAATTATATTGTTCAATTGGTTTTCAAGTTGTTTGTTAATATTTCGACTTAGCCACAAATAAACAATCCGCCACGTTCGTTAGTAAACGCTACACAGCCGAGAGAAATCTATCTTCGGTCTAAAGTCTAAACTAATTCTCGGTACTAACAGCATTCCGCCTCAAATAAATCACAGATTGGGCTCGTAATGGCCCACACTAGATCAAAGACAAGCAGTCTCTGCTATTCATCGGGCGTAGTTCAATAACAGACATACATATATAAATAGCCCCACGTCTGTATTCCCCGAAGGGGTAAGCAGAAATGCATTTCTGCACCCACATTATGCCCGGTATGTTAATCCCACGTAATAGGGGCAAGCCTATTACCGTTTTTCGAGCATATTTCCAGACTCCGTGCTGCTATTGAGAATTTCCCAGTGGAAAAACCAAATAACACTGCGCGACCCGGGAATCGAACCCAGGACCTCTAGATCGCATGGTACATGCTAGAACCGCGAGACCACGGGGCAGTCGGAATAACAGTATACTAGGAATTTCATTTGTCAGATGCATATTGTATGCTTTCTGACTTAGGATTTTGGAAGTTATGCGAAGTATGTGTTGAGTTGATTGAATTCCTTGGATTCAGCTTGGAATTTAGACTAGAACATTAAATGTTTACTAGTTTGTATAGTCTTGTTGCCAAATCAGCTATATGTAGACAGATTACTACATAAGAGTAGAGGACAAGAGATTACAGTTTTAAAACCCAGCCTAGTATTTTTAAGTCATGTTAAATGTTCTGTAACATAAAAAGTATTTTAAGTGTCCAAGTGATATTATCCTTTGTAAATATTTGTAGTATACTCAATCTCTTATGCGGAAAACACACAAAAAATAGAAATAAATAAATAAACAAATTATAAAACAAACATAGTTCTGACCAGTGGCGGTACTTCCATAGAAGCCCGAAAGCCCGACTTGCCTTACATAGTTCCGAAAAACGAACTTAACGATTGTTTATTTATAAAATAACGCTATAAACGTGAATGTGAGTACTAACCGGTAGGTATTTATTAGTCCTACGTACCAAAAAAAATATGCTGCTACTAAATAAACATTTGGGCTTGCCTGAGTTTAACACCCTAGGCACGCCACTGGTTCTGACCCCACACTATGATACGAGCCTTGTGTCGCGAGTACCAGAAACTAAGAGAGACTTTTCATGCTCACAAACAACCACAACAGAAATAAACTTTTGTGGATCTCAAAAACACTTATCACGTTGCGGAGATCGAAACCGCGGCCTCTCGTTGAACTCTCGCTATCAAATAATTACAATTTCAGTTGTGCCAATGTACAATGTTCTTTGCAATATTTTTTTAATTAAAATAACGTAAATATGGTACCTATATATATTTCATACTATTTGACTAATTTGGTCTAAATATATCTGGCCAAATGTAATTCTAGAAATGATCCTAAGGATTAAGGATACAGGAGTGCATTGATATCATACCATATGAAAAATCCACAGCTTCGTGGCCTCATAGTGCAAGTTTTTGCTTTGCGGTCCCGAATTTTTCCATTCGGAAATCCTTAATATTAACACGAAGCGTAGAAACGGTTCGAGATACGGTAATAATCTCTAGCCTAATGTGGGTGCAGTTGTATAACACCTCTGCCTACTCCTTCGGGATATACAGATGTAAGGTTATCTTCGTAATTATGTACCTATTAATATATTATAAAAACAAAAGTAGCCTATGCAAGCTAACACAAATTTACAAGACAATTTTACTTACAAAACAGAGAATTTCTATGCAACAGAACTACATTTCTGTTGTAGAAACTGTGCATCCAAGGAAACGTTTAAATATCTCCGCGTGCGCCCGTCCCTCTGAATTTGTATCAACATAGTTGCATTGTTTAGTTTCACATTGTTCGCAATGTGTTTGTCTGTTTGTCCTATGTATGGGGGATGCGAGAGATGTTTAATGTTAGTAAAACAGATCGTGATCGAAAACTAGGACATATAGTCATAGTGATTACAAACATAATGACGATAAAATATACTGAAAAGGGATGAAATTGCCAGTAGAGTTTAAAAAGTGTTCTTGGGTTTTTCTTTAGTACATTCCCAGTAGGGGCATGGAGTCTAAAATGGTATAAGCAATATGGGAATACTCAATTGGATAAATGTGAGTGCAGATATGCAGCTTTGCCATGTTTTCGTAAACCAGGTGCTATGTATGTATATGTATAAAGTCCGTAAAACACTTTCACACTCCTCAGCGTTCTGATTAAAAAAAGTCAATCCAATAATCCCGAAAGCAATGAAAATTTACAATTGTAATAAAGCGAGGGATTTTTACAAGATCAATAAAACAAATTGAATCGGTCCGAAGCGTTCGGGACAGGGACAATTCACCTAATTAGTTGTCGCGAAATGTCTGTTTTACTTAGGGTTGCCATCTATAAAATTTGGAACACAGGACGAGACGCGTGAAAACCCCGGATTTTGGAGTCCGAAAGCCGGACATGTCAACAAGATCTTTTAAACATATACAATGGGGAACGGTGAATATACAGTCGGTTGATCGTGGTGTGGTGCGAGCATAGTGCGTGTCTCGCGGGTGCGCCTAATTTTTATTTATTTATTTATTTTTTTAAGCCCTGTCTACTAATGAAACCTTCCCCGGACGCGCCTTGGATGCCCTCTTAACTCGGACAAATCCAGGGAAACCCGGACGGATGGCAACTCTAGTTTTACTGAGGGCCGCGCGCGCCGTGTTAAGATGACGTCGTTGGGGCGAATCGGGATTTTATTTCGTCACTGACGTCACAGCTTGTCAAAATGAGGCTGCTAGAACCAGAGTGGCCTAACTGCATTTTGATGACATTCGACCCATTTGTGTTTCCGTAATTTATACATTTTATTCTACAAGGCTTCCGACCGATCCCGGTGGAAGTCATTGGGGGAGGCCTACGTCCAGCAGTGGACCAAAATCGGCTGATGATGATGATAATGATTCTACAAAATCCGAGCGGCCTAAAATTGTTAACATAATTTAGATATAGATGGCAGTATAAGTGCATTTTGGCCCTGGTTTAAATTGATGATAATCAAAATCAGAGTGGTCGGTAGGTGCTAGGTCAAAAGTTATCAAAATGCAGTTAGGCCACTCTGGTTCTGGCAGCCTCAAATATTTTACTGGGTCGAGGGCAAAGGCTTGGTACCAAGAGGTGCCGAGTGGAATTCATTGGTTTATTTTTTATTGGGGAATTCTCAGTTGTAGCAATGGGGAGTCTTGACGGTCGCGGGTTCGAATCCCAGGCACACACCTCCGACTTTTCGAAGTTATGTGTGTATTCACATTGAATTATCACTTGCTTTAACGGTGAAGGAAAACATCGTGATAAAACCTGCATACCTAAGAGTTCTTAGGAATTTCTTAGGTGTGTAGTCCGCCAACCCGCACTAGGCCAGCGTGGTGGACTATGGCCTAAACCCTCTTAATGGTAGAGGAGACCCGTGCTCAGCAGTGGGCGTATATGGGTTCATGATGAAGAAGAAGAAGCAATGGGGAGGCTTCATCCGGGCTTAATTTTGTATTCCGTCATTATCCTACGGAATACTACAATTTTTGGGATGAAAAGTAGCATATAATACTTTGTACTATCCCTTCTAGGTACTAGGTTCTAGATTCATACCACTTTTTCAGATGTAACCTACCTACCTATGTGGTATAAAAATGAAAAGTCAATTCTTAATATAGATACCGAAGAGTATGGATATTTGTTTCGTAAATGGTAAGAGGCTTATCAGCAATTGGGTAGGACACAAAGGAACTGCCGAATGTAAAAATAAACATCTCCTTTCAAGCATAGACGTGTGGGTATATGGAGTTCATACATATGTCTGTCATAAAACAATTTTGGCAGCAGTTAAAACTCACCTCTAAAATACTTTTATTTTTTGGGTCGAAATAACGTTCGTAAATAGTGTATAAACTTGGAAGATTTTTTTAAGAAATAGTTGTCTGCAAATTCAGTATACCAAACTTCAATTCTTCAAAAGATTTGTCTTCTCTTACGTTCTTTATTGTTTCACTCCTATTAGCCGTAGCATAATGTTATATAGCCTATAACCTTCCTCGGTAACTGATCTTTTTAAATCAAACATATTTTTTCTCAACTAACCAGTAGGTCTTGAAATTAGCGCGTTGAACCAAACAAAAGAAAACTTTACGTTTATAAGAGTATGTTAGTGTACCTCCCTCTTAGTAGTAGAGGAGACCCGAGCCCAGCAGTGGGGCGTATATGGACTGATGATGATGAAACCATGAATAACAAAGAAACACTCATTAGGTCAACCTGATAGACTATGAAAGGTCCCCCTTACCTTTTCCCCTAACCCGTAAAAAAATATTATTCGTTCCTACTTTTTAACTTTTTTAATGTCTTCGAATGAAACTCAGCTAGTTTAAAATCATATTCCGCTTGAGTTTTATATTCAAAATGTTAAGACCGGGAGTGTTTGCTTTCACGATCTCATGAAGTGCTCTAATGAACGAATGATTGAGAGTTGGGGTAAACGAATGAATAGTCAATACACCTTCTTTTTATGCGATCACGCACATAATTGATAAAGTAGGTGTGCTTATTTAGATCCATTTAATAGGATAAATACTAAGTATTTCATTCTCATTAAATAACATTAAGATGTATCTTCAGTTCAGTTTTATTATTATGTAAGGACATTCTGAAGAGCATTTATTTAATTATTTTTTACCCCAATTCCCTCATTTACAAAACATGCCTCCGGAAAGAGCCACGTATATCTTTATTTTTTGCTATTTGCTATATCTACTTAAGCTCATTTACACCTCACCAATTAATAAATTTAGCAGATTTCACATACCTAAGAAACACACTATCCTCTTAGTTGTTCATACGATTATCATTTTCGCATACATTCATTTCGCCTTCGACCGATCCCGGTGAAGGTCACTGGGGGAGGCCTATATCCAGCAGTAGACTAAGATTGGCTGATGATGACGATGATGATGATGATACATTAATAAATAAATACACCCAACAGTAACATAGTCCTGACCTCACAGATACGAGTCTTGTGTCATACGAACAACTACGAGAGACTCCTCTCTCATAAATATTACCAAAATGCTTGCTCCAAGTTTGGCAACATCCCACCGGTTCCCAAAGCCCGTTCGGGACGCCCGCCACTTAATTCCCCAACTAATTAAACAACAATTGCCCCTTTTTGTTGTCTTATTTCGTTCCCGTCACCTAATTTCTGGCTAATGGTCCGCGCGCCGGGACTATCAAAATTATTGCCTGGATTTACTCCTACGAAACTGTTTTTTAATTATGTCAGTTAGGACTTGTTGCTCGGTTTGTTAAGTTTTTGACTGTAGTAAATGCATAATGAAGATGGAAAATGTCGTGAGGAAACTGTTCTCTTAAATGTTTTGAGAGTTTTATGTTTGTAGTCCAACAATCCGCGTAGGTTAGCGTGGTGGATTAAGGTTTATATTCTCTCAGTTGTGAAGGAGAGAGGAGAATTTATCCCACTGAAAAAGACAATGCAATTTATGATACATAATCTCATCCCAAAAAGTTGTTCGCGAGTCAACGAGGGATCAACGTATTTATTTTTGAAAACAGTATTGATTAATTATTATAGAACGCCATGGTGATATCGACTAGAGTATTTTATTTAGTAGTGGACTTTATCCTTAAAACTTTACCCTTTAAGAGGCGCAATTCCAACCCCGAATGCACTTACAATCACACCGCACGCATCCCCAATACACTTGTGTTCGAGACTGCGCCCTCTGACCTACACAGGCCTGAAAAAGCCGCCTCTTTGGCACAAAAAGGTCGAGAGCCCTCTCAGCCGGAGCGTGGGGCTTTCACTTATTTTTTTTAATGTTCCCGTGTCCCTGACACGGTTCTCGTAGGCTTTTCACGTGAAAGACACCCCGTTTAACTTTTGAGCCCCGTGTGTACTCAGCGGCGCGTAGGTCGTTTCGCTTTTGAATTGCTGGTGTGTTTTGGGGCTCTCGTCTTTTTCTTAGCGTTTCTGTGTAGATGTAAACCTCGCAACTAGACAAATGTTGGTAGGTTATTTGTTTTGTGGTGTCGCAGGATGTTAGTGTAGTGTCTATTAAGCGGTCTCATGAACAATTTTTGTACCGGTTAAAACGTTAACGTGTTTCCCGTTATAAAAAGTGACCGGAGATAACAATTGTGCCCGAAAATGAATGTACGGATGGATGAAAATGGATGGCAAACTTAGGACACGAGTGGTGCAACATGGGTGCAGAAATGCACCTATTCCTACCCTGCTACAGGTGTATAACCTAATTCTAAATCATGTTTACTAAATCCACATCGACTAATATTTCTAACCAACTAGACCACCCAAAGCGGCACTCGGACCAAATTTTTCCGCCATTTGAATTAGCAAAAAATACGCGCGCAGACATTTTTTAATACCCAGTGAAATGTGTTAAAAAATTCCATTCGCCGACGCCCGACGGCTGAATGGGCCGTATGTAGGTTATCTTTTATAATAAACCCCGGTTGGCTTGAAAAACACGTGAAAGCGAACTTTTTGTGGGCCTCGTGCATGTGGTAGGCGGAAGGCGGGAAATGTCAGCCGCGTTTTAAAACTGCGGAAGAACTATGTACAATAGATATGAGACTGGTATGCCAAACATTTTTAAAAAGATATAATTTGACAGCCCCGTAGCGTAGTTGGCTAGATACCGGAGTGTGAAACGAGGCGGTGGGTTCCATAATTATCCGGAAAGTCTCTCGTAGTTTCTGATATCCACGACACTGGACAATTGGGTGTATGTATTTATTTATAATACATCCTATACTAAAAAGTCCTGTGTCGTGGGTGTTAGAATCTAAGAGAGACTTTTTCTCCTCACACACTAAAGAAACAAATACATATTTACGGATCAGAACAGTTTGTCCCGGTGCGGGAATCGTTGCTGTCCTTCTCGCCATAGCCCTGGGGAAGAAGGAAGAAAAGTTATATCGGTGTCACGGGGCTCCCAATCCAAATGAAAATGTCAAATCTGAAACAAATGCCAGGCTGGGAACCTCCCCAATATCTCTTTGCAGGGGCTACAAGACACTCCATTAATAATTCCGAAAGTATGTAATGAAGGAAAAGCTTTAAAAAAACCTTTGCTAAATTGCTGCTACTCTGAAACACTTACGTTCTTGACTCCCCCACCGCGGTTTCAGTAAATACCAAAAGCCGTACATCTCCAAAACAAATGAATTAGATAACCGTAATAGAATTTGTAATTAAAGCAACTCTCGCCTCGAAGTGTACACAACGCACGTCACTATACACCGCTGGTTTAACAAACGAGGCCCGTTTATTGTGCGAATAAATCACTCGATGTACTACAAAGCTTTGAATTCGCACGATACACTGCGCGCAAATTTACATTTGCGGTCGGCGGCGCTGCGAGCGACGCTCTCCCAATACTTAAATGTTCGGAAAACGCTAGTTCGGCAGTTTTGCCGATTGCGTATTTATGTTTGCACGCGCACCTCGTTTTCGTTGGACGTTTTTTAATTTAAACCGAGGGAAAATATTCATTGTTCGTGTAATGTATGCGATGTGTCTACGTGTGCGGTTTTAAAATGCTTTTATTGCTTTTACGATTGTCGGTTTGTGTGCTTGTAAATTTAATACGAACTTGTTGGATAAACCATTTCTAGGAATAGTGTGTAGTTAGCCACATGAAATCAATTACCAATCTGTCTGTGGATGATAAACAAATGACAATCCGATTGCCATAACCAAACACACACAGATTAAAATCACATTAGGGGGTTTTAACTGTTTTATCGTTGGATGTTTCTTACTTCGTCGCGATTAAACGGTGGGATCTTGGACCAACTATTACTATATGCAATAACTATTTAATTAGTAAATAATTTCCACCATAGCCACTGAAATTCTTTACTCATCTTCCAATATAAATACGCAATATCCTTCGAAATTGAATTCAGACATCCTTCAAGCTCCAATGCGTTGTACAACAATCAATACAACACAATTCATTGAATAAAACCTTCAAAGTCACGTGCCAGACGAGAATTTTCTCGAAACTCGTAGAAACATCTAGAAATATTAAAATATTGATGCCGACCGGAGGCATGAAGACCGCAGAACCTTCCACAACTGAATAATGGAATCGACAGTTATGAATAAAGATGTACAAAAATTTATTCATTGCTCAATCTTAAGGCTGTTGAGAATTTTCGTTTTGCATTTTTTAGACTTTGGGTATTATAAAATACTGTGGTAAGGAGTGGTCTGGAGTTATTTTTCTGGATTAAACAAGAGTTTTTAGCTGAAAATTGTTTGGAATTCTTTAATCGATGACAGTTAATAAGCCAGATTTAAAACATAGATACAGCTAGAGGCGATACACCAATTAAAGCTCAAAAGCCTTTTAATAATATTAATCGTTTAGCTTTAAGTCTAATGATTAAGTTGGCATATAAATGAGAATATCCTGACTCCACAATAAACAATTAGAAACTAAATATTATACAAATAACGTATAACGCTTTTAGGCTTCTACGGAAGTACCGACACTGGGTTTACCCACTGCGTATGTAGTAGATTTTTTTTTTAATATATTTGAGTTGCATTTTGTCCATATTGTCTGGAAAAAATAAAATATCCATAACAATACCTGTAATGGTTAATTACATCCATCTGTAGTCGACAGAAACATACCATATTCCCTACAAACGAATGCAAACAAATATACACAAACGAAATTATGTAAAGCGCAATACGAACGCAAAACCTCGTTCCTCCGAAGACAATTGCTAAAGTTTGCACAAAGCAGTTTTTATATAACTCATTTTTGTGCCTGTAAACTTGCAGAAATATGTAGTGCCCTGCGCCACTTCCGGGCACTTGCGCTGTCGCTGAATTTATGGCCACCAACTAATGCTTTTTTTTGTTTTACACGATTTATGTGGATCCCGTTCCGTTGCGTTGAAAGTGTTTGACACAGTTCAGTGTTGCGGAAGGGTGATTTTTGTACGTTGTATATTGCTTGCGTTTTTATCGTTAGCAATAGTAACTATCAATGTATCACGCGAATAATCCTGTAGGGGTAAATGTACTCAATATTCTCCAGGTGTGTTTTAAGTCCCACTTAATAGAGGCGAGCCTATATTTTCGGGCATATTTTCAGACTCCGTGATGCAAATGAGAATTTCAAAGTTGAAAAAGCTTAAATAACACTTTTCCGAACTTTTATCTCCGGGAGTTTAGTTTGCTAGGCCGAATGGCTGGCCAGATCTAAGCTACGTGGCGCATTTACTTAGATTCCAACTTGTGAAACGACAGGCCTTGGGCTCAAAACTCGCAACAAGCTGATTCACCAAGATGTTTGGTACAAAAAGTGTCTCGTTGCTTCTGATACCCACGACACAAGACTTCACCTGAGCGTGGGGTCAGAACTATGTAGGTGACTGTCAGTTGTATTTATAATTAAAATCATCATTAACTTATCCCTCATATCAAAAGCCACAGCTCCATCTAAAAATGCCGCTCATAAAAATGTAATTATTCGAAAACAAGCCCGTCATTTCGTGCAAACAAGGGTGTCTTAACTACATTATAAAGGCAGTAATCTGCAGATCGATTATACTACGGCGAGCCAATTTGTTTGTCCTCGGCGCGGCGCTGGAGCGTACCCTCGTTAATTCTGATTAATAGGGTCTGTAGGTTCGAATCAACGGAGGTATTTACATCTGAAGATGCTTTTGAGTCGCGGAGTTGTGAGTACAGGTATGTAAGGCTGTTGAGTCAGTTCGAAACCTGGGTAGAGAATTTTGATTTATTTAGATTTTTTGCCTCAAATAGCTTATTTTTTCAGTGTAAACAAATAGTCTGCATTCTTACTGTATGTAGCGTCCTAGCAATATTAATAATAAATTGTAAGGTAATCGTGAAAATAAATTATTATATAAGCGCTGTTCCCCACTCAAACCGGTTCATTACTACGCCGGACATCGGACCGAGTGGACGGGCCAGACGCTCTTGAGAGTAAGAATTTGTAGTTTTATTTATACAAAACCAAACCTGAAACACCAGGATGTTACACTGTATATAATAAAAAATGTTTTATTTGGCATTGGGCTAACGTTTGCCTAATTCCTTTCAGTTGTAGTGGTGGCCCGTGCCCAACCGTGGAACAAACACTTATAGGCCCATGATGAATTCAGAATCTGATCTGTTGATCCGTTGAAATACTATCGAAGGATTTGAGATTCCATCCCCGGCACAAGCAAGACAGTTAAATAAAATCCTGACTTAAGAACGGGTTCTTAATCACCGTAGCTATTACCTGCGATAGTTTTCGACCTGAGTTTGAATACATCCCGGAAATATACAAACTTCATTGCAACTTGATTATGTAACAAATCTAGCATGTAATATTATATATAGGGTGTATTTAGACCGTGATCGAAAACTGAGGCAGGTAATAGCGAGGGTGATCACAAACCCAGTGGCAATATTAAAAATCCCGACAAAAAATAAAATTTTTGAGGTTTTCCATACAAACCACATACTTTTTACACTGATGTTGTATGGAAACCGTCAAAAATTTTATTTTTTGTCGGGATTTTTAATATCGCCTCTGGGTTTGTGATCACCCTCGCTATTACCTGCCTCAGTTTTCGATCACGGTCTAAATACACCCTGTATATCTTGAAATTATTTATTTTAATATTTTGTATGAATGTTTATAAAACATAAAAATATAAAGGAGGATTATTGAATTATATACCAACGGTTTATTCAGAACGTGTATTAACTTAAATGTATCAATTAATAGGAAAATAAAAAGGAAGTGTATTGATTGCATTGGATGACAATGCAATCATTGCATTCGGAACGACGACATCTTTGCGCGTGGGTCGTTGTGGGGAGAATTAAAATTAATTAAGTTGTAAGCGACGCTATCTCGAGGGACCACGAGCGGCATTTTAACATAACAGCCGAGCCGAGATTATGACTGTTTCATACTCGGCTCGATAAGAAAACTTGAGATTTTTGTGTGTTTTTCGTTTATATTTTTTACAATAAGAATAAGTTAAGTGTATAAATTATTGATGTATGTAGAGCACAACTAGACTCACATTTAGACATAAGATACATGTATATAGGTTAAAACACTTTTAAAATAAAAGCCAATATAGTCACTCGCCGTAATAAAAACGCAACGAAATTAAGTTCGAATTGCATGGGGCCTCCTTACGGGATAGCCGCGGAGTAGGTAAGCGCGCGCAAAAACCGAAGGATGTATGGGAATCTACAAGCAAGACAGCGAGAACAACAAGAAGGAAAACAGCAAGACCTACAAGAAGAAGAAGACTACGAGACCTGCTAGAAGAAGACGACTATCGGCGAGAGCGAGACAGCGATATCTTCTAGAAGACGGCGCTACGGGAAGAAAGAAGACGGCGCTACGGGAAGAAAAGAAGACAGCGCTATCGGAAGAGCACGCTTCTGGCAAGAAGACAGTGCGACCACAAGGGCAGCACTGTTGCAGCGACTCCGTCCTACATACTTCAAGGAGGGGGGGTCGTGTAGGGCATTTTCGAGCGAGTGACAACGGCATTTTCTATTGTTTGCCTGCGTTTTATTTGCTCCCAAATACACCTACAAACCGGCAATCTTCGACGTGGAAGACATCTTAGGGGCTGGGTACCGGCGTTCGGATTACTCCGAATCTTACGCCCAGCAAGCTTGCCGCGCCCAAGCAGCGGCCGACAAGCGACACGCAACAACTGGTCCTTCGAGCCGGATCCTCTTCGCGTCAAGATGCCGACCACCAGAAGCAACAAGAGCACCGTGCAGCCAGAAGCTGCTGCGCAACCTGAAGCAACGACGTCTGCCAATCCAGCCATCACCTCAACGACGGCGACCACGTCAGGATCGACGCCGACCACGACGTGGACTCATGGAACTACAGTGACCATGACGACCGCAACCGACTACCGACGAGCACCGAGGGACGAAGCACCTCTTCTGACACGAGCCACGTCTGTCAGACTCGGAAGCACGGCGCGATCATATCAGCGGAGGAAGAGGGAACTGGAAGCGAAGGCGGAGTTAGCGAAATTGCAACTTGAAGTGGCGCAAGCAGCGGCGGCACGAGCAAGTGCTCATTTAGAGCTCATACAGCTGGAGGATGATGAAGACTCTCTCGCTGATGAAGAACCCATCAATAAAGAAGAGGACGTGTCACGATGGGTGCAGACGACGGTGGAGCCCGAGGGAAAAGGGCACAAGGATATGGCACCGCCACTCACCGAAGCCGCACCGACCACCGAACGCAGTGACACGCAGAACCTTGCGGACGCGATATTAAAAGCAATCGCGACCGCGAAGCCGGGAACGACGACGGCGACGCCTTCATTTCAACATGAGATGCCAGCGTTCGACGGAAATAGCGGAGAATGGACAGCCTTCAAGACAGTCTACGACGATACGGCACCGCTATTCACCGACACGCAGAACATGGCCCGTTTAAGGAAGGCGATCAAGGGACTAGCCAGGGACGCGGTCAAGAGCGCACTCTACTCTGACTGCAAACCCCAAGAGGTCCTGGAAGCATTACGCCGCCGTTTTGGAAGACCCGACGCATTAGTACTGGCGGAATTGGAGAAACTGAAGACTTTGCCACGTCTCAGCGAGAACGCCCGCGACGTGTGTGTATTCGCCAGTTATGTTAACAACACCGTCGCCGCCATCAGAGGCCTGAAGAAGCCACAATATCTACAGTCGCCGGAAATGCTGAAGTGTATTGTGGACAAGATGCCGGCAGTCATCCGTTATCGGTGGTTCGACTTCGCGGCCGACAAGGAGCCGGAAGATCCCGACCTGTTGATGATAACGAAGTTCCTCAACAGGGAGGCGGACCGATGCGGACCATACGCCGTGCAAGAAGCGGGACCCACAAGACGACAGATTCCAGTGAGGCAGATAGCACACACAGCTACTGAAGCGAAGACCAGCGAGTGTGCATATTGTCAAGGAAACCATCGTGTGGCTGAATGTTCGAAGTTTGCGCAAGCTCCTGTGAAGGATCGATGGGGTTCCGTGAAGAAGAGCGGGTTGTGTTTCAAATGTCTTCACGGACGGCATCGCAAGGAAACTTGTAGAGCTCCGGCTTGCAAGAAATGTAAAAGGTGGCATCATGCGCTACTCCACGAAGATCGCGCAGTTCAAGAGGCACCAGAGGAGCCACCAGGGGAGACGACGAGCAACGTGCGCGTCGCCGTCAATTTCGCCGGCAGCAAAAGGGCATATCTAAAAATTGCGCCGGTGGAAATATATGGCCCGAAAGGGTCAAAGAAGATTCTCGCCTTGTTGGATGAAGGATCTACCGTGACATTGGTAGATTCCACAGTAGCAGAAGATATTGGATTACAAGGACCACAAGAGAGGTTAGTCATTGAGACCGTCGGCGGCAAGAAGGTGACAAAAACAAATTCAATGAAACTTGACTTCACGATCCGAGGCGCCCACCAGAAGAATAAAAGAAGAGTGACAGGTGCGAGAACCGTCGACGACATTCGTCTCGCACCTCAGAAGATAGAGAAGGATCGCCTCAAAGGATGCGCGCATCTCCGCGACCTGACGGATCAATTGACGTACGCCGAAGAAGCTCCAAGGATGTTGATCGGGCAAGACAACTGGGAGTTGATCGTCTCTAAGAGCACGAAGAAAGGCCCGCGAAGTCAACCGGTGGCGTCATTCACTCTTCTCGGATGGGTCCTACACGGTTGCGACGGAGGCAACACGAGGGCGATACGTCACACAACGTGCGCACACGTGTCCACAAGAGAGGAAGATCTTGACACCCTCATTAAGGAGCATTTCGCCGTGGAATCACTCGGAGTAATGCCACGACGGCCGACGACCGACGCAGATGGACAAGCGTTAAGAATATTAGACAGTACGAGCCGTCAACTGTCTAGCGGGAGATACGAAGTCGGGTTACTATGGAAGAACGCGGAAGAGAAACTACCGAATAATTTCAAGTCCGCCGAGACCCGCCTGTACTCAATGGAAAGGAAGATCGACAAGGATCCGAGCCATAAAGAAGAATACGAAAGGGAAATAAATAACCTGATTGACAGCGGTTATGCGGAAAGGGCAGATGCGAAACCAGAGTCGGGAAGGATATGGTACCTACCACACTTCACGGTGACACATCCTACCAAGAAGAAACGCCGACTAGTGTTCGACGCCGCTGCAAAGTTTTGTGGCAAAAGTTTAAACGACGCCCTCTTGCCCGGACCAGATCTGTTACAATCGCTGTTTGGAGTGCTGCTGAGATTCCGGCAGTGGCCCGTCGCCATAGCAGCTGACATAAAGGAGATGTTCCTGCAAATTAAAATAAGGAATGAAGACCGCGACAGCTTACGATTCTTGTGGAGAGGCGACAGACGAACGGGACCACCGCAAGAATACAGAATGTCTTCCCTGATCTTCGGAGCGGCCTGCTCACCGAGTGCCGCAATATTTGTGAAGAATAAAAATGCGGCGAGATTCACGGATCGATACCCAGAAGCAGCGCGCGCGGTGGATCGCAATCATTACATGGATGACTACCTACAGAGCTTCAAAGGCGCAGAAGAGGCCGTCAAGATAGCGAAGCAAGTAGATGCCATTCACCGCGCCGCCAAGTTTGAATTACGGGGATGGGTGTCGAACAGAAGGGGAATATCGACGGCACTCGGACAAGAACCAGAGAACCGAGAGGTGGAGCTAGGTTCAAAAGAAGAGAAAACACTGGGGCTGCGCTGGTTCACGGCAGAAGACACATTGGGTTTCCGGACGCAGATGAGGAACGTCAGCAAAGAAGTGTCGAACAAAGAGAAGACGCCCACTAAGAGGGAAGTAACCAGTGCGGTTATGTCCACGTTCGACCCATTAGGGTTAGCCACTCCTGTGCTAATTCAAGGAAAACGGCTGATCCAAGATATTTGGAAGAGCGGGGTCGGATGGGACGAGGTTATAAGACCAGAAGAAGAGAAGTACTGGGACGCTTACCTGAACAGCCTGATGCTGCTTGAAGAATTGAGGCTCCCTCGTTGTATCGCCCAGAAGGACCACGAGGGGGAGCTTCACGTGTTCAGCGACGCAAGCGAGACCGCGTACGCCTGCGCCACATATTGGAGGCAGCGATGTGACAATAATAGATACAATGTGACTTTATTGGCGGGCAAATCCAGGGTGACACCGTTGAAGCCAGTCTCTATACCCAGGCTGGAACTTCAAGCGGCGCTCTTAGCGACTCGGATGGCACAAGCGGTACGCGAGGAGATCGACATGGCAGTCCAAAGAGTCACTTATTGGACAGACTCGAGTACCGTACTCTCGTGGATCAAGACGGACCCAAGAACATTCAAGCCTTTCGTCGCGCACAGACTGGCCGAGATAGAAGAGACTACGCGACCACAACAATGGCGCTGGGTACCGTCCAAGCAGAACCCTGCGGATGACGCGACTCGAGGAGTACCGAAGGACTTCGACGCAAATCACCGCTGGTTCACGGGTCCTGCCTTCCTGCGCGACGGCGAAGAATCATGGCCAAGGGCGCGAGATTTCCGAACCGAGAGTACAGGGGAAGAAAAGGAAAGTCGTATCGTCGCTACAGTCAGAACCACGTCTGAGTTCGCCACACCAGAGCCAGAGCGATTCTCAAGATGGATCCGGCTTGTGAGAGCAACCGCCAGAGTAATACAGTTCCTGTATTTATGTGGTAAAGGGCGGCCGATAAATATTGCTCGCAAGATGGAGAAAGAAGATCCGACGTGGAGACGCGTCATCAAGAGATCCTCCGACGGCAAGAAGCAAAGTGTCCCGCTCGCCCCAGCAAAAAGATTCTTGCCTTTAGACCTCGAGCATGTAAAGGCTGCAGAGAATCTGTTGTTTAAGAGATGTCAAGAAGAGAATTTTAAGCAAGAGATCAAATCCATTAGACAAGGCAAGCAGGTGAGCAAGGATAGCAAGCTACGTAAGATAGGAGTCATCCTAGAAGAAGGTTTGCTAAAAGTACATGGACGGATCGACGCAGTGCCACACATTGCCAGAGAGGCGAAGAGACCGGTGATTCTGGACAGCCGTCACCACTTAACGAAACTCCTTCTCCGAAATTATCACGAGCATTTCAACCACGGGAACCATGCCACAGTGATGAACGAAGTTCGCCAGAGGTTCTGGGTGATCGGCCTGCGGTCAGCGGTGCGACGCATCGTACACCAATGTCAGTGGTGTAAAGTACACCGGAGTGCGCCGCAACAACCACCGGTGGGTGACTTACCCGTGGAGAGGTTGCGTCATGGTGAACACCCATTCACCAACACGGGAGTCGACTACTTCGGCCCCATGACCATCACAGTCGGACGAAGACACGAGAAGAGATGGGGAGTGCTTTTCACATGCTTAACCACGAGAGCAGTCCACGTGGAACTCGCATCGTCACTCTCTGCGAGCTCCATGATCTTGGCGTTACGACGAATGGCCGCCAGAAGAGGGATGCCACACACCATCTTCAGCGACAACGGAACGAACTTCGTCGGCGCCAACAAAGAACTGAAAGAGGCCTTGGAAGAGCTGAAGAAGGAAGAGTTAGTCGACGCGTCAGAAGAATTGGGAATCCGGTGGAAATTCATCCCACCCGGTGCGCCAAACATGGGAGGAGCCTGGGAGCGTTTAGTCCGATCGATAAAGGTTGCCCTGGCTGTTACGCTCAAGGAAAGACATCCTCAAGAAGAAGTCCTCCACACGCTCATCACCGAAGCGGAACACATAGTAAATTCACGACCGCTCGTCATTGAAGAAGAATCGCCAGAAGAAGCGCTGACGCCGAATCACTTTTTGATTGGGAGATCCTGTGGTGCTCGACGGATAGGAGTATTCACAGACTCGGACTTGTCTGGACGGAGGTCGTGGAGGACAGCGCAGCGGTTAGCGGACCACTTCTGGAGCCGGTGGGTGAGAGAATACCTCCCCACACTTTTACCACGTCGGATCTGCGGGCGAGCGAGCGACCGGGACTTTCGGTGTGGTGACGTCGTCCTCATAGTGGACGCCACCATGCCTCGCTGCATCTGGCCAAGAGGAGAAGTCATCGATGTCCATCCCGGGCCCGACGGACGTACCCGGGTCATCGGGATACGCACGACGAACGGCGTGTTGCGACGACCAAGCTCCAAGGCGGTGTTGCTGGTGCCGGCGGCGTCGCCAGGACGAGAGGATGGTGCTGCGCACGAGGGGGAGGATGTAAGCGACGCTATCTCGAGGGACCACGAGCGGCATTTTAACATAACAGCCGAGCCGAGATTATGACTGTTTCATACTCGGCTCGATAAGAAAACTTGAGATTTTTGTGTGTTTTTCGTTTATATTTTTTACAATAAGAATAAGTTAAGTGTATAAATTATTGATGTATGTAGAGCACAACTAGACTCACATTTAGACATAAGATACATGTATATAGGTTAAAACACTTTTAAAATAAAAGCCAATATAGTCACTCGCCGTAATAAAAACGCAACGAAATTAAGTTCGAATTGCATGGGGCCTCCTTACGGGATAGCCGCGGAGTAGGTAAGCGCGCGCAAAAACCGAAGGATGTATGGGAATCTACAAGCAAGACAGCGAGAACAACAAGAAGGAAAACAGCAAGACCTACAAGAAGAAGAAGACTACGAGACCTGCTAGAAGAAGACGACTATCGGCGAGAGCGAGACAGCGATATCTTCTAGAAGACGGCGCTACGGGAAGAAAGAAGACGGCGCTACGGGAAGAAAAGAAGACAGCGCTATCGGAAGAGCACGCTTCTGGCAAGAAGACAGTGCGACCACAAGGGCAGCACTGTTGCAGCGACTCCGTCCTACATACTTCAAGGAGGGGGGGTCGTGTAGGGCATTTTCGAGCGAGTGACAACGGCATTTTCTATTGTTTGCCTGCGTTTTATTTGCTCCCAAATACACCTACAAACCGGCAATCTTCGACGTGGAAGACATCTTAGGGGCTGGGTACCGGCGTTCGGATTACTCCGAATCTTACGCCCAGCAAGCTTGCCGCGCCCAAGCAGCGGCCGACAAGCGACACGCAACATAAGTAGAAGTAAATTGTTTGTTAAAATATAATTGTATTTGAAAACTACCAGTGTTTGTCTTTAAACAAGTCTCATCTACGCATTTCGATTATAATTATAAGTACATAAGTTATTACATAAGTGGGTGCAGAAATGCATCTCTGCCTACCCCTTCGGGGAATATAGGCATGAGGTATGTTTTTTGTACATAAGTTATTATGATCAACTCACGTTAACATTAATTTACCACCAATTTTACCATGAGAACAGTTAATTAGCCGTCGCGAATGACAGCTCGTTATCCAGAGAACGTGTCTATTACAAATAATTAGTGTTTTGACACTCATTAATGTTACACCAATATTTAGCTCACGAATTCGACTAACACAGACCGTTTTTTAATCATACTGTAATAGTAGTATTTGTATTGTACAATGACCGATTTTATTGGGCTAGGGGTTAGATTTAGGAATTATATCGGTTCTAGAAGTCCTGGGTTTGATTCCCGGGTCAAGTAAATTGTTATTGGGGTTGCCATTAGGACACACTCACTAGCAACACGGAGTGTGGAAACCTGTAAGAGGTCGGCATGCGTTTGCAGAAAGCGAACGGGGATCCAAGAGGATTTTCCCATAAAAGATCGTCCTATACTACGGTGAAGGAAAACATCGTGATGAAACCTTCACACCTAAGATTTCTTAGGAATTCCTTAGGTGTGTAGTCCGCCAACCCGCACTAGGCCAGCGTGGCGGACTATGGCCTAAACCCTCTCAATGGTAGAGGAGGCCCGTGCTCAGCAGTGGGCGAATATGGGTTGATGAAGAAGACACTACGTTATACTACTACACTTACATATTATTAATGAGTATTATTATAAGCCATGTCTGCCGGCGGTCGGACGGCCGGTGGAGCAGACAAGTGTTGGAGTGGAGACCGCGCTTAGGCAGACGTAGTGTGGGACGTCCTGTAACACGATGGACCGACGACTTGAGAAAAGTGGCGGGAAACGGATGGATGAGGGCTGCTCAAGACCGGGATGGTTGGCGCTTTCTTGGGGAGGCCTACGTTCAGCAGTGGACGGTGATAGGCTGATTGATTGATTGATTATTATAAGCAGTATACAGGTGTATCCAGGTCGTGATCGGAAACTAAGGCAAAAATTAAAAAATATCTCGACCGAAAATACCAAATTTGACATTTTCCATACAGGTAAAACCATCGATATTAAATGTATCGGTTAGTATGGTAAACTTCAAAATTTTATTTTTTTTGTCTGAACTTTCTTTAATGGCAGGGGCTTTGTAACTACCATAGCTGTTGCCTGCCTTATTTTCTGATCATCTGGTCTGAATACACTTGTATACATAGCTATGAAATTCTTAAGAATTTTTAGGCAGCAGCTTTTATCACGATGTATTCTTTCGCCGTTAAACTAATTGATAATTCAATGTGAATACACACATAGTTTCGTAAAGTCAGAGGTGTGTGCCTGAGGCTTAAACCACCGACCGCCGAGATTCTCAACCGGCCGCCTAAGCCTAATCACAGCTTCGTATATGTCGTAGTTATTACCTGCCTTATTTTTCGATCACGGTTTCTTTTCACCCAGTAGGTACATGTATAAAGTAATATTCTTCTTCATCAACCCATATACGCCCACTGCTGAGCACGGGTCTCCTCTACCATTGAGAGGGTTTAGGCCATAGTCCACCACGCTGGCCTAGTGCGGGTTGGCGGACTACACACCTAAGAAATTCCTAAGAACTCTTAGGTGTGCAGGTTTTATCACGATGTTTTCCTTCACCGTTAAAGCAAGTGATAATTCAACGTGAATACACACATAACTTCGAAAAGTGTGCCTGGGGTTCGAACCCGCGACCGTCGTGATTCTCGATCGCGCGCCCAAACCTCGAGGCCATCACTGCTTGCGTAAGTAATATTAATGAGTATATAAGCAGTATATAAACGGTTGGTATGTATCGATCGGCGACCCACCTGCGCCGCAGTGACGCGATGGCCCGCTTAATATTATTTGATTTGTCTCAACTCCTACCTTTGAAAGCGGTGCGCGTGTACCAATGTAGCCAGCATTTTGAGGACGTTCAGGACAAAGTCTTTCAGTAAGCAGGAGCCATGCAAATCATTAAACTAACGAGTAGCGTAGATGTTTTAACTATAAAATAATTTGGAGCCAATATTTCACCCAGCCTGACTTATAACATTTCGGATAATATGCATTTCTGCATTCACATTTCGCCAAGGATGTATCTTATCAGTCTCACATTATAGGGGGCGACCCTATAGCTGCTTTTCACATATCTGCTGCTACTGAGAATTTCTTAATAAAAAACCCAATTACATTTTGCCTGGGAATCGAATCCAGGACGTCTAGATCGCACGGCAAATGCTTGTACCGCGAGACCCTGAGACAGGCTTTAATTCAATATTTAAAAAAATCTACATATATGTAATTTAAAGTATCATGATCCCACAATGAACAATTATGAAATAATCTAGAATTGTGCACAGATCCTCTAGATCGAAAGGTCTACATTTAGCAAGAATTAGTTAGTTAGATTGTCCTACAATATCTAAACGCGTGGTGAACGTACCTTACCCGTGTACCCGGAACGATAAGTGGGTACTTCGGGTAATAGTATTTCGTATTTAGTGTATTAAACCTGCGGGTTTATTGAGTACTGGGTACGGTATGGTATTATGCATCATACGGGTAGCTGAAATGAATAATTTTAGTTGAGGTTGCGATATAGCTTGTTTTGTATTTGACAGCCCCGTGGCGCAGTTGGCTAGATACCAGCTTGCGAAACGAGCGGCCGCGGGTTCGATCCCCGCACCGAGACAAATGTTTGTGTGATCCACAAATATTTGTTTCGGGTCTGGGTGTTTGTGAGACCGAAAAGTCTCTCGTAGTTTCTGATACCCACGACATAAGACTCGTATCTTAGTGTGGGGTCAGGGCTATGTATGTGACTGTTGGGTGTATTTGTATTTAGCTACGTCGAGTCAAAAATGTCGATGGTCACGGGTTTGAAACATAGGCACACAACTCAGACTTTTCAAAGTTATGAGTGTAATCATAATGAATCACGTGCTTTGACGGTGAAGGAAGACATTGTGCGAAAGCTAGCTAACGTATAAGTTCTGAAGAATTGACTAGTTGTGTAGTCCAACAACCTGCACTAGATCAACGTGGCGGACTAAAATCCTAATCCCTCTCAGCTGTGGGATGTATATATATGGGCTGATGATTGATGTATTTGAAAGCTTAGGTGGTTGAAAATTGAATATCTTGCCTCAGGACATGTGTGTTTGAACAGTATTTGTGTGATCCACAAATATTTGTTTCGGGTCTGGGTGTTTGTGAGACCGAAAAAGTCTGAAGAAGTCCGATACCCACGACACAGGACTTGTATCCTAGTGTGGGGTCAGAATTATGTATGCGACAGTTGGGTGTATTTATTTATTTAATCAAATATTTATGTCTAAACGTCTCCTGTTTCTACAATCTCACCCACGGTTAGAGAAATGGATCATAATCCATTAAAGAATTAAAATAATCCTCACTAAAGTTAGTTTGTCCAGTTCGTCATATCAAAGTTATGATGTCGTCCGAAGACTTCAAAGAAAACTCTTAGACAACGGTTCTCAATGTTTGGCACTTTGATACCTTTATATTTTATTTATAAATTATAAATATGTCATTTACCAAAACGAAATGGCGAGTTTCTATATAGATATCGTTCATACAGAAAGCGGTAACTGAAAAAATATTGAGCTTAATTAGGCTTATCTATTTTAAGTCCATCTTAATGTTTTTTTTTTCAGTGTACTTTGCTTACTTTATTAGCAGACTACTTTACTTATAAAGAAGTCCAAAAAAATCGTTTTTATATGTACGAGTAACATAATATATAATCCTTAAATCATGTTGTAATTTAAAAAAATAATACTTCAAATCTTCCTTAAATCTTATTAAAACTGAAAAGTTACTATGGCGTAATAATAAAAAAGAACGATTTTATAATCCAATTTCAACGAATTAAAAAAATGATAAAAGTCGTATAAAGGCATATTTTAGAAAGGCACGTGAAATATTAAAATCCTCGGCTTAAACAATGAAAGAAAAACGAAAATCTTAATTAGAACATCGCAGTGCGGAACTCAAAGCGACCCGTTGATAAATTGTCTGAATAAAAAAAACTACTGAAGTTATTGGATAGTTGGACAAGTTTCAGTTCCAACGAACAGGTATAGAAATATCAAAATGCAGAATTTTTACATTTCATTTGTAAAGTTTCGTACAGAGTTTAGGTTGTGCCCATTTTTAAATGATTTTGAAAGTAAATTTAATTAGATAAGTTTGTTGTCGCCGTAGCTATTGCCTGTTGTGTATTTTCGATCACGGTCATTTTATACCTCTTATAACATAAATAACACCAAACTTAATTATGTACTTCTTTTTAAAAAAAATTATAAAATTAATACATATAAACACTCACGTTTGTATCGCAGATATGTACATACATCGGGGGCGAGTCTATTGTCGTTTTTCGTTAAAAAGAAAACAATAATACTTTGCCTGATCCGGAATTCCAACTCGGGATTTCTACGTCGCACGGCAAATACTTACTTGTGCCGCTAGAACACGAAGCAATCTAAAATTAAAAAAGAACGTAATTTAATTATAAATTATACTAAGAACTTGTTAAAAGTAACAAATTTAATATTGAAACGATGTCAAGCACCCACTTATCGCAATTGAAAACTACTTCTAACGGTTTCCTCTCAAGCCGACAAATTGTCCAATAAAAATCCGATAAACGGCAAAGCTTGAGAACCTCAACCATTAGCTTACCGAAGCTCGGTGAAATCTTTAAAATACAAACTTTGGGAAAAGTCTCCCTGAAAGTTCCGAATGGCAATCCGAGCTTGGTGCGGGCCTGGCAAACTCGCCAGTAACTTGGCATCGACTTGCCAGGGAGGAAGAAGGCGATATTTTAAATTAGATCTTTGTGAAACTCCCCTACCTTTTAAGTGCAGAATCCGCCATCTTGTCTTTCAAGTTGGGCTTTTTTTGCTAATAAAAGATCGGTCTCATTGTCCGAGCTGATCGGAGCTTAATGGAAATTGGTTTTTAACTGTTCCCGAAGTTTTTGTCCGAGATTGTGTGTACTGGTGATAAATGGGACGTATTTGTGAGGATTTATCGTTTATATTTATTACTCTTTTAAGTAAAATAGCTCTACAGATTATCCTGAAAATGTTTTGTGAAATTTCTATTGTATTCTGCAGTTAAAGAAGAAATAATTTATTTATTCATTCATGTATGGGACTATGTTTACAGTACAAAGGAAAAGGAAGTATCATTAACCACTAAACCCGCACTGTTTCTGACAAAATATAGTGTATATTTAATTCCGGGCAACACCGGTAGGGGTCGCTAATGTTTAATAAAAAAAACGCCCCGGTCCGTTTAACGTGAATAAGTAATATCATCACGCGGCACAGACAGGTAACAAACAGTACAGGTAATCTAATTTGCACAACAAAACACACCTTGTAAGAATTACCTGTCGGTTTCGCAACCCTAAAATAGGACAAAGGGTCGCAGTGTTACCAGCTTCGAGAGAAAAATTGCAACTCTCCGAAGATAAATCGAATATTCAAATCGGAGATATTTATTACTAAGGAATTTCTGTATACAGCCTCGATGGCTTATAGGGGTAGATGTGGGGTAATCCGTGTATCGGTAAAATTGTTTGTGTAATAAACTTTTTTTGCAAGTCCATGCGTTTGCAGAT
Source organism: Cephonodes hylas (assembly GCA_030295005.1). Lineage (NCBI taxonomy): Eukaryota > Metazoa > Arthropoda > Insecta > Lepidoptera > Sphingidae > Cephonodes > Cephonodes hylas. Next base: position 1,377,567 of record AP025383.1, read on the forward strand.
CGAAAAATTTGTTGTGTTTTTTTTATTCCGCATTCGTTGGTATTCAAATGTTTTAAAGCTTCTAAAGCCAAAATGTTGTTAATAACATAAGAATTTCTTTCGTCACTGATACCGATCGCCTAGTCTCGTTTTACTTTATATCCGCGCTCTGTAGGATATGTTTGTTGAAAGAAGAATAGTGATGGCTTCGAGGTTTTCACGCGTGGTCGAGAATCTCATCAGTTGCCGGTTCAACTTCGGCCTAAACCCTCATAGTTGTAAAGGGCGACGATGATAAATGCTTTATTATTACATTATCCCGAATACATATTCTGGCAACACTGCGCCCCGCCTCGCAAGATCAAAAGGTCGCAACCCCGCCAGATATCAATCACAGGGAGCCCTTTTTGTTTGTAAACTTTAATATATTGCCTCCGTACCCACCGCTTTCTATTCCATTCCATTTTCCATTCGGAAATGTAGGCCCGTAATATATTGTGTAAAGAGATTGTTATTGTGTCCTTTCAACGCGAATTTGGACAAAGTAAAAGAAAATGATTGAATGAAACATACAGTTTGACAAATGGGAAGGACAGTAAAAGGTTTTTAAGTGGATCAATGTTTAGACTGTCTTGTGGGACAAATGAGGAGGCCTGTGACCAGCAGTGGGACGTAAATGGGCTAATGATACAGGGTTTGATCAGGTTTTCCAGTAGAAAAGGATTTTTATTATTGTATGTTTGGTAATGTGCGTTAAAAAATTCAATTGTCTCTTATAAAATCTGTCGGCATTTAAGAAATTTCCAATAACCGCACATTTTTTAGAAATTTGCTGAACCAATTTCAATCGGCTTAAGAATTTTTCGGTACTTGACGCTCTTTTTGGACAACATAGAACTTTAGTCACTGACAATAGTATTAAAGACAAAAAGATCCAACACTTTCTTAATCAAGCTCGAAAAACTCTAAACTTGACTCATAGAACGTAAAACCTGTATCAAAAAGGACACAACATCGAAATTAAACTATTAAAAAACACAAAATCTACGCTTTGTCGAGCTGGACCGTTCAAAATTCCCTCGCCTGTATCTAGCAGAATTTCTCATAACACAATATTAAGTTCCCGGGATCCCTTGTACGGCGGTCGTCGCCCCGGGCAGCGTCGCAATTTGAATTCACCTGGAATTAAGCTAATTAAATGTTAAGTCTGACCCTCATGTGACCAGGGTATTTCGTATAAACCGGTAATTGTCGCTTGAGCTCTTACATACATGGTTCTTTAAGCGCTTACAAAGTCTCTAAAATGTCGAGTATAGAATGTGTGTAATTAAGTATTTGTCTTTGCTGAAAAATGTCGTGAAAAAGACTTTTTCTTTTAATTTATTATAAGCTTTTTAATACATACATATATAGATACAGGGTGTAATCAGACCGTGATAAAAAATTAGGGCAGGTAATAGGTGTGGTGATCACAAACCCGTTTAAGAACGACGTTAAAGAAAATCCCGACAAAATATATATTTTTTTTCTTTTTCCATACAACAATGTCATGGGATTTGTAATCATCATATATATTCAAATCAGTGGCGGTACTTCCATAGAAGCCCGAAAGCCCGACTTGCCTTACATAGTTCCGAATAACGAACTTAACGATTGTTTATTTATAAAATAACGCTATAAACGTGAATGTGAGTACTAACCGGTAGGTATTTATTAGTCCTACGTACCAAAAGAAATATGCTGCTACTAAATAAACATTTGGGCTTGCCTTAGTTTGACACCCTAGGCACGCCACTGATACAAATACATCTAATAAACCCTGTATGCTACGTAAATTAAGGCAGGCAATAGTTACAGTGATAACGAACGCATTGGAGTTAAAAAATAAAAAATAAACTAACTACGTCGTTTTCATTAACTATTTAAAGATTTAAGAAAACAGCCAGCTTTTAATGTATTTAATATATCTCCTAGCCTCGTTCATCAAAGCATCAAGGTCAAATGCAAAACAGTCTGGAAGGCAACGGCTCACAGATCGAGATCCCGGATAACCCGCTAAGCCTTTAAGCCCTGTCTGATTAAAGAGTCCACAGGAAATCCTTTAATATCACCTTGTTTCAGAAATTCGCCTTCATTTGCTGAAGTCTAAGGATTAGGGATATTGTTGTGTCGTGTAAATTATAATCGTTTATCTGAAAGAAATTGTTAGAAAATTTTGTGAGGTAATTTTAGTAATTGGGATTTAACCTATGATTTCGTATTAGTATAATTAAACAGACAGAAAATAATGATGTATTAAAAAAGTCGTGATGGAGTTTATAGAGCAGTGATGGCCTCGAGGTTTGGGCGCGCGGTCGAGAATCTCGGCGGTCGCGGGTTCGAACCCCAGGCACACACCTCTGACTTTTCGAAGTTATGTGTGTATTCACATTGAATTATCACTTGCTTTAACGGTGAAGGAAAACATCGTGATAAAACCTGCACACCTAAGAGTTCTTAGGAATTTCTTAGGTGTGTAGTCCGCCAACCCGCACTAGGCCAGCGTGGCGGACTATGGCCTAAACCCTCTCAATGGTAGAGGAGACCCGTGCTCAGCAGTGGGCGTATATGGGTTGATGAAGAAGAGAAGAAGAAAGGAGTTTATAGGCACATGATCGAGAGTCTAGGCGGTCGCGTGTTCTAACCCTAGGCACATCCGAGTATTGCTTTCTTTAACGGTAAAGGAAAACATTATGAGGAACCTACATACCTGACAGTTCATAAGAACTTCTCTGGGGTGTGTAGTCCGCCAATCTGCACAAAACGTGGAGGAGTAAGCGCTAAACTCTCTCAGTTGTAGAGGAGGCCCGTGCCCAGTGAGACTTATGTATCTGGGCTGATGGTATAATACAGAAACATAGAAAAAATATAAAAGATTCCATTTATATATGAAAGAAAATCCTACATTTATAATTACTCTAAATACTTGTACGCACCTCTACCTACCCCCACAGGAGATACAGACATGAGATTACATATATATGTAAAAAGTTATGCTAATAAGAACTCGGGTCGGAAGCTTCCCAATGTTTGCACACGTGATCTGAATACCCGAGTGCATTTAACTTAACATATGTAACTGTCTGGAGTTTCGGAGCTTCGATAGTTGACAGTTTAGTGAGTACGGGAGCTAAGCGGTGTGCCTGACGTAACGTGTAGTTTACACGATATTAGTTAACAGAAACTCTGCATTGGATGTTTTAATGGAGTAGGGAGAGATCTTTGATTAAACATGGACTATAGTTGACAAAGAAATTGAATTAGAAGGGGCTGGTGTAATAGTAACACACAGTCAAAGAGACGCAATCAAACATGTATTCCCCAATGGGGTAACTAGCCTAACCTTTTACTAATTTTTTTTTCCCGGGTTCTGAAGGGCCAGATCGCTTTTCTGGTACATTTGTAGACTCCGAACTTGCACTGAGAACTTCTCAAGAGAATTTTCCGATGTACAAGAATTTTCAAATTATTATAAGATTGGGATAAGATCTTGTTGCCGTCAACCATATGAGTAGATATTCAATATTTTTGTTGCTACTGATACTATCTTACCGTCAAAATATAACAACACTATCGCTAAAATCTAGAAATATCTGCAATGAACAGCAAATTCTCGCCGTAAAACAAAAATACCTACTGCCCATCCTTAGAGACACAGGTGTAAAACAATCCAATTATAAAGAAGTAACCCCTCAGCAGAACAATGCGCCTAATTAAACGCACAGCCGTGAACTTAACCTTGCTAGACAAAGGGGGTCTGTGGGGCCGCGGGGGTTACTCTTTCTGAGTGGGATTTTTAAACGGCCCGCACCCCTTTTGTGCGCTTAACCCTGGCACTGCACTAGGAATGGGGGCGGAATAATATGCCCCAGTTTTGTGCCAGGGTTGTGCATTTCGCATTTGTGGCTCATATGCTAAAAGCTACCTGATCCGTGGGGCCAACGTTTAGCCTTTTGATGTAGAATTTTTGCTGATGACTCCACGTGAGGTAATGAATAATCCCGTCAAAAAATAAAGTAATTGACTTTTTCTAAAATACATTTAATGCCTAATAATAAGGAAAACATTAAAATTTTAATTCTTTGTCGGAATTTTCAATGGTTTCATAATCACGGTCTAAATACACCCTGTACGTATATTTTGGATAATACAAACGTTTAATCAAGCTCGCAGCTTATCATGACATAGCCTAGTTCTCCGTTACAAAGGATGCCTAACGTATAGATATTACAATACCCACCAAAACTCGATTAACAACTACCACACAAAGCACTCGCCGACACTCCTTTACGAATGAATTATGTTCATAATAAATTGCCATCCAAAATGTCTGGCGCATCCCAACTTTGTAAGTTAATAAAGGGCCTTTGTTTCAAGGAGTTTTTAATTCACCAACAAAAACTTGGTAATGAACAGCCTTCGGTAATTACTTTGTTTTGTGTAGTCGCGCTGAAGGAGTAAGACAGTTTTGACGTTTGACAGATTTAATCTTATACTATAAAGAAATATGGCCGATGGGACCAGAAAGTTCTCCAGTGGACCGTTCCCGGGGGAAGTCATTCGGGGAAGGCCTATGTCCAGCAGTGGACCAAAATTGGCTGATGATGATAAATAAATAAAAAAAAATACACCCAACAATCAATTATTTAGTTCTTGATCCAAAAAAGGATATAAGACCTGTATCGGAAACTATGAGAGACCCCCCGGCCCCCGCACTCACAACCCCCTACACTCGAAACAAATATTGAAGGATCCCACAGACATTTGTCTTGGTGCAAGGATCAAACCCGCGGCGACTCGTTTCGCAAGCTGGTATCTAGCCAATTGCGCCATGGTGCTGTATTTCACATTAAACATACAAGTAAATACAAGTGTACATACACACTATATTAAATAAAAATAGCACAATGATTATTGCACAGACCGATGGACAAGCCGATCGATACTATTTTATATTTATTGATAGTTCCACCGCTCAAGTGGTCGAATTGGTTTGAATTTTAATCGAACGTTAGACCAGTCGGCTCCTTATCACTTTAGGCGCTAAATCCTAGACACTGCGCTACGCCTTATATCGTCATCATCCATTCACAGCCTTCCTTCCCTTAGCGCGGGTTGGCGGACTACACACCTGAGGAATTCCTAAGATTTTTTATGTGTGCAGGATTTCTCACGCTGCTCACCTACTTTACGTTTTAGAACGTCAATAACACCAAGTTACCAGTACCTTTACTTACATACAAGTGCAAAGTTTAGTCATCATCCAAACCATGAATATGAATTGACGTCTCGCCGTGATTCCCGTTGGCACAGACAAGGCTATTACCCCGTCCCGAATATTTCATGTGGAAGTCTCAGGGCTGAACTCTTGGCGAGACTTCAATGTAGAATTTAGCATATTCTTATGAAAGACATTAACTTTCATTAGTACTATCACGTTTTTATAGGTGGATGCGTTGTAGAGATAACCTCAGTGCCTTTTAAAATTATTAATATGATCTGGCAAAAGCTGGAAGTCAGTTGGATATGTGGAAGAAAAGGCATTATTATTATTATAAGTATTATAACATTATTTGAGGATGTAGTAGAATATTGTGAAGAAATTTGCAATCTTAAAAGTTCTTTATGGAATTACGTAAAGTGTTAAATACATGAAAACCTTAGGCCAGCGTGGTGGTCTAAGACCAACGCTCTCAATCCATGGGCAGATGAATGATGCTGATCACAATACAATTGATGATGATAAGTGAACTCTAAACACCAATTTCGTACAACTCGAATATGACCTAATTTTAAAATGTTTTATAGTTTTCTGCGTTCAATTCTAATCTTTTATTTCTTTCTCAGATCGTGAATGTCCTGAACTGGAGCAACCGGACATCGGCAAAGTCACGTTGACTGGGAGACTCTTCGGTGACAAGTACGTACATATTTACTATTTGTTTTGATTAACCATCACCTGCGTTGATATAAATCCATGTCCACACATGTCCATCACACACAAACTATAGACCTCCATATTATTTCCTCCCGGGGAGAGTTTTGGATAAATCCTCGATATCGGATGCCTACGTTATTAACATTTTCAGCGTACCAAATTTCAGACCCTAGTAATTTAGAAAGAATTTTCTGCCGTTATAATAGCACTACTATAATTCCGTAATGTCACTAAGAATTTTATAGAAAACTGAGCGATTTTGATATTTCCTGTCATAAGAATCTTCTAAACCGAACTGGATTTTGTTCGTAACGCAACAAAGCCGATATTTTATAAATAGAAAATAAAGTGTTTGAAACGTTTTATATTTTCTCCTCAGGAAATTCTAGTTGCAAATATCTTACGATACGTTTCCCCAGACAGTACAGAATGTTTCCAGCATTTGTTATACATGTTATTTATAGGTAAGCTGCAGATGTTACCTCGCACCATTTAGTATTTCCCTAGTTTTCTAAATTTTATTGGATATTGGGCAACAGATGGTAATAACAGTGTTGTACTAAATGAAGTATTGACTGCCGACAAATAAGGCAAATCTAAACACGCATTGTTTCTTCCTCTCCAAGTGATAATAGTTTATTATTGATTTTGTTGATAATTATGAACATTAGACTTGAGGATATTAGCATTATTATCCCGACTTTGAAAGATATCAATCGTTGAGGCCCTGCATCTACCAGCTGCACATGTAAATAACTTTTAAGTTAAAAAAAAAACTTTCTTATTGGCACGGCAAACGGATGACTAAAGTCCATTATAGTCTAATTAGAGGTTATTTCTTTACTCACGATCTTTTACATGTCTCTTGTTAACTTTAGTCATCAAAATTTATGTGTCGCGCGGTCTATAGCTCCCGGATTCGAAGCTCGGGTCAGGCAAAAGTGTTATTGGGTTGTTAGGGGAAAACAGGCCTGAGGTTACGTATGTAGGTATATATATAATGATGCTAATCTCATACTACTCAAATTCACAAGCTGATCTCGTACTGTCATACATTTGCTTGTCAAAAAACCACACACATTTAATACCAATGGTCGTATGGTAATCGTAATTTTTTTTATGTTTTTTTCGTGATTTTCTTTAATGCCAGGGTTTTTGCAACGACCTTATCGATTAGCTGCCTTAGTTTCCGATCATGGTCTGAATACACCCTGTGTACCTACCTATACCTACTCGTATAAAACCTCATTGGGCAAAACCTTCGTGTCTATCCCTCAGGGCCGTATACTCCTGCCCCCACGGGTACCACGTGGTGGGCCTGCAGAGCCGTAGCTGCCAGGCGGATGGCAAGTGGGCTGGACAGCCACCCGCGTGCAAGGAGAACAGTGAGTAATGGAATTAAATTATTATAAGAACAGTTCAAGAATATTTTCTGTGTGTTTTAAAACTAGGTGTTTTTGTTGGTAATATAGGTGGTTTTGAAAGGATCGTTACAAATTATAATATAACCAACAGTCACGTATATAATTTTAACTGCACACTTTGAACCGAATTGGGAGATAAAGTGCGTGAAACTTTTGTATCCAACACGCTCCGAGAACATCTCAATGCGTTTAAAACTAAAGGGTTCAACTTTAGTGTAATTAACATAACCTTTTCAAATAACAACGACCTAATAAAGTATTTCTCATTTATGGTTTACTCAGAAATTACTTTATCTTTCGATATAATCTACTATGTATTTCGTGACTAACTTGAGAAAAATAAAAATTTTGGATTATTTCCAATACCATTTATTATTACGCTTAACATTAATTTCAAAAAGCAAATAAGGCCAGTAAAAGAAAAAATACTATTGCTCCAATCGTCTTCTATCGTCGCTCTGAATTGGCCACTTCTCTTTCAGTCTACTGCCTCCAGCCACCGACCATCGAGCACGCCCGCCACTCGGCGCTCCCTGAGCAAGCCACCTTCGACCTGGACGCCACGGTGCAGTACAACTGCCACACTGGCTACGTCACCAATGGCTTCCCACGGGCCAAATGCCTCGCCATCGATGGACAGGCCTCCTGGTACGGACCGGATATCAGCTGCGAGCGTAAGTGGTTTATATTCTTTACGAATACTTGTGTCTATTTGTATGTTTTTGAAAAGTTCTCCAAAGACTTCAAGAAGTTTAAAGAGTGGTATCTTCGAAGAAGCATAGAGATGTGCATTTGTTATTTTGCTACTTTTACTCAGTGTTATTCCAGCCTCCGTGCAACAGTTAAGACAAGTATAAGTAACAACTTAGTACGAGTTTCGTGATGGAAGCTTCCAATGACATTTTGACCGATCTGGATATCGATCCTAAAGACCTCTTGAGGGCACGTCACTCATTAAGGCCGCAGTCTTACATAGGAACCCTTAATCACCACTACTGCACCACGACCAACGAAGCAGCCATTCATAACATAACTATCATTTAGTAAAGTACATGTCCTCATAGAAGAAAAACTAGACAAAGCAGAACCAACGAAGCAGTCATTGATTTAAGAACTCGTCTTTATAGAAAAACTACAAATCAAACTACTCCAATCCAATTATCCCAATTCCAGCGCGTTCCTGCGGCGAGCCCGGCGACGTTCCCCACGGCTGGGTGACGGCCGACTGCCACACGTTCGGCTGCCGAGCGGTGGTGCAGTGCGGCCAGGGCTTCGAGCTGGTCGGCAAGGCGGAGCGCTACTGCCAGGCCGACGGCGCCTGGGCCCCCAAGGAGCTGCCCACCTGCGTCCGTAAGTTCACTGTCACCACTTGTCTTGGGTGTGGGTTTGGTTATGAGCCTGGTTAAAAATCATTTTTGTTTTTAAAAAAGCAGTTTGAAAAGTTTGTTTGCGTCTAATAAAATTTGTTCATTAAACTGTTTTCTGGTTGGAAATTGTTGAGAAAAAGATAGTTTATATTTATCAGCGTATTAACCAGCCTCAGAATCATGAACCGGTCGATATATTTTTACACTTTTCAAAATAAAACTTTGTACCGCCTCCCGGCATTGCTTCGTGACAATGTAGTTGCAGAGTATTGAGTGTCGCCCCTATCGTTTGGAATGTTGCATGAACGGTTATTATATGATTGTTAATGGAATTTTTATTCATGTGTTTATCGATATCGATGGTTAGATGGCATGGCGCTTGAGAATTTATCATGGCTATCATCCAATGCAATACCATTGTCATGATGCAATTAGTGTCGCTGTGTGCGACATCGCTCGTAAAATTTTGGGGTCCTAATATCAAGTTTTAGAATTGTACTAATGCTCTTTGATGGAGGATCAGTATGAATCAATCTAACAAAAGGTGGAGGGAAAGTCAAGTGGCTTTATGTAGATGATTTAAATTCAAGGGATGAATTAGATGTTATATATGGAAGATCAATTGATATTGAAATAATAACTGTCCATGTTTTAGAACTTTAGAATAGCTACTTAATACAAATAACAGAAAATAGAACTGAATATTCAAAGCGAAATGAGAGTCTTCAAGGAACATATGAACACTCGATTTTTGTAATAGCATTGAACAAAGAGATACCTATTTCCCCTAGTCTAGCCTCCCCGATACCGAATGTAAATGATATTGAATAAAAGTTAACATCCCTTGGCGTCCCGCCAGTACTCCGACATTAGCCTAAATGTGTTGTTTTAAAAGAGTTTTTTTTTCTTTTCACCGCTGCTTTAGAAGGAGATAACGGGAGCGTTTGAATCGTTACGTCTGTAGTGCGTTGAAATATTGTTATATTACAATACCGTTGTATTATTCAGATTCTATACTGTGAACTTCATATTAGTAAGGAACTTGCGTGGCCATGATAAAGTACTGCCTAGCTGGTTTGAATGTAGACGTAGTTGCAGCTTTAATCGATGTTGATCGTGTCAGAATTTATTGTAAATTTCCTTCATGTACTCTGTAGCGAAATAAACTTGGAGAAAAATCAATGATTGTTTCATTTTTGCATGAGTTTTTGGTTTGCATGTTTTACTTTGGTGTCGGTTGGTGTGAGCGGTATGAGCGGTTAGGTTAACGGTTGGTGTCGCCACGTAGTGGTGACGCAGGTGCAGTGCCCGCCGCCCGAGGCGCCGCGCCACGGCAAGGCGGTGTACACCTCGTGCGCGTACAACTCGGTGGTGTCGTACGAGTGCAAGTACGGGTACCGGCTGGTCGGGGACGCCACCCGGCGCTGCGGCGCCGACAAGAAGTGGTCGGGGACACAGCCCATGTGCAAAGGTACGTTTGTCTATTGTATTTTATTACATCCGTAACTGATTTGATTGTATAATATAACAAATGAATATCAAAAGTTTGATGTCAGGAATATAACTTAAATTAAATGTCCTATTAATACCTACAATAAGCATTAAACCAGACGTACTAAGTAATTATATTTTTATATTTGTATATATCAATAATTCAAATAGGTATTCTTTAAATTCAAAATTCTCTCATAAAAAAATATTGTACACACAACATTTCTTAAACAAACATAAAATTCATTATGTATTCAACAGAAACTCACATCTGTTACCCTATACTGTTGAAATTACATTACGTCAACTATATTTTATTAGATGCCATTTTCCCATTTTTAAGGCACATTGCCAGCCTTCAACACGTCAATTTTCTAATGCTAAACGCTATAAGCTTTTTACCCAATCAGGCTTTTAAATCGGGGCTATTAAATCCCAAGGTACCACTGCCGTGTTATTAACTTATCTTCTCCCTTATAACTTTTAATGTATAAATTTTAACCCTGTTCTTTTTATATTCTCTTTATTTCAATATATTGTGTTTCTCTAAAAGGAAAATCTTAGTCTTTATACAAAATCACAAAAATCCCGTTGGTTAATTTTCTGAGAGACGTTTCACTAGGCAAAGCATGAATAGGATTTTCTGAAATTAATCCCTTTCTAAGTAATCTCCAATTCAATTTACGTAACTGTATCTAAGTATTCTACCAAATAATACGTTTCGAAGCGGCATTAGATTTTAAAAATGATAGTAACTATTCAAAATTCAGTAAAATTCATAAGCAGTGGCGGCAGGTTTAGGCGTGCGGTCGAAAATCTCTGCGGTCGCGGGTTCGAAACCCAGGCACACACCTCTGACTTTTCGAAGTTATGTGTGTATTCAAACTGAATTATCACTTGCTTTAACGGTGAAGGAAAACATCGTGATGAAACCTGCACACCTAAAAGTTCTTAGGAATTTCTTAGGTGTGTAGTCCGCCAACCCGCACTAGGCCAGCGTGGCGGACTATGGCCTAAAACCCTCTCAATGGTAGAGGAGACCCGTGCTCAGGAGTGGGCGTATATGGGTTGATGAAGAGAAGAAGAGAAGAAGATTCAAAAGTACATGTGAAAGTCTACTTATATAATGTGACTGTTGGGCGTATTTATTCATTTATTTAAAGATGATTTGACTTTGACTTTAATGTTCCTCTACTCGACCTCAACATCTATCCAGAGATCAACTGCGGCCACCCCGGCCAGCTGTGGAACGGGTGGCTGGAGAACATATCGTCAGGGACTGGACTCGGGGCCTCCATCATATTCAGATGTCAGGACGGAATGAAGATGGAGGGCAACGGGTCAGCGATCTGCCAAAGCGATGGGACTTGGAGTCATCCTCTACCGCAGTGTTTGGGTAAGAAGAAAAGAGACTAGAAATACTTGGTAGGAAGTAATAGCAATTTGAAATTTGTGTCGTAAAAAAGTTGTGAAAGAACACAGGATGCAGGTGGTTTTTGAGAGAATTTAGGACTTTTTGGAGAAGTCTTATGTCCTGTATAGACATTTTATTTTTTGATAATGACGGTGATCAAGTCAAAACACCTGAATTCAGACAAGTGTGATTAATAAGCATCAAATATTTTCTTCAAAATTATTTTTACTTACCTATGTTTTGATGAGGTTTTAATAGGGTAGTATTTTTTTAAATATAAGTGAAGAACGCCATTATAATTTATAGTCTCATAGTTTTCTCAAGCCAAATAATTCTCTGTAAGTGTACCTTGACGCTTATCATTAAATCTTAATCACAGTAAATACAAGGATACCTACTAAAATTGATAAAGCTTGATTTGCTGAAACAGATTTTTGTCACATCGGAATTGCAATGATATTTCCAGCTCCGTGCGTAGTTCCACATGTGTCGCAAGGCAAAGTGGTGCTGGTAGAAAACAAGACCGGGGACAATTCTACACACGAGACCAACACGCAGATCGTTGGCAGTTCGTCCATGGTGCAACACGGTAAGAACATAAGTTCATCTTATTTAGGATATAGTAGAATTTCATACATGGCAGTAAGAAATGTTTGAAGATTAAATAACATTCGTATCGCAACTGTTGTTGTCGCTACTTGAAATAAGTCCCGACGCCGTGCTATTGAGGTTTTTTTTCGAGTAACAAATTATCCAACTTAGAAAACAAATTCTCAAACAAATCTCAAACTCTCGCGACTCTAAAAAACTTTTGAGACCACAAGACAGTAAAGTTATTCATGTATGTTCCTAATCCCCTTTAAATTTTTTACTTTATTATGCCACCAAGTAACTTACAAAAATCGGAAGAATGTTCCTAGAAGCACAAGTACAATGAATATTCTGACTCCACTTACAGGTGAAGTGATAATGGTAGACTGCGAGAAGAACTACGAGTTTCCGTCGAACAACGCGGCCGTGACGTGCAACAACGGAACTTGGACGCAGATACCGAGGTGTCAGCCTGCAAGGTACTTGACACTTTGGCCTAATCGCTTAGTTATATTTCATTGAAAAATACTAAGGTTCTTGGAAATATCTTAGGAGTGGAATCCACCAACCCACACGAGGCTGCCTAGGGGGCAAAGCGATAAACCCTCTCAATCATAGAGGAGGCCCGTGCCGAGCAGTGGCACGTATAACACGTACTGAGGACGATGACTAATGTTTATTGCCTTCTGTGATACTCATTTTAAAACAAGCGATTCCTTTCATTAGTACCAGTTTTGAAATCAAATTAAATAATATCTATTGAATCTATAAAATGCTAAATGCATAAATTAAGTTTAGCCATTCCAAAGTTTTGTGGATCGGAAGGCAGTCATCACTAGAGAAGAACGCAATAAACGTTTGGGTACATCAACAGCCTCAGGCCTATATTTCTCGAATGGTAGATTTCAACGGCATTGGGACCGTTCAAGTATTACGTAAGCAGATTTATTACAATTATTTACCCCCCCATCCCCCTTGTCAGCAAAAGTAAGCAAAGCTCTTACCCCCTACCCCCATGCTTACGTAAACATTTTTCAATTAATGTATTGTTTTTTTAAATATTGTAATTATAAGGTTAGGGGCCGTTCAAGTATTACGTAAGCACTATAAGGGGGCGGGGGGTTATTGCTTTGCTTATTTTGGATGACATGGGGGGCAGGGGAGTCTAGATGATGATTACGTCATCGGTAGTAATTTTTTTTTTACCGAATGGCAACCCTACATTGTCTTTGCTTGAAATCAAAACGCATTTTCGGGAATTCCCGCAAATAATGCATACGGCTAGGCACTCGCTTTAGAACCGAGTAGGGGAATTACCGCGCGCTATTCACTTGCCTAAATTTCCTCTATCAGTGTATTGTTTCGTTTGGATCCTATAGCGAGTAGACGTATTGTAAGCATAGCAAAACAAGTTAACATTTGTGTTACTGTTGATTCCATTAGCTAAAGTTTAATGTTTAAATAAGATGTCGTTTCAAATAGACAAATCCAAGTTATACCAAAAATTGTTTGAAAGTTTTAAGAAATCTCATACAAGTACGAAAGTACAAAATGTACAAAAATTAGTTAACGAAGTGTGGCGCAATTATAAATTACAAGCAAAGTCCGACAAGGAACTAGATATTATTGTATCTAAGAGAATTGAAGAAGAATTGCAAGCGGCGACTAGGAATAAATCCAATCTACTACATTTTTTTTCTAAGGTGAGTGACGAAATAATTTTACGTACCTTTGAGTACTAGAAATATTAAAAGTCGCCAAGAAGTTTCTTTTTACATTTTGTAACAATAATTTAGACGTTTTTATGATTACAAAATATTATGGCCTATCTCGAAGTATAGAGGTAATGTTCATTATACAGGGTGTATTTAGACTGTGATCGAAAACTCAGGCAGGTAATAGCGATAGTGATTACAAACCCCCTGGCATTAAAGAAAATCCCGACAAAAAATAAAATTTTTGAGGTTTTCCATACAAACCACATACTTTTAACACCGATGGTTGTATGGAAAACGTAAAAATTTTTATTCTTTGTCGGGATTTTTGATATCGCCACTGGGTTTGTGATCACCCTCGCTATTACCTGCCTCAGTTTTCGATCACGGTCTAAATACACCCTGTATAGATTTACTAGCTTTTGCCCGCGACTCCGTCCGCGTAGACTCTAGGGTTAAGTGCAGAGAGATTTTCCCATTTATAACATGTTTATCCCACGGGAATACATTTTCCAGGATAATATTATTCCATGTTAATTCTGTGAGCCCTATCAACCTCTATACCAAAAATCATTCAATTCGCTTTGGTAGTTCACGAAATACCCATTCCCACGGGAATACTACATTTTCCGGGATAAAAAGTATCCTATGTCCTTTCCTGATGTATAAGCTATATTATTGTAAAGTTTCATTAAAATCCATTTAGTAGTTTTTACGTGAAAGCGTAACAGACAGACAGACAGACAGACAGTTACTTTCGCATTTATAATATTAGTATGGATTTTTTATGATTGATTCCGTCAATTGGTCAATAAATACAGGTGTTAATTTTCTGTATGTGATGGGTTCGATTCGATTAGATTAGATTATTTAAAGCCTTTAAATAATAATTATTTTTAGCCTTTAAATAATAAATTTAAGGTCTTTAAATAATATTTAAATGCTGTTTTTATTTCATACTTTGTATTTATGCAGCTTAATAAGAAAATAATTAATAGAAAGTTTTTATTTTTAGGCAACGACTACCTATAAACCTGCAGAAAAAACACAAATTATACAGCCAGCTTCAAATATTAAAAAACAGGAAGAAGATAAAATAAAACCCGGTAATGAATCACAACAGCAATGCGAAAATAATGAAAATGCAGATAAACAGAGAGCAAAACCTTCTCAGGAAGCTATGAAAAATAAGATTGCTCTACTCGAAAAAAATCTGAATGCTTTGTATTCTGCCAGAGATACTATGCCAAGCCGTGCTGAAGTTGATAAACAGATCATTAAGTTGCGCGACGAAATAAAAACAGCAAAACAGTCTTTAAACAGAAAGGTTCAAAACGCAGTTGCCCAGAAGAAACACAGGGATGGTATAAAAAGAAAGTTAGAAGATATTTGTCATGAAAATCCAGAAATAAAAAAAAGACTATCTCTGAGGGATTCAGTGGGACGTCCTAATCTTGAAAGCAATCAACCATTACTATTGAAAACAATTGCGGATATAGCTTTATTTGGGAGTGCAGCAGATGATAGAAGACGAACGGAATCTATTCGCAGCGTAAAAACTCTTGATGAACTCACACAAGAATTACGTAAAATAGGATTTGATATTAGTCGCAGTGGGACATATCTTCGTTTGATTCCCAGAAAATCTAATTCTGTAGAGGGACGAAGACATGTATCGACAGTCCCTGTTAAGCTCATCCGGGCTCAAACTGATCTTCACAAGAGCCACTTAGATAGCAAGTTCGCTGAAACATCAATTAATTATTTAGAGAACATAGCATCCATACTTGGACCAGATCAAGTATTTTTCATATCTCAAGATGATAAAGCTCGAGTCCCTATTGGCGTAACTGCGGCAAATAAGCAAGCACCTCTTCTAATGCACATGGAATATAGAGTCAAATTGCCTGATCACGATTGGGTAATCGCTGAGCGTCATAAATTAATACCATCTGTTTATGCTGGTATCAAAATCACTTCCAGTATGCTAGGACAACCGCAAGCCGTTGGATATTCTGGACCAACATATATCGCTATTCGAAGTGGAAAGCATAGTTCATCTACTGCTAATACTCATGCTCAGGATTTCGAGACGCTTCTCGAACTTGAAGAGTTTCGACCATTAGCTAAAACTGACAATGGACTAGTAAAACCAGTGGTAATCATGACGGTTGATGGAGGGCCAGATGAAAATCCGCGTTATCAAAAAGTCATAGGGTTTGCTATACAACACTTTAAGCGACATAATCTCGATGCATTGTTTTTAGCTACCAATGCTCCTGGAAGAAGTGCGTATAACAGAGTAGAGCGCAGAATGGCTCCTCTTAGTCGCGAACTGGCTGGTTTAATTTTGCCTCATGACCATTTTGGGTCTCATTTGGATGAACGTGGCGTTACAATTGATAAACATTTAGAAAGATCTAATTTCGAATTCGCAGGAACTGTATTAGCTGAAATATGGAGTTCAATGGTAATTGATGGCTATAATGTTACTGCAAAATATGTTGAGGCAGGTGATCAAGATCTTCCTGATTTTCCAGACATTAAATGGTATTCAGAACATGTACGTGAAAGCCAATACTTGCTTCAAATTGTAAAATGTAAAAATACAGAATGCTGTCGTCCAAGAAGTGGCCTATTTAGATTACTAGACAACAGGTTTCTTCCACCACCTGTAAAAGTAAAACAAACAGTTAATGACTTGGTTTTGGATGAAGGAGGACAATTTCTTAATCTTCCAGTCAATTTAGCTCTACGCTTAAGTGCTTCACTCAAAGATTTCCTGCAAATGCCCTACGATTATTTTTGTCCAACGGTAAAATTGAGGCTATCAAGTCGAACATGCAAAACGTGTGGTCTTTATCATGCTTCCGTCAAGTCACTAAATCGTCACATCGAGAAGATCCATAAAAAAGTAAACACGCACACTGATAGGAAAATTAGACCTGTAAGAGTCGCTGCTCGTCGTGCTAATGAACTGATGTGCATTATTCAAAATTTAGAGCACCATGATGTTGAATGGCTCGATGAGAACGACGTAGACATTCCAAAATCGGAAGAAAGTGAGCAGACTTACAACACTGAGCAGCAATCCAAGCAATCCAATGTCATCGAAAACTTAGAATCATGGATTCGGGTTTCATGGACTGAAGACTGTTAATTTGAATTTAATATGTGTACCAAAAATTTAAAACAAGTTTGTTATGTTTGTAAGATTATAATATTTTTGTTACTCTATGTTGAATACCATATCAGTAAAATCTCTCCATCCTAAATCTATTTTCTTATTTTTAAAATTATAATTATAACCTTATAATTACAATATTTAAAAAAACAATACATTAATTGAAAAATGTTTACGTAAGCATGGGGGTAGGGGGTAAGAGCTTTGCTTACTTTTGCTGACAAGGGGGATGGGGGGGTAAATAATTGTAATAAATCTGCTTACGTAATACTTGAACGGTCCCTTATAATTATAATTTTAAAAATAAGAAAATAGATTTAGGATGGAGAGATTTTACTGATATGGTATTCAACATAGAGTAACAAAAATATTATAATCTTACAAACATAACAAACTTGTTTTAAATTTTTGGTACACATATTAAATTCAAATTAACAGTCTTCAGTCCATGAAACCCGAATCCATGATTCTAAGTTTTCGATGACATTGGATTGCTTGGATTGCTGCTCAGTGTTGTAAGTCTGCTCACTTTCTTCCGATTTTGGAATGTCTACGTCGTTCTCATCGAGCCATTCAACATCATGGTGCTCTAAATTTTGAATAATGCACATCAGTTCATTAGCACGACGAGCAGCGACTCTTACAGGTCTAATTTTCCTATCAGTGTGCGTGTTTACTTTTTTATGGATCTTCTCGATGTGACGATTTAGTGACTTGACGGAAGCATGATAAAGACCACACGTTTTGCATGTTCGACTTGATAGCCTCAATTTTACCGTTGGACAAAAATAATCGTAGGGCATTTGCAGGAAATCTTTGAGTGAAGCACTTAAGCGTAGAGCTAAATTGACTGGAAGATTAAGAAATTGTCCTCCTTCATCCAAAACCAAGTCATTAACTGTTTGTTTTACTTTTACAGGTGGTGGAAGAAACCTGTTGTCTAGTAATCTAAATAGGCCACTTCTTGGACGACAGCATTCTGTATTTTTACATTTTACAATTTGAAGCAAGTATTGGCTTTCACGTACATGTTCTGAATACCATTTAATGTCTGGAAAATCAGGAAGATCTTGATCACCTGCCTCAACATATTTTGCAGTAACATTATAGCCATCAATTACCATTGAACTCCATATTTCAGCTAATACAGTTCCTGCGAATTCGAAATTAGATCTTTCTAAATGTTTATCAATTGTAACGCCACGTTCATCCAAATGAGACCCAAAATGGTCATGAGGCAAAATTAAACCAGCCAGTTCGCGACTAAGAGGAGCCATTCTGCGCTCTACTCTGTTATACGCACTTCTTCCAGGAGCATTGGTAGCTAAAAACAATGCATCGAGATTATGTCGCTTAAAGTGTTGTATAGCAAACCCTATGACTTTTTGATAACGCGGATTTTCATCTGGCCCTCCATCAACCGTCATGATTACCACTGGTTTTACTAGTCCATTGTCAGTTTTAGCTAATGGTCGAAACTCTTCAAGTTCGAGAAGCGTCTCGAAATCCTGAGCATGAGTATTAGCAGTAGATGAACTATGCTTTCCACTTCGAATAGCGATATATGTTGGTCCAGAATATCCAACGGCTTGCGGTTGTCCTAGCATACTGGAAGTGATTTTGATACCAGCATAAACAGATGGTATTAATTTATGACGCTCAGCGATTACCCAATCGTGATCAGGCAATTTGACTCTATATTCCATGTGCATTAGAAGAGGTGCTTGCTTATTTGCCGCAGTTACGCCAATAGGGACTCGAGCTTTATCATCTTGAGATATGAAAAATACTTGATCTGGTCCAAGTATGGATGCTATGTTCTCTAAATAATTAATTGATGTTTCAGCGAACTTGCTATCTAAGTGGCTCTTGTGAAGATCAGTTTGAGCCCGGATGAGCTTAACAGGGACTGTCGATACATGTCTTCGTCCCTCTACAGAATTAGATTTTCTGGGAATCAAACGAAGATATGTCCCACTGCGACTAATATCAAATCCTATTTTACGTAATTCTTGTGTGAGTTCATCAAGAGTTTTTACGCTGCGAATAGATTCCGTTCGTCTTCTATCATCTGCTGCACTCCCAAATAAAGCTATATCCGCAATTGTTTTCAATAGTAATGGTTGATTGCTTTCAAGATTAGGACGTCCCACTGAATCCCTCAGAGATAGTCTTTTTTTTATTTCTGGATTTTCATGACAAATATCTTCTAACTTTCTTTTTATACCATCCCTGTGTTTCTTCTGGGCAACTGCGTTTTGAACCTTTCTGTTTAAAGACTGTTTTGCTGTTTTTATTTCGTCGCGCAACTTAATGATCTGTTTATCAACTTCAGCACGGCTTGGCATAGTATCTCTGGCAGAATACAAAGCATTCAGATTTTTTTCGAGTAGAGCAATCTTATTTTTCATAGCTTCCTGAGAAGGTTTTGCTCTCTGTTTATCTGCATTTTCATTATTTTCGCATTGCTGTTGTGATTCATTACCGGGTTTTATTTTATCTTCTTCCTGTTTTTTAATATTTGAAGCTGGCTGTATAATTTGTGTTTTTTCTGCAGGTTTATAGGTAGTCGTTGCCTAAAAATAAAAACTTTCTATTAATTATTTTCTTATTAAGCTGCATAAATACAAAGTATGAAATAAAAACAGCATTTAAATATTATTTAAAGACCTTAAATTTATTATTTAAAGGCTAAAAATAATTATTATTTAAAGGCTTTAAATAATCTAATCTAATCGAATCGAACCCATCACATACAGAAAATTAACACCTGTATTTATTGACCAATTGACGGAATCAATCATAAAAAATCCATACTAATATTATAAATGCGAAAGTAACTGTCTGTCTGTCTGTCTGTCTGTTACGCTTTCACGTAAAAACTACTAAATGGATTTTAATGAAACTTTACAATAATATAGCTTATACATCAGGAAAGGACATAGGATACTTTTTATCCCGGAAAATGTAGTATTCCCGTGGGAATGGGTATTTCGTGAACTACCAAAGCGAATTGAATGATTTTTGGTATAGAGGTTGATAGGGCTCACAGAATTAACATGGAATAATATTATCCTGGAAAATGTATTCCCGTGGGATAAACATGTTATAAATGGGAAAATCTCTCTGCACTTAACCCTAGAGTCTACGCGGACGGAGTCGCGGGCAAAAGCTAGTAAATCTATACAGGGTGTATTTAGACCGTGATCGAAAACTGAGGCAGGTAATAGCGAGGGTGATCACAAACCCAGTGGCGATATCAAAAATCCCGACAAAGAATAAAAATTTTTACGTTTTCCATACAACCATCGGTGTTAAAAGTATGTGGTTTGTATGGAAAACCTCAAAAATTTTATTTTTTGTCGGGATTTTCTTTAATGCCAGGGGGTTTGTAATCACTATCGCTATTACCTGCCTGAGTTTTCGATCACAGTCTAAATACACCCTGTATAATGAACATTACCTCTATACTTCGAGATAGGCCATAATATTTTGTAATCATAAAAACGTCTAAATTATTGTTACAAAATGTAAAAAGAAACTTCTTGGCGACTTTTAATATTTCTAGTACTCAAAGGTACGTAAAATTATTTCGTCACTCACCTTAGAAAAAAAATGTAGTAGATTGGATTTATTCCTAGTCGCCGCTTGCAATTCTTCTTCAATTCTCTTAGATACAATAATATCTAGTTCCTTGTCGGACTTTGCTTGTAATTTATAATTGCGCCACACTTCGTTAACTAATTTTTGTACATTTTGTACTTTCGTACTTGTATGAGATTTCTTAAAACTTTCAAACAATTTTTGGTATAACTTGGATTTGTCTATTTGAAACGACATCTTATTTAAACATTAAACTTTAGCTAATGGAATCAACAGTAACACAAATGTTAACTTGTTTTGCTATGCTTACAATACGTCTACTCGCTATAGGATCCAAACGAAACAATACACTGATAGAGGAAATTTAGGCAAGTGAATAGCGCGCGGTAATTCCCCTACTCGGTTCTAAAGCGAGTGCCTAGCCGTATGCATTATTTGCGGGAATTCCCGAAAATGCGTTTTGATTTCAAGCAAAGACAATGTAGGGTTGCCATTCGGTAAAAAAAAAATTACTACCGATGACGTAATCATCATCTAGACTCCCCTGCCCCCCATGTCATCCAAAATAAGCAAAGCAATAACCCCCCCGCCCCCTTATAGTGCTTACGTAATACTTGAACGGCCCCATTTGAGCAATCACGTTTTACCTAACATGTATCAGTCCTATGCAATAGGGAGTCTGTTTTCGTTTATCGACCAGATTCCCAGATTTCGTATTGCCACTGAGATTTTCTCAAGGGAGAAACCCCACTTAGCTTACCCGAGAGTTGAAAATTTATCAAATTTTTGGCACCATACATAACTGCCTCTATTCATTACTTGGCGAATTTTATTTCCAGGTGTAAGAAGATGCCGAAGTTCCCTCGCAACGGCATGGTGATAGCTCCGAAGACCGAACATGGTATGAAGGCGCGGTTCCGCTGCAAAGACGGCTACGAGCTGAAAGGGAACCCCATCGTGGTCTGCTCCTTCGGAAACTGGAGTGGAGAGACGCCCAAGTGTGAAGAAGGTAATCATTTGAATGTAGAAGAATTCCATATGTAGATAGTTGTAGGAAATTTAAACGTTCAAATGACCATAAAAGCTGAAAAATCTTTGAAAGTCCAGGAAAATTTATAAATACTCATGTATCTAAATAATGTTACAATGAAAATAGCTTATACAAAAATCACAGAAATTTCTGCTTAATAATTCCCTATATTTTCTTTATTTGCTTTAACCTTTGATCATAAATAACTTAATTATTTAGATTGTATTTTGATAGTTGTAGACGTCATCAGACTGATATTAATGCAATAATAGTGATAATTATCCTAAGTCTGTTATTTACTTTTCAGTATTTTGCCCCTTCCCTGGATATATAGAAAACGGCAAGGTCCTTCTGGTTGGAAATATGGGGCTCTATGACTATCGACCCTACGTCAAGAAGGTAGGAACTTATGAGTGCAATAACTACTCCGTTTCTGTGTATAAAGTTGATGAGAACTTCACCCGTGTATTCCTAGAAAGATTGATAAAGGTGCATTTCTGCACCCACAGTTCGTCATAAATGTATCAGTGCCAAATAACAGGAGACGAGCCTATTTTAATTTTTCGAACCAATTTCCATACCTTACTTGACTACTACGAATATCCTAATGGATAACTGGATAAAACTTTGTTCGTCTAATCGAACATGGCACTTCTAGATCTTTCGGTACGAGTACCGCTAAATCATAAGACAGGAATGAAGTTTAAATATTAAGATGGCTTAAAAGATATAAAAAGATCAGGGCCTAATTTTGTAGCCATTATAAATACACCATTTGGGTCGTATTCCACGATTTACTAATATTTTTAATCATCATTCAAGTGAAGTAACTTCAATTCAGGTGGTGAACAACAAACAAATAATGTATGAATGCGAGAAGGGCTACGTCCTCTCGGAGGGTCCTCCGGGAGCCACGTGCGTGGGAGGTCACTGGAGTCCCAGGGAATTGCCCAAGTAAGTTCGTTTTCTAAGTGGTTTTGCTGTCTAAGTTTAATATGCGTTGTTTAGTTTTGAAGTGATTCAAGTATCAAAATGGTTTATAAAGATTATAAAATTTAATTCAAAATGTTTATTAATTTTAGTCATGAATGACTCTCAATTTTTTAGTTTGGTACAGTACTTTCGTTTATTTATTTATTTACTCGATCAACACGGTAAAACCACTTACACTAATCGATAAGATACACAATAAAAATCATAAAATTAAAGAAAAAATAAACACAAAACAGCGAAACAAATATAAATTAACAAATATAAATTAACAAAATATATAAAATTATATTAAATTCAACAAAATATTTATAAAATTTAATTCAAAATATAAGCACAGTCATACATCACACATTCAATTCACAATACCGCAAACATTCTAACAAAATCACCTTCCACTCCTCTGTAAAAATATCACAGTGTGGTGCACTGTCCAGGAGACCATTGAGCGCCGAGAGAGTACGCGGTATTGGCGACCTATTTTATTCCTGTAATAAGGTTTTTTTTAATATAATAATTTACATATTTCTAGTCTTTCTAATTCACATTACATTTTGATTTTTTTGCCGTGGTACATAACTACATCTGAACACAAATATAAAAAGCAATAACTGAGACCTTTTTGGTTAATTTTCCTAATCTTCATACATCTGACCAGTCTTTAAAATTATTTTCTTTCAATTATCTATAGATGCACACTCTACCAGCACCCGCGTATCCGATGGAGCAGGCGACGTCGCTCCATCGCCGACACAGAGCTTCGCCACAGAAGGTCCGCCTATCTCCGCCAATACTACAACAACCTACGTCGCCACACCGATCCCTCACATCACTACGTCGACCAACTCTACGACAAATACAACCACGGGACCCAAAAACCCACACTAAGACACGCTAACTTCAAAATCATGAAGAAATTCGATGATTTTGAAGAGGATATTGTACCCGGGACTGAGAATGCTGATGGAGAAAACTTCCCCACGGCTATGTATACTGTTTACAATGTTCATGGAGAACCTATAGGTCATAGACTATATTCCTACCAACCTGTGTATGAACCTGAAGATGATGAAGTCATAGAACATGAAGAGGAATTTGATTATCAAGATACAGACAGTTATGATCTCCCACACGCAACCGTACTTAAAGGAGGACTGTTTTCCGACAAACTGGATGACAATGAAGATAATATCGATAAACTAAAACACGAATACTTCGAAAGGTATGTCGATAAGCGCAGGAAAAGGTTTTTGAACAAAAATAGTGATGTGAAAAAAGATTTAGACGATGATTTGGACAGCGCTGAGTCTACGGTTGAAAGTGTTACGGCAGTTACTAAAAGACGTAAACGACATGTCAATGAAGAAGAATATTACAGAGAATTTACTAAATCTATATACGATTTAGAAGTAACGAACGATATAAGCACAGAACTGCTTAAGGTAATACCTTTAAGAAAGAATGTTACAGAACAATCTAGCCAGAGAATAGCGGTGATTCCTCTGCAATATAATAAGACTAATTCTACTGAGGTTGACAATATTCTTGATAAAAGAGATAAGAGGACTAGTAGAAAGACCGACAGACTTAATCAAACCACAGCAACAGTACCTAAAACGTGAGTCTATATTTCCCTTTAACTATTATTTAAAAAATGTGTCGTAATAATAAGTTAGACTTAAAAGTTTAAACAATAATAACACGATTAATTTTGAAAAACGACAGTTGTGAAAACTTTTGTGCTCACTACAGTTAAAAGAAAACTGATATTTGAAAAGCAATTAAGTGTTCACTCCAAGGTTTACTTTAATACTAACTTTGTAACTTAATTTATTTCTTTCTCTTTCATTTTTAAGCTGTCATATTTTAGTAAACCTACATACATACTATTTAATACAGTAACGATAAAAATACCCACAAATACTTATTTCGGGTCCGGATATTAGTGAGAGCAAAAAGTCTCTCGTAGTTTCTGATATATCCATGACAGCACCTGTATCCTAGTTTAAGGTCAGGTTACGTATGTGACTGTTGTCTTTGCTGATTTATTATCTATTATAACACATTACACAAACACTCAGTACATTGATAAAATATCCTAACAGAATATATTTTCTTCCTCCATCAAGTACAAAAGCTTCAAATAGAACAAAAATATCCCATAACTTCCAGGGGTAGGGAAGGTAAAGGCGGCCGTACTCGGCACCAACCACCAGACGCCACGAATGAGGAACAAGCACAGAGCTCCGACATTAAAGAGACAATTGACAACTCCGGCAAAAATGGCAATTCTACTGAAAAGGGAAGAAGGGGACGACCCAAAAGTCCTTGCGAACCAATAGCCAGTGATCCTTATGTCAATATCGAAGTTGTTAAATATGGCAGAGATCCGAATAACACTTTTAGTTCAGGTAAGAAAGATTTTGAACCCTATATTAAAGCAGTCATGTATGGCAGAGATCCCAGTAATACTTTTAGTTCAGGTAAGAAATTTTTAATGGCAAAAGATTAAATTGATTTATATCTAAAAATTAGTCTTGACGAAATAAAGGTGGTATTAAAATTTTGTTATGATAGCTTGATATTATATAAAACCGAATAACACAAATAGGGGGGCTTAAAGAGACAGAAATAATATCTAGAAATGTTTGACATGAACCAAGCAAAACTTTTATCTTAATGTTGCTCCAAGTCTTTGGGTTTTAGTTATTATATCCTTAATCCTAGCAGTTGTAGGTTAGGCCCGTGCTTAGCAGTTGAATATATATCGACTAATGAGGTGATAATTCTTTATATAAATTTTAGCAATTATAATTTTCTCCAGGTACAATAGTCCGAGTTGCCTGTGGGAAAGGATATGGGCTAAATCTAGAACAAAACGCGACGGCTAAGTGTGTCCGAGGCCGGTGGAAACCAGAAAAGCCTAAATGTGAAATATGTAAGTGAATTTCAATTTATTTGAAGTTAAGAGATACGAATAAAGCAAACTTGAACACTTTCTTTGTTATTGTTTTAAGTATATTAGTAATATAAAGTTTTAACTGGACTAGATCGTAAATTGCATCCAAATAAATTTTTGGATTGGTAAAAGAGAAACAGATTTATCATTCCATTGTCGTCCAAACGACATAAAATAGAATAAAACAATCCTAAAAATCAGAGGCTTTTGCTGTTGTTTTTTAAAATCTATCTGTACCTTATACTAAAAATATTCCTATTACATGTCATCCTTAACCGTATATTTTTTTATTCTCGATATGTCATCCTATGCTTTTTATTTTATCTTCTGCATGGTTTTATATTCAAATTTGCTTGTAATTATCTCAGTCTTCTATATCATCTTGCCGTCTATTCAGTCTTTCCGTAGTCTTTTTGAAGGATTGATGGGCTCAAAGTTAAGACGCGCAGGCAAGAATTTCGGGGTTCACGGGTTTAAACAACGGGCACACACAATGGAGTATCACTTGCTTAAACGATGAAATCTGGACTCATAAAAGTTCTTAGGAAATTCTTAGGTGTGTAATCCGCTAACCCGCACAAGGTCAGCTTGCCGGATTAATGTCTAGACCCTCTCAATAGGAGAGGAGGCCCGTGCCCAGCGGTGGGACGTATACGGGCTAATGTTGATGACTAAGGTTGATTGCCTTCCTTGATGCTGGTTGTAAATCACACGATTTCTTTGTTACCTACGGCCATATAGGCATTGATAATGATAGTCTATTCGAGTTTTGGTGAAGCCAGTTAATTTTGTCGTCAGTGCCATGTCATGTTCCCTCAACGGAGTACGGAATCTACACCATGTCGGAGTCCAGCCACCCTACTCCAAACCTTGGGATAGGACAAGAGGAGAAGGAGCTCAATGAAACGGATCCCGTACCGAATGGCCAGGTCGTCCACTTCTCCTGTGAATATGGGTGAGTGAAGTTTATGATAATGATTTGATGTCTATTTGTTTTTTGTTTTCTTACGAAATAGTAAAATTTAAGCCCTTAAAACTTGTAAACTACGTATTAAAATTATAAAGGAAAATGTTATGGAAATATAAATAGTCAAGTTTGATGTTAGTATTTTTTATTTCTTTTCATGACAATATTCTTGGATTATAATCGTCCACAAGGTGGACCGACGATTTGATAAAGGTCGCGGGAAGCCGCTGGATGCAGGCCGCTTCCAATAGAGCGCTTTGGAAGTCTCTGGGGGAGGCCTATGTCCAGCAGTGGACGTCCTTTGGCTGATGATGATGATGATGATGATAATCGTCCACAATATCCCAATATGATGGGCTATGGCCTAAAACCTTGTCAATATTAGAGGAGGCCGGACCCTAATAATTGGACGTATATGATGATGATGATGATGATTTTTGAATCGTTTAAGTCTTAAGACGTGACGAGTGACGATAAGAGTGACGGTGATTTTGATAAGGAATAAACATTGCCTGACGGTGATACTCTAAAAGCATTGACTTTCAAAAAGGAGATGAATGCATTTATTCCCATGTCAGGTACAACGTGCAAGGTCCAACAAACCTGCGCTGCTGGCTTGGGGAGTGGGCTGTTACCAGCATGCCAGAGTGTGTTGCAGGTATGTACTATCCTTTAATCTTTCATAGATAAATAAGGTTTCATGGTAGATAATTGACGAATAGGAACGTACAGGTTTGTCCTATAATCTTTAATAAATGATCGAGGTTTCATAGTAGATTAACCCACGAAAATAAACGTAGTGTAGAAAGACCTCTGCCTAGATAGATTGATTGGATGTAAGTTAAGGTGGTTGACAGCGGTTGGATGAGGAAGGCTGAGGCTAGTGAGGTGCCATAGGAGAGGTCTATGTCCAAGACAAGACGTTGAAATGGCTTTTGGTTATGATGATTGTGACTAATACATACAGTGGCTTTAAAGGACTACCAAAGTCGTTTGACGCATTAACGCAATAAAATTCCAGATTAGATTAAGATTTTTTATGTAGCAAATGGTTGAAAATGTAACCTGGTAAAACTGTCTTGGAGATATACAAACATGTACGCATTTAAAGATTCCTAATAGGTATACAAAGTCACTCTAAATTTGTTCATGTATTAAGAAACGATTAACCAAGTAGCATCGTTACGTTAATGGTACCATAGTACACTTTAGTAAATGGGTTATCGCTAATGCTCGAGATTTGAAGTCTTAGTAAAGTACTGAGGGCAGATTAAAATATAACGTACCTAGTTTGTTGGTCGGCACCAGAGTTTATACTTTTTGGAAGATTTGGCAAAAGTTGTATTTTTGGCATCTATTATACAAGTACCATCATTATCTATTATATGGATAGAAGAAAGGTTAAGTTTCCATTCTTGTGATGAACTAGACTCCAGCTTGCAAATTCAAACGCTGTGGGTTAGATCTTTGCACCGAGACAAATGTTTGTGTGATCCACGAAGAATTGACCGAAAAGCCTCTCTTAGTTTCTGGTTCCCTCGACACATGGCTTCTATCTTAGTGTAAGGTCATGAATATGTATGTAACTGTCGGGTTTATTTATTTGATACGATGAGTTTTGAGTAAAGAAAAGGTATTCCCAAAGCAAAGGAATACATAGCATACACACATATATAACTTTACTAAATATTCTACGTAACTAGGAGCGAGCCTATCATTTTCCAATACTTGTAGTATTGGAATATACGTAATGTATGTAACCCCTTATTCCACCAAACAGAAAATTACTTCCACGACCAACAATTGCGTCAAAATTATCCCTAAAACTTTCTCAATTCTACAACAGCTCCCTGCGAACTGCCAATGCTCCACGGGGCGTCATACGAGGCAGGGTACAGGGCTGGGCTGACGGTAGCCCACGCCTCCTCCGTGAACATCGCGTGTGACCCTGGCAGATCTCCTCCAGCGACCCTCAACTGCCACCTGGGGAGACTGCAGCCCACTGTCCATGACTTCTGCAGACCTTTGGGTAAGGATGCCTTTGGTAAGATCCTGGAAGGGATGGAAAAGTTTAAGAGAAATATTGGTATTACAGTCTGGTCTAATGATGAAGTATTATACGTAAACGGGCAGTAAGGTATTGAATACATTTTAAAAAGAATTTAATTTCATACTGTAATAATTTATATTTAGATTGATATTTTTGAGTATTCAGATGATAATAATAAATCCTTGCTGAAAAATGATAAGGGGCCATAATTATATGAACAGCGAAATATTCCTATAAATCCTTACTTGATTATCCGTAATTGGATTATTTGTTAAACAATTTTAACACAAAACCGTCAATTATCATGGAATTAGTGTAGTAAGAAGAATTAAAAGCAACCATGAACATATCCTATGTAAACTTCGATTGATTACCATTCAATATCCACATACGAATCAACTTGCAGCTAATTTAACCCGTCCACGACCC
Organism: Cephonodes hylas; assembly: GCA_030295005.1. Taxonomy (NCBI): domain Eukaryota; kingdom Metazoa; phylum Arthropoda; class Insecta; order Lepidoptera; family Sphingidae; genus Cephonodes; species Cephonodes hylas. The sequence goes on from AP025383.1 coordinate 1,406,737, forward strand.
ACATCGGCGTACCAAAGCGGTTCAGACATAGTCAGAGAAGATATTTCAGACCTGGAGCCAGATTTAGACGGGAAGAGCGTCACCGACTGCGGTCCACCGGCCAGGTAACCAGAATTTACATTCAACTAAACGATTGAACATAGGAACGACAAAACTTTTGTTCATCGATAGGGTTGTAAATTGATTGGAAATTAGGGGAATTTGTAAAACGTTTTTATCCATATTCCAATTTTGTAAAAGTTCTTAAAGTATGATAAAAATTATGGATTGATGAGAAAAATATATTATGAAAGATTCGAAATTTAAATATGAATTTTAACTGGAACATGGGTGTTAACGCAAAAAATGTGGAATTATTGTTAACAACGCTTTCATTGTAGCTTTTGTGTGTTTTACGTTTTTCCATTCATTTTTTATCGTTTCTGTATTTATACCATATCTTATAAAGCTCTGTTCTTTCAAATAATCTAGAAGTAATGTTACTTTTAATCGATCCTCAAGAATATCGTCATAAAAATTAAGCATTCTTAGCTCGATATTTTCTGTTATAAGACATGGTGTATCTACATGATCATTAAAATGTCTATAATTTTCCATGTGATATAAAGGACCTCATTTTGCTACTGTTTCCATCACGAAATCAAAATTTATAATGAAATGATTCGAAGTATTCTAGCAAAATATTGGTCCCGGATCTGCTTCAAACGCTTTGAGTTCTTTGATTTTTGTTATTTATATATTTTATTTTGCTGTTGTCTTGTGTGAAATATTTGAACGAGTTGCGTCCATACTCAATAACTACTTAGTTTTTCTTGAAAGTACTGATGAAGTAATGATTGTTGAGAATGTTTTTGGACTCAATTCGTTCCCAATCCAAATCATCGTCATCCTAGAGGATGAAATTGAGCTGAGAAAAACAAAAAGAATGTAATGTTTTTGCAAAAAGTAAATTTCTTATTTGCTGGCTGGATAAGACTGAAAGGAACCCAGGCGTACAGGGATGCCAAGCCCTGGTGAGACCTATATAGGTTCGGAATTTTGCTTCTTTAACTTTCACATCACTTGTTCACTTTTCATCTTAAACATTTTCAAATGATGCTGTTACAGTGTCGCCTCCATCTGATTTTATAAAAGCATTTCAAGATACTTCAATTTTCGATTATTTCGATATGTACATTTCTTTTTCGAAGGTTCAAATCCCTAGATGGCAGGGCTTAGTTATTAGGTTGGTTCCGACGGCGTCGCCTCGGTTAGGTAGATTTCGCATCCAAATTTAGATGAAGATGATCAAGCCTTACTTGACTAAGACTTTAATCTTAAATTTCTAATTATTCTACTTGTAAATCATTAATATTATTTACATATAGGCCAACAAAAATTATCTGCTTTTCACCATTAAGAGATGAAAGCAAGTATTAGTTTGTATTTGAATTAAAATTCTTTATTTCTATGTCCGCATTGTGAAATACGAAGGTCAAATTTATAGTAGTCTTGCGAAATCTACCTAAAATATACATTTACGTATATATGTTGAACAAGATAGCTATGTGTATGGCCCTGGTACTGGCTTCTTATGTCTTGGCCGAGCTTACATTTTGTTGCTGAATTTACGATATTTCACACTAATTGTAGTGCATGTTTTATGGAATTATACATTAATATTATATTAAATTCTATTTGTAAATAAATGATTGTATTATTAGTGCTAATTAAATACAAATATAAATATATGCTAAAAGAAATAGAAAACAGATGTCTAAATGTTAAAAATGCAGCATTTCATTGAATTTACTAACTGGCGTTTGGACTGACCTCTGAAGATCTAATGTAAGAAATTGTTTTCTAGATCCTTATTCTTTAACACTTTTATTGGTATCACTATCCAACAATTTGCCAAATAAAAGAAATCTAATCTATTGGTTTTGTTTCAAATAGAATCATTCCAAATTTCAAGTAGTTTCTTGTACTCCATTTACCAAAATTTCCTAGAGTTCTTACGACAATGTTGAATTAAATAAAACAATCTATTTATTTCATCCAAAATTAAATTTTGTAGGTATTTTCACATTAGATTTTATGGTTACCAAAGAGCTTCGAAACAAATCGTCAAAATTCGATATTCTTTTAAAGGGTCCAAGGCACGTTGGTGTACCGTGACGGTGATGAAGTCAACGGTACCTTGGGACTGGAAGGGTACCCCCACGGTACTGAGATCACGTTCAAATGCATAGCCTCCATCATGGGAGAGAAGACTACATGGAAACTGATATGCGAGCAAGGAGAATGGGTTGGCAAGAGTTTTAATTGTGGTAAGTATGTTACCTTGAGTCATAAAAATCTTCTATGCTATCTGCATCAAATACTCAGCCATCATTAGTAAAAAGCATTGGGATTTCTTCATATCATTCTTGTAAAAATGTCAAATTCAAAACAAATTTTGAACGATGTTTTCAAAATCTTAGTATAGTTCGTTAGTTAGTTAGTATATTAGTCATCGTGTCAATCAAAGTAGCTACCCAATGTAGATGTTCATTTTGACCATTTTAGATTTAGTAAATGTCACAATAAGATGTAACAAAATCACTCGATGTAATTTCGACGAAAAAAAGGTATACTTTATAATAGTCTTGACACAATGACTTCTACAAAAACTATGTAGTACCAATCTACTGTTATATACCATTCAAGTCCTACTCATCTAACCAAGACAGTTCCAGCTGTAACCCAGTCTGTTTCCAGAGGATCTCGAGGCCCAGAGCGAGGAGTTGATGAACAACAACAGCTGCACCTTCCACAACGACGAGCCGCACGTGGCCGCCTTCTACAACGACCTGGAAATCACCGAGAACGTCGACTTTCCTTATGGAGCCGTTATTATATCAAGGTACTGTTTTCCTGTGCCTTTGGATGAGTTTTCCTTGAGTTTGAGGTTGGAAAATTGTTGATTTCGTAATCGTGGTGAGCGAGAATAATATAGGTACCTACATTTTAATAATTAATTATTAACAGCAAGTATTTTTGAAAAGCGCCTGGAAATCGTAAGGTCAATCTTATTACAAAATTTTTATCAAACTGTATCAGCCCAAAAATGTCCCATTCCTAGGTATGAGCTTCCTCTTCAAACATAAAGAGTAATGCCTTACACCACCATGCTGGCCTAGTGCAGATTAACTCTAAGATTCGGTATTTACCTCATGAGTTTTCAGTATCAATATATTCCTAAATTCCAAAACTCAAATATGTTTGCTGTGGAAACCCCGAAGCCAAATTTTATCAGTGCTAAGCTTTGACTTGTGTTGCGTGTATGCGTTCAAAAGTTAAGATCGAAATCTTCCCTGCAGATGCACTGATATAGGGAAATACGCAATGACTGGCTCTCAAACGAGGAAATGCATCAGCGGCGCCTGGGACGGCGTCAAACCCACGTGCTTCGGACTCAACCAGGAAAACGACTATGCCAGTAAGTAAATTAGTTTAGGCACCAAAAATATTAGGGATAACCTTCTGCACTAAGGAGTTTCCCACTTATAAAATCTTAGTAACGTTATCAAAGGTTATTTCAAGTCAGAGATGTTCAAGTATAGGATATTATATACTTTTGTTTAAAAAAAATCTATGTTCCAAGTTGTATTAAGCGGTAAAAAAGGTACCTTCTACTATGTCGTTAAATTATAAGAAAAGTTAGGACGTAATTTGATAGTGTCATCCAAATTCTACGGGACGAAAGTTGAGTGAGAAATTTTAAATAGTTTTAACCCCTTGCCATTAAAGGAAACATACCCAGATAGCATAACACTTGGCTATCCTCCCCATATAGGACTAGAAACCACATTGTCTAAAACAGACCTCTTGTTCCAGTGGACAAGCCTCCGACCATCCTGTTCCGCCACTCCCAGGGTCCCATCGCGCAGACCAACGACGGCAAACTGCTGGTCTACCCTGGAACGGTGCTGCACATGGAATGCCTCTGGATGAGGAGATTCGGCAACCCCAAGTGGAACGTCACACATACATTCCCCGAGTAAGTAAAAATTGCTTTATATAAAGTATTGCCAAGTCCATCTGTTTTATTAAAAATCTTACCAGTTTTTAATGTCGACCATTCACTATAAGATGTGCCGAGTTTGTTAATTACGTAATAAAGTTTAGAAAGTCTCTAAAGGGACTGAATAAATTAACCGATTTAGTATTACCAGGATTCCACGAATAAATAAATGTTAATTAGATCGAACTGATACATTTGATAGCATAGATTTTAAAATCATATTATGACGAAAAAACATTCTATTATTATTATGATTGTATTTATTTATTATTGTAATAAGACAGTACTTTTCATTTCAGCGACATATTTTAGAGAGTGTTATGACCATTACAGAAATTATATTTTCCCACAGTTCCGACCGTAAATACGCCGAAGGTTGGACCACAGACCCTGGGCGGGACAGCCAGCTGGAGTATCGGCTGAGCATCATCAACGCGGTGAAGGAAGACTCCGGTATATACAGATGTGAGACTCCAGCGAGGCAGAGTCATCAGGTGGAGATCATAGTGGAAGGTAGGGTTAGCGTACTGTTGGCTATCATACTCGTTGATTTTTCAAGGATATTGATTTTGATTCTTTTTTCTTACTGCTGAGTACGAGCCTCTCCTACAACTGAATAGGTTTGAGATTAGTCCACCACGCTAGCCTAGCGCGGGTAGGCGGAGTACCTAAGGAATTCGTAAGAACTTTTAGATAATATGCAGGTTTCCTCATGATGTTTTCCTTCACCGTTAAAGTTCGTGATAATTATGTATGACTATATACATATCTCCGAAAAGTCAGAGGTTTGCAACTAAAGTTTGAAACCTTGAGGCCATCACACAAACGACCGTAAAATCTATACATTAGTTTTATTTCAACATTCACGATCAGTTACAGTGAAAATCATCCAGCACAAGAAGATTCTCTGAAATATTAAGAAGCTTTCCTAGGAGACACTTAGAAGAAAGGTCAAACTTTTTTTTAATGAAACTGTTTTGCATACAATTACTGTGGCATGGTTTGATGCATAATGGCATGTAATAACTGATTGTAACCTTGTGATGAAGCAAGATTGCATGACGGAATCCGCACTAACATTTGTTGACATAATATTTATACCATGATAAAACCTTCTACGATGATGTAAGGAAATACATCAACTTCTTAAATTAACCTGGCTAAAACTAATTGCAATTAGACTATATAACCCTAACCATACGAAAGACCGAAGTTGCTCTGTTGGACTTTTCTGTCCATCCCCTGGATTCTAGCGTGTATCTTCCCTGCCCAGATGTCCACTGCCCTCCCCTGCCGATTCGTCGCGGGCTGGTGGCCAGCGGAGTGGGCACTCGCCTGGGCACGGAGATCAGGTTCTCGTGCGCCAATGGGAATGCCCTCATCGGAGCACAGAGCATCAGCTGCAGGGCTTCTGGGAACTGGAGCGCCCCTCTACCAGTTTGTGAGAGTAAGCATATGGTTGTATTGTTTTTTAAGAGGTAGCTTTTTCATGCTTTATTAATATGCTTTGACTATACTAAAAATCTGCAGGCAGTTGACCTGCTGTAATTCTATAAAAGGCATTTTTGTGGTCGTGTTTTGTTTTATGTGAATAAATGACAAAACCACTTATAATATCCTCGTTTACAATTTTGAAGGTTGCTAAATTTTTATTTGTTTTACAAATCAATGTGCTTTACGAGATAACGTGTAATAAACATTGAAGCTTGGGATAGTAACAATTTTACCATTCCGGCTTTTCTTCTGCATCAACTGAGACCTTAGATCAGAGTTCGCTGGTCGTGTGACTAATTAAAATTTATATAACAATATAATAAAATTAACTAAAATTAAGCTGTAAAATTCCCAAAAGAATTCCATTACAATATTTATTAAGTTACTGAGTGCTGGTGGTATAAAGGCTCTTTATTTAAATATTGCAATTGATGATTATGTATAATAATTACTGACTACTGTTGGTCTATACGCTCATTAATGCTATTATATACTAGCTTGGTATATTGCGTAGGCGTGGAGTGTGGCGAGGTGGTGCTAGACGCTCCCCTGGGCGTGGGCGAGCGGCGGCCCAGGGTGGCGATAGTGTCCAGGGGAGTGGGCGGTCGGGCCGCCTTCTCGTGTCCGGCTGGGTACGCGTTGCGGGGCGCGCCCGAGACCGTGTGCCTGCCGGCCGCCGACTGGGCCAGACCCTTCCCTGTGTGCACAGGTGAGACAGATGTGGTCATCTCACCAACTTCACATGGTATTGCTTTGCTTAGTGACTGACTGGTGGTAAAAAAAACTTCGTTTCCTGCAACAATATTTCAAACTCTGCCTTTTGGTCTTCTTCTAATAATTTCTTCCGCTTATTTCGTTTCGGGGTTAAAACATGCTAAGTCTATTTGCTGAGCTTGTCAACTTTTCTCTCACTTGAAGTTTACTTCTAAACTCTATACTTAAAATCTGCGTTAATATAAACGCTCTTTGTCAAATCTTAGATCCTAATAAATAAATAGATTTAAATATCATTATATATATTAACAACATCCAACTCCGGTTTTCGAGGATAACGAAAACTAAAGCAGATGCTAAAAAAACAAACATCGAAGCTATTACCAGCCCTACTTTTCGATCACGGTCTTCATATAATTCAACCTATATAATTCACACTCCATTTTCTTCTTCAAACACTCCATTACCCATCAAATTACTCCCAAATATACATCCTAAAACTTCTTCAACCACTCCATCATTACCCATCAATAGACCCATTGTACTATTACCCACTGAAAGACTCCCAAATTTCACACCCCTCAAAATTTTTTCTCCAACCACTCCATCACCCTATTTTCTCACATCCAAATCATGCCCCCCAAAGCCACATAACCCATGTATGGTGCCCGTAGAGGTGTCGTGCCCGGCGCTGCCGCCGCCAGCCTCGGGCTACGTGCTGGGCCGGGCTCCGTACAGGGCTGGTGACGTGTTGCAGTTCCACTGCAACCCCGAGCACACGCTGCACGGGAGGCCCATCCTGGTCTGCCAGGACAGCGGACGGTGGAGCGACAAGCCTCCTACGTGTAAGTGGTATACACTTTTTAACACTTACAGCGGGACAAAGGGTTTTGGAAGTAGGGTTGAAAAAGCACCTATTAATGGTGCAGAAGTAGGATTAAGGAAGTAGGATATGAAAAGAGAATAGCATACTTTTAGAAGGCTGTATAAATACGGAAGAGTAATGAGGGGTTGGTATGAATTTGCTGGGTCCTGTATGTAGGTTCTTATTTAGTAATGGCTAATGACTGAAAACTTTAAGTAGATGTTAGCAAAGGAATTTAGTTTAATAATCTAGCTCCGACTACGACAGAAAAAGAATAAGACGCTTAACTACCCTCCAATTTCTTAATTGAATATCATCATAATCATCATCTTATTACATATCAGCAAAATATTTAAAGTTTTACTTACAATAGTCCTGCAGCATTTAAAATTACGGTAGGTATCTAAATCAAGGAACATTTCTCCAGAATCATCATAATATTTGACAAATCCTGTTATTTTTATTGCACAGGCGCCCAGGCGTGCACATACCCCGGCACCACGATATCGGGGCGGATGTCCTCGGTGAAGTTCTACTACAAGATCGGCGAGACGGTCACCTTCACGTGCGAGCCGGGGTATAGGCTCAAGGGAGCGCCCATGCTTAGGTGTTTGAAGTGAGTACCGCTTTATATCACCTAGATTATTGACTGGTTTTGGATTAATATTTAATTGTCACTAGCTTTAAGTCAAGTCCTGGAAGGATATTGAGTGAGGAATGGCGGAGTCTTTTGCCAATTAATGCTCTATTTGGACAGAATCGTACTTATGTACTTTTAGGTGCAGTTTATAAAACAAATCTCAAGAAATGTAAGCCAGAGATGACCATCCAAGACTTTTTCATCATCCCAAATCTGTACAAAATTGTCGTTTTTAATTTCTTGGTATTCTACTTTTTCCCAGTCACGGTTTTCATCCAGTCCATGCTACTACAGTCATTTATTTATCGTACAAATAAAAATTTAAAAACAAACCTTTATAGGTAGGTATTTTTCTACATCGAAGATTGTGTTCTGTTCATGACCGTCGAATAACGGATTATGAAGTCTGGAGGGCATATTAGTATTCGCTTAGGACGTGCGTTGTACAGAAACCATTTAAGAGGATTAAACGTATTTTCACGGCAAAAACTGCAGTTTTGGAAAAGAACTTGGGAAAATAATATGGAATAGGGTTAAAATGGGACGAAATTACGAATTTTACTTTGATTTTTTTACACCAAATTTTTCATGTCAGTTTTAAGAATATGCGTATTGAGAATGTATATTGTATAGGTACATATATTTTATATATCTTCTAGACGTACTAGGATCGATCGTAACTTTGTTATGATTTTTTTTTAATCTTTAAAATGTTTAACGTTATTAAGTTTCACTATTTTTGTCTATTTGCAATGTTATTAAGAACGCAGATTTCACTAACGAACATAACAGTTTTCACAAATACCACTACATTACAGGAACAGAAAATGGTCCAACGCAATACCACTATGCACTCCTATGACGAACTACACGTCCTCGGATTCAATAGCGATGCTCAACTCGGACATCGACGCCATGTTGTCGGACGCCGCCATCCTGCCGTCCGACATCCTGCGAACGCGCGACACGCCCGCCATCTTGTCGCCGGAGAGCTACAAGGCGGCTGTGACGCGCGCAGCTGTCTCTAGAATGCTGCGAAGAGGACCCATAGAGAATTATAGAAATAGAATCTTTAGAGTCAACAGGCTTTTGAGGAGAGAAGGTGAAAGATAATTTTTATTTATTTTTTTGAGTAATGCCACTGATCGAGTTGTTGGTATTATTAGGTAATTTTGGTTAAAAGTTTTTTTTTTAAGTAATCGATTGTAAATTGATGTGTTTTCAGTAAACAACGTGCAAACTTTCGCAGTAATTCGATCTGTGTCATTACAAAAACTGTGCTATATTTGTTTTGTATATATTTATTTAAGTATTTAAATGTTATTTTACCAATATAATCCAATCCAAGCTATTTAACAAAAATCTGTAAAATAAAGTTTTCTGCCTTGAAATTAGAAATATTTTCTCATGAACTCTACTTCGGATAAAAATTAATCTCCAAAATTACTTTTTTAATCTCAATATCTTGTGCCAAAGTGATAAATCTATTACATTCTTAAGCTTTTACGTTACCAAGAATATGTACATTCCATTAAAAAGTATTTTATTTAATTGATATACCTAAGTCTTTACTTTGTCTATGGTGTTAACCAAAAAAGAGGATTTGAATACTGATAAGACTATTAGAGAAATTAAATAGGTTAGAATTATTTCGTTAATTTATAATAAGTTATTATTAATCCTTCCAAGACTGTATGATTTTGTGATAAAGTATTTTTGTTTATTGTTAATTTTTTTATGAAAATTGTAAATAAAAGAACGCTTCGCCAAAGAAAACGTTTAGAATACTCGTATTGTACTTAAATGTCGTGTAGATATAATATAGTTAGATAATGGGTGCGTTTAAACGCAGCGTTTGGACGGTGCGTTTTAAAAAACGCGCGGGAATTTTCCCCATGTAAACACGCTAAGTTAAGTTAATTAATATAATAAATTTTGAATTGTACGCTAGTATCTATCACGCACAAAGATTTGGAAAGTTTTATCATTGAATACGGTGCGGTGTTTCATTCAAATACTTAAGTAAAATACACACATACTTCTGAACCCACACTAAGATACAATTGTTGGTGGGTATAAGAAACTACGAAAGACTTTTCTGCCTCTCAATCACCCAGACCCGAAACATAAGTGGAAAAATATGAGTTAATTTGTAGTTTCGCCAAAAAATAATTGGATTTTACGAAAATTTTACAGCTTTTCGAGAGATTTCAGTAATATATTATAATGGTTCCAAAAAAACTTTCCTAATTGTTTAGTCTTGGCAACCGTGGTAGACTAAGGTCTAAAACTCTTGTCCAGCAGTTGGTCGTATATTAGCCAATGCTTATGATAATGATGATGATAAGGCAGGGGTATCTGAATTTTGTTAGTTGACCTTAGATGCAGAGCGAGCTTGTTGTATTCAGGTGCTTGAGCAGGTCTAAAGAAATAAGTATTTTGTGTACATTTGGGTTGAACACCGTACCATAACACTGTGCATATCAAATTAAAAATTTGCATATCGTCTTAATTAAGTAAGATACGAAATTTAAACATGGCGTCTTTTTCATCGTATACAGTTTTGAGATCTACAAAACACTTGTAATAATTCTGTCCCGTCACAAAAATAAAGGAATTAATAAATAATTATGAAAACATTGTGTTTTATTTATACTAAAATTATTAATGTGTTTATTTGTCACGATTTATGTCTAAAGTGCTGAACCGACTTCGATTAATTTTACCGCAGGATATAGATGGAACTCTTTGAAGGTTTCTAGGCACAACTGACATATTTTAAATCACCGAAATGCTGTTAGGCTACCCTTGAACTTTGCTGTGACGATATAAGGTTAAATTTACAAAAAAATACCTTCAAAAATATAAATGTGGAACAACCTGAGTTATTTTTACTTGCTAATGTAATCTAGTATTTTACGCCTCACTTCTTAACCACAGATTCCCGCTTTTTTGTCGTCGAATCCAACTTGGTAAGCAAAAATTTAGCCCACATACCAAAACCTCAACCAACACGATACTTTAATCACTCCCTAAGTTATTCTACCGAAGTTTTATCCTCATATTAATCATCGGAGTATAATCACATGCCGACCTACAAAGAAGTTTCCATTTACAAGTGAAAAAAAACTATATTCACCATTGTTCAATTTGCTGAGTCGAAAAAACAAGACTTTTCAACTTTTGTAATTAATCAAGCCAAGTAAATGACGCAATGTACGACACCCGTCCATTATTTGATTGACAGTCGTTACGGTCCATGTCACAGCGAACATTCCAGTAACATTGCCATACATTACTTCTTTAATATGGTATTAACAAAAAAACATCGAACGCAACGCTCAGTGGAATGAATTATTAGTGTAACTTGCTAAAGAAGGTGACACAGCTTGAGAGCATTCGAAAACCGAAGTGAAAAATCCAGTCGGGCGCTCGTCGCGCCACGTGAATGACGTGTGGTTGTTGTGCGTTTTCGCGCCAAAACGCGTCTCACTTTCCGATGTATCCAATTTGATTTCGCTTCGTAAGTACGAACAGTAAAAGTTGGTTTGGTGTTTTTTTGTTTTAAAAAAGTGCTGTTGTGATTATATTGTGGGAGAAGTGTTGTTTACAGTGTGTAACGGCGCAATGTATCGATATGCGACACGATCATAAGGTGAGTTAATAGTTTGACTTGGCGGTTTCGGTATTTGTAATTTAGATTGTGTAGGTTAAGTGCATTCCGTGAATGAACACCGCCTAATGATACCTACCGTAGATAAAATGTCATCGTGCGGTTCTAGAGCATAGACATAGTTGGACCCTTTCCTTGAACAGTTAAAACCTCCTTAGTTTAGAAACTTGCGTTCTAAATTTTAAATCGTGAACCAACAGCCATGAAATTCAAATTAAAAATACTAAATGACTTAAACGTTTATAAAGTTTTTTTTTTTATATTATTTTATGTAGGTAGTTTTTTTGTAGTTGTCCATTTTTTACATATTTATACACCTATTGTTTTATATTTTCCGGTTAATTTACGTGTAATGGTTTCCTTAATTAATATTTTATATGTAACAAAAAATTATACTACCCTAGGTTTTACATATTTTTTTCCAAACTAACCAATCTGCACTAAAAAGTAGATAAATCATGTGATTTCGTCTTATGCCTTATGGATGGATGCATTTGAAGGCAGCCGCTATTGCGTACTGGGTGAGACACTGTAATTGGTTGCGGGTTCAACCTCTGACCCAAAAAGTTTGATATATTCGTACACCCTTGAAATCACACGTAGTTTCAGGTAAACTATGTACTATCATCGTTTTTACTGAAACCGACAAAATATTTAACAATGAGGTTTCACCCTCAAATATAAATTACTATTGGTGAAACTAGACGCAATTAACGCACCACGTGTTTCATTATACGCAATATCTTTGAGTCACCCTATACTGAGAATTATTATCGAGGGTTCTTTACGCGCAAAAAAGATTAAAGGGTGACTACCGTGCGCCGTTTGATATACCTATGGGTAGGAAATTATTATACTACAAGAGTGGTAAACAGATGATTCATACAGTTTAATATATAAAAGAAAAATACACAGCCACTTTCAATCCAGATTTTAGGCTCAAAGCGAAACAAATCTGGTATTGAAGAACGTAATATTTTTCACGGCAAGGGAGTTAAACTTGGGACCTTAAGGTCGCACGCTTTTTTTTACCGCGGAGACAACGGCATATTAGACCGTTAATAGCCTAAAGTATGTTTAAATTATTGGAATATATTAATAATGTATGATTAATTATACAACGATGACTCGACTTTGACCTCAGAGAGCAAAATCAAGATCAATGTCACAATACTGACATTACTAAAAATGTTTATTAATATATGAAACGAGAGGACTTCGATCCTCGTACTGTGAAAAATATAAGTATCAAATATTTTTGATTGGGCTCTAAAGTTTATGACACTAAAAGGTTTCTCACGTCTGTATTCCCCGAGGGGGTAGGCAGAGGTGCGTTGCTACTTGCTACACCCGAGTTACGCCAATCGTATTATGTGATATGTCCCACTTAATGACGAACCCTTGCAAGAATTTCCTTAATTTGACTCATCTTAATAATATGATAATTGGTAATGCGTTTTAATATTTTCCAATGCTTCGAAATTTATTGTTTATTTGGATGTTTTTGTAGTATTTTTTTGCAATGTTGTATTATCGTAACATTTACTCAGCCTATCGCCGTCCACTGGTGAACGCAAGCCTCCCTAAGATAGCGCCAACCATCCCGGTCTTGAGCACCCTTCATCCATTCGTCACCACCTGCTGCAGCTGCAGGTCGTCCTTCAACAATCTCCCGATTGGCAACACCTATTAATAAACGTGATAACGCTTGTATTCACCAAATTAATAGGCAGAGGTATTTGTTCCCACACTTTGCCAGTTATAAGCCTGCAGTCGTTCGTACGTGTACCAGGCCATGGAAATAAAAAACTAGAAATCACGACAAAAACAATTATAAAATAAATTGCATTCACTTTTAAATAACGCAATAGAAACTATGTTGTGCAAAGATCGCGAGAGGAAATCGCATGTTATCACGATTCAATAAAATCTAGCTCTAAATGTATTTCCTAAAATCGTTTTTTGAATATAATTGCCCCGTTTATGTCATGAAAACCTCTTTGAAGCAGTAAGTAACGCTTAAACGCTTGCAAGGATTTTTTTGTTTCGGGAGTGGATGTTTGTGAGAGCTCAAATTCTTGCAGTTTCTGATTTTCTCAAGGCAGGGCTTGTATCTTAGGGTTCATAACTATGTAACATTTATAAATGTGTATACATTATTACGATTAGCATATTATGGACAAAATAATCCTCCTTGGTCTCTTTGTAGACGTATATTCCGTGCAATCAATAGGTCTCGGGTTCGATACACGGGTCGGACATAGTGCTATAGTTTTTATTAATGAATTTTCAGTAACAGCGCAGAGTCTGGAAATGAGCCCGAATAATGATAATAGGGTCGCTCCTTATTAAGTGTACTAATACATACCTAGAGAAATCATCATCATCATTATCAGCCAATCTTAGTCCGCTGCTGGACATAGGCCTCCCCCAGAGTCGCCCTAGAGAAACGTAGGGGCAGAATGTACTTCTGTCTACTTTTTCTGGTCTAGGTTTCGTATGTAGATACGTCTATGTATATTATCAGGTATAGCGTTAACTGACGACCATTTAATTTCATTTGTATAGTTTTCTTGTAAGTAATTTTTGTACTTTGATCCTAATTATATGCAAAGTAAAAAACTTAAGCGGCTATTGACGTCTTTGAGTGTTTAAAACAAATAATTTACTTTTGTAACGTGTGCGCAAAACCATGTTTTGAATAAATATTTGTTGTTGAAGTATCTCGTAGGTACTTGAGAGTTTAAATTAAGTTTGTTTTATTTATTTAATGTGCCGTGCAGTGATTTAAAGATGAATCTTTGACTAATTATTAATGATTTTGGCCCCCATTTCGTAAGCAAAATTTTTCTCTCATTTCACCAAATTTTCTATTGATGATCTGTTTTCATTGTTAGTAGCTTGTATTTAGCCTTACAGCCTCCAACGATATGTCTACGTATCATGGGAGGCTGGAAGGCTAAATACCACTAAAAAACTTGTATTTCTGACATTAGCATGGATTTACCAAAAACTTTAACTTATAATAATACTAGGAGAGATTAAGCAGGTATCGCTACTAAGAGCCCAAAAGTTTTGGGTGTTTGTGAGAGGGATAAGTCTCCCGTAGTTTGTGATACCCTCGGCCACGACACAAGACTCGTATCTTAGTGCTGGGTCAGGACTCAGGACTATGTTTCTTGGATGTATTAATTTATATTTACCTGCACAACCGTACAAGTTTTATAGTATACATAAATCACATTTATCGGCCGCATGCATGGACAAGGTCGACAGGCCCACGATCTTAAGCGAAAAACAATTGTTTTAATTATACAAGAGGAACGCCATATTGTATATTTAAACATACAAATTACAGCATTAGCATTACATTGACCGCCACGAATGCGGACAAAAGAACGCAAAAGTATTTAGTTCATAAAAATTTAATCGCTTTTGTTCAGTATACTTTGTAACAGGCCTCCGTGAAGAGAAGGAATTTAATTATCACATCTTGCATTATTTTTAATAAAAATTCATACATACACTCACGCCTGTATTCCGAAGGTGTAGACAGAATTCCTGTACCTACACATATTTCGCCAATTGTTTTTTTAGTCTCACGTTAGAGATAGCGAGTCCTTTGCCATTTTTCGGGCACAATTACAGACTGCTACTGAATTTTTTAAGGGAAAATAATACCTTGCCCGACCCGGGAATCGAACCAGAAACCTCTAGATCGCACCGCATCGCATAACTAAGACAGAAAAATTATTATTATTAAAGAGCATTTATAGATAAGGCAGACAACATTCTTCACAATCTATCGATGAATTGAAAATGGAATCGAATCTGCCACTGCTAGATTAGAAGTTCTGTTGAAATGGAACTGAGTTTATCGCTCACTAAATTTAACAGCACGTAGCCCTTTTATGTGCAGAGCCGCAGCCAAAATTTTAAACGAACGCTTTAAATCATTTCCGGAATAACCAATTGAGATTCAATAACTAACCAGGAAGAACCGATTTTTTGGACCTTACTAATGCGATATTTAATCGTTGTTACTTGAAGAATCGATCATCAATCTGACTGAGCATGAAAAAACTTTATAAATAATATATCTCCTATAAAATATGCTACATAAATTAGGAAAGTCCTAAAACAACAAAAAAGGCATAAAAACACTTATTCGGATTTCGAGGATAAGAAGGATTATAACTCGATTTTCGTTAAATCGATTAGATTAAGACGATTTATGTCATTTGATGTATTATGATTAGAATCGATTGGTAACCAAGGAATCGCCGTCTATATTTTGTCTATGGTATAGTGAACAGTCTATCTCTTTCCGACTGGTATATAGCCCGTAAACCCGTTCGTGTTAAGAGTACATAATTAGAGTACACGTGCCAAGAGCCGAGTTAGCGCGTGCGTACTAATGATCGTCATCCGTACATGGGTTGTGACTGCGAGGTCGCGGGTTCAAACGAGGATAATTATAAGGCTTGGGTTTTTGCTGTTAAGAATTATTATGCGTAATAAAATGTTTTGTATCCTTGCCCCGACGCCCTTCTGCAGTTATTTTAATCTTCGACAGTAGGGCGCAGTTAACTGAATACTAGCTTACAGAACGAGAGGCCTGGGTTCGATCCTCACATCTTAACAAGTGTATTTGAGAGCGAGGAGACCTTTGTTATTTCTGACACCCACAACGCAAATTTGTATGTAATAAGTGTAGGATCAGACCTATATGTGTATTGTTGGATGTATTTCAAAATGTATTACTTTAAAGCTAATTTAACTCAGACACTAATTTACATATTGATTGCTTAATATTGTTGAAGTTTTGGCTCAAAGAATCCTTAACCAAACCAAACCCGTTCCCGAGTATGACGGTCCACACGGCCTCCTCAACCACACTGTAAGTGACCGACTCGGCACTCGACACTAAAAGTAAATGCTACATGTCCTAGTATAGTTATTTGTCTATATTCGCTAATTGTGTAATTGTCTTTCTTTACGTGACGTCAAACCTCATAGCTCAATATTTTTGTCACTCGCTTCACTGTGGAGGGAAGTGGACAACTCTTTGTTTTCCAACTCTTCCTTTATATTGTCCTTCTGATTAATTTCGTTGCGGGATTACGACAATTTAGGTCCCCTTAGATTCGCTGAGCTTCATTGCTCGTCGTCATTACTGTGCGTGCTGTTAATCCGGGAGCACAGGAGTTACAGTTGCGGGGGTGTGGTGGGATAGGTAATTCTCCTAAGCAGTTCTAAAACTTACACAAACCACGGTAATATGTATAATTGAATGTAAAATAAACCAGCCCAAGGATATCAGCATATTGTAAGTATTGTTAGTCGTGTGCTCGCCGCGACATTGCAATTATCTGCATATTTAACCCTTCGTAGCCCAAGATCATAAAAAATTATAATACTTTGGTATATGATAGGCTTGAACAAATAAAAAAACACGTTTTTCGTGGAAATTCAAAAATATTTTTTATTCCGTATGTATTGGATCTTTTAGGGTTTGTGACATTACTGTCACATTGGGTTAAAGTGGAAGAAAATGTTTTAACGTAGTATGAAAGGATCTAAAAGATTTATTTTGTTTTTTGTAACAACTACTATTCCGAACTTTTTAAAAATTGTTTGTGCTACATCAGGACACCGAAGAAACTTGGACCAAATGATTTTCAAACCTAATTCGGTCAGTAGCCAATTTGATACTGCCCCACCGCCAATGGGGGGACATGTTGCGCCGGACTCTTGTGATTTTGGCTTGTATTTTATTTTCAATTAATCTTCGCTGTTGGACATTAGGATTCAAGCAAAACTAACATAAAGTCTCCAATTTCAAGTTGAAAATCTGCTGAAGACATTTGTTTGTCATTGCATAGTTTAGTCTGCCTTACTCTCACACACATCAGCCAAGAACTGGCCATGGTCGGGTCTAATAATTGGTAAAACATCCAAACCTGGCGTCTTTTAATTCGTGTCAAAATACTATAAGCACCCATAATGCTGTTAATAAAATCTACACCTCCAATATACCCACTACATTCTTCGACGATATGAGACCGATCAATGTTGATGTACTTCTATTGGCCTTATCGTAACGACTTGGACCTTCGACCACTCACCAGCAAAAATTGGGAGAAGCGTGACAAGTTTGTTGTCTTTTCATATAAATTTTGACACATCAATTGCGTCCATATTTGCTACGTAATCAACAGAAAATCTACATTACTTTTTATTACATCCTCGTCAGGGGGTAGTTTGCAATCTGGAACGAGATTATTCCGTACGATCCCAGGACTCCCCAAGTCCAAGATATATCCACTTCCGCTAAGTACTCCAGTAAAGTTTCAAACCACGGAAGTAAAGTTATTATCCAAATATATACTATGTTATTTCTGATGTCTGGGTATGCCCGCGTCATTCTAAATACGACGTTTCAAGATGCTCCTTTTTTATTCTACTAGGAGCAAAACTCTTTCAGTTCCTGTTTCAGGTTCAATATTATAGACAAAACTTGAAACTACGCTCAGTACATAAAACTTTTAACGCCAATTGTGTTTTTTTTATAGGCATATATCTATTCAAATTGTCTCTTCTCTTAGTGTAGCAAATCTATTCATCCACACAAAGGTATACCTCGAATAGAACTCCACTAGAAGTCCTATTTAAGGCTTATATTATAGATCTAATTTTTGTGTAAGTACTACCCCTATCTTAAAAAATAGGAGAAAAAAATCATCAATATATGGATATACATTAGTAGTATTTTTTATGCCATTGTCACCCAATGTAACAGAAATGTAACAAACATAAAAAGTTACTTTTTACATATAAAAAATCAAAAGTATGAATTGGTAACGATATATAAACCAAATCATTTACTTACCTACGGGTATCAACAAAAATTATACAATGTTATATACTTTTAGTATTTTTTTATAAATTTTAAACTTTTTGCAAGTTCAAACATGTCATTTTCATTAAAACACGAAATTCAAAGCCAAAAAGGGAGCAAGTTACACTACTTATGATTTATATTTGATGCTAAAATGTTCGGTGCGTTATTTAAGAATATATTGATATTGATTTGACAAATCTTAAACGTTTAGTTTAAATTTTATAGAGACTTTTTGGGTTTGTTACAGAAATGTCACCAGGGGCTATAAAGGGTTAAATAATAACCGCGCTTACATTACTCCCACAAACGTTATCACGGTATGACGGTAAGACACATTGCTGCAACTTCGATGAGTTGGTATTCATTTTTTTTATGGTGGTAAGCTAAGAGCTGTCTAAGAAGAGGGATGAATGGCCCTCTTATCTAACTTCTCACTTTCAATATCTAGGTAGTAACCACAACAGAAATCTTCGCTCTTCTAACAATCTTCTCCTTTCATGTCCTTCTCATAACTCAGACTTTTTACATTCTTCCTTCTTCATTCAAGCTATCCTTCTATGGAACGCACTCCCACTAGAAATCAGGATGCTGACTAATCGCTTTTCTTTTAAATCAAGGGTTCGGCAACTTCTTTGGAATCAACTGTCAGAATCATCATAATATGTATATTTATGTGTGTTTATTATATAAGTATGTGTATAGTATATATATATAATATTTATATATGTTTATTGATTTATATATATATTATTTATGCGCCTATCATATTTCTCTGCACCACTGTAAGGTTGACTGGAAGATAATGCCATCGGCATTAAGTCCGCCTGTATACATTGTTAGTATATGAAGTTTAAATAAATAAATAAATAAATGGCCAAAGAATGAATCCGAAAAATATAATTGTACAGGCTATAAAATATAGGGAGGAGGAATTCTTTGAGCTAATTTAAGATACAGCTCTGAGTTTTGACCCAAAACTAAGATACAAGTCCGCGATATGGGTATCAGAAACAAATATTTGTGGATCACGCAAACATTTTTCTCGGTGGATCGAACCCGCGGCCTCTCGCTTCGCAAGCTTGAATCTAGCTTACTACGCCACGATGCAGTCTTTATTACTGCATGATTGAACTATCAATTCGATATGTACGTAGATTATAAATTTCTTTGATCCTAAGCCTTGGGGATAAAAAATTGAATACCTCACGTTCGCAGTCGTGATGCGAAACTGAACGAGAGAAATAACCAAATATTATGACCCGGATATAAAATAATTTCGAACATTAAGTTTTTACACACAACAGTTTTTGCACGGAAAATTATGCGCATACTTTAATTTTTAAAAGAATTAAACCGAAATTTAATTAAGATTTGTGTTATATAACAAGTTTTAGAAATAAAAACATATTACTGACAATCACGTCTGTATTCCTTTGAAAAGAGGTGTATTTTTGGATCCGTTGCCGTTTTCGAACGGATAAAGGGACTCCTCTAAGCCATTTAATATAAAAAAACCATCATTTATGCTCAACTGGGAATCGTATTTTACCGGAGAAGAAAGACATTGATAGAAAAAGTACTTACTTAATAGTTCTTTGGAGTTTCTTATGTATGTAATCCGCCAACCTGTACTGGGCCAGCATGATGGACTAAAGCCTTAACCATGTCAGTTGTACAGAAGGCCAGTACCCTGCAGTAGGAAGTGTTTCATTTCAAACATATCTCAATTCTGCAGTAACCATCATAAAACCTCATTCAACAATACCATAGACTAACCGAATCACAGATAATGATTACGAATTATAATCATCATAAACAAGTCACGGTCCGGTGACGCAAAATGGCCGACCTTGTGTTGTGCATCGTTTTTGTTACACAATCATCTGTAGTCGCAAATCAATAACTTGGATTGAATACCAAAAAAAATATTATTTAACCAACGTGGATATTCGACTGTTTGGTTAGAAATGTTTGAATATTGGTTCGATGACCGAGAGGTCTCGGGTTAGATTCTCGGTTTAAGAAGTGGTACTATTGGGTTTTTAGTTGAAAATTACTTAGTAGCGTCATGGGCTGTTACATTAGTAAAATAAGGCGCAAAAAACGACCCAAAATATGACGTAGCAGTACACATATGTATGTTAATAGTTGTACAAATATACCACTGTCGTGATATATATCTGTATATTTATATATTCACTTGTTTACGACTTACTAGCTATGGTTCTCGTTAAGTTTCAGAATTTTTAAAGTGTATTGAGTTAAGTTGTCACCCCTTTTTCAAGTCATCGTTTCATTTTGCTGTACCTATACGCCTTCCTAGCGTCCGTTTGTCACTTGGTCCCTTCATTGAAAACCAGCGCTGCGAAACCGTGCAAGCGGAGTTGCAGCATACAGCTGAATGAAGGGACCATTGGTGGCTGTGTAAATTACATTTACTAATTGTTTGTTTGTTTGTATTTTGGCCAACAATAAAACTTTTTTCTTTCTTTCTACAAGACACACACATACATAATCAAATGCCTGTATTTCCCAAGTGGCTAGAAGTGCATTTCTACTCTCACATTTCCTCACATAAAAGGAGGCCAGCCTGTTGCCGTTTATCGGGCTTATTTATAAACTCATTGTTTTTCCTGAAAGTTTTCTAATGGAAATTCCATAACACTGCCCGACCTAGAAGTCAAACCCAGGTTAGGTTGTACAGAACAGCTAAATAAGATTCGAAGGGAAATAGACAGTTTTTATTCGGGGACAAGTGGCTTCGCTTGTTTGTCCCCTATTCATTCTACTATGATAATAATATGAATTACTAAGAAACGGCGGGTCAATCTTCTTCTTCTTGCCCTGTTCTTAACTTATTAGAGGTCGGCGCAGTATGTTTTATACTTCCATACATCCCTATCAGCCGTCAAGTCTTCATTCACCCCTTTCTCTTTCATATCTTCAGTCACTATTATAGTGGTCAATACGATAGTGTAATCGTAGGTTCGGCACGCTCGGCATGCTCACATTTCCTTTCTTGTCTATTCAACTATGGTAGGTACTTTATCTATAATGAAGTTACAAGCAGGTCCTCTAGCCACGCTTGGCTGGCGGCCTCAAGAAGACCTTCGGCTGAGACGAGACAGTTGAAAAACCGTTTCCGGCAAACGTCTCGCTTTCCCGGACCTAGCAAACATTGCTTTTTTCTTCGTGTCATAGTCTTATTAGATAGCAAAAGTGCGCCAAGACGCACACGACCAGCGTTGTGGACTAAGACCTAAGCCCTCTCAGTAGTAGCAGTGGTGATGATGATAATAAAATTATCTATTTCACAGCCCCGTGGCGCAGTTGGTTAAATAGTAAAATATTTTACTATGGTGACTAAAACATGCATACATAACCTCACGCCTGTATTCCCCGAAAGGATAGGCAGTAGTGCATTTCTGCTCCTACATTTAGTTAGGTATCAGTTCCACATAATAGTTCCTTTTTCCGTTCAGGGACCTTTCCAAATTGCTACTTAAAATTCCCTACTAAAAAAACACTTCTACCTAACCGGAAATAGAAACCAGTACCTTCATATTCCTGGCACATACCTGTGTCGCAAATCCACGAAGCTGCCGGCCGTAAAGTATTTTATTCTTAAGATTGGAATTTAAAACACATGGTCGAGGCGTGAAAGCGTAACAGATACAAATTAAGAAAATATTTAGCATAACAAATGCGATATCTTTCGAATATTCGAATCCATAACAATTACTATTAGTGTGGGGCTATTACTGCTAGCGGTCATTGTGCCGACAAGTTTGTAAAGCTACTAACTTTGAAACTAGAAGCTGCGGGTTCAGTCCTTGAGACAAATATTTGTGTGATCTACGAGTTTGTACAAAATTTTCAACCAAGTGTTTGTAGTTTCTGAAACGACAAAAGATTAGTATTATAATGTGGAGTCAGAACTATGTATGGGACTCATCATCAGCGCAAAAAAATAAAAGTAATTCAAAAACAAATATTTCAGCATATTTATCTTCTGGAATATCAGTGTCCGTGCCTATATTAAGAATCTTGTCATGGAAAAGCTTAAAAAAAATCTGTCTTACCAAGGCGTCGATAGATGTCCCACTGCTGGGCACAGGCCTCCTCTACAACTGAGAAGGTTAAGGGCTTTTGCCCATCACACTGACTGGGAGAGGGTTGGTAAAACCATTAGAGAACAGAGAGGTGTTTTACGTGTAGGACAATTACTACTGACATTGAAATTGGAACTTGCATGCATAAAAAGCTTATCTGTAAATTTGAAGGTTACTCACAGCATGCGGGCCCTAATCTGACCTTCGTTTTTAACATCAACAATTCCTCGTAATTCGGAAGGTGAAATATATACGTAGGCCTCCCCAAGTAAGCGCAAACTTACTTAACTGTTGCAATTTTCGACAAAACTTTACTGTTATCAAAATTAACATGACAATATTTAAGTTGACAGTTGTTTTTAAGAACAGTAATGAAAAGGGGTTTTAATTTTCAAATAAACATTCCTATCCCAAAAAAACCTTATTAACTTTTCATCAGATTAAATCCCAAAGAATCCCCACGCATGTTATCAAGCGAGCTTCCTATAGGATATATCCTGTAGGAGAGTTTGGTGTCCGTCGCAAGGATGCCATACAATAGCGTATGGTCGATGGTGTCGTGCAGGAAGTGGCAGCGGCAGGGGGGGGCATGCGTCATGCAACATCGGCTGCCGTAGGGTTGGTACCACTGATTAATAACGTTCGTTTTTAATTTTTGTGGGCGATGACAGTGGAATTTTGGTATGCTCAATATTAAGTGATAAACACACTTTAGAACAAAAAGCATGAAAGTTGAAGTTTTTTTATTAAAAATACTTAAAATTGAAATATATTTTCTCATTTCAATACAATAACCTAAAATATCTATAAATACCTAAAATATAAAACACTTTTACTCCATATACCTAATTTTGAAATAAGTAAACCAATAGCAACGAAAACTTTTGTTTTTGCCATACCATCACACTGTAGGAGAGGTTTTTACTCCACGTGTTTTCAATATCGATCTAATTCTTTTCTCTTTGTTTTCGTTAAGCTTTAATATAGAGAAAACTAGAACTCATAATCAAGAACAGTATAAAAATTATCGCCATTTCATTCATATTTCTGTCACGCATCGCGTAGAAACTACAAGAGCGCGACCTTCATACGCAGTCATCTTTAAAATTAAATAACACGCCAAAAAATGCAATAAAAACTATGATATGGTCGAGTTCCTTCGATAAAAAGTATCAATTCGATATAATAGAACAGTAAAATTTTATTTAAAGCTTAATAAAATTAACACCAAATCCATCGCTAGGTACAAGAAATAGTCTATATCTATTGAACATAGCAAGGTTAATAAAACTGAGAGAATAAAAAATGCTAAATATAAAAATAATATTTACAAAAAAATTTCAATTTTCTTTTATAGTTTGTGATATCCATGACCTATATTTGTATTATAGTGCAGAGTTTAAGGTATATTTGTGACTATTAAAATATAACTTGACAATATTCTAGCAATTTCCCACTTTCATTCTAATTAATTTATGTTTTTTATTATGCTTCACAGTATTTGAACAACCATATCAACGGTAATTTCCTAGCCGTCAGATTAATGTGTCTCAAACTAACCATAAACCACTGTTACCCGATACCGACAACCATTTTCCTCTTAGACAATGAAAAATCATACGTTATTAGATGCAAGGTCGTTGCTGCTCATCGGGGAAGTCTTGCATATTCTGTTTCTGCTGCTAAGACATAATAATACAAGCACTTTTGGATTTTATATAGAAGTTTATGCTGCTGCAAGACAAAAACTGTAATGATAATTCATATAGCACTAATATTTTCCAACGATTTAACAAGCTACATGGTAAAAATAAATAAAAGCTACATGGTACGGGGAAAATAAATTATTTTTTTTCCGACTTCAAAAAGGAAGTTCTCTATTCGAATGTATTTTTTTTAATTCTGACTGATGGCTAGTCCAAAACCTCGGACAGTGGGCCAAAAAACAAAGTCCTTGAGGTGAACCTTGGTGTGCAACACGAATTCCTTCGCCCTGAGGTCTCGCTAATTATGTTGAATGCCGTGTCATACCTGCATTATTGGGATTAGTTTCTGAGAAGACGTCGAAAAACTTTAGTTTTTAAATTGCTGCCTGTCTTAACTTTGTTTGATAATATATCATTATTATAAATCTAATTGAGGTTTTTCTACTCAGATAAAGAATTATTAACGTCATAGATTATTTTATTTACACGATATGGAACTGAAACGAAAAAAAACTATTTTTTGAAATTAACTAACTATGATATCAATCACCAAGGTATGAATAAATATAACTGAAAAAAAGGAGATAATGTTTTATCGGCATTAGTTTAATAAACATGTTCTAATTCTTTGAAGTATTTTGAATATAAAGATTACAGGGAATGGTATTTTAATTAACATATTTACTAATAATATACAAACAAAGAGTTATTTTATTTTCATATTCCACCTCTTTACAAGAATTTTTAAAACCTTTTCATTATTTAAAAATCCAGGCCGAAATTCCGTTTAAATTTAAAAAGAGAAGAAAGCAGTTGGCAGCCCTGCAGCGCACTCCACTTGCTTATGCACAAACTTATTGCTGGTCTATCTCCGTCTCTGTCTGACATACGTGTGTGGTGCGTGCGTCCCTCTCGCACCTAACTGTGGACATACAGTTACCTGAATGCTTATGATCGATCAACTCGCCGACTTTGGTTTTTGGGGGGTAACTATGTATTAACTACTGGTGCTTTCAACTTTTTTAATAAATATATTTATGCAAGTTGTATTTAGACCGTGATCGAAACTTGGGCAGGTAATAGTTAAGGTGATCTCAAACCCATTGGCGTTTAAAAAAATCACGATAAAAAAATTGACGTTTTCCATACAAACTGTATAAATGTAATATCGATGGTTGTATGAAAAACGTCATTTTTTATATTTTGTGTCGGGATTTTCTTCGTTTGCCTGTAAATCCTTTATTTGACTAGTATAATTGTTACATTTTTGCAATGCCTGAAGGATTTTTCACTGCACTCACCATCAAGTCTATTTCTTACCAAGACCTTGTGTCGGCATTGAGCTAAATCCATTACCAGTAATAACGTGTAATTTCCATTTCATTGCCAGTTAATTAACATCTCACTTATAGGTCAATTGTATAAAATGCAATTTAACCGCATAGTATTTGCGAATAAATTGTTGTATTATTTCTACTCGTGGAATTACTGATATTCATATGACATTTGATAGCCTCATGGCGCAGTTGGTTAGGCAAACATTGAAACGAGAGGCCGCGGCTTCGATCCCCACACCGAGACAAATTTCGATCCACAAATATTTGTTTCGGGTCTGGGTGTGTATGAGAACGAAAAGTCTCTCAGAGGTTCTGATACTGTTGCAAGATTTCTATCTTACTGTGGTGTCAGAACTATGTATGTAATCACATACAAATTCAAAAATATTTATTAGATGAAAGTGTTTTGTTGTCAATACATAGAGACTAATTCTTGTAACCTACAGGAGATACGCAGAGATGTATTTCGACATTGCACACCAAATCACAGATTTCCAGTTCATGTTAATAATCAAAAATTTCCAACCAGAAAAAATCATTATAAAAAAGTATTAGATAACTTCAAACAGCTTACTATAACGCACCTCATTTAAAAGCAAGCAGAGGCAGTACGGTAGTTGTACTCAGGCACGGTCGCGTGGGCACGTGGGTTCGATTCCCCGGCACGCAGCCTTGAACCATCTAGCTGTGCGACCTCGCATAGAAATGGCCAGGAATCAGAGCGTTTCTGTATGTGCTGCCGGTGATGTTGAGTATCAGACTTATTGGAAAATGGCCCGTTTTCTTTCGTTTCAGAGAGGGAGGCAAAACCGTCCTAAATGCGCTGAGAGTCACCGAGAGGTTTTAGTCGGTATGCTGGCGTAGGATTTAGGCTAGGGACCCAACTCAGCTAAGCAGACAACTGTTCAAAAAGGCTAGAGACTCAAGTTACGGTAAGTTGTTTCGTAATCTAACGAACCTCAAAAATGAAGTGAAGCGAATTAGTTTCGTTTTACAATGGCTCAAATATGCATTTATGTAAGGCGCCCCATACACCTACAATAATATTGCACAATCTTTTTATTGTTCAATAATATTGAACACCCCCTTTGACTCCAGACGTTCAATAAATTCTGTCTATAAAATTGACTAACCAGTCTGATCAATATTTTCGTGCGAGCAACATGTCTGACGACGAAGTTTTGGTGGCAGCAACGCTGGTGATTTTGTTGAAAAGAAAAAAAAATGAAATATATTGCGCAATATTAAGCCTACACAGCGCAATAAAAGAATATTGTTCAATAAAAATTAAGCTCCCTCAATCTTTTGTTCAATCACGGCGCAATGCTTCAATATTATCCCTACACGTTCAATGATATTGTACAATCAGAATATTGTGCAATATTATTGAAGGTGTATGGGGCCCCTTAGCCTGGTTATTTTAAATCAATTCTCCAATCAGCTGTTCCATAAACATTACTTACAAAGTCAGTAATGGCAGGTTGCGTGTGCCACGTTTCTCTACTGTTTCTTATGTTCCGTTTGCAGCGAGCATGGACGCGAAATGATAGTTATTGGAGCGGCAGAATACACTTACATATCTTATAACTGTTATACATGTTATGTAGTGCAACATATTGATAAAAAAACCCGTGATTTATCTAAAACAGGTAAGTTTCGGTGACTTAACTTAACACTAGGATACAAGTCCTGTGTCGTGAGTATTAGTAACTATGAGATTTTTGGTCTCACAAATACCCAGACTTGATACAAATGATTGTCGATCACATAAACATTTGTCACGGTGCGAGGATCGAACCCGCGGTTTCGAACCGTCATTTCGCAAACTGGTGACCACAGTTGAATGTATACCGTAACATATTTTGGTTTGTAGTCTCACGGTAAATACATGTAAGTGGTCACTGTAAGTGGCAATCTAGTGGTCCTGGATTCGATTACCGGGTTGGGAGAAGTTTGTCAATAGCAGCACGAAATGTGGAAATATGGTTGAAAAAACGCCAATAGGCTCGCCCCCTATTCCGTGGGTCTGATACGTACCTGGCGAAATGTGGGTGCAGAAATGCACCTCTGCCTATCTCTTTAAGAAATACAGGCGTGAGGTTATATATATATACAATGTACATATTATGTTTATTAATATGATAATACTAGGTTATTATACTGTATCTTAAAGTTTTACTAGGAAACACTCAGACAGATAACTAAACAACAAAATTTCTACAAGATTAAAACGCAAAAGTCGTGCTAATTATCATGAGTCAGTGTCGTTGATAACAGATGAGTCAAATTAAGAAAATTCTTACAAGAGTACGTGACTCAAGAGTAAATCCTGATATCTCTGAATTTTATGACACAGATAAATATTTTCTTAATGAGAGCATTAGAGGATATGTTGATATTCTGTTTAAATTGTCCCATTAATCATATGAACAAAAAGTCTAGGGTTCATTTCTCACATGGCGTTACGTTATTGTTTAGTCGGTTTTTTTTTTTATTTGAAAGACTGTGGATATGTACCCCTCATGACATCATCATCATCGGCTAACTTTGGTCCACTGCTACACAAAAGCCTCCGCCAGTGACCTCCACTAGGATCGGTCGGAAGTGGTCGACAGCCCTCGCAAAAACTCTCAGATGTATAGGAACCACTAGAACGTATAAGCGCTGATGATGATGCTGAAACAGCTCCACGCCTATTACGTACTTCCATAGAAGCCTTTTTTTTTTTTGTTCTCGGGGGGAAAGCTGTTTATGGCTCTACTTCCCGCCAGCCCGGGGGAGGGGGACGGGAAGTGTATGTCGGGGTCACCGGTCTTCCAGCCCGGCGCGCGGCGACGTCATATCCGCGCAGATGTTAATGCCGGGCTGGGTCCGTAACAAAATCCCTAAACCGGCATACCGACCAAAACCCCCCGGTGGCCATCTCCGCGCCGAGTGGGGCGACCACGGTACGCGAGCGAGAGGCGCCCACCGTCAACCGCAGCCGCCCGGTGCGCCTCCGAGACGTAAATGTCTCGGCCGTCTCGGAGTTTTAGGGGGCACAGTTGCACCCCCACTATCTTGGTTCGGGCGCCCCGGTTGTGGATGGGCGCCCGCGACGTACACAGGCCACAGTGCCGCCGCCCCTTTCGGGGTCACTTTCAGTGAGGACGCGCTGCCCCCACAGCACGTCCAGCGACCCCAAGGGCCCCTTTAAGTCGCCTTTTACGACAGGCAGGGGATACCGTGGTGGGATTCTTACGCCCCCTTGCCACGGGGTAGTTCCATAGAAGCCTAAAAGCCTTATCCGTTAATTGTTAATTTTCTAGTTTATAATTGTTTGTGGGGATAGGATATTTTCATTTATATATCAACTTGCTTCTGTAACATAAATATTTAAAGTTAAAAAAACAATATTCGGAATTTTGTAACGCTAGCTAGGCTTTTAGGCTTCTGAAGAAATTCTCGAAGAACCGCCACTGTTAAATACTTTGGGTTATCCCTCGACGATTTAAGCGTAAAATAAAACTAAGCTTACACGCTCGAAAAACATCCTAATCAGATTATCAACACAAATTACTTCATAAGCAAACAAAGTTTGAGGTGTGTTTGAGTGAGCATTATTTTAACAATTACCTAACTGATAACTGTTATCTGTGCAAACAAAAGGAAACTCGGGTATATGCCTGTATTTTATAATAGGGTAAGAGGTACTCAGGCTTTGTATTGTTACATATTCCTACCACCTATAGACTTACATGTTGAAAATGCATTACAAAGTAACTGCAATAGTTCAAAACTGTTTTTGAGTATGTAGCACCTCCACGGTACAATAAGAGGTATGTAATTCAAAACTAAATCACATACGCAACAGTCACGTACATACGTCTGACCCCACCCTATGACACAAGTTTTGTTTCGTGAGAGACTTCGCTCTCACATACATAGAAATTAGAAACCCGACATATTTGTGGATCATCAACCATTTGTCTCAGTGCGGGGATCGAACCCGCAGCCTCTC
Source organism: Cephonodes hylas (assembly GCA_030295005.1). NCBI lineage: Eukaryota > Metazoa > Arthropoda > Insecta > Lepidoptera > Sphingidae > Cephonodes > Cephonodes hylas. Next base: position 1,436,227 of record AP025383.1, read on the forward strand.
GTTCCGTGAGCTGGTGTCTAGCCCCGCCATTGAGCTGACTTAGATTATATTTATTCAAATAAGGCGTGTATAACACTTACATTCGCAAGGTCAGCAACAGCTAAACAAAACACTAGTATAATAATAGGACAATAATGCATAGACAAGTAAACATATTCTTATAAGCCAATATAAATAGTCAACATGTAATTCAACTCATCATCATCTCCTTGACCTGTTCCCAATTGCATTTGCGGTCGGCGCACTATGTTTTATCCCTCCACACATCCCTATCAGCCGTCTTGTCTTCCTTCACCCCTTTATCTTTCATATCTTCAGTCACGCACTCCATCCATACTTTCTTTGCCTTTCCTCTGCTCGCCCGTCCATCTACTTTCATATTCATCATTTTTTTACTGCCATATGATTCGTCCCTTCTCATAATATACCTAAACAATAACAGACGGTGCCCTTTCAATTTTTCTATCACAGGAGCTACTTTCAGACTTCCTCTAACATATTCGTTCCACACTCTGTCAATCCGTGTTATATACCACGCAACATACGCATTTCTGCTGCATGCAGTCGTCTCGTCCGTTTTCATCGTTTATTACATTTTTATTCAACTAAAGTATGTAAGTGTAAACTTGCGGTTCAACTGGATATTGTTAAAATGTACACCTAATTGCTGGTTTATTGTTAATGGTACCAGTTTAATGGTGGTCGGCCGGACCGCATAGTAAACATGCTTTCCATTTTTAAAATTGTCTGTTTTTGTATGAATGCCTTTAAATTTACTTCATACGTTCATGCTTATACCACCTAAGGGCCAGACAGAAGTGTGTTTTAGACACCTACAATGCGTCCTACTTATGGCAAGCGAACTACAAGCACACTTAGAAATAACTTAAGAAGTCTGAAGAGATAAATCGATAGAAAATGTAGATAGTATCAGTTACCCATATTTTTTTCTCAGTACGTCCCCCACAATGACATCAATATTTGTTTATCATTACTCATTATCTTAAATGCCGCAATAGTCTAATCTAACATTTTTATTTTCAGATCAACGCCGAGGCAAAAGTGAAACTCTAAAGCGCTAAATCGATTAAATCAACAATTACCCTAAAATCGACTCATACTCGTTCGAAATTTGAATTTCAAACCTCGCGTTCGTTAACGGCGGTTGAGCGTTCTTTTTTTAAATTTGTGTAGTGTTGTGCAGTGAAGTGCATAGAGTATAAAAAGGAGGTTATGTGTATAATGAGTGGGGAGTATGGATGAGCCACAAGTACACAAGACCTGCGTGCGGGTCAACTCCGCCGATGACGAGGGAAACGAGGAGTCCAGGGACGAGGTCGACGCCGAACTGCCAAAGAAGAACCCTTTTGTCAGGGTATGTACTTTTTGATAATCCTACTGTTACATTTTAACCGGGTTGAAGACGTGATTGAATCTAATGAAAATCCATCGACGGGGAAGATCGAATGATTAATAATTACTTTTAAACAATGTTATGTAAAATATGCATAAATCACTGGGAATTTAGATCCTGGGTTAAAAGATGACTCAGAATTATCTATTTAGTAAATCATAAATCAAAGGCTCTAGTTTTTGGAATCTCCCTCGGAAATTCTTAGATACATTGGCGTTCTGGAAAGATTGGCGTTTCATGTATCTACAGATACAATTTCAAAATAGCTTACTAATATTTGCCTCTGATTTGGTATTACTATGGTGATTCAATATTTGGATGAATCTTGTATTGTTAATTAAATATACCATTAGTCCAAATAATATCATAATAAAACGCAAGTTGTTATGATTCATAGAAGCTAATGTCATTAGCTATCTTGTTTCATTAAAATATTAGATTGTAAATAGACCAGATACCTCTTAGTCTTTCCTGCCATTTTCCATTTAGAATGCTCGAAGTTTGGGATATTGTTGATGTAGGTTTTAACTTTGAGGATACATTTATTAAAGGATATAGATATTTACCTACATACATACATGCATACATAAACTCACGCCTATATTCCCTGACGGGGTAGGCAGAGGTGCATTTCTACACCCACATTTCGCCAGTATGTATTCAGTCCCACGTAATAGGGGGCGAGCCTATTGCCGTTTTTCGGGCAAATTTCCAGACTCCGTGCTGCTACTGAGAATATCCTAATGGAAAAACCCAATAACGCTTTGCCCGACCCGGGAGTCCAACCCAGGACCTCTAGATCGCACGGCACATAATTGTACCGCAAGACCACGAGGCAATCATAGTCAGATATTTACCTGTAGTACGTTAACATAGAAATGATACAGAGCATGAGGAAATGACCTTGAGGTTAAGGCGCGTGGCCGAGTATCTCGGCATATATGCTGGTTCGCATCCCATGCTCACATCTCTGACTTTTGCAAGAATATGTGTTCACAATGTATTATCACACACTTTAACCATGAAAAAAAAGGTTTTATGGAAACCTGCACACCTAAAAGTTCTTATAAACTTTTTAGTTGTGTAGTCCTCTACCTTGCACTAAACCAGAATTGTAGATTAAAGCCTACACCCTCTCAATTCTAGAGGAGGCACGTGCCCAGGCGAGACTTGTATATGATCTGATGATGAATACATGGATTACTAGGCATCTATGTATCCATACATGCATATAAGTAATTAAGCAGTGAGGGAGGCTGCAGCCAAGTGGGTAAGTAGGCGGAGAGACAACGCTTGTTAATACGTAACGCGTAATCGATTCTGGCGCTCGGGTCGTTGTGCCACTTACCGAGAACACGCCGCCACACTGCGCGCCAGTCGCATTCAATATCATTACAGGTTAATACTTAATCTCTAACAAACAATACATAACACGGTATTTGTGTACATAGATTAGTTTTTTTGGGGTGCTCAAAATGGTTTCAATATCATAAATATTTATAAATATCTGCTGGTTATCGAGAGGGCGAAATTGGTTTTATGTGATTCTAAGGACACGAGAGTTACTTGCGTGCACAGAGCTAATTAGAGGTTAATCTCTATATACAAACAATACTATATCATATTTTTAGTACGTAAATTTTTTGGATACTAAGAAAACGAAATTGGTTTCGTAGTCTGAGTTGTTTTCTCTATATGCAAACAATATCCTAAATATTTGTTGATCATTGAGAGGACGAAATTGGTTTCATAGTTTGTTATTTTTTACGACACAAGACTTATTCAAAACTCAAAACTACGTAGTGGGTTTAGGAATGTTCCCATAAGACCTTCTCAATTGTAGAGGAGACCCGTGCACAGCTGTACTATAAGGGCTGTGTGTAACTATAAGGGCTAATGATGATATTACACGCAACCCGAATTACTAAGTTGCGGCCCTCAAACATATGACAGTGTAGTCGTAGATTCGGCACGCTCAGCATTCTCACGTTTCCTTTCTAGACTTATTCAACTTCTGCTGTATTTACTTAATAGCAATTACATGAGGAAAATATTGTTTAATCTGCAAACATTTGTACTGGGTTTCTGTTAGAGTTCATAAGCTCTGTTAGTGTCTCTTAGAGAGAGGGAAAGTCCTTTCTAGTCTTAATCAACTGTCCTATGGTAGGTCTTATTCAGCTCTGATTTTCGACTATTTTAATCTAGGCTGATGTAAGTATATTCTCTGCCTACCTCACAGCATATTATGAACATACCGTATTACCGTTGCGGGGAATGCTGCACGCGGCTCAGCTCGCGTGCCGTCGCAAGCGATACTCAGAAAACGAGAGTATACCCACTGTATTGGGAAATTTTTAATGGTTTCCGTAGCGCTGAATAGAGGCCGTTCCGCTGTCTCGTGGTGGGGGTAACTGGTAAATTCTAGCGGTTTCGAGCAGTAAATTTATAATTATGACAGTAATTTTATGCGATAAAAAACGTTTATATACCCCGTGGGGTAATTTGCTAGATTGCGAAAAGTGCGTCGCGGGTTCGATCTCCAGACCGAGACAAATATTTGTGTGATCCACAAATATTCAAATCTGCTTGTTTGTGAGACCGAAAAATATCTCGGTGTTTCTAATACCCATGACAAAACTCGTATCTTAATGTGGGGTCAGGACTATGTGTGTGACTGTTGGGTGTATTTATTTATTATTTATTATGTGTGGGTGTATTTATTTATTTATATTACATATCTGTTATTGATGCTGTTTTTTAACGGTAAACGCAGGGTGGACGTCCATCCACACGGTAGAGAGAGAGATAGTGTTTTTACTTACTTACCATATATAATACCGTACCGTCGTATAATAATTAATTCAAATCAGTGTGATGTGTGTTTATATTATAAAATAGTAAAAAAAAGGCGTCATGGGTGAACGACCCAAGAATATGATAAGTAGGGAGTCCCATAAAAGATTTTGATCAGCCGTTACGTAGACCTTGGTGCTATATAGCTCTCATAAAATATTATTATGGAAGTAATCTTCAAATGTTTTTTTTTTTTATTATTATTATAGTAGCGATAAAATCAGTGCAATCAGAGTTGAGAAAGTATTGGACTGAAAACGGCAATAAAAAGGTGATGGTTATCAAAGAAAATAGATTTTTTATTTACTATGAAAACGGAAACCATTTATAAATGTTATTAAACTAGTTTTGAATTTAAACAAAAATATAAATGTAACAAATAAGTAAGGCAGAGGTAAATTTCTGCACTCACATTTCGCCAGGTATGTATCCGTCCCGTAATATGGGGCGAGCCTATTGCCCTTATTTCAAATACATTCCTACTTCGTGCTACTAAAATTTTATTAATGAATAAACTCAATTACACTTTGCCCGACCTGGGAATCGTACCCGAGATCGCGCATCACACAGCACATATTTATGCCGACTGTATATCCTTAAACTCTTTCCAATAATTCCAATATTTCTAAAAGGTCCACAATTAAAATATCCTTCCTACCTTATCTTGCCCGATAATCACACCCACCCAACGATCTCCTATACGGAAAGAAACGCGGTTTCAACCAGACTCGAGTGCAAATTCTTTATACAGGGCCAACCCGTTTGCCGGGCCTTCCTGCTTGCGCAAGGGCTTGTGAAATTTCAACTATTACTTGTACTACGCACAGTGGCGTGCCTAGGGTGTCAAACTAAGGCAAGCCCAAATGTTTATTTAGTAGCAGCATATTTTTTTTGGTACGTAGGACTAATAAATATCTACCGGTTAGTACTCTCATTCACGTTTATAGCGTTATTTTATAAATAAACAATCGTTAAGTTCGTTATTCGGAACTATGTAAGGCAAGTCGGGCTTTCGGGCTTCTATGGAAGTACCGCCACTGACTACGCACCAATGTACGAGGGAAGTTGTATTACCAGCTGCTGATAAACTGTACTTAACGACTGAGTAGAGCTTCGCGTTGGTGAAGATTTAAGGCAACATCTCTTGCCATACGATAAATTGTCTAAATGAAATTACGCAGTTTAAGCCTTCTTTAAAATAGGACTAAGCCAAATAGAGGAATGATTGGAGAAGACTGTTTAGTTCCTTTTTTTAATTAGATCCCTTAGGATATCTTATCTTCCCTTATTTTATCATCTTAGGAAGAGAATATTGCTAAGTGTTTTCTAGGTCCTGCGTAATACCCAAGCCTATTGCTGTATTTGACAGCCCAGTGGTTTAGTTGGCTAGACAGCTTGTTAAACGAAAGGCAGTTGGCTCGATCCCCGCACCGAAAATTTTTTGTTTAGATGTCTCGCGTAATTTCGGATACACGCGACACAAGACTAGTTCTTAGACGTAACTATTGACGAGAATTATGTATACAAACAGCACATGTGACAGTCGGGTGTATTTTCTATTTATTTCGGCACAATTCTAGACTCCGGTCTGCTAACCTAGACCACGAGGCAGTTTTAATTTCCTATAATGAGTAAAAGACCATACATTCCGTTGTTGACGAGAACGCATGAGAAAGCGAAGTTCGCTTGGCGGATGTTTGGGTGAAACTCTAAGTGTTTACTAAACAACATTGTATGGCGCTGTCGTCTATGGGAAACGAGCATGCGTGTAGTTGCTATGCGAATTTATAATTTCCAAGTGAATGACCGCTCGTACCAAATTAACATTCTTTCGCTAATGGAAATGATGAAAATTTATGGACAAATATTTAAATCACAAAAAAAATTCCTGTCCCACCACACACTCGCCACTGTAACTCCTGTGCTCCAGGATCAACAGCACGCGCTGTATTGACGCGGAGCAATGAAGCTCAGAGAATCTAAGGGGGCCTATTTTGTCACGATCCCGCAACGAAGTTGATCAGAAAGACAATATAAAGGAGGAGACGACATCGTGATGAAACCAGCACACCTAAAAGTTATTAGGGATTTTTTAGGTGTGTAGTCCGCCAACCCTAACTAGGCCAGCGTGGTGGACTAAGGCCAAAACCCTCTCAATGGCAAAGGAAGCCCTTGCTCTGCAATGGGACCTATATGTGCTGCAGATGATGATAACATACTTACGCCCCTTGTATACCCAAATGCATGAGATGTCTTAAAGTTCCACTAGTTTTTCAAACATATTTATATTCCTTCCTACTTCACGAATGGTAAAACAGCTATACATTTATACCGCTAGTACACAAAATTCCATTGATGCCGGGTCGCAGTACAACGCTTTGTGATACGCCGGCGCCACACCCTCGCGCCATTCGAGGACATTGTGTGGTCGGCAGGAATGTACATACATACATACAAATATACAAGTACTGCTTGTTAGAAACTTGTCTATACTTTGTGCAGATTTACTAAAATGATAACCTTCTTAATTGTCAATCACCCCTAAAAGAAATACAAAGGAGGAATCGTTTAGTCAATTGTTTTAGCCCCACGTTTTTGGGCACATTTTCAACCAATTCTATCAAATCACCGTTCTGCTGTTGAAACATACCTATGAGAAAACCCAATAACACTAAACGACTTGGCAATAGGATCTAGGACTTTTAGATGCAATGAGCAAATTTGTGCTGGGAGACGATAAGGCTATCCCATCCATCATCCTAGTTAGATCAGGACTTAAAGAATAAACTGCCAATATTTGGTTTATAAATCTGCTTACACGATCAAAGATACTGCCATAATAAGTCTGCATAAGGTGCTTTTACCAATATACTACTTAGATGTCTAGCGTATGATTTCCTTTTAACATATTATACTAGACTTATATTTTGGAATATTTTTGTCTCAATGTATGTAGGTTATCGTGTACAATATGACGCGCGGGCGCAAGGACCTGTTTCGGAATACTGTTAGCGCCAACTTTTGGGTCGAGAATTCAACCGTGTAGCTACTTTCACTGAGATTGTGTGCCGGGGAGAATCTCCGTGGGAAATATTTGTGTCAATTTATTTATAACTCTTTATTGTATCAATATGATGTAGCTTTTTATGGGATAGGACGCAAACGAGCTGAGGCCCCTGATGTTAAGTGGTCAACACCGCCCATGAACACCCACAATACCGGAAGAATTATCGGTGCGTTGCCGGCCTTGAAGGACTCTGAAGATTTAAGAAACGGCTATTGGTACCCTGTTATACTGAATACATTGCTGGCCTAATATGGGTGTATAAACACAAATTACCTACGTTTAAATATAGATGTGCCGTGTGCGTATGCTTATGTCTATGTACGTTAATTTACTATAAAATGTTTCATCTAGAACATTGTGTATTCGATACACCATTTGCATAGTGAATCTAATTATTGCTATTGTATTGTAGTGGTGTGAATTTTCATACTTGAAATCATCATCATCATCATCATCAACCCATATACGCCCACTGCTGAGCACGGGTCTCCTCTACCATTGAGAGTGTTTAGTCCATAGTCCACCACGCTGGCCTAGTGCGGGTTGGCGGACTACACACCTAAGAAATTCCTAAGAACTTTTAGGTGTTATCATCATCAGCACATATAACTCCCACTGCAGACATGGGCCTCCTTTACAACTGAGAGGACTAAGGCCTCCACTAATTGCCTGCATATTAGTCTGACATAACTGGAGTCCGGTCTTAGTCCAACATCTAGGCAGTTAGTGGAGGTTGACGGACTACACACCTAAGAAATATTAGGTGTGTCGGTTTTATAACGATGCAAGGATCCATATAAACCATAAACGTTTTATCACCGACGATGAGCAGATGAGCATTTTTACACTCATGTTTCAATATAAATTATTCAATGAAATACAAGGAGTATTCAGACCGTTATCGGAAACTGAGACAGGTAATAGCTTCGGTGATCACAAATCTATTGGCGTTGAAAAAATCCCGACAGAAAAATAACAGTTTCGACGTTTTGCATACAAACCACATACATTTAATACCGAATGTTTTTAGGAAAACGTCAATTTTTTATATTTTTTTTTTGACGCGATTTTTATCAACACCAATGGGTTTGTGATCACCGTAGCTATTACCTGCCTTAGCTTCCGATCACAGTCTGAATACACCCTGTATACCAATATTACATTCCATCCCGATCCCCATAGGCCACCCAAGTCGTTGGCGGCGTGCCATAACGCTTGCGAATCGTTACGCAGAATATTCAAAGCATAATATACACATTACATGGGTATAAGGTAATACCTCATAAGGTAAAAGGCACTATTGTTGACACATGCATTACACAATATTACTTACACAGTAGTGCAGTTGCCTTGTGAAATTATCGATCTCCGCACTGAAGCAAATGGTTGTGTGATCCACTAAAATTTGTTTCGAGTGGGTCTTTGTGAGATCGAAAAGTCTCTTATTTTTTTATACCCACAATCAGGACTCATGTAGTAGAGTGTAACAAGAAGTATGTATGTGATTGTTGGGTGTATTTATTTATTATTTTTAAGTATGAGCAGATCTTTATCCCATCCCTCACAGGATTGATATCCAGTGAGATGGACAAGGGGCAAATCTTTTCTTTTTTGTCAGGATTTTTTTATCAATGTGTTTGTAATCACTTCTATTATTCTATGTAGAATTCCATCTATATTTTTATACCTTGCATATCAAAACTGTACACACCAAAATTGCACCCAATACCATATCTATCCGTCACACATAACCACCAATAATAAATAATTACAATCACAAATCCATCGGTCGAAACTAAGCCTTAGAATCATTCCGTCCCTTACTAACCATTGGCATTAGATACATCCGTCTCTTTCACACAGGCGGTAACAGTGAAATGTCGCATTGTTCTCATGCTGGGCCCGGCAGGCGGCACACGAGGTCGCTCATCGAGACCTTCGGGCCTAGCATTGATAATACCTTTTGTGACCTCAGATGATTTATGCAGCAACCGGTAGGTGGTGCTGTACTGGAACCTTATGTAAAAAAAGTTGGGTTGGTTACATTTGAAGTTATTTTGATGCTTTTTGTAATTATTATGGCATTATGACTAATTTTAAGTTAGAGATAAGTCGATACGAATTTTATCTTTGATAAGAGAGTATGAAATTACGATAGATTTAGACCAAAAAATATAACCCGAAAATTTTTCCTTCTGTATCTATGAAAAAGGTCGATCAATATTTTAGAAAATCTATAATTTTAAATACAAAATTCTTTTGTAAAAAAAGGTATAATATCATAATAACAACAAAAGCAAACATTTAAAATAAAAAGGGCATTTTTTTACAGGAATTGGACACCTATATGAATAAATAAATCTTATGACAATTTTTTTTTTCAGTTGATATTAAGAGTCATATCAAAAAATTATACTAAAAATCGCCAGCCTATGCCATTTTCTAGCCTCATTATCTTTATGTCTTATCTTTTTTCATTCGTTTTTTTCACTCATTTCCGAAGTTTAAACGATCATATTTACGATTTGAACAAAGCCTCCAGAGACAGGCATTTAACGTCTCAATCGCCGGCACACAAAACATCTCCATCACAAAAGTAATTACAAAATTAAACATTCACGCCGCCACTTGCCTTGACTCCACGACCTGCCCTCAGTGGTCGGACGCACGCCATTCATTATAGCTTACAATCAGCTTCACTGGAGGTGTCTTTAAATCAAACTTTTACGTAAGTATCTATAAACAAAAGAGTAGATTTACTTGAAGATGACAAAATTGTTGTCTTATGGAAATTGCGACTTTGAAGTTGTGATTGAAAAGTCGGTAAACTAGGAATAAAAGGGATGGGTGGAAAAGAGGTAAAAAGAACTAAATTATAATAAAAACTTTCACAATCTTATTTTTAAATATAATTATGCCTAAATTATTGCGATACTTGTGTGTCGAAAAATTGTGTTGCACAGATACTAGGCCCTCCGAAGTACAATAATTTATAATAAAGAGTTAGAAAAAATTATAGGGTCTTATACTTGATTCCCCATAAAGCCCTTAGTTCTATTCCATGTAAGATGTAATGTGTTCTCAGCATAGCTTGTACAACGAATACGCCTGTTAAATTTTATATAGCAATGTTGTTGAATAAAATATTGCTCAGAATAATTTAACAGGCGTTGTTTGATGTTCGTTTTATTTCTCTTTAATACGATTACGATTTATATTTGTTAAACAATTCAAGCATATTTATGCTGTTTTTAATAGACGTATTTCACAATTTTTTGTTAAGGACATACAACTATTTTTAATTGTTCTTGGAATTTTTGTTATGCCTTTTATTTGCCTGACTCACAGTGTTTTGTTTCACCCACCACATAATTTTATCATTAACTAGCTGTCCCGGCAAACTTCGTATCGCCCTACCAGTCAATGAATGTCTTGTTACTTATTAACAGAATTTAATTTTAAATTACTTAGGTATATCATCATCCCCTTGCCCTGGTCCCAATTAATTACTTGGGGTCGGCGCAGTATCTCTTCTTTTTCCACACATCCCTGTCAGCCGTCATGTTTTCATTCACCCCTTTCTTTTTCATATCTTCAGTCACGCACTCCATCCATCTCTTTTTTGGCCTTCCTCGGCTCGCCCATCCATCCACTTTCATGTTCATCACTTTTTTTTCCTACATATGATTAATTCCTTCTCTTAATGTGCCCATACCACGACAGACGGTTTTCTTTCATCTTTTCTATCACAGGAGCTACTTTCAGACTTACCCTAAAGTATTCATTTCTGACTCTGTCACTCCGTGTTACACCACACATCCACCGCAACATTCGCATCTTTGCTGCATGCAGTCGTCTTTCGTAAGTCTTCTTCGTTGACCATTTTTTTTCTTTTTCAGCACAAATGCTAGCTCCCTTGACCTACCATTTGTCGTACCTACATTCCAACTTGCATACCTCAATCTCATTTCCCGGGCTAGTGTCTTACGTTGCCCCCGCCCGGGCTGGTATAACAAACCTTGCCCATTTCTCATAGGAACCGGGTGCTGCCCCTGCGCGTCGGCTACGTGGGAAGGCCTAGGCCCTGTCACCTTTCTTATTATACATACTGTATAAATGTTTTGGCAAATGTTTTACGGCCGCCCACCTGTCTGACACCAACTCTCCTTGGGGCTTTCGTTCTTTTGGTAAAGGGGTAGAGATAGCGTGTGTTTGGATACAGGATATTGCAGGTAAGGATATTTGGCCTGATGGTAAGGATGCCACAGTTCCGGATAAGGAAGTAGTGGGAGACTCCAACAGCTCGGGGGGCCGAGGTCGCGAACTCATAGCCCTGTTCCATGACTGGCTAGATCAATAGAAAAGACATCTCCTGACCATTTATAAATATTTCTTGAAGGAGATTTAGAGTATTTTAGATATTCAAGCATAATAAAAAATTAAAAATTAGGCACTACCAAGGAGATTTGTTACACAAAATAAATTTCTGAACGCACGCCTTAATATTTGACAGCCAAAAAATGTCAATCCATTGTAATGAGAATTCTGCATTTTTAACATCTAAAATACGCAATAATTCGAACGTTATAGATACATATTGTCGATTCAAAATGCTTATTTCAATAAGTTCTTTTATTTGAGGGAGCCTCTAACTGCATCGACGGGATCAACATTAAATGACAGGAAATTTTGTATGGTGTTAAAGTTCAAAATGACTTAAGCAGTGGCGGCTGTACCTTAAGTGCACTCGTGCGCTGAACCACCAATTCAAAAGATTTAAAAATTACAAAATATTACTTCATCTTTATTTTTAAATTACCATTTTAATATTTATTTTTTAAACATACAAAAACGTATAAAAAATTTAATTTTCAATTATGTTAAAAAAGTTTGAACGCTTTACTAAACTAATAAGACTTATTTTCCTGTAAAGACAAATTCTCGTGCGCTTCGGCGAGCGCACGAGGACTGCTAATACATTTTGTATGAGATACGAATGAATACGCCTGACGCGTGAAACAAAAGATAGTTCATAGAAATGTACCGAGTTATGAGTCGGTTCTCGAGCGCCGCACGAGCGAACCGAAGATTACCGAGAGCACCCGATGTATGACGAATTGGGCCGGCCGGCATGCGCGCGAGGCGATGGCAGCCATTATTGACATCTCGTTATCGGTATAGTTTCACTGTATGTGTGACGCGTTAATTATTGTTTATAACTATTTCTGTTATTGTTTCGATTCTATAATAGAATTTTTATTCTGTACTGTGTGTGGTATTAGTGAAAATGAGTATAAACATTGATTATATTAATTTTATGTCAATTGTTGTTTTGTTGCATTTTCTAATTTTAATATTTTAGTAAAGTGCACCACCAGTTTGATAACCCACCAGCCGCCACTGGACTTAAGTATTATACGAACCTTATGTATGGGAATATAGAAAAGTATTATTTTTAGACCTTTTCAGGCAATTATTAAAATGTATCTCTCCGTAAGAACAATCCTCGTACTATAAGGAATATTGTAAAAAAAAGAATTAGCGAAATCGATTCAGCTGTTCTCGAGATTTGCGCTTAGGAGCACATCGAGCAATTCATTTTTATAACATAGACCTCCTCCACTACGATTTAAACTTTATTGCATTGTATTAAAGTTCAAATTGACTTAATTCTTCTTCTTCTTCTTCATCAACCCATATACGACGCCCACTGCTGAGCACGGGTCTCCTCTACCATTGAGAAGGTTTAGGCCATAGTCCACCACGCTGGCCTAGTGCGGGTTGGCGGACTACACACCTAAGAAATTCCTAAGAACTTTTAGGTGTGCAGATTTCATCACGATGTTTTCCTTCACCGTTAAAGCAAGTGATAATTCAATTTTGAATGCACACATAACTTCGAAAAGTCAGAGGTGTGTGCCTGGGGTTCGAACACGCGACCGCCGAGATTCTCGACCGCGCGCCTAAACCTCGAGGCCATCACTGCTTATTTAATTATTAAAACGAAATTTGCCATGACTTAATTATTAAAACGAAATTTGCCATGACTTAATTATTAAAACGAAACTTTTGTATGGATAAAGAAAACAATGAAAAGTCCCACGGGAACGCTATCGAACGGGATAAACAGTATCCTATGTTTTATTCCCGGTTCTAAGCTACCTCCCCACTAATTTTCAGCCAAATCACTTCAGCCGTTCTTGAGTTATAAGTGTTGTAACAAACACGACTTTCTTTTATATATATAGATAATATACTTTTTCCTTGTTCTGAAGTGCGACAGGATGAATTGACATATTAGTTGGTTGTCAAATCTACAAAAAATATAAACAAATAATCTGACAGATTAACAACTGAAGTTAGTCGGAACGCGACATTAGATTCTCCAATGCGCACGCGAATTTGAACTTTATGCAGCGGTAATAAATTAAAAATTGACTCTCCATTTTATTTAGATAACGTTTGTATGGGAAATAGAAAAGGGCTGTTTTGAGGGTTTTCCCGGCAATTATTCGGAATTTTTTCACCTTTTAAACCTTCCCTAGACCTCCATGAACATTTTAAGACCAAGATAAGATAAATCCGTTCAGCCGTTCTCGAGTTTTAGCGAGACTAACGAACAGCAATTCATTTTTATATATATAGATTACTGTACAAAGTGTAAACAGACCGTGATCTAAAACTAAGACGGATAATGGCTACGTTGATTAAAACCTAAGAAATTCCTGAGAACTCTTAAGTGTGCAGGTTTCATCACGATGTTTTCCTTCACCGTTAAAGCAAGTGATAATTCAATGTGAATACACACATAACTTCGAAAAGTCAGAGGTGTGTGCCTGGGGTTCGAACCCGCAACCAGCGAGATTCTCGACCGCGTGCCCAAACCTCGAGGCCATCACTGCTTAAAACATATTTAAGAGTCGCTAATTTTAATGTCACAATAAATAGGTTTGTTACGTCACATATAAAAGCCAAACAGATTTTTGTAAATTTTAAAGCCGGTACAGATGGATGCTTGAAAGAATGTTAGAGAAAGCCTTGTTAATTAGATAATGGTCAATTTTAAAACCGGTACAGATGGATCCTGGAAAGAATCTTCGAGAAAACCTTGCCAAAGAGTTTTTGGTCAATTTTGAAACCAGGATATACGGATTCTTAACAAAACCTATATTAAAGCTAGTCTATAAACATATCGAATAACACCCAAGATCCACTACATATCAACAAATACAATATTACATCAGACGTTATACCACGGCCGGGGTACCGTTAGCTCCGATATAGTATTTGCTAGAGGGGAGAGAGGGGACCACGGCTCGGCCAACACTCGCTTCCGCATTGTGCGAAGCGCATCCTCTTAAGGCCTAGACTGGGCTGGTCATATGTGTTAGCTATAAGACCAGTTACCAACATCTTCCAGTCCTATACGCAGCCTATCGCCGTCCACTGCTGAACGTAGGCCTCCCCAAGCAAGCGCCAACTATCCCGGTCTTGAGCAGCCTACATCCATCCGTTTCTTCCAGTCCGGACAAAGAATTTTAGTATGATTTTCGTACATCTATCAGCGGGTATCAAGGTTTATGCACGTGGTCAAGAATCTCGGCGGTGGCGGGTCAAACCCTAGGCACACACCTTTGACTTTTCAGTTATGTCTTTGAATAAACACTATGAATACAGTGAAATATAACTTGCTATAACGGTGAAGGGATACATCATGATGAAACCTGCAGAGCTAAAAGAGTTCTTAGGAATTTCTTAGGTGTGTAGTCCACCAACCCGCACTAGGCCAGTGGGTGGACTAAAGATCAACATTCTCTCAATTGTATAAAAGATCCGTGATTCAGCAGGTACCTCAAAAAGGTAGGCTTGTTACCAAATATGTTTTCGTTTCATGTAATAGAGGGCGCTGGGCGAGCCTATTCCAATTTTTGGGCTCAAATTTAAAACTCCGTGCTGCCACTGAGTTTTTTTTTAGTGAAACATCCCGATCCGGGAATCCAAACCGGGGCCTCTACATCGCACCGCACCATTACCACCGCATCACCAGCATCTTTCCAATTTAACAATTTCCGAACTGACACCAACTTTATGCAATAGTCAGTAATCCGAAGACCTTGAATTAATGAAAATTTGAAATTGATTATAGTAATATTCAAAATATAACGACATACATTTAAATTTATTTATGTAAAAGCTGCTGTATTAATATTTAAATTAACATAGTGTGTAAATATCTTTATTAAATCAAAAGATTCTGTTCGATTATCTAGATATAGCAATTTTAATATGCACTCGAATAAAGCGAAAATATTTGGCTCAAGGTTTATTTGAATAGTATTTCGTAGGTTTTGGAGATGTTTTTGGTACCATTTTGTGCATAGTAAATAATCTTTCTTTTTTAAAGGCGGCTAGTTATTACTTACTATATGTCCTGTGATTTTACTCACGTCAGATCATTTTGTCTTTAAACCCAACTACGCTAAATAAAGGAGCTAAAAATTATGAAAAAAGATTGTTACTGAAGAAGCAAGATGATCGAACAACATGTTATAATATTTTCTAAATCTATAAAATGAGAAATATATTTACATTCATTTATTACAAAATTTTGTTTACCTCCCAGTTTGGAAAGCATTCATCGTTAGTCTGTCGTTTCTTATTATAACCATGACCAAGAGTTATATCTTGATATTAATCAGATTTATGATTACGGTCTTTTCTTTATTTTTATGATAGACAACTTTGATCAAAGTAGACAACAGTCATTTTAATTCCTTACTAGGCGCTGCCCGCATCACATTAGACTTCAAAAGAAAACTTTTTGCCACAATTTTCATCGATTTTTCTCTCCTATGGTTCGTATGCGTGATGACAAATAGTTAATCAGTAGATTCTGAGTTGGGCGCATTGAACTAAGCAAACAAACTCACTAGATTTATAATAGTAGTAATAAATAATTGTACAAGATTTTTATAATTTGATTAAAAAATCATCAGATACGTTGAGTGGGGAACTCAAAGCCAACAAACTCCAAAATTCCCGTAAAGATCCCAAAATTTCTCCCACCATTATAAACCAATCCCTGAATAATTCATAGCCAGTCCATATTTCGTGTGTTCCCAAAGAAATGAGATTGCATTACAAAGTGAGTTTACTAGACCTTAAATGCAAGGCGCGTGGAGGAACGCTGCGCCAGCGCCCAGTTGCGAAGCGGCGCCGCACCGAGCGCCCGTGTGTAGTGCTTGTGAAATGTGAAGTGCCAATCAGTGCTCAATATGAAAACCATCGATATTAAAGAGGTGATTACTTTTTAATTCTTATTTTATAGGCAAAGGCGCCAAGTTTATACAGCCTATTGGTAGACCGGTATTGATTAGCTGAATTTCACACGTTTCACTTAGTTGAGCGGTGTTAGTTTGTTTTTTTTAATGAAAATTTACGGCCAATTACGCTGTTTTATGTTCTAAAATTATCGATTTTAATTGATGAATATTTTTATTAATACGTAATTACAACGCAAGGGTGTCTTAATATAATACATTTTTTTTTAAATATGAGTCAATCCTGTTTGGATGAGATCGACTTACTTCACATTTTTAATATAGTCACATGATATTGAAACAGTATTAAATTCAGTCAGGATGATTGTTGAATTAAAAAAAAATGCCTTACTTATAATAACCATCATCAAATGAGTTAAGATATGTTACATTCATTTATGTAATACTGTCTTCAAACTTAACACATTCATCTCAAACTGGTCTAATTTATGTCTATGACTAATAAAATCACATTTAATTATCGCGAATTTTAACATCACAACCGAATTTTGATGAATAGACGATATCCTAAAAGTATAGCATACATACTAATTAAACTGATTGACTAAAGCTATATTAATTTGTATTTTAACACTAGCAAAATTTCTACAAACATTACTAAATTAAATCTACGTAAACCAAGACTTGACATTTACGATAAAATAAATAATTCAGATGTGGACATATTTGCGTTGCTCTAAAATATTAGTTTGCGAAATGAAATGTCAGTGCCATAGACGTTTATTAACACATTCCCACTTAATTCTGCATACACGTTATTATCATAACGTGTAGTATTCCTACAGATAAATAATAAATAAATACACCCAACAGTCACACACATCGTTCTGGCCCCACAATAGGTGCTGTCTCGTGGGTATCAGAAAGTATGAGAGACTTTTCGCTCTCAAAAACAAATAGACCTGAGCAAACATTAGTGGATCACAAAAATATTTGTCAAGGTGATCGAACGTCTGGTTTCTTGTCCTGGTGTCTGTAGTGATCATAATAGTCTTTGCTGTAACCCACTCTAGATCAGTGTGGTGGACTAAGGCTTAAAGGATCAATGAGGAAGCCGTTGCCCAAACGGACTTATAGAGGCTGATATAATAGGTAAATAGATCACCTTCAGCCAATATCCTACTGCTAGGCACGGGCCTTCTCTATAAATAAGACGCTTTTAAGCGTTAGTCTACCACGGTAGCTTAGTGTGGGTTGGCGGACTATACACCTAGGAAATTGGCAAAAACTTTTAGGAGTGCAGGTTTCCTCAGGATGTTTTCCTTCATCATTAAAGAACATGATTACTTATAAAACACACATTACTAAATTATTATAAATAGGTAATTTAGATCAAATAAGTTATTTAAGGTATGTGCCATGAGGAAGGAAATGGCAAAATCAAATATGTGAAAGCTTATTCTGCTGGTTACGTAAATATAATCCACTTTATAAATGGAGAATACAACCACATAAAACTTTAGATTTTATCTAAATGTATTTTTGCATATATCTGGTGTTAAATATAGTCTTATGTGAGGGTCAAAGCCTAGACTTAACGGTTCCGGACATATAATTGTATGGAATATTATCGGGATTACAATGTCAAAAAATAAATTTTATCACAAAAATCCTCGAGATGTTTTCTTCACCGTTAAAAATAGTGATAACTATCTTCTCTTCTATCTTCATCAACCCATATACGCCCACTGCTGAGCACGGATCTCCTCTACCATTGAGAGGGTTTAGGCCATAGTCCACCACGCTGGCCTAGTGCGGGTTGGCGGACTACACCCCTAAGAAATTCCTAAGAACTCTTAGGTGTGCAGGTTTTATCACGATGTTTTCCTTCACCGTTAAAGCAAGTGATAATTCAACGTGAATACACACATAACTTCGAAAAGTCAGAGGTGTGTGCCTGGGGTTCGAACCCGCGACCGTCGAGATTCTTGACCGCGCGCCCAAACCTCGAGGCCATCACTGCTTTTTAGAAAACTTTTCACAAACTGCTTTTTACAAAGTGATAACTATTGTGAAGTTAAAGTTTAATTGATCGAATGAGAGTGCCAATCTCAGGGTCGGCTGATTCAAATTCAAAAAATATTTGGGTGTTAAATAGTTATTTTACTAAAGAAGGCTATATATCACGCTAATATAAGAGTCACAAATAAATAAAAAGTTAGTCAAAAACGAAGATAAATAATGTTGAGTTCTAACATACAAAGTTGCCGGTAACAATTTATTACGAGTATGTCATAAAAGTATTACTAAGTGTAACTTTAAGTAGTATATAATGTTACCAACCAGTTTTTATGTAATCATAATAAAATAGTATTCTTTAGTATTAATAAATATATAACATTTTATATCGGTGGATCTAGCTCTTTCCACAGGAACACTGCTTTTATCCAGATAAAAAGTATGTTGATTTGATGTACCCAACAGTCACATTCAAGTCTTTTGTAGTAGGCAGCAAAATCACGAGACAGTTTAATGACAAAGGAAACCGTCTGTCATGTCATGGACACGATATGAGAAGGGATAAAACGTATGTTGTTAAAATTTATGAGTATAAAAGTTGAAGGATGGACATCAGAGGAGGACCAAAGAAAAGACAGAAAGAGTTCGTAATTAAAGATGTAGGTAAAAGAAAAAGTGATGAATGACGGCTGATATGGATGCTTGGAAGGATAAAACATACTGCGCCGAACCCAAATAAAATTAGGAATAAAGCAAGAGAAGAAAAGGAAAGCGGATAAATGAATCAAGCTACTACAAATAGTGACAATCTTTCAACAGTCGATAGAGTTTTGCCAGCATAACCGCACTCTATAAGTCTAGTCTGTTGTCCACAAAACCGTGAAACCTAAATAAATATAACATTAAATGCTAACTGTATATGCATAGGTGCATTGTGAAATTACAGAATATTTAAATGAATAATGGTTTCTAGTCTCGCAATTGTTTTGAATTACATTTTATTGCACTTTATGAATGAGTCTAATTACAATATTTTAATTTCTGATATGTTTAATTGATAACCTTCGTATCACGCTTGGTTAGGAATTATGAAATCAGGACTCAACGACTATGCGGTACATAACTAATATTGACTGCTTTGGGGTCTCTCGACGCAAGAAGTGCTGTGAGATGTTAAAATACCGGGAACGATTTCCGTGTAGGGTTTAGTGTTATTGGGTTTTAAATAACGAAATTCTAAGTAGCAGCAAGGAGTCTAGTAGTGCATGAAAAATGACAGTAGCCACGCCTCTATGACATGGGACTGATAAATACCTGGCTAAATTGGGATGTAGAATTTCACTTCTACCTACCCCTTCAAGGAATACAAACGTGAGTTTATCTAAGTACATAATTACATAATTATTTATAAATAGGTAATTAGATCATTGGATATGTACATACATATGACATAATTCTATGCGTTATCCGTATATCAAATCGTTCTTCAAAGAAATAGACTCGCAATCATATAATTTTTTAACTTCGATGTAAAAATTTACCTCTCGAAAGATAAAACAGAAGTGTTCCATTAAAAATCAACCACCCAAACGGTGGACTAATGATATAAGAAAAATCGCAGGGAGCCGCTGGATGCAACCTACTTCTGACAGAGCGCTTTAGATGCCTTTGGAGAGAATCTATCTTTGTTGATCTATGGAAGTATTTAGGTTGATGATGATGATGAAAGTAACAGGCAAACAAATATAGCTAATTTCGCATAATAGTACATAAAATGTTAAATACTATACCACATTGGAAAGTGTTTGTATAATAATGTGTCAATCGCGACACCGGCCGCAGCGCGCCGAGCCGCAATAATTATGAAATTGTTACGTCGCAGTCGCCAGTTTTTTTACGTAATCAAAACTAAATTATTGATATGGAGTAATTGGTTTACTCGATAAGGATTCCGTGTTGGGGAAGGTCAGGTCAATGAAGTAGCGATGGCCTCGAGGTTTAAGCCGAGAATCTCGGCGATCGTAGGTCTGAAAGCCAGGAACACACACAATTTTTTCTTAGTTATGAGGGTATTCACAATGAATTATCACTTGTTTTAACGGTGAAGGAAAACGTGAGGAAACCTGTACAAGTAAAAGTTCTTAGGAATTTCTTAGGTGTGTAGTCCGCCAACCCGCACTAGGCCAGCGTGGTGGACTATACCCAAACCCTCTCTGTTGTAGAGGAAGCTTGATTGCCACGGGCTGATGATGATGAGTCACAGGCTCAAGACACTAAAAATCTCGAAAAGTAAGAGGTAATAGATAAAGTGATAAAGAAAACGTCTTTTTTTGCGACAATGTATTACCACCGTTACTATTACCCGACTTGGTTATTGATTACGGTACCTATATACCTATATCTATTTCCAATTGTATATATATCTCAGGACACGGAGCTTCTATATAAAGAGGGATGAGGTCTTAAGCTAACTCACAAGTCTAAAGTCCCGTTTGTTACACTTCACCTAACTAAGAAATTTCTTGCGAAAACCTTTTATGTATACAGGTTACTTACGACTGTTAAATGGTTTTAATTAATTCAAATTATAACTCATTATTTTTATAGCAAGGATATACATATTTTATAGAATTGACTTCCCTTTTGTTTATGCTTATAAGATGAGGTATAAATAAATTTAAACAAACTTTAAGACTCCTTTCTGTAAGTAACATTCTAAAAATTGCATTTTAAACTCTCCGATTTTAAAACTTGAAAATAAATTCCTCGAAATTTAAATAAGCAGTGATGGCCTCGAGGCTTGGGCGCGCGGTCGAGAATCTCGACGGTCGCGGGTTCAAACCCCAGGCACACACCTCTGACTTTTCGAAGTTATGTGTGTATTCACATTGAATTATCACTTGCTTTAACGGTGAAGGAAAACATCGTGATAAAACCTGCACACCTAAAAGTTCTCAGGAATTTCTTAGGTGTGTAGTCCGCCAACCCGCACTAGGCCAGCGTGGTGGACTATGGCCTAAACCCTCTCAATTGTAGAGGAGACCCGTGCTCAGCAGTGGGCGTATATGGGTTGATAAAGAAGAAATTTAAATAAAAATTCCGACTATAAAGAAATAAATATGAATTAATAATAATTATTAATTCATATTTATTTCTTTATTAAAGTCGGAATGTTTAATTATTAAACATGGCGTCGGGACAGGAAGTGCATCTCGTAAATCAGGCTTTTGACACATCAATATTTCTCTCCATAAAATATATAAACAAATATAAATGGCTTCACTGAACTCTGAACACCTGATCTTGTAGATAAATGTATAATTTTTGTATGTTGCATAATATAGTGGTAAAGATTTGCCATTAATTTATTCCAAGCTATAGATCTTTTGACTTTATTTTTAGAGGGGTTAGGCTTGTCTTTTCTTGGGCGCAATTTTATATAAAAAGTATCATCTATCATTTATCAACTCCTTACTTCCATACCTAAAATCATTCCAATTGTCCAGTAGCTTTTTAATGCATTATTTATAATGTAGTTACGTATATTTTTTGGAATTATATTTAACCTTTTTCATGACTCACACTCTTTTTTTTATTTACTTTTCAACTTTGTGCCCTTAAAGTTCAGAATTAGGGGAACAATGTTGCTAAGTACTTATTATCATGCTGATTTATCGTAAGTGACTTTATCTTGATGAGCCTCTTAACTTTTTCTTTAAAACATTTACATTGACCTATTTTTACCCATCCTATATTACCTTCCGAAAAAAGATCCTGACATATCCATAGTCTCAATCACCAGCAATCATACCATAAACGACATAACCCGGATTCGAACCTGCACCAACCGAGCAGGCGACTAAAAAACGCCGATAAACCGTATGGCTATCCGCTATACATTAAGCGGTCGTTGAGATGCGCCTACTGACATTAAATACTCTTTTTACAGGACTCAATGACTAGGCACTTGTTTTGAATTTTTTGAAACATAATATAGGAAAATTCTATTACCCAGTTTATCTTAGTGTGGGGTCAGAACTGTAAGGCTGTTGGGTGTGTTTATGTATTTTTTAAAATCGGAGATAAAAAAGCTGAGTTCTTTAGACGGCAGTCATTATAACTTAAAGTCGCGAATTCGAATTTCTATCAAAAAAATAATTTTAGTGTTGGTGTCATATTTTTTTCTTCTTCCTAATGGTCTCATTGCACATACTTGTCGGCAATCTAAATATCCTGGATCAGGCATTGTTATAAAGTTCTCTATTAGGAAATTCTCAGTAGTAAGACTGAGTCGAAAAACCGCAATAGTATCACACATATTACATGGGACTGATACATATCTGGCGAAATTTAGTACCGAAGTGCACCTCTGCCTACCCCTTCGGGGTGACGTAGAATGTATGTTTAAAGTATCTATATAATTGTGCCTTAACTTTATCAATCAGACAAAGTCGCAGACTAGTCTTTACTAAATTGGTTCTTATAACTCAACCTTCTTCGTGAAAGGGTAGACAGAGGCAATAAACATGTCACGCAATATATAATGTCTGTCTGTGCGTCGCGTGCTTACGTGTAATTGAATCAATATATATAATTGTTTCGTACCGTTATATCTATATATTTAGTTTCACACGAATATTTTTGGAGAGATTCGATGCTCGCGAAAAGTCATTGATAACATTTTCTACGTATCAATTTTCTGGTTTTCTTATGTTTAAAAATGCAGATTTAAAGTATTTTATCAATAATATTCATCACACTATTGAAATATGTGTATAATATTTTTAACATATTTACATTTTTAACTAATTAAAGACATTCTTCATCATGTTACGCAGCAACGGTTTAACCATCGAAGTCGGTCTTAATCTGGAAATTTGCCCGGAAACCGGCACGATTTATACATGACCGATTTTCTTTAACGCGCGAGGAAATTCGTGGATTCGATGCTCTGTTCGGGCAAGGTTTTAGACATTTTTAAATGGGAAATAGGCAACAACACGAAGCTAGAGGCAGACTAACATATTAAATAGAACAAGCTCAATTTAAAAACACAGCTTGCAAAAGGTGGCTTTGGAAATATAACTCTGTCCACCTTTTCCAGGAATCAACCGTGAGAAAAAATTATTTAATACTTATTGACTGAATTCTCATAACACTTACATAAAAAGTTTTATAATAAAATTTAATGGAGAATAAAGTATAAAAGTACAGCACATAAAATCCTTACTCGATGCAACATTCGATCATAAAAAAGGTAATTAAATAGGTAATATCTTTGTGAGTATAAATAATCGAGCATACACATACATACAGGGTGTATTCAGACCGTGATCGGAAAATAAGGCAGGTAATAACCACGATGATTACAAACCCATTGGCGTTAAAAAAACTTTTATAAATGACTTTTTTTCTAACTAAACAATAATCTAATACTAATGATTGTTAGAAAAACATCAGAATTTCAAATCATTTATAAAAGTTTTTTTTAACGCCAATTCGTAATCGCCGAAGCTGTTACCTGCCTTAGTATTCGATCACAGTCTGAACACACCCTGTATATGGTTCATTATAGGAACATGGGTTGCGTGTCGCGTGTCCCTGCCAGCTCGTTTCCTTCCCATATAAATAAAATGCAATCCTGCATACATTCCCCTAAACAGAGAAATCTATGGAGATCTTGCACTTTATTTTCTAGATATTTTTATAATGTCTTGATGTATGATGCTATTATTATTTTTTTATCAACAGCGCCTAATTTAGCATGACAATATGAAAACTTATAAGCTTAATAAAGACTACATGCTCCCAAGACTTATTTCTGAAGGGCTAAACAGAGATGTATTATGCACTAAATTTGAACTCGAGTGTTTCGCTAGCTAAGTGATAGGTACTAAGAAAAAAATAAGAGGCGAGATCAAAAATTAAAAGACAAATGATTAATAATCAAATAGACATATGAACACTATTGTTGCATTAAACATAAGTTATTTTTTTACTTTAAATTAAACTATTGCCGATTCGGAACGTGCTATCGCTTTGGGGACAAAACGACAAGAAACTTCCTCAGCAACACGAAATATCGTGACTTTTTATTGGCTTTTACTTCGATATCAAAACCCAGCTAACAATGACTTAATTATTATTAAATCGGAGTAGTGAGGGCCTCCAGGCTTAGGCGCGCGTTCGAGAATCTCAGCAGTCGCGTGTTCAAACCCCAGGCACATCCGCTGACTTTTCGAAGTCATGTGAATTTAATCACTTAAAGCGTGAACATAAATATCGTGGGGAAACCTGCATACCTAAAAGTTCTTAGCTATTTATTAGGGCCAGCGTGGTGGACTGAAGTCGTAAAAGAGGACCCTGTACAGACCCCTGTCAGTTGTAAAAGAGGCCCGTGATCATATACAATATATGGGCTGGATATGATAAAAACCAATTGTGGTACCGTAATGATAGTTCGAAACGTTTTGTGGACATTCTTTCCAAAACAAACTTGCCGAATCGATATTCATACCCAGACCTCCTCAATCGCCAATTTCCGAGGCGATCAATGTAATATACTCAGCCTGTCGCCGTCCACTGCTGAACGTAGGCCTCCCCAAGAATGCGCCAACCATCCCGGTCTTGGGCAGCCCTCATCCATCCGTTACCCACCACTTTTGTCAACTCGTCGGACATTCGTGCTGCAGGTCGTCCCACACTACGTCTGCCTAAGCGCGGTCTCCACTCCAACACTTGTCTCAATCAATGTAATATTGACACAAAAAGAAAGTGGTTTAAGGCAGTCTCCACGGGCGCGGGGTCGTCGGCCGTAGCCCGAGGTTGCGTAATGTTGCCGGGCTCGACGCCTTCGATTAATGCCTTCCTACCTGTCTGCAAGTGTGTTTGCTATCAGTGGCCAGTTTTGAGGGCAACGACACTGATTTTTTATTTATTTTTTTCTTATATGCCAGTTGCTGACATATTACATCAGTATTATTGATTGCTAGTCTGTATTTGAGAGTTAGACCTTAGTCGATCATGCTACCCTAGTACTCGTTGACGGATTGTACACCGTAATCCCAAAGAAATTTAAGGTGTGCAGACTTCCCCACATTGTTTCCCTTATAAAGAATACACAAATAACTTCGAATTTTTTAAAATTGGCAACACTGCACTTTATAGTAAGCATAGTATTATCCAAAAAGAGCGACAAGTACATATCTATAGACTAGTTTTAATAATATAGATTGACAAAAACATTTTGAATCAAGTAAAAAATATGCTCAAGTTAGCTAGTATTTTAGTATAATGTTAAAGGGCAAACCACTTATTACAAGAAATAATTTTTATAGAACTATTCTGCCGATAAAATATTTACTTAAAAATCTGTCAAAATTCCAAACCCAAACGCTTGTCACTCGCAAATACCTTTCAATTACGACGCCACATTGAAATTCTGTCGACAAAGCAATTTCTTTTGTTGCAAATTAAAACTGTTTGTGAAAATTATCACGCCTGGCTCTGTCGACATTCTGAAGACGCGTGGGCAACCGCTAAATGGACGATAATGTGCTTGCATTATTCATTAAATTATTGTTGTATGAAGTTTGAAGATCTCGACCGAAGATTTCAGCGCTGCGATGGAAGTTTAAGCGGGAAACGATTGCGATCATCGATTATAATCGGTACAGTTATTCCGGCTTGTTCAAAGCGTACAGTATAGATACAATAGCACTACCAATTATGTTATTAACGTTGAATAATTAAATTTGACGTTAGATATATATTACTCGATCTAATTATTTAATTATGAACGAATGAATTGTTACATGTGTACAATATAATACTTAATAGCAGAATAAACTTTATTTAAAAAATGCCTGCAATATGGCTAATGCATTTTCGTTTTAAAATTCTTCAAATGGGTTCATTCTCATGATCTTAAGTATGCGACAATTATCGTAATAATAATACTCGCTTCATTGAAATACATAATAGGTACCATAAAAAATAGTCAAGTTAATAAACTTGTATGGGTTAAGCCATTCTACAATACTTCATAGATTAAGGAAAACTGATCATCAGAATCGATGTTATTGTAAGTACAAATACAATTTTGCAAAAAAAACGCCATTAACTCTTTGGCGTTACAAAACATTTTACCCCACAAAATAGCAAATTCTACCAACTTTACTCCTAACCCATATTCTGTTACGAAATTAACAAACAAATCGTTGCGAAATAAAGAATGGAATATTACAAAGCCGATCGAGTGCACATCCATCCGAAACATCTGACCTACAACGCAAAGTACCGCAAGTACGAGCCATCGGAAACTACCGTAAAATCCGGAACAGCTAGAATAGACCATAATAGACTATGGGAACCATTTTGTTTTCCCAAGAAGAAAGCGGCTCAAGCTCCCCTGTTCGGTACCTCAGGGGAGGCCGTGAGGGGTATGTCGGGGTCTCTGGCCTTCCAACTCGGGGCACGGAACAATTCGACCTATGCAAAAAATAAGGTTATATTTGCAAAACCTCAACTTTTCTTTCTTAGAGATTAAAACTTAATTGGGCACAACATTATCTGTAACTTTTTTGTTCTTCAAACAACAACAAAAGTTATGATTATTATTACTTCCCTAGTGCAATATATAAACAAGTTTAACCCTATAAAGACATAAAAAGTACTTTGGTGTTGTAGTCATAAGTAACCTTAATTTATCCATAGGTCGAATTGTCCGCTTAGCTGATTTGGGTCCCTAACCAAAATGGGATCCATAGCGATTTGTATTTGTCTTGGTGAATATTGTAGCAAGCAGTGATGGCCTTGAGGTTTGGGCGCACGGTCGAGAATCTCGACTGCCGCGGGTTCGAACCCCAGGCACACACCTCTGACTTTTCGAAGTTATGTGTGTATTCACATTGAATTATCACTTACTTTAACGGTGAAGGAAAATATCTTGATAAAACCTGCACACCTAAGAGTTCTTAGAAATTTCTTAGGTGTGTAGTCCGCCAACCCGCACTAGGCCAGCGTGGTGGACTATGGCCTAAACCCTCTCAATGGTAGAGGAGACCCGTGCTCAGCAGTGGGCGTATATGGGTTGATGAAGAAGAAGAATATTGTTCCATGGGATCTATTTAAATGATTTGTGTCTTGGTGAAAATTACATGAACTTATACCTCAATAAACTATGGGATCTCGATGATTTGAGTCTTCGTGAAAATTACGTGGGTCGTTTAAATCTTGTAGTTTATTCATCGGCCTATATATGTCTAGCACGTCACGCGCGTCCTCTCCAAGGGTTTAGCTTAAGGCTTTAGCCACCACGCTGGCCTAGTGCGAGTCAGCGGACTACACAACAAAGAAAGTTTTGGTGTATAGGTTTCGTCACGATGTTTTCCTTTAACGTAAAGTACGTGAAAATTCTTGGTAAATGCAAAAAAAGAATGAAATACCCCATACAATGATCTAGAAATACCTTACTTTATATACTGATTCTCTATACTTTGATAAAAAAGAAAAGAAAATTATAGTGCAGACAAAATGTTTTGGTTCACTTCAAACATAACATAGTAACTGCTTGAATAAATGTTAGACGTAACGAAGTCTTTCTAAAAAAAATTGCCTCCTAAAAACCTGTTTTCTTGGTTAAAATCACTGCAATCTCTCTTTACCATTTTATTTACGCAATTAACATCACTAAATAGAAATATTAACAGGAAGCACCAAGCAAATTGGAATTCCTTTCATTCGATAGTAAATAAATATTGCTTATGCATTAGTAATAAATTATGAACACAGACTAAATTATTGGAGACAGGAAATGCTAAATTGGACATAGCAGTCTGTAATCACCGTCGCTAATGCATTTGCTACGATGTACTAGCTCTTTGGCCATGTTTCGTTCAGACGTAATTAACAAAAAGAAGACATTTTTTGCTGGCTCGACACCAAAGCTCAAATCAAAAACTTGAATCTTCGCTCTTTAGCATCGCTTCATGTCGGTTGTTCTCGTTCTAATGATAAAAACATGGATGAAATATAAGCTGTGATATTTGCTGATAATGTAGCTTTTTATTAGTGAAAGAATTTTCAAAACTGGTTAAATGGTTTAGATGTTAAAGCCTAACAAAGTCACATAATTGCTATATTTACTCTTACACAGCCCAAGGACAACTTCAAAGTAAGTCTAAGCAAATCGGTGTATTAAAATGAACATAACTTATTTTATAGTTGGAGGCGGATGAGCATACAACCAACCTCATTTTAAGTGGTTGCTGTCGCCAAAAAAAATCCGTAATATTAGCATAAAAAAGTATTGGTAGAGACTAGAGACCAAGTAAAAAAAATTATAACCTCGTAAAATTGATGATAAAATGACAAATTGTCTATTAAACTTCATTCAAAATTATCTCGTTCGGTTGGTATTTTATACTTATCTATTACTTTATATATCTTACGATATAAATTTGCCATATTATAATGTGTGCAGTTCAGATTCTTGGAAAAGATACTAATGGATCGCAATAAAATTTATCATCCCATATATGTCCTACTGCTGGGCACAGGCCTCCGCTACAGCTGAGAGGGTTTAGGCCTTAGTCCACCACGCCACTGCCTCGTGGTCTCGTGGTACAAGTATGTGCCATGCGATCAAGAGGTCCTGGGTTCGATTCCCGGGTCGGGCAAAGTGTTATTGGGTTTTTCCATTAGGAAATTCTCAGTAGCAGCACGGAGTCTGGAAATGTGCCCGAAAAACGGCAATAGGCTCGCCCCCTATTACGTGGGACTGATACATACCTGGCGAAATGTGGGTGCAGAAATGCATCTCTGCCTACCCCTTCGGGGAATAAAGGCGTGAGGTATGTTTGTTTCTTTTGTTCCACCACGCCAATCTAGTGCGGGTTGGTGGACTACACACTTCAGAAATTCTTATGAACTTGAAGGAGTGCAGGTTTCATCACTATATTTTCAATTACCATTAAATTACTTAATAATTATTTCTGAATACATAAGAAAAAGCAGTGATGTCTCGCTGGTCGCGAGTTCGAACCCCAGGCTCACATCTCTTAATTTTTAAAGTTCTGTGTGTATTCACAAATCGGAAATGTCAAAGGTCGAGCTTCCCGACCGCGTATAAGCCTCGAGGGCACCACGATATATGACTGTATGTACGCAGTGCCGTAACTAGGGCGGTGCTAGCAGTGCCCAGACACAGGGCGCAGACCCTGGAGGGGCGCAGAAATGACCAGACCAGTATCTAGTTTTACCTCATGCATGGTAGCTAAGCCTGATCAGAGCATTTTTCAGGGGCGCAGTTTTGAAGGCTCGCACCCGGTGCATAAAAGGCTACTTATATTGTATGAACGTAAACCTTGAAAAACCGTCTTCAATTGTATCTCAGCGGTTGATCTGAATGAGGGCGGTGCCCATCGGCCACGCTCTGACGGCTCCCGTTGGAATTCGGTCGCGGCGCGCGGAGAAACCATCACCTTTCTCTCCTCCAGCACAATGCCTAAGGTCAGCTATCCGTGCCGCCCGCTAATTTTGTACCTTTATTGTTGTGTGGTTGAGATAGCCTCCATGTTAATGTGATTAGGCGGGTCAAAATCTCAGTTTTGGATTCAAACTTATGTAGAGTTTTCGAAACTATATGTATTCGCATTGAATTGAAGGATGACATTGTGAGGAAACCGGCACAGTGAAAAGTTCCTAGGAACTTCTCAAGAGTGTAGTCTACTAACCCACACTAAGCCAGCTTGGTAGACTAAACTAAGCCCTCTTAGTTGTAGAAAACGCCTGTGCCCAGCACTGGGAGGTATATGGGTTAATGATGATGATGTCACGTTCATAGTGGTTTTCCCTCACAATGTTCAAAATTTTAGCAAAAACAGCTCAATAGTTTTGCCAAAAGTTGCAATTAAAGATCGGTCAATTCAGACCTACTGAGAATATTTTCCTTTGCCGAAAATTGTATCTGACACTTCTCAGCAGCACAAGTTTTCCTAACAGGCAGCTTATACTGGCTTTTTGTAAACCTTCGCTTGGCAACAGTCCAAGAGTTAATTCCCCCGATACTGAGTAATACAAGACAGTTAATCGCCGTGTCGGATTCAGTTCTAGTGAACCGTTGAAGACAATAGGGAGGGTGAATTTGACGCCATTATTACCGAGGTATTATGGTATACGCTTCATAGACCGGGGTTCAATTACCGGGAAGGACTGTGAAATGTTTTGTAATTGGATTCTGGAAGGTAGATTGTATTGCTTAAATTATGTCATTGATAGCTAAATTTGCTAATATTAACGATTTTAAAATGAAGTTTATCGTCGTAACAATCATAAAATAGAAACACTTTTCGACTAAAACAAAAAGACTAATATTCATTGAACTATTTGTGTTCATACATACCATTTGGTTGCGATGCCGGCTTTGGCTTGCAAGTTAATAAGCAAAGATTCAGATATTTCGAAATATAAACTATCATTTTTAAAGCAACTATTTTTTAATATATCCAGTTTCATATAGTGATGATGATATCATTAGCCTATCGAGTTACGTATAAGATCATCGTCATCATCAGCCCATATACGTTTCGCTGCTGGGCATAGGTCTCCTCTAAAAGTGAGAAGATTTAGGCCTTTATCCACCACGCTGACCTAGTGCGGGCTTTTTTTTTTTTTTATCACGAGAGGAAAGCGCCTTAAGCTCTACGGGGGAGGCCGTAAGGGGTATGTCGGGGTCACTGGCTACGCCAGCATACCGACTAAAACCTCGCGGTGACCATCACGCGCATTTAGGGCGGTTTTGCGGCATCTCAGGGCCAGAAGTGTCCTAAATGGTCCGCTGCCGCCCAGCGCATCGTCCAATTATGGACCCCTCCAAATTGGGAGGGATTAGTATGCCCTCCAATTAATCTATTTGGACGTTCATTTTGAACGTCCGCGACAGTTAAGAGGTCACGTCCTCTGCCGCCAATCTCGGGGTTGCTATCATAGGGTACCGCCCCCGCAGTACGCCCTGCTACCCCAGTACCCCTGTTAGTCGACTCTTACGACAGGTAGGGGATACCGTGGCGGAATTCTTACACCCCCAATCCACCGCGCTGGCCTAGTGCGGGCTGGCGGACACACATAAGTTTATAGATATTATAGACAAAATCTATAAACATTTCATAGCAGATAATTGTATAGCACAGTCCCCACGGTGCAATAAACGTCTCGATACAGTGGATCGTTGGAAATATTGTCAAATCACGCGACTGTTCTAACATTACACTTTCACAAGCATTCTGAGAGTAAAAACGTTGGTGTCGAGAGTATAGATACACGCGGAGGTACTCGCCTGCCCTGTCTTATAGTCTATATCGCCTCTTAAGTCCTGGTCTATCAGTGATCGGAGTGAGGCCAAAGTCCACCACGCTGGACTAGTGTGGGTCGGCGGACGAAACAAACCACAGAAATTTCATGCAAATTCTTAGATTTGTAAGACTCTTGACGATGTTTTAAATACACTGTTTTGGGTTTGAATCCGCGACTATCGATATTTTATTATCGCGTGTTTAAATCACCACTTTTATATTAGCAATCATTAATTAACAATCCCATTGTTCATAAACAGTTATGACGGGTTTTCCTGCCTTAGGTCCCAAATTTGATTCCTAAAAATAAAAAAAAAACAGTGATTCAAACACACTACTAATCGGTTTCATGCTAAAAGTAAACAGGGTCACACTGCTCGTGAAACAGTGTATTACTAACATTGTGCCGAATGACAAACAGACTGACAAACGAGCTCATAACACTGTGTAATTAACTTTAATAACAAACGCTTTGCTTTATCTTACTTAATTACATACATTTTTACGATTACCTGACAGGTTTCTGTAGGCTTGTTAAGGATTCATTAAACAGCACTAAACAAGGATGAGGAAAACCTAACACTATTTAGAATATAGAAATCTACACTAGCCTATGATCTTAGTTGTAGAGGAGGCCTATGCCCATCAGTGGGACGTATATGGGGTGATATGAATGATGAATATGATGAATGAATACTTAAATAAATTTCTGCATCGAAATTTGCCAGGTATAGCTTTCAATCATGCGTAAGTGGTTATGCTATTGCTGGATAAATACAGTTTAAAACTGTATTTAAATTACCATCTACTAATAAGTTAAAAACCTCAATCCATTAAAAAAACGTCTATCGTAAATACTTTCAAAATGGCCGGCGAATGAATTCCGCTCGAATTGGTTAAATACTATTTTTTCGGCGACCTCATTACTTAAACTCGAGTTGACAGGCCGGAGTATTCCGAAATTCCGTAGTCGAATGTAGGTTTTGTCGAAACGCGCACATTTCGGTTATTAATTGGGGTTTTCGCGTGCTCCACGCTTATTGGTCAATCTTAAAATAACTCAATATTACACAAAACGCATGAAAGTTATTGCTTCTCGGTCACTACGTTGGGTAATTATGTCTATATTTAGCTTAACTTACTTCACTGGAACCTTTTATATATACAAACAAGAACATGTAACATACAAATATATATCGATGTCGCTACTTCCATAGAAGCTTAACAGAACATTCGTTAATTGTGTAATGTCTAGCTAGACTCAAACTTATAATTGTGAAGTAAGGATATTCCTATTTACACGTCAAATTGAATCTGCAAATTAATGATTAAAGCTTAAAAATTCGATATTTTAAAGGCTAACTGGTCTTTTGGGCTTCTATGGAAGTACCACTAGTGGCATACATACATAGACTCACGAAGGTGTATTTCTGCACCCACATTTCGCCAGACATGTATCAACTCTACCTAATAAGCGGATGCTACTGAGAATTTCCTACTAGAAACTACACTACACTTTACCGGACCAGGACTTTCAACCATCGTGATTATGGGATACTTTAAGACCATAATCTAATGCTTTAAATAAACTCTCAAAAAGCGCAACTTAGGCGTGGATTTAATAGCGTGATAAACAAGTATTAATTAATTTATAACGCAGTGAAAGTGCGCAATAAATGGCCATGGCTACCATATCCAGTGTAATTATCAACGGCTTTCTAACCGCGTTCTGCCAAGGGATGTCCACCTCAAAGTAGCTGGGTTTGTGGAAAAAAACCTGCCTATGGATCTGGATTAATGAGAGGCGTGGGAAAGGGAACCCTGGGGACCGTTCTCGTTGTTTTTTGGAGTATTCCTTAATGTTCGTTAAAAAAGCTGGTAAAGAAATGCTGCTCTGCCTACATGGCAAGATTAGGCCTGTGTGTATATCTTCTCTTCTTCTTCTTCATCGACCCATATACGCCCACTGCTGAGCACGAGTCTCCTCTACCATTGAGAGGGTTTAGGCCATAGTCCACCACGCTGGCCTAGTGCGGGTTGGCGGACTACACACCTAAGAAATTCCTAAGCACTTTTTAGGTGTGCAGGTTTTATCACGATGTTTTCCTTCACCGTTAAAGCAAGTGATAATTCAATTTGAATACACACGTAACTTCGAAAAGTTAGTGATGTGTGCCTGGGGTTCGAACCCGCGACCGCCGAGATTCTCGACCGCGCGCCTAACCTCGAGGCCATCACTGCCTATCTGTGTGTATATGTATGTAAATAAATGTTGTCAGGTAGCATCATGAAGCGATATTACTACATAGTAGTTAAGAGTTCGATTGGAAATCTGTTTTCATTAACCAAGCATGTTATTTAACTTGCCGACACGCATTTACATTTTACATTCAATCTTCATAAAGGCAGACTTCATGCATTAGGCATTCTCTACCAGCCAACCTTAAGAATATGTTTACTGAGTTGATAAAGCAACACTACAAAATGATAGACTATTCTTCAAATAGAGCGTCAAATAGTAAGAAACCTATTCCTCGTCCCTCGATACTCTCATACCTGTATAGCTACTTCCTCACGCAGCATTTTAATGGCCCAGGATAGAAGCAAGATTAGAATCTATAAAAACGTATGGTGCAATTTAATTACATCGCTAATTGTATTAACTTTTACAGTACCTATCCTTCAAAATACAAACCATTAACTTACTTAATGGAGTCCGAAAGTTGCGTAATTTCACAAAGGTCTTGTGAAGCCAGCCATGTCTGATAACATAATCAGTACTCGCATATTATAGCTATGCGTACGCTCAAGGAAAAATGTCGACGGTTATAACTTTTTGAGAAATAACGAGTTTAAGTCACAAGTTATGTGTTATTGGGTTCTACCATCGACAAAATCATGAAAGCACCATTAAGTCCGACAAAAACGAAAAGCAAAAATATGGTTATTCTATACATAGGAAACAGGTTGATTAAACGGAGTCGTAGCAATACCATCCTTTC
This sequence comes from Cephonodes hylas, assembly GCA_030295005.1. Lineage (NCBI taxonomy): Eukaryota > Metazoa > Arthropoda > Insecta > Lepidoptera > Sphingidae > Cephonodes > Cephonodes hylas. Next base: position 1,471,215 of record AP025383.1, read on the forward strand.
TAGAGCAGAAACACAAGTGTATATCGTTATTATCAACTTATTACATCCTTCTGCTGGGCACGGGTGACCTCTGGAACTGAGAAGGGCTTAGGCCTTAGTCCACCACGCTATCTAAAATCCACCTAAGGGCTTTAAAGTGTGCAGATTTTCTAACGATGTCTTCCTTCACCGTTAAAGTACCTGATAATTCATTCTTCTTCTTCTTCATCAACCCATATACGCCCACTGCTGAGCACGGGTCTCCTCTACCATTGAGAGGGTTTAGACCATAGTCCACCACGCTGGCCTAGTGCGGGTTGGCGGACTACACACCTAAGAAATTCCTAAGAACTTTTAGGTGTGCAGGTTTCATCACGATGTTTTCCTTCACCGTTAAAGCAAGTGATAATTCAATGTGAATACACACATAACTTCGAAAAGTCAGAGGTGTGTGCCTAGGGTTCGAACCCACGACCGCCGAATTTCACGACCGTGCGCCTAAACCTCGAGGCCATCACTGCTTTTTAATAATAATAATTCATTGGGAATATACAACTTGGAAAACTCAGAGATGCGTCCTTGGTGCTTACCAGTTCGTTGGAAAAAGCTACCAAAGCGATTAAGGTTTGCAAGCGTACGCAGATGTGCAACGACGAAACATTGTTCCATTGTGCAAACCGTTGCGAGAATCTATTGTTCACTAATATCGTAACAAACGGACAAATTGCCACTATCGAAAACATCTACTACCATTCTTTCATGGTCATCGAAACTAGAGAAATGTGTATGGATGGGCTTTGTATCGAGAATTTTGGAATCGAGTGCCTTTAATTTACTAAGCATGTTTTTTAGAGGTTGTTGCCAAACCTATTAGATCAATAGCAGCCCTTCATTTTTGTTTGAAAATTTGGCATTGGTCGTGTGATCTGATAGAATAGAAGACAGACAAGCGGCGACACTCGTCCCTATACAAAAATATTGTCTATTTTCCTTTTAATCTTCAATTCTTCTGTGGTTACAGCATATAATACAAAATATTCCATAATATTTCCTTTAGTAATGGGTCAAGTGATATCCGATTGCAATAGTTGGATACTTGTTGATAAAGTGATTGTAAGGTTGCGTCGTCCGCGCATGCGTAATACTTACGAAATATCCGCCATACATTATTAGTTTCGTATGGTTAATCTACTTAGTTGGAAAATTCATGCATGCCTTCTTGCTATAACATTTTTTTGTACCTCAAAACACAACAGGAAGTACTGCATTTGTACCGAGTTATCGCCAAGTAGACGTAGTGTGGGACGTCCTGCAGCACGATGGTCCGACGACATGGGAAAGGTGATGGGTAACGGATGGATGACGGCTACTCAAACCGGGATGGTCGGCCCCTTCTTGGGGAGGCCTTCGTTCAGCAGTGGACGGCGATAGACTGTAAGGGGTGAAATATACGATCATCAGTCAAATATTTCCAGCTTTGTGCTCACCATCAGACAGTAACTAAACTTAAAGGTTATAAATCAGCGCTTATATTGTCGAAGACAAAATAATGTTTATTCTATTAGACTTTTTAAATTACTTTTAAAGCTTCAGTTACAATAAGTGTTTGCTTCGAAACGTGTTATTTCTAGACAGGAATAGGGAACTCCCATAGCAACACATTTTTTGTGCCTGCTTTTCTTTACCATCTTTTTATCTCCATAATATATCCATACCAGTCCTAAAATATTTTGATTAAGTTTTCCAATCACAAGTATAATGATTGTAAATGATCGATATCCGACGGAAGCGTTACGTAAGCGTGTCGGATTACGTGATCCAAGCTAATCGACTGGATCCACTGGCCCGTGGCCAAGCGCCGCTTCTCTATTGACCTTCGAGGCTGGTTCCTGTCGAAAAACAAAGAAACGGTTTTTATACACAACCTTTCGACCTTAGGAAATTTACCTTAAAAAACAATGCTTGTACGACACAAGACTTGTAACTTAGGGTGGGGTCAGAACTGTGTATGTGGCTGTTATGATTGATAATTTGTCATGATTCCGCAACGGATTTAAAGCAATGACTTAATAACTAGCCTGAATAAGTCTCTAGGATAGAAGCGTATGGTATTACTATTAAGACTATTTCTATACAACAATTCAAAGATAATCCACATTTAGATTCGTATCCTTAATTTTGATTAAACATTTCACTGATTATACCAATTATTTCCTTTTAAAGCGGAATGGTTTAACTGCGTTTCTTATTTATTACTTTAATTAGGATTTAAGAAAACGTATGATTATGTATATATAACCATAAGGAACTTGTCGACAGGAATGCGGAACATTGAGCCCTTAAAATGTTACGGCCTATGTACTTTTACTTTTGTTTATTACTTTGACTATTACTATCAATTAGTGCGGGGATAAAACCATAATAGCATATGTCGTGGGCTTCAAACCAGAAGGACGTATAAACGATATCCCTACCTTTCAGGAGGCAACAAAATCTTAATAATTTTTGCTTTAATTTATCTCTACAACCTTTTAATATATTTTAAAGTAATAAAGCTACCATTAAGAAAAAATCAGAAGTGGTGTATCAATAAACTTACAAATGATTGACGTCATAAAAAAAATCACCGTTTTTATTCGCCCTTCTGGTTTGAAGCTCGCGATATATTGCATACAAATGCATATTATTAAAGTTATCACCTAATTGCTTGACAGCCCCGTGGCGCAGTTGGCTAGACACCAGCTTGCGAAACGAGAGGCCGCGGGTTCGATCCCCGCACCGAGACAAATGTTTGTGTGATCCACTAATATTTGTTTCGGGTCTAGGTATTTGTCAGACCGAAAAGTCTCTCGTAGTTTCTGATACCCACGACACAAGACTCGTATCCTAGTGTATGGTCAGAATTGTACCTATATGTGACTGTTGAGTGTATTATTTATCTTCCAGTAATATTTCATCCGATTTAAAATATCAACATTCATGTTACCGTTTCGCCAAACTGTGACCAAACGGCCATTAAATATGACATAAATCTGTATTTAATTGCCCTACCGTCGTTCACCTACTTTTTATTATGCAAAACGATAGCAACTAGTTATGAGTATGGGAAAATATGCCCAAAGGCGTTTCGATATAATTGAGGGCAATGTATACAGTGCAAGGTAAAACATCCGTATACACCTTTGAGAGATTTTTTAACACGTACTTAAACAAATCTGAAGCAGTGATGGTCTCGAGGTTTGGGCGCACAGTCGACAATCTTGACGGTCGCGGGTTCGAACCCCAAGCACACACCTCTGAATTTTCCAAGCTATGTGTGTATTCATAATTAATTATCACTTGCTTTAACCGTGAAGGAAAACATCGTTAGGAAACCTGCAAACCTAAAAGTCCTTAGGAATTTCTTAGGTGTATAGTCCGCCAACCCGCACCAGACCAGCGTGGTGAACCATGGCCTAAACCCTCTCAATGGTAGAGGAGACCCGTGCCCAGGAGTGGGTCGTATATGGGTTGATGATGAAACAAACAATGAAATCCATCTAGATTACCTACTATCCAATACTTATTCCTTTTTAAGTTTTTAATTTCTTTATCTTTTGAGTCAGTCGCTTCTATTGAAATAGGGGTAAAAATATCGTACATAAGAGTTCCACGCGGTACATTAGGCCATTATTTGAGGGTCCATAAGATTGTAGGTGTTCAAAATAGACGCAATCGATGGATTGCACATCAAAATTAAACTGCACTTCAGGGCTAAATAAATGCATTTCGCCTTGTGGTGCAGTTAAATTTGTTGTTTGAAACACAAATATTTGTTGCGGGCTTGTGTACTAATGGGACGGTAAAGTCTCTCCTAGTTTCTGACACGAGACTTGTATCTTAGTGAGGGATCAGAACTCTATGTAGATGTCGGATTTTTATTTTGATCATCGCATTAAAATAGATTATAGGCGGCTTCCGACCGTTCCCGGTGGAAGTCATTGGGGGAGGCCTATGTCCAGCAGTGGACCAATATTGGCTGTTATGATGATGATGATTAAAATAGATTAAAAGACACTCTTCTATCCACGATAATGCGTACCAAAGCAATGTTGATAATGAATAAGGAAGTGGTCGGTCTACTGCCGGCTAACACAGTAACCATTAATTGCACAACCCGATTGCGTAGAGATTGTAACTTGTCGACAGGTGGATCTGTCGAGGAGTCGAAAGAAATAGTCGCCTCTTGACAATTTGTGTATGTCACATCAGTCGACAAACGAGGAATCGAAAAAAATAGTATATATAATAGACTATCTGTATCAGCAATTATACGGTCTTCGTCTGCAACTTTATAATTTCTATCGTCCTTCAAAAATAATCTTAAGATATTTCTTTGCTGCACCACGATTCTACTGTAGTTTTTCAAATCATCTCTTTCGTACTTCCTATCATCAGTCAGCAGAGCACGGGCCTCCTCTTCAACTGGGAGGATTTGGGCCTTAGTCGACCACGCTGGCTTAGTGCCATTTGGCGGACTACATACCTAAGAAACTCCTAAGATCTTTTAGGTGTGCAGGTTTACCATCTGACGTACTGAAAATTAATCCACCATTACTGTTGTCACAGCAAAAATAACATCGCAAGTGTGGGTTAAGTAACATTTATAGTTAAGTGTGTGAAGTGAAAATTCTAAGAAGCAAAACAAAGTCTAGAATTTGCCCAAAAATAGCTATCTATTTTAAATACTAAAATCACAGCTAGTTAAGTGTAGATGTTTGTATATCTTCGCATAATCAAAACGAATTGCGTGATGGTATTGTGCAAACGAGTTTACAATAATATTCCAATTACGTTGAAAATTGAAGTATATGGAGTCTTCGTTCTTCTATTGTGTTGTGAACAATTACTATTGTTTTAGAAGTTTATTGAAACCTGGCTATGTACCTTTATTATATACTCAATAATATTCACTAGCTTATGTACAAGGCTTGGCTCGATATTCCATAAGTTTAATATGAAGAAGACAAATTTATAAAGATTAAAATATTTGTTTTGACTTTATAAACAACTAAATCTTACATAATATTCCAAATATTATGAGTTAAACTATATACGTCTTGATAAAATACGTTAGAATATAGATAGAACCTATAGCTTTCCTTGATAAAATAGACTATTGAAGAAAAAATAATATATCTTCAATTAGACTTAATAGCGCGTTTAAACTAACTTTTCACCTTTATACATACATAGACTACTAGATTTTATCAAGATCCAAATACCTATAATATTTATATATATATATATATATATATATATATATACTCAGCCTATTGCCGTCCACTGCTGAACGTAGGCCTCCCCAAGTAAGCGCCAACCATCCCGGTCCTGAGCGGCCCTCATCCATCCGCTACCCGCCACCTTTCTCAAGTCGTCGGTCCATCGTGCTGCAGGACGTCCTACATAGCCTAAGATCCCACCACGGAATTACTACATACATAATGACGTGAGTCAAACACACATTTTTACATTCGTGTATGAATAGGAGAATACACTGATATACCGCAGCCAGTCAAAATATCCCCGCAAGTAATTTTAATTTAATTAATGAAAATTAATTTTCGGCATAAAATTTCATGCACTTCGTTTTTAAATAAAATATGATCCACGTCATAGCTATGCATGTAAAGAATTCTAAAATCCATAGGTGCCGTTCCACACTCAGCCGCAACTACCCCGCAGCCAGGTGCAAACAGGTAACATTATGGAGTTTTTTTACACTCATAACGTACTCGGATGATTTTGGTATCAAATTAAAGCTAATTTTTTTTCTAATATGATGATATATGTCTGCCTGTGAAATAATAGCCGCAAATTAGCGGTGCCATCTGTTAAAAACGCGAGATAATCGGGATAAAGTGTTCTCAGCCGGCACATTTAATAATATTTATTTCAAAAAATAAGTCGGATTCCTTCAAAATAAAAATTGCACGTTGTCAAGTTTATGTTTTTCTTTTATTTAAATGTTTTTAAATAACTTTTTGCTCGGGGATATGTTCAATTCAGTCAATTTTTTTTTCATTGCATATATTATAAATTTAACAGAATTTTAAGCCTCGAAAATGATTCTAAAATGAATTTGTGTCAACCTTAGCTCAGTTATCTTGTTGTGTATTCATATTGAATTGTCGCTTCCTTTAACGATGAAGAAAAACATCGTGATGAAGCCGGCTCACCTAAAAGTTCTTAGGAATTTCTTAGGTGTGTAGTCGGCCAACCCGCACTAGGCCAGCGTGGTGGACTACGGCGTAAAAACCCTCTCAAATGGTAGAGGAGACCCGTGCCCAGCAGTGGGACGTGTTTTGGTTGATGATGAATAAGTTTTAGCGTCATAAGGGCAAAAACAGTATTTTTCGAATCCCTTAGAATTGATGAAACATCCATCGTACAAATATGTAAATTACCAATTATTTTAAGGAATATTGTTATCTAAAAACTTAATTAAGAACATTTAAAGATTTTTGCGTAAATTTTGATAAGTAACAAGATAACTAAGCTAAGGTTGACATAAATTCATTTTAGAGTCATTTTCGAGGCTCAAAATGCTGTTAAATTTATAAAATATGCAATGAAAAAAAAGTTGACTGAATTGAACTTATCTTCGAGCAAAAAGTTATTTAAAAACATTTAAATAAAAGAAAAACATATACTTGATAACGTGCAATTTTTATTTTGAAGGAATCCGACTTATTTTTTGAAATAAATATTATTAAATGTGCCGGCTGAGAACACTTTATCCCGATTATCTCGCGTTTTTAACAGATGGCACCGCTAATTTGCGGCTATTATTTCACAGGCAGACATATATCATCATATTAGAAAAAAAATTAGCTTTAATTTGATACCAAAATCATCCGAGTACGTTATGAGTGTAAAAAAACTCCATAATGTTACCTGTTTGCACCTGGCTGCGGGGTAGTTGCGGCTGAGTGTGGAACGGCACCTATGGATTTTAGAATTCTTTACATGCATAGCTATGACGTGGATCATATTTTATTTAAAAACGAAGTGCATGAAATTTTATTCCGAAAATTAATTTTCATTAATTAAATTAAAATTACTTGCGGGGATATTTTGACTGGCTGCGGTATATCAGTGTATTCTCCTATTCATACACGAATGTAAAAATGTGTGTTTGACTCACGTCATTATGTATGTAGTAATTTCGTGGTGGGATCTTAGGCTAACACTACGTTTGCCTAAACGCGGTCTCCACTCCAACACTTGTCTGCTCCACCGGCCGTCCGACCGTCGGCAGACGTGGCCAGCCCACTTCCACTTCAGCGTGCTAATCTTGCGAGCAATATCAATAACTCCGGTTCTCTGGCGGATGACTTCATTACGAATTCTATCCGCCAGAGAAACTCCAAGCATTGCCCGCTCCATAGCACGCTGAGCGACCTTGAATTTGTGGACCAGGCCTTTGGTGAGTGTCCACGTTTCGGCTCCGTATGTCATTACGGGTAGGACGCACTGATTAAAGACTTTCGTCTTCAGGCACTGAAGGATCGACGACTTGAAAATATATAATATTTATTGCTTCAAATCATGTATGATGGACTAAATCCCTACCCTTATTACTGAAGAGGAGGCCTATACGCACTATAAATAAGTATTTAATACTTATTAGAAGGTTTCAGCCTTAATCACATGCGGTTCCTATTTGATAAAGATTTTTATTATTCAATAAGTAACATCGATATTACCCGTGCCATCACTATGATGGTGCAAATGTATGCGCGCGCGGGTGTCGAACCCGCGGCTAGGGCAACGTAACGGTACTCCGAGCTATCGAGCCATTTGCACCGCGCTCACTCACGTGTAGAAATATAAACTGTTTATTGAATTTATATTAAAGCCGCATTCAAGATGTAAGGGAGAACCGGGATTATGTTTTTACCAGTTTCGTCATCTGTCTTTAAGAACTTTCTTTCTTTCTTTAAGAACTTCTTTTAACCGGAAATCGAACTGATTCTGATTAGAATGGCTCACGCACTTATGTTCTAAAGTGAACTAGTATATTATTAAAGTTCATTATCAATTTGGCAAATTATATCTAATGAGTATGTTACGGTAATAGTTGCGGTAGTAGCGATAGTAGGGTTTAGGCATGTGGTCTAGAACTTTGGCGGTCGCGGTCTCATACCACAGTCACTTCTGATATTTCTCATGACGGAAAACATCGAGAGGAAATTCTTAGTAACAACACGGAGTTTGGAAATAGCTCGCTCCTTATTATGTAATGTGGCTAAATGTAAATGCAAAAATGAACCTCGACCTACCCTTTCAGGCAATACAGTTATGTATGCACTAACAAGGCAACAAACACTGCTCTTCAATAGTCCACTCCTTCCTTCATTCCCCCAGGCCATACCAGTCATTACCATGTGATTTTCACGTCAATCAGGTACCAGGGAGTGGTGGTTAATACCATACAATTGTCACGCGTCAGCGCGGCCACGACTGGTGCTTTTCTCCCCGTTTCACTTGGAAACCATGCCTCATGTATGGTATATAATGAATATTTAGCGACGGGCGACGTGTGAAACTGTCCAATTTACATTAGCACGACGCGAGTTTCAATTAATGTTATGTAACTGTGAAGACCACTTTATTGACTATCCCCCCAAGGAGTAGGTAGAGGTGCATTTCTGTTGCGAATTTTGTATCGCCTCATATGGGGATAAGCATGGGGTAAGCATATAGTAGTCTTTCGGAGACGATTGCAGACTTGTACGTGCACTGCGAGGAACGAAGGAAGAACCCAACTCAAACATGCTTACTAATAATCCGCACGTCGAGTTGGAACACGGAAGACTCCAACATAACAATCGACTAGTCTAAACCGCTTCCCCTAGTAAATAAAGGATATCACTTTCATAAGTAAATCGTGATTCATGAAACACATAGCATTTTAACTAAGCATTTTTAAATTACTAAAGCGTACCGAATTGTTCGAGAGTCAAACAATGACTGCGCATGTCTTGTTCCAAATTTGAAATGCTCTTTTGGTTTTAATTGGTCGATGACGCGGCCAATACCGTTACCGCTGCGCATGCCCATCAGCAATATAGTTTTTGCTATCTTCGCTTTTTTACTTAAATCATGCCAGTTTGAAGTTTTTGCTGTCAGTTCAGAATGCGGTATTATGAAGGAATGAATGAAGACAATTGTTTGATAGTTTAAATAATTATTACGTGTATTGCAATGGATGTTTGACTTTAGAAGAATCTATTTCTAAAATTAAAAATCTTTTTTTAATGTACACGCTTCTATAACAAACTTCCAAAGACTGTATTATAGAGATCCCCTTGAAGAAGTTTAAGGAATCGGTTAGATATAAGCACTATAATATTTATAGTATGAATTTATAAAAAATGAATTGAGTAATTATCGCAAACTATGCTGAAAAATCTTTTTTTAGGAATTCGAACCCGCTACGATATTTGACTTGACTACAGACGGATTTTTGCAAACGTCTCTCTTTATTGCGGTAAATGTAGCGTGCAGACAAAACCAACAACAAATAACACAAAAAATGTCTTTGTGAAAACTCAGTAGGTAATTACAGCACACTTAAATGTATTAAAATTATGAAGACATCAAATTTTATTGCAAAAACACACAACGGTTTCGCTTGAGGCCAGGCACGTAATACTGTTATTAGATAAATACATACGGTAATACCTGACTTCACTTGCATTTAAACACTGCAATTACTTAATAACTTAACCACGGACCTTATATTATGTCTCTAACTCCCATTTTGCTACACATAAAAAATATTTAAAATAAACTACACACACAAAGTTTATTTCTAGGATAGACTATTCTCTAGATAGAAATTTTAAGTATTAAGCAATTTTTGAGCAAATTTCGAAATGTCATGCTGCTACTGAGAATTTCTTATCAAAATCTTCAACATCACTTACCTCGATCATCATGCTAGATTTCATCATCGTCGGGGCAGATACATACGTCCCTATGCTGGGCACGTGTGTACCCTAAAACTGAGAGGGTTAAGGTGTCAGTCCAAAATGCTGGCGTAGCGCGAGTTGACGGGCTACACACCTAGAAATTCCTAAATATTTTTAGATATGCGGGTTTCGTTACAATGTATTTTGTCATTAACTAAGTGAACATTATGAATACACACATAATTTGGAAAATTAAGAGCTATATGCTAGCGGCAGTGCTGGCCTCGAGGTTTGGGCGCGCGGTCGAGAATCTCGGCGGTCGCGGGTTCGAACCCCAGGCACCTCTGACTTTTCGAAGTTATGTGTGTATTCACATTGAATTATCACTTGCTTTAACGGTGAAGGAAAACACCGTGATGAAACCTGCACACCTAAAAGTTCTTAGGAATTTCTTAGGTGTGTAGTTCGCCAACTCGCACTAGGCCAGCGTGGCGGACTATGGCCTAAACCCTCTCAATGGTAGAGGAGATCCGTGCTCAGCAGTGGGCGTATATGGGTTGATGATGACATGCTAGCGGCACTAGTTTTAAAAAAATAGCAAAAAAATGACGATTCAAAAGTGCTTGTAAAAGTCTATTTTAATAAAGGAGATTTGACTTATGCCTGGGGCTTTAATCTACGACCATCGAGATACAAAGGCTCGATTTAATACATGATTCAAACGTTGCAAGCTAAGTTCAAAGCCTTTTAATCAATGCAGCTCGCGTTAATTAAGCTGTGCTCATAAAATCTGTTTAGCAAAAGAACGACGTGCACAAAGTCCAGTCCAACTGGTTCCCTGGGATTACGCAACCAGTCGGCCATTTATAACAGGGAAATAATTGTTCCCGACCACTGTATTTATTAAAATTATTCATTTGGAAAATACAGGGTAGTAAATATAATTACTTTATTTATAATATGGCTTTTTAATATAAGGCTGGGTTTAGTATGCAAACGGTAGAGCCTAGCTTTGTTCAAGTAGTTTTATAAAATGTTAACTTTCTAAATTTCATTTATCTATAACAATTAATTTAGTGGGTTACAGTGGCGATAGTTTTATAGAAGCCTAAACGCAATACACGGTAAGTGTGTAATGTCTAGTATACAGGGTGTATTTAGACCGTGATCGAAGACTGAGGCAGGTAATAGCGATAGTGATCACAAACCCCCTGGCATTAAAGAAATGCCCGGCAAAAAATAAAATTTTTGAGGTTTTCCATACAAACCACATACTTTTAACACCGATGGTTGTATGGAAAACGTTAAAATTTTTATTCTTTGTCGGGATTTTTGATATCGCCACTGGGTTTGTGATCACCCTCGCTATTACCTGCCTCAGTTTTCGATCACGGTCTAAATATACCCTGTATAATTGTTTTTGTGGGGTCAAGATATTCTCATTTTTATGTAAAATTCTAAGATCAAATACATCAAATTACTGTTGTTAATTAAATATACAATAGCATGAATAACACTAAACTAGGAAGCCTCAAGCAACTCGAAGAATGTACGGAAAATCCAGTTTCAATTCACGAACGAAATATTTCATACAGAATGTATTAAAATTGCTTCACAAAGTGAGCCACTAAAACAGTTTATCACTTTGAAATGAATTGGTGATGCATTAACACTATATTAGCTCTAAGTATGCATGTATTCAGACCGTGATTGGAAACTTAGACAGTTAATAGCTAAATTGATTACTAACCCCTGGCTTCAAGGAAATCCTGACAAAAAATAAAAAAAAAATGTTTTTTTTTATACAACAACTAGTATTAAAGTTATGCGGTTATGCGGTTCCGACCATATAGCTATTTGTCTTAGTTTCCGATCATGATCCGAATGCACCCTGTATTTAAATTTGGCACGCTATATATAGCCTACCTCGGTGGATAAACTATTCAACAAAAAAATATCTTTTCAACTTTAACTCGTAGTTCGTGGCGATTAGCGCGTTCAACGATACAATTTGTTTGTCTTCTTGCTTTTTTACGGGAAAGGAGGCAAACTAACCAGTGAATTGAAGAAAATATAATGCTCTTTTCCTAAATGTCATATAAGTTTTAAAGGTGTATTGATACACCAATAATTTAAAATCAATAAACTTGCTTCCAATTATGTATGGAACTTTAAAAAATTGTGTCATATATAAGTGCTTACCCCTGTTACGCTTACAAGTAACAAATAAGTCAAAAATTGTAGACAGTCACGTAAAAAAGCAAATATTTCCAGGCGATTTCAACGCGGCTAACGATTGCGTTTCGAAACTGCAAATGTCATGCACATATAATGTGTAATATTTAATCATTTACCAACATTGTGAAACGAAACGCACCATTGGAGACTTTAATGCGTTTATTGGTATATAATTTGAGTAACGTTTGCTTAACTTATTAATTGGTACTTAGGATTTAACGTAATTTGATTATCGACTTATAGAAATAACAAGCCTGTAACTCCCTAAAGGAAGGTAGTGGTGAATTTCGATTCACACTTTAAGTCAGCTATTTAAAAGCCACATTATAGAGGGCTAGCATTTTGCAATGTATTTAGGTAAACCCAGATGTATTATAGTAATATAATAACAATATAATAGTAATGGTCTCAAGGGATAGGGGTTCGGTGCAGAATCTCGGCGGTCGTGTATTCAAACACAGGCATACACTTCTGGTATTTTCAAGTTTTGGGTGTATTTACGGTAATATATCATTAATTGTTTTAACGGTTAAGAAAAAACAGTGTTAGGAAACCTAAAGTTCTTAAGAATTTCTTAGGTGTGTAGTCCGTCATCAACCCGCAATAGACCAGCGTGTTGGACTAAGTCCTGGGCCTTCTCAATGGTAAAAGAGCCCGGGCAACAATAAAACGTATATGGGTTGATGATAATGATTTATGTTAGTAGGTAATTTAATCTACAGCTTACGTTATCTCCCTAACAACTGATCGCAACAATTATGCCGGCCAAGCACATTAGTGTCATGGTCCCAACGGCATATGTCCCATAAGGCTCCACATTACATCAGTCCCAAGCATAATAATTACAACTAATTGTGCAAGCGACTACGCGCAAGCAATAATTATGAATTATGACAAAAATGGCGACTCATTTGCTATTCAAATCGCGTTGGAGTTATGAAACTGTGTGATAGTATTTGGTACGAGGTTCTAATCCGATCCTAATTTTATGTTTGCCCTTAGACAATGATTATTTGAAGATGTATGTCAGAGCAGGTAACTATGTTGGGCAAAGATAATGGGATTGAATACTCGTAAATGTGGAACATATTATTTCGAAAAACCGAGAAATATAAATAAATACAATAAACAGTCGCATACATAGTTTATCCCACAATAAGATCAAGTCTTTTGTCCTGGGTATCGGAAATTACGAGAGATTTTTCGGTCTGATAAAAACCCAAACCCAAAACAAATATCTGTAGAGTATATGCCGATTATTTGTCTCCAATCCGAAGCTTCTCATTTTGCAAGTTAATATAATTTTAAACAGACAGTTATTTCTAACTAATGAAAGTTTAATAACCGCTAAATATTTTACAAGAAAACACAAAAAGTATTTATTCCACATTTATTGCCGCCTCAAAAGACTAATAACATTAAAACATTTTTAAAAACAACATTTTTCCCACACGTTCCAATCTCAAATCCAATCAGTAATACCAACAGAAACAAATGAATTTTACAATTTACCAACCTTATTCCGTCATCAGCTATCATACAATCGGTTCATTGAGAAGCAGCTCTCGTCCCCTATGGTTTAGTGCCCTTCGCCACAAAGGGCCCGTCCTACGTTCGACTCCTGCATTGGTATTCCGCTCACTCGACAAGATGGCGTGTGAAACGTTATTTATGGCCTCCACATCGACTTTGATTTATTTGTAACTATTGAAGGACTATCGTAAAGAATGTTGGATGACATAACCATTGACGAGTTATAAAATGAATGTATTGTAAAATTTTCCTTTAACTCCGTATGGGAGACCGAGGCTTTAAGACTTCAAAATAAATATTTTTCTCCGAATTTTTTATCGCTGCTCTGCTAATTAGTAACTACAAATCTAACTTATAGGCTTCTTCGATAAATGATGATGATGATGATTAGGTTTTTGCGTTTGGAAATTCTGAGACCAGCACGAAACCCAGTAAAAAATTCACAATTAACGTTTAACATTTTTGGGCTCCATGAAAGTACGGCAACTGATGTAAGGCCTCTGCCTACCCTTGAGAAATACAGGTATAAATATTCCTCTATAACATAAACCACTGATTGCTTTTACCCAATGAAAGTGTAAACTATCACAAGACAAAAACTGCGATACATATGCCATACGTTCGCAAGTCCATCGCATGTCTAATCGATCAACTTTCACTAAAGCGAGCTCATTTATCAACACCTCCATGTTATTACCAACGTGTTACAGCCCTAGTTATACATAAATCATAAATCAATCATCTTCATCTTATATACAGACGTCCCATTGCTGGGCACAGGCCTCGTCTACCATTGAGAAAGTTTAGACTTTAGTCCACCACGCTAGCCTTGTGCGGGTTAGCGGACTACACACCAAAGAAATTTTATATACGCCATGAATAAATACAATGATAACAGAGTAACCAATCGAAAAGTAATAATTAATGTCGTCGTCACTTACGCCTTTTACTCATAAAAAAATCTGTATTTATTTGTCGTAAATTTATAAAATTTATTTTTCAAATCAACTCAAAATCACCTTTTTTCAAGTATACTATAATCATTTCTCTAGAATCCTTACATTTAAAGATTTTTTAACTATTTCCAAAATTAGAAGTATTGAAGAAACTGAACCCCCGAATTTGCTATTCTCAACCCCAGCCATGCTATAATGGTATATATGTTTCAGGGGTCGGACCCTCGCGTGGCGACGTGCCGAGGCCGGCTGCAGACACGCCGCTGCCAGCTCAACCAGGAGATCAACAAGGAACTGCGGCTCAGGGCGGGCGCTGAGAATCTATTCAAGGTAAATCTATCGTATCTATGTCTTTCATTGAGAATCTTGGCAGTCACGCTACAACCCACGCTCAGCACAGGGTCAGTAGGATATTTTAAAATGTATGTAATAGAATAACTGTTACGCACTTTTCGAAGTTATTTCCGTATTCACCATGATTTTTTTTTATTTAACGGTGATGGAAAACGACGTGGGGAAACCTAATAGAGTTTAGGAATTTCTTATCTGTGTAGTCTGCTATTGTGGGGACTGGTGGACAAAGGCCTCTCAGTTGTAGATGAGGTCCGTTCCCAGAAATGTGACCTAATTCAGCAGATGATAAAGTCTTTTTACCTAAGATACATTTACATACCATCAATGTGACGATTAGATTTTCTATAATAAACTTGCGATAGGGTTACTGACTGACGCAATTATTTATTTCATGATCGTTTCACCGAATCACTACATTTTTCTAGGATAAAAAGGAGCCTGTCTAATAAAAAAAAACATTTGTCATTGTCAAAAATTTACTAATACCCTATCTACCCGTTTACGAACATTGTAGTGGGGTATATATAAGCAGTGATGGCCTCGAGGTTTAGGCGCACGGTCGGGAATCTCGGCGGTCGCGGGTTCGAACCCCAGGCACACACCTCTGACTTTTCGAAGTTATGTGTGTATTCAAATTCAATTATCACTTGCTTTAACGGTGAAGGAAAACATCGTGATGAAACCTGCACACCTAAAAGTTCTTAGGAATTCCTTAGGTGTGTAGTCCGCCAACCCGCACTAGGCCAGCGTGGCGGACTATGGCCTAAACCCTCTCAATGGTAGAGGAGACCCGTGCTCAGCAGTGGGCGTATATGGTTTGATGAAGAAAAAAAAAAGAAGAAGAATATTATACATAAACAAGGTAGATGATGAAGAAATAAGTACATAAACAATGTAGAGTTGTCGCAATGTGCGCTCGTTCGGAGAAAGTGTCAATAAGTTAGACGCAGTATGATATGCGGTAATACTAGAGTGACAACACTTATCTCGGCTTTAGGACTTATTTACTTTGCCTTCGTGAAATAACGATATTGAATCGGGAAGTATAATTCGTGCACAAAACAAACCACACAAGTTCTCTTATGTACATACATTTTTTATTAATGTTGCAGTAACTTGGAATTTAGAATATTCATTTTTAGAAACATTTTTTGTTTCTTATTATCACTGCAAAAAAAAACACGAAATAATTGTTTGTTAAGTATATTGTATTAAAATATGTATTCATAACGGAATGTATGTATGATGTATTCATAATAATTTAAACATTTAAAAAAGCTCTTTTGTTTTTAACTGAATTATGTAAATAACACGCACGATATAGTATGTTTATAATGCAATTATTCCCACAAACGATATATTAAGCTCAAAAAGTATGCCATATAAATCGGTGTTTTAAAACGCATACCGCTTCTACAGTACTTCCAATTTTCTGTAGAAGAAAATTTACGAATACATAGAAAGATTGTCCTGTTACAACTTCAACATGCGGATAGTATATTTGTGTAGCATCAATTGTTCCGCCATACTGTTGGCTTAGTTGCGCGTTAATAGCATTACACATAGCATTCTTGTACAATGGCCTGGCTTATGTCATTTTATAATAAAATTACTGGATATTTTGACTTATAAGCGACAAATGTTTGTGGGCATTTGTTTCGAGTCTATAGGTGAGACCGAAATTTCTACGTAGTTACTGATACTCACTAATAAGTGAGTATATTGAATGAGTATATTTGAGGAGTACCTCCAAAATGTATATTTTTAGTTCCGATTTTTCATACCTCAACTTTCTATGATAGTTTATCTTCAACGCTCTTTCAGTTGCTCTATACACCAAAATCCCTACGTAAAATATTTTTCTACAAATAAATTCGCTAACTATAAAAACATACAAACAGAAAAATAACCGCTTGGTTTGATATTTGTGATATGAAAGTAAAAGTAATTCGATAAACCTTTACCTCCGCCTTTAAAATATTACCTTGCACCCAAGTAGGAGTCAAAGTAAACAAAAACGTCTTGAAGCCTTCCCACGACAAGGTGAGAGGTCACGGACCTTAAGAAGGGTGTCACGGTGCGCGGCCACCCAGGCCAAACAACGCGGTCGACGACCCCAAAGGATTCTTACGACCCATTGTCAACGAGTTACAGTCTTGGGTCAAAAAACTGCAGTTCCTCATGTTTTCGATTGAATTTTGACGAATGGAATTCCCATTGGAAAGATTTTTGTGTGATTACTAAATCATTTTGAGAAATAACGGCTATTTTTATTTTATATTATGTATTGGAATATTTAAACAGACCTTTACTTTCCAACTCATTTTTAGGCTCAGACATCAGAAAAGACTTCTAACAGTTCCCTTCGTTTCCAGGCGACAACCAACAGAAAGCTGCGAGAGACCGTGGCCCTGGAGCTGAGTTTCGTCAACTCCAACCTCCAACTGCTGAAGGAGCAGCTGGCGGAGCTCAACTCCTCGGTGGAACTGTACCAGAACGACAGGTAGGCACATTTTCATATCGACCGACCTATGCGCAGAATAAAGTTATATGTGCAAAATCTCAACTTCTCTTTCTCAGCGATTTAAACTTAATTAGGCACAAAATTATGAGTAACTTCTTTTATTCTTCAAACAACAAAATTTATAACTATTATTACTTCACTAGTGCAATATACGTCACACCTGTATTCCTTAGGCAAGGTATAAGTTCATTTCTGCTTGCACATTTCGCCATAATTTCTCGTGAAAGGGAGTAAGCCTGAGATATATACCAGTCCCACGTAATAAGAGGCGAGCCTATTGCCGTCCCTAAGGCCCATGTCAAGACTCCGTGCTGCTACTGAAAAGTTTTAAATAGCAAAACCGATAACACTAAGCCAAATTTTACTGACATCATTTTAAATACTCGACTGCCTCGTGGTCTTGCGGTACAAGTATGTGCCGTGCGATCTAGAGGTCCTGGTTTCGATTCCCGGGTCGGGCAAAGTGTTATTGGGTTTTTCCATTAGGAAATTCTCAGTAGCAGCACGGAGTCTGGAATTGTGCCCGAAAAACGGCAATAGGCTCGCTCCCTATTACGTGGGACTGAATAGATACTGGCGAAATGTGGGTGTAGAAATGCACCTCTGCCTACCCCAGCAGGGAATATAGGCGTGAGTTTATGTATGTGTATGTATGTGTTTAAATAATGATTGGTAATCAAACTGAAAAAAGTTATAGCTCACTTAACAAACTGCCTCATGTTTCCGCTACAATTATTTATCTTGCGATTGTGTGGTCTCGAATTCGATTTCCGGAAAGAGCAGAGGTTTCTCATTAGATTATTCATAATAGCATTACGGAATCTGTAAACATTCCCAAGAGTAGCTATGTATCCCCAATAATGATACTTAAAACATTATGATTTATGACTGAACTGTGATTAAAACATGATGTTTGGAAGGAAGCCGCAAATATGTAAGTATTTAACATGAAAAACCCTTTTATGCCTTAATAGATGTTTTGATATGACATTTAGATAAAGAGAAAGGTTTCAATCATGCCATATTTCAAGTTAATTAAACGACATTAATTTCATAACAAATATATTGAGTCTCCTATTTCCAGTTCTGTTTACACTATTTCAACACGCGTCTTCTAATGGGTGTCATAATATCAGATTTTAATAAATTATAATAACTTTGCATACACATAAAAAACTTTTCGCTTTCATTCGAAACATCATTAGTAATGTTATTTAAAAAATATATAATAGACACAAGTCAACACGCTTTTAAATAAAATTAAGTTTAAATTTATACCTATAGATTTGACTTTTCAAAGGTATGTGTGTATTAAAAATCAATTTTCAAGCACTTAAGAGAGAAGGTGGCACATAGTGACGAAACCAGCATAACTAATAATTATATAGGTGTTGTCCGCCAATTAGATATTTTTAAACTAACGCCTAAGCCCTCTAATTTGCAGAGTTTATACACTGTTTAAAATATATTTTCATAATGTACTTTAAAATCTTAAAATACTTTGGTTCGCATTGAGTTACGATGTTGTAACCTTGAATACTCACATTTCTCGATCGCATATTTAATATCTGAATATGATTCCAAAATACATCTAGATATAATTCATCTAGTTTTAAATTGACGATGTGAATATACATAAAATTACAATTATAAAACCAGGCTTGGTTTGGGTGTTAAGAAATATTGATAATGTACCGGTTTTGTTAAGTTACCAACGAAAATTTATTAGATCCGCCTGCATCTAAAGGTCAATCGTATGTAAGTTTGCAAAGGCACGACCAATTTTATTTATTAATTGCTTTGTCTATTAAACGTAACTTAATAGGTCAAGGTTTTTAGACAGTTATGGGAATTAGACACTAAGATAGGATTTTCGAATCACACAAACATTTCTTTCGATGCGGAGATCAAACACACGGCCTTTCGTTTTGCAAGCTGGTGTCTAGCCAACTTCGTCCCGAGGCTTATCCACACTTAATAAAATAATTAAATCAATCTTTGTTAAAAAAATAACTACAATATATGCGATCAGAGTTGATTATTATTTCGCCCTATGCGCAGAATAAAGTTATATGTGCTTTTGCACAACTTCTCTTTCTCAGCGATTTAAACTTAATTGGGCGCAAAATTATCAGTAAATTTTTATATTCTTTAAAAACAAGAAAATTTATGATCATTATTACTTCACTAGTGCAATATATAAACAATTTTGACTCTATTATAGACATAAAAAGTAGTCTGGTGTTATAATCATAAGTAACCTTATTCGATGCATAGGTCGATTTATTACACTAGGCAAAATAAATAAGGCTTATTGTTAAATAAACTATGCCGTGATAGACAAAGGCTTTATGTCCCACGTCCCGTGCCCAGCAGTGGGACGTATATGGAGTTTTATAGATCGCAATAAACCTTACTGAATGCGTGTCTAACGATTAGTTTCAACACACTTTACTTTCACATTCTACACTATATTATTTATAACGGATTACATGCACAGCGTAATTAAGTTGCTGGGAAAAGTAAAATACAAGAACACAATATAAATTAATATATAGAGTCTATATATTAATTTATATTGTGGCGGTCGCGGGTTCGAACCCCAGGCACACACCTCTGACTTTTCGAAGTTATGTGTGTATTCAAAATTGAATTATCACTTGCTTTAACGGTGAAGGAAAACATCGTGATGAAACCTGCACACCTAAAAGTTCTTACGAATTCCTTAGGTGTGTAGTCCGCCAACCCGCACTAGGCCAGCATGGTGGACTATGGCCTAAATCCTCTCAATGGTAGAGGAGACTCGTGCTCAGCAGTGGGCGTGTATGGGTTGATGAAGAATATAGAGTCTATAGACTACTCTATTTAAGGTTTTCTGGCACAAGTATACAGGATGTAATTACAGTGATTGAAAACTAAGGAAGGTAATAAATAAGGTGATTACAAATCCACTGACGTTAAAGAAAATCACGACAAAAATAAAAATATTACGTTTTCCTAGCAATTACATACATTTTCATGAAACCTGCACACCTAAAAGTTTTTAGGAATTTCTTAGGTGTGTAGTCCGCCAACCCGCACTAGGCCAGCTAGGCGGACTATGGCCTAAACCCTCTCAATGGTAGAGGAGACCCGTGCTCAGCAGTGGGCGTATATGGGTTGATGAAGAAGAAGAAGACATACATTTTAGACTTTGTTGTATGTATCCTTTTAATGAATTTTACTCTATCTACATTCATTTTCAAACGACAAAAACAGCTTCCAGGGACATAATTTATAAAATAAGTAACCTAAGTCCTTTTCTGAGCTTTGGTTTCTAAATCCTCATCTTTATCTTTTTTCTGATTCGTTACGGGATCGTGGTTCCTTTACATTCGCTGAGCTATATAGCTCGGTGTCAATCCTGTGCGTGCTGTTGATCACAGGAGTTATATTGGTGGATAAGTGGCGGGATAGGGCCATAGCCTGAGTCCTTTTCCAAGGCCCCGACTATGTGCAAACCTAAAATGATTAAAATAGAACCAGTGATTTAGGCGTGAAAGCGTAGCATAGCTAATTTTGCATAACATGTCTATCTTTTCGTGCCAGTTTCGCCTAGGTACAATGTTTTTTGCCCTCTGTTTTCAATTCCTACATTTCTTACCCCTCTATTAATTAATTAAACATGATTTTCCGTATTCATTTACTTCCAAATATTCTATTTTGTGCTATTTCCTTAGCAATCATAGCGTGACATTGGTTACCGTATATTTTAGTGTTCAAATAACATTAAAAGCAATATAATTGTGTTCGTCATAATAACATGTCTATTATAAATATAAACGCTAGAACTTTCAACTGTTGTAAAGTAAATTATACGTTTGTGTTTAGACGGTTGACGTGCTTGAGTTATAAGTAAAAGTAATAATTATCAGGTATATAAATGACGTGACAAAAGAAACATAATATATATTTATGTCTTACGCTTTCTTGTACAAGATAAATAGGAAACCTAAAATAAACAAAAAATGCAAGTGCCGGTCTTACCGCTCTAGGCAATTTCTTGCATATAACTTTTAAGTGGATACTAGATGAAGAAAACTAAACAGTATTCATAATTTATTATTCGAAGTCAGATTTTTATAAAAAAAATAAAATCGCGCACACTGTGAAGAAAACATCCGGAGAAAACTTGGATTCCTGAATGTTTCCAAATCTTTTTTTATATACAGTAAGAGGCCCTCAAACATTCAAGGGACGAGTCGAATGAATTAAGACCTAAACAGTCATCCTACTTCAAGCTACGGGAAGCACATAGACCACATTATTATTTATTGCGTTATTCCTCTCAAATGTTTTTTAACCTTACGCTATTACCCGTGCGAGGGCGGCAGAAATAAAACGCGATGCATGCCAATAACATTTACATAATCGCTGTAATTACGTCGGGCGGTCGGCAAACACGCCTTAAACGGACAAAAACTTTAAATGGGCTGTAATGAGGGGGCTTCGTTGTCAGGGAACAAAAAGTTATCCATACTTACACTAAAGCTCACGCATTTATCCCCCAAAGAATTGGCAGAGAAATATTTGATATTTATGCATCAACTTTTTTTACATGGATAGTTCTGACCCCATACTAGGATTCAAGTCCTGTGTTATGGGCATCAGAAACTAAGAGAGACTTTCCGGTCTCAGCAACACTTAGACTGAAAACAAATATTAAGTCCCTCGTAATAGAAGTTCGATTTTTTTTAGTACTGGTTGTCGACTCTTTATTATATTTCCTATCAGGCATTATGTTACGAATTTACCCACGATTTATAAAATGTTATTTTAATTCTGGCACTTTTTATATTACCCATTGAAAATACTCGTAGCAAACAATTTACTTTTATTTTTTTGTTTCTACATCCATAGAACGGTGACATTTTAAATTAAATTAGGAAAGCGAACTTTTTTTTTATTAATGAACTCTCGTACTAGAGTGCCCCATAAAAAACGCATTTAATAATACCATTCACGTGTAGTCAATTAAAATTAAGAAAGAACGTATAAAAAGCAGTCTAATTTCCGCCATTGTTGCAATTTTCCCGCGCTCCGGGCCCGCCATTTTGTGGCCGTATATTGTGATGTTGGTATGCTGGGTAAACTACATTCTACGAAGTTTTGCGCGGGAAACATGCATCTCTACAACGGTCATAGTCAAAGCAACATTTTAAGATTGATATGCCTTCCAAATACGTAATATTTGCATATCCCTTTACATTGATTTATCACTTATTTTAGCAGTGAAGAAAAACATCGTGAGGAAACCTCAACACCAGATTTATTTTGGGCGTTTAGTTTGCAAAGCCGTTTTAGCTCAGCGTGGTAGATTAAGCCCTAAACTTAGAAGGGGGCTGTGCCCAGCAGTGCGATGTATATTATGGCCTGATGATTTTTTTGTTTTCGTTCATTATAAAATAAATAATGATATAGATAACGTATAATTACCGTTATTCACATAGTTTTTTCAATCATTACGTATTTTCTTTTCATTTTCTTAACCGTCTATCGCACCATAAATCAAGGCACGGTGTGTAACCATAGACACGGTAGAACGATCATAATTGAAAGCGGCGGCGCTTTGATCAGTCTACATTATAGAATGATTCTTAGGTTTTTCTCTTAGATCATAAGTTACTTACACCTATTACAAGTTGTTAGGGAGTTTGTAAACTGCTGGACTATTGTATGTACGTATATGTATGTCTTAATTATTTGGGACGTCGAATCCTAGGCAAATTTAGTCTATTTGAAATTCGAATTTGAATTTCAAAGTTTATGATAACAATATTGTATCATTTGTATTCTTTTGTATTTTAGTAATGAATGAATGAATAAAGATTATTAAAGAAAGATTATTAAAGTTGACACAGTAAATATCATAATAAATCAATAGGCTTGAAAAATTCTGCAAAAAATCTAATTAATAAATGTAACACATTAATTTCGGTATGAGAAATGAAACAACCTAAGTTGGTAGACTAAAACCTCCCTTTATAAGGGAAAATAAATTAAAAATAACTGTAGATCCTCAAAACATTCTACATGCGGAAGAAGAATGTGGAATAACTTAAACCAAAACCTAGTCAGGACTCAGGACACATATAGGGAAGCATGAAAAAGAACACTAGAATCTCATTGCGTCATGTCAATCTATAGGTTTAAAGCAAGGGTACAGGAAATCAATCATGCAAATTATGAATTGCAGCAAAGAATGCCTGATGCCGATGGTGCCGCTCGGGCTGAAGGAGACGAAGGAGGTGGACTTCCGCGAGCCCTTCAAGGACTTCATCCTGGAGCACTACAGCGAAGACGCCGCCGCCTATGAGGACGCCATCTCCGACTTCATGGATATGAGACAGGTAACACACTATATTCAACTGTTAGACATGGTTAAAGGTTATGTATGAAGAAGTGGTGATTCATTTCTGTTATTTATTTATATTATGCGGGTACTGTTCATGTTTTACCTAGACAGATTTTTCATATATCTGTCCTAATTTGAAGTAATAATATAGCTTAATAGTTGACCTTATTTAAATCGTAATGCCCTGGCGATGTTTAGTCGCGCAAAGGTGTCAAAATCAATGCGATAGAGGTTCCTAAACCCAAGCACACGACTTTTCAAAATTACTTTCGCATTTATAATATGTAATTGTCTTACTCTAAGTTTGTTAAAATTTCCTAAGTTTGTAGTCCGCCAACTTGCACAAAACCAATGTTTGGACATTTTTTTTGGAAAAAAGAGGCAAACGAGCTAGTGAGCCACCTGATTTCAAGTGGTAAACACCGCCCATGAACACTTCATCAACCCATATACGCCCACTGCTGAGCACGGGTCTCCTCTACCATTGAGAGGGTTAAGGCCATAGTCCGCCACGCTGGCCTAGTGCGGGTTGGCGGACTACACCCCTAAGAAATTCCTAAGAACTCTTAGGTGTGCAGGTTTCATCACGATGTTTTCCTTCACCGTTAAAGCAAGTGATAATTCAATTTAAATACACACATAACTTCGAAAAGTCAGAGGTGTGTGCCTGGGGTTCGAACCCGCGACCGCCGAGATTCTCGACCGCGCGCCCAAACCTCGAGGCCATCACTGCTTCCCATGAACACCCACAATACTAAAGGAATCATCGGTCTTTGTCGGCCTTTGAGGAAAACATAGGCTTTCTTCTTGAACTTACGCCTAAACCTGCTCAGTTGTTGAAAAGGCATGAATCCAGCAATGAAATGTATATGGGCTGATGATGAAAAATAGGCAAAGTAATGTACATATGTTTTCAGGCGATGCGCACCCCAGTGCGTTCGTTAGCAGGCGTGACGCTGCTGTTCAAGTACTACAACCAGCTGTACTACATCGAGCGGCGGTTCTTCCCGCCCGACCGCTCGCTCGGCGTCTACTTCGAGTGGTTCGACTCGCTAACAGGTCCGTACAGGCCCCCATTTTCTCGGATTTTTATTTTTACAAGATCGGTTTCGCATCAAAATAGCCCTGATTTGTAAATCAAAGACAGAATATTAGTATAAACCATTTATTATTGAATTAATTATTATTAATTAATAACATCACAGAAAGCCACTGGAGGCAGGCCGCTTCCGACCGAGTACTTTTAAAGTCTTTGGTGGAGGCCTATGTACAGCATTGAACGTCTTTTGTCTCAAGATGATGATGATAAGGAGATCACGATACATTATACCCAAGACGAAAATAGATAATAGCAGGGTAAGAATTTATTTTGAAAAATGAACATTTGTTTTCAGGAGTCCCGTCGTGCCAGCGAACAGTAGCTTTCGAGAAAGCTTGTGTCTTGTTCAACATAGCTGGCATATACACGCAGATTGGTGCTAAACAGGTAACTATCATGTTGCTTCTCATGCTCCCATCTATCTCACATCGGTTATTTGGAATTCTGTAAGCCAAGCTAAGCTTTTGGGCTTCTATGGGAGTAAGCCTTTAATATACAGGCGTATATTTATATTACATGGTAAGGGGCGTCGCTGGATGCAGGCTGCCTTCTACAGATCTCTGTAAAGATAATTGTAGAAAGGCCTATGGTCAACCGTGGACAGCTTTTGCATCTATCGATGATTACTTGTATGATGGCAATGTCTTTGTATCCAGGACCGCAAGAGCAGCGCGGGTCTGGACGGCGCGGTGGACGCCCTGCTGCGCGCGGCCGGCGCCCTGCGCTACATCCACGAGAACTTCACCAACGCGCCCTCCGTCGACCTCGCCGCCACCACGCTGCTCGTGCTCGGCGCTCTCATGACCGTCAGTACCACCACACTAGCATTTTGCATACGATAATATGACCTTAGTACCACCACACCCACCATTTTTGTGTGTGATTAGCAGTCTTTTTGTTATTGAAGTGTTTGTATCTCTCATTACTACTAGATAGATAGTACGTTCTGTTTTTTTTTTATTTTATTTTTTTATTTTTTTTTCCAGTGTTTCTCTGTAGGGGTTATGAAAGTATCACTGTAGAGTGTGGTGGTATATATGATTATGTGCTGGCAAGGAAACGAGGCCTCGCTATTGGATACGAAAGCCCGAGTACGTTCTGTTAGAACGATAGGTCTAGGGTTAAATTTCTGGCTCATGTAGTGGTGGGTTTTTCTGTTAGAAAGTTCTTAAAAGGAGCACGGGATTTGGTAATTGTGCCTGAAATACTGCCTTAAAATTCGCTCTGTATTAGAAGGGACTTAGAACACAATTAGCGAAACGTGGGTTATTGAATACATCGTGGGCGTGCCTTGACCATTGAATGATGTAGGCTTGAGCGCGTATGTTTTATGAAAGTAGCATTATTTACGACTCAAGTTAGTCTATTAGTAGGAGGCAGCAATTCGTACCAGGCAATCAGTGTCATAAATAAAATGCTAAGTAGTTGTTACTTATTTTAGAGAGACGATAGCGATCCAATGTTCAAAAAAATTGAATGTTTTCAAAGAAGTGTGTTACCATGACAAGATGCCCAATACCCCAAGTGCCGGGCACTCATGACCGTGCAGGAGCCCCTAACCGTGCGATGTGCAGGCGCAGGCTCGCGAGTGCCTGGTGGAGAAGCTGCAGCTGCAGGCGCGCGAGGCGAGCGCCGACCTGCGCGCCGACTTCGAGCTGTGCCTCGACCTGGCGCAGGAGAGCGCGCACCTCGCCAGCACCTACGGACAGCTGCACGAGAAGGTACCTCATCATCACCAGCCTTTCACGTCCAGTGCTGGACATAGGCCTCTCCTATGGCACGCCAATGGGATCGATCTCCGGCCCTCCTCATCCAACCGGTCCCATGTTTTACTTCATATGGCAAAACGAATAGGTACACTACGAATTTATGAAGAAAACTTGCAATATTTATCATATTCAAACAGTAGTGATTGCCTCAAGGTTTAAACACGCGGTCGAGAATCTCCGTGACGGTTGTAATAAATCCCAGGTTCACACCTCCGACTTTTCGAAGTTTTGTTTGTATTCTCAATAAGTTATCATTTATTTTAACGGTGAGGGATAACATCGTTATGTCTCTCACACCTAAAAGTTCTTAAGAATTTCTTTGGTCCGCTAATCCGCATTAGGCCAGCGTGATGGACTAAGGCCTAAACCTTCTCAATGTAGACTAGGCCCGTGCCCAGCCGAGGGACGTATATAGGCTGATGACGATGATGATAACAATATTCAAAACACGGGTTTCACAAGCTACGAGTAGATTAGCACTGAGAAATTTTACTATTTTTTTAATTTTCATCATGTAGTCAATGTCTTTGCTGCTGTTGACTAAACTCAGTACAAAAATTCTTGTGAATATTCACTAAGTCCAGGTAATAATAATGTTTCGTTCGTGAACTCTGCTAGGCAACCAGTATGAGTAATGACTGTTAGATTTAGTCCGGTACTGTTTTTGAAGATTTTTGTTATTGCTAAAAGTATATTTTATTTTGGATAAATCATAAATCCTTATTTGCTTAACAGATGCAGACAGAAGGTGTGTTCAGTTACGTGCCATATTCGTGGGTGTCGCTAGTCCACGTCAAGACTGAATTCTACAAAGGTGAGCCTAACAATGCTATAAATTACTACAAAATAAAAATACAGATATTGGTGTCTCTACTAAAATCAGCATTTAAAAAAAATATTTACCATTCCAACCATACCACGTACCATCAAGTGTTTAAGTTGATGATGATGGTGATTGTGATGCTTATGATGATGATGTCGATGATGCTGATGATGATGTGCACAGCGCTGTCGCACGAGTACTCGTGGTGGGCGCTGAGCGCGCCGGCGCGGCCCGCGCACGCCGCCGACAGGCTCGCCGTCTTGTACAACCACGCCAGCCACGGTAACTATACCACATTCTATTCTATTTGGGAAATTAACAGAACCATTACTATTAAAAATACAAACAAACAAAACAAGCATACTCGCGCTTAAATTCCAATAGGCAGAGATGCATTTCTGCAGCCAAATTTCGCCAGGTATGTATGTATCAGTCCCACGTAATAGGGGGCGAACCTATGGCCGTTTATCGAGCACATTTCTAGACTCCGTGCTGCTACTGATAATTTCCTAATGGAAAAACCTAATACGCTTTGCCCGATCCGGGAATCGAACCCAGGACCTCTAGATCGCACGGCACATACTTTTACCGCAAGACCACGAGACAGTCTATTAAAAATATAAAACAAAACTATAGCAAAAAAACCAAAACAATTTCTACTAATAAACATTTGCCTTCTACTTACAGCTTCTTATTTGAATCCACATTATGCTGGTCATTCAAGTCCTCTTTATTTAGTTCAGTGCAATTTTCTGAGGTTCTTTTTGAATCCAGAATAATTTTTCGTAATAACTTTTGCCTTTTTCTACTTTTTCCTATACTATTTACACGATTGGCTCAATACAGTGTCTCTATTCTCTTGGAAAATTTATTTGCTTACTAATTACACAAAAAAGTTAATTAAGATTGAAAACAACAACTATATACTACTTTTTCATAAATGTACATCGTGTACATTTCGAAACAGCAGCTTAAAATTTTCATTATAAAAGACTTGTATCTTAGTGTGGGGTCAGGAATATTTATGTGACTGTTGGGTGTATTTATTATTTATTTTTTTATTATAATTAATCAGAACCCTTACATCCAGGCTCGTCAGACATAGAGAAGGAGGAAGAGTACGACTACTCGGCGCTGTCCCGCGCTCATCTCGCCGAAGCACTCGCACTGTACGAGGAGGCGCTGCGGCTACAGAGGATGTGCAGGTCTGTTATACTACTTCTCTATTAACTAGAAATTTATTTATATACTTTATTGTACACCAAGAATAAATACAGAAAAACAAGAAAAAATAAAATTTGAAATTTAGCTCGCAGTTCAACCACATATTGAAATACACATAAGCTCGTCTTTATTACGTAGAGCAGGGGTCGGCAACCCGCGGATGTGTTACTTGCGGCCTGTAGAACTTTTTTCAAAAAAGTTTTAAAATACCTAGTATATGTTTCTCGTTTGGCAGATGAGCATTTGAGATCATAGGAATGGCAACTGCAAATTAGATAGGTAATATACAAGAAAATTATATAAAATCGCTGTAGAGGAAGCCCGTATACAGCATTGGGACGCATGTATACGGGTTGATGATGATTTAAAATAAGGGAAAAATATTTCACTAATTTCATATTTTCAAATTGCGTCATGTGGTCATCTTCGTTGTCATCGTTGTTAGAAGCCCTTACTCAGCGGTATACGATGTCTTTAGACCGTAATTGGAAACTAGGGCAGGTAATACCTAAGATGATTTTAAACCCCCTGGCATTAAAGAATCCCTGATGATCAATCATCTCTTGGCTGATGATGATAATGATGATGCTGCTGCTGCTGCTGCTGACGTATTTATATGTATGGCAGGGAGTTGCGCGGCAAGGAGGCGCTGCCGGCGGTGGTGCGCGCGCGGCTGGCGCGGCTGTGCTCGGAGCGCGCGCCGCCCGCCGACTCCGCGCACTTCGCCGACCTCGTCGACGCGCCGCCCGTGCACCGTGCGTATACACACTACATACACACTACTCACCTCGTACATACTAGTCTTGTGTATTACACAAAGATTTGTCTAAGTGCAGGATAGGAACCGCGGCCGCTCGTTTCGCAAGTTAGTGTCTAGCTAACTGCACTACGGGACTGTCAAACTATACTATACATATTTACATTAAGTTTTAACAGTTTAAATGGTTCTAATTTTAAATAAGATTACAATTACTTTGACTTCTTCTTACTAGGTATGCAATTTTGAGATCTAATAAAATTTAAAGACAAGAATTACGAATAAAAACTATAATTCTTAAAATTATCATTTATAATGAACACTTATTTCTCTCAACAGCATCATCAAAATTCCAACTGGCGCTAACACCGCCAGACTTCTCCCAGTACAGAGTGGACGACCTCTTCAAATCTCTCGGTCCCATCGCGGTCTTCTCGGCCAAGAGGCACTGGAGTGCTCCCAGGCTGGTCCAGCTCCAGAAGCACGACTCCCGGAGACACAGGAACCATAGAGATGAAGAAGAACGAATCAAATCCAGAAACAATGAGAAGAGAGACAGATCAGAAGACAACAGCACGTACTACAACCAGATAATCAGAAGCGATGAGAAATACGCTGATGATTATGAGAAAACCAGAGTTACGAAGCAGAATGGGGTGTACATCCACAGCTACAACAATAACTTCGAATACCACCCGAAAGTCTTGGACTATGACCACAAATATGAGTACAGAAAGGGGGATAAAGAGAGAGGGGAGAAGAAAGGGAGGGATAGGCGGAAAGAGCCTCTGAGGAGGGCGGCTAGTGAGTACAATATGGCTTCGAGGGATGAAGAAGGCTTCGGGTTCTCCGTGAGAGGCGATGCGCCAGTCATCATCGCTGCTGTGGAACCTAATTCCTTGGCTGATGTAAGTACAACATGATATTTTGGTGGTAGTGGTGATTGACAGAGGGTTCAAGTAAGTCGCGGATTTTTGATGATGTTATCATGCAGAAAGTTCATTCGCTTCTTCTTCCTTGTTTCCTTACTGCTAAGGATCATGACCATGCAGGATCAGTTTCTATTGGGTAGTGTTCCACCATCTGCTTCACTGTGTAAGACCATCCACGCCGTCCATTTTGCCCAAGAAAACATGAAGAAAAAGAAGAAGAAACCAAAGGCTATTTGTTGACAAACTGCACAGAGTCGTATGTTGATATTTAACTGTTTTAGTATGGACTCGATGGGTATCCTAGCTGCCACGGTGCGTATAAGTAATTCGCATAAGGCTGTAATTTTTTCTTCCTCACAGATCGGAGGCATGAGGGAGGGCGACTTCATAATATCGATCGGCGAGAAGGACGTGAAGTGGAGCTCGCACGAGGAGGTGGTGCGGCTGATCCAGCAGGCCAGCGACACGCTCACCCTGCGACTGGCCACGCCCATGGACAAGACCAGCCTCAAGGTAATCATAGACAATACGTACATAATAAGACGTTGTTTTTCCAACTCCTCCTTTACATTGCTTTTCTGATTAACTTCGTTGCGGGATTATGACAATTTAGGTCCCCTTAGATTCGCTGAGCTTCATTGCTCGGCGCCAATACTGTGCGTGCCGCTGTTGATCCTGGAATACAGGAGTTGCAGTGGCGGGTGTGTGGTGGGATAGGGCAAAAAAAAAAAAAAAAAAAAATACATAATAAGACTTCATGGCTTATGGTCGCGGGTATTCACAAGGATAGGTACTTGGAAGTGATGATGATGAAAAAAAAATACATGCTAACATTTTACCTATTATATACTATTACATCCGATACAAAATACAAATCTCAAGCACATATAAAATATAAAAAAAAAGCAAGTTTTTTATAGGCTGATGAAAACACACGAAAAATTTAATAACCTTAAAATATTACGTTATGTATGAGTATTTTACGGTGTTGGATTATAACAAATGGTTTATGTTAATATCAACAGTAAATGTTATCCTTTTAAAATCCACTTTTCACTAGCCAACCTGAGCGAGTAAAAGCCATCCGATTAAAACTTTATTTTCCACTAATTACAGGCGTCTCCCGATTCACCCCGTCAGTCTAACTCCAACCAAGGTTCCGTATCAGCCGCGTCCACTGCCTCCAGCGGGTCCACCGCAGTCACCGCCAGGTCTTCCGCCAGGAGAGCGCCCTCGTGGAACCCGTTCCGCAGACAAACCGCTCGAGACAACAGCTCGCACCGCGGCTCACACACCAACGTCATATTTAGATAAGCGCCATCTATCGGCACAACTGCACACCCACACCCAACCTCTGTAAATTCAGCTATAACTATACCAAATATATCAAAAATATAAATTCTTCAATAAATAATCCGTTTTTAGTTTTATTGATCGCAGAACAGAACACATTTCAATAGTAGTACTATAAGTGTCAGCGCCATCTGTTATCTATCTCCCGCGTTACTTGGGTTCAAAGGTATTTCGGTTTTGGTGTGGATTAATCGGTGGAAAAGTCTCGCACGGCAATCGCAACTATTATATATTTAGGTTCCTAAATATATAATTAGAATTTCGGGACCTATACCTTGGCTATGATGTTCCAAAGTGTTTGCCTTCACTTACTCTATAATTATATATAGAACGCCATCTATCGGAAACGTATTATTTAAGTTTTTATTGTACTTTTTTTGCTTATTTATATCATACTTTTTTTAAATACCAAAATATATTTTATATGGTTTGGTAGCTCTTATTTATTTTATCATATGTAAATACTTATTATATTACAAAGGTTAGTCTTCGGCTGTCACATCTTTATTTCAAACAAAAGACGTGCACAGTAAATGAGTTTTAAAAACGAGTTTGTTATCTTTTTTTTTTTGTTAAATGTTAAATATTTCGAATATTTAAGATCCTTCTACTTATAAAACAGTATATACCTTGGTGTAAGAAACATACCCGCCTCGTTTCATAGTATCATATTTTTAATATTTCCCCAAAGTCTTCTTACGAAATATGGTTACTAAAAAGCCTAAACTTTGTAACAATTGTTGATCGACTGCATATCGGCAGTAGATAGCAACATAATATTAATAATTGTATGTATATTTTGATATAATGTCACAAATATTAACATAGTTGTATGATTTTGGTTGTGATCGATTTTAAATTTTAATATGACAAGAATCATATTGATCGCACCCAAAAATTCTAACCTATAAAACTTATTGGCGGGAAATTATTGAAAAAATAACTGCAAATTCAACACGGTTATTGAAAGTTTTGCACGTAATTAATTAGACTGATGTATGTTGTATAAAGTATGTACTTAGGTATAGTTGTATATCGGTGTAAAAACTTATTCGAGATAAAAACTGGTTTGTATAAATTGTTACGGTTATACGCGTACTTTGAAAATAAAGTTTATAAAACATACACAATCTTTTATTTCAAATCGAATAATTCTTCTTCTTCTTCATCATCAACCCATTTTCGCCCACTGCTGAGCACGGGTCTCCTCTACCATTGAGAGGGTTTAGGCCATAGGCCGCCACGCTGGCCTAGTGCGAGTTGGCGGATAGTGCGGGTTGGCGGAATAATTGCTATACAATAAAATAAATAAATAAACCTTTCTTCTTAATAATTATGACAATATGTTAAAAGCAATACATTTATTTAACTACCTTCAAGTAGTTACCTCCGTGCTGCTTAAATTTCCCAATGATTTTCTATTGACTGGTTTGAGAACCTACCAATGACTTCTTTATCGCATAGCACATGTTTGTGCCATTAATTAACTATTACATATTTAAATTTTAAATATTAAGGAAAAATGTGACCTGAATTGATGAAACTGAAATAATGCGAGTAGTTATAAAATAAAAGGTTTCCTTACATCCGGCATTCAATTTTATCAGTTATTTTTAAGACTAATAAAAAGCAGAAAAATGAATTTGAAAGACTATGGATTTAAAAATAAATAATCGTTAATAATTTGCCAGAAAATATTTATCTCATGTTATCAAAAAATATAATTTTGTATTTTGGACCCACGATATCAAATTCATAGCTTTCAATTTCTTTCAATCTCTAAATAGTCTTAATACTTAAAACTTAATACTTAAGTAATTTTAAATTAAAAAATAATCAACACAAACAGATAAAACATCTTTAATTTCTACAACAAACACAACATTAAAATAAAATTTTTAAACTTAACATAATTATATAATTTATTTTGTTTCTAGTTCCTATAAAAATTTAGAATTATTTTAATCTACAGATTCATAATATTTTCAATAGACGGCGCCATACAAATTATTCTTTTATAAAATATTACTTAATATTTCACATCCGCACAAATTCTCTTTATTCCTTACATTCCAACAGGAAAATAAAGTAAAGGGAATGATTACGTTCATACTGACCAATTAGAGCATAATTAATTTATCCAGTCATAGAACCGAGGTCGTTTACGATGATAGTTTATTTGTCTATACGCTAGAGTGCGCTGGAGCTCAAAAAAAGTCGGAAGGGTGTAATTACAATAAATTTAAATGCAAGTGGAAATCACTGAAGCATAAACCTAAGTTAATAATAAATAGGTCGATTAAGAAGAGAAAGAGTGGAATCATATAGTACATTTATCCAACTAATGAAGTTAAACTTTATCTTGAGGTAAAATTGTGTTTTCTTCCACAGTTGACAGTCTATTCAGATAGTATGTTTATTTTACTTATATAAATTATTTAGTAAATTTGTTTATTTTAACATATACGCTGTGGTAACTTCTACACTTAAATAAATTATAAATATTATCAAAAGGAACATAATATCAAGGCCCATGGGCCTAGTCAGCTATAAACAAGAAAAATGACTGATGTGCTTACAAAAAGCAAAGAAAAAAATATCGTTTTCCATACAACCATCGGTATTAAATATATGTAGTTAGTATGAAAAACGTCAACATTTTTATTTTTTGTCGGGACTTTCTTTAACGCCAGGGGATTACCTGCCTAAGTTTCCGATCACGATCTGAATACACCCTGTATACATGGTAAAATAAAAAATAAAGTTTTGCCTCGCCTACAACTAATGGAAAACACAAAAGGCTATTCATCATCATCATCATCATTCTCTTGCCCTGCTCCCAATTTTTTATTTGGGGTCGGCGCAGCATGCTTTGTCCTTCCACACATCCCTATCAGCCGTCATGTCTTCAGTCACGCCTTTCTCTTTCATATCTCCTCTCACGCACTCCATCCATGTTTTCTTTGGCCTTCCTCGGCTTGTCCATCCTTCAACTTTCTTTCTGCTATTCCGAATAGTAAATTCTCAAAAACCACGTAATTTCACATAGCCTTATCGTTCACAACATTTGACCCCAATTTCAATACTACAAAATCCCACACCACCTATGTATCCATCATGCTCTCAACAAACTTCTTCACATCATCGTAGACCCCGAAGAACACGAAGCCTCCTATTGTGAAAGCCGTTAGTCTTGGAGTGACCCCAGCGAAGAGACCCCTGACCCCAGACTCCATGTATATTGACACCAGCACGGGTTTGACCCTGAGTTTTCTGGTGACCGCGTAGTCTTCAGCTAACATGATGCGGGTCTTGGCAAGGTCCAGTGGGGTAGTCACCGCTGCCGCGAAACCACCAGCTATTGACCCACAGAGGGCGCTCTGGAATGAAAAATGAAGTAGATCAAAAATTGTCCTTTCTAAGAAAGAGCTTAGGGGCCGTCCATATATTACGTCATTCTAAATTAGGGGGGGGGGAGGTTGGTCTGCGGATGACGGTAAATGATGGATGTTTTACGTTTCGAAAATGACGTCATTCTTGGGATATTTTGCAAGTAGGTACTCATTATTGAACTCATTATTTATTTATTACAAGGTCAAGGTTTGTCTACATTATTTTTCAAAACTATAAATAACATCGTACCTTTGAAACTAGTTCGTAATGCGATACTGAGTTAATTGTGCGAAGATTGGTGGCGGCTCGGCGAATAACAGATATCGGCGCTTGAGTGGGTTGAAGACTTCAACATGGATGAATCGGGCCAAAATGAATATGGGGAGGATGTGGAGATATTACCCGTGATCCAAAATTTGCAAGAATGGGTGAAAACTCCGTGGGAGTTATCCAAAGAAAAGTAAAGAATAGGAAATAATAATATTATTATATCAATACAAATTGCCGAAGTACAAAATAATAAAAGCTGATTCTATAACCAAGTGATTTAATGATATCCTATTTTTCTCAAATCCACAATGTTTTAATTTTGTCAAACTGGTAATGACGTCAGTTTTGCGAGGGGGGTCAATAATTTAAGAAATCGACCTATGCATAGAATAAGGTTACTTATGACTATACACCAAAGTAATTTTTATGTCTATAATAGAGTTAAACTTGTTTATATATTGCCCTAGTGAAGTAATAATGATCATAAATTTTGTTGTTGTTTGAAGAACATAAAAATTTACTGATAATTTTGTGCCCAATTAAGTTTAAATTGGTGAGAAAGAGAAGTTGTGCAAAAGCACGTATAGCTTTATTCTGCGCATAGGTCGAAATGACGATAGGATGATTGTACGGCGGGGGGGGGGGGGGGGGGTCAAACAACGTCATATGGACGCCCCTTATCAACCTGGAATAAACGGTTTTTGAAAGGACAATAGGAATCAAATATTTAGGTTATAAACTTCAGAGGGCGCTCTGGAATAAACGGTTTTGAAAGGTCAAAATTGACCAAAGAACTAGCTCATAAGCTTCAATTAGTGATCCAAGTAAAAATGGCCTCGAGGTTTAGGCACACGGTTGAAAATCTTGGAAGTCGCGGGTTCATACCCCGAGCTCACACCTTATCCACTCAGTTTCTTAGTTAAGTATTATTTTGACAGCCCCGTGGCGCAATTGGCTAGACACCAGCTTGCGATATGAGAGGCCGCGGGTTCTATCCCCGCACCTAGACAAATGTTCGTGTGATCTACAAATATTTGTTTCGGGTCTGGGTGTTTGTGAGACCGCAAGTCTCTCGTAGTGTCTGATACCCACGATACAGGTCTAGTAACCTAGTGTGGGGTCAGAGCTATGTATGTGACTGTTGGGTGTATTTATTTATTCACATTGAATTATCCCTTACTTTAACGGTGAAGGAAAACATCGTGGGAAAACCTACCGACCTAAAAACTTCGAAGGAATTTCTTAGGTGTGTAGTTTGTCAAACTGCACGTGGCCAGCCTAGTAGACTTAGGCCAAAATGCTCTAAGTTGTGGAGGAGGCCCGTGCCTAACGTTATATGTTATGATAATGACGGTGATGACAATAGTAATGATGGTTTTTTTTTTTATCACGAGACGAAAGCGCTTTAAGCTCCCCTGTTCGGTACCTCGGGGGAGGCCGTTAGGGGTATGTCGGGGTCACTGGCTACGCCAGCATACCGCCTAAAACCTCTCGGTGACCATCCCGCGAATTTAGGGCGGTTTTTGCGGCATCTCAGGGCCAGAAGTGCCCTAAATAGTCCGCTGCGGCCCAGCGCACCGTCCAATTATGGACCCCTCCAAATCGGGAGGGCTTGATATGCCCTCTACTTAATCTCTTTGGACGTTCGCTTTTCGTGGACGTCCGCGACAGTTAAGAGGTCACGTCCTCTGCCGCCAATCCCCTGCTACCCCAGTACTCCTGTTAGTCGCCTCTTACGACAGGTAGGGGATGTCGTGGCGGAATTCTTACACCCCCAATCCACAGGGCGGGAATAGTAA
The DNA here is from genome assembly GCA_030295005.1 of Cephonodes hylas. Classification (NCBI taxonomy): domain Eukaryota; kingdom Metazoa; phylum Arthropoda; class Insecta; order Lepidoptera; family Sphingidae; genus Cephonodes; species Cephonodes hylas. Next base: position 1,508,571 of record AP025383.1, read on the forward strand.
TGATGGTGATAGCGATGATGACGAATATGATGATGGTGATGATGCCGATGATAAGGACGATAATGAAGATGAAAATGGTGTCGATGATGATGATGATGAGCATACTAACACTAACCTGAAAACTGGTGATCTGTCCATCATTATGGTTCCTCATGATTGACTTCAAGAACTCCCAGACTGGCATCTCTATGAAGCTGAATGGAAGATCCCGCGCCACTGTCGACAGGAACCCTCGGTACACGCCCTTACGGAGCCCTTCAGCTTTGTACGCCTTTCAATAGAAATGCCAGATGGTTAAATAGATACTTCTGCATCACTTAGGGAATTGGCAGGGATGACAATATTTTCATTCACTGGACATATTTCGAGCCCTCTTGTAATTACTGAATTAAATTTGAAAATAATTTGATAACACTGCCTGAAGAATTAACTAAATGATTTAAGATTTTTGTAGAAAATAACTAAACTGAGGCCTAAGAAATATCTTATAAATATTTTTAACTTTAAAAACTACAGAAACTGTATTGTATTGTCATAATATATTATTTTCTATCATATTTGATAATGTAAATTTATTTTAAGAAATATTTTTCTGTAGTTTTTCTGTCTACAATTCCATAGTTTTTTGTATAGGATATTTAATAACCATAATAATTTTAATTAATAAAATGCTTCAATGAATCCTCACTTACATTCACGGTGATGAAAAACATCGCGAGGAAATCTACACACCCAAAAGATCTTAGGAATTTCTCAGGAATGTGGTCCTCAAACCTGCACTAGTCTAGCATGGTGAACTAAGGGCTAAACCCTCTCAGTTTTAGAGAAAACCCGTGCCAACATGCATATGTTTATGGGCAGATAATATTCTTAAGTAAAATATGGTCATATTACCTCTAACAATATGGACAAGCTGCTCCGTGATTTAGTTCCAACATATGTCTGCTTCCTCTGTTTCGCTATCTCTGTAGGAACTCGAATAACGCAGGCTAGCTGAGAAATAAAATAATAACCACATACACACCTATAACTGCACCCCTAAAGGGTTAGACAGAATTGAATTCTGCACCCACATTTTATAAATTATATTTTATATCACAGAAAGTCCAATTTTTTTTAATGTAACAGTAGGCCCATGTCTAGCAATAGATCTTATATGAGACAATATAAATAATTCTTTATCTAAAACTACAAAATACCTTTGTGACTCACAATGTACAAGAAACAAAAGAGATGTGTCAATTATTGCTATGGCACTTAATAGTCTCTGTATACAAATGTCCTGAATGTAAATGAATAAATAAAACCTACAGTCATATACATTATTTTGACCCCACACTAAGATTCAATAGCTGTATTATAGGTAACAGAAACTACGATAAGACTTTTCAGTCTCACAAACACCCAGACCGGAAACAAATACATATTGGGATCCATAAGGATCACACAAACATTAGTCTTGGTGCAGGGTCGAACCCGCAGCCTCTTATTTCATAAGTGGTTATCTAGCTAACTGCACCACAGGGATGTCATGGGTATATGTACAATATATGTCAAAATTTAAATATAGTTATATCATACTATTTTAGGGAATACTGGTGTAAGATTACACATGATAAGAACAGGAAAATTCCTGAAAATTAAATGTTAAAATATTTTTTTTTATGAAAATCATTAACTGTGATCTTGGAAAAACCTAACAATTGTATACTGAGTAAATTTACACACGAAAACCACCACAACTAACATTTTTTTCATCATCACATCTTATCTCTAACAGTTTAGATAATAAATACCCACATGATTAAATAGAGATATAGGGAAAATTATCCTAATTTTGTAATTCCCCAATTTAATATGCTGATAATATATTTTATTTTGAAATTCCATGGCACTACTGAGAATTTCCTTGGAAATCCCATAACACTGTATTACTCTGACAAATTGACTGCCTTATGGCCGAATACTGAAACGCAACTTAAAAATTAAGGTGAACTTAAACATCTAATCCCGTATTAATTTAGTTGGTCTTATATCGAATTAGAATTAAGTAGCGTTTCAGTATTCAGCCATTAATGACCTATTGGCTACAAAAGGCTAGTTATAAAATATGTTCTTAATGTTTTATCTTTTATATGCTTATGTTCGCTGTGCAAGCGGAATTGCAGCATACAGCTGAATGAAGGGACCATTATTGGCTATGTATGTAAATTACAACTGTTTAATGATAGTTTTATATTTGTTGTTTGTTATTGTTATGGCCAACAATAAAGCATTTTTCTTTCTTTTCTTTCTTTATGTATGTAAAAAAGATTGTACTATATACACACATAGTTCTTTACAGATTAATTTTAGTAAGTCTTAATTTTGTTCTTAATGTGTACAAAATACAGTTTTGTAAAACTATGTGTCTTTTTTTCACCACCTAATTTTCACTTATAAATAGATCATGCCACATGAATTCCTTATTTACATACTCTTTAGAAAAGTAACAATAAAATGACATACATACCACTTCACCCACACTGGCGGAGAACATATGTACTAATGGAGTGCATTGTGTCCCGACATACGGTTGGCAAAAATTCTTAGTGGTTTCATATGACACAAAAAACAATGCCGTTGTTGGCATTGACGTTGAGGCAACTGTCAGAAGCCCTGAAACATATTTAAGCTTGCCTTAATTGAATAGAACTGAGAGCCACATTCAACCATGTAGTTTAAAATTTTGATGGTTCAAGAGAACTTGTAAAAGTCTATTTGATTTTTATGTATTTAAAATGAATTAATATTTATAATAAAATAAATGTTTAGGCATAATAATAGATCTACATCTGAATCTAAGTTAAATATTTATTACTTAATACATACATTACAATTTTACTTTATTTTGGTATAAAAAAAAATATTGGTTTACTTTGTCTCAATACAAGCTTTTTATGAAAAATAAATGACTGTAAGTAAATTAAGTAACCATTGAAAAATGTCATAGGACATGATGAGTTAAACTAAACTTACCTCTGTAGACACCATTAAATCCTCCAGCCTTTTGGAACCCTTGTGCGCTTTGTAGTCGAGTTTTTAATGTATCCAAGGGGTATAACGTTATATCCACTGACAATCCCGCCATAGCCCCAGCCTAAAATTAAGACATATTTTTAAAAATAATTTTACATTAAAATTTTAAAGAAGGTTGAGTCAAAACTTACCAGCAGCGGTGCTAAATACACAGATTTTTTTGTTTTTACTTGATCTGTAGCGCCCATGACTGTAGTTTTTATTAGAAACCACTCTTATTCACTAAAATAAATATAACCTCACTTCACTTAGGTGCGTAGCACTATAATTATTACAGTTCGTTGAAAATAATAATTTCAGATTTACTTTTACTTTAACATATTTATGACAACGTATTGGCAGTTATTTAAATAATTTAATTCATAATTTCTAAATGATGTAATATTTTTCGTGCTTCCCGCTCCGTACTGTCAAACCTGTTTCTTTAAGTAAAAAATATAATTTCTAGCATAGTTTTTTATCAACTCACTGGTAATCAAATAAGATAAAAAACTATGTGCCTAATGATGCTGAACAAATGTTATAAAAACCCATAGTAACAAAAAAAAAACAAATTTGTAACTTAAGTACCTACATAATGCATTGCAACATACCGTAGAGTCGTACGACTTTGGCCCAATATTCAGCAATATTTTCATTTTCACCTTACAGCTGAAAAGAGTTTGTCTATATTTTTATTTTATTGAATTAGTTGCATTGTTGGGGATATAAGGAAACCATACACATAAATATTTGGTAGCCATTTAAAAGATTTAGTATATATTTTTTTTGTCAAACTTTGGGTCAAAGTCATTCTAGGGCTTGGGTGACTTTGGCCCACTCACTTTCTTGTTCTAAAATCGCAAGGTTGTTGCTGCTGGGACAAACTAAACTCCATAAAATAAATCTACTGGTGAGAAAATACAAATCCACATTAAATAGAGTAACTTTTTTAAATTTTTAGTTAAATATTTTTATACTTATGTTAACAAATGCGTTTTATTTTATGGCGCTCTTAACAGTCTTCCAATAAAAAAAATCTAAATGGGAATACAAAGTAAAAAACAGCTTACAAAGCCTACTAAGCTTACAAAGCTTACAGCACTTACAAGGTAATTTTAACGTTTATTGTTACAAGATTTTTAAATTGACATGAAGAGTAGATAAGAAAATAATACTGATCAAAATACCATAAAACTGTAGCATTGTTAGTTATAGTATTATGGGGTCATGTCAATTTTAATTTGTGATCCATCTTCGAACTCCACAACGTCATCAGGTAATTCTTGAATAGACGAGACTTCGCTCATTCAAGAACTACAACGTGTAATAGAGTCACGGCTCTGTTGTCGTCTTTTCTTAGGGTTGGCGAGTGGTTTTAGCGTCAAACCTGATGAAGTTGCTTCTGCAATGTCTGCTGCACTAATTGACTAACCAGCAAGGACGTTCAGTTTCTTTTTTAGCATTTTTTTTATACAGTCAGCTTTCATTTCGTACTTTTCCATGGGCCAAAGTGAAACAAAAATTGATTAAAATTCTGACCAAATCACTTTTTTGCAATATCACAAAAATAGCTAAATTTCTTGATAAAAAAGTGCGATGCCGAGGGTCACTGATATAAGTACCACACTTATAACAAAATATTTAAAAGGAAACTCACCTGAATTATTAGTTATAGACGAAAGTTTGCACTACAAAATTTTGCTCCATAAATAAACTTTTCGAAAACAGCTAAATCAACCAATCAGAGTAGGGACCACAAGCTCGAAACACTGTTCTACTGACAACTTGTGCTTGTTGTCTGCTGATTTTAATGCGTATTTTTTTGAAACAGACTGCAGGAAAGGCGTGACGCGAATTCCAAACTTTTACCTATTTTGGGCCAAAGTCACCCCCTAGGGCCAAAGTCATACGAATTTACAGTATATAAACCATATAGCTAATGATTGAGCTTTGCTGTTTCTGAACGATGATTAATTTATTGGTATGTACTTAATATTACTTATTGGTATTTAATATAGAAATTAAAAATGGGTTATTAGTGTAATTTCAGAGTCCAAGTCTTCCTTAACATCATATTGTATGACCAACTTTATGAATATTTTTGTAATGGGATTAATTAAAAAAAATCTAAAATAATTTGTCGCTAAGCAACTGAATCGTGGTTACATTTGTCTTTGTTAGCAACTTACAAAAGCCGAAGTAGTCACTGGTTTTCTTATTATTTTATTTCATAATGCCTAAAGTATACAAAACCGCCCACGATGGTATTCCATACCACAAAGTACAAAACGGGAAAGAACCCGGGTGTTACCAGTTGCACAGGTATATCGTTATTATTTTATTACCAAACCTTTTAAACCATTATGAAAGTTTGTTAAATCAATTTATTTGATTGTAACTACATCTCCTTGTATTCATCGCTTTTTTGCATTAATTATACAAACTTAATATGTACGCTTACAATAACAATAACACTTTGGCCGACCGAGAATCAAACCCGCAGGCTGTAACCCCTATAGGAGAATACTGTAAGACATCTATATTCTAGTTCTGACCCCATTTTAAGATGAAAGTCATGTGTCGTAGGTAGTAGTCAGATACTATGAGAAACTTTTCGGTTTCACAAACTTACAGTCTCAGTGCGGGAATCGAACCCGCGACCTCTCGTTCCGCAAGCTGGTGTCTAGCCAACTGCGCCACGGGGATGTCAAAAACGTTACATGTATAAAATAAGCCTTTTAATTATTCTAGTTTATTTCCAACAGACCATCACAATGTCGTTTAAAGTTTCCCATATCCAAACGGCCTATACACAAATGCGAGGTCCCGAAGCACGAGTTTACCCTGGTTCCTCAAATCGGGGGCTGGCGAAGCTTGTTGGTGCCGAAGACTGAGCCCAACTTCTACCCAGCGGTCATGCACAAGAACGAGTTTGAAAGGCTGAGAAAACAGGCTAAGGTAGCAAAGACTTCGTTGTAACTCCTAGTTTTGTTACTGTGTAAGCATTGGCGATACATCAATAAAAGTGCAAAAGGCCTACTCGCTTTAGAAAAAATTTAAACTTTAAATCCTTATTTTATTCAAGCAATTTTATACATAAATGAGTATATCCTAACCCCATACTAAATATCAATACATCACAAAATTCCGATGTAACGCTTTTAGGCTTCCATGCTCATACTGCCACTGAGTAAGTAAGCAATCCAAGTGTAAATTGACCACCAGATCGTCACACAAGAGGAGCAGATCGAAGCGATGCACGCACAAGAAGCGGCCATTCAGAAAGCTGCCAAGGAGTCGGAGATTCGGAAGCAACTCCTCAAGGACAGCCTGCTTCCACAACCAGGCGCTGAGACTGGCACCGGCACAGCCGACCCTGAACTCGAAGGGCCTGACCAAGCCGCCCACACTATGTCCAGAGCTGAAGGTGGCTTCTTTTCAAAATTTTTCTTCTAGAATATTTTTATATGAAATCTAAGTTCTCAGTGCAATTATTTCATAGTAAACGGATTCTAAAGCATTTTATAAAATCAAATACCCTTTAGTCTCACGACTATCCAGAAGTAGCATTATAATCCCGAAGTCATTATTATTATGGAGAATTTCATATGAAATTACATTAATCGTAGACAGCCCCCGTGGCGCAGTTGGCTAGACCAGCTTGCGAAACGAGAGGCCGCGGGTTCGATCCCCGCACCGAGACAAATCTTTGTGTGAACCACAAATATTTGTTTCAGGTCTGGGTGTTTGTGAGACCGAAAAAGTCTCTCGTAGTGTCTGATACCCACGACACAGGTCTTGGAACCTAGTGTGAGGTCAGAGCTATGTATGTGACTGTTGGGTGTATTTATTTTATTTATTTATTAATAGTTAGACAATTAACCTGAAAAACCACTCGGTTAATCCTGTAAATATAATAGCAGATTAGTACTACGGTACCATCAGGATATTGTTTAATCTCTAAAGGTATTATTTTTTTTTATAAGAGAATATTTTTTTATATAGGTACTCTATACATAAACAAGATCTATCGTCAACAAATTGTAATATAGAGGTAGAGTATACAGGATAGGTTATCCTACTTGCAAGTTTTTACTAAGGGAGAAATGGAATATCATACTTATTACAATATAACTTGCCTTAGCGCTACGTGCCGACAACATGCAGGGTCCCAGACTGTGCAACCGCATTATCTTGGCGTCGAAGTGCCACGCCATCAGAGACGCTCAGATTGTCGAGAAGGATCTCATCAAACGGGAACTTGATGAGGAGGAGAGAAGGTTAGTTTGCACGTTAAATTACCTGATAAATAAGTAGGGAGTAATATCTGGTTTCTTTTACCTGAGCTTTCCCATGATATCAAGGTGCCCCTTTGATAATAACACATTATAGATGTATTTGTGAATGCCACATTCCGAAGCAATAGTACAAGTTATTTATAACTTTAAAATTAGATGAATGAAAATATTTTTGGTTTTGAAGTTGTATTAAATCCAATGACCTTTCTATGAGATAGTCATTTCACTTTTCACACAGCGGATCAACACTTCACTTGTCTCTTGTAGGGACTTGGCAATTTACACTAGAACCAATTTAACCCGTCGGCTATCCTTATTATTTATTAGTTTAAAAAATAGCTTTACAATGACGATTCAAAATAACTTGTGAAATTCAACTTGAATAAAGATGATTTGCCAAATTTTCTTTAGTCTATTTATCTTTTTGTAATAGATCGCTCTAATAATTTCAGAGTGAGGATAATCCGATCCAATAGAACAAATTTTTACTGACGATAAAGTTTAATGTTTTGTTGCACAGACTTGACAACATAATGGAGGAGAATCGGCAAGCGGCGGTGAACCGTGCAGAGAACGAGGAAGACCGGCGCCACCAACTGCGGCTGCAGAACCTCGCCGCCCTCAAAGAGCAGATCAAGGCCCACGAAACTGCTAAAGTAACTTGTGAAATTTACTTGCAATTAAAGTAATGAGGGATGGAATTATCTTATACTCTTTTTAAACCTTCGGTCGGTGTTGTCACTTTATTGTGTCTACTAAATAACCCTCGTATCCCTGCATTCGCAATTTTATAAGTAACTAGCTTTTGCTCGCGACTCCGTCCGCGTAGACTACAGGGTTGAGTTCAGAAGGAAAATAAGTTGTAGTCTATTTTACTGCTTAGAGTCCTATTTATGTCCATACCAAAAATCATACAATTCGGTCAAATTGTTCAAATGTGAAACCGTAACGCGTCGATCGGCGCCTTGTGCATCATTACTGCGTGCTTGATCAATATTTTAAAAATGCAATATCTTCTAAGATACTCAGTGAAATCAAATGATGTAAAAGGCAATTTTATTTAAAATTAAATACTTGTAATGACTAACGTATTTATTTGGATAAGGATTAATATCATATTTATAAAAACACCTTCACAAATAAAACGTTATTTTAAAATAAATTTGGTTAGGATTAAAAACGTTATAGTGAGTCAACCTTAAAAAATAGACATATGCTGTCGCGGACTTTTTTTTAGAACTTTTAAAGAGGAACATTTCTCTCAAACATTATTTTAGCGAAACTTTAACCGTTTTCGCAGCGCACGCAGCGGAAGCTCACAAAAAGGAAAAAATGGCCACGATTTTGAAACATTCTTTATTGCTGCTCCGCTCCTTTTCGTCGTAGCGTGATGTTATATAGCCTATAGCCTTCCTCGACAAATGTGCTATCTAACAGTGAAAGAATTTTTCAAATCGGACCAGTAGTTCCAGAGATCCTAGCGTTCAAACAAACAAACAAACAAACAAACTCTTCAGCTTTATAATATTAGTATAGATAAAGGGAGGAAATAGAAGCTTCCATTAACAATACAAATCGATTGAAGTTCCGCTATATTTACATACCATTTTAGAAACCCTTAAATTCTGTACTCATCTGTTAATGTGAACATCAGGTGATGGAGGCAGAGCGTATTGAAGAGGAAAGCATACGAGTAAACCAAGCCAACATCGCAATGCAGATAGACGAAGCTCAAAAGCTCAAAGAGAAACACGAGAGAGCGGCTAAACTGAAGGAAATGCTGGACCAAGGTACGGTAATTTAAATTTTTGGTTAAGAGATTTTAAGCCTGCTTTCGCGTGTAGGTCGAATTCCAATATCGTCAGAGAAGAATATCGAGATGTCATCATTTTTAAAATAATTTATATCTAAGTGATTCAGAATAAAACTATAGCTTAGAAAGTGATGGGTATTTGAAAACGTAACATACGTACATTTTTCTTCACATTCATATTCATTATCATCATTAGCCTATATACGTTCTACTGCTGAACAGTGGCGTGCCTGGGGTGTCAAACTAAGGCAAGCCCAAATGTTTATTTAGTAGCAGCATATTTTTTTGGTACGTAGGACTAATAAATACCTACCGGCAGTGTTGGGCAAATGTTAATTGAACTAACAATTAAAAATTAACAATTAATTAATTGTATTTGCAGTGACAGCAACTAACAACTGATTAATTGTTAATTGTGGTTTTATACAATTAACAATTGATCAATTTTTAGTTATTTTGCGGAAAAAAAATTGACAATTAACAATTAACAATTAATTTTTTACCAAGTATTAGTTTAAGTATTGGGTACATGCGTGTGCGGATTAAGCCTCTTAATACATTTACGGTACCAAATAGAACTCCTGAACAGCTTATAGAAGGGGTGCGGCAGAAAGAATCTTTGGTAAAGTTTATAACTGTATGGAATCACATAGCAATGCGCTGACGTTTGTTGCTACATTGCAACAATATGACGCGCAGGCGTTCTAATTGCATTACTTAAGGGTTTAGGTAATTGCGATGAGTGTCGGTGCAGCGCCGAGCGCGCGCGCCGGTGGTTTTGAGCCTCCAAAATGACCCTAAAATAGCATAAATATGACAAGCTAATTACCTTGTAATTTATCAATTTGCATCATAATCATTAAATGTTCTTTGAAAAGTACTGTTTTTGCTGAAATTACATTTACTTATATTAAATAATAAAAAAAATACCCATTTTACACGGCTTCTGCACCTGAATATTATTATAAATAAAGCTACAAATGGTGTTATATTGAAAGGAAAGCAATTGACATGAGTTCAATTGCATTAAAATAAATACACCAAGTGTTAGATAATATTCTAACCACAAGTTGAAACCCTTTTTAGGCAGACAATTATTTTGTTATTACGTTTTCAGTCTTAACTGAAAAACATTGAAATAGGGTATTATATAAATAATGATAATCTTTAAATTAATTCAGAAAGCAACACATACTTCAATTTTAATGATAGAATCAGATAATGATAACTAAGTAGTTGTGTATTAATTGGTTTTAATTAATAAGAGAATTAGAATATGAATTAGTCTAAATCATGTACTTGTATGTAATTGTTCTCATATAAGTAATTATATTTGTATATAGCCATGTATAAAATCCTGTTTGTAGGAGATGAAATAGAAATTATTGAGATATCACATGAGCCACTTGTAACAGTTAATTACAAGCCCTCAACTTCTTGTAAATTGTTGTATTGGGACATAATAATAATTAACTTGTAGTCTTTATAAGGTCAACAAACTGAAAACAAGAAAATATGAAGCAAGGACCTCTGATATTGGTGAAATTTCATGTAGGTCAAAAAATAAACAGTACCCAATTGTTTTATGTCATTTTTATAATACTCAATCATATGAACCATTGTTTGTTTTTGTAATTTAAGGTAAGAAGAAGAAAGTTACCACTATAAAGCTGTTAAAACAAAAAACAATCCCTCAAGGAAAATTATTTTAAAACTCAATTGGTCAATGCGCTATTGAAAAGAAGATTTATGACAGAAAAACTCCACCTTGAAATTTCATTATAAAAATTAAAATAAATAGGGGAAATTAAACCATAACCTTTTTTCAAATTAATATCCTAAATATACACAGCACCTCTTTATGTGTGTAATACTTAGGTACAGCTTTGTATCACAAGTGTCAATAAATACTATTTAGAGTGAAAAACCCAGAAATGAAAGAATAATATATATTGATGCAGGGAATAATCCCACAGTCTGTTGTATTATAAGCTGGCATCAACCTAGAGTCTGTTGATTATTTAGCATTAAATGAAAAGAAGTTTTCAACTGTAAAATAATTATTATTTATTGTTCTATTTCTAACATATAAATTATCATTATCACCTTGTGACTATATTGTGGATTTCTGGGATGTTTCAATTATATTCTCATGAATACTTGCATAGTCATTTTTTCAGTATTGAATATTATGTAGAGCTATACCTACACGCCACAGGTAAAAATCATTTTTTAATTTTATTTGAAGTCCAAGTTGGACACATAAAAATTTTTCCTTAAGCATGTCAGAAACTCTTTTCACAAGGTCTCAGCTCTTTGTGTAATCCTGTTCATCTGGTACTCTTTATTCTGGATTTAGTACAGGAGTCAAAAGATATTTCCTATGTGTGTCGCAACATTAATTTTGAATCACACACTATTTGAATGTTTAGAGCAAAGTAGCCTCTTCTGTTTCTGTATGATTGACTGATGTAGCCTGCATGCTACCTGAAAACATCAAGTTTTAAAGTACAAGATAAATATTTACATCAACAATAGCAAAACTTTATAATACATACCAGGTGACTTTAGTTTGATATGGGTGTCATTAAATGCACTAATACCGGTTTGTATTATTATGAAGTTACTCATCCTTCTTGTAATTGGCGTGATGTTGTCTTTAAACAAAGGGCTAAGCTGTACCTACAATCTATACAATCAATTTGAGAGTTGAAAATTGTATGCTGAATAGTTGTTAATGTGAGTCATGGACGTAATATATAAACGTTTATATATTACGTCCATGATGTTAGTCTACTCCTTAAATTTCAACTTGCGAAAAGTCATAGTTGTTGACATATTACTGTTGAAAACATGTTTGAAATTAAGCGTATTTTTGCTTCGTAACGCACGTTTGACATTTTCTCGACGTTTTGTTATTCGTTACGTTAGGTACTCGGTTTAAACTTTTTTAAACTCTCAAAATAGTTTCTGCGTATTTTTTATATTTTAAGTTAGTTTTTATTGTAATACACATATCATTTTGTATGTAAAAGTATTTCTCACCACAATTTCGTTGTGATATTGACTTTTATTAAAGGACCTATTTTCTTTAAAAAGGAGAAGCAAAACGCAACACTAACGACGCGACAAGTAATGATAACACAAACGAAAACAAATTGAAAACATTCAACGACATTTAAAATAAATAATATTTTTTTGGCAGCGTTCTTAACAATATTATATAGTGGCCACTGGCACTGGTAGGTATATTACCGGCAATGTCTTTACTTAAATGAAACAAAATACAATATACATTCATAACAAACGGAAAGATACTTTTTTCCCAAATTTGCTGGAATTGCATATTCAGGGCAACCAAGATACTCTTCAAGACGAATCTAACGAGTCCAAAGTTGATAGAGTTGCGTCATTTAATTACGAAGTTCCGATGGCCACCTTCCAGCTCCATCATCAGACCCTGGTTACCATATGGTATCATAGAATTTGTTAAAACGAATCAAATGAGCCCAAACTCGATGGGGTTGCGTCGTTTAATTGCGGAGTTCCGATGACCACCTTCCAGCTCCATCATCAGACGTTGGTTACCATATGGTGTCATAGTACTTGTTAAAACGAATCAAATGAGCCCAAACTCGATGGGCTTGCGTCGTTTAATTGCGGAGTTCCGATGGCCATCTTCCAGCTCCATCATCAGACCCTGGTTACCATATGGTATCATAGAACTTGTTAAAATGAATCAAATGAGCCCAAACTCAGTGGAGTTGCGTCGTTTAATTGCGGAGTTCCGATAGCCACCTTCCAGCTCCATCATCAAATCATCTCTATATCATAATAATATTGCATTGCCATTCAATTTACATATGCATGCAAAATTTCAACTTAACCGGAAACCGGACAGTTGATCAAATTGAATTTGCAATTTTTAATTACAGATACAGAATGGGACAGGCGAAACTAAATAAAAGCTTGTAATTGAAAACCCCCGACAGAAAAACCTACATTCCATTTAAAACGTAAAAAAAATCTAATTTGAATTTTTCACTCACGATTAAGTCATAGATATTCCCTTTGCGTGCTCTTTCATTTGACACCCCGCTAGAATATATATGAAGATATTCGGTTATGATTCCCCATTTTAACACCCCACAACTTTGAAAATACCAGATTTTGAGAGATTTTAATTTGTTATGTTTAGTTTTCCTACCTAGTCGTAAAGAATATATGAGATAATTAACGTTAAACATCTACAAGGTTTGCGGACCACCCTTCCGTGCAAAAATAGCAAAATTTAATTGTTAGTTTTAATTTTTTCATCAATCGATTGAAAAAAATAATTGCAATAATTTAATCGCGATCTGCAATTGATGTGCATTAGTTTAAATAATTTAATTGAAACGCGCGATTAATGGTTAATTGCAATTGATTCAAATTCAATTAATTTAATTGCAATTAATTTTTTAGTCGATTGATTAGTTCAATTAAAAGTTAATTGATTGATGCCCAACTCTGCCTACCGGTTAGTACTCACATTCACGTTTATAGCGTTATTTTATAAATAAACAATCGTTAAGTTCGTTATTCGGAACTATGTAAGGCAAGTCGGGCTAAGTCACTCCTCATTAAGATGCTTTAGGCCTTAGTCTATCATGCTGGCCTACTATTTCGATTATATCAGTCAAATATTTTTCACCGTTTTCAGGCAACGCGGAGCTCCTATTCTACAAGCAGTTACAAAATGAGGAAGAGCGTATAATGGATGTGCGTGTCGCCAACTTTCTGAAGCAGAAGCAGGCTCGCGAGGCCAAGGCCAGAGCTGAGGCCGAGGCCATTAAGGCCGCCAAGCAAAAGGGGATTGACCACATCGCCAAGGCACAGAAGGTAACTCTAAGAAGTTTAGTATCTGATTTAGATAGTTTATGGTAAGAGTTTACCACGTCTATAAATCCTAGTCCTAGCTATAGTGGAGTTACAGCATTGGTATGTTATCTTGTGTTATTTGTTTTATGTTATTTAAATGGGAGTTTAACGAAATTATGATTATGTCACAGTCCTACATAAGGAAGACATTGACAGTATGATAACTACTACGTGCTAATGAGGTATACAATAATTATTATAAATGAATTCTTTTAAATTAAGTACTCTTAAAATAAGTTTGCAGTCGTCTAGCCTCTCCGAAATAGGGTGAGGCCAAGATTTTACATACTCCCAAACTGAAATCTGGGGCATTTCACGTGAAGCGGACAGGGAAAAAAAAGTGAGGTTCTGAAAATCGTTCATATTCGGCCCATTTATACCTCTAGTAGAAATGAATGTGGACACAAAATATTTTTTTTGTATATTAAATATTTCACAAGTTATGGGCTTCTAAAGAATTGCCGTAATTGAAATATCAATTTTTTAAAAGTCGTTTATCGTATTTAACAAATTTACAATAAAATATTTCTTCTTCTTTCTTCTTTATCAACCCATATACGCCCACTGCTGAGCACGGGTCTCCTCTACCATTGAGAGGGTTTAGGCCATAGTCCACCACGCTGGCCTAGTGCGGGTTGGCGGACTACACATCTAAGAAATTCCTAAGAACTCTTAGGTGTGCAGGTTTTATCACGATGTTTTCCTTCACCGTTAAAGCAAGTGATAATTCAATGTGAATACACACATAACTTCGAAAAGTCAGAGGTGTGTGCCTGGGGTTCGAACCCGCGACCGCTGAGATTCTCGACCGCGCGACCAAACCTCGAGGCCATCACTGCCTATATTTAACATAGCGATATATATTGGAAAAATACTGTTCTTTTTAATGATGAAATAAAATTATAAAAAATATTTTTTTTTCATGTCCTAAACCGGAAGTAAACTTTTCAAACCTGAATTTCAGTCACTTCGGCCGCTTTTTTTTTCTTCATTTTTTTTCCAAATATAGCTTAAAGTGTACTAAAAATACACGAGAAAATTGAAAATGGAATCGCTATAAGTTTCGGAGTTAGAATAATTAATGTACCATCGCGACGCATTGGGCGTGATATCTGACGCTTTTAAGGTCGAGTATTTTGCGCGATATTGCATTAAAACTCGCAACGTTATTAAAATTTTATCTCGTTTCAGCGTATTTTAGCTCTAAAAAAGATATGGAATAAGTATTATTAATAACAAAATCCAGTATCAGTAGTTTTTGCGTGCAAGAGTAACAAACATATATTTCATTCCATATTCTTACAAATTTTTGCTTAAATAATATTAGCAGACAATATATATTAATATTATGTCATCATCATCATCATCATCGACATCAACAATCCATATGGGCACGGGTCTCCTCTACCATTGAGAAGGCTTAGACCATAGTCCACCACGCTGGCCTAGTGCGGGTTGGCGGACTACACACCTTAGAAATTCCTAAGAACTTTTGGTGTTCAGGTTTTATCACGTTGTTTTCCTTCACTGTTTTGTTAAGCCAGTGATAATTCAATGTGAATACATACATAACTTCGAAAAGTCATAGATGTATGCCTGGGGTTCGAACACGCGACGGTCGAGTTTCTCGACCGCGCACCGAAACCTCGAGGCCATCACTGCTTTAATATTATGTACTTAACCCAAATATAAATTAATAAAATATTATAAAGAATAAAATGATTTTAAGGAAGCAGTAGATAAAAATATTATTTGCGAAACACGATAAATAACGCAATCTGCAGCGTAAGTAAGTAGTAAGTGTCTTCCTTAAAATGTTTTTATTCTTTAATAATATTTTATTAATTTATATTTGGGTTAAGTACATAATATTAATATATATAGTCTGCTAATATTATTTAAGCGAAAATTGGTAAGAATATGGAATGAAATATATTTTTGTTACTCTTCCACGGAAAAACTACTGATTAAATTTTGTTATTAATATTACTTATTCCATATTTTTTTTAGAGCTTAAATACGCTGAAACGAGATAAAATTTTAATAAAGTTGCTAGTTTTAATGCAATATCGCGCAAAATACTCGACCTTAAAAGCGTCAGATATCACGCCCAATGCGACACGATGGTACATTAATTATTCTAACTCCGAAACTTATAGCGATTCCATTTTCAATTTTCTCGTATATTTTTAGTACACTTTAAGCTATATTTGGAAAAAAAATGAAGAAAAAAAAAGCGGCCGAAGTGACTGAAATTCAGGTTTGAAAAGTTTACTTCCGGTTTAGGACATGAAAAAAAAATATTTTTTTAAATTTTATTTCATCATTAAAAAGAACAGTATTTTTCCAATATATATCGCTATGTTAAATATTTTATTGTAAATTTGTTAAATACGATAAACGACTTTTAAAAAATTGATATTTCAATTACGGCAATTCTTTAGAAGCCCATAACTTGTGAAATATTTAATATACAAAAAAAATATTTTGTGTCCACATTCATTCCTACTAGAGGTATAAATGGGCCGAATATGAACGATTTTCAGAACCTCACTTTTTTTTCCCTGTCCGCTTCACGTGAAATGCCCCATCTCTCACCCAGTAACAGTAGTCTCTCACATTCATTTTGGTCACACTATCAATAAATTATACCAGGGGTTCCCAAACTTATTTACACTATGACGCCCTACATAATTATTATTTTTCTTGCGACGCACCCCCCCCTCCCCCCCCCTTCATCAAAACTACCTCCTTTACTGGAAATAAAAACAGCAGTAGGCCCTATCCCACCACACACCCGCCACTGCAACTCCTGTATTCCAGGATCAACAGCGGCACGCACAGTATTGGCGCCGAGCAATGAAGCTCAGCGAATCTAAGGGGACCTAAATTGTCATAATCCCGCAACGAAGTTAATCAGAAAACCAATGTAAAGGAGGAGTTGGAAAAACAAAGAGTTGTCCACTTCCCTCCACAGCAAAGCGGGTGACAAAATATTGAGCTATGAGGTTTAACCTCACATAAAGAAAGACAATTACAATTACCAAAAATTTGACGCAATTAACTAGCGCACCACGGATAAATAACTATTGCTTAAATTGGACCTAACGTGCGAACTGTTATACAGACTTCCAATAATAGGCATGGCAAAATCGCTGAAAGGCACGGAAATTCCTCCTAGATTCAACGAGGTCTGTATAATAAACAACACCAGACGTTACATGCATACTATTGAGCATACTGTTACGCTCATCCGACCAAAGATTGCACTCCCAAAGGATATGATGTGCGGACTGTTCATATTCGCAATCATGTGTTGAGCATTGGCACATAGGAGAATCAACCAACTTAAATGAGAATAATTTGCTACGAAAATTGCCGTGACCCGTTAGAAATTGCGACACGTAATGATCAATCTCAAGCCAGGTTTTTGCCAAACGATCGCTAACCGACGGAAAATATTGATAGAGATGACGTCCCTTTACAGACAGCTTCCATCGGTTTTGCCATTCTTCTATTAATTCCGAGTAAATCTCGGCGTATGGTTTAAATAATCGAGTTATTTTTGAAAAGTCGCGCGATGGAAGGAAATCCCTATCAATACTTTGCTTGTTGGTAAAATATAACGCGGCGCGACGCTGTACTTCCAGGTCGACTGGAAGCACACCCGCAAGAACAGGTAAAGCCTCGGTACTAACGGTTCTGTACGCCTTGCACAAAAATATCAACGCCAAACGCTGACTCTGGAGCAATTTCCTTCTGACTGCGCCGACAGTTGCCCTATCGGCCCACACAGGAGAAGCGTAACAAATACAACCCAAATATGTAGCTCCATAAATTACTTTTAAGGTATTAAACGACAGACCCCACGTTGACTTTGATATCCTCGTCAAGGCATAAAAGTTGTTTTTAGATTTTTCACCGACGCTTTTTATATGTTCAATAAAAGAGAAATTTCGTTCTAGAACAAGCCCTAGGTAACAAACCGATTGTTTACTTTTGATAAGGACGTTATTAAATTTTATACGCGGCGGGGTTTTCAAGTTGCCTTTCAGCAGCAAGTGAAATGATTTTTGGGGAGCGAACGAGAGAAGGTTTCTTTCACCCCAGTGAGTAATTAAACGTAGACACGTGTCTGCTAACTTTTCTAGACCGGACCTACTATTCGCGTGTATGAGTAAGAGTCCGTCATCCGCATATCCTATTAAAGAGCAACACGGTGGTAAAGGAATCGCGAGAAAGTCATCAAAGCCTAGATTCCATAAGTAAGGGCCGACAACAGAGCCCTGGGGGCAACCCATTGTCAGTGACTTCGACACTGCGTGGTGACCTAAGCGCAATTTAGTTGATCCATGGATAAAATAAGAGTTGATCATAGAAAATATATTCCTTGGGCAACCGCGAGATTTTAATTTCAGAAGTAACAGGCCACCAGGCATTATCGAATGCACCAGAGATATCTAAAAATATCCCTAACACATACTTATGTTCCGATTTGTTAACCGCTCTTCTAACCGATAAAGCTGCGTCCACGGTTGATTTACCAATCGTAAAACCGAATTGATTATCGTGGAATTTCGGTCCGCCTGGTAGTAAGCGAGGCACAATAAGGCGTTCAAGTAGCTTGCCCAACGATGGTAATAACGTTATAGGACGATAGGATTTTGGGTCTTCAGGAGGCTTATTGCCTCCTTTTGGTATAAGTTTAATGAGACCACACCGCCAAATTCGCGGAAAAACACCCTCAGCTATACATCGATTAAAAACGCACATTATAGCGACACTGGACAGTTTACACGCTTCCTTTATCATCTTGTTGGAAATTTTGTCATCTCCAGAAGCTTTATTAAGCGGCAGGGAGCTAACTACTTCTAGAAATTCGCGAAGAGATGGGCTATCCGAATCAGGAGT
Organism: Cephonodes hylas; assembly: GCA_030295005.1. NCBI lineage: Eukaryota > Metazoa > Arthropoda > Insecta > Lepidoptera > Sphingidae > Cephonodes > Cephonodes hylas. The sequence goes on from AP025383.1 coordinate 1,527,573, forward strand.
CGACGGTGAAACGGAGGCCCATAGTCGTACTTGACTATGATATGCGGAATCGTTATTAAGGCTATCGTCCGGGATAAGTGAGTTTAATAAGGTTTCCGTGGTCTCCTCAATACCAGTAGTGTATGTTCCATTAACCTTTATGTTTTCAATATATGCTGAATCAATTGATTTATTAGCTTTAAACTCATGGTAAAGGGGGGACCAGGGACCCTCAGCATTAAGACGGTCAACTACTCTTCGCAACAATCGCCTTTTGCTTTAATAATCGCGGCTCTATAACGCGATCTAGCTACTTTTAGAGAGTTAAAAGCACTTTCAAGTAAATCACTATTAATGCACTTTTTCCTAAGCGAATTGAACCTCCTACGCGCTCGACGAAATAGTTGCCGAAGGTGGACTAAGGTATTGTTCCACCAATCACATCTGCGAGTATTAGTTACAAATGCACGACCGAAAGTCATATCCGCACAGTATGTAAAGGTATCGGTCATAATTTCAGCGCAAGCTTCGGCTGAAAGTTCATTGCGAGTGAAATCTCTGGTATGATTAGCAAAAAGCGAGCCAAAAGACTCCCAATTAGCCCCTCTTAATTTATATCTATAGTTGTAATAATTATTATGATGCCCTCGTGTAAATCCAGGTAAAAACTCGTACACTATCAGGCGGTGATCACTACAAGACGCGTCAGGTATAACACGCCATTTGTCGAGGTGGACGTCTCCACAGGAAAGTGTGACGTCGATTGAAGATTCGCCCATAGGACTGCTATACGTAGGTGGTGCGTCGGGTGTATTATGAATTACTAAATTTAATTCTGCAATGAAGTCTTCGACGGCACAGCGTCGCTCCGAATCGGTCGATCTTAATTTGCCATACCAAAGAGTGGAAGACGCATTGACATCCGCGCCAACAACTATTTTATTTCCCGAAAGAGACCTCAGGACGTGCCGCAAATGGTATAAATGTGGACCCACGGGGTCCGAGTATTGAAAATAACAGCTCACAACGTATAATTTAGTTGAGGGAGTAGTAACCTCCGCGACCGCACAGTGTGACGTCATAAGATTACGCACTGATGTGACTGTAAACACAGAACTCGACACGTAAATGCCAGCTCGCGACCTGTTATCCAGTTGTATTAATCTAGTACGTAACCGAGCGTGTTGGTACTGCTCTTGGACGAGGACAATGTCGAGCTTATATTCGTTAATTAAGATATTTAACTCCGACGTTGCCGCCCTATCATTGTGTAAATTAAGCTGTCCGATCGTGAGACTATCCATTTACAATCAATAATTAGTTGAAAGTAATAAAATCTGCAATTTATGTTTGTACGATGGACATTCCTGAGACCCGCACCGGTGGTCGTGCGGTTTGTTAAACTTTTTGCACGTCGCGCAAATAGGTTTGAACGCGGCATCACTCTTATGTGGGCACGATCTTGAATCGTGTTCACCGGCACACAGAGCGCAAGTCGGGGATTTCATCGTGCAGAACTTATGCACATGTCCATACTGCTGACAGTTAAGGCACCGGACTAGTTTGACGTCGTCGAAGAATCTACATGTCGCCCAGTCAATAAATAATTTGTCTTTAGTGGACATAAGATGATTACGAACTTCCGAGTCCACTTCAATTCCGACCCATTTGCGACCGTTATCTAATACACGCCTGCGGACCACCCTAACTGACTTAACAAAATCCTCCTCTTTTATAGGGAGCTCCCCCTTAATATTTTGCTTGTACAAAGCACTGACGAAGACGCGATCTTCCATTGACGCCGGTACATCCTTGACTAAAATACGTGGTCTACGCCCTTTTGGTTTTTCTAAACGCAAACCGGCTGATTTTATTGCGTCTACCGATTGGAGTTTCCTAATTTGAGACTCGTTCGCGACACGAAGTACAACTCCAGATTTCGCGGTCTTTTTGACGCCTACAATTTGAAAACCGTCGTCACTAGGCTTTATAACTTTCATTAACGCCTGCTTCGTCGCAGACGATGACGCAAAGTCAGCTGATCGTTCGGCGGCGGGGTATGCGACAACACAAGGCAGCGGCGCGCGCGACTCAATTGCCGGTGTCGGTTTTGCTAATTTGAGCTTAACGCGGTCCGCGTAAGACGCATTTATCTGTGCAGGTTCGCGCACATTTTTACTGTTTTCAAATTCCCGTTGTAAATTTGCAAGTTTGGTCTCGTTGCAGGACGATTTAATTGCTAGTAACGATATAATGCCTGTGACGCGTTGTGTAAGGTCCATAATTGCCGACTTATTCGCGACGTTGATTCGCGACCCCTGATCGTTCACTAATTCATTTATTTTGCTTAAGAAAGACGACGCATCAGAGACCAAATCGTAATAGCTATTCCGATCCGAATCGCAGCTATCCACAAAAGTCAAGGGAGAATTGTTTGCCGAGCCGGATGGTTTTGACCGTTTGTCGCCTGGTGACATATTAGACGGCGACATGTCACCAAATAGCCGTTTAGGTCGCGAGTTGTTAGGCGACCTAGGTGTCAAAATACTCTTGCCAAAAGGGTCCCTGCCGCGGTCAGGTGGATCGTCATTAAAAACCGACATTATATTAAATTAACCGCAACTAATATGTGAATTATGCAACTAAACTAACAATAAGCCTACCCTCACAACAAAATAAAACGACTTACCGATGTAGCACTGGTCAAAACTATTTAATTTAACGTTAAAATATTAGAACGACTTACGCACTATAATGCACAAACCAACACAACACAACTGGAAACACCCACGAGCCGGCAAACAAACCGAGACACGACAAAACACAATTTTAAATGCGCAGTGTCACACCGTGTCCGCACAGTACGCGTGCGCGGAGGGAAGAGCAAAAACAGCAGTAGCGTAATATGAGGTTATCAGGAAAATATGGACAGCGAATGTTTGCCGATCGCCTCGCGACGCCCCATGGATGTTGCCGCGACGCCCCAAGGCGTCGCGACGCACAGTTTGGGAAGCCCTGAATTATACAAATCAATTCATAACTACACACATTTGGAGACCTAGTTTTACCCATCAAATGCTTTTTGTTACTTTGAATATCTTGCAAGTGTTAAATATTAATCCATACGAATAGGCTGAACAAGAGCTGAAGGAGGAATTAGAACGCATCAGGAACCTCAAGATCCAGGAGGATGTGGAACGAGAGTACAGGCGCAAGGAACGAGACGCAGCCATCAAGAGGAACAAGGAAATGAAACAACTACACGAGGCCAGGGTCCAGCAGGTAATAATAAGGTTTTTCTGATGTAGAAGATTCTAGAGACTCTAATACTAGAGGTAACGATATTGTTTTGAATGTTTTCTAGGTATCTATTAAGTATCACTGTTTGAAAGGATTGGTAACTGAGAGGTGTTGAAGTTTCAAACCTTGTGTCAACTTTGGGAGATTGTGAAGAAGTAGATATAAATAATTAAAAAAATTATCCCAGTTTGATATTTTAGGTGTATGAATGTCAGTGAGGAGAGTTCATTATATTAGAAAAATGATTAACGAACAACAAAATTTACGGTAGACTCAGAGATTCGGTGCAAAAATCGAAGCTTAGGCCTTTATAACTGGCGTTCTCTTCTTTACAAATAAAACTTGAATAAATCTTTATCCTCACTAAATGAAAATATTAAATTTCAGATCAAAGACATCCACAGACTGATTGCTCGTGAAATAGCCAAAGATGAGCAGAGCTTCAACAATGCAGCCAGACAGAACGAAGAGTTCATTCAGAAAGAGAAACAGGTGAATTATTAAACAATTTAATTTAACTACCGATTTTGTTCAACCATTATTCATGAATAAGCAATGATTGCCTTGAGGTTTAGCGGTTAGGTCTCAGCGGTCGCGGGTTTGAATCCCCACCTCTGAATTTTCTAAGTTATGTGTGTATTCACATTAAAATATCACCTGCTTTAACGGTGAAGGAAAACTCCGTGATGAAACCTGCATACTTAAAAGTTGTTAGAAATTTCGTAAGTGTGTAGCCCGCCTACCCGCACTAGGCCAGCGTGGTGGACTATGGCCTAAACCCTCTCAATGGTAGAGGAGACCCGTGCTCAGCAGTGGTTGATAGTGTGAAATCTATAGGTTTTCACTACTTCTATTTTACGCTCTATTATTATTGGAAATTGTTAAGGATTGTGTACCTACTATATTTTTAATTTTAATTTCTCTGTTAATTCCCCAATAGAAAACATTTGTTATAAATAAAAATGTTCTCTAGTTGGACGACAAGCGCAAGGCGCGCATAGAACAGCACCGGCAGGAGATAATGAAGCAGATCAACGACAAGGAGCGCGCGCGCGCCGACCTGCGCGAGAAGATCCACAACGAGGGCGTGGCGCTGCGCATGGAGCAGGAGCAGCAGGACAAGTACGAGCGCAGGGTCATCAAGCAGAAGGTACGGGGACCATACACCACAGGGTCACTTCATCCATCCATCAGACAATTGAGGGAAGCCAATTAGGATTCAAGACTTGGTTGATTGTAGGAAACTATTGTTGCTCAAAATTGTTAGCATCGAATACCATACCGCAGGGTCATCAGGCAGAAGATACGAGGGACCATGGGGTTACACCTAGTATACCACACATTCACATCATCCATCCATCAGACAATTTAGGTCGACTGCTGCTGACTGCTGTCATAGTTGTGACCCCATATGAGATAAGATTGATTGTAAGATTCAAGACTTGGGTGATCGTTGTAGAAAATTATTAGCATTGAGTACCATACTGTAATATTATTAGGTTAAAAATGTTTGAACATTTTTATTTAATGTAAATTCACATACGCTTTGATCCCAACACTTAGTGGCAGATTTGAGTAGGCGGTAAATTTACACCTATTTTTTGGCTTAATTTTCATAAGATGATTATTGTGAAAACGAAGATTTGAATCATTTGAATAGCCACTGGAGGAAAATGTGTGAATCCGCCATTGCCCACACTATGATCAAAGTCGAGTCGTGGAATCCAAAATTAAGAGACTTTTCGTTGTCACAAATACAAACTCGAATCTAATATTTATGGGTCACATAATTATTTGTATATGTTCTAGGGTCGACATGACTAATTGTTTGGTAATTAAAAGTTTTAAATAAAAACACCAGGATTTGAACTTATTGTTAAAAACCTGATGATAAGATATTTTTCTAACAAGGAGATTAACTGATCACTTCAATTATTTTCTGATATATCCGGATTTTAAGCTCATAAGGACTATTAAAATTGAATTTCTCTTGAATTTCAGGTGGCGGCTATGAGACAACAAAAGGTCTCTGAAAAATACGTAAAGGAAGTTGAACAGACCCTTGCCAAACATGGATACATATAATTTGATACTCATTTTGTACGCAGATTGTGACAATTGATATTATACTTGCATGCTTATTTTCGTGTTTAATTTATCCATAAATACCTTATCACAATCATCAACCGAGACACAGACCTGCTGGACTTAGGCCTCTAGACTTTCAGAGACCTAAAAATTCAATAAATTCATAAAAATACATACTAAGAATATAAATATTTATTTTGTGTCTAATATTTATATTTATTCTTCAAGTCTCATGACTTGGTAACGGATTTAGATAGGTACCTATGTCATGTATTTATATCTCATTGATTTTAAAAATGAAAAATCAATAATTTGGGTCTCGACAGTTTGAATCCACTTCTTCAGTTAACTAGAAAGCCTAACGGAAAGGGCAACAAGATATTGTAAAAACAATAAAACTCAACATGGTTTCAATTATATAATAATGACATAATTACAATTAATACATCAATTATAACAATAAAAAAATTGGCATTCGAATTTGTTGTCAGGACCACAAAATACTTTTTTCTCAGGTCAAAGTATTTATGACACAATTAATGTGTGTTTCTTCATTAGTACTGCTACTTAGTCATATAATAATTCTTCTTTAGGCACTTATATTTGTACTTTCTACCACACATTTTTTAACTTTTAATTATGTTTAGCCCAACTCCATATGATTTTCAGCCGGCGCCGTGGCGCATTCGGATAGAAACCAGCTTGCGAATTAAGAGACCGCGGGTTCGATTCCCGCACCGACGCAAATGTTTGTGGAATCCACAAATATTTGTTTCGGGTATGCGTGTTTGTGAGACCGAAAAAGTCTCAAGAAGTCTGATACCCACGACACAGGACTTGTATTCTGGTGTGGAGTCAGAACTATGTATGCGACTATTGGGTGTTTTTATTTTATTTACTCCTACACTTGTGACCATAAAAATTATAAACTAAAGTATGAAACATTCCAGTCTTGAGACGTATTATCCTAGTGAAGGTCAGGAATCACTTCATGGCCCTTTCTCCGAGCTTGACAACTTTGTCAAGGTTGTCTTTGAGTGTCTTGAGTTGGTTCAGCACATTGGAGTCCATCAGGGAGAACGGTATTTGGGCTTGGGACTGTCGCAGTTGCTTCGGTTGGAGCGATAACATAGTACCATCTTGCAGGAGGATGTTGCAGTTCGCTTTCTCATCTGGCTGCATTCTGAAATGTATAAGATAATTTATAAATACACAATTATCTCTGTATGTCTGAAGAAGTAGGCAGATGAACTTTTCTGAATACTATTGTTTGTGTCTAAAAATCATGTATTGTGGGCATGGCTTATTTTACCATATCTAGGAATGAAAGTGGGACAAATAGAAGAATCCCCTAGGCAGAATGGAACACCTTTGCACTTGTTTATTAGTCAATAAAGAAAACAGCTTATTAGGCTAAATTAATAAACACATTTACAAAATAATTTGCCATACAAATGAAAATATACTGCCGCACAATAAAAAAATCAACTAGGCATTACTCAAATAACGTAATAATGAGCTTTTCTTAATGTGGGAGAGTAGGAGTACTCACGTGTAGCAGGTGGGCACCATGACGGGGGAGCCGGACATGGACACCACCATCTCGCCCTGCCGCGGCTGGCGCAGCACTGTCAGGGGAGTCTGCGGCGTCACCTGCGGATATCAGCAAGTGTGAGACATCAAATATGGGTGAAGTCTTGTGTGGTTTATTTATTTATTTAAAGCTTTTTTGTACACATAGTAATAAATGAAAGACGTACAGTATTCTAGATAGGTACAAAAGGCGGCCTTATCGCCCTGGGCGATCTCTTCCAAGCAACCGGGTATGGAAAAGCAGGTACAGACAAGGTGACATTTTTAGTGTGGGGTGTGCGAGTTATGACTGACGTTACATAATATGTTGAATTAAGGTATGTACACTCATAGTAGAAAGAAACATACAGCTTGCGTCGAAATTTAGGCGCACGTTCTGGGTATATACTTCTGTCTTTTTCAAGTTGTGTGTGTTGTTACACTGAATTGCGACGTACTTTAGCAGTAAAGGTAAAAATCGTGGGGAGATATGCACACCTAATACTTTATAGAACTCTTAGGTGGGAAGTCCTCAAACCTGCACTAGGCCAGCTTGGTGGACTAAGACTTAAACCGTCTCAATGTTAGAGGTCCTTGGCCTGCAGTAGGACGATGATATCTAGTATATATGATTTTGTACTACAAATAAATATCGAGCCATTACCGCCAAATTATCGTAAGCGACACTTAGGTCGAAAATTCGATTTTTATCGAAACTACTATTTTAAGCCTAAACGAACCTATCCCTGCCGATGTGTATTTTTTATTATATATGTTAGTGTCTTAAAAATATTAATGTATGTAAAATTTTAATTTACTGGCACATTTCTGTATAAAAATATTAATAACAAAACCATCTCAAAATTTTGATTTTGTCGGTTACACTTAAACGGCGGTAAAGGCGCGATATGTTTATTAATGAGGCGATTGCTATACCTTGGGCGTGATGGGCGGGTAGTTGTTGGGCGCGTTATTGTTGTACGCGGGCGTGCGGTACACGGAGCGCGAGTGGCGGCGCTGCGTGGCGGGGGGGCGGCTGCCCTTGCGGACCGACGCGTCGGCCGAGCGGGAGCGCCGCCACGTCGCGCGGGACGACGACAGCGGCACCGCTGCAACACACACACACGCATGCACAGAGGCGGATTACACATTTGCCGCCAGTAGGCTATTCAAATTTTCCGCCCCTAGCAATTTCGATTGGATTTTTAGGCTAAAAAAATCCTTGTTTTTTTTTACAATCCCGCAAGCATGTGCCTAGGGACGCGCCTCTGGCATTACACCAGTGGTCGGCAACCCGCGGCCCAAGGATGGCCGTCTTTTTTAGGAATCTGGGGTAAATATAGCAAGTACTGTTCGCATGTGCTGTAATTTGAATTCAAACCAAAACAAAATACAAACATAAAAAAGCGGATTACGGCTATAAAATTTAGCTTAACTGCAACAAATATAGGATAAAATTTCTGTATGGGGCATTTCACGTGAAGCGGACAGGAAAAAAAAAGTGAGGTTCTGAAAATCGTTCATATTCGGCCCATTTATACCTCTAGTAGGAATGAATGTGGACACAAAATATTTTTTTTGTATATTAAATATTTCACAAGTTATGGGCTTCTAAAGAATTGCCGTAATTGAAATATCATTTTTTAAAAGTCGTTTATCGTATTTAACAAATTTACAATAAAATTTTTAACATAGCGATATATATTTGAAAAATACTGTTCTTTTTAATGATGAAATAAGATTTAAAAAAATATTTTTTTTCATGTCCTAAACCGGAAGTAAACTTTTCAAACCTGAATTTTAGTCACTTCGGCCGCTTTTTTTTTCTTCATTTTTTTTCCAAATATAGCTTAAAGTGTACTCAAAATACACGAGAAAATTGAAAATGGAATCTCAAGTTTCGGAGTTAGAATAATTAATGTACCATCGCGTCGCATTGGGCGTGATATCTGACGCTTTTAAGGTCGAGTATTTTGCGCGATATTGCATTAAAACTCGCAACTTTATTAAAATTTTATCTCGTTTCAGCGTATTTTAGCTCTAAGAAAGATATGGAATAAGTATTATTAATAACAAAATCCAGTATCAGTAGTTTTTGCGTGCAAGAGTAACAAACATATATTTCATTCCATATTCTTACAAATTTTTGCTTAAATAATATTAGCAGACTATATATATTAATATTATGTACTTAACCCAAATATAAATTAATAAAATATTATTAACCCTTCGTAGCCCAAGATCATAAAAAATTATAATACTTTGGTATATGATAGGCTTGAACAAATAAAAAAACACGTGTTTCGTGGAAATTCAAAAATATTTTTTATTCCGTATGTATTGGATCTTTTAGGGTTTGTGACATTACTGTCACATTGGGTTAAAGTGGAAGAAAATGTTTTAACGTAGTATGGAAGGATCTAACAGATTTATTTTGTTTTTTTGTAACAACTACTATTGCGAACTTTTAAAAAATTGTTTTTGCTACATCAGGACACCGAAGAAACTTGGGCCAAATGATTTTCAAACCCAATTCGGTCAGTAGCCAATTTGATACTGCCTCACCGCCAATGGGGGGACATGTTGCGCCGGACTCTTGTGATTTTGGCTTGTATTTTATTTTCAATTAATCTTCGCTGTTGGACATTAGGATTCAAGCAAAACTTACATAAAGTCTCCAATTTCAAGTTGAAAATCTGCTGAAGACATTTGTTTGTCATTGCATAGTTTAGTCTGCCTTACTCTCACATACATCAGCCAAGAACTGGCCATGGTCAGGTCTAATAATTGGTAAAACATCCAAACCTGGCGTCTTTTAATTCGTGTCAAAATACTATAAGCACCCATAATGCTGTTAATAAAATCTACACCTCCAATATACCCACTACATTCTTCGACGATATGAGACCGATCAATGTTGATGTACTTCTATTGGCCTTATCGTAACGACTTGGACCTTCGACCACTCACCAGCAAAAATTGAGAGAAGCGTGACAAGTTTGTTGTCTTTTCATATAAATTTTGACACATCAATTGCGTCCATATTTGCTACGTAATCAACAGAAAATCTACTTTACTTTTTATTACATCCTCGTCAGGGGGTAGTTTGCAATCTGGAACGAGATTATTCCGTACAGTCCCAGGACTCCCCAAGTCCAATATATATCCACTTCTGCTACGTACTCCAGTAAAGTTTCAAACCACGGAAGTAAAGTTATTATCCAAATATATATGTTATTTCTGATGTCTGGGTATGCCCGCGTCATTCTAAATACGACGTTTCAAGATGCTCCTTTTTTATTCTACTAGGAGCAAAACTCTTTCAGTTCCTGTTTCAGGTACAATATTATAGACAAAACTTGAAACTCGCTCAGTACATAAAACTTTTAACGCCAATTGTGTTTTTTTTTATAGGCATATATCTATTCAAATTGTCTCTTCTCTTAGTGTAGCAAATCTATTCATCCACACAAAGGTATACCTCGAATAGAACTCCACTAGAAGTCGTATTTAAGGCTTATATTATAGATCTAATTTTTGTGTAAGTACTACCCCTATCTTAAAAAATAGGAGAAAAAAATCATCAATATATGGATATACATTAGTTGTATTTTTTATGACATTGTCACCCAATGTAACAGAAATGTAACAAACATAAAAAGTTACTTTTTACATATGAAAAATCAAAAGTATGAATTGGTAACGATCTATAAACCAAATCATTTACTTACCTACGGGTATCAACAAAAATTATACAATTTTAAACTTTTTGCAAGTTCAAACATGGCATTTTCATCAAAACACGAAATTCAAAGCCAAAAAGGGAGCAAGTTACACTACTTATGATTTATATTTGATGCTAAAATGTTCGGTGTGTTATTTAAGAATATATTGATATTGATTTGACAAATCTTAAACGTTTAGTTAAAATTTTATAGAGACTTTTTGGGTTTGTTACAGAAATGTCACCACAGGCTATAAAGGGTTAAAGAATAAAAACATTTTAAGGAAGACTTCCTTACTACTTACTTATTACTACTTACTTATCGTGTTTCGCAAATAGTATTTTTATCTACTGCTTCCTTAACCGTCCGGTCAATGACCGGGTACCCGGGTATCCATTTTAACTTTGCAGTTAGAATTTAAAAACTTTTTCTTAAAAAAAATACAAAACCTTCTGGATCCCCAAAATTTAAGTAGTTTTAAACCCCATTCTTGTTAAAAATTATTATAATTAATTATATAATAATAGTAATTAACTACCAAACTTGACACCTCCTTCGTTCAATGACCAGGCACCCGGGTACCCACTGAAAGTATTACGCATGAACGTCGGTAATACTCGCTAAAAAACTAATAGTTTAAGATATTTTTGTAATTTAACTTTAAAAATAAATAAAAAATTATATAGTTCATAATTTATTTTATTCAAATATTTTTTTTTATAAGCAATAGCAAAAATAGTAAGTAAAAAGCACATAATTTCCGTCATATTTCTATTAGTCTAATTTTCTTTTAATATATATTTATTTATATTGTATACTTTTTAAAATGATACACTGCTAAACGGAAATAAAAGTAAATTTTTTCATGACGTTCATTCCAACCCATGTTCATCAGAAATAAGGTTTTTACATACTGAACATATTTTTCTAGTTTTCGCGACGTTTCTTTTTTTAATTGTCTTAAAAATACTGGGATCTTGATTATTTACTTGTTATAGTTTACGCATATGGATTGATAGCTCGGCCAGGAAAAGATTCAATCGCCACTTTTGTTTAGAAATGCCTCAAAATTTGAGGATTCTTCGAACGATTTATAACGAAAGGAGTACGCAGTTGTTTGCCCAATAGCCGAAAAATAATCGTCGCTCATGCCATTTTTTAACAGGCATTTATGATTTTCATTATATAGAAGATATGTCAGGCAACATCGAGAATATTATAGAGATATGCTAGAAGCCATCTATGCGTTGTAGTATATCAACCAAGCATTTTCTCCATAGTGTCCACTCCAGCTTTTGACCAGTCACAAAATTCAATAATTGCGGGTTGTTTCTTTGCACCAATACTAATTTTTGCTCCGTGATGCATTGAAGATAATATAATTATTGCCTTTTTGGAACATAACTGCACATAGTTATGTTTTTTATGAACTTTAAACGCAGTCGATAATGGCCTCTCGCGTTTTCGATTAAGCTATTGCTGGTGGAATAAATGCCTTATTTTTCTCCAAAATGCTGACAATCGTCAAGTTTCACGATAGTAAACATTGTACCAATGGAAGAGTAAGAAAATAATTATCCAATAATAATGGTATCAACTCGTAATGTTCCTTCTTGATTCTTGATACGGAGCCACCAAGACTGAAAATTTTCACCAACATTTTTTCACGTTACGTATTTATTAATTTATGTATACCTTTTTTTATTTTTACAGCAGATTTTAAACGTGATTGGCAATAAGATAAGGTAGTACCGACATATAACGTCTGTTCACTGCGATTCTAAAATTATTGTTTGGGCTGAAGGGCCGATTACTCCCAAATAGGCCCCTGAAAGGTCTAGAACCTTCTATGGGGCGTATAAATTGTATATAATGTTCATAGTTATTTCATATGCCACGTAGATAGCTTACTAATAACTTATCTACCGTCACCTTATATGTGGGTACCCGGGTACCCGGTTATTGAACGAATGCTGAAAGTTTGGTCATTGACCGGAAGGTTAAAATGATTTTATTCTTTATAATATTTTATTAATTTATATTTGGGTTAAGTACATAATATTAAAGCAGTGATGGCCTCGAGGTTTCGGTGCGCGGTCAAGAAACTCGGCGGTCGCGTGCTCGAACCCCAGGCATTCATCTATGACTTTTCGAAATTATGTATGTATTCACATTGAATTATCACTGGCTTAACAAAACAGTGAAGGAAAACATCGTGATAAAACCTGAACACCTAAAAGTTCTTAGGAATTTCTTAGGTGTGTAGTCCGCCAACCCGCACTAGGCCAGCGTGGTGGACTATGGCCTAAGCCCTCTCAATGGTAGAGGAGACCCGTGCCCATATGGATTGTTGATGTCGATGATGATGATGATGATTACATAATATTAATATATATAGTCTGCTAATATTATTTAAGCAAAAATTTGTAAGAATATGGAATGAAATATATGTTTGTTACTCTTGCACGCAAAAACTACTGATACTGGATTTTGTTATTAATAATACTTATTCCATATCTTTTTTAGAGCTAAAATACGCTGAAACGAGATAAAATTTTAATAAAGTTGCGAGTTTTAATACAATATCGCGCAAAATACTCGAATTTAAAAGCGTCAGATATCACGCCCAAAGCGACGCGATGGTACATTAATTATTCTAACTCCGAAACTTATAGAGATTCCATTTTCAATTTTCTCGTGTATTTTGAGTACACTTTAAGCTATATTTGCAAAAAAAATGAAGAAAAAAAAAGCGGCCGAAGTGACTGAAATTCAGGTTTGAAAAGTTTACTTCCGGTTTAGGACATGAAAAAAAAATATTTTTTTAAACTTTATTTCATCATTAAAAAGAACAGTATTTTTCCAATATATATCGCTATGTTAAATATTTTATTGTAAATTTGTTAAATACGATAAACGACTTTTAAAAAAATGATATTTCAATTACGGCAATTCTTTAGAAGCCCATAACTTGTGAAATATTTAATCTATATATATAAAAGAAAGTCGTGTTTGTTACAACACTTATAACTCAAGAACGGCTGAAGTGATATGGCTGAAAATTAGTAGGGAGGTAGCTTAGAACCGGGAATAAAACATAGGATACTTTTTATCCCGTTCGATAGCGTTCCCGTGGGACTTTTCATTGTTTTCTTTGTCCATACAAAAGTTTCGTTTTAATAATTAAGTCAATTTGAACTTTAATACAATACAATAAAGTTTAAATCGTAGTGGAGGAGTTCTATGTTATAAAAATGAATTGCTCGATGTGTTCCTAAGCGCAAATCTCGAGAACAGCTGAACAGATTTCGCTAATTCTTTTTTTATAATATTCCTTGAAGTACGAGGATTGTTCTTACGGAGAGATACATTTTAATAATTGCCTGAAAAGGTCTAAAAATAATACTTTTCTATATTCCCATACAAAAGGTTCGTAATGATACTTAAGTCATTTTGAACTTTAACACCATACAAAATTTCCTGTCATTTAATGTTTATCTCGTCGATGCAGTTAGAGGCCCCCTCAAATAAAAGAACGTATTAAAATAAGCATTTTCAATCGACAATATGTATCTATAACATTCGAATAATTGCGTATTTTAGATGTTAAAAATGCAGAATTCTCATGACAATGGATTGACATTTTTTGGCTGTCAAATATTAAGGCGTTCAGAAATTTATTTTGTGTAACAAATCTCCTTGGTGGTGCCTAATTTTTTATTTTTTATTATGCTTGAATATCTAAAATACTCTAAATCTCCTTCAACAAATCGTAATAAATGGTCAGGGGATGCCTTTTCCATTGATCTAGCCAGTCATGGAACAGGGCTATGAGTTCGCGACCTTGGCCCCCCGAGCTGTTGGAGTCTCCCACTATTTCCTTATCCGGGACTGTGGCATCCTTACCATCAGGCCAAATATCCTTACCTGCAATATCCTGTACCCAAACACACGCTATCTCTACCCCTTTACCAAAAGAACGAAAGTCCCAAGGAGAGTTGGTGTCAGACAGGCGGGCGGCCGTAAAACATTTGCCAAAACATTTATACAGTATGTATAATAAGAAAGGTGACAGGGCCTAGGCCGTCCCCCGTAGCCGATGCGCAGGGGCAGCACCCGGTTCCTATGAGAAATGGGCAAGGTTTGTTACACCAGCCCGGGCGGGGGCAACGTAAGACACTAGCCCGGGAAATGAGATTGAGGTATGCAAGTTGGAATGTAGGTACGACAAATGGTAGGTCAAGGGAAAAAGAAAAAAAAATGGTCAACGACGAAGACTTACGAAAGACGACTGCATGCAGCAAAGATGCCGAATGTTGCGGTGGATGTGTGGTATAACACGGAGTGACAGAGTCAGAAATGAATACTTAAGGGTAAGTCTGAAAGTAGCTCCTGTGATAGAAAAGATGAAAGGAAACCGTCTGTCGTGGTATGGGCACATTAAGAGAAGGAATTAATCATATGTAGGAAAAAAAAGTGATGAACATGAAAGTGGATGGATGGGCGAGCCGAGGGAGGCCAAAAAAGAGATGGATGGAGTGCGTGACTGAAGATATGAAAAAGAAAGGGGTGAATGAAAACATGACGGCTGACAGGGATGTGTGGAAAAAGAAGAGATACTGCGCCGACCCCAAGTAATAAATTGGGACCAGGGCAAGGGGATGATGATATACCTAAGTAATTAAAAATTAAATTCTGTTAATAAGTAACAAGACATTCATTGACTGGTAGGGCGATACGAAGTTTGCCGGGACAGCTAGTATACAAAAAAAATATTTTGTGTCCACATTCATTCCTACTAGAGGTATAAATGGGCCGAATATGAACGATTTTCAGAACCTCACTTTTTTTTTCCTGTCCGCTTCACGTGAAATGCCCCATATGTTGCTTAATGAAGTCGTCGGCCTATGATATAAAATTGAGCAATTACGACTAACGGTGAATAAGGAGAAAAGCTGTTGCAAACATTAAAATTACAATCACAAATATTAAAACTATCATTATCTCAAGAAACTCATTACTGCTAGCTTAAGCTAAGTATGTTAGCTATATTTTATAAACACAAATATACTAATGAAGTGTGATGAAAAAGTGGGCCTGTACCAAGTGATGATGATCCCAAAGACGATGACAAATGTGAATGATGGTGCAATAACAAAAGTTTCAACCACAGGAATATATCGAGAAATAAAAGTTATGTTTACATTTTTGTTTTCTATTTTATACTATACTCTATCGTGAATAATTAAAAAAAAGACACGAATTTAATATTCAATTTTTGATATAACAATATTGAACCACACAATATAGTATTTTATTTAGCAATGAATGAACGACTTAACTAACGGGTAACGCATTGCCCGAATTGGGAATCGAACTCGGGGCCTCTTGTGCACTCGGGACATACTAATTCCAGGAGAATGAATATTCACACCGGGTTTAGTACAGGCCGTTGCTAACTAACAGCAAAAAACTATTACAAAAAATCAACTCCTTCCGACAAAATTTTACGTAAAAAACACCGCGATGTTTTCCTCGATACATTCCTGTGGTACCAATGCTAAAGAAGGCTAGGAAGCGGTGTGTACTCACGTATCTGCCGCTTGGCCGCGCGCCCGCCGGAGCCGCTGGACGAGTTCTCCGTCAAGTAGCCTGCCCCCAGATAGCGCCCGGTTAGTGGAAACGGACATGGGATGGCCGGGTTAGTTCGCGACAAGTCACCCACGATCACTCATACTGAATACATCCAGCCTTTACCGCCGTTTTAGCGTAACCGACAAAATCAAAATTTACAGGAGAGGGTTTTGTTTTTAATACTTTTAAACAAATGTGCCAGTAAATTAAAATTTTACATACATTTATATTTTTTTGTCATTTACAAATATAATGAAAAAAAAACACACCGGCAGGGATAAGTTCGTTAAGGCTAAAAATAGTAGTTTCGGTACAAAATGCATTTTCGACAAAAATTTCGCTTACGATAATTTGGCGGTAATGGCTCAACTTGTCGTGGGCTTCAAGCCAGAAGGGCGTATAAGCGATACCCCTACTCTTCAGGGAGCAACAAAAACTTAGTAATTTTCGTTTTAATTTATCTCTACAACCTTTTAATATCTTTTACAGTAATTAAGCTACCATTAAGAAAAAATCAGAAGTGGTATATCGATAAACTTACAAATTATTGACGTCATAAAAAAAAACTACTTTTTGTTTGTACGCCCTTCAGGTTTAAAGCCCGCGATGTATTGTAAAAAGTATGGATATTTTCACCGTGCCTTGGTTAAAAGTGAGTCTCTTAGATATCATAAGTCTTTTATAAAGTCTCGTTAACAAAACACATAGCAAAATGCAGTGTAATGAAGAAATATGCAGAAATTTACATATTTCTACAACCATACTTCAGATGGTGTATATTATAAATCTATGTAATAGGTTGCGAGCCCAATTCGAAATGCAGAAACAAAATAACACTGCTTGACTAGGAATCAAATTCAGGGTATCTTGAATGCACCCCACAGTCTATAGCTGCATTGCCAAAGATTTAAACATTATGATAGGCTTATGCAAAATTTGTATGTTCTTATGTCACCATGATTGTTCTTTTTATTATGACACGGGAAAAACATCCAAAGGTGAATTTGTAAGTCTATAAGTTTATGTATTATTATCTATCAGCTTATCGAAATAAAAATCAATAAAATCATCTACCAGATTCTCTAAGGTAAGAGCAAAAAGAATCAAAAATACTACAATTATTATACAGTTCTTAGCCTAATATTTAGTCTAAAGAGTTTTTTCTGTACAATCAACAAAAATCTCATTTATTGCTTTCTGATGCAATATGATAACTTCTATCTAACTGCAGCCCATAAATTATGTACTATAAAGAATGAAAAATCATGACTTACAGATTTTATCAACAAGTTTTAAGCTGTCTACAGAAGATTCAGAATAGAAGTTTATTTCTAAAGCTAAATTTACATAACATGATATTTATACATGACAGTCACATACCATCATCATGTGAGGGTGCACAACTGGAGTGTCGAGTCTTCCGAGCGCTGGGCACCTCTTTCAGCACCAGCTCGGATTTCTGAAAAGACATTGAAGTGACTGTATCAGCCTCTAAGTTTGTGCACTACAAGAATTGACTGCAACAAAATGATTCCCGCTAATTAGCAGACATTTTTATGTTGATGACCAGCTGATATACTTAATATATTATCAATATATTATGGTTGATTTAACAGAATTAGCTTGTACAAGTTAATATGCTGGTGAAATGGCCAAACATCACTTCAAGGTGCCTGGTGTACAGGAAACCAACGTTTACAAAACAAACAGAAACTACACAGAGCCTTGAAGCTCAATAAGTCTTTGGGGATCTAGCTTGTCTTTACATCAGAGTGATATGCTCCTCAAGGCAACCACTTAGTTATAGAGGAGGCTCATGCCTAGCAAAAATATGTGGAATAATAATGATGTTGATACTCATTAAAATAGGCCACAAATTGTAAGGTTTTATAAGCAGAAGTTGTATGTCGGTCAGACAAAAAACTTACCGCTTGTCCCACAGTCATTTGAAGGTATGTATTGTTGATGGAACCCAGGAGTATTTTGAACGCCGTCTCCACATTGCAGAGTTCCATTTGGGTACGAGAGTCTATCATATTCTTCTGGTCTAATGCTGCAAAGAGAAAAAGTAATAACTATCAATGGTATAATTTTTGTCATTGTAAAATTGTGATTGAATCAATAAGGCACATGGTTGAGACTTAAATCACAGCACTCATTATGACTCCTTGCAGATATCTAGCCTTTGTAGAGGGTAGTGCCCAGCAGACGGAAGAATGCTTATATTTGGCTGATGGGTGTATTTATTTATTTTAAAAATATGCATTCTTTGTTACTCTACCTTGAAGTGGTGCAAAGAAATGTTGTAGTAAGTGTATAAAATGTAAAAGAAATCGCATTTGTTTATAACTATTTTTAAAACAAAGCTTGCTAAACACTGCAACGGTTGTGAGAATCATCGAACTGTATGTACAGAATTTTATCAAAAGTTTTGTTGTAATTTTGGCATGAAAGCATGACAGTTACTTTCGCATTCATAATACAAGTATGAACTAATAGTAAATAAATATATAATCGCGATTTATTTCCATAACTTTTTATAACATTACCAAATTTATTTAGTTTTTTCAACGCATCGTCATCTCCAGCTGATTTTTCTAGCTTCTTTTGAGGCTTCTTAGTTCGCGGCATTGTCACTACAATATCTCACTGTTTCTATTTACTTTACAACACTTTTATTCTAATTAAATCAAATAGCTTCTACAATTTCTACATGTATTATTTATATTACGTTTGCAATTAGATCATAAAGTAGTTTTGAACATTGAAAACAAAACACAACCGTCCATTTTCAAAAGTTGAACTTTTTTGGTACCTACATAAGTTTCAGAGTTCTTGTTGCCAATATAAAAAATACAACAATGAAAGTTTAAACTTACTGTAAAAATTATCAATAGGTACATATATTAGTTTGGTAAACTGCTTAATTATCAGTCATCTTTTAGTGAAAAATGTTTAGGTATTAAGTACCTTTTTAACACCCTTTATTTATTATCATAGGTACCTACTCGCATATAAAATTATACTCTTTTGCTTTAGATCAGAACATTTTAATTGCAGTGTAAGTATTTATTGAAATTAATATTATTTCTTTTTTGATCTTTAAATAAAAAATTATATGTATTACGGAAAATAATTTTGACTACCGGTAGGTACGAAATGTATGTACTATGAAGTCGGAGCTCTATGCTACGGAAGTACTAATGTGATCCAGCCACTGCCAGATATGTACTTAAATCATTGAATAAACATAAAAGTTAGTGCAACAAAGAGGCATTTAAATTGATTTCATAATTAATACAATGAATCATATTGAATTGTGTTGTAATTGTTTCTTTATTATTTTTAACAAGACATTATCTTGATCTCCTCAGTGCATTGTTATGATGAGCGAAGAATGGCGGACGCTGTCATATTTGGATATCTGTTCACATTTTTGTTGATAAATACTTGCTACGGTGAGTTTTATGTTTTAATACTGCTTCAAATTATCTACTAGTGTATATTACGTATTTGTTATTATTTGTCAAAGGTTTACACCGAAGCCACAAACAGCAATGGCAAAGCGATCATGATACACAAGTTTCAATATTATTGTTTTTCTATCAGAAAACACTATTTGTGGTATTTGTTAAATTATTATAAGCTGACAAACCTCCTTGCCTTTATGCTTTTATTGAAATTTTATCAATAATTACACGCAAAAGCCTGAAACCATTAAAAAGCAACATAAAGTAGAGTGATTTATTTACGTGATAGAACGACAGAAACGCGCAAAAAATACGTAACCTACTTTAGCCCAAACTAAAAACGAGCCGTATGTTGTAAGAAAAACACTTTTTAGGTTTATGTATTGATTTATTAGCTGTAAACATTATAAAATAATTAATACATTCTAATTTTTTCATAGTTAATCACGATTATTCATTACCGGAAACTGAAAGCCCAAACGATGCGATATAGTATCTGGTACAGGGCTGCCAGATTGTATAATTGGATACAAATCTTGTATAATCGGATGAGGTATTGTATCCATGACCACTTTGTATAATACGATACAAAGGCATATGTTCACATTTTATCAACAATTTGTGCATTTATCATCCTAAAAAAAAAAAACAAGAGCTGCATATGGTGCTATGGTTATGTATAATGCAATCTAATTTTGTATAATTGCTAATACTAAACCATATAGCTGCGATTTATTTGCTGGCAGCCCTGATCTGGTAGTACTTGCCGGAGTAGTTGAGTGCTGATGATATATTTTAAAATGTGACATGAAGTCCAAAGTACATCTAAACATAGTCTTTATACTAACTAAACTAACTAACTATATAACTAAAAGGAAATTTGTCTTGCAAGGGTGTACTGCTTCTGTAAACTCAAGTCTAAATGTTTCTAAGTTAAGGTAGAGTTAATCAAAGCTTTATTTCTTGCATATTATTTGAACCACTTGCAAAAATTACTAACATGATAAATATATCAATTACATGTCCCATATGATGTATTGATCATACATACAGTAGAGATCTATTAGATGTTATTTTTCTTATTTTTTCGTAATAGAATATTTTTCATAGCTAAAACGTTACACCTTGCTAGCCTGGTATAATACTTATGAAATTCCTTGTAGTAATGTAAGGTATAGTATCTAAAGTGTGTTTTGTCACAATTGGGTTCAATTTGATAAAAAAACAAGTTTTTAGTTTAAATTGTTTAATTAAAACTAACTTTTTCCTATACATATAAACAGATATCTTATTGTAGATGTTTGGACACACAGTCCAAAAGTACAGAATTAAAAATGCATCTCTGCTTACTTCTGTGTGGATTAATATCTGAAATCCAAATGCTTATTGGTGACATTTCAGTGCTTTGAATATATTTTATTGAATAATAAATATCTTTATTTCAGCCTTGCCTGGTCTAGACACATTGAAAGAAGACAGATTGTCTGCAAGCACACATGGACCAAATGAACAACGCATTGATGATCCAAGTATCATTGAAAAGATGATGGTTCATGAACCAAGGTATGTATTGCTGAACTAAAAGTATTGCAATGATTGATCTATCATAAGATGAAACGGTCACCATATAGTTTTCATAGTAATTTTGCAATGAACAATGGATTAAAAAACACAAGTTTTGCTCTCATAAAAATATATTAAGTTGAAAATGCAATAGAAATTATGTATATTATGACAATGGTGGTATAGAAAGCACATAGAAATTTTAATATCTAAGGATTAACATCATGCTCTATATTTAATGTTTTGTTATTTATTTTATGCTGCTTACAAAGGAAATTTCACAAGAGGTAACCTTATTTTATTGACATTACTTACAATTATAATGCTCATATGGAAAAATAGTTATTTCCTAAATTTATTTAATCAATGACTGCAATATTCAGGTACAAACCTGGTGAAATGTGGGTTCAGAAATGCCAACCTCTTTAAGGAAACAGGGGTATGGGTATTTTTAGAATGTTATTGTATGTCCTTCACATCAGATAAACTTTGACTTTAGTCCACTCAGGCTTAGTAGGGAGGAGTACACAGAGGAATTCCTTAAAATTAAGTATGCTGTTTTTCTCATGATTTTTCAAGGACTTGAAGTACAATCTGGGAAATATGGGTTCGGAAATCTTCAAGAGTGCAGGACACTATGTACACATGTATGTCAGTAATGGTACTTCTATTGAAGCCCAAAACTGTTACATGTTAATTGTGTAGTGTTTTGTTTGTAAGCGTTTATTGAGGGGTTGGGATATTCTCTTTTAATTATCTCAAATTGCGATTATTCGGCCTTTTCCAAGGCAAGAAGTTAAGTTTTGGGCTTCTATTAAAGTACTGCCACTGGTTTATAATTGTTTATTGTAAGGGCCTGATATTCTCTTTTTTGTCAAATACCATTTATAAAGACATTAAAGGCGGGAATCGTAGTACTACAATTTATATCGACTGTAGCTTAAAGTTCTAGTAGTTTCAATAAACTTTTTGTCTATTTTTTTTTATGATTACACAAACATCGACCACTGTAGGACCCCGCTTTTAATGTGTTAAATGAAAATTTAAATTTTATAACTTGTTGTTAGACCATTTCTAAGGGAAGTCCGACTTACTGTACCGTCACTGATGTATATATGTTTGCAGGTACAAATGCCATCAGTGCGAGGGTCCCCAGTGTGGGGGCGAAGGCGGCGAGGGCGGGGGCGTCGGGGGCGAAGGCTCGGTGTGTCACGAGGCGCTGTCGTGTTTCAAGTCGTCGGTGCGACTGTCTGATGGGGAGCTGCAGCACTCGCGGGGCTGCTTCACGCGCCGAGACCACTACCAGTTCACGTGCCGCGGGAATAATCACCAGGGGTTGGTTGACTTGATGGATATTATCATTATCATCATAGGCATCATTATGATCATAGTGATTATCATCATTATCACTATCATCATCATAGACATCATTATTATCACCATAGTCATCATTATTGTCATCACTATTGTCATCATGTCTGTCATAATTATTTTTATTATAATCACTAGGCTGTAGCAGTATTCAAATACTTGGTACTCATGTGAAATAAGCTTCTTCGTCACGCAATTTTGAAGCCCCGGATTGGGCAGTGTTATTGGTAAATTCTCATTAGTATCACTGGCTATGGACTCGGTATTTCCTCCAAAACGCCATATCAAACTTCTTCTTTTTGTATATTAAGATCTCCAAGTAAATGTGTGTGTGTGTGTCAGTGTGCGCAAGCGTCACGCAGGCCAGCGCAACGTGGAGTGTTGCGGCGGGGACCTGTGCAACGCGGGCCCGTTCCCCGCGCTGCCGGCCGGGGGCACGGGGGGCGCGGGCGCCGCCGCCGTGGAAGCCCTGCACGCGCCCGCGTGGCAGCTCAGCCTCATTGTGGCCGCCGCAGCACTAGCGCTCGCCGCTGTGGCAGCCGCGCTCATCGCCGTCGTCAGGAGGACGCATAGGTGGGTTTTGAATGCTTTTTTATAAGGCAAGTTTGTTTTGAAACATCCCCTTATATGACATCCACGCTTGAAACACCCTCTAAAAGAAACACTCATTATTTAAAATAATTTTAAATGAAACACCCTTATGTAAAACTGTTTATATGATACATCCATGCACATACCTCACATATGTAATATTCCATAAATAAAACATGAAAACCTCTTTATATTACTCTTTCCATGAAACATGCACTTGAAATAACTACATGAAATGTATTTTTACTTTCTCCAATTCTTATTACCGTAACCATATCCCCTTATAGCTATTTTATTCAAGTCTTGACATGTTGATACAACTTTTGTTATATTTTTTTAAATTTTCTGTCCTCCATTTCAGATTGCGGGTGTCTAGAGCCGCGTTGCACAAATTAGGCGCCGATCCCAACTATTTCTCATCGAATGTCTACAGCCCACATGTTACAAACCCATATTATGAAGGTATGTTTCTATCTTGTTATTGTTGCCAACTGTTTGGATTTTTTTCCTACTAAAGCATTTTCAAAAGCCACTAAACTCAAAACTGTGAGTAAAGATAATTTCAATGTAAGGAAATAAATAAGACTAGTTATTGATATAAGTATGGAGCAGAATTATAATTATCACCTACTTTAGCAGTGAAAGAAAGCATCATTGGGAAACATACACACCGAAAAGTTCTTTGTGTAGTTCATTAACCTATACTAGGCCAGTGCGGTGCACTAAGGGCTCTTTCTCAGTTGCGGAGGAGGCCCTTGCCCAGGACGTAAAAATTCTAATGATAATGATGATGGTGATATTATAAGTCCTATATAACTCGCAGAACCTCTAACTAAACTTAGTATTCATAACTAAATAAGTTCTAAAATTGCAGCAAAAATTGTAATAGTGAGCCAGCGCTATCTGCAATACATACATTTTGCTCTCTTCGTGGGCAGCAGTACAATGATGACGTATGTTCCTCAGGGGGCGAAGGCTCCGTGGGCTGGGTGGTGGCGGTGGCGGCGGGCGACTCGACGCTGCGCGAGTACCTGGAGTGCTCGGTGACGTCGGGCTCGGGCTCCGGCCTGCCGCTCATGGTGCAGCGCACGCTCGCCAAGCAGGTCACGCTGTATGACTGCATCGGGAAGGTAATAACACTTATCTCCACTCATATTCACACCAGGACGAGGTCAATGGTGGTACTACCTTAGAACACAAATACCCAGAATATCTAACAAGATTAAAATAATCTTAAATCGGATGACTGTATCAGCAAAGTTCTACCACTCATACCAAGACCTCGATAGTATCCATACTCTAAAAGCCCAACTTAAAAAAAGCGTGTTCTTTTTTTATTTTTTAAATTTATTTTTTTCCTCAACAATTGGTATTAAATATATGCGGTTTGTATGGAAAACGTATTTTTTTTGTCGGGATTCTTTAAATTCCACTCGGTTTGTAATCACCTTAGCTATTACCTAGCTTCGTTTCCGTTCACGGTCTGAATACACCTGTATAAATCAGTAAGTTCTGAACCTAACAGTCAACAATTATAAACTAGACATTACAAATTAATAACACTTTTGGGCTCCTATAAAAGTTCTGTCACTGATATGAAGTTTAAACGGTGTCTAAATATCTTTCTTTCGTCCAGGGTCGATACGGCGAGGTGTGGCGCGGATCGTGGTACGCGGACAGCGTGGCCGTCAAGATATTCTTCTCGCGGGATGAGGCCAGCTGGCGGCGGGAGACGGAGATCTACAGCACGGTGCTGCTGCGCCACGACAACATACTCGCATACATCGGCAGCGACATGACCAGCCGGGGCAGCTGCACCCAGGTACACACCTCATACAAACTCCATGCAATACATCTTCATACAATGGCATACAACTTCATACAATGGCATACAACTTCATACAATGGCATACAACTTCATACAATTCTACACAACTTCATATATGAATAAATACATACATAGTTCTGACCCCTTTCCCATTAAAAAAATATAACTAATAATAAAACCTTTTTTGTTTCCAGCTCTGGTTGATAACACACTTCCACCCGCTAGGCTCGCTGTACGAGCACCTGAATCGCACCACACTGACCCGTCATCAGATGATGGTGATCATACTGTCCACGGTCAACGGCCTGCTGCATCTGCACACACAGATTCATGGCACACAGGTATGTTACTGTAGTCACTACACTACTGCTCTGTAGTGGATATTTTTGCTTGTTTTTCCATATTTTATGGAGAATAATAATCAGAAATATACAATATTGTTGGTGTATTCAGACCAACATCGTAAAGTTAGCTAAGTAATAGATAAAGTCATTACAAACCCCCAGATATTATAGAAAATCCTGAGGAAAATTAAAAATTTGATATTTTCGTACAACCGTCGGTATTCTATGTACGTGGTTTGTATGGAAAAAGTTTTTTTTTCTTATATTTTGGGTTTTGGCCATTGGGTTTGTGATCTTTCTAAAGTGATCACAACACAAACTTTATTACCTGCCTTCGTTTTTGATCACGGTCTGAATACATCCTGTATAGTTTTATGCATATTTGAACATGCTCTTTAAACTAATCCTTTCCAAAATTGAATATATAAATATTGTCGACGATATTTGTCGATTGTGCTCATTTTAGACATATTATCTACCCATCCATATGTACGAATGTTCCAGGGCAAGCCGGCCATAGCCCACCGCGACATAAAGAGCAAGAACATCCTGGTGAAGATTAACGGCGAGTGCTGCATCGCGGACCTGGGGCTGGCGCTGACGCAGCAGCACATCGGCTCGCAGCTGCACCACGCCAACCCGCGCCAGGGCACCAAGAGATACATGAGCCCAGAGATGCTGGACCAGAGGTTATATGTTTCTTTATCGTATAAACTCTTTCAGTTGTTGAGGTTTATGGTTAAGTGGTGACGATGGATGATTATGGTCACGATGATGATCGTTATGATGACGGTGCTGATCGTGATAGTCATGATTATGATGTTGGTAACGATGATGATCATGACGGTGATAATGATGATCATGATAATTTCGTTGATTATCATGATAGTGTCGTTAATGATCACGACGGCGACAATGACGATTTAGAATATCGTTCAATTGATTTAATTTTGATTGAATTCTGCAGCATGAACCCGGAGTGCCTGGAGTCGTACCTGCGCTGCGACGTGTACGCGCTGGCGCTGGTGATGTGGGAGGTGTGCCGGCGGGTGGCGTGCCCCCCCGCGCAGCCGCCCTACCACGCGCCCTACCAGCCGCCTTACCACCCGCCGTACCACCCGCTGGTGCCCGCAGACCCCAGCTTCGACGACATGCGCAAGATCGTCGCGCTGGAACAGGTCCGGCCGGAGCCGCCCCAGTCGGACCATCCTGTGAGTAGCTTTGATATTGTGCATGTGGGCAATAGTTAGAAATAGTAGTTAGGAATAGTCATAGTTATATACTCGTTCTAAGAATAGTAGAAGAGATTGTAATTTTTCTATCCAAATATATTTTTTTCTATATTGGGATGCTGAAATAGTGTGGCTGTTTACTGTAAAGAAGTGAGTGGTGAAGTCAGTTCAAAATGTCCTAGGCTGATTAGGCACAAGCAGTGACTGTTGCTACTGAGTGTTTTCTAATCTAAAAACTTTTAATCCCATCAGAAATTGACTCCAGGGCTTATCATAAACTTATAGGTCAATTAAGCAGTGTTCAGGTTTCAATTCCCCGAGCGATAGACGATTAATATTCCCCCTATTCAAACCAGGTCTCACGTAATAAGGGGCAAGTCTATTATCATTTTACAGGCACATTTCTAGAATATGTGCTGGTATTGAAAATTACCTAATCGAAAAACCTAGTTTTTATTACCAACTTCACTCATGTATAACTATACTTAACTTGATTCATAATATCCACAGACGATGGTCGGTATGGCGAACCTGATGCGAGAATGTTGGCACCAAAACCCATCAGTGAGGTTACCGGCCCTTCGGATCAAGAAAACCCTCCTGAAGTTAGCTGCACATGACAACTCAATACAACTGGATGATGACAATGAAGTGTCTGTATGATGGATGTTCCCCAGTACGGTAAAATTAGTTCTTTAATGTACAAGTGACAACTGCATACATAGACTGAGGTCTCAGGTTTGGTAAGTGTTGAATTTCATAATAATAAGTTGATTACATAACTAGGACCAGCTTAGGAAAGGCTGGTGTTGCCCAGTTAAAAATAATAGAATGAAATATACCTTATTCAGAGCATTAGCAGAAACTAAGGCAGGTAATGGCTTTGGAGATCACAAACCCAACGGCTTTAAAGAAAATCCCAAAAGAAAATAAAAATATTCACATTTTTTCATACAACCATTACTATCATATGTATGTGGTTTGTATGGAAAACGTCAAGATTTTTATCTTTTGTCTCGATTTTCTTTAACACCCAGGGGGTTTGTAATCACTTAAGATATTACCTACCTCAGTTTCCAATCACGGTCTGAATACACCTGTATATCTATTGTGCGTTATTCAGCAGCCGTAAATTACAAATACTCAAATTAATTGACATTATTAGATTTTGATATGTGTTACAGTCATGAATAGTTCCACAATGTATAAAAGACATTGATACAAAAGTTCTGCCTGTCCAAAACAAAGTCACATTCTGTCACATCACAAAAGTTTATTTTGACTAATACAGTATAGGTAGCTAACAGCACCAAATAGGCGGTTAAAATTAACTGAATTTTAAACAGTTTTACATAAATTTATTTAAATAATGGTAGGATTCAAACTTGGTAATAAGCCAGGATTAACTGGTAACTATTTATCAGTTAATATTTTGAACCTTTAGTTAACTGCTTTTGTAACTTCTTTTTCATATTGTCAGCAACATTTAGCAATATCCCAAGTTGATTCCGCTATGTTCAAACAGAAATTTGTACATTATATATAGATAGTCTAGCTACAGAAGTGCCGAATATTTAAAAGTCAATGTACATTTAATGTATAAAACATATTTTAAATTGTACATAGTTATTGTTTCAATACTTATGTCTTAATCTTAGATATACGTTAATTATGCCTGTCTAAAGTAAATAATGGTTTAGCTTGCTCTAACTTCATAGATCAAGTATAGAGCAAAACAAATTATTTAGTTAAAGTGGACATATTGTAATTTTTAGGATAAGTATATTGTTGTCTATAAATCACTTTTAGCATCTTCAGTGACATGGTCTATATAAGCCCATGTACATCCCACTGTTGGGCATAGACGCCCCCTTAGAAGAACTAAACAAAAATTTTGATGAATTTCTTATCCCCAAATATGTTTAATACTTACGGTGGTTAGGAAAACTGTATTTTTTTTATTTTTTGTTTTCTTTGTAATCACCATGGCTTTTTTACAAGCTGTATGAAGCTATAAATAAAAAAAAACTAATTTCAATGTTTAAAAAATATTATCCAACAGTTCAATATGGGTTGTTTCTGAAGGTGTTGAAGGTAAAAAGTAGGAATGGTCCAGAAAGCACCAAGTGGAGTTAATCCCCAAGATTGTACTTGTAATGTTGCCATATATTACGTAGTGTTTAAGATTATCCGTGCATTTGTATAGGGTAGTTGTCTTCATTAATTTTGTTAATCGTTTAGAGCAGTGGTTCCCAACTTGTGGCCTAAACCCTTTAGGGAGACAATTTAAAAAGGGACTTGATACAAATTGGTGATGACAATTTTGAAAGGTTAAAAATTATGTATGTGGGGCATAAAAGTGTTGGGATACACTGGTTAAGAGCTTTATTGTTCTATAGTATGAGTGATTATGGATTTTTCCATTGAGAAATTCTTGGTAGCACAATAGTTATATTACTAAAGTTGTTTATTCATATATGTAAAATGTACATAGACATCTCTGCCTGCCCTTAGTGAATCCATTTTTATTTATTCAGGATATACCCACCGCCATATCGGAAAATATTGCAATCCTCCATTTAGGAAATTCTTTCCATTTTATAATTTAATTAGCGTTTTAATAATAACTATCTGAGGCGACTACCCATTGTAGGCATTTTGACATAGCCACTAGTAATTGGTGAAATAATCCTCAAATAAAATAACTCTAATTTGGTTCATAATGTCCAAAATTATGTACTTCTGGCACACTTGGGGAGATCTTGTTAAAATTTTGTGAGTAATATTTCTTTAAGGGGAAAGATGTCAAACAAAAACAGAAGAATCATAAGATCAAGGTTGCTATGTCAATATGTCTTTATTTTAATTAATATTGAGGTATTGTAACATCTTGTAGAAAAAGTTTATGAAAATGCAGGGCAACATTCTTTTAAATATATTTTCTCAAGCCTATATCTTTAAGTAGTAGGCAAGATGTGTTTTCATTTGTAAAGAAAATATGTCTGTATTGTTAAAATTAATTTTTTTTAACGATAAGAGAGAATGATGATGGCAATTACCATTACCCAATTTCTACATAATACAAAGTGATCCAACATCTTTACATGAGAATATATCTGAAAATCTCCCTTAATTTTTGTAAAAAAATATATGTGTACTGTTACACCTCAACAAAAATGTATTATGAGGGATCCTGAGAAGGAATAGGAAAAGTAGGTTTTTCTATAAGCTTTTACAATACCTCAGAAATAAGTTTGGATGTACTTTTAGTTTTACTGTATGTATGTTGAATACTGAATCTCTGGATTTGTATGTTTATGAAACTCACTCGTTGATAGTACACTGGGCTGGGTATGGCGAGCTAGGTTGAAAGGAGGGTAGTTGGAAATTTCGAAAAAATTATTTATAAATAATGCCACACATTAAAGGGGGAAATTAACCGGTCATAAAATCACTTATTTGTCTAAGGCCGAAATTTATTCATTTTTTGTGGATTCGAAGGGTTATCTATTTTTTTTTAGGTTTTTTACCCATCATTAATTTTGCGTAATGGCAAAGGAAAACATCGAGTAGAAATCCGCTTATCCAAAAGATCTTTATATGGATATTTTTGGGTTTTAAGTGTTCACTAATAATTAGATTATTAGATATAGAGTTTGAAAATTGTTGTTGAGGAATAAAGGAGGTCCAAAACTATTTTTTGGACCTCCTTTATTGTTATTATTTGATTCAGCTCGCTGTATCCCGCCGAAAATATATAATAATATACAGTTAGGAAATGTGTTTATATGTGTACATAGTATTAATAGTGGGCATGCATTTATATTCGGTTCCTTAATTTTACACAACGACCAAATACTCGGACAATAAATTCGTCGATTTCTGTGCAGTCAGCCGAGGAAACTTTAAAAAAAAAATTTTTGATTGAAATTTTAAATTTATAGGTTAATTTCCCAAAAATATATTTACGTCATTAAGTATTTATGTCATGTATAAAGGATTAAAGTTACTTTGATTTTTTTTTTATAATGGCATCAGGGAGAATGCGTCAAAATACCAAAATTTAATAATTGTGTTTAGTTTGTTTACATTCCGTAAACATGAAATTTTGATATTCCATTAGATTATTGTCATAATGAATTTTTTGGGATTTTTTTTTTATTTAACCTGGCAACCATTTTTGCGATTACCGTACTTAAAAAAATACTTCAATATATTGTTTTTCCTTACTGACTGCTTTTGTCTTGTACTAAACCTGTATTCAGATTAAGAGCGTATAAACACCGCGCGGCTCGCCGAGTTTAGGTAAATGCGACGAGTGTCGATGCAGCGACAAGCGCGCGCGCCGGTTCTTACTTATTACTCAAAATATCAAATAAAATGAAATGAAATCATAATTATCGAATATGTATAGTGTCAAATACATCACTTAGATTAATTCCTTCTAAAGTTTAATTAATCACATGTTCGGAAAGCAGAGATAATAGCAAAAATATTTTCGACGCAAATTTCGATGGCGTAGCGCAGAGCGATACGTCCTCTCCTTGGAAGGCCTCGCGGCGGTGTGATTTGCACTGGCCTGGGCCCGGCGTTTTATAGCACATTTTAAAATATTCATAAAAAAATAAAGAAATAAAATTTCTTCAAAACAAAAATTTTCCGTTTTCAAGTACACGTTCTTTTATTAAGGAAAGTTGTTATTTTGTTAAATTGAGTATCATACAGGGGTAAAAAAAATGCTATAGTAACAGTAATTTCCCAATATTTTGAATGCCTTAATTTTTTTTTTACTTGAATATGCAATCTAAATCTTAAAATGTTCTTAACTAACTATTTGCTTGGGGATATATACAATACAACAAAATTTTATTTTGATTAAATATATTATGAATTAATTCGAATTTTGAGCCTCGAAAATGACTCTAAAAGTGAATTTATGACAACCTTAGCTCAGTTATCTTGTTATTTATTAAAATTTACGCAAAAATCTTAAAATGTTCTTAACTAACTTTTTAGATGACAATATTCCCTATAATAATTGGTAATTAAAGTATTTGTACGATGGGTCTTTCATCCACTTTAAGGGCTTCGAAAAGTACTGTTTTTGCCGAAATATGTATAAACCCTCTTAAGTGTTTCTCACCGAAGTAGAAATGATTTTGTATAATTTTTAATTGATGATTTGAATTACAGTGATGTTGATGCCTTGATTAATGGGCACTTGAGTTTCCAATTTTGTACATAGTTAAAAGAATTGTGTTCAAATTATATTGTAAATAATCGTAGTGTTAAGTGAAGATAGTGACAAAGGATATTAAAGTTATTTGTGTATTATTCATGGGATTTTATTTTTTGATGATGTCATGACGGTGGTTAATGATCAGTGATGATGATGATGTGGATGGTGATGGTTCCCGTTCATTAGAAAAGGAAAATAAATGTTAATTAGACTGATAAAACAAATTTACGTAATTAACTTAGTGAAATAATTAATTGTGACTTGGAACTCTGATTATCGTAATGACTGTTAAAAGTCCGTTGCAAAACTATAGCTTTGATTCATGTTTTGAAATTAATTAATGAAATTATTTTTATATTTGTACCCTCGATACAATACCTGTGTCTTATCGTGAATGTCGAAAACACGATATGAACTTTCATTTTCTGCACGATTCAAAAGTTTATAAAACAAAATAACAAGAAGATTTAAATACTAGAATAAGATTTTTTTACTGCTAGGCATACGTCTCAGCAAAATTGCGGCGTCTGCTCGATAGGTCCTAGAGTCGATTACACGGTAAGCCTATAAATAATATCTTTACTTACAATGTTTTTTCGAAAGAACAGTATGATAATCCAATTTATTGGCATACATTAATGCACCTATGATCACGCATGTATTTGGAATGGGTAGACAAAGGTGCAGTTCCACCAATTTTATTTAAAATCCCACGTTATAAAAAATATGAGATACTACGATCGGATATATTGCTGGTTATTCAATTATTGAAATAAAAAATATATCGATGAAGCATAATTTATTACCATTAAAAAAAAGCAAGAATTATAAATATTATCATATGTAAGTAAATTTGTTAATTAACTTACTTAAAACATTTAAGTAGAACTAGCGAATATGAATACAAACCCTAAGACATAACCTAGAAATATCTTATAATTTA
The DNA here is from genome assembly GCA_030295005.1 of Cephonodes hylas. Lineage (NCBI taxonomy): Eukaryota > Metazoa > Arthropoda > Insecta > Lepidoptera > Sphingidae > Cephonodes > Cephonodes hylas. Next base: position 1,560,452 of record AP025383.1, read on the forward strand.
TACATCAAAATTGATCCCGAAATGAAACTAAAATAATCAAGTATAGGATTCTACTTCGATCTCTGAAAAGAGTTTCTGCGTGACGCGAGCATTGTATACATATTTTACAGAAACCTTGGGTTACAGAACATTGAGTGACTGTTTGGTGTAATTCATCACTGGACCAGCTTTAGCGCCAGCGCCACATAGTCGTGGTCTAGTTAATTTTGATGACACAGATAAAATATAGGTATTTCAATAATATATGTAAGAACTGTACTTTAAAATAGGACCGAATAATGAGTTAATTAAACATTAAGTCAAAAAAAAATCGTGGTCTCAAGCCAGGGGAAGGTCATGACTCCTCCGCCCTTGATCTATTGGTTGGTGCGCTGGCTGGCCCATTTTTGGGCTATTCCGACCCACTGGCGCAGCAGGGCGAGTTGTTCCCTTTGTACTTCGAGTTTTTGAGCCTCTAAACGCTGGGTCTCATTCCAGCGGGATTGCTCGAAGTCGAAACGGCGCTGCTCCAACGCCACGTATTCTCTCGCGACGCCCTCTAAGTCTGTATCAAACCGGTCCCTGGACATCCTTCCGTGGGAGCGACGGATCGGCGTAGACTCAGCCTCCATTCTCTCGTTGTTATCCATGTCATTCGAAATGTTTTCGTCCAACATAACTGTTGTAAAAAAAAGAATCATCAAAATCGGTTTAACTAGTCTGAGGCAACAAATTAAAAAAATACAACCGACTTGATAACCTCGTCCTTTTTTGGAGTCGGTTAAAACGTATGTATACTTTAGACTTTTGAACTCAAAATGTTTCGTCACTACCCTGATTTGAAATGTAGTCGTTTAGCAGAAAAATAGCGCAGCTGGCTAGAAACCGTATGTGTGGTCTACAAACATTTGTTCCGGGACTGAGTGTTTGTGAGAACATAAAGTCTCGTAGTGCCTGATACTTACAAAAAAAACTCGCATCTTAATGTGGGGTCAGAACATTAACTATTGGATGTCCTTATTCATTTAATTACTTAACGTTCGGCTCGCTTTGTCTAAGTTCGTAGCTAATTAAATAAATTGAAAGAAACGACGCAGGTAGAAGCGATCTCCGTAATAGAAACATCATTTATTGACCCGGGAATCGAATCCAGGATGTTGTGTACTTACCTTCAACGGGCACTTGCATGTTGGCTCCAGACCCAGACGGAGAAGCCTGAAACGACATGAAGGTTGGAAGTAGCTAATGAGACACTAGGCTATTTTGATACGGCAAATAGAATAATAGGAATAACTAATCTATGTATACTTCTATAATAGGTATGCGTTAATTGCGGCTAATTTCACGAATCGTAATTGTTTCTTTTTGTGTGAGTGAAAGCTCTCATATTTTGTCTCCAGCTTTGCTGTGGAAGGAAGTGAACAAGTCTTTGTTTTCCAATTCTTGCTGTATTTTATTTCTGTTTTATTTCGTTTCGGGATCATAACAAATTGGGTTCCTTTCGCTGAGTTTCAGTGCTCGGCGTAATTACTGTGCGTGTTGTTGATTTTGGAGCACAGGAGCTACAGTTGTGTATGTGTGGTGGGATCGGGAAATGTAATGGATACATAGAAATTGATTGAAAATCTATGTGCAGATAGCATAACCTGGACAACCGTGAAGTTTACTTTTTCATCATCCTTATCATCGTCAGCTCATATACGTTCCACTGTTGAGCACGGCATCCACTACTATCAAGAGGGTTTAGGCCTTAGTCCACATCATTGGCCCAGTGCGAGCTGGCGGACTACACACATAAGCAATTCCAAGGAAAATTTTTAAGTGTGCAGGTTTCATCACGACGATTTCCATCATCGTTAAAACAATTGAGATAATCCATTGTGAATACACACACAGAATCAGGGGTGTGTGTTCAAGCCCCAGGGGTTGAACCCGCGAACGCCGAGATTCTCGACCGCGCGCTTAGACCTTGAAACCATCACTGCCTTTACTTTTTATCCTGACAAAAAGCTATTAGGCATCATCAAAAGGACAACAAGTACGTGCACTGTATTGTCACACCTGATTTCTCATTAAAAATTCAGCCGAAGTAGTTGAAAGCAGTTTGAATAGGTATTACTTACAGAAGGGTCCTGGGACGGAGCCTCAGGCGCTGATTGAGCGATTGCGACGATCCTCTTCTCAAGAGACGTGAGCATGTCCATCACCTCCTCCTTATTGGGTCTCTCCATGGTTAGTTTGAAATACTTCAACACCGCTTCGTCGTACATTTTTTTCCATATCTTAATACAAATAAAACAACTCTGATTTTAGTCCCAAGTCCACCCCGCTGGCCTAGTGCGGATTGGTGGACTACGCAATTAAGAAATTCCTCAGAAATTTAAATGTCCAGCTTTCATCGCGATGTTTCCCATCACCGTTGAAGCAAGTGATAATTCATTGTGAACACACACGTAACTTCGGAAAGTTAAAGGTGTGTGTGTTCCTGGGATTTGGAGTCGCGATTGCCGCGATTCACTTTGCCAAAGTTTTTCGCATACATTTATAACAATCTGCCGGAATATACCTAATATTAAAATAAATGCTTTTACTACGTGTATGGATATACATTAATAACATTTTTTACTATTATTGTCTGTCTCTTTCTTGAGGCTAATTTCTGAAACAGGCCTTTCACTGGCAGTTAGGCTGATGTAAAGAACTTAGGTTACTTTTTCGTAGGTTGAAACTGAACAATATAAATAATAAACTTACTGTTTGCCATGCTTTAATCGTTTTATTTCCTTCGTACATATACATTAAGGTATACTTCAATTGTTTCCATCGAGTGTCCGTCACGAGCAACCCATCATCCTTAGCCAAATCCTTGTTTCTGTGAAATTAACCCATTACAATTACTGGTTAGTGGCTTGTTGATGACAAGCCTGCTGAAATTGAAGAAGAATTGGATTTTCAAGATCCCCTTTTTGGATTTTAAACTTCATTTTTGTTGGGGGTTCTTCAATTAAGTAACTAAATTAGTACGACTTTTGTGCGTAATCTAAAATTTTGCCCTTTGGGGCCGCCTATTAAACACATGATTTTTTTAGCTTTTTTTAGTGAATTTCGAAGTTTTATTCCTACATCACTTACTACTTAACTCAACTATTATGTTAGTTACATTGTAACGTGAATAATCGTGATCTTGTGTTGTAAATAGTAAATGGAACATACTTTTCCATAAACTGAACGAGTCCTTCTTTTTGTTTCTCTGTTACCGCTTGAGGTGCTGAAACAAAAGAATAACGATGCTTATTATGTTTTTCCTATTACGTCCTACAAATAAATAAATACGCCCAACAGCCACATAAATAGCTCTGACCCAACAATAAGTTACAAGGAGTCAGGATCTTATATTTAGACGTAAAAATGCTTTTGTTAAATAAAGATTCGAAACTCCAAGATTATTCGGAATTTTGAAATGCACACTAGATTTTTGGGCTATGGAGGTACCAAAAATACAAAAGCATTTCTTCTGAGATTTGCAGGCATGCGTCTCTGCATACCTCTTAAGGAATTTCGTGATGAATGTTTCATATAATATTTGTATCTCCTAAAATTTCATCAAATTTAGTCATCATTTGTGCGCAAATAGGGAAACAATTGCGTAAATAGAAGAGTCATTTATATAAATAAACGTAAAAATGATCAAATAACGGTTACATTGGACAAAACAAATGACCCGGAAATTCTATATTCATATTATACTGAACTAATATTATACCTATATTAGAGATCGCTTTTAGTGATGGTCGCCAGTTTATGTCACCAACTACAATTTATTTTATATACTTAATTTGTACATGTGATGTGAAATAAATAAAGAGTTAATATTATTATCATGTACTTTAACGGTGAAGGAACACGTCGTACGGAAACCTGCACACCTAAAAGTTCTTAGGAAATTCTTAGTTGAGTATTCCGCCAATCCGCCCTAGGCCAGTGTGGTGGACTGAAGTCTAAGCCCTTAAACCAGGGCTTCCCAAACTGTGCGTCGCGACACCCTGGGGCGTCGCGAGGCGATCGGCAAATATTCGCTGTCCGTATTTTTCTGATAACCTCATATTACGCCGACTACTGCTGTTTTTATTTCCAGTAAAGTAGGTAGTTTTGATGTAGGGGGGGGGGGGGGGTAGTGCGTCGCAAGAAAAATAACAATTCTATAGGGCGTCATAGTGTAAATAAGTTTGGGAAGCCCTGCCTTAAACCAAAAGTGGGACTTATAAGGACTAAAGATGACAAATATTCTAAAGATAAAGAGTTTGTTTGTATGCTTGCTTGAACGCACAAATCTCAGAAACTACTGGTCCCATTCGAACGATTCTTTCAGTGTTAGATAGCCCATTTATCAACTCGTTGCTATATTCACGACTTGTAGGAGCGATATTGCAACAATAAATGAGTGTTGGCAACAGTCATCACTTTCGTCGATTTCAGACACTTTATTGGTTTCAATTACTGATATCGCTTGTAAGATGTCACTTTGTCTAAGCCCTCAGGACAAAAAGTTTACATTGGCAAACTCCTATCCGTCTGCATTCATTAATCGTCCTTCATTGACACTTGTGACTGATATCAAAACAAATGTTTGTGCGATCCACAAACATGTGTCACAAGACTTATACAGGGTGTATTCAGACAGTGATCGAAAACTAATGCAGGTAATACGTAACAAACCCATTGGCGTTAACAAAAATGCCGACAAAAAATAAAAAAATGTCGTTTTCCATACAAACCGCGTACATTGGATACCGATAGTTGTATGAAAAACGTTAATTTTTTTTTGTCGGGATTTTCTTTAAGGCCAAGGAGTTTGTAATCACTTCAGTTATTATCTGCCTTAGTTTTCGATTACTGTTTGAATACACCCTGTATATAAGTGTGGATGATAACTATTTATGTGACCGTAGGGTGTATTTCTTTTAAAAAGTACTCTATGTCTAAGTTTTTTCATTTATTTTTTTTCAGTCCCAGTGTCTTTGTGTTTTCACTACATAGTATAAAACAAAGTCGCTTTCTCTGTCCCTATGTCCCTTTGTATGCTTAAATCTTTGAAACTACGCAACGGATTTTGATGCGGTTTTTTTTAATAGATAGAGTGATTGAAGAGGAAGGTTTATATGTATGATAACATCCATTAAATATCAGCATTGCACTCGTGCGAAGCCGGGGCGGGTCGCTAGTATAAAATAAATACATTTCATTATCTCAGTACATAACAAACGCATTAAATTCTCAGTTGTTTGTTATCAATATGTCTACATTTTTTCAATCGCAACAGTCTGTAGTCTGCAATGTATGAATATTTGTCATAAAATATTTTTATATGCATAAGATATGAGTCTTCTGTCGTGGATATCACAAACTACGAGAGACTTCGCTCTTACTAACACCCAGACCTAGTAAAGTATTTATAGGTGATTGAAAATCACTATAATCGCGGTACCACGATGGCCCGACGACATGAGAAAGGTGGCGGATGGATGAGGGCTGCAGAAGACCGGGATGGTTGGCGCTTTCTTGAGGAGGCCTACGTTCAGCAGTGGACGGCGGTAGGCTGAGTATATAGTATATATAATAATAACTCTTTATTTAATCACCACATGTACAGAATAATTACATAAAATGACTTAAACTTAGTGGGATAAATTGGCGGCCTTATCGCTAAAAGCGATCTCTGCCAGGCAACTTTGCAGGAGAAGACTGGAATAATCGTTCGTCCATAAAGTTTATTGTTATTATCACAACACTACAATCTCAAAGTCACGAGTTAAGGCGATTCAAACCTTGACAATCGTTGTACGATAACGAGGAAAAAGAAAGAAGGGCGTGGTCAGAATGCGCTGGCGCAGGAGCTTGGTAATAAATATTTTTTTTAGATAATGCATACATTTTGAGTTATGGCCTAGAGGTTTAGCACGCGGTAGAGAACCTCGGCGGTCGCGGGTTCAAACACCAGGCACGCACCTCTGACTTTTCGAAGCTATGTGTGTATTAACAATGAATTAATTATGTATTATTCGATTTAAAGGTGAAGAAAAACATCGTTATGGAACTGAAATCCTCTCAATGGTAGAGGAGGTACGTATAGGCTGATGATGATGATGATGAAGATGGAAGTACCGCAACTACTATCGCGTAAAAGTTTAATTATTTTTCTGCTTCCTTTGATCAAAGAGATCAAGACAGTTAAGGATGGAGAGCCAAGGACTTTATACGACGATTAAATAAATGCAAAAACGAAACAGATAATCGGCAGTTATCATAATATACTATAGTGACATTCAGACATTCGAGGGTGGCTGTACAAACATACAGTCAGACCGGGACAAACGTTTGCACACCATACAAAGATAGCTCCTGTGATAGAAAAGATGAAAGGAAACCGTCTGTCGTTGGCTTAGTATTGTAGCATTAATGTAACATAGACAATAAAAAAAAAACTAAAAATATCCCGCTGTTTTGAGGTTTTACAACCCTTTCGAGAATCTCGGCGGTCGGTGGTTCAAACCCCAGCCAACTCTGGGTTTCTGAAGTTATGTGTGATGAATAATGATGATGAATTTGCTTTAACGGTGAAAGAAATCATCGTGATAAAACCGGCACACCTAAAAATTGTTAGGATTTCATAGGCGTGTTATCCTCCAATTAGGCCAGCGTGGTGGTCTAAGGCTTAACCCTCTTAAAGATATAGGAGCCCCTGCCCAGCAGTGGGACGTATTATGGGTTGATGAAGATTAATTTTTTTATTCAAATCCCGTCAATGTTAGCGACAAATAAATGACATGTTATAGTTATTAGTTTAAAACGGCATTTTCCCTAAAATGTATTTGTAAACTAAATAGAACCAATTAAAATATAAGTTTATCTATCTCTCTCTAACTTGTGTTATATTTTATATCCTTCCCGCTCGCTCGAAAGCGAATTGTTTCCTCTGAAAGATAACATTGAAGCTAAATGTAATCACGTAGTCCAAGCCCGGATGTATAGAATTTATCCAGTTATGACTAATATGTTATTATTTGAATTGATTTTTATTCATTTGCCATCATCTAACCAACACTCTGGCCTACATCCCCAAAAAGGTAGAGAGAGGTAGGTTTTAGACCGTTTCTCGCCCTGAGATGCCGCAAAACCCCCCCAAATGCCTGTGATGGTCACCGAGAGGTTTTAGTACGGTACGCTGGCGTAGGTTTTTGGTTAGGGACCCAACTCAGCTAAGCGGACAATTATTGTACCCCGACATACCCTTTCGGCCTCCTTCGAGGTACCTTAAGGCTTAAGGCTTTCCCTTCGTAAAAAAACGAGTGTAAGAGCCTGATGTTTTAACATGAACGAGCCTATTGCGGTTTTAAATTTCCAAGCTTCGTTCAACTACTGAGATTGTTCTAAACGCAATACCCAATAGATTGGTTAAACGAGAATCGAATTCAAGATAATTTTTGTTTTAATATGTGACCACGCACGTAGTGTAGGACGCCCTCTGGCTAGGTGGGGTAACGATATCCGCGCGGTGGCTGGCAGCGGTTGGATGAGCATGCAGCCGAAGATCGAGCCTTGTGGCTCGATGTAATCTGGGACTTGAACCCACGACCACGGAATCGATAAAGACATGTATAATACTCGTCGCCATTACCGATTTAATTTTAATCAAAATCAGTGTCTGGACTTAATTTCCGGTTTTAGATGCTTTTGATCGTACTTTTAATAAAATTAACAAAGTTAAAAGATTTTACTTGTGTCAACGGTTTTTAGAAAAAGACACTTTTGTTTTCAACACAACCAAAAACATTAATATGCCGTAACAAAACCTAAACAGCTCTTCGAATATTTTTTTATACCTGATTTTTTTTACCTAGATATTCGAGTCACGACCGATGGGATTACTCTTTGATGCTCTATATGGACAGCATCGTGTTAATCATCAGGCTACGGCTCCATTCCCCGAAGAAATAGGTAGTCAAATAATTTGGAAGCGTATAAATAAAAATAAATTTATTAAAAACATTATACAAACAAGAGGAGGGGTGAAGATCGAGCCCAGTGGCGTGCCATAGGAGAGGCCTATGTCCAGCAGTGAACGTGAAAGGCTGGTGATGATGACGATGATACAATAGGATCAAAAGTACTTGTTATATACAGGGTGTATTTAGACCGTGATCGAAAACTGAGGCAGGTTATAGCGATAGTGATTACAAACCTCCTGGCATTAAAGAAAATCTCGACAAAAAATATTTTTTTTGAGGTTTTCCATACAAACCACATACTTTTAGCACTGATGGTTGTATGGAAAACGTCAAAATTTTTATTTTTAGTCGCGATTTTTAATATCGCCACTGGCTTTGTGATCACCCTCGCTATTACCTGCCTCAGTTTTCGATCACGGTCTAAATACACCCTGTATAATCGAACTACGTCTAGATTACACTAACGTTAAGCAGAGTCTCACGAGCGGCAATGGTGTCTGGCTTATGAATTCTCGGTTATGGCAAGCAATTCATATGGCACCATTGTCACATGAGTTTAATGGATATTGTAATAGAGGATGTTACTGATATCGTGACATTTAGGGTCTAATGTCTAAGGTATATGGTAGCAGGACACATAACTAGGTGCATATCTGCAATAACGGTGTGACAGGTATGTACCAGTCCCACATAATAGGTGGCGAGGCTATTGTAAAGTCTGTTTATTGTAAACAAACATACTACTGTCATCAACCCATATACGGCCCACTGCTGGGCACGGATTTCCTTTAAAACTGAAAGGGTTGAGGGTTTAGGATTCAGTCCAACACGCTGGCTTAGTGCGGGTTGACTGAGTACACACCTAAGGAATTTCTATGACCTTTTGTGTGTTCAGTGTTCCTCACAATAATAATTCTATTAGTAGTATTTAGCGTACAAATTATATACAGGGTGTATATAGACCGTGACCGAAAACTGAGGCAGGTAATAGCGATAGTGATTACAAACCCCCTGGCATTATAGAAAATCCCGACAAAAAATAATTTTTTTGAGGTTTTCCATACAAACCACATACTTTTAACACCGATGGTTGTAGGGAAAAACGTCAAAATTTTTATTTTTTGTCGGGATTTTTAATATCGCCACTGGGTTTGTGATCACCCTCGCTATTACATGCCTTAGTTTCCGATCACGGTCTGAATACATACAGTACAAGGAGGTGTAAATAAACAACTTACTTCGCGAATTGGCTTGGTCCGCCTGCGGTGTTTGGTTCGCGAAAAATCCCGGCTGATACATCGTGCAACGCGTGCTTACACTCCCGACATACAATATACAATGATAAAATATTGCCTCTGCTAGCTTATGATAACCGTTCCGTATGTTTGCGCTGGAATTACTCAAAATAAAGTGCTAATACAAATAATAATGATGGACTCGAATTTTAAGGCCAACGGTCGAGAATATCGGTAGTCGCGGGTTCAAACCCTGGGCACACACCCCTGACTTTTCTAAGCTATGTATTTATTTATAACGAAATATCGCTTGCTTTAAAGATGAAGAAAAACATCGTGATAAAACCTGCACACCTAAAAGTCCCTAGGATTTTTTTAAGTCTGTAGTACACCAATCCGCACTAGGCCAGCGTGATGGACTAAGATCTATACCCTCTTAATGGTAGAGGAGGCTCGTGCCCAGCAGTAAGACGTATTTGGGCTGAAGACGAAACTACTAAGTAATCTTAATACTATTGAAATGAAATTAAATAATATTTATTGAATCTATAAAATGTCAAATATATCACTTAGATTCAGTCATTTCAAATTTTACCACCCTGTTCGGAAGGCAGTCATCACTAGAGAAGAACGGGCAAGAAACTCTAGTATTGCTCTTTTCCAATCAAGAGATAGCTTACAATATTGTTACAAGGACTTCATTTCCCGAATTAGAGCAGCTCATTGATACAATATCAGAATGTTGTGTTGCATATTAGAAAAACATAGTATTTACATTACAAAACATATTAAGTCTTCTATTAAATGTAAACTTACTAAATGTTCTTTATACATTTATGTATATTTTATTAATATACATTCTTGGTTATTTTTTCCGTTTCTTTATAATAATTCTGAAGACAACTACAAGTTAAAACCGTTCATTCCAGTTCTGTAGGTTGTCTGGAAGAGATCGCAGCTAGCGATAACACTGCCTATTGTGCCTATATTGTATTCACTATTTTTCAATAATGTATATATTATTATATCTTCTTCTTCATCAACCCATATACGCCCACTGCTGAGCACGGGTCTCCTCTACCATTGAGATGGTTTTAGGCCATAGTCCACCACGCTGGCCTAGTGCGGGTTGGCGGACTACACACCTAAGAAATTCCTAAGAACTTTTAGGTGTGCAGGTTTTATCACGATGTTTTCCTTCACCGTTAAAGCAAGTGATAATTCAATTTGAATACACACATAACTTTCGAAAAGTTAATATTATTATATGGTGTACAAAAAAGTATATCACTACATAGTATAAAACAAAGTCGCTTTCTCTGTCCCTATGTCCCTTTGTATGCTTAAATCTTTGAAATTACGCAACGGATTTTGATGCGTTTATTTTTAATAGATAGAGTGATTGAAGAGGAAGGTTTATATGTATGATAACATCCATTGAATATCAGCATTGCACCCGTGCGAAGCCGGGGCGGGTCGCTAGTAAGTAAATAAAATAAATAGGTCTATGAATATTTAATCGTCCAACGCTACGTGAATCGGAAAGTAATCTAACTTTGTGGAAGTAGTATTCTGAAACCGATGGAAGTGATGATTTCATTGTGAACAACCGATGAATTTTTAAGTCATTCTGTTTTAATAGTTTCTATTGCGATTTTGATTACTTCTCTAAAGATTTAACGACAATTGCTACGTTTTAAAATGCACGATATGTAACTCTATTTTTGTTTTATTTTTATGCTCGGCCTATCGCCGTCCACTGCTGAACGTAGGCCTCCCCAAGAAAGGACCAACCATCCCGGTCTTGAGCCCTCATCCATCCGTTACCCGCCACCTTTCTCAAGTCGTCGGACCATCGTGCTGCAAGACGTCCTACACTACGTCTGCCTAAGCACGGTCCCCACTCCAACACTTGTCTACTCCAGCGGCCTTCGGATCTTGTCTAGTTTATATTTATTCATTGTGGGCTCTAGATATTCCCATTCATTTCACAAGTAATTTCATATAAATAATTAAAGCTTAAAGATTATTCCGAAATGTGGAAGGCTACTTAAACTTTTAAACTTCAATGGAACTGCCGCCAGTGATATTGATCAAAATCTACTATATAAGATTATTTCTCTGGCTCCCTTGATCAGAGATCGAAAGATTTAATAGATATTCGAAAGAATTATCAAGTTGCATTCGATTGTACTATCTTTATCAAAATCGTTAATATAAAATCGATTATGCAGTTACACTTTTATGGATCGAAAAAGCTAATATAAGTAGATAATGCAATCTCGTTTTGTAGATATGTGCAATCTAATCATTATTGATTCAATTAACATTTATTCTATCGTTTGTGATGTCAGTTATCGGCGGTACTTTCACAAAACTCTTAAGGCAGTGGTCGGCAACCTTTTGGCAGGCAAGGGCCAGAAGGAGGCAAAATTAAAATAAGGGGGGCCCACTTGCGATATTTACCCTAGATTCCAAAAAAAAACTACTAACAACTCAGCGATTTCATACAAATTTCTCGTATATTATCAATAATTGAAATCAAATATGATAATTTATCATATTTTTTGTTTGCCATTCCATAATGGCTCATCTGCCAAACGGGAAGCATATAATATGTATTTTTAACTCATTTTCAAAACTTCCACAGGCCACAGGTTGCCTTACAGAATCTTGCGTTAAATCTTTTCTTTAACGACAGAAATTTGCCATATAAATTAGAATGTCCTGACCCCACAATTAACGTGTAACGCTTCTGGACTTCTATGGAAGTACCTACTACCACTGCTGTCAGTATATGCTCCTGACTTGAAAACGTTAGCGTACTATCACGGCAAAATCCCTGGGTAGTAAGTAGTAAAGGCCTCGAGGTTTAGACGCGCGATCGAGAATCTCGGCGGTCGCGGGTTCAATCCCCATTTCTGACTTTTTAATGTGTTGGGCGAGTCGTATATGCAGAAAATATCTCGAAGTGGTTGTTTACCAACGTAGCGCCATCTGTTATAAAATGCTTTAACTAATCTAATAAGCTGGGGTGAGAGTATCCAACATTACCAGTAGAGGGCGCTTAACTTACCTTCGGGAATAATAACAAGAAGAACAGAGGTGATCCCGATATAATACTTTGATATTCATAGTCATAGACATTCTTACGAAAAGTTTTTTTTCCAAAAGGTAATGAAACATAACTTAATTTTGACATAATGACATCTAAAAAACTCCCAAGAGATTTTTGATGTGGAGGTCCTAATGGATATTTTCTTTTATCGTCAAAGCAAGTGAAAATTCATTGTGACGGCACACATAATTTAAAAAAGTCAGATCCCGTTGTTTAGTAAGTATCTTGATGTTCGATTTCGGCGAGTGTTTATTTCAAGTAATTTATTGCAAAAAGAATAAATGCATAGATAAATTTAAGCTTTATCCACTGCTGGACATAAGCCTTCAGAGACTTAAAAATAATCTTATTTTCATTACTAATCAGTTAAAAAAACGCTTTATTTTTATATATACATAATTCGAATTAGATAGACAATTAATTTTATTATGTACTGATTGAAAGCGATTCCCAAGTACGGTGCGCGATCGCTTTCGAATGTCCCGCCACAACATGGCCGCTACCATAGACGAGATGCTCTGCTAGAGTGCTAATAACCATAGCTTCACTCTTTAATTTATTAAAAAGGTTTGCGTTCACGGCGTACTCCCGCACCCTCAAATATAAATAACAACCATAGCTTATTTTTAAAACATTTAATTATAAATTATAAAAGCATACAAGACAATAATAACTTAAGCTAAGAAATGCACAGATTGGTACGTTCCTTATTAAGTTTTGACTTCTTAAATTTCTAAAATTCATTAAAACAGACTTCGAATATAATACTATTCAATATTATAAAATATTTTTTTGTTTATCAGTTATTTGCACTCTACGACACGCGTCAAAAGTCATTGACGGATCACAGTGCGACATCGCGTGAAAATGTTTCGTGATTAAAATTTATTCGTTGCTCCAGTAATGGACGCTTTGGTATAAACTGAGAAAGTAAAATGCACGCGACTTAGCCTCTAATTTCGTTGAGAAATACAAAGATTTGTTGAGAGACAGCATCTCTAGCGAGGAAAGGATTGGTCCCTTGCTGCGGTGCCTTAATTACATTGCTTGTACCACGAGAGCCGCAGACAGGGAGACGATATCATTTAGTCGTGGTGTTCGTCTTGCGCGAGCTCCTCCATGTCTTCCTGGTCGAACTCCGTGTCGTCCTCGGCGGTGGCCTCCTGGTACTGCTGGTACTCCGACACCAGGTCATTAACGTTGCTCTCGGCCTCATTGAACTCCATTTCATCCATACCCTCACCGGTGTACCAGTGCAAGAACGCCTTGCGCCTGAACATGGCGGAGAACTGCTCCGATATTCTCTTGAACAGCTCCTGGATAGCAGTTGTGTTACCAATGAAGGTCGATGACATCTTCAGACCCTTGGGCGGGATGTCGCAAACGGCAGTCTTAACGTTGTTAGGGATCCATTCGACAAAGAAGCTGCTGTTCTTGTTCTGAATGGAAAGCATCTGCTCGTCCACCTCCTTCATGGACATGCGGCCGCGGAAGATGGCGGCCACGGTGAGGTAGCGGCCGTGGCGCGGGTCGCACGCCGCCATCATGTTCTTGGCGTCGAACATCTGTTGCGTGAGCTCGGGCACGGTGAGCGCGCGGTACTGCTGGCTGCCGCGGGACGTGAGCGGCGCGAAGCCCGGCATGAAGAAGTGCAGACGCGGGAAGGGCACCATGTTCACCGCCAGCTTGCGGAGGTCCGCATTCAGCTGGCCGGGGAACCTGAGGCAGGTGGTCACGCCGGACATGGTCAGCGACACCAGGTGGTTCAGGTCGCCGTATGTGGGGTTAGGAACTTTAAGAGTTCTGTAGCAGATGTCGTAGAGAGCCTCGTTATCTATGCAGTAGGTTTCATCGGTGTTTTCGACTAGCTGGTGGATGGAGAGGACGGCGTTGTATGGCTCGACGACGGTATCGGACACTTTGGGCGAGGGGACGACTGAGTACGTGTTCATGATTCTGTCGGGGTATTCTTCTCTGATTTTGGAGATGAGGAGGGTACCCATGCCGGAGCCAGTGCCGCCGCCGAGCGAGTGTGTGAGCTGGAAGCCCTGGAGGCAGTCGCAGTTCTCGCACTCCTTGCGCACTACATCGAGTACTGCGTCGACGAGTTCGGCGCCCTCTGTGTAGTGTCCCTTGGCCCAGTTGTTGCCGGCACCGGACTGGCCGAACACGAAGTTGTCCGGGCGGAAGAGCTGGCCGTAGGCGCCGGAGCGCACGGCGTCCATGGTGCCGGGCTCGAGGTCGAGCAGGATGGCGCGGGGCACGTACTTGCCGCCGCTCTCCGCCGTCGCAACTGAAAATCATAATTTACACTTTAGTAATCTCTCTTCATATTTGTATACTACTACAATCCAATACTTATGATATTGGTTTAGAATATTAAGTCGGACGAGGCCTTTATTGATTGTCTACTAAGTTGCTTCTTTACGAAGGCCCTAGGTTATAGGAACCATCTTGTGATACACTGTTTTTGAGTATGACTGTACGACGGTAACAGTAGATCTTTCGCCAAGGATGGAGCATTTTTAAATATTTATTTTATCAAACGACGCGGTGGTACTCTAGTTTATAACTGCAAAGATAAACCGGAATATTATAATGCTATTAAATAAGTGGCAGGTGGTCCTTTTTATCAGTGTTTCCCATTGATATAGACCAGCTGTGAAGTTACGATGCAAATGACAGAGCGCTTTCATAAATAAATCTGTTTATATTCCTACGGTAATGCGGAAAGTCACTTTTATCTATAATGCTAACATTAATTCTAGCCACGTTAATGTGAGTCACACTGCATTATAAAGATGGTATTAGTGGCTAGTCTTGGGGGAGAAGAGAGCAGACTACAATAATATTATGCAGGTTTACTTATAAACATTCTTTGCCTCGTTTTTTCTAACGTTACGGGACAATCACTCATCATCATCATCATCCTTTTCTGTTTCATTCACCGTTAAAGTTAGACTTCGCGGAATAAGTATTCAAATAGTACACTTATTTTAAATGGCATATAATACTTAGATATATTAGTTCGGTAATACAGGTAAAAGACGTTCATTAAGGTCATCGGGAAATTTGACACTTAAGACTCCAGTGCATGGTAGTACGTTTTACGACTGCTCCTTCACTGTTGAAGCTGTTCGTCTGTGGAACGCGCTGCCGGTGTCTGTTAGAAAAGCTCCATCACCTCACACTTTCAGACAAAAAATTAAGGATTTTTATTGGTCCAATGTTAGTACATAATTACTTTATTAATTATAACATGTGTGTGTACGTGTGTGTATGTGCGTGTGTGTACGTATGTGTATGTGTGGGCGTGTGTGTGTATGTGTGAGTGTGTGTATGTATGCTTATAAAAATATATATATTATTTGCTTTCGTATTCTTATGTCTACCCCTGTGTACATACTTCGATTTCGTTTATTCCATCCAAAGGTTGCCTGGTAGAAATCGCTTTCAGCGATAAGGCCGCCTATGGCTCCAAGTTGTCTTTTATTTTAAGTTTTTTTATTGTAATTTATTTTTGGGTTCCAATAAAGTGTTGTCTATCTATCTATCTGTCTAAGAGTGGACATGTGTGAGTATGTAAATTTCTTATAGAGTTTTAGTTAAAATGGTTTTCCGTGGACCCTAGTCAAAGTATTTAAACAATGTAATTGGACTGATTTGTATAATTGTTATTTGACTCGAATTTATAATGTAAATTTACAGTGTGAACTCCATAAAAGGGCACTGAAGAGACTGCATTATATGGCTTTATAGAGTTGTCGTTAAATATAGAGAAAATAATCGTGTGGAAGGCAAGCTGAACTAATCAAAGTCAAGTAATTTCGACCCTTTAGGGAGTTTGTCGTTAAATTTAGTTTTTTAATATTGGCTAAAGAAATGAAGTTATTATGACCTAGGGTTAGGTGTAGATTTATTTGTTTTAATGACGGCTATACATATACTACCTATGTCTGTATTTCGAAGAGGTGTTTTTCTGAACCTACGTTCCGGTTAAAGATAAAGATAGAGCGAGTCTATTACTATTGTTATATATTTTCAGACTTCGTGGTGATACTGAGAATTTCCTTAAAAAACTAGTAACACGTGCAGAAACAGGGAAATTAATTCAAGAGCTAGATTATGACGCATTCAGTCATTCACGGTCATATCAGATGCAATTACCAAAAGCACGTAACAAAGGAATGGAACGCTGCCGCGCCGGTCACTGAACCCGCACCGCTTGCCGTCTGACTTCGATCGCACAACAATTGCACTACGATAAACATTTTTATAACATCAAAATAATGATCATTTATTTTTATACAAACAGCTTCTGGAAAGTTCGAAAAGGGGTATAGCAAGTGAACTCATTTTTTTAAAAATCGTCTTAATCGACATTACTTAAAAATACGTTTTTTACGGATACGCTTCTGAAACTATGCAGCAGATTTGAATGAATTTTGGTATGCACATGAATGGTATTTTGGGAAAGAACATTATTACCTTTCGCATTTAATAAAATGCGGCCCAATCATTATAATTTAATTTTCAATTCAATTAAAATTATATTGATAGTTAAATCGATAGTTTTGTGACAAAAGACTATGAAGGATTTAGTTATATTTAATTTTTAACTGTTAATTTAGATGCGGTGTTCTGGGTAGTTAAATTATACACATTTGAAAAATCATATTTTATTACAAAATCGTTTTATATGTTTGTTTTTAAACCGTTACAATCAATAAAACAATTTTCATATTCACTTTTGACGTTCATATTTTTTAAAAGTGCAAAAAGGCTGAGGAACATTCGCGTAATGCCAGCGTTTCATATTTAAATCAAAACACATCCTTTGATAATAGAAGAGTGTGTTTTATAGTTTAATTTTAAGAACATTGTAAGAATATAGCGGATTGTTAGCATAAATGCATAGTTAGCGGCCGCAAGTAACTGTATGAGCAGTTATACGGGGCGACGGAGCGCGGCGGCGCGGTGGTCGCGACCGCAGCCTAATGCGATAAACAGACCTAGCTTACACTGCTGTATGCCAATATTATTGCGTTCCGTTTCTACTTGCAATAAATATGAAAACTTTGTATATAATATGAAGTTTAAAATTCGAAGAATGGAAGAGACGCATGACGTATGACGAAAGAGAGATATGAAAGAAAAAAGGGGTGAAAGATATGATGGCTGATTTAAATATTTGCAAGGATAAAAGATACTGCGCCGACCCCAAATAGAATAGAAACAGGATAAGAAGATGAAAATTTAATGGTGATTAGCTTTAAGATCACCACGAAGTCAAAAGTAAGAACAGGAAATTTCTTTAATGGGATATTATAATTATTTCACAGCTCAGATAGATAAATCCATACTAATATTAATTAAATGAATTTGTCGGTTTGTCTTTGCTTTCATTCCAAAACCGTTGGACCGCTTTGAATGATTTTTGGGATAAAAATCGTTGGGAAAGGACACATACTTTTAATCCTGGAAAAACGTAGTGTTCCTATGAGATAAAACACAGAATAAATTATGTAGATTATTCATGTCATAAAATGATACTTTAAAAACGCAGAGAACAGTAACGCGGTCGTTGACCGTTAAAAAGCAATTTAAACCAATTGAAGTACATACCAGTTGCAATTAAGTTAATAAACGTTGCACGGGATTTGGGATTAGGCAACGAGGCATTATGCTACACTGTCATACATTCTAATAAGGTATTTGACTAATAAAAAGATAGAACGAAACGTTACTTATAAAATATGTATTTAAGAAATTTATAGCCTGTGTCTCGTGGTCTTGCGGTACTAGTATGTGCCGGGCGATATAGAGATCCTGGGTCGATTCCCGGTTCGGGCAGTTTTATTGAGCTTTTCCATTAGGAAATTCTCAAAAGCAGCAAGATGTGTCAAATTTGAAATGTTGGTGCAGCAGTGCACTTATGCCTACTACTCCTTAGGGGAATAGAGGCTTGAGTTTATGTATTTTTTTTTAATAATGTATAAGTTACGTACAAAAAGTTTTTAAATTTATACGATAAATGATTAATTCGATTTCATTATTCAAGAGTACACCAGACTAGCATACTTTAATACTCGATTATAATTTGCATAGAAAGCAGATTTGATTAATTCATGAGTGCACAATTAACTAGATTTTGTCTGTGACATTGTCCGCCTATTGTTGAGAATTTGGTCCAGAGAAAAATATGAATAATAGCGATGGGGCCCAGTGGCGGATAAATACATTTTCCGCCAGTAGACTAGGGAGAAATTTTGAATTTCGTGATCATCTTATGCGATACATAGGTAAAAAGTGGCCTACGTTTTTTACGAAGGTCCTATCCAAAAATTATTAATATCGATCTAGAAGATCGAGCCCAGTGGAGTGCCATAAGAGGCCTATTTCCAACAGTGGACAAAATAAAGGCTGTTGATGATGATGATGATGATGATGATAATGATGATATATATATTAATTTTTAAGTTTATAATGTAAGTCTATCTTCTAGATAAGCAAGATTTATAAGTTAATGGGCTATTTAAACTATGTGCCATTACTATACCGTTTCGAGCCATGTGCGACAATTTTTGTTCTGATATTATTAGTTACATACTAAAAGCAATATACATAATTGCAAGATACAAAGATAAAATTTACATTTTACGATGTTGGCACGCGAACATTTTCCACTTTCGTTAGTTTAACTACCTTAGTAATTAGAATTGGATATTTCAATTTCACATTTTTGTGGTTATTACTAAGTAAGCGTAATCTATTTAAAAATATTTTTGCCGCTTCTGGTAACAAGCCATTTCTATGAAGAGGTAGACCAGGGTCTAACTGGCCTAAGTAGGTAGGTGGCGTTGCTGTCGGCGTATCACTAAAAGCTTTTCTGAATAAGACGATGGGAGAACTAGTTTTTTTGGCATGGCAAGTGACGAATGAAAAAAAAACTTTTTCTTATGAAAATAGATACTAACCAGAGGCCTCATTGTAGTACACGGAGATTCTCTCCAACTGCAAATCGCTGGTGCCGCGGTACACGCCGGTCGGGTCGATGCCGTGCTCCTCAGATATTATCTCCCAGAACTGTGGACAAGAGTTACCAGTTTAGTACTTAAAACTGAATAAATGGTACAGTAGCTAAACTTAATAATCGATACTAATCGTAGAAAAATCGCAATAATCGATCAATCAGGGGAAACTTTGATGGAAATATTTTTGATCCTATTTTTTAATTAGTTAGGTGCATAGCTATAAAGTTAAAAGAATATCAAGCTTTTTAAACAATGATATCCAAGCACACAAACATTCTGATAAACAGGACATGTTTAGAAAGAATATTTCTTCACGCAAGAATCGAATCTGCAATGCATAGGTAAAATGCTTATTTTGAATTCCATTTCCGGGATAAAAGTACCGCATGTCTTTTCCTAATTTCCTGTCTATCTTCAAACTAAAAATCGAATCAAAGGTGTTAGACGTAAATGTAACAGACACAGTTACTTGAAACGTTAGTATGAATTTCTTAAAAAAAACAATCAAAAATTCGTTGTTTTTAAACTCAATATGTGTTCCTATTGACGCCCAATGCCGAAGAAAACACAAAAGCTTTTTAAACATGCTTTTTCAATGGATCCCAACGGATCTTAGCACAAAGGAGTTTTTGTGGCGTCCCGAACATCTGGTAGGGAGCATGTTTTGACTTGTCGTGACTTGACTATACCAGATGGTACTGCGCAAATATTATTGTACCATCCTCGAACTTAAATTTTAGTATTTAAAAACACAAATTCTGTGTCTCCGCTATAATTGAGGCTTTAGGTCTTAGTTACGCTGGCCTGGTGAAGGTTGGCAAAAATTAAACATTTTAATAAACAAAGACTGAAATGATGATAAAAGGTTATATATGTATTGATTTTTAAATCATTTTCTTTTGACTTTAGATAAAATAGTAAAAATTATCTTCTAGAAATATTTGCCTAGATAGCGATCACCAAATATATAAAATGAGTGATCGAGGATAGACGATTAGTCAGCAATAGGACTACATGGGTTAATGATGATGTTTATGATGAAGGTGGTGATGTATATGATGATGATAATGATGATGATGACGCAAAAAATTCTGCCCGGATTGGATCAAAATAGAAATGGATTAAACGCAAACGGAAATCAATTGAGCATTGAATCCTTCCACAGGGTCCCTTTCAGACGTCGTTCCAACCAATTGATCCAATTAGCGGGTCAAAGACCGCAAATCGAAGACGGAATCACCAAATAATGTTACATTTGTTTACTTCAGTGCGATGCCCCGCCCACATAACCATAAATTATTTGATATAATCGATTTTAGAGTAAAAGAAATCGATGGAATTTATTTAGCGGACAATTTCATAAAAAAACGTATCGTATGTTCTTCTCCAAAATCACGTCTAGGTCCAGATGAACATTTTTAAATAAAAAGTAGTTTTTGAGGTTCCTTACAAAAATATAAAAATATTTCCCCTTAAAATTAGTATTCAGTGTAGTAAATATGTGTTTTTAAGTACTCTGCTTTGAGGTTGGACGAATTGTTAAATATAGATAATATCTTGTACATAATTACACTGTCTGTAGGTCAGTCACGCGACCATTTTGTCTTCGGTCGAAGTTCGAACGAGTTTGACCTCATCATAGGTTTTAGGTTAATAGGTCTTCGGTATATTAAAAATGGATAAGTTTGACCTCTCGAGACTCTTTGACTGTATAAACTCATATGGAAATAAAGAATGGTGATAGTTATTAGTCTACTATGAAGAGAATTGGTGAATCTTTTTCAAATAAAAATTTAGTAAGTACTTGTATCTATATTAGGTTACCAATCAATAAATAAAAATCTGCATTATCAATCCAACAAATACGAAATCGTCTAACCTCCAATATAAAAACCGTTATAAATCAAATTTACGTTCCATTTATGAATCGCCATTTGCAAAACTACCCGCACTATGTAGCACTCATTGCATATTCAACAGTATTGGCTAGTACTCCATCAGTATTTACCCTGTTTACTCATTTCATGCAGGGGGGTAGTGGGGGGTTGGTTGGGGTTGTAGACTGACCATCGATCCGTCTGACGGGCGCCGGGGCGTCCCTACCAATGTCACTATATTTCCACGAAAGTATAGATACGATCTCGATGCATTTTATAGATATACTAATGTTTAATGATAACACGAAGCGGCACTAGTTTTAAAAAACAGTATAAAAAGTGTTAAAAAATGACGATTCAAAAGAACTTGTAAAGTCTATTTGAATATAGAAGATTTGATTTTGACTTTGACTTTTGGATGACTCACTACAATAACCAGTAAAAGAATCATGAATTATTTGATATGTAAAATAATTGAAATTTTAGAAAATAATAGCAATTGAATTGTCACGCGATTGACGTACTCCAGTTTTGCATAGAGAGATGAAAAATGGGTCATAGCCAAAAACTAGTCTAACCTGTTGTTCATTTTTATAACCCTCAAAACTTAATATTATTCTGGGGTTTATATCTTAATATATCATTTTCAGAGTCCTATGACTACGAATTTTCATAAAAAGTTATTTAAAAGAAAAGAAGTTTATTTTTAGAGTATTCGATCCATTAATATTTCTTTACACGTGTGTCGGTTTAATCAGTAAAATTTTCACATATCACCAAATCTAATAATTGCCCTAATGGCTTAATAGCGATTCCCCTGCGAACAAATAAGCAATACAATTACCTTCTTTACGGGAAATTCCGTTTTTATGACTAATGGACAATTTCTGTACAATTCTTTTTTATTTGATACTTATAAGTATTTAGGCGTTAAATTTTGGGGAGATTTTTTATATTCTGTTTTTATTTTTATATGCTATTTCAATCCACGATGTAACTAGTAAAAATCCTCATATTTGTTTCATCACTTACGAATGGGTTTTTTTAATCAAAATTATCCGTCGCCAGATAAATTAAGGACTTAATCTTGAACATTTCACTTTCTTGTCTCTCTCTAAGTTGGGAATACGTCATATCCGGTTGGATAAAAATATCCTAACCCCACAATTTTTTTTTTATTTTTAATCAAAAACACGTCGAACATTCTAAAATTACGGCGGAAATCGTCCAAAATACGGCTTCTAAGGTAGTTATATAAATGCGTCCCAAGTATTTGCAATGGTTGGGGCGCGGTGACCACTCGGTCACTTCCCAGTATCGTCTGTCGATGGGCATTTGGCGTGCTTCCCTAATTACAAGCCACGGGGACATGATGCCGTACAGGCTGTATGTTTCACTTCCTTTGTCTTTTGTAATTAAAGGATTCAGAAAATTTAAAAAAACAACCCTAATCCTATTTGTTATTCGAACGCAATTTTGGTTAAGTGTTTTTTATGGTACCTATAAGAACCTATTTGGAATTTTGAAAAGGTCTATTGAACACTCTTTAAATGCTTTTAAAAACTTCAAATAATGTTTATGGTATGTTTAATGTATTGACTTCTTAAATACCATCCAAAATATTATCTGGAAGAGGTCGCTTTCAACAATAAAACCGCCTATCGTTCCACTTTAACATAACACAAATTACATTTACAATTTTATTTTAGTGAAATCTTGCAATATAATCGACAAACAAAATACCGGGTAAAAGCATAATAAATTATTTCACAATAAAATACAGTAAGTTATAATGTTAAAGTTACGGCACAGAACGGTAATTAATTAAATCTCTCCAATTTACGCTGGTCAGTAGATAATTACCTACATTAATTGCTTTTACGACCAATCAAATTTGCAATATGGCGGATGGCTTTTAAAGAAAACAATATTAACGTTAAGTGAAAGCTGTCGACGAGTTAATAACGTCCTATATAATGCCGGACTGCATAGATGTAATTTGAGATTCACTTGAGTATTAAGAGTTGTTTTGTTTTGCCATTTGATTATTTTCTTAATATTTCCCTATTTCGACAAATTTCAATATGATCAGCAAAGGTAACATTAGACATTTTGGCGCTCACAGCAAAGAAAGAATACGTTTGTGCCAAACAATTTAGATTGTACGACAATCAATGGTTAAAATTATTACAATAGTACATCTATTTATATACTATGTATACTAAATATGCACTTTTTATTTTATAGCTACGAGGTGTGTGTTTATTTATAAGAATTGTCACTTCAGACCGACTGAGTAAGCGTGAATCGACGTTTCTAGAATGCCAATCATTCCCATACATATTGCAGTAGACGAGAATGTAGCTCAAACGGTGAGAACCTAACATGTGAACGTAATGCCAAGGAATTAATAAATCCACTCCATAAATTCTACGGAATTTAGAAAATAAATTCGTCAAACAAGAAATTGTTTCTTTAACATTAGTTATAATTTAAATTACCAAGGGGCATTTAAAACACAGTTCATTCCATTTCCCTCTACAGATTTAGACAGAAATGAAATAAAACAGACACGACAAACAGTTTCCTTTTTTGTCGTCGCCGCCATCTTGCGCTGCAATTTGAAAATAGACTGGGCGGGTTTTTTTTCTCCCTGCATCGCGCGCTGGCCGTTGACATCTTGCATTCGGCCCGGACGCCATGTTTGAGGATAAATATACGAAATTCGATACGGTGTCTATGCTAACTATAAGCTTAGGCCAGGTAAATCGCTCACATGATACTTGGCTTGCTTTTTAGGGTCTTAGGCTTATGTTATTTAAAACACAAAGGAATATTGTTCATACAGCCAACATTGTTAGTCGTAACTCGTATGTAACATGGTTTGTCAGCTATGGATCAAGAACGTCTTTCAAAAAGTTATATAGGTAATCAAAATATGGAATAAAATTAAAAAAGTATTATTAATGTTTCAAATGTATTTTTGTTTCTTCATATACCTACCTACTTTAAAGAGGGCTTTGTCAAAGAAGTGGTGAGGTTAGCTTCGCAATAATTTTTTATCTATAAAACTTGTTTCGTGTTTTAGTCCATAATACTTATTCACTATTACTTCAATGACGTATCAACGAAAACAATCCCAAGCAGCTAGAACATGTTTAGTTTTTATACAACATTAAAACTGAAACTTCTTTGAAGTATTTTAGTCCTCAATCGATAATTTGTTTACCCTAAAATGAAAGTATCGAGAAAGCGACACGAAACGCGAAATATAAACCTTTTTTAAAGCCACGATTAAAAGCCGGCGCTCTGTCAAAGCCGTGACTCACGAGTTTAATGTAACTATAAAAATAAGTGGCACTAAGTGCACACGATGTTGGTGCACGTGAACGAGAACTGAGAAAACATCAAAAAACATCGTTAAATATGTTTGTGTTAATTGATACGGCAGATGATTAGCAGACACTTTAGTACACTTTTTAGTGAAGTCCATAAATGTTTGTCTATGGTATGGTGTTACGGTTCGCGCCTGATTGTTGTCAATCAGCGTTTTTATGCGTTATTTGTACATGGAAATAGATCTAAATAATAAACATTCGAATAAAGATTAGTATGCAAGAATATGAAGTGAAACTTACTTAATTTAAATGTATTGTCCGGTCGTTAAGAATCGTTTGATCATTAGCTTTAAAAAATTCCCACTATAGGTAAATCAAGTTTTAAATTCTTTGCTTTGCAAATTGAATTTTGCTTTGGATGTGTCAGTTAGGTTTAGCCCATCAAAAAATAATGTTTTGAATAATTATTATCATAATAACTAAAATCGATAAAACGTTAAAATACTGGGAAACGGAACGAAATATGAATCGATGGTTTTGTGTTCTCTATGAGTTGTAACACACGTTAAAAATGTTTAAAAGCCAACCACTTCGTATTTTATATTTGTTTTGAAAACTATACCCTTACATGAGCATACATCTTTTATTTTTAAAACGAAACATAAACAACTGCGTGTCGGCAGCCACGGAGAGTAATGTAAACATTCGTAACAAAAAAACGGAAGCGGTAGCCATTTTTATATGTTGCCAACTGTCAAAACCTTGCTTTGTTTATGGTTAGAGTTTTATTGTTGCCAGATTTTATGTAGTTTTGATGTGGAGTCCTTGCTTCGTTAAAAACAGGAGTTTTATGTAGTAAATTTTGATACAATTAATAGTTTATTATTGTTTCATAACTGAAATGATGAATAGAATTAATATTAAACAGTTATTTTTTTGGTTAAATTTTTCGAGTGATCTTTAGTAACCCAATAAATTCTACATTTTTCCTTTAAGTTTCATACGCATTTTGTATCGGTTTCAATCATTTTTAATATTCAGCTTAAATCGGCAAAGCTATAACAGAGACACTTGTCTATTATTATCTAACCTTTTTTCTATTACAGTAATTGTTTGTGCCTCGGCCAATTAGCCGGATTAAATAAACTCAATTTGTCTATGTCACTGGCCAGTCTGAGAGCTTGTAACGACCCAAGACCCTCTAATCAGTGACTCACTGCAAATATACAGGATTTCGACCAGCTGGCAGACGGGTTAACGACCTTTGTGCTTGAGGAAAACCTTAGACCAGTCTGGAACAAGGATTGTAGGCGTAGTATATGGAATTGCCTGGACTTTGTTACAAATTGTATTAAATATTAAGGAGTACTTAAAGTAATAAATTTTCACAATGACTTATTATTTTTACGGCGAAGGAAAATGTCTTGAGTTTACCTGCATACCTAAAATTTCTTAGGAATTTCTAGGTGTGTAGTCTCCTAATCGGAATTAGGACAGCGTAGTGCACTTAGGCCTAAACCCTCTCAATTGCGGGACACGAAACAAACATTTGTCACTGTGCGGAGACCGAACATGGAGCCTCTTGTTTCGCAATCTGGTATCAAACCAATTGCGCTACAGGGCTGTTTATTGAATGCATTTCTACAGGAAACAAGAGTATCTTACACAAGAGAATAGTTAGCATTAAAATTAAACTTCGTAGTAGTAGAATCCACAAATATTTCCCTGTCTGCAAATTATTAAATATTTAAGGATAATTCCAGAAATATTCCTAACCTATATTAATATTCAGTGGTTAATTATTATGTTTGTTGAAAATAAGGATAATGTCTGCACCTAGGTTTTATGTTCATTGTAAAATGACAGAATATAAACAGATTATTAATAATTAATATATATTATAAACGGTAGACATATTTTTTTGTAAGTAATACTTTCAAGGACCGTGTTTCTGCTGGATATAAATAAAACAACACGTTTATTTCCCATTGCAAATATTATGTAGGCCAAATCATAATTGCATTGCCTACCTATTTACATTATTATTGCTACAAATAACATTTCACAAAAGACTACAAAGAAATCTAGATTAGGCCAATGAAAAAATTAGGTTCTTAAATTTATCTTCCGCATCCAAACGTTCAGATTTTTTTACAGCCGACACGATTTCCTCAAACGAAACCTATTAATCTGTTTGATACAATACGTTTTTTGTAGGTTTGTTTAGTCGGATCTATCCACTATTAGATCTCCGTGGTATATTAATATTACAATAGATTTCTTATCTCTGTCAGTTTTAATTACATGGAATGCCTTGTCTATCCTAGCAAAAAAAGATCAATTTAAAATAACGATTAATACAATGTTGCTGGTCGAAATTCAATATTTATTAATTATTTTTGTTTTAAGTTTAAAAGCTGGAATGTTGTCGAAATTAAAGCGTGAGAATTTTTAAGAATTTAATTGGAAAATGAACTTTATATGTCATTCGCAAAATGGCGGCAATAGACAAATTACAAATGGCGTCTCGGCTTCCCGCTCATTTCTTTGAAGGCTGTAAAATGAGTCAAATTCGGTGTGTGTAATACGATAATTGAATAATTCGGCTTGTTCAGCGGGATGTCGGACCTTGAAGCAAATGGACATGTCAACGGGCGGCAATACTGACAATTACGTGGATATTATTTAATCAGTAGATTGCGACTTCGTAACAACTTAACATTTTCTGTATCGGGAACAACATTGTTACTAGATCATAATAATATTGGTATTCTTAAAGAAAACTTTAACCGTGAAGGAAAACATCGCGAGGAAACCTATGCGCTTATTTTTTTAGGTGTATAGTCATTTAACAGCCCCGTGGCGCAGTTGGCTAGACACCAGCTTGCGAAACGAGCGGCCGCGGGTTCGATCCCCGCACCGAGACAAATGTTTGAGTGATCCGCAAATATTTGTTTCGGGTCTGAGTGTTTGTGAGACCGAAAAGTCTCTCGTAGTTTCTGATACCCACGACACAAGACTCGTATCTTAGTGTGGGGTCAGGACTATGTATGTGACTGTTGGGTGTATTGATTTAAAAAAAAAACCCTGACTAATCACAGTTGTAGAGAAGATCCGTGTCGAGAAATGAGACGTATATAGCAGTGGCGGTACTTCCATAGAAGCCCGAAAGCCCGACTTGCCTTACATAGTTCCGAATAACGAACTTAACGATTGTTTATTTATAAAATAACGCTATAAACGTGAATGTGAGTACTAACCGGTAGGTATTTATTAGTCCTACGTACCAAAAAAAATATGCTGCTACTAAATAAACATTTGGGCTTGCCTTAGTTTGACACCCTAGGCACGCCACTGGTATATAGACAGAAGATGATTTAAACGAATAGCGAAATGGTGATTTATACAGGGTGTATTCAGATCGTTATCGAAAACTAAGGTAATAGCCAAGGTGATTACAAAACCCCTGGTGTTAAAGAAAATCCTTTATCGGGATTTTCTTTAATGTCAGGGGGTTTGTAATGATCTTATATGTCACTTGCCTTCGTTTTCGATCACGGTCTGAATACACCCTGTATACAAAATGTTACCTAGTCGCTTTCCTCATATTAATAACAATGTCATTAAAACTGACAAATGAGGCCTATAAAATCAAAGGCAGCTAAATCCAAGTGAGTAAAATATTCAGTAATCTACAAAAATCGATAACTTTGTTTAGGTGGCTATGATATTTTATATTTTAAAAGAGATTTATAAAGAATGTGAATACCACTAAAAATCAGACTTTTAAATTATAAAAATACCACAATATTTGAGTACAGACTGAATAAATTTGTATTTAACTGTCTTTGATTCCAACTGGCGTTTAGCTTGTTTTGATTCTATAGGCCTCAAATATGAATAACGTATGCAATCACGCCGACCACAACGCGAGGAAATTGACACCGAACCTGATATGTAATGCGTAGGTACTAGTGCACGTTTTGTTTATCAAAACTTTTACAAATGACGTAAAATGTAGCAAAGAGTAGAAAATAGATCAAGGTTTCAATTCTTAGTTCTGTTTTCGATACTTGTTAATTATAGACGTCCGAAAATTTGCAAAAAAACACGACAAATACTCGCCCCCTATTAGTTCGTCATCAGTCCACATACACACTGCTGGGCACGGGCCCCCTCTACCATTAAGATATGGCCTAGTGCGGGTCGACAGACTACACACCTAAGAAATTCCTAAGAAAATTTGGTTGTGCAGGTTTCATCACTATGTTTTCCTTCACCGTTAAAGCAAGTGATATTTCACTGTGAAATATGTTTAAACGTAGGTATACGGATATTCCTTGGCTTAATCTTTCAAAGTCCAAGGAATTATGTAGAATGGAAAAAAAAGCGTCGCGGGTAATTGGCTTTCATATAAAGCGAATCCTTTTGGCTCGACGCCATGTTTGCTATTGTAAATAACATACTTCGTGAACAAGTTTTCAATGTAATCTTTTCACTTTTTAATGTCATCTGGTGTACCAAGTGGTTGGTGTGTTTTAGTTTAGTTACTGAATGCAAATATCTGTATACATATCTACAGATAATAGCGAGTAATAAAAGTAACGTCACTTTTATTGACTCCTTTATCCATAATGTCTGAGGAATTGAAATTCGATGTAAAACTTTTTCTTCTTCTTTTTCTTCATCAACCCATATACGCCCACTGCTGAGCACGGGTCTCCTCTACCATTGAGAGGGTTTAGGCCATAGTCCACCACGCTGGCCTAGTGCGGGTTGGCGGACGACACACCTAAGAAATTCCTAAGAACTTTTAGGTGTGCAGGTTTTATCACGATGTTTTCCTTCACCGTTAAAGCAAGTAATAATTCAATTTGAATACACACATAACTTCGAAAAGTCAGAGGTGTGTGTCTAGGGTTCGAACCCGCGACCGCCGAGATTCTCGACCGCGTGCCTAAGCCTCGAGGCCATCACTGCTCTTTAAATAACTGTAAAACTTTTTAAATGCATTTAAATCATAGCCGGATATATTTTTCACCAATTTTTTCTTTTTTTTTAATTAGGTCACTGTAAAGGTGTGTGATATTTTATATAATTTTATGAAAGAATATTTTTCGTAGTTTATAATTTTTTTCTTTTCATCAGCCGGAACCAAATTCTGATTTCAAAAATAACATCGAACCTCTAGTGTTTTTTTAATGCGTCACTGCAAAATGATAATAACAGTCACTGAATTTCATTTCCTTGACAATAATTGCCCCAATTCTTAGAAAATTGAATCAGACTGTAGTATCAGACAGTAACTAGACAAATACTACGAACTGTTTAAATGGTCTGATTCATAAAGTGATTAATGTTTGATTTTTCATCGTTTCATGGATTAAGATAAGCGGAATTCTATACTCTTATCTTGTTTGTTAGGCCGTGAATCAGATTGTCAATGAAATATTCGTCACTATCAGGAATTCCCTCAGAAGAATTTGAATTCTTACTACGGGAGTGTAGTCTGCCAAAACGCACGTGGCCAGCGTGGTCTAACCAACCCCTTTCAGTTATAGAGAAAGCCTGTCCCCAGCTTAAGAACTTAGTATTCTTTAACAACGCAGTTTTTTCTCATATTTGACGCGCGAGAAAGAGAGATAAAAAATCATAAATATGACAGTAAAGTGATTTAAGTGGTGATGATTACAAACAAATATTTTCTTATGTCATCAACGTAAATGAAACCTAGTATAGGATACACACAAAAGTAATAGCAGTCTCATTTTTTCGTATCAGTCAATACTGTCAGGATTGCTCGATGATTTCACTTGAGTCATTTGATACCACGTCGCCGGATAACAAAAGGGAGAAAAGCACTATGAAATGCAAAAAAAATGACTTGAATTAAATCTCAACGTTGATCCATACCAAAATTAATTTAAATTTGTTTTATTCTCAACGGTAATTTTCACATTAAAAAAATAAAATTCGCATGACAATAAGCAAGAAAACCACGTCGTATTTGACCTAGAAGGAGATTTAAAACGACTGTAAGCCGTAGCCCGTGTATGTGTGCAAGTATACAAATTCAATAAGACGATTGTAACAAGACCCTCCATTTAGCTCGCAGTCACAACAAGAGTATATGAACGCATGGCGACGACAAAAAACGAACGAAATACGAAGATTTAGCGGGGAATGAGGTGTAGGGGACATGCGCGGGCGCATCGCTCGAAAGGTTAGGAGAGGGGTGACCGGTTAAAATACATTTTGCATGTAAACTTGGGCGATTATACGCCGATATTAGTAAAAATAACATGTATGCAGCTGTTACTTTATATTAAATGACTGCTTGTAATATAGATAAAATAAATATAGTCATTGTCATGTAAGGTTTTGTAATACTGTTTTCATGGAATGGCAAAGATATCGCTGCAGTGCAAAGTGGGGTAGCAATAACTATTGGGAACTAAAAGACTTTTTAAGCTCAAAATATTTTCTCAGTGCAAATATCGGGTTTTCGAGAGCTTTAATAATAATATATTATTGACATCGTGTTCAATTTCAGTCATTGATGTCTCTTAAGCAATATGAAATCATTAAATATGCTTTGTAAAGGTTTTCCTATTACCATCTATTACCATCGAAGGCAAACATAGGTCTTACATAATTAATAGGTTTACATAAATATACAATAAACTATATTTCTATAACACTTTGTTTAATTTAAAACTATATATGTAAAAAACCACGACCTTGTCAAGGTCGCGGGACGTCGCTGGCTGCAGGTGGCTTCCGACCGGTCCCGGTGGAAGTCATTGGGGGAGGCCTATGTCCAGCAGTGGACCACAATTGGCTGATGATGATGATGATGATGATGTAAAAATCAGCTTAAGGTTTTTTTGTTCATTCAATATAGGCCTTGAGGCTTGTAAGTACATCCTAAACATGAAGGGAGAGGTCTTACTGATTGAAATTAATCATTTTTTCTCTTTTTATCTCTAAATTATCAAGATTAGAAGAAAAAATAACGTATAATTTAATATGCCGCCCTATGGCTTAATTGGCTACATACTAGCTTGCAAAAAAAAAACAAAAGGCCGCGGGTTCAATCCCCTTGTTCGTGTGATCCACAAATAATTAATTCTGGGTGTATGTGAAAACGAATATTCCCTCGTTTCTGATACCGATGACACAAGACTTATATCTTTGTGTGGGATCTGAACTATGTACGTGACCGTTGGGTGTATTTATTTATAAAGACCATGTTACGTCTACATTCAGACAAAAGCCTACAGTTACTTCTCCCTGGCCTGATTATTTTTAAGACTTCTCCCAGTTAAGAAGGAGGCCCGTGCCCAGCAGTGGGACGTGTATGAGCTGATAAAGATGGATTTGGAAGTCGAATAGCGTTTTATAATTTTTACATAAAGATTTCTAGATGCTGATTTATCTAGAATCAGATGGATCAGAGTGGTGGGCAACGAAGAAGACGGACGAAAGACGACTGCATGCAGCAGAGATGCGAATGTTGCGATGGATATGTGGTATAACACGGAGTGACAGAGTGAGGAATGAATACGTTAGAGTAAGTCTAAAAGTAGATCCTGTGATAGAAAATATGAAAGGAAACCGTCTGTCGTGGTATGGGCACATTATGAGAAGGGATGAATCATATGTAGGAAAAAAGGTGATAAATATGAAAGTGGATGGATGGGCGAGCCGAGGAAGGCCAAAGAAGAGATGGATAGAGTGACTGAAGTCATGAAAAAGAAAGGTGTGGATGAAGACATGACGGCTGACAGGGGTGTGTGGAAGGAGAAGACATACTGCGCCGACCCCAAGGAATTAATTGGGACCAGGGCAGGGGAATGATGACATAAAGACATCTAGAATTAAGTGGGTGTGTTTTAAAAGTACGAGAGTATCATACGTCATTTAATTATAGGCGCGTCATTACAAACCGCATTTCCATAAAAGGAATGTTTGCGTCAAACTATTGGTGACTTAAAAGGGAATTACTGCAATTTTTATTCTATATTTATTTCACACTATATAAAAAAGTTCGTATGTATGTAATCACGCAAAAACTACTGTATAATTTTTAATCAAATACGGTTTTGAAGTTACAAAGTTTGTTTATACAGGGTGTATTCAGACCGTGATCGAAAACGAAGGCAAGTGACATATGAGATCATTACAAACCCCCTGGCATTAAAGAAAATCCCGACAAAATAAAAAATTTTGACGTTGTTGTATGGAAAACGACAAATTTTTTTTCTTTTATCGGGATTTTCTTTAACACCAGGGGTTTTGTAATCACCTTGGCTATTACCTACCTTTGTTTTCGATTACGGTCTGAATACACCCTGTATAATCTTTTCTATATCTATTTGATCAATCTTTTTATTATTTTCTCTTTAGGTTGGATAGAGTAGGTGGAAGAGTGAGAGGAGTAGGGATGCTATCATCAAATCTTCAATCTGTATTATTGATAGTATTTTCGTTTACTGGAAATTTGTCCGAAATACATCTTTGCCTACCCCTACGGCAGTAAGGTGAGGTTATGTATGTCAATTTTCTTAATTTTCCCGCGTAAAAACACTGTTAATTAATTGAATTTGTAATTGTTGGTCGCGTTAATGTGACACACGAAGCCACACATGATTTGACTAGTGTTTTCCTCAAGAAACCGGTTTTCCTTCTACGTCGAAACGAAACATTTTAAACAAATGTAACATCCTCATTGTAATTACTCTGCGTAGTTAAATAAATAAATGAGAAGCTCAATGGCTTTGGGTTTGACTTTATGAGACATATCATCAGCATCATCATTGTCAGCCAATACACGTTCCACGGGCCCCGTTGACAACAGAGACGGGTTAGGCCTTAGTCCATCACTCTGGCCTAGTTGGCGGATGAGTCTATTAGTCTTTTGGTTTTATTTATAATGTAGGTACTCCATATCTGTAACTAGAAGACTATGTATCTTGACACCCGAAAATTGTTGTTTTTGTTACGGTAAAAAAACATTATCAGGTTTACACTTTTAATAAATAAGGGCATAAAAATTACTTAAAAATATAAACGCAATAGTTAACAAAACAATTGCATTATAACTAGTTAAAATATTTTTTTACGAGATTAAACCCTGTATTTATCTTTGCTAAGTATTCTACATTATAAAGGAGAATATAAAGAAGTATCAGTTACAATTTGCGGTTCAGTACATAGCAAAGTTTGCATATTATCATATTAATAACAAGCTATCTATAAAATATATGCTACTAAAATATTTATTGGTATTATGGCAACCTAAAAACACTAGTTCTTTAGTATTTTATCAGTTGTATGAAAGAATTCGCACGTGGTATTGAAGCAATGTTGGTATGTTATGGAAAACAGTATTTTAAACACGTCTGCCAACATACAGATAATAATGTAGTTATTCACGATTTTACACAAAGATTACGTATTAGATCATTCTTTTTAATACATATTTCGGGAAACTGCTAATGTTTTTAATCTGTGGCATCCATAAACAAAATCAGCTGTTCAACCATAGACACAACATTTAAAACAACAAGACAAAAGGCGTAATGAGTTAATTATAGCATAAAGGCGTTATGTTAAACAATATATAAAGAGGTTATATTTTATTTTACGAACAAAATTGGAACAGAGATATTTTTATTTTAACACCAGTACATAAGTACTGGTGTTAAAAACACATGTTTTATCGCTACAAACGATAGTGTGGTGTGATTATAATGTTTCGCATGTTAGTATGTTGATATTCGTTTGTTAGTATGCTCTGTTTGAATATAAAATAACTTACATATTTAAAATACACACGTCTCACAGCTGACGAGGTAAATGCTCGACTGAGCGCCCGACGCACATGTTTCAAGGATGCGATCAATTTATTGAAAATGCAATGTTTTTTCTCAGAGTCCTTGTTGCTTCGGAAGTTTCAGTGATAGTGGGGTTTTAAATGTTGTTTTGTATAATGGACGACAGGAAAATTAATGAGGAATAGAAATTTCCATTTGTCTTTTGTTTTACAGGGTATTGCCATTTCTATAAGCTATAGGTATACATAGGCTTGATAAAGATGGTCTGAGTCCATAGTGTGAGCCTAGTGACTTTATGTTAAGTGTTAGAGAAGTATAAGACGTTTCATTTCAATGTTTTTCTACAGTGTTAAACTATAATTAAAAACTAGTTGACGAAAATCCGTAAATAAAGAAACTGATCCGGATTGGAATTCGTGATTACAGTTCTGGATATAATTTTCTTAGTTTTGTAATCCTATTGGAGTGAAACAAAAATAATAGGGTATTATCACCATCATCAGTAGATCCACACAACTAGGCATAGACTTCCTCTACAAGTTAAAGGGTTAAGGCCTTAGTCCACCACGAAGGCCTAAATTCTTAAGAACTTTTAGGTTAGGTTAGGTTAGATTTTAACATGATTTTTTTCTTTATCGTAAAAGTACGTGATAATTCGTTGTTAATCCACACATAGGGTATTAAAATAGTTATTAAAAAGCGTTTTCCTTTAAATTTAATGTAGAAGAATACGTATAATTATCGCGTTCTCTTTAATAAAGATAAGAAAAATATAAAGATGATATGCATGAGAAAGTTCGTTAATAAAAAAAATACATTAAAACTTAACCTAGAAAAAACTGAAGTATGAATTACAATGCTTCTAGAAAGTAAGATAAAAATTACGTGTTGGTCACATTAATATAATTTATAAACGAGTGAAATTTATAATAAAGAAGTTTTGACGACACCTTTTGATGATTTTAACGTGAAAATAACAAATTTTACCAGAGTTGTAGCATTAATATTTAGCGTGCTTTTAAAAGTTAATTGTATTACTTGTGATCGACATTTTTATGTACGGTTTAAAATTTATAATTAGAATGTCTGAATTCATCAGTGGGACGTATAAGGGCTAGTATTTTAGATATAATGTAAACAAAAGGATAACAAGACATAAAAAGAAAAGAAAAATCAGTTTATTTTAAGCATCACTTTTCAATTTGGTTGATTTAAATGCTGAAACTGAAAAATTATAAAATTATCTAAAAAATAATTTTCAGTCTTAAAGGCAGTTCATGACCAAGCATTATCAAAAATAATGCTATCTGATCCATTTAGTTTTTTTTTATTATACTCTTCTTCTTCATCAACCCATATACGCCCACTGCTGAGCACGGGTCTCCTCTACCATTGAGAGGGTTTAGGCCATAGTCCACCACGCTGGCCTATTGCGGGTTGGGTTGCGATACTCTTCAGTATATGATAATAATGTCTAATAAGCGCGATAAATTATCTCAAAGTGCTTGAACTCCAAACATGTTGAAACAAGTTTGAATACATTTTTTTCTAGAGCAACTGATAGAAAATATGAATTAAATGTATCGGGAAAACTTGATTTTTAGGCCTTAGTCCACCACGAGAAGTGGAATGCAGTAATATAAAGCGAGTATGAACAACGATGGATGTATGATAATAAAAAATAAAGGTTTTGTTCAATCCCTATGACTATAATATCAAAGAAGTAAATCTTATAGAACGGTCAGCTTCAAAGGGATATGGGAAGAATAACTTGGTAACCGGAAAACGGAAACAAGACTTCTTTGTAGGACCTATACAAATTGTACGTGCTTTAATTATTTTTCCTGACGCGAAAACGATGCCTTGACCAACCATAACAGAATAGTGCCCCACTTGACACAATGTGGAGTATTTGGGACAAAAAGTGTGCTAGAAGTATCCAAAATTATGGACAGTGGCAAAATACCTACAAATAACTTTTGTAATGGTAGATCCATAACAACAATTACAATAACAATTTTTAAAGGTTTTTTACGTATTAAGTTGCTTTATACATTAATTTTATCGTTCCTGAAGATCTGTAACGCGATACGATCTTAATAAGCAAAATTAATGATCCTTCGAAACCCGACCCACCGCCATTTTAACGTTAAGCACTAATAGCGGACCTTTCGACGGCTAAATACCTATATTGGGTTACAAAATGCACCATAACAATCATATTACTATACTATAAGGTCACTATAAAAGCCTAAGGCTCAGCAACACCGTCGGAAAAGACCATAAACCAAGCAAACAATAGAGCCTGTTGGTTTACGTAAATGGATTATAAAACCTCAATTACTCACAAATGAAATCGTCAAACGTCCATAGACAGAAGCCGGCCGGATATTCGTCAGTGGTACAATGGCCGGCGGCATGGCGTCGCGCCGCCATATTGCAATCTAATGACGTATGCGGCGCACGCGCAGCCACTTCCCAGCGTCGCGTGATTCACGCGCGAAGCGATTTTTGAATTTAGAATCGGATGATTTATTGACCAGTAACAATGGTCTGCATTGCCCTTATATGGGTTATCTGCTACGATCGAATTAGAAATGAATAAAAATATGTAAATAATGTCGGAATACGTTGTACCTTTTCTGTATTGAATTGAGTTGTTGAATCCTACTATTATTATAAAGGCGAAAGTTTGTAAGTATGGATGTTTGTTATTCTTTCACGTAAAAACTACTGAATGGATTTGAATGAAACTTTACCACAATATAGCTTATACATCAGAATAACACATAGGATACTTTTTATCCCAGAAAATGTAGTATTCCCGTGGGAATGGGTATTTCTGAATCTACCAAAGTGATTTGAATGAAATTTGGCATAGAGGTAGGTAGGGCTCACAGAATTAACATGGGATAATTTTATCCTGGAAAATGTAATCCCGTGGGATAAACATGTTATAAATGCAAAAATCTCTCTGCACTTAACCCTAGAGTCTACGCGGACGGAGTCGCGGGCAAAAGCTAGTCTTTTATAAAATAGAAAAATAGTAAATAATCTTATTTGTACCACATAAAACTATTATGCATAATTAAAGCAATCGATAACACATTTTTTTATCGGTAACAAAAAAGATTTACATTTCTCCATTAATGGTATCTATAATTGCCAGGAAACATCTCGAACGGCCGGA
Source organism: Cephonodes hylas (assembly GCA_030295005.1). Lineage (NCBI taxonomy): Eukaryota > Metazoa > Arthropoda > Insecta > Lepidoptera > Sphingidae > Cephonodes > Cephonodes hylas. The sequence goes on from AP025383.1 coordinate 1,598,068, forward strand.
ATTAGTTACATGTGTAAATGCGGGAAATGATTCCAAAAATGATGAAAGACACGCCACAAAGAAATGTAATTTAGTTGACAAAAAAAATTGACAGGATGTACACTAATTCGACCATTGCCTATTTTTTTATACTAATCATCAATAAATTAACTGGCCGTTTCTAATTAGGATTTAAAAAAAAGTAAAAAAAATCAACGTTTGTCGTTTAAAAATGAAGCGACATTCGAATGTAGAATTGCATTTGATTGGCCCATTGTGCTTTGATATCTTAATGGCGGGCGACGATAGAGGAAGCGTCTGTTGCCATTCAGACATCTTAAATATAACGACAGGAAATATCTCAAGAGATGTCAAGTGGATTACTTGTTCCGCAGTTGGCATACAAAGGATCATTGGATTTTTAGGATACCGGAGAATCATCATTCTCCTGCCCTGATCCCAATTCTTGTTTGGGGTCGGCACAGCATGTTTTGTTCTTCCTTCCTGTGTGGAAGGACAAAACATGCTGCATAAGAGTTTTGGCATATGTTTTACGGCCGGCCGCCTGCCTGACACCAACCCTCCTTGGGAATAACAAAAACTTTGTACAGAGTGTGAATAAATAAATATGTAAATGTTATATGCGACAGTATAATCTGTATACATTGACAATATGATATACCATAAATACTCATTGTATCTGACATCAGTCTGGCAAAAAAATCTATAGCCTGGGAAAAATTATTTAATAAAAATTGTATTAAATTTTGCTATGGTTATGATGTTTCATATCCATCTGTTGAATTTTCTGTACTTGAGGCTCTAGCTGATTTCTCAATCATACAAATAGAGTATTGTGGGGTGTCACATGGCAAACCATAGACCAGTCCATTCAAATGGTCCTGTCTATCTAGATTCAAGCAAGAGGAATCCATTGTGAACTCATCATCTAGCCAGGGAGGTGTATACAAACCAATTGTAGCATCTCCGAATGATTTTGGATCAGGAATTCGTTTTCCACTGGCCGGGTTGTACCAACCATAGGAGACAGCGTCAGTGGCGACATCTTTTAGGATACCGGAGAATGCGGTATAAAAAGTTGCTTTGTAAAATACCAAATAGGTACAACTATTTATTTAACTATAAAAAACGTATTTTTTCCACTGTTTCTATCGGGCTTTAAATGCTTTTCGAGTAAGTATTCTCATAAAATTTACTTTTTTTAAATAAATCATAGAATTTAAGTTGTTTACGTGTTAGGAAAAGATTTGCTCCTGACTATATTCTTTGTATCTGGGCGGTAATCGGGTTTAAGTAGCTTTAATTATTTTTAACAATGTTCTGGTAACCGTTACTTAAGCCGCTAAGAATCCTATGTTACATTATCATAAAAAAATATTTTTCCATATAAATTATAATTTTAACACGCCAATTTAAAAATGGAATAATCCCGCAATTTCGTTCAATCATGTCATCTTATCTGTCCATTTAATCCCTTCATTCAATTACATCCAGCCAACTCACTCATCGTTCAAAAGAAATGCAGGCAATAATTTCTCAGTAACAAGCCTCGTTGAAGCTTATCAAGAACACATTATCATGAATGGCCATTTGTAGGCATACTAACGTTTGACATGACGCATTTATTGACAGCGTACCATTGAAGTACTTGTGTATTTTATTGGCATTGGCATAGTTAATATCATGGTAACGTAGCTTGATAAAGTAGAAATGTAATATTTATTTGTCAATGGAATAGCTCCTCTGCAATATGCTATACGACCTTCTTTTTTATTATTTAAACAAATAATTTATCTTTAATAGATAAGTAAGGATTTTCTACATTTCTCTTATTCCCCTAAAAAGCTAATATTTAAATGTTTACAATGTCAAATACTTTATCCAACATAATATGAGTGTGGTAATAAAAGTTTCGGTATGTCGATAACCCCTGACAGATATTTATGAGTTCATATTTTATTTTTAACTACATTTAGAAATTGCGATATTTTTATTAGGCATCTGTTTAATATGGTAAAGACAATCTATTGATTGTACCCTCGCGTCATAAAATAATGAATGCAATGTAAATATGCAAAAGATATTTGAAAACAATACACTGTTATAGATTTATTTTTATTAAAAACCATTGTATCGATAGAGACAATAACGCATATCACAACAATCAATATGGATTCATCAAACAATGACCTTTGTCCCGCTTTGAAAATTATTAAAAAAGCAACATTATAAAAACATTCCAATTTTGAAATAAGACTACAAGTTCAAAAACGTTTAGTGTCATAGCAAGAAAAAAATCCAATACTATTTTAAACTACAGTGTGCCAGTTACAAAAATCGAAACTTTACATTCTGCAGCAAGAACGCAAAAAAGTATTATACTCAAAAAGTGTTCCAAATTCAAATTTTAAAGTGATCTGATCCGCCCGTTCATTACGAAGCGCACTCGCGTACGGAATCCATATTTGAAAGTTGATCTTGTGATAAAATAACGGCGCGTAGCGGTCGGTCGGCCATTTTTCCGCAATAATAGATGTAATAACAATATGAATTATCGTCGGACAGACCCCGCGGTGAGAGGCAATTATATACATTACTCACTGTTCGTGTCAAATAACGACGGCATTGTTCGACAGGAATACTTTCTTCGTACAAAGAGAACCGTCTATTCGTGATTCGAAAAGACGGCCAAATTGCGATTAATTTTAAAATATAGGAATTTTTATCATTTTAAACTTTGAAACTATAGTTTTAAACCTAAAAAAAAAACAGAGGATATATTGGCATTTAAATCTTGATTCTTTGTCCACGTTCTACTTTTACGGCTACCGTCAAAAAATAAAACAATCGCTACAGTTGATAGCCAATAATCGGAGCTATCTAGTGAAAGTCACCTTGCGATCTATCAAGACGTGACAGAAGGTCAGACGGACAATGAAAAAATGATGAATTCTTTTGATTCCATCGCAAGTTTAGAAGACAATAGAAACTGTATTTGCTTTCAAGGATTCCGTTTACCGTTAAAATATAGCTGTGATAATGACTCCATATTTTAGATTGATGAGTTTCTCGTATTAACATGTACTTCTGCATATCGCTATGATGAACGCTTCCGGCTGCGCAGATTACAAGACGAACGGTTCATACATTTCTGGGAAAACTATTTTCGTGCGGCTTGCAATTAATGGTTTAATTATTTTACGACGAGTCAGTGAACTTCGCGCTCAGATATCGTGCTTATAAATTCTACAGACATTAGGCATGGCTTTGTTAGACGTTGCTAATACAGCTATATTTAAATATCTTATAAGATATTTGTTAGGAGTTATTTCCGTTACCAAAAGTATCTAACTTTTAGTATGTAGTGTAAAAAAAACAATGGTATGTGGAATTTTATGTATAAGAAGTGTTTCACTATATTTTTTGGGTAATATTACAATCCCAGGGTGGGTTTTGCGTAATCGTATTTTCATCAGAAATTCAAAATTCGAACACCAAAATCATAGACGTAATTAAAACCTATTTAACGGAGCTATTTAGAAATATTGACAGTTTTGACAGCTGTCAAAGAGTATCGGCCGAGAACTGCGCGCCGACCGTCGGCCACGTTAGAAAGCATCTATTTGCTTTGCTCCAATAAAAATGTGTAAAAGCGTGGCAGACACCGTTACACTTAGGTATCGCAATGAAAGCAGCCAGCTGAATAATCTTGCTGACGTAAAAAAAAGGTTTTGTCTATTCCCGTTTCGTGAGAGTGAATAGTATTCGGTCAAAATGGCGGCCGTTGACGTCCGAGCGCAGAATTCTAATGAGGCCTTGTTTAACTGGAGTTTCGTTGTTTAATACGGCTTTATGTAATTTAGAACCTTTACTAACCCCAAGATTAACTGTATAAAATATTAGAATCACTGAACAGCTGACTAAGTTTAGAAGAGAAATAGACTGTGTTTTGTATGGGGCATGTTTTTGCCGCTCGTCTGTCACTTATTCATTCTACTACGATCACACGAGTAATGATAAAAATTTCAAACAAAAATCAAGGGCTGCTATTAGTCGTCACAGATTTTTAAAAGTCTTGGTATTAGACGCTAACCGAATCCCTAAGAACCGTGTCAAACATATAATAGTCAAATCGTAATTTCGGCACACTCAGGTAACTTACATTTCCTTTGTACTCTTATTAAACCGTGATTGAAATAATAAAAAAATATATGCAAGGTCCTACGGCATTTAGTGAACCAGTCAGTGGACATTTGTGTATCATAAGACCCTTATATTTTTCTTTTAACATAATTTCTATCTATAAGACTTTACAAACAATCGTGACGGGAAAGGTACATTCCACACAAAAGGTTTTCCTTATATGGCGAATTGCTAAAAGAACGTTAACATCGTGTATGTAATACCAACGACTTCAATCGATTTGGATGCCGATGCTTCGAGTTTCTGAACGTGGCCTTAACCTCTAAAGGCCTACGTCACAGCTCGTGCTAGTATCGAATTTTTACATGTACTTAACATTTTTGGGTCAGTCAATTGCCTGTGTATCAACAATGTTTTTGCTGCGGATGATATAGTTAGGAAGTAGTTTTTAAGTTATAGAGTTAGTTTTTTATTATATCAATGTAATCATAGTAATTAAGATGAAATTGATGATGTCCTATTCTATATGTGCGATATTTCGCATAATCTTTAAAGGAGGAGGCCCTTTATAATTCAGCTAGCGACCCGCCCCGGCTTCGCACGGGTGCAATGCTAATATTTAATGGATGTTATCATACATATAAACCTTCCTCTTCAATCACTCTATCTATTAAAAAAAACCATATCAAAATCCGTTGTGTAGTTTCAAAGATTTAAGCATACAAAGGGACATAGGGACAGAGAAAGCGACTTTGTTTTATACTAGTATGTAGTGATCAAGCATGGAAATTGATAAAGTTTTAACCAAAGCGGCCGATCTTTTATTATGACATACACTTCAATGTAACTATTGTAATTCAATTTCAGTTTTCTCTTACACGTCAAAATAAATAAGCCAATCACGAAGTATGAAAAAGTTTAAATATGTAAAAAATAGGGACTATAGCATTAAACAAAGTTTTTAAATTGTCCCAATACTATTAGGAACAGCTTGTGTTGTAAAAGAAATGAAGAAATGTAACAATATTTAAAATTTCATCGGAATAATAACATTACTATAAAAATGTAGACCGTGAAATTGAGTGCGTCTGCGTGGTTAGAATATGCATTAAAATAATAACACTTCAAATAAAAATAAAGCAATAAAGCAGTGATGGCCTCGAGGTTTAGGCGCGCGGTCGAGAATCTCGGCGGTCGCGGGTTCGAACCCCAGGCACACACCTCTGACTTTTCGAAGTTATGTGTGTATTCAAATTGAATTATCACTTGCTTTAACGGTGAAGGAAAACATCGTGATGAAACCTGCACACCTAAGAGTTCTTAGGAATTTCTTAGGTGTGTAGTCCGCCAACCCGCACTAGGCCAGCGTGGTGGACTATGGCCTAAACCCTCTCAATGGTAGAGGAGACCCGTGCTCCGCAGTGGGCGTATATGGGTTGATGAAGAAGAATAACACTTCATAGGAAACCATTTGTGTTAGTCGTCATAATGTTTGATGAACGTGGTATGGGTGCTTAACCAATATTATCACGGTCTTCAAGTAACGGATATGTTATGGGGGCAATTTGGAGGCATTTCTGGCTTAATCACAGTTGACTTGGTGACACAGGACTAAAGAAATAAGTGTGTATTTGTCTGTTACTTAATTTTTCTATAATAACTTTTAGTGTTATTAAAAATGTTGACTTTAGTAATTAAATTGGCTACAACGATAGTTGGTAAGATAAATTAGTTAAAATGTAATTTTATAGATTGCTAAAGAGTAAAACAAAATCTGCCTTTAATATTGATACCTTAGCCTGGTTAATGCAAAATGTCGAAAAATTAAAAAATGATTTTTTTTAATAGCATGACAGCAAACAAAATTCCCGGTAAAAATCTGAATTCAAAGTTAGAACTAACATAAAAATACGTTACATAACGGACACAAAAGTACCCAAATGATTACCGTGAGAGCATGCGATGTGTCTAATTGTTCTTATTGTTCTCAACACTGACAGGTTTAAGTTCGCGGGTATAAAAATATTTGAAATAATTAGATATAGATAACAAACTTAGGTAAACATTATTTATCTATTTCCTGATTAGATTCCAATTTGTATCGACCATAGAGTTGACGAAAAGAATAAGGAAATTAATGAGATTATATTATGGCAGTAGTTTTGAAGTAACAAATACATAAATAAAAAAACCGATGAAGGTATGAAAAAATAAAATATTTTTTTTTTACATTATAAACGCCATAATAAAAACTCGCAAAAATCAAGCGAAGACAATTCAAACGCAACTGCCAAGCGTTGCGAATTCGAAATTTAAATAATCACTCACCTTAGCGCCAATCTGGTTACCGCACTGGCCGGCCTGGAGGTGCACTATTTCCCTCATTGTATATGTTTTAATTAATCTTATTTACTAAAATATATTTGTTGGGTCACTTGTTCCCGTCGCAGCCGACACACAACGGGCTGCTGGGTTGCAATGAAGTGAAATAAGGCGGTGAGTGGAGAACGAGCGGCCGGCTCGGGGTGTGTGAGTGTGACCAGCGAAATCACTAGTCCCCGATTTATGGTAATCAGTAATAGGAAGTGAATAGTGTTGATACGCCGATAAAGTTTTGGTTGTTGTAGATAACGCTAGTTGTTATGAATGGGAGTGTTATTAGAAAACTGAGTTGAATTGTTATAAATATTGATTATGCTTTATTTCTGTAATTGAATTATTATAAAACCTGTTTTTTTTTTATAAAATTGAATTATGTAAGAATACATGAAAAAATTACAGGCTACGCATTAAATGAAATAATCAATTGTATTAAACTTCAAAATTTTAAATCCAGATCAGAACGTATGGTATACCATACCATACTTATATAATCATAAAAAACTAAAATTTTTTCCTCAAGGAAAATAAAGGATACACAACTTAACCCCAAACCGCATTGACAAATTTCCTGAAACCGCAAATCTGGTAAAATATGCTCCTATTTACTGGCAACACCGAGCATGATTCACCAACTACCGAGTACCGAGTGTGAGTACCGGCGCATGGACATCGAAACCATGAATTAATACAATCTGTAATTACATTGTCGGTGCCATCAAATGCACCTCAGTGCCCGCACTAATGTTTAGCGCTTATCACACGCTGCTCATTAGAAAGCAGCTACTGATTTCACTGGCTGTAAGAACTAACGCCTTAGTTGCTTGAAATAATGTAAATAAAAAGAGTTCGAAATTTGAAATGATGAAGAACAGAGGTTTGTTCATTTGAACTTTTGAACCAAAAAGTTTTTATTCTTTTGAGAGCTAAAATTGTTGTTATTACAAACATAGTTACTCGGCTTAGCAGATTTTTTTTTAATTTCAAAGTTATTACAAAAAATATTACAATGTTAGACCCTTTTTTTAAGTATTTTTATTTTTCGATACTTTTGCCATGAGACTTTAAATTTGCAGAATGCTTACTTCACAGCTCAAGTGTTTTTTAAATAAACAATTTATACAAAAAATATTTCTATTAAAACTTACTAATTATCTTTATTATGACTAAAAATGCCTTTTTATCGCGACCGCCATCCCTTGTTACGATGTTCCGTAAACTCATCGTCAACTACGCAAAATAAAAACTTGCTCAAAGTTTTACAAAGCACAAATCTCACACTTGGATAAACTGTTATGGGTTCGGTTATCGCGCTGAGACGAATTTTAGTGTGACTCACTCTTATCGGAATCGCTGTTTATAATTTGTTAGATCGTGTAACAAATAACCTTTTTATTGATAACCTCCTTAGGTTATAGTTTTAGAACCGTATATAAATGTTGCATACATGTGCCATAAAAATATTCTTTTTGCCTGAATTTCTCCCGTCATAAGTCATATAAATAGATCAAGAGAAAGAATAGTGAAGATAGAGTAGAATTATTTAATGTTCATCATGATTCATGTATTTATCATCGCGATAAAATCATTTGGAAATCTGTAATAGCTTTTAATGTTGACGCTGTATTTATAGGGCAATCAGGTTCCTACCATGTGAGACGTTTTCAGCCAAGTGATGTCATACTTCGTTCTATTAGAACGTCTTGCACATTAAAGAACTTTCAGTAGTAAAAACGTTAACAGGATTATGAACTCAGTGGAATAAAGACAAATCTAAGTTTTGATCAAGTATAATTCTTTGGTTCAGCTGTCGAAAATACACGATTCGGTTCTCCTGAATATAAATATAATATAAGAAAGATCTCAAGCAATAAGCAGGCCTCGGGGATTAGGTCGAGAATCTCGGCGGTCGCGGGTTCAAACCCCAGACACATTTCTGACTTTTCAAAGTTATGTGTATATTCACAATGAATTATCACTTGGTTTAACGGTGAAGGATAACATTCTTAGGAAAAGTTCTTAGGAATTTCTTAGGTGTGTAGTCCGCCAACCTGCACTAAGCCAACGTGGTAGTCTAAGGCTTAACCCCTCTCAGCCGTAGGGACGATGAGACATCGGCTGATACAGAAATAATAATTTACAATAAAGGTTTGGCAAACATAATGCACGATTTAAATAACAATTATTTATGCGAATTTATCACTTGCGGAACGTAGAGTAATAAGAGACCAATTGTTTCTGTATAAAATAGTTAATGGCCACATTGATTCTCCAGCACTCTTGAGTCGATTATTTTTCAAGTGCCCTCGTATGTCTGGGCGTAAAAAAACTACATTTCAGTCCACAATACCTCGAACTAATTATGGATCTAACATGTTCATTCGCAGGTCGACAAATAATTATAATTTGCATTTTTCCGATATTGATATATTTTTTGAGTCGCTTAAAAATTACAAAAAATTACTTTTCTCCAATGTAGGTAACTTAGTTTAGATAATTTTATAGAGCCGCTTTTATTGTTTGTTTTTTTTTTCTGTTTTTGTATAATATTTATTTTTGTATAATTTATTTCATTATTTTCTTATGTTCACTGCTTCTATTTTATGATCTAGTTATAAGTGGAAATTGTTTTTGGATTGAGTGTTATATTTTTGTTAATTATTTTAAATGTGTAATTGTTCTGTAAATTTCCCAAACAAAATAAAATAAAAAAAAAAATTAAAAAAAAATAAAAAACAATTGTGCAGACAGAGAACTGCATTTATTATTAATCGTAGTCTGGGACATTCGTAAGTAATTACGTCTGCGTGCCGTCAAACAATGGCTGGATGTTACCCGCCATTTTTACTGTCAATTTGACGAGTGCCATTAGGGTTGCTAGCTTAAATAATTGTCCGTTCGTGCTTGGCAATTTTAGAGGCTTTGTTCTGTTTTTTTGTTATTGGTTTTATTTAGAATGTAAATCGGATGTATTTGGAGCAGCCGATCCATGTATGTATGTATCCATCAGTATGAGATCGTTAGTCATCATAGTGTTAAAACAAATAATATACTATATTCCTTAAAGAGGTAAGCAGAGTTGGATTGTTACTTCAGTAAATAAGCTAGATAGCCTTATGCTGATATTCAAAATTTCCTTAAAAAAGACCACTAGCCTCTGTCTTATAAGGCTATCAAACAATTTGACGATACTTAGATAAAGCGGAAACTGAAGTCAATCTTCAGCACCCCAATAAAACAGTTAATAAAAACTAAGGAATTTCCTTTGAAAAACAACAAAACTAGTTTGAGACGAAGCTGCGTGTGTCCCAAGCTCTTGAGTGTTCCAAATATAGCCGCGGCGTCTGCGACCCAAGAAGGGCTTAAGCACCATTGTCCTTTGTTCCAGACAAATGAATCACCAGAACTCATGTTGTGACTACGCTTGCCGACTGAAGGGATATGAGGAAAAGTTCGAGTTAATTTTTTAACGATTAAAAAAGCTAAATGCGTTGGGATAAATCGACTAAGGGATCGATTTTGCAAAGATTTTTTCAAATTATGTTTCTTTATTCATAAATTCATTCAAATGTTGCAATAGTTACTTATTTGCTATGATAGTCGCGCCAGGCACAGCTTATGTCGTGGATATCTTCAAATAAAATATTTATCAGATTGTCCGTCTTAAATGTATAATACAAACTTTTGTTTGTGTTAAATAAACAAAATTAAAAAGTGTGTGTGTGCTTCTTATATAACTAATTGAGGACACTTTCTTCCTACGGTGTCCAAATACTGAAAATATTATTTCTTTAATTCAAAATATCGTAACAAGGTATTTTAAAATGATTCCCTTCACTGATAAAAGGCATGATAATTTATTGTAAGCACATATAACTTTGAAAAGACATTTTGAATTCGCGACCGTCGAGATTCTGGTAAATTGCCAATACACATTTGTTTTAACTAAAAATTATCCAAATTCGTATAGCAGTTTAGTTATGAACGTATTAAAATATAGTATTTTTTTATTGGTAGATGTAGTCATTCTACGATTGGCAAGGATGGCAACCCTGCTTTCAAGGATTAAAAAAATAATCAAATTTCAAAACTACGTCTAAGTGGTCTGTAATGTACTGTTATTGGCCTTTATACAACACTCGTTTTATGACCATTTGCTTTATTACAACGAAAAATTCTTTTATTATTGTAATTAACTGTATTGACGACTGAATCATTCTCGAGGGTAATGTTGCAGGATCGATTTCAGAAGGGACAAATATTTAGTTTAGGCCTTGTCCTTCTCTTCTTCTTCTTCATCAACCCATATACGCCCACTGCTGAGCACGGGTCTCCTCTACCATTGAGAGGGTTTAGGCCATAGTCCACCACGCTGGCCTAGTGCGGGTTGGCGGACTACACACCTAAGAAATTCCTAAGAACTTTTAGGTGTGCAGGTTTCATCACGATGTTTTCCTTCACCGTTAAAGCAAGTGATAATTCAATTTGAATACACACATAACTTCGAAAAGTCAGAGGTGTGTGCCTGGGGTTCGAACCCGCGACCGGCGAGATTCTCGACCGCGCGTCTAAACATCGAGGCCATCACTGCTTTTTAGGCCTTGTCCACGCAGGCTCAATTTAGCTGATATAATATACCAAAAAAAAAAAGTTTTTTTCTTTACGTTCTTTTATAATTCAATAAGAATACATCGATTACTATCCGCTTGGGTTTCAAACTTGCGGCTGAAATAATTTATCCGAGGAGCATATTGCTTTTTAGTTCCTAATTTGCTTTCATATTAAAAAGCACGGAGTCTAGATATGCTATTGAGAAAAGGGCAATACGCATAAAAAACTTAGCAGGCGAATTTTTAAAGAATATAACCCAACCCCAGATTATATCTTCAAGGATTAAAATCGTCAACGTCAGTCTCATTCCAAGGCACTGGCCTCCTTTACAACTGAGAGGGTTTAGGCCATAGTCCACCACGCTGGCCTAGTGCGGGTTGGCGGACTACACACCTAAGAAATTTCTACAACCTTAAAAGTGCAGGTCCTCACGATGTTTTCTTTCACCGTTAAAACAAGTGATAATTAATTGCGAAGACACTTATAACTTCAAAAATTTGGAGGTGTGTGTCTGGGGTTTGAATCCGAGACCGCGGAGATTCTCGACCGCACGCCTGAACCTCGAGGTCATCATTGCTTAAGATATGGATATAAATAATTAAGTGAGAATATAATACGACATATTAATATGGTAATAACTATTTTATTGAGTTAGGTCTTTATTCGAATAACAACATAAATATTAAAATTTATTGGATTGGAAACTGAAGTCACACTACTTCTTAAATTAGCATGTTTTCGCAAAATGTTTATATGAAACAGGTTTTTTTCTATCGAATATATAATATAAATGGAAATACGATTACCATTTACATTATATTGTAATTTGTATAACAGTTGAATAGGATTAGAAGGTAAAAAGACAGTATATTTTATCGCCGTCCACTGCTTAAAGTTGAACTTCCCTATGACAGCGTCAACCATCCCATTGTTGTGCAGCTCTCATCCATTCGTTTCTCGACACCTTTCTCAAGTCGTCGGACCATCGTGCTGCAGGACGTCTCACACTACGTCTGCCTAAGCTGTTGATGTGACTATTGGGTGTATTTATTAAAAATAATTGGGGCCATAATAGTCTCGGTGCAATCCCGCCTACAGTTATCCACAGACTTGGTGTCAGACGAACTCGTCACGAGCATGCAAACGAACCGCGTTCGTTCCGCTCTGCTTTGCTTTTTATTATTAAATTCGTGTTATTTATCACTCGGTTATGTTAAAATTTTTATTGCTAAACGGAAACTGCGCTCTCCATTAAAGGTACCGTCATACTTTCTAACGTTTTGGCGTTCACCTCGCGCTGTTTAAGCGAATGTAACTGATTTCATGTGGAATTGGACTTAGACCATAGGGCTAATGGTTTTCCAAACAAATTAATGATTGTGAGAGTCTTTTGTGTAGGTATTTGAAACGTCTTAACATTTTAACCTTTGACAGAAAAATTATAGGCTGTTATTAGTCTGACGTGTGTGTGTTTCAAACGGATGAACCGATTTTGATTTTGTTTTTTAGTTTTAATGTGAATTAGTCGGTATTTAGAACAGAGTACAATAGAAAATATGCCCGCAATGTCATAAGCTCATCTATTACTACTTAAGAAGTAATTGTGCGAACAGATATTCCACCCTTAAAAACCTCTTCTAAAATAATCATGATTATATGTATACTATTGAAAGGTATGTGTCCCCGATCTTTATATTCTCAGTCTAACGCCAGCTGGTTGTCGTGACAATCCATGTTTGTATTCAACCCAAACAAGGCTTTATTCTTTGTCTGATATAATCTTAAATTGTGTCATTGTTTATGGGATAAGTGTATTTGCTGTGTAAACAACTTGTTACACTCTTTTAGGTACAGAACTTTTTTGTCGTTGAAAAAGGTTAGGCCAGGGCTTCCCAAACTGTGCGTCGCGACGTCCTGGGGCGTCGTGGCAACATCCTGGGGGCGTCGCGAGGCGATCGGCAAACATTCGCTGTCCGTATTTTTCTGATAACCTCATAATATTACGCTGACTACTGCTGTTTTTATTTCCAGTAAAGGTAGTTTTGATGATATGCGTTCCAAGAAAAATAACAATTCTATAGGGCGTCATAGTGTAAATAAGTTTGGGAAGCCCTGGGTGAGGCCTTAGTCCAAAACCCCTCTTTACTTTCAGTTGGTACGTAAATAAATACACCAAACAGTCACATTCATACTTCTGTACCAACATTAGGATACATATCCTGTATCGTGGTTATTAGATAATACGAGGGACTTGTCGGTCTCCAAAACACTCTAGGTCCCTCTAAAACACACTAGATCTAGACTACACACCCCTTTCTAGAGTAGGGAATGTGAAAATCAACTTCAAATATCCTACAGACATAATTGTATTGCCTGTTATTCAATGTAATAATCTCTCAGAACTTTTAGATGTGCAGTTTTCCTCATGATGTTTTCTCACACCGTTAAAGAACACAATAACACATAGTGAATACTAAGGTCATCATCATCATCATCATCATTTACAGCCCTTTTTCGACCCACTGCTGGGCATAGGCCTCTCTTGTTGCATGCCATTCATCTCTGTTTTGGGCCAGTCGTATCCATGACCTTCCAGCTACCCTAATACTAAGGTCCTAAGTAAGGCTACTAAGGTCAATATATAATAAAATTAGGATACACCTGCAGAAATTATTACTTTGTAGGTAAAAATTGAATAATTGTCGTTAAAAAAATTTAATGCAATTGGTATTTCCCCAATAATCGAGCTTATCTAGACAAGGGATCTAATACAGTATTTTTTGCAAACAATAACCAATTTGTGAGGGGAACATGCAAACAATATGTTCTTTTACCTAGCACTGAAATCCCGGGAACTCGACTTAACTCAGGGGTTCTCAACCATTTGCTATTTACAATACAGAGATACATTAATCCACTGTATTTATTTAGCACAACCACATCAAATATATCGAAACATTTATAGCATACTATATTTTGATTAGGTGTTAAGACACTATGACATTTAAGGTGTGCATAGTATTTACCGAAACAATACAAAAAAGATTTTATTGTATTTCCCGAAGAGATAGGCAAACCTCTGCCTAATTCACATGATTTTTTGCATCCACATTTTGCCAACAGTATTTAGGTCCTACGTAATAGGGGTCGAACCTATTGCTGTTTTTCAGACACATTTTCAAACTTCGAGATGCTATTGAAAATTTTCTAAAGAGTTCACCCAACAGCTCTTTGCCTGACTCGGGAAACGAACACAATCACAAACGTAATTCTTGCATGTTTGGACATTCGTGCATGTGTGGACGACAACTTAAACTATAATATTTTGTCCCCAGCTTTGCTGTAGAGGAAAGAAGATAATTATTTTTATATTCTTTCTTTGTTTGTTGTTTACTATGTACCTTTTCGAAGTTCTTTGATACATCGTATAAAGCCCCTACGTAGCCGTAGAATTTGGTACTCAACCCAAAGGAACACTACATTTTACATAAAAATTTATCCTCTTTACGATTTTCGAATAAACACTACTTACCTATAGACAAAGTAGACTTGAACGCGAATAATCTATGGTTGGCAACGGCTGCCCTAGGTCATTATACTACAGGTACCGGTTTGGCGCCTGTCCCCGCCATATGCACGCCACTTCCAAATAAAAAACACTCGTCTGCGAACATTTGCACTTCTTATATTCTAGATTACCTTGAGCTTATATAATTCCCAACTGTGGCTTTTAAGGTTATGACTATGACAGCAGTTTGTAAGCATTAGATGACAGTCCAGATTCTTTTAATAATATCGTGGTCAATCACACGAAATTCGTAAGGGTTGAAGTTGAAGGTATGAAGTTGTCCTGCTGGGCGCGGATCCCCTGAAATGAAATTTATTTGAACATGGTTTACGAAATCCTTAGTTTCACAGCCTTTTCACTTGTATAGCCTGTCAAGTTAATTTTATTTACCAATTATATATCTACCCAAGTAAGGCAGTTCCTAATAGAACAGGAAACGATTACAGAAAGGTTAGGGATCCATGGGTTATCCTACGTTAATTCAAGTAATAGTTTCTGTGCCTCGATCAAAGTTTTTAGAAGTTTGCTCTTAAGACAGCAATAGGCACATATACAAATTTGACTATCCTTTTGAGCAGTGGGTACTTCCTTAGAAGCCCAAAAGATTGTCTTACAAAATTCCAAATTTTTGAGCTTTAAATCTTCAATTAAAAAATCAATTAGACCAATCTATGCAAAAACCCTGACTCCGCAATAAACAGTTGTAAATAAGACATTACAAGTTAACGTGTAACGCTTGTGGGCTTCTATGGAAGTTCTGCCACTACCTTTAGGCAGTAGCCAGTACAACAGTACATTTAGCAATCAGAATATGAAAGTTGAACTCCCATTTATTATGGATACAGTTGGGAATTGCTACTTTCTCCCGACGTTCCTGATTGCGCTCCCTCGGGATAAGTGAGCGTGAATGTATATTAGCACAGTTAACGTGAAATATACAAACAACTTTACCGAAGAATATTGCGACTATAAGGAATACTGTGTAAGTTGAAACAGTAATTGAAAAAGAACTTTTAAAGAGTATTGCAAGAAAAGTGCAATTGGTGATAGTTAAATTATAGCTAATTATGTTTTCAATACATAAAAAAACCTCACGCCTTCATTCCCCAAAGAGGTAGGCAGAGGTATAACTTTTCCAACCACATTAATCTTCGTATCAGTCACAGGTAATAGGGGGCGAACCTATTGCGATTTTTACATTTTAAATCCTTGTTGCAACTAAGTTCTTTTCTAATAGAGAACCTTATGGTTTTATCGAAAGTAGGACTCATAGAGCGGCCAAGGTTGTGAAGTATAATAGAAAAATAATATCTCAATTCATATAGCTTTTACCTGGTCTACTAGCAAATTTGACAAGCATCCACAGCAAGAAATGATGCCAAATATTTTCGCAAAAAATTGTCGCCAAGCCAACACCTGCCTTGATATGGCATGTGCAATACCACCTGGCGAAAAAACCTGCAGAATTGCACCCGAAAACGACGGATCTCCTAAAACGTGATCAAACCTGTTCTCACCAAAATTAACTTCGTGGCGAGTAATATCCATAAATGTCTGATGATTTTTATAAAAAGGTTAGATCTATATTATTTAAAACTAGTTATTTTTTGATTCCTATCAACTCTTAAGGGGATGGACGAATAGCAGTAAAGGCGGGTTTAGGGTCTTCGCTTTGCTTATTTTTGAAGATATTAAAGTGGGGTCGGGTGATGATTACGTAAACTGCATTTTTTTTTAACTGGCCTGATTTCTTGAATGAAAAAAGTAACCGGAACAGGTTAAAAAAATATGTATACTAATGCTTATGTAAGCATAGGAGAAGGGAGAACGACGATAGGGGAGGGGGGCAGTTAATAGATGTGGACAATTTGCTTCATAGAATGGCCTCCAAGCGAAACAAAATGTTTTCTGAAATGTAGAGCTTATATCTACTCCAAGGTCAATTGAGAAAGGTGGCGGTTAGCGGAAGGATAAAGGCTGCTAACACCGGGATGGTTGGCGCTTTCTTGGTGAGGCCTACGTTCAGCAGTGGACGGCGATAGGCTGAGGATATAAAGTTAACCTACCCCTATACCCAAATTTAATAAAACACATTGAGCGATCGACGAAATCGTAACAAAAACTAACTTTCATTTTCACTTGTAAGGACATTTTGTCAAAGCTAATAAAATGCACCGACGAGAATTTAATAAAGGAGTGACATAAAGGATTTTTAACATATGCGCCGCGTGAGTCAGGACACGTTTAGAAGACGCTCATTTCGTCCATTCTATAATCGTCTAGTCGTAGATTATGGACATTTGAAACGAATGTAGCGAGGAAACAAGGGGTAACACGGAATTTTTGGACGACAGCCAACGCAGCACGGGACGGATGCAGACGAACATCAAAATATAGATAAATACATCGAACAAAACAGTCTTGTGTCGTGGGTATTAAAAACTCAAGAGACTTTTCGGTATCACAAACACCTAGACCCGTGGCAAATATTTGGGGAACACACAAATAAAGTTTTCTTATAACGGCCCGTTATCTGAAGTGTGGTTTGCAATCTAGTATTATTAAGTTCTAAATTAAGTTTGGAAATGTGACCGAAAAAACGATGATGGTTGGTTAAGTGCAACTTAAAGGCACTTATAATAAGGTGCAGCAATACACTTCTTTTCGCTTTAGGATGTTAGTGTATGTATCTTATATTCTAAAGGTGCAGAAATGTGTAGGTGAATCTCAGCGGCTATGTATTAGCTTGTCTTCAACCCGCATCGATATCAATCAGAAAGACAATTGAACAAGTTGGAAACGTAATTATCCACTTCCTTCAGCAAAGCGGAAGATTGAAATATACTGAAGTGGTTAGATCGTTAGCCGATTAAAAGTATCCTGAATCTAAATCGCAACGACATCTCACGATTTAAGAGGGTAGTTTCATCATCATCAGTCTATATACATTCCACTGCAAAGCACAAGCCTCTACAACTGATAGGATTTTGGTAATATTCCACCACGCTGGTCAAGTGCGGGTTGGCGGACAATACCCTGAAGAAATTCTTAAGAACTTTACGGTGTGCAGGTTTTTTCAAGATGTTTTCTTTCATCGCTAAAATAAATGAGAAACCACTGTAAACTCACATTCAAAAGATACTTGGGATCCTAAGACCACTAAGATTCTCGCGCGCCTAAACCTGGTGGCCTAAAAACTTAGATTAGGTCAACATTCAACAATTAACTAAAAATATCGCAGCTATTACTTCAGAGGGTAGGCACGTTAGAAAATAACTCTGTGAGGTCCTGCCCACATATATCTTCCTAATTTCCTCCCTTGAGCTGTAATGTCGTTGACTCCACACGACGTCGCCCAGGAATTCAAGCTCGGACTCAGCTCGAGAAACTATCATATGAAAAACGATTTTTTACACACCAGAAATACGAGGTGATGAGCGAAAGTATTGCTCTTTTACAGATTTCACGGTTTTACGACGTGCGTAAGTCCGTGTTAGCGTATGTAGTGTATTGGCTATTTTTAGTCATCATGATTTTTATTTACTTAGATCATCGGCGTCCACTGCTGAACGTAGGCCTCCCGAAGCAAGCGCCAACCATCCCGGTGTTGTGCAGCCCTCATCCATCCGTTACCCGCCACCTTTCTCAAGTCGTCGGACCATCGTGCTGCAGGACGTCCCGCACTACGTCTGCCTAAGCGCGGTCTCCACTCCAACACTTGTCTGCTACAACGGATCATGATTTAGTATTTCTATATGTTATCAGCGGTTTGTGATAGCTCAGTGGGCTAGGAAATTGGCAATGTAAAGGCTGTAGGTCCAAGTTCAAAAGTTTGACTTTTTTTCCTAATCGGCATAGTGGTGTTACCACAATCATAATGAACGACCGCCGAGAAAAATGTTTCAGTGATCAGCAAATATTTGTTTCGTGTTTGTGAGACCGAAAAGTCTCTCGTAGTTTCTGATTGCCGTTTTTCTGGCACAATTGCAAAATCCGTGCTGCGACTAAGAATTTCACGATGGAAAACTTAATAACATTTTCCCCGACCCGGGAATCGAACCTAGGTCCTCTAGATCACACATTTATGTTAGTGTACGGTCAGAATTGTGTATGACTTTTAACAAAATTTTATTTATTTATAATCTTAAATGCCAGTGTAAAGACGTAAATATTTTTAAGTCGATCTCTCCCGTGTGTCATCCCTTTGGCGACAAGTCTGGACGAGTGTGGAGGGCGGATGCAAATGGACCTGTTATTTATATCCCTAAGGGCTCAAGTATAAATAAAACACTGCGTTGTGATATTATTTATGTCGCAGCCAATAATCCGCCCTGTAGGTTTGCTATTAAAGGAAGCTTATATACATATGTAAGTATGTCTTAATTCTAAAATGATGGTTTCGAGTATAAAGGGCGCGATTTTAGGCAGCCATCGGATCGACTCCCAGGCGCATGACTCTTTGCTTCCTATCATGTGTGTAATAACAAAGAATTATAATTGTTATAACTCATAGTGGGTAATTTAACTTTACTTCTGACTTCTGACAGAGTGTTAGCTTGTTTTTACTGTGTTTGTCACTCTACAACTTGTTTATGCCTTAGACCACCACGCTGGCCTAGTGCGGGTTTATTATACACATTTATTTTAAGACAGATTTATATACTTGTTTTAAAATAGAGATGAAAGTACAGGTGTTATTATGTATAGGTAAATTAATCCTAGTTCATTGATCTTTTCATTTAGGGCACGGTGACCGCACCACGCTTAACTATTGTGGTTTGTAAAGCATATTCAATATCATTCAATACACCTATTTATTGTGAAATTATTAATTATATAAATTGTTAAATAAACTACAAAAATACTATGGTTTGTTTTAATTCCCAGGTAAATGGGCTGAGCCTATTGTCGTGTTTTGTACATAGATAGATATATCGATCGTGCTTCTTTTAGATTTGTTTCAGCCGAGTCCAAATTTCAGATTCAGGCAGAGATATTTTGCGATTTTACTCACCAAAAGATCGAGGCATATTCCTAAAAATCCAATGAGCTCATTCCAAAACCTCAGTTAGCGAAAGAACTAGAAATATCTCTGCCTACCATTCCAACGAAACAGGCGCGTATATCACGTCAATGTACCGTCAAATTGCAAACCCAAAATAATAAACATAAACCCAGTAGTTAAATTTTAATCACTGCAAAGCGGAACGTTGGCTTAGAAAATATTTTCGCCTATCCCGTTTGGGTGAACGCACTATCCTGTAAACATTTAACAAGGTTTATTAAACCGGTACTGGGCGTCATCCCTCATCGCAGTTCACTTGCGAAAGAACTGGAAATATTAACTGATTCAACGTAAACTTGGGTTCAGTTTAAACTGCTTTTCGTCTAGTTTAAGTAAACTTGGTTGCTTGTATTTACAATGAAGATGAAGGAAAATCATCGGGAGGAAACCTGCTCAGTTGATAGTATTTAGGAATTTCTATAGTGCCAACCCGCACTAGGCCAGCGTGATGGACTAAGGCCTAAACCCGTTTGGTGTTTGTGGTAAAGGACGTTCGTGAACAGCAGTGGGACGTATACGAGTTGATGATAATGATTGGGTGGTGATAATTGTGTGGTCCTGAAAATAATGAAAAGTCTCTCGTTGTTTTAGATACCCACGACACAAGACTTGTATCTAAATGTGGAGTCAGAACTGCGTATGTGATCGTTGCGGGTATTTATTTATTAGTACTTAAGAAACTACGAGAGACTTTTCGATCTTACACTCATATTTAAAACAGATATTTGTTGATCACACCAACATTTGTTTCCGTGTGGTGATCGAACCAGCAGCGCCTCATTTCATAAGCTGCTGTCTTTTCAAATTTGCCATCGAGACTGGCTATACATAAAAGAAGTGGCGGTACTCCCACAGAATCCCAAAAGTCTTACACGCTGATTGTGTAATGTCAAATTTATCGTTGTTTATTGTGGAGTCAGAAAATTCTTATAAATAATATGTAAAATTGCTTTTACTAAACATCGACTTAAAGCTTAAAGATAATTCGGAATTTTGTAAGACAAGATTTTGGATTTCCATGAAAGTACTTTTGATAGAGACAACTCTTACTAAACTTTTTGATTTCGTCTAAAGCTTCACCAATCATCACAATATATAACTTTATTGATATCAGGCTCTTGGAACACGACACACTTGCGTGCAATGACCATGAGCGGAACGAACGAATGAAAAAAATCAATCAATATACGTTCTTTAGTATCCGTAAATAGTCCAATGTCCCCAAGCTAACAAAGGACCATTCTGACAGCCACGTGTGTGATGTTATTTCAGAACATGATACAAATACGATTCTAATACAACTGTAATTGTACACCAAAGGTTGAGCGACGACCTCTAATGTCCGTTGGTGTAAGAAAATAAATACCAAAAATAAATTTACCAATATTTAGAGCTAAAGGTACATTGTGCTATCGAAATCGTAATAGAAATAAAATTAAAAATGTGGAATTTCGGAAATTCGCAAATTTCGTTATCATTTGTGAATATTTCATGCATTTTTATCTTTTTAGACATTTTGCTTATATAAACTTGTTCTCATTTGAATAAAATGGAAACTACGCCATCTATCCCAAAATTTTGGAACTAGGAACTAGATTGTGATTAATCATGGTTCATTGCAAAAATAACACAAGTTTTAAACTAAATTATACCAAAAAATATATATACAGGTTACAGGTCAAATAATTTCCATTTTCATTAATTTTAACTATATTTAATAGACATTACAGCACATAAACAAAAGCTTATGGCGCTAGTGTTGCAACGGACGCATCAATGATAACTTTTTAGTTAACACTAAAAAGAGAATTTAAAAAAGAGACAGTCTTATCTGGATCTAAATATTAGACAGCAATTGGACTTAAATATTTTTGAGCGCCTAAAAAACCAACATTAAATTCACATACTTCCCCAATAACGGAATTATTACGAAAAGTAACAATGGCTTATATGGCATGATCTTGTGATAGATTTATTACTTCTCTATTACACTCCGTCCAACTTAAATCTAAAATACACAATAGAACCATAGAAATGATTGACGAATCTGGAAAAGCTTATCTGTTCTGTCTGTCGCTTTTACCATCCGATTTGAAATATTTGCTGTTCTCAAATTAAGACATGATTTCATATTATAATAAATCTAATAAATACGCATTCACGGCTGAATTTCTTAAAGTGGTAGGCACAGGTACATTTATACACTAACATTTTACCATTTTTTGTCGCACGTAATAGGAAGCAAGGTTTTTGCTGTTATTTGCCTAAAAAATCTTTATTAAAAACCACATCTATACTATTTCCTATTAAAATATAATATTGGTTCTTCCCTTAAGACTCGAAAATAAAACAAACAAATATAGCAACGTTATTATAATACGTAGATTAAAAATAATGAGTTCAGATCGAGGTCGGGGCAATTTGTACCCACCTTGGCTTTGGAACGTTAAAAAAAATAATTTAGCTCCCAAGTAACTTCATGTCATGATGTAAAAAGTTTAACCGAGGTTTTGTTGGTATTAAATTTCTTAGAGTTCGTTCAGAATGCGAGTGCTTTGATTGACTTTAAGCCTAGTTAGTCCCTATATTTAAATTATCACTTACTTCATAAGCGAAGGGAAACATCATGAGCAAACCAGCAAATGTAAAAGTTCTAAGGAATTTCTTAGGTGTGTGTGGTCTGCCAAACCGCACTAGGCCAGCGTGGACGACTATGGCCTAAACCCTCTCAGTTGCAGAGGATGCCTGTGCCCAGCCGTGGGATGTGTATGGGCTGATGATAATAATGATGTGCCTGAATGCTACAATTCAGCGAGTTTCAGTTTTTTCTATACATTTTAAAATCCAATAAACTCAAACTTTGAAGCTAACTTTAGGAATCTTAGAATAGTTTTAAATAAGCTTATGGCATAGGTGCGTGACAATCTCACGAGAACCCTGTAACAAAAGGGGACTTACAGGAGTGGTTGGGGTAACTGGCCTTGTTTTGGAGCTGTATATGTATCTTCACCAGAAGCGGTCTAAGACGGCTGGTTGACTGCCGAGAAAGATAAAGCTTTGAATTCTAGACTTGCTCATTGGGATTCTCTTGTAGAAAAACTTTAAAGAGATTTTCTGACAGATACGAAAAGGATTTATATTAGACTAAGGAATGGTGACAAAACGATAAATAAGAGTTATGTTTTAAGAAAAGAGCAGAAATATGTTAATTATACCTTAAACATTAATTCAATGAAAGTAACAAAGTGTAGACGTGTGGCCGTCCCCTACGCTCCATGTAGCTTTTGAATCGGCCTTCATTTCCAACTTTTATTCAATCTATACATACTTAATGAATCATTCCGTTATCTACCTCCCATACCTATCGGGTCTCCGCAGAAACAACTTGTTTACACATCATTATATTCTAGATACGGAACGGATGTTGCTGTGTTCTGCAACACAATTTAAAAAATAAAATTTGGTCTAAAAATTCGCGGGAGTCGCCATCTTGATCCAATAATTTTGCGTAAATCTTTCGCAGAAATTATTGCTTTAATATTTAATTAATTTGGATAGATTGTATACGAACGCAAATTACAATAATTATTTGATTTTATTTATTTGTATGAGTGCATAAAATGTTTTGAGTGATTCGTATTAAGGGAATATCGGTCAAGTGTTTGAGTATTATTGTTGAACTATCAAAGGAAGTGAAGTAATTTTTGGATGTTAAATTAATGTAAGTATTTTTTACAACTATATAAGCAATTTTAATAAGTCTTTCAGTCGCAAAACAGTTCCATTCTATCTCGTATAAGATGATAATCTCATATAATACACCTAGAATGCGCTGTTTTTTTGCATAATCTGCGGAAAGGTTATAATATGTGGTTTTATCTGATACATCTAATACCTATGCTGCAGCTTGCATTAGGTATATATTTGCATTATCTTTTATAATACTTTACAATGATAGGCAGTTAACCGGCACAAGGTTTGATTCCAAAACTCATATTTATTATTTTTTTACTCATATCAAGTAAAACTGCAGATAATATTGCAGACCAAAAATGTCTTGAAAAGTTTAATGCCAAGAAAAAACAGCATCAAAGCAGTTGAATTTATAAGCTTCCTATATCCGTCCATTACTGGGCTACGTATGTCAATAAAATTCATTGTGTTCATCCCGACATTTATTGTTACACCCACAATTATCCTTACATCGATAAGTTTATTGCCTAGAATACCACGCCGGCTTACATTCTAGGATCTCACCAACAACATTCGATTTTAAAAGGAATTTTCATTTTAAAACCAACCAGTTTTCTTACTGCTTTAACGTTAAAGTTCTACAGAATTTATATTCTAATTTTAAATTTTTAAGCCCTTGCAATAATGGCTTTGTATAATTTTACGTCAAAGATTTTTTATAATCTTTCGTTTAGTCCGTTTAAAGCAAAATAAAAATCCAATGCTTGGGATTAAACACAGACAAGAAAAATATATCTCATCATAAAAGCTATGCCAAATCTCTATGATTAGGTGTTTGTAAATCTTTGCCAAACGATGGTAATCAAGAATAAGTAGGTATACTAAAGTGACAAAACTGCACTAAAAGAAAAAAAAGATTTCCAATCGAATTTATTAAGAAATTATACATGACAGAGGCCATATTATCTATGAAAATCTAACCGCGAATACATAAATTACTAGAAATTAACGACTTTGTTGCCAAGGCAAAGTTTTTATTCAACATCCGATATGCATATTCGTGTTATTCTATTTATAACCCAAGTGGAATATTTCAACGTTGTTTTTCAGACGAGGATCGATTAATATGTATCTACTAGACTTGTTCTAGGTTGTCTAAATTCCATTTGGATGTGCTAATAAGAATGTAATGTAAAAAAGCTATTGTCTTTTATGACTTTTTGTTATCCATGATAGAATGATGAAATTTTAAAACACATTTTCAAAGTAAAAGCTTGATAGAGATTTAATGCGATTGATAGTGCTATACGCCAGTTATATAAAAAATTTTATAAAACGTTAGTGCGGTGTGCAATCGAGAGGTCTACATTTCCATTCCCGAGGACGAACAGTGTTTTTGAGTTTCACTCCAGCCTAGTCTGTTTATACACATATACAACCTGCAAACTCTTTTGATGCAAGATAAGTGTGTATGTTCGTATTATTTTATTAGTACATAGAATTTGTGTAATTAGTTTAAAGGAGCAGGTATATATATTGACTGTGTATATTTTTCTTTAATCTTCAATATTTTTGTTATAATTGGTTAGAACTCAGACCCAAAAGCGAGCTAACGGCTAAAGGAATTGATATTTGAAAAATCTGTTACTCGCCATACAGGACTTTTTAGATGGAGTGGAATAGGGTCAAAAATCTTAATAAGAATCAATTTTTTCCTTAAAACAACGCAGATATAGAGCTTAAAACTCAGCTCTTGCGCATTGCATAAGAAATAGAACAAGCAAATCGGAGTGAAAGTAGCTATAGAAGTTTGCTGATAAGGGTTCATAAGTTCGAACACCTCGTGATAACTCCTGGCATTGAATCGTATTGTGAACATATGACGCAGAATACGTTGGGAATCTTTTGTGAAACATCTCTGTTTATTGTGAAAGATGTGCCATTAATTTCCCGGTATTTTGGGAATTTTGCGGCTTAAGCATGTTCCGTGCTGGAAGTCCCGTGTCAGAGACTGTTATTACATTTTCCATTGAGAAATTCTCACAATCAGTCAGAGTCTGGAAATGTGCCCAAAAAAAGGTAATGATTGCAAAATACATCTCTGCCTATTCCTTTGGGGAATGTATTATGTGTGTATGATTTGTAGAATCTTCTAGGAAAATCTACGCATCTTTAAAAATGTCTTAGCTTTAGTTGCTAATGATTCACGCAATTTAAAAGATAATAAATCTTCACGTCTCAGTTTAAAAATGTAATGTCAGTTGCAAATGACCGACATATTCATTAATATTGCTGGGATCAATATTTTATTTGGAATTTGAACAGTATCGATCACTATTTCCTGATGCAAACCTTTAAATCAGGATGATTAAAACTACAAACATATATATCATTTTAATAAATAACATGAAGCGGGCAGATAACGTCCAAATTAAAATTAATGCATTTTTAATTTATAAACAAGAGATATGAGAAAAATTACAGTATTCATAATTGTAAATAATAATTTATATGACCAAATTTATCGTAAGATCTTTTTGAAATCGGTTGAATCAAGGGTAGAACTTAGCCTTGAGTTGAATCTTCAATTTCTGTTGCCTCTGTGGCTCAAAACCAGTTTTGGGTTCATTCGTTATAGGCATATAAAAATACATATCCTTCCTCATTATATTAGTAAAATTAATTGTCAATCCCCTCAAAGTACATTTTAGTATCAATATTTCCCACCCTCCAGTTTGCCAAGAAAAGGTGTTTATAAGGATCCTTAGCATTGCTTCACATATAATACGATGGTTTGTCCTCACCAAATTGGGCACAAAAGGGTCGCTGATATAGGAAGCCGGGGCGTCAGACCCGCGAAGGTTTAGCGCATTATAAATAGAGACTAAGTCTATTTTAGGAATACTAGATTTTATTCTGGGTTAATAAAAGAAAATTACAAAAGCGGACCTCCGACCACGCAACCAACTAAGCAATAAAATTTAAATTTAAGGAAACATAAAATCATATAAAAGGAATAAAAAATATCGATAAAATTGAAAATTCACTTGACAACAGAGCACCGGATTCTATTGCCAAGATACTTTAATAAAAATGTAAAAGAGGTAAAAGGAATCTAGATAACCATAGCAAAAACGAGACACATTAGAATATAATCTCCTTATATTATCTTTTTATAATGTCACATAACGTTCGTTAAAAATGAATTTTAGCTAATATTTTTCAAACGAATAATCAGAGAATTATTAAACGTTAGTTTTCTGTTTTAAATAAGAGATGGCGTTGAGTACAAATATTTTTCTTGGCAGTTAAAATCGCAAACATGTCATTAATTTGAATTTATAACGGGAATTATGTCACTTGTTTACAATTTCTATTTAAACTAGTTTATAATTTTGTTTTGTTTTAATCATTTAAATTTATTCAATGTTTACAATCTGCTTTTAAATAGGCATATTTAAAACAATATTAAGATCGATATCAACTATAATGAGGATAATGAGCTTTTTTATTATAATTTATTATAGAAAAAGCTTTTGTTAAGAATATGATACATATGATGGACTTGCTGATTTAAATATTTTTACGCGTATTTTACGCATTTGTAAATAGATTACAAACACACGCATTGAAATCAATCATATAAAAACTTAATTCGAATGTCATTCAGTAAGTAAAACAAACTAATAGCGATTGGATAATAATTACTTATATCATCGGCCTTAATACAAACCGCGACATTGCAACTTGATCTAAATTATAATTATATCAGAGAAACGGCATGATATGAAACACCAACGTAAAAAATATACACACATACTCATACTCAGGTTCTCAAAGGTTCTAGGCGTATCTTTCACCATTCACGTGACGGTATTTCCATAGAAACTCTTGAAGTCTAGTTTCCCTTTCAAAATTCGGAATCTTTTAGCTTTTCTCCTAAAAATGGGAATATTTTGAACCCACAACCAAGAATTATAAACTAACTCATTTCACGGTTAACGCGTAAAGCTTTTAGGCTTTTATGGAAGTACTGCCACCGGTATAAAGTACAAATCTGCTGCTCCTCACTCTGTATCGGAAACTGCAGACTTAAAAAGAAATACATTTCCCCGTTTTTACTACATTTCCAATCCTATTGGTCATTTCGTGATGATAAATAACCTATTAAGTTCCTTGATAAAAATTGTCTATTCATAAAAACATTTTTTTCAATTCAAACAGTTTCGGAGATTAGAAACCAAAGAAACATACTTTTCAGCTCAGTAATATTATAATAGTATAGTTTATATGTAAGTTTTCACAATGAATTATCACTTACTTTAACGATGATACAAGTTATCGTGATGAAACCTGCACACCTGAAAGTTCTTAGGAATTTCTGCCAATAATTACTAGGCCAGTGTGGTAGACTAAATATGGTAGGCATAATTACTCTCAGTTGTAAAGGAGTAGGTGCTGTTAGGAGTTTTAAGGAGCCCAGCAGAACGTACATGGGTAAATTATGATAAACAGACTTACAAGGAATTTACCGATGGCATTTAACGTTAAATCTGTTTTTAGTTATTTTATTACTGTTACTGTGTCGTCACTGTAAAAATATTTCTTTCTTGTAAACACATTCCAATCCTTCTCAGTTCTCATATTATAATTTTTAGGTTAAATATGGAGATTTTAATGTCTGGTTAATCCAGTTAAATAAAAACGAGCTAAAAGATTTACCTAAAACTTGTAGCCCTAAAACAAAATCCAGATTTTGTAAATACTTGTTCATTAATTAGAAATGCAATATGCAGTAGCTCCTATGATATGATAGATAAACTAAAAGGGCACCGTCTGTCGTAGTATGGTCATTGGTCATATTATGAGGAGGGACGAAAAATATGATGGTAAAAAATGTAATGAGTAAGTTGAAGGACGCACAAGCAGGGAAAGGCCAAAGACGGCTGAAGAGATAAGATGAAAGAAAAGGGGTGACTGAAACATGACGGCTGATAGGGGTATGTGGAAGGATAATGCATACTTACTGCGCCGATCCCTAATAAGAATTATGGATAGGGCAAGAAAATGATGATGAATCTAGCCCTTTTCTGTACGCTCAACGATCTAAATGTTTCACATCAATGAAAAACCTTTGTTTTATTAATTTTTATAATGTTATTTTTTCTAGAAAATGCCTGGAGACTTGGAAGATCTCGCTATGCAGCTGTTTGACGCCGGCGCAGTAAGACTTGGAGATATTGAGGCCAAGGTCGGCAGGCGGACGCCCATCTACTTCGACCTGAGGGTGATAGTTTCCCACCCTAGGATAATGGTAATACATCATCGTTGATACCGCCATCATTATCATCACCCAATATCCTTCCTACTGCTGGATGTACCCAGCCTGGCCTGTAGGCCTCGTTTGATACCAAAATTCTTAGACTTTTCTTAAGTATGTCGTAAATAGAGTTTAAAGGTTAGCTCTCAAAATTAAATCTGGGGAATTAAGATCACCTCATTTTTGTAACACAATAAAATATGGATTAAATAGCGCTTTCTAATACAATTTAGCACAAAGTACTATATTCCTTGGGCTGGAAAGCACATCCCAGGTCTATTTACCAATCCATTTTATTGGAACTGTCACTAAATAAAACCAAAGTTTCAGTTACTACCAATCAAATGATATACTTACAAGGTTAAACGAAAAATATTCAAGGCCTTTCCTAAACTACGAAAACATATTTTATGATGACAGTAATGTTTCTTACTATATTTGAATAAAAATAATCCATATTTTATTATGTCGTTTTTTATATGGAAACTTGCATATATTTTATAAAGATTATATTAGCTTTAGTTTAGTTTAAATTTAAAAACTATCTATGTCCCGCGAATTCGTTCGCACCGAATAGTTATTTTAAATAGAAGTTAATGCCAGTCCCACCAAAATTGCTCCAGCTATTTCAGTCATTAGCCGGAACAAAAAGACAGACAAAAAATATAGAAAAGATTGTTCTGTAAAAAACGATTATTTTAATATTATCGACACTGCAAGTTTAATAAATATTTGTGTAGATAAATAATACAAACAAACACTTCAATATCATTTATACAGATACAGATTAGTATATAAGTGATATGTCAACAAGTTGTCACCTGTCATATCAAATAGTAATTCTATATTTGATTACATAATTGTCATTGGATATGTACCTCACATCAACGGTCAATGATAGATGTCATAAAAAGTATTTCTACCTCGAGTGGCTTTTGATCTTGAACTAATTAAAATAATACTTAAATTTGTGTATAAAAATAAATATTATTAATATGATCTTCAATGTAATGCATAAAAAAATATGGAAGTAGGATTTGTGGTTGAAAGGTAACATGACAACATGATTGTGGTCGGAAATTTTGTAAATTGAATAAAGCCTGCCTATATATAAACATTCTTGTTTTGTGGGTATGTGGGTATGCTGGGTTTTCAAACATTGCACGTATACATAATATTTAAATCTTAGATGGTATAATCTTCATAACTTCCCAATGCAATAAAATGTATAATGTCATTATAGCTGACTTCAAAAAAGGACGAGGTCATCAATGCATCTGTATATTTTTTTGTTTCTTATTTTATATATTCTCGTCAATTCTAACGACCAACCATCAATACCAAAAATGTTTGACAATTTTTAAAAGTTTACAAATTCTAATTACAGATGGCAGTAGCGCGACAACTAGAGAAAGTCGCTAAAGAAATACATCACGAAGTGCTTTGCGGTGTGCCCTACGCCGCCCTTCCACTCGCTGCAGTAATGTCTGTTAACACAGACACCCCTATGATTATGAAAAGGAAAGAAACAAAACTGTACGCAACAAAAAGAATACTCGAAGGAGTTTACCAGAAAAATCAAAAATGCTTAGTCGTCGAGGACGTAGTGACATCTGGCGGCAGTCTGATGGAAACTGTTGAAACGTTACGTAGGGAAGGTTTGGTAGTCACAAACGCTGTAGTAGTTCTCGATCGTGAACAAGGTGGCGCTAGTGTACTCGACGCAAATGGCGTCACTCTGAAGTCTGTTTTTTCTCTTTCGTGTCTAGTGAATATTCTTAACAAAGCCGGAAGAATTAACGACGAAACCGTTGGAATGATATTTGATCACATCAAAGAATCTCAGTTTGGAATGAAGGACAATTTGGATTAAGTTTTTAAATGTCGTTTTGTGTAACGTTTTATTACTTACGGTTTTGGCTTATTTAAGTATATTGTAATAATCTTATTCAATCAAGTATGCATTAACTTACTTAATTGTCAACTAGTTAAAGTAAGACTTGTAAAAAATGACTTTTTTATGGAATTAATTAGTGCATATTAATGTTGTTATGGTATTACATTGTTTATTACAAAAAGTTAGTTTTACTAAATTCCCCAGTAAGATTTCTTTGGACTTTTTATAAATTAAAGAGCCTAAATCCTAAAAAATAACCTGTCAGATTTATATGTACTCTATGAGTAATTATAATGAATTATCGCGTACTTTAACGGTGAAAGAAAACATCGGAAGGAAGCCTGCACTCGTAAAAGTTCTTAGGATTTTCCTAGGTGTGCAGTCTGCAAACCCGCACTAGGTTAGCATGATGGACGCTGACCTAAACTCTCTCAAGTTTAGATGATGTATAAATTAACGAACTTTACCCGCGTAACCTTTTAACCATTGTATGCGGCGTTATTACTATACCAACTCAATATAAAAGTTTAATTATTATCATTAGTATTTAACATTAAAGAAGATCAATTCACAAGAACAATACGTGGGAAAAGTCTGACTAAAATACGAAGATTTTCAGTTTATTATTGAAAGACATACGCATATTGAATGATAGTAAGGCTTAACCTTTGTTAGTGATAATATTCTTCATAAAATACAACTGATGGCCCCGACTATTATAAACTAGGCTTCAAAGATCTAAAGCAAAAAGAAATATTTAGACTATGGCCTTTGTCTCGGAGTAGTCTACTCATCTAATCAATTGCTCCACAGAGTTTGTCATAATTCATAATAAAACAATTATTAAAATTATATTTATAACCTCTTTTAATTATAATGGCATTACGCAATATTTCCTTCGCCCCTCAAGGCAAGGAGAAAATTAAAACCGTAGATTAGTCAATCGAGGTTTTGCCGGTTCGTATTGAATAACAAAATACAACGGAGATGTACAACGGTACAGCCTTCGACTAGAAATAACTTTAGTGACGAAGGAAAAAGATGTAAGTTTACACGGTTTGTGATTACTAATCCACAACAAATAATAATTAAGTATAAGATATGCACGTACATACATATATTTACTAAGATCCTCTCCTGTATTAAGGTTTAATTGTTTTTGTCAATACCTATTATATTTTTAACAAAAGTCTACGCCATTTTATGACACCATAAGTGTCTCGTAACGTTCAGTGGGGCAGAAAGGTTCTGGAGTAGAGGCCACGTTCAGGTAAGCGCAGTGTTGGACGTCCACCCACAAGGTGGACCGACGATTTGGCAAAAATCGCGGGAAGCCGCTGGATGCAGGCCGCTTCCAATAGAGCGTTTTGGAAGTCTGGTGAAGGCCTATGTCCAGCAGTGGACGTCCTTTGACTGATGATGATGATGAACTTAAGTCATACTTACCATAATTATAACGAAATAATATTAACAAAGGTCGCCATTATTCCTAATTTTTAACACCGATGGTTGTATGGAAAACGTCAAAATTTTTATTTTTTGTCGGGATTTTTAATATCGCCACTGGGTTTGTGATCACCCTCGCTAATACCTGCCTCAGTTTTCGATCACGGTCTAAATACACCCTGTATAACGACACTGAAGGGACTGTGCATTATATGACGTTATAGAGAGTTGTCGTTAAATAGAAAGATAATCATTCAAAGCCAAGTGACTTCGACGTTTTAGGGAGTTTGTCGTTAAATCGAGTGATATGGAGTTTACACTGTAGTTTAAAGCCATATATTTGAAGATTACTGGATATTACATTTAAGGTACCTACGCCTAAGATGGCCCGGTTCCTAAGATAGCCCACTTTCGAAATTTTAGAAGTTACTAAGTAGAATTAGTTTAAATTTTGCACCCATGTTCTATTAATGCCTTAGACAAAACTGCAAGTGTATTTGAAAGGTAGGTTGTCGCCATCTTCTGCCCTGTGGCAAGGGGGCGTCAGAATCCCACCACGGTATCCCCTGCCTGTCGTAAAAGGCGACTTAAAGGGGCCCTTGGGGTCGCTGGACGTGCTGTGGGGGCAGCGCGTCCTCACTGAAAGTGACCCCGAGAGGGGCGGCGGCACTGTGGCCTGTGTCCGTCGCGGGCGCCCATCCACAACCGAGGCGCCCGAACCAAGAAGTGGGGGTGCAACTGCGCCCCCTAAAACTCCGAGACGGCCGAGACAATTTCGTCTCGGAGGCGCACCGGGCGGCTGTGGTTAACGGTGTGCGCTTCTCGCTCACGTACCATGGTCGCCCAATCTGGCGCGGAGATGGCCACCGGGGGGTTTTGGTCGGTATGCCGGTTTAGGGAAATTGTTAGGGACCCAGCCCGGCACTAACACCTGCGCGGATATGACGTCGCCGCGCGCCGGGCTGGAAGACCGGTGACCCCGACATACGCTTCCCGCCCCCCTCCCCCGGGCTGGCGGGAAGTAGAGCCATAAACAGCTTTCCCCTCGAGAACAAAAAAAAAGGTTGTCGCCATCTTAGTTGTATTTGGCAGTTTGTTAAACACGTTGCAAACGGCTATCAGTTTATAAGCTCATGTTCAAAATATTTTTTAATTTTCATTTGAAAAACTAATTATTTGTGTAATTTCTTTTATGTATACAGTTACTTTGATTTGTGGGCATTCCTAAGAAGCTAAGTGTTGTTTTAATTCTTTGTTAATTTTAATTCAAAAGAAGTTGATATTATTACCGGGTAACGTGCCTATAAAGGCCCATCACAGGGGTTCCTAAGATGGCCCGGGCCTTATTACTACGGATGTCATATTTTTTTGAAGAAAATGAGTTTTTTTTGGTCAAATTTTAGATTTAATATTTTTTTTTAATACCACGAAGAATGTGTCGGACTAACTAAGAACTATTTAGAGAACTTTTTATGCCCAGAATGGTACTAAAATATAAGTAAATTTCACAGACTTTTTTACACTCTTAATAAGGCCCACCGAAATTATAAAGAAAAATATTTTGTCAATTGTTTTAGAAATTGTTGCTTATAATATTAATTATCGGTAAAATAATAACAGAAAAATGTTGTTTATTGATTTTATTTACAGATTTTAGTTTTATACGTTTATTAAGTTTTCCTACGCCTAAGATGGCCCACAGCCCAATTTTTTACCAAAAAAACTATTGTGAGAAACTGATTAGCTAAGAATATCGTAATTTAGGATAATATTTCAGTATAAGCTTGTTGTTTGTTTTGATAGCACTTATTAATTACTTGATTGATATCGGGCTATGTTAAGGACCTATGTTCCTAAAAAGGCCCAATTTAGAGTTTTTTAAAAACTATTGTTTTTGTTTAAAAATTTAATTAAACTTGTTGATTTGTACATTAATTTTATTCATAAATAAATAAAGAATTTTGTGATAAAGTTTGTTTTCATAAAAAAAGAATCATTTTACAATTATTTAACAATTACAAAAAATGGGCCTTATTTGGCGCATGTACCTTAGTTCTCGGTATAGACGCCAAAAATCCTTCGGCTTTTCTATAGATAGGGGTACAGTATGATGATTACAAAATAACCAATAACAAAGTCAGTCTTCTATCCTAGGCGGGAAAAGGTCTTCAGCAGACTTCGCAGCAGCAGCAGTGATGGCCTCGAGGTTTGAGCGCGCGGTCGAGAATCTCGGCGGTCGCGGGTTCAAACCCCAGGCACACACCTCTGACTTTTCGGAGTTATGTGTGTATTCAAATTGAATTATCACTTGCTTTAACGGTGAAGGAAAACATCGTGATGAAACCTGCACACCTAAAAGTTCTTAGGAATTTCTTAGGTGTGTAGTCCGCCAACCCGCACTAGGCCAGCGTGGTGGACTATGGCCTAAACCCTCTCAATGGTAGAGGAGACCCGTGCTCAGCAGTGGGCGTATATGGGTTGATGAAGAAGAAGAAGACTTCTTCGTGTACCCGGTCTTTTATACATTAATTTATTTACAACCCTTGCTCTAGGGTCTGCATTTCCCGTCAAGTTTATTTTTACTTTGCTTGAACTGAGGTATTTTCTATTGCAAGGTCAATAATTGAGAAGCTCTCGTCCTAGTGGGCAAACATTTTTTCCAGACGCCCAGTTTATACTGAGAAATAAAACAAGGCCCGTTTTGGAACCTTTTGATCGTGATCATCCAAAGTGTACACCGCCATAAGAGAAGCGTTGGACAGAAACCGGTGGAAGCAGATCATCCGCTCCAGATGTCACCTTAACGCTGACCACGATCCTCAGATATGAGGGACCGACCAGAGAGAGAGAGAGAGATCGTGAGTACCTAGGTCACACAAATACTTTGCGGTGTGACGCTGATCAAACTCTAGAACAAAAGTAATATCAGTAGCATATACTTACCTACGAATTTGTTACAAAGATCACCAGTTCACATTTATATTTTTACCTACCTTATACATTTGCATAGCTAAGTACTAAATGTTATCACAATAATATCACCCATTGTGAAATAGAGTTATTGTTTCATCTCAGATATATAAAACTATTATGTCATCTAATAACATGAAAAAAGCTACGAAAACCCGATACCTTTTTTTTATTTTAGCCTATAAACCCTGGGGCTACATAACGCAATATTCTATTTATCATCTTAAATAACCATGTAGCTATTTAAGCTTAAAAGAGCAAATCAAACAAATCTACTTTCTCAATAATATTAATTTAAATTAATAGAATGAAAAAAACAATAAACTTGTCATATTAAATATTAGTAACTATAACTATTGCACTTTGTCAAAATTTGCATTAATGTCATATCTGAGTGTGTATGTTATATAAGACAAAAGACGACGCCGACTATTTATGCTCTTAAAAGTTTTTGGTAAAACGGTACGACGTCTTCGAATAGCCCTTTAATAACTCTAGTACATTTAACGAAATGATAAATAATTTACCATTAGAATACTCTCACTCATTAGCAATGCAAATCTATTTTCCTCTACGTAATGCACAAAGAAGGGTTCTTTAATTTTATACAAATCTAATTAAGGTAATTCGTGATTCCACGCAGTTTACGTTGGTAATAAAACTTAAATTATAGCTGTTCAAACGTGGCACATAAACCACCAATATAAACACAGTTACCCGGCCCAATTGCACAGCCCTTTATTACGAATTAAATAGCGTTACATTCTGTGTGCTTAGGACTATCCGTTACTCTAATGAGGAAACGCGTCGTCCGTCCCGGTTGTATGTAAATTATAATTATTTGCATAGCCACTGCATAGCATGGGCGACAGCGCTCGGCCAACTTTGTGATTAACTTTCTAAACCTGGTTACGCTGTATTTACAAAAAGAAACAGAAAAAATCTTAATCACTTCTTTCAAAGTTGAGTTAGAGACATGTACTAATTTATATTAGCGCTTTGTATATTTCTATAGAATTATGTCAAAAAGCCAGCACTTCCGGCCGCGAAAAACTAAGCAATTAATTAGAAATTTAAAACATTGCAACAAAAGAAACGGACTTAAACTCTTAATCACATGTTCAAAGTTAAATCATTGGTGAATGTTGTAATTTACTTAAGTATACACCCTGTATTTAGACCGTGATCGAAAACTGAGGCAGGTAATAGCGAGGGTGATCACAAACCCAGTGGCGATATTAAAAATCCCGACAAAAAACAAAAATTTTGACGTTTTCCATACAACCATCGGTGTTAAAAGTATGTGGTTTGTATGGAAAACCTCGAAAATTTTATTTTTTGTCGTGATTTTCTTTAATGGCAGGGGGTTTGTAATCACTATCGCTATTACCTGCCTCAGTTTTCGATCACGGTCTAAATACACCCTGTATATATTTTATATTTAAGAATGAGGTCAAAAAAACACCTGGTTTAGAAAAAAGAGACCTCAGTTATCCGCCATATATAAATACACAAGGACGCTTTGCAACGTAAATAACTATTATCAGTACAGGAAATTGATGTTGGTGCGGCTGCGGAATAATCTTGTTTAGCACCTAAGAGAACGGTTGGGAGTGAATTTTGAAATAGAGTAATTTTATTAAGTAAAATGTACTGCAGATGTCACGCAATTTTGTGTCGGTACAAATTAAAAAATGATTTTTATAGTACTTGCATTATTTAAAATGTTAGTGTAAAGAAGTGATGTTTTTAAGATGTGCGATGTATAGTATATGTGTAATGTCTATGTACATTTTCTTGACACATATTTAGAAACTTTAAATTCTTTGGAGGACGATAAAGTCCAAAAAGTGTATCTCGCAAAAAAGGCTCCATGACCATATTTTGATCATGTATAGTTTTAGCCTGGCACTATTAAATCATCAATTGACATAGGTACCGAATATTACTACTATTCTATTGTGCCCAGCCATCTAGAAGTCAAATATAATGACCCTAAATTATGCAAATTGCACTGTATGACGAAACTATTTTCGAGCCACTGAAAATCAAGTGAAGAAACGGATGATATAATATATATTTATGATTGCGCTATTTATCATACATTCAGATGTAATCAAATTTATTCTACGTAGCCGAAGTAGATATTGTATTCCATTTCTATTTATCGACACCCTAAAAAATACAACTAGATCTAGATTTACACATATCTATTTCTAGGCTTAATGTTGAAAATACTTTTGAAAACTTCACCGAAGATGAAACAGGTATGTACTGATCTGTTATAATAGAAATTAGAAACCGAACGAAATTTTTGAACAATTATGAAGGAATATTGCAATACTTGCGATCGTTTAAAAAATCTTAAGCAATTATCTAAATTCAGTCTATATTACCTAATAGTTAATACCTAGGTACTTTGGTTCTTACAAGTATTTATGTTTTGTTGGTAAAGCTTGTGGTAACACGGTTTTTTTAACCATTTAGAACTGTTGAGAAGTTTGTAAAGACTTCTTGTTTTGTCACTTTAGCCAGGAAATCTACGCATGTGAGGTTTAGTCAATATAAAGGCAATTATCGCGCAATTTCGGGAAAAAAGAATAAAACCATAGGATAAAATCATTATACTTTATTACTCACCAGCTGGAATATTATAATTAAAAAACGTTTGATCGACTTCGAAAATATTGTACGACATACAGTGGCTTTTTACAAAAAAAAGCCTACTTATTAACTCAGCACACTGGTTACAAACGAAGTATTAAAATTAAACTTAGGTATTAAAAAAAATCAAGTTCAGCCTTATCAAAAAAAAGATCTTTTCCTTTTTGTGTCATGTGTGTCACAGCACCGCGCAGATGTTCGCTCGAAGGGCTCACGTCGCATGAGGTACCTGTTTATTGCAATAAACATCCGAGAGCTGCCCTTCGTCGACAAGGAAAAACACTGGGGAATGTAAACGCAACTTGTTAACGCAACTCCCTAGTTTGCCATACAATAAATCACGTCCAGAACTGTAAGGTTACGAGTACTAAGCGAAGAAATGCAAACGTCCCAGCAGGTGGGGCGCGAGAGGGGGGTCGGGGGAGAGGTTACGAGTGTGACGTATACTAGAGCTGCGGCAGCGAGGAGACCTA
The DNA here is from genome assembly GCA_030295005.1 of Cephonodes hylas. Lineage (NCBI taxonomy): Eukaryota > Metazoa > Arthropoda > Insecta > Lepidoptera > Sphingidae > Cephonodes > Cephonodes hylas. The sequence continues at coordinate 1,636,297 of AP025383.1, forward strand.
GTTGTCTTCGATCTCCTGCTCCTGCTCCTCGTCGAACTCGGCGTCCTCGTCGGCGGTGGCCTCCTGGTACTGCTGGTACTCGGACACCAAGTCGTTCATGTTGCTCTCGGCCTCGGTGAACTCCATCTCGTCCATGCCCTCGCCAGTGTACCAGTGCAAGAACGCCTTGCGCCTGAACATGGCCGTGAACTGCTCCGAGATGCGCTTGAACAGCTCTTGGATCGCGGTCGAGTTGCCGATGAACGTGGCCGCCATCTTGAGCCCGCGCGGGGGGATGTCGCACACGGCGGTCTTCACGTTGTTGGGGATCCATTCCACGAAGTACGACGAGTTCTTGTTCTGGATGTTGAGCATCTGCTCGTCCACCTCCTTCATGGACATGCGGCCGCGGAAGATGGCGGCCACGGTGAGGTAGCGGCCGTGGCGCGGGTCGCACGCCGCCATCATGTTCTTGGCGTCGAACATCTGTTGCGTGAGCTCGGGCACGGTGAGCGCGCGGTACTGCTGGCTGCCGCGGGACGTGAGCGGCGCGAAGCCCGGCATGAAGAAGTGCAGACGCGGGAAGGGCACCATGTTTACCGCCAGCTTGCGGAGGTCCGCATTCAGCTGGCCGGGGAACCTGAGGCAGGTGGTCACACCGGACATGGTCAGCGACACCAGGTGGTTCAGGTCGCCGTATGTGGGTGTGGACAGTTTGAGCGTGCGGAAGCAGATGTCATATAAAGCCTCGTTGTCGATACAGTAGGTTTCGTCGGTGTTTTCTACCAGCTGGTGGACTGAGAGTGTGGCGTTGTAAGGTTCAACTACTGTGTCAGACACTTTGGGGGATGGTACAACTGAATATGTGTTCATGATTCTGTCGGGGTATTCTTCTCTGATTTTGGAGATAAGGAGGGTGCCCATACCGGAGCCGGTACCGCCGCCGAGCGAGTGTGTGAGCTGGAATCCTTGAAGGCAGTCGCATGACTCTGCTTCTTTACGTACTACGTCAAGAACCGAATCGACGAGCTCAGCGCCCTCTGTGTAGTGTCCCTTAGCCCAGTTGTTGCCGGCGCCGGACTGTCCGAAGACGAAGTTGTCCGGGCGGAAGATCTGTCCGAAAGGTCCGGAGCGGACAGAGTCCATGGTGCCGGGCTCGAGGTCCACGAGGATGGCGCGGGGCACGTACTTGCCGCCGGAGGCCTCATTGTAGTAGACGTTGATGCGCTCCAACTGCAGGTCCGAGTCGCCGTGGTAGGCGCCGGTGGGGTCGATGCCGTGCTCGTCGGAGATGATCTCCCAGAACTACAAAAGAAAATATTCATAAATGGATGTAATTTAAAAGAAAACTTGTGTAAAATTTAAATCCTAATAGTGTAAGACTAAGTCTTAACCTCATTTTATCAAAATTCTGAAAACTTTTGAAAAACTGTAATACAATCATACTTTTATTTTCCCCCCGTGTCTCGAAAGAATCAATATTATAAAGGCGGATTTATAAGGTTTTCACAACAGAATTCATTTCAAGGCTTTAGTGGGGCGGAGAGAGCGTCATATGGCGGCTCTCGGCCGAGCGTTGGCGGATGGGTCATGACTCACCATCGCCTTGGCGACGGAGCCCGCAAACAAACGACTCCCGCGGCGTATAGCCACATTAGCATATTTGTAAGGCCGGCATTATCGATCCTAGCACTCACAATCTACAATTTAAATAGCCTCACAAACAGTGGCTGTAAAAAATCGTCATCTAGTCACAACGCCTTAAATGGTCTCATAGCGTAGATTGAAGGCTCGGACTATAAATCGAACAGGTCATGGCGTCATCTACTTATACGTGAATTCACTATTTAATTATTCATGTAGATTGTTTGAGATTAAGTCTTATTTAGGATAATGTACCTTAAAAGAAAATGTCAAAATAAATATTTAACTTATCTCAACCGATAAAAAAATTAAAACTAAATTCAATGACACGCAAATTGTGCCTAAAGAATTTCTGAATAAATTTATAATTCACGAAAATAGCATGAATGTTTTAAAGATTTTATCGGATTTCCAAGTGAAATTTATCACGGCCAATGTTTTATTGTAAGATAACTTCAGCAAGTCATGATCGACGAAAGATTTATAGATTGTGAAAACATTAAATTGGTTGCTGTATTTAATAATGCGAGGCGAGGCACGCGATGAACCGAATCGAAAACAATAGGTTGTTTAGTCGAATTTGTTGGGCGAGCCTACGCCATAAATTACGCGACGCCATCTTGAGATTTGTCAGATACAAAATTTCGTATGCAAATGGTTCGTCATGAATTTGACTCGTGCAGTTACTATGTACGTTTTAGATTATAATTTTAAATAAGTATTCCACATTTGCTCACGAGTGTGTAACATCTTGATTTATATCATTATTTGAGAAGATATTAAAGGCCCTAACAAGTCTTATAATAATCCGCTTTTCTGTTAGTCAAAGCCACTAAGCGTGACAAAGTGACATGGTAAAGAAGCTTATGTAAATTGAATATATCGACGAGAAAGCGGCTATATTCTAAGACGGACAGGATAAGATGTTATATTATTTAGGACACCTATTCCTGTAGATTCGTTTTATAGTCGGTAGTCATATAGAAGAGCATAAAAAAATGAAAGCTGTAGACTTTTCATCTGACGTTTCGTAAATGTTAGCACGAAATTGAACAGAAAAAAGATTTTTACACAAATTTTCTAAAAACGCAAAATGCCACATCACATTTTTTATTTTAATGTGTAAAAGTATACCAATACTTCCAAGTTTACGTGTCTAATGAATCGAAGGTGATATCACTTTCCAATTTGGGTTTGAGCACGTCGGGCAACATGCCAGTGCGCTGGAGTATGCAAAGATTTAACACCATAATAATTTATCGATATCTTCAGCACGTACTTAGAATCAGTTCTATGAAATTTACAAATGAACACGCTTCAAAAGGAAACTTAAAAACAGACTAATTTGGACAATTAAAATAAATTTGAAAAGCAATTTTAGAAATATCTATGGACTTAATAATTTAAAAAGTTAATTTTTTAGTTTGTAGTTAAATCAATAAAATAACCCTGTTTATTAAAAATTACGGTAACAATGTTTTTATGATTATTTTCGTTACTTCTCAGGCATGATTGACTTATCAGAACTTGCAAACAAGATATAAAGATTATCTTATGATAATACCAAGAAATTATCGAGCCATATAATTCTAGAAATCCGATAAAGCGGTTGTTTCGCTAGAGAAACAAAAAAAATCTTAATTCCAATAATTGAATTCATTAACCAAAAAGGAAAAACACAGTTGATGGCAACAACTAATTAAATAAGTCGTAAGCGAAGGTCTTAATTAAGTGACTACAATTATGTTATCCGAGACTAAATCAAATGGCATAAATTAATTAATCTTATAGTATCCGACAGATAGAAAAACATTGTCCCGCATTAAGTTATATTTTGAGATGACTAGTTGAAATTGGTTTCCCATGAACAAAGACGATACATTTAACTATTAGAAATAATAAACTTGCTTTGAGAAGATCAACAATGGAACAATCAAGAAATTTCAATAAGAACTACGTGATGTCTACGTAATTGCCGAAGTAAAAGTAGAAAATAATAATTTATTGAAAATTTCTAGATTTTAACCATAAATCAGTTTACAAGCAACAGTTGTTTAATATTTTGCTTTAAGTCAGCCAAGAGGAACTATAAAACCTTCATAAAAGGACGGCTTTACCTTTTCTCGAGATTATACATTCCGCAGCCTGAGGAAACGCATTTCATAGATTCGGAGAAAGCAGCTAAAGTAATAGACCATTCAATAATATATTTTGAAGTCAACGACTAACAATAATAGAATCTTAGTTAAATTGTACTTTATGAAATAAGGCTTAGGTTTTCAGGTACGCAGGTTTCCCAAGCCCTTTTTTTAAGTAAGATGACCGAATTTAGTAGTGGCATTTGCAAAACATTAGGTTTTTCATTAAGCCTCCAATCTAAATTTATTCATTGAGTGTCAACGTTTTAACGAGCGTTCAAACTCAGTTTCCAACTTAAACCAGGCTATTTTAAAACCCGGCTGTCAAAAGATATAAACATCAGACGCGGAGAAAGAAGGTGAATTTCGTAAGAGAAACAGTTTTTTAACCATGTGCGCTGCTATTTCAGCGTACGCGGAAGGCGGCCGGTCAACGAACCGCCCCTTCCTTCCTATTTAAAATGATTAGCTTTTTGCGCGTCGCGTCTGCGCGTGGAATTACTTGGACATGCGTTCCACAATCTATGCCGCATTCTCAGATGGAACATGTTTTATAGGCATACAGCAATGGAGGAGCTATTAAGTATTAACTAAATCCTCTTTAAATCAAAATTTTATTTGATTTATTGCGAATCTTTAAAAAGTAACTGATGTTCCAATTTCAATGTACGATACCTGTCGAAAATCATTCTAAGTTAATGCTATACAGCCAGTATCATTAAGGAACGTCAAAAGAACTGATTTAATATCAAAACGTTTCCCAAAAACACATCTGTTATTTAACTTATAGGCAGGATCAAGTTAACAGCTGTACAGCAGTTGGCGTTCGAATCAGTTTTTTGTACAATTCGAACGTTACAAACCGCGGCCTCTGATTGGTCGGTTTGTTATCAAGGGACGCGCTGGACAACCTTGAGCGCGATTCAAAACACGCGTGCCCTTTGTGTAACGGTAATTTTAATTATGGCGGGGAATAAAAACGGTTAATTTTCGCTTTAGTCCCTTTGGAATTGCATTAAATGTTGAAGTTTCACCTGAAAACCGGTTTTAGTACCCTTACAGTATGGCAGTCCTTTGTCTCGGAATTCCGTGAATACGTCGGCTTCAATACTATAATTGAGTCAGAGGAACGAAAAAAGTCGTGAAGCGATGCATCAATGAGTAAGACCAGTCACCAAATGGCGCCGGAACACGTGCAAAATTTAGTTTCCCGTATTCAACTATCGATCGATACCGCGCAATGTAGGTGGGGCCGACGACAAAAACCATATTTTTCAACTATGAAACGTGTAATTTATGACGTACGCTCGCAAAATACCGTTACCACATTACTAAAACGAGATTTAAAGTAGGTATTCGAAGTGCAAGAATTTTATCTACGTGACCACACCCATGTCTCACAATGTGCGAAAAGTGCACTTACAAAGTACTCCGAATAGTATTTGCAAGAAATATTAGAGGAAACAGGCATAAAGTCAGTATTTCGTGATGGGCACACGAGCGTCACACAAAATGCCGGCCACAAATTCCGCCGTATGAAAGTCTAAAATTACACGTAATAGAAACAAAAGAGTATAGAAATTACCTTAGCTCCGATCTGGTTGCCACATTGGCCAGCCTGGATGTGCACGATTTCCCTCATTTTGTGGTATATGAACTTAATAAATTACTTAACACTAAATAAATTCTGCTCCGCACGCACCACGTACTGTCGTGGTCGGTTGAAGAATAATTTCAGCTCGCTCTGTGCGGACTACCAAAGGTACGGAGAGGGTAGTGATGTAGCCGATTGCGCGTCGGCGATGTCGATAAAATTTGCCGCAATGCGTCACATTGTAGATTTAGTGGGTGTGACCACCAATTTTAGGCATCGGTAATACCAGCATTTATTTCGAAAGTCTAGAGTAATATTATTATTGTTATTCATTTAAATTACGTAGTATTTCGTTATTTTTACACTACGTAATGATAACAATTTACTCATAGGTATAAAATCATTGCTACGCTTTATGTAGCAATCATCATTCTCCTGCCCTGATCCCAATTCTTGTTTGGGGTCGGCGCAGCATGTTTTGTCCTTCCTTCCTGTGTGGAAGGACAAAACATGCTGCATAAGAGTTTTGGCAGATGTTTTACATTTCTATTGCTAAATTACAACCGTAAAAACATTAACAGCCGTCTCGTGGATAATAATTTTTACTCTTTAAGACCATATTTGCAATGTTGGCAACTTAAAATAGATAGAAATGGCGAAAAAGAAAATAAGACACATTGTTCTACAAATCTTTGGAAGATGCTTATTGAATCAAGGAACTCGGAGAAATATACCTGATTATAATAATAATCTACGCCTGCTTGGTTCATAGTAGTAATCTTCAGATAATGAATTTCAGAAAAATTGCATATCTAAGTGTTTGAATTACTTTCTTCTTCTTCTTCTTCATCAACCCATATACGCCCATTGCTGAACACGGGTCTCTTCTACCATTGAGAGGGTTTAGGCCATAGTCCACCACGCTGGCCTAGTGCGGGTTGGCGGACTATACACCTAAGAAATTCCTAAGAACTTTTAGGTGTGCAGGTTTCATCACGATGTTTTCCTTCACCGTTAAAGCAAGTGATAATTCTATTTGAATACACACATAATTTTCGAAAAGTCAGAGGTGTGTGCCTGGGGTTTGAACCCGCGACCGCCGAGATTCTCGACTGCGCGCCTAAACCTCGAGGCCATCACTGCTTAATTACTTTAATTATAAATAAAAATGTTATGAATACACATATACATAATTTTTGAAGCGTAAAGGTGTATATTTAAATTTGTGTTTATGACTGCCATCAACTAACCGAGCTATTATAACACAATATATCATATTTAAATCGTCTAAAGAAAATTGTTTTTAAAAGTAAGTGTATTTAAATTCAATATAATTTATTTTATAACATAAAAATGTTCTATACAATTCTACATTTAAAGCTCAATTTAATACCACACTTATCGATATCGAAATACGTACAACTCAAATTTGTAGCTTTACTCCTATTGGTCGACGCTGCCATATCGACGTAACCAGAGCAGCCAACATTACAACAATGTCGGCCAAATCGTTTTAGTACTTTATAACTTAATAATAACTTAATATTATAATTTAATCACAGAAATAAGAAATTTAATATCTTTAATATTTATGACATGAAAATTGTTAGTTACTGCTTCTATTTACAAGGAAAGTAAGAAACAGTTTTTAGTCCACGGCGCAGATGTTTCTTTCGTCATGTTGGTATTAGCGATCAATTTGCGACGATGGCCGATATATTATGTCTGCACCGGCCGGCAACTAAATTCCTTATAAAACTTCAAAATAAACGTAAACTATAAATCTCTATACAGAATTTCGAAGTATCAATTCAAAAACACAAATTTATCATTCATAAATAGAGCAAATACCTGGGTATTAGTAATAAATAATTAACATATGGGTCAGCTGTGTAAAGGTAACAACTGTTTCCTTGAAACAATATTCATGTTACTTATTTTCATATTGACATCAATGGTTTGATTTGAATAATTAAGTCTATTCCAAAAACATAATTACAACATAGGATCATTGCAGTCATTCTTACAGCGGCATCCATAAGCTTTATACTGATAGTGATTACTAGTATTTTTTCTATTGTTGATCGATTTTGTACACCACCCAGAAATGTAAAACTGACTTAACCCCTGACAAGCACACTGGGCACAAAGTACCCACCCCAAAATTTTATTTCGTTATATTTCTTCTTGTATATTTAAAAAACGGCTTTTTCTTCCAGTGATGTTTTGTTGGGACCTTGAGGAAGAATGTTTAATAGCCGTTGGTTAGATTCGGTTTATACAACGCAGTGGGCGCAGAACGTTGTGGGTACTTTTAACCCAGTGTGCCAGTTAAGTGTAGTCAGTTAAATGTTCAAGAGTGCTTTCTCGGATCATATTAGTGTTATTTTTCTCATTTACGGTAAGTAATAATTTATGATTACAATTTTAAAACAACACATTTAAAAACTTATGTAAATTTATGTATTTATATGCATGTATAAGTCATATTTTCAGATATTTTGAAATATAAAATATTTTTAGAAACATTTTAAATATTTATCTCATTTGAATAGTTTTGTAAATTGTGATATTTGTTTTAAATCATTAAACGAAGAGCAAATTCTAATGTGCTGATTAACGACGAAACAATTGATGAAGAGATTACTGATGAAGACTGACCATGGGGACAGTGAAGGTGAAAATTATAAAATTTCATCTTTGTTACAAAGTGAGGATGATGACGATCTGGATCAGGATACTTACCAGCCATCTACCAGTAATCTATGACATTTGAAAGAGACGTCGGATTAATCAACCATGATGTATCCGCAATGGGAAAATCTATGTGTAAAAGACATCGACGCCCTATGTGTGTGAAGTGTTGTAACAAAAATTATATTTATAAAATATATATTTTATGTTTATTCGTATTTTCGTGCTTGAAAATAAAGATTACAATAAATAATAGACCTCTTATTTCTTTAAAAACCCGCCCTGTATTTACTTTCTAGCGCACGCTATTGTAATGCATTCAAATAGCAAAATAACTATACTTTTCGAAACAGACCAATAAACGAATCTTACCGTTTCGTAGAGCACTTTCTAAGCTTTCCAAAACACTATAACTTTTTATAGTTTACTTCATTAGAATCAAAGATACGGCCCAAAAATAAAAAAATCTCAAAAACGCTCTTTTTTAAGCTTTGATACCATTTTTATCTATTTTAATTGACACTAAATAATTTAAAATTGTATCTATTTTATAGAAAATTGTTTGAGCTTTAATTAAAAATAAAGAAGAATTCTCTAACTTTTTTAGGGACGAAGATATTTGAAAATGAAACATGCTGGGTACTTTTCACCCTCAATGCTTAAAGAGGTATACCGTTTAGATGTGTGCTTGTCAGGGGTTAATCATAGGCTTAATTGGCAAGGAAAATTATTCAGCCAATAATTGTCAACATAATATAACCTTGTAGTCCTATGAATCATTGTTCGAAGAAGTGTTATTTCATGTTTATTTTGATCGTGTTTTGTTTATATTCTATCAAATCGTTTCAATTAAATATTTTAATTGAATACCACAAAACGATTTAGTTTTGTATTATGACTAATATTTGAATACTTGCACAGTCTATGTTAGATCCATGTTATCGATTTGTTTAAGTAGAGGAAATAGTAATACGTACTATTTCATTATATAAGAGGGAGTTAAATATATTATGAACCTCGTGTTAACTTCTATGTGTATGCTATCTTGATAGTAATATTGGACCTTAGTCCCAAGATAAAATTCACTAGCCAATTATTAACTAGCTATAAAACAAAATAATTTAGTCCCTGCCATAACGCTAATAGCAAATTGACAACTAGAATACATAGATTGAACGGCTTCTAAAATCAGGCGCTTTGACAAAATAAAAATTTTTGCAAACATCTTTCGATGCACTCTATTTAAAATAAATAATGAAAGTTGATTTGCCACGATAATTACTATGATTGGAGAATTGTTCGGCTGATTAATGATCGTGAAAACAGGTTGTAACAACCACATTCATCCACGTAAAGGCCTCAAGCGCCCGCCCACTACTATAAGCCATTTTATTTGACAGATCTGTGGGTGTTAGTTAACTTTTTAACGACCTTCATTGTATTGTAGTTCAAGGCAATTTATTCTTTCTTCCGTACGTTCGAAAAAAAATCGTCAGTGTCAAATGATGACTAATAAGTTATGTAAGACTTCCAGTTTTTTTAATAGTCAAAATTATCTGTCAAAGAATGAAAAACTAAAGACCTGTTATCATTTTCATTTGTGTTTCGCCAAGATAAAACAGTCTATAAATTAGTATACATCATTTTTGTGTGAAATTAATGTAAAACTATATCCCTTGAATCTACTTTATCTTTGATGTTAATATGAAAATGCAGTATTTCTGACTATATCTGATAGAATTAAAAAAGAAATCAGAAAATTACGATGGCGATGGCGATAACTTATATTGTTGCATTGTAGAAGAATAGACAAAATGACGTCTTTTTATAATAACACTAAAAGATAAGGTTTAAATAAATAATAACATTTTAAAACTCTGCTTTGTTAGACCTGCAACATAATTGTACTTTTGATAGCGGCGTTCCGGCTTCTATTCCAATTTTAGCATTAATAGGATTTCCTGTAGAAACTCTTAGTTGTCTGCAAATGTGACTATAAGGTGGCACCCAAAAGACAGTCGAATTATTTGTAATTCCAATGTTATCTACAAACTTTTTTTTAGGTTTAAGCCCTGAAAAGTGATACATGTTCCTCTCTATAGGGTTCGATACATTTCTCAGATAATTTTTTACAAACATAAATCAACATTACCAGTTATCAGTTGCCTGTATTACATATGATTGTTAATTTATTTATGGACTGATAAACCATAGGTATAAGGTTCTAGATCTCTATGTTGCAACGGAGTCTTAAAGAATATTCGAAAAGCGCATAGCCACACATCTGAAGAGAGGCTAAAGTAGGTCGCGAGGCTCGTAACAGATATGGACAGTGCAAATTTCGACGAGATACCCGTACAAGGGACGTGCCGAAGATGGTCAGAGAAACAGCTCTTGGATCGCTGGCGCCAAAACCGGTGTTCTTTTTGCCATCACATGAGGAAGCTCATCGATTTAACTGTCACCTTTTCACTGGAGTACGTTACTAAATACATAACCCAGTATTGGTTCTTGGGAAGTTTATTCGTCTGTTGATTCGATTTAGAAGCATATGATGTTATTTAAGGGATATCAAAATAGACTTTATCTCTTTATGATGATTAGAACATCGAATTATATTTGTTTTTTAGGCAGAATTGGCATTTTTCAACCTGCGAAATTAACATTTTATTTTGAACTACAATTGTATATTAATTAAATATCATAAAAAAATATGAAAATGATTACCAGTCAACTAAATAGAAAATTCTTCGAAAATTAAACCATATCAAAACTGTACTTCCAAAGAACCTTAAACGCATGATACGTTGATTTTGTAATGTATAATTTATATTTACTTATTCTGAGTCATATTCACATTTATAAAACTAATTTCAACAAATAAAGATTCCACGCTTAAACATTCGGAATTTGATACGGACAATTATCCTTAGGCTTCTACAGAAGTACCTCCATTACCACATCCACCTAACCTGTTTAAATAGTTAAAACGTCAAGTATTACATACAAGCTGTCATTATGCGGTCTAAAACCCGCAATGCCGTGTACCGCAGTGCTTGTAATAAGTACTTAGAGTCCCGACGCGCCTGCAATGCGAGCGGCGCGCCCGGGACGAAGTGTAGGCGCGGCCGACCATACCCGGTTGTCGACGCCATATTTGGATAGAAAATGACGCAATATATACAGTGCTGTAACTAGCCTTTTTTGCACCCGGTGCGAGCCTTCAGAACTGCGCCCCTGAAAAATGCTGTAACCTTAGCTATCATGCATGAGATAAAACTAGATACTAGTCTGGTCATTTCTGCGTCCTTCCAGGGTCTGCGCCCTGTGCCTGGGCACAAGTATGTGCCGTGCGATCTAGAGGTCCTGGGTTCGATTCCCGGGTCGGGCAAAATGTTATTGGGGTTTTCCATTTAAGGAAATTCTCAGTAGCAGCACGGAGTCTGGAAATGTGCCCGAAAAACGGCAATAGGCTCGCCCCCTATTACGTGGGACTGATACATACCTGGCGCAATGTAGGTGCAGTAATGGAGCTCTGCCTACCCCTTCGGGGAATATAGGCGTGAGGTATGTTGTGTGTTGTTTTTAAGGCTTCTTTTACTATTTTGTATTTGAAAACAGTGGCGGTATTTCTATAGAAGCCGAAAAGTGATACATGCTAATCGGAAAATGTCTAGTCTATTGTGCGATCAGGATATTCTCTTTTATACGCCAAATTATTTTGGTTAAATAAAATTTGAAAGCTTAAAGCTTAGATTCAAAATTTTGGAACGGATGCTGGGATTTTAGGCTTCTATGGAAGAACCACCACTTCTCACAGTAAGGACGATGTCCGTTTGGAAGATCAAAAGGCGCAAGTCTTCATTCAGATGTTAATCTATAACTTCATGTTTCATGGGACTTAAGCCATTCTATGTAACAGTGGGACGTATCTTTAAAGGTCTATGTATGTAATATCTTTCAAGGTCTATGTAACATTGGGACGTATATGGGATGAACATGATGGTTAATTTTGTTCTCATAAGCAAAACATGAATATTGAATGATACAAAAATATTTTTTTTTGCGTTTTGATACCTTCTCAACTTGAATGTACTTTGTATTGTGCAGCACTGTTTTTAGGTAAGATAATTGTGTTAGGAGGGCCCACACTAGGATACAAGTGTCGTGGGTATCAGAAACTACTACAGACTTTCTATTCTTACTAACACCAGACCTGAAACAAATATTTGTGGATCACACATTCATCTGTCTCGGGGATCGAACCCGTAGCTTCTCGCTTCGCAAGCTGGTGTCTAGCCAACTGCGCCACGGGGCTGTAAAATGACAAAAAGCTGGTTAATTTACTAATTTGTGTACTAGAAATAATAAATAAATAAATAAACCATAAAATTTAAAGGTTCCGATTTACACATATGGCATCACTTGCTAAAGGAGGTTACAAGTCGACTTTCTCTGTATTTGCAAAGCCCATAGTGATATTTAAATGCGAGACCATCTGTTCGATGTTTATAGGTACGTAGGCAGACCGCTTCTCTACTCCATGTCTGGCGACTGAAAGTAATTGGGCAGTGTACATTGCTGCTTTAGAACTGAGAGATTTTTGAAAATCTCGCCAAAATAATAAACGTGTGGTCTTTGTACGTTAAACTACTCTATCATTGAATTGGAAGATATTTTATTTATTGATCAGTCATCATCAGCCCATAATTATACGACGCACTGCTACCGCTATCGTATTACGGCCATAGAATTTTAATCAAGTGTTATATAGATATTTATGGATGCTGAGTGAGGGACTAAGGCCTAAACTCTCTCAGTGGTAGAGGAGGCCTGTGGCACGTATATGGATTGATGAGATGGATTTTGAGACTTGTCACACTGGAGCAGTTAAGTTCCATTATCTCACAAAAGACTAGGAGAGAGCAATAGTTTACCAAAGGAAATGAATAGCAAATGAATAGAAATTCTTGATCTAATGTGTTTTTCTAAAGCTTTTTATAGCGAACTCATAGTTAGCAATTTTTCTTATACAAATGTAATTATTATTATTAAAGAAGTATAGATGCCTTATTGGCGCAAAACCGCAAAAGATTGTAGAGGATACAATTTGATCGTTCACTCACTTACCACCTAGAATGTAGGTATATAGTAATAGTATGAGCTAGCTTTTCTAAGTAAGTCTTAAAATAAATGTTGGAGATCAAACACTTAAAGTTGTCGTGTTCGATACAATTTGTCATGTTCTCTGGTGTAAAAGTGAACACGATATTTGACAACTTGGTCGTGTGGTGGAAAGGTAAACAACAAATACAAAACTAGTTTAGCTGTTTAGGTTGCCGTGGGTGCCGTGTGGAGACACGACAAAATGAAATTTAAAATGTCTTGAACTTTTAAGTATTATAAATTTAATATGAAGTTGAATTTACTGAACATGATTAAAAAAATATCGTCTTAGTACAGGTTAGTTGTTTACTACGGACGTAAAAAGAACATACATATACTTTTTCGGAGTATTTTGTATGAGAACTTGTCTGAAGACTCTGAACCGCGACTTTATTATTTGAGTTTCTAAGTAGACTGAAACTTTTGGTCGCTAACCCGTTGGACGAATTATATACAATATGATAATATACAAAACTTGTTCAATTATATTGTTTAGGGAAGTATCTACTAATGACAGGATTAGGCCATCTGAATTTATAAGTATTGGCGAAGAATTTTCAACCAGCAATGTAAACTGTACATTACGTTAAGCCCGCAAAGTCTCATCCGCCTATAGACGTAGTGTTACAACAAGGTTGCCAGACGTATTATTTTTCCTATACATATTTACATATAATTTTTATTATATTTGTAAATGGTTTCGAGAATTAGGCGTTCGGTCTACAGAGTCGTTATTTCAAAGAGTTCTAGACACAGTTTTGAATTTTTTCTTCATACATTTTGACATAAAAGAGAAGTTTCTCCAGAAAGGCCAATGTTTACCAAGGCTTGGTCTATCTTGATAGTAGATTAGACCTGTGCCCTGTTGTTAAGTATTTTCATATGTGGCCTTACACAAATTAGTATGCTATTAATGAATTGATATTTTTCAGCTTCAAGAAAGACTCTCTTTATTACTATCACATTTACTAGCTTGTGGAACAGAGCTAGTTTGATCCAGTATTTGAATTCCAGTATTTTTCGGTCTATATCAATTTTCTACAATACGAAGACATAAGTTTAATCGTACGGTGTTACAATGCAGTTAGCCTCAAAATGTCTTATGCTCATTCGAGCGCTGTAATTATTAACATTCTTATCATAGGTTAATGAACCCGATGTAGCGGAACGCCTGATTCATTCCTCTAATATAGAATCGATATGCAACATTAGATATGCTTTCGAGACATTGCACATTGATAAAATCACAAGTTAAAAGACCCATTTGTCTCGGAAAAATATTGCTGCCAGTCCGAAGTCAAGCCAATTAAAATAAAAACTCGCACAAATACAAGCAAATATAACAAGATTTACGTGGCAACACCGATAAATCGTAATGTCTGATTTCGCAAGACGCGCACTGAGCCAGTGAGTCATGTGCTTTCTACAGCTCAGTCACATTACGCCTAAAATGGTTTGTTTGTTACAATCAACATATTGAGCACACTGATTATAATCTTTATTTAAAATTATATAAGAAAATACAGGTTCCTGCAAAAGACAAGATTCATAATTAAAATTTCCCGCCTTTATTCAACTATATTTCAATTCCATTTTCAAAATATTAGTTTTGTTTTTTAAGAATGACCTAACATGTAGAATTCCAGTAAAAAATATGTCTTTTTCAAAGGATAGGTACCGTTTGATTCCTGTTGCATTCTTGTCAATTACAAACGCAATCATTTTGCCGTCCGTCGTGTCACTTTAGTTGATGACTAGATTGAATAAAGCAGTGATGGCCTCGAGGTTTGGGCGCGCGGTCGAGAATCTCGCCGGTCGCGGGTTCGAACCCCAGGCACACACCTCTGACTTTTCGAAGTTAAGTGTGTATTCACATTGAATTATCACTTGCTTTAACGGTGAAGGAAAACATCGTGATGAAACCTGCACACCTAAGAGTTCTTAGGAATTTCTTAGGTGTGTAGTCCGCCAACCCGCACTAGGCCAGCGTGGTGGACTATGGCCTAAACCCTCTCAATGATAGAGGAGACCCGTGCTCAGCAGTGGGCGTATATGGGTTGATGAAGAGGAAGAAGATTGAACAATAAATGTCTATTTTTAGGGCCTTGGACACGCGGATGGCGGCGATTTAGGCATCCGCAAATCAGCCATGTTTTTCTCGTTACTATGGTACAAAGGGCTGGATTGTTCGAGAAATATGCTCTATGGTCAAATATACGTGATTTTATTTAAGTCCTATATCGATAAACTTCCGATAATGTTGTTTTGGTGTGTACATTGTTGTTCCACAGATATCTGATAACAGAATTCATTGTAATTCTATAACGTAGAGATAATATAAAAAATCCTTTTTATACAGGTATCAAATAATTTATTAACAAAATATTTTAAACCAGTATGGCAAGGTAACAGAACTGCATTTGATAAGAACAGTGTTAATATTTCACGTTATTCGATACAATATTGTAGGCCTAACGAGATGCCTTATCGCGTTACACTTAAATGATCAAGGATTACACGAGACTACCTTACCTTAGCATTTTTAACACAAAGTATAAGGCAAAGATTTAAGTTGCAAATCCTTAGGTGCGAATCGCAGAACCTTCTAACATTCTAAACATTGTTAAGGGCATAAAACATATTGGGAAATATGCCAAGTACTACTTAAAAAAGATCATAACCCGGTAAAAGTATATTTACAATAATTTTTCATTACTAGTATTTGTATAAAAATAAAAAATATCATAAAGATCAAATCCAAACGGCTTATCCAAAAATCATCATCAGATCAGCATTATATATTTAACTTTTAAAGTATTTAAAACTAAATTTCAACCACATACAAAAACTAATATTCTAAACCAATAATCAACGGCTGCAACAAGGAAAAAGGAATTGATTGTTA
Organism: Cephonodes hylas; assembly: GCA_030295005.1. Taxonomy (NCBI): domain Eukaryota; kingdom Metazoa; phylum Arthropoda; class Insecta; order Lepidoptera; family Sphingidae; genus Cephonodes; species Cephonodes hylas. The sequence continues at coordinate 1,652,417 of AP025383.1, forward strand.
ATCCGCCATTTTGTTTTGTTAACCCGGTAACAGGGATCTAGGCCGGTGAACCACGTCACCTAATCTAACCTTGTTTGAAACGCTTTCATACACGCCTACTCTTTGAGGGGGTGGCAGTGACATAATAGTAATTTTACATTGCATGGTAAACAAGATTGAGAGTAATAACATTGTTAGCTGTTTTGTATGAGTTGAGGTATTACAAGGATTCCCTGGTCATAATAGAAATAGCAAAATTTTACCATTACGTAATACTTTGAAGTAGCACTACTTTTTTATTTATGCCCATAAAACTAGCCTCTTAATACACATGTATTACACAAGTAATATTACTTGTAATAGTTGTCGAAATGTAAAGTCCATCAATAGCCCATCAAATATTTATATTTGGTCGAAGAAGTAAGCGCTGCATGTTTTATCCTTCCAAACATCCCTATCAGCCGTCATGACTTCATTCATCCCTTTTTCTTTTATATATTCTCTCACGCACTCCTTCACATGTCAAAATTATTGCTTTTTACCTAAATGAAAATTTGTAACTGGCAGAATTTTGATGTGAAGATCCACTTTTACCGTTCGGGATTTAGTGATTTCATTCATTTTGTTTAATGTCATATCTAAGAACACATAAAGAAGATAAACTTTGCTACGAGTATTATTGTACTCAACAATAAGTTTTAATGGTACTCACAGTGTTGAAGGATTTTAATCATATTTTAAAGTACCGATAATAATGTAAGTACTGATTATATTAAAAATGTTCTCATAAACATTAAGTCACGTAGTCACCAGTGGCGGTACTTCCATAGAAGCCCGAAAGCCCGACTTGCCTTACATAGTTCCGAATAACGAACTTAACGATTGTTTATTTATAAAATAACGCTATAAACGTGAATGTGAGTACTAACCGGTAGGTATTTATTAGTCCTACGTACCAAAAAAAATATGCTGCTACTAAATAAACATTTGGGCTTGCCTTAGTTTGACACCCTAGGCACGCCACTGGTAGTCACCTACTAAGAAATTATATTATGTCAATCAGAAAGAAATCTTATGTTATAATTAAGTGAGGGCTGTCTCAAGCTGTCTTTCAGCGCAATTATGTGCCATGGGATCTTGAGGTCCTGGCTTAGTGTTATTAGGTTTTTCCATTTGAAAATTCTCAGTAGCAATACGAAGACTAGAAATTTGCCTTAGAAAACCGCAGTAGGTTCGCCCCCTATTTCGTGAGGTGTCAACAGTTGTTGAAATTTGGATGCAGAAACCTCTATCTACGTCTCTGAGGAATACTGGCGCAAGTTTCTATGCATGTTTTAACTCTCTACTATCACATTAAGGTCACAGATTCTTTCATTACATATGATAGATACGAAAGGCATTTACACTAAAAATGTTATCATAATGTGACAAAGTTCATCTTTATCTCCAAGATATGGTGACTCCACCTTACGTAAAACGTGCTATAATGCACGTGGTAATTTAAATTAGTTTATTTTGATTAGGTACAGTATAATCAGTGGCTGTACTACTATAAAGCCCAGAAGTCCAGTTTACAAAATTCCGAATCTTTGAGTTTTAAATCTTTTTTGACAAAAGTAATTTTATATATAAATGAGCCCGTAATAAACAATTGTAAACTATTTACACAATTACCATGCTTTTGAGCACTATGGAAGAACCACCATTGAGTACATCTGCCCGCTATAACTAGTTCTGATAATGACAGGTAACACAGGGTAAAGTGCAGTAATATGAAAAGATTAACAAAAAATGCATCCATTGTATTGTATTTTTCCATAACGAATTATAGAAATAATTTTGAGAGAAATAATTTTGTTGGCGATCCAAAGCATGTCTGGCATCCAAGGCATCCTATAGTGCTCGGCGTCAATACTGTGCGTGCTGTTGATCCTGGGGCATTGAGCAAAAATGAGGGGATTCTTAATATTAGGATAGAGGTAGTCTCAGGTTATAAGCTTGTTCCCTAAGAAATTTATAATGCAATTAAACCACCGTTCAGGGTAATGCGATTCAGCGAAATACACGCTTAAAAAAATCCTTATGAAGAATTTTTAGGTGCACAGGTTTTCTCAAAATGATTTTTATATGTATTGCTTAATTGTTTTAAGAGTGTATGCGTGAATTATTGGAATCATAAAATTAGCGAGTATTTTGAGTGCGCCTCGATGACATACTCGTTCTGTGGACCAGTGAATAATTTGTTTATCTGACCATACGACATATTATGTACGTGCACAGTTATTGCCAATAACACGTTCTGTGTCAAGGTTAAATTATGCATGCATTTTATTTTTAGTTTTAATAATAAATTGTCTCTGGTTTATGTGAACAATAGGCAAATTTTTGAATATTAAAAACATGGCAGCGAATAAAACCTCTTTATAAAAATATATCAGAGTATTTAATATTTTTAATTAAAAATGAGCAACCCAGTTTCAAATACTATTCGGAAAACTATTTTATACTTTTTGGCTCTAAGAATTTCGTTTTCTAGAATTATAAAAGAAAAATGTTTTTTGACTTCAGCCCTTTTTTCTAATAAAAATCAATGTGCAAAACTTAATATTATTTTTCTCTAACACCAAAATCATTGAACCGTGAGGTTCAGTTTTCTGGATCGAAATGTCCTACGTCTGTTATTAGATTATAATTATTTTATGATTATCGAAACATTGTTTTTTATAAATTACTTCTACACCAGACACGCGTGTAATCTTAAGATCGATTATCCTGCCTTTAGAGAAAAACATAATTTACATACACATTTTTCCACAAAAGTAGTCAATAAGGACAGGAAAAATAACAACACAAGGTTATTTCCAGAATTGATTACAGGAATCCGTGTTGATTCCTATTTCCATTAAATATTCATTATTATATTTTTTCAATAATAGTGAGACGCTAAAATATATGAATTTGTAAATATTGAATACACCTTTGCTTAGGTAAATAATTACTTTTCATTAAAAGTTGTTTGTGTTTATTTCGACCATAGATTTATAGAGCAGAATTTTCCCGCCAATTTTGGATTTTTATTTGCATGCATTATGTCAATATTTATTCAAAGCAATATACTCATAAAAATATTCAATATAATTCAAAGCAATATACTCATAAAAATATATTTTAAATATTACTAATAATTGAAAATTATTAAGATTTGAAGCTCAGGTGTGATCATAACACAAACATTCCTAACCTAACCTATAAACCAGGTTTATCACTAAACAACAAAGTGACCTAAGCATGTCATCCTTCCATACAACTGCACGGTGATCTATATATTTCAAATTGTCATGACACACGCTTGAATTTATGCATGACATCATGCAGTTATCATCGACCAGCGCTGTGTGACCCGCGCGCCACCCCACTCTCATACAATTATGTCCAAATAGAGGTCATAACGGGATCCGTCGGGGGTCTAACCGCTGGTCGGAGTAATGCAATGCTATTTTTAGCCAAGGAGAATGATGTCAGGTGCGTGGCTAAGACTTTTGCTTAGTAAATCAGTTAAGTATTGTTGCTTTGAAGTAAACGATTTGTAAGGCCTTCCTTTATTTATGTATGTGTATGAAGTTTTTGTAATGCTTTTCTGATGTCATGCACGCACAGAATTATAATGGGGCTGTTACAGTGTAACTCAATTAGTCTAATTTGCAAGTTATTTCGAGTTTTCAGTAACTTGTTCAAATTCTATTGTGAAACTACTGCTTTGTTCTTTTTTGTTTTAAGTTGTTTAATTAATTTAAATACTCTTTGAAGGTAAATCAATTCGTAACTGTTTTATTTTATGTTTTATGTAACATTACAGACATTGTTATATCCAATTCTACATTATAAATGTATAATTAATTCAAAATTACTTGATTGGCTGGTATAAATGCATTTTCCGCTATGTTTTTGATAATATCTTGTTACCTGTTTTGAATGTCATGAAATGTTATCGATGCTTACGTTAAAAGTGCAACGAAGTCCGTGTGTCTGTACTGTTCCGATTAGATAGTGCTCAAGGTAATCGGATATGACATAATTTCTATTTTTGTTGTGTCCATGTACACTGTAATTGTGATATATATTGTGACTATCTTGTTGTAGATAAAATTGCATTTAAATGTAATCGATATTTCGATAACCTACTTCAAGAAATTGAAGTAATTAATTGATTGTGTTTTGTTGTTTCCTTGGCATAATTAGGTAAAGAAAATAGAGTGTTATAAATAAAAAATCTTTATTATATACATTAAATTATTGTTCAAAACAATTTTAATCGATCATAAAAAAAGAACTTCGGTTACTGAAGCCGTCACATAATCACGTTTGGCCACACGTGGAGACTTTCATACTTTATTCGTAGATAAAGATTGTCTATATTAGTTCAGCCTTTGTAAATGTTCAGATCTTGCTCTCGACGAGGCGTGGAATAGCGCGGAATGTACATTGTACGATAATAAACGGCAGTAGTTTAGTCGTGCGATCTGTTAAGACGTTAGGAAGCATGTCTCGTGACACAATACGGGATTCAACAATGTTACTCGAACGAAAAGTAACTCTTATTATAATGGCATGTACTAAGTTGCGGGCGAGGCCCTGCGGCCCTCTAGTGGTGGTCCTCGATCTCCTGCTCCTGCTCCTCGTCGAACTCGGCGTCCTCGTCGGCGGTGGCCTCCTGGTACTGCTGGTACTCGGACACCAAGTCGTTCATGTTGCTCTCGGCCTCGGTGAACTCCATCTCGTCCATGCCCTCGCCAGTGTACCAGTGCAAGAACGCCTTGCGCCTGAACATGGCCGTGAACTGCTCCGAGATGCGCTTGAACAGCTCTTGGATCGCGGTCGAGTTGCCGATGAACGTGGCCGCCATCTTGAGCCCGCGCGGGGGGATGTCGCACACGGCGGTCTTCACGTTGTTGGGGATCCATTCCACGAAGTACGACGAGTTCTTGTTCTGGATGTTGAGCATCTGCTCGTCCACCTCCTTCATGGACATGCGGCCGCGGAAGATGGCGGCCACGGTGAGGTAGCGGCCGTGGCGCGGGTCGCACGCCGCCATCATGTTCTTGGCGTCGAACATCTGTTGCGTGAGCTCGGGCACGGTGAGCGCGCGGTATTGTCTGCTTCCGCGGGATGTGAGGGGAGCGAAACCGGGCATGAAGAAGTGGAGACGGGGGAAGGGAACCATGTTGACGGCCAGTTTGCGGAGATCAGCGTTCAACTGACCGGGGAACCTGAGGCAGGTGGTGACGCCGGACATTGTGAGGGATACCAAGTGGTTGAGATCACCGTAGGTGGGAGTGGACAGTTTGAGCGTGCGGAAGCAGATGTCATATAAAGCCTCGTTGTCGATGCAGTATGTTTCGTCTGTGTTTTCTACGAGCTGGTGAACTGAGAGAGTCGCGTTGTAGGGTTCAACAACTGTGTCTGATACTTTGGGTGAGGGGACGACTGAGTATGTGTTCATGATTCTGTCGGGGTACTCCTCACGGATCTTTGAGATGAGGAGGGTGCCCATACCGGAGCCGGTACCACCGCCAAGGGAGTGTGTAAGCTGGAAGCCCTGTAGGCAATCGCATGATTCGGATTCTTTGCGTACTACGTCGAGAACTGAATCGACGAGTTCGGCGCCCTCTGTGTAGTGTCCCTTAGCCCAGTTGTTGCCGGCGCCGGACTGTCCGAAGACGAAGTTGTCCGGGCGGAAGATCTGTCCGAAAGGTCCGGAGCGGACAGAGTCCATGGTGCCGGGCTCGAGGTCCACGAGGATGGCGCGGGGCACGTACTTGCCGCCGGAGGCCTCATTGTAGTAGACGTTGATGCGCTCCAACTGCAGGTCCGAGTCGCCGTGGTAGGCGCCGGTGGGGTCGATGCCGTGCTCGTCGGAGATGATCTCCCAGAACTACAACAAACATAGATAAAATTAGGAACATGAAAATATCATAAAGTGCACGAGAGTATTTATTCTAAATGCCTTCAAGAAAGTTTAACGATGTCTGGAGTTTGCTATCTAACCGGTGCGTAGGCGTAAGGTTGGAAAGTTCATTGCATTCATTCTATTCAAATTATAATAAAAGCCAATGAGCCGTCACGCAGACAGGATCCATATTTCATGTCGAATCGTTGTCTCGGCGACGTTGCACAACAAAAGTCGACAGCTGAGCCCAATGGCGCCGCCCACGTCCATCCCATATTCGGTTTATCCATCCATAAACGTCGAGTTTATTTCGCAAATTACCATTCAATTTGTGTACTCGTGCGCCATATGGCCCGAATTTCTCGTTTTTTGTGTAACATTCGTGTGAAATTCATGATCACGACTTCAGAGTCTACGTCAATTGTCGAAAGTGATTTAAAGTGCAAAGACTAGCTAATCGAATGAACTAGTGCCTAAACCCTCTCAGTTGTAGAGACGTTTGTGGACTGATGATTATTTAAAGTATAATCGTTTCTTAAGTAACTTCATTAAGAATATGCTATTGATATAATTATCATAACTACTATGCATATCGCGTCATACAAGTACCTAGAGTCTTTAGCAAGTTTATCTGCAAATATATAACCGCTATTGGCTGTATCGACGACCTGTTTGTACCCACATTTAAAAACAATTACGTAATGAACGGGAAGTAGACCGCAGGACGCAAATAACGTGGAACAAGTATTGGGCACTAAAGGATATTTTTAAAAGCAACATGCCAACAAAAATCAAAACCAAGGTACTGAACTCTTGCCTTATACCGTGTCTAACATACGCTTGTCAAACGTGGAAGTTCAATAAAAGAATAAGAGATAAAATAATTGCATGCACACGAGGAATGGAACGCAGTATGCTGAACATAAAAAAGTTACAAAAAATAAGACATACTAAAATTAGACACATCACCAAGGCAAAGGACGGTTTGGTGCACGCCCAGTCACTAAAATGGAGATGGGCCGGACATGTGGCGCGCCTAAAGGACCTAAGATGGACGAAAAGAGTCACCACATGGCCGGGTCCACTCGGCAAAAGAAGGAGAGGTAGACCTGTGAATACGTGGGAAGACGAGATCAAGAACATAGCCGGCACAAACTGGATTCGGATGGCCCAATCCAGAGAGGACTGGCTTGCTTTGGAGGAGGCCTTCACCTTAAGAGGGGTTCATGCAGAACAATTGTAAATCTTTATTATAAATAATAGTAACGCATTTAAACTTAAAAACTAGGTAATAAAATTAGCTAACAACTAGAATTTTAAGAAATACACTCATTTACTAACAATAATTTAGCTGTAGTAAACTTAATATTTTGTTTGTATGTATAATCTGCATGAAATAAAAGGCTTTTTTATTTTTATTTTGTTACGTAATGAAGTCCTTGCACGGCGCGGTGATGTCATTCTCTCAGTAGGTGTTTGACAGCCGTGTACATATAAGGCAATACACGTAGACCGCTGTTTCTATGAAAAATATTACGTGGCCTATCCGTGTGCTTGACTATTTGTAACTTCACCATAGTTTCGCGACTGAAGTTCAAATTTGTAGTGTATTTTTATTTTATTTCATCGAAAACATCGATTGAAATATTTAATTTACAATATATTCGACTGCAGTTTTGTTAAAGATTCATCGGTAATGACAAAGTCGAAACAAAAATGGAACGAATTATCGTTATTCGGCGTTATCACTTTGATAACGTTTAAAAACAATTTAGCTTCGCTCAAAGCCAGCCCTTAGCTATACAAAACCCGCACAGACGTATCTTATCACAGTTTGCTATTAGTGTAAGGTTCAACGTACGGACAGACGGTCGATGGCCGGTTAAAAATAGTGATCGCGCCATACCATCCAGTGCACTCAACAACTACACCATTTTAAAACCATGAATCATTTCACTTAAATAAAGCTTCGGTTTATCGATGGTGAATCGACTCAATGCTTCAACTAAAATAAATACTTTTGAAAGCATGTCTGTGGCGCAAGTCACTTTCTGATATCATCTTAATTTGAAAGAAGTGTATACAATTTTGTTCCATGTACCTTGAACTCTTAAGCGATATAAAAGTATAATTTGAGATAACCCAGAGGTGTAATTAACACCAATTGCAATTTATTTGTATCAATCGGCATACGAAGTTGAAAAGTGGACCATGACGAAAAAATATGAAATTTTTATTAGTTACGAAACATAACAATTGTTTCAATATATCTGGGTCAAAAAATCGTGTACATACTTTTTACTTCTTGCATACTAGTAATTCGGAATAATAAAAAATCTTAAATGTTGTTACAATTTAAATACAATATCTAGACGAAAAGTTTTATAACATGAAAATCTGAGACAATCGTAATGAATGGTACACTTATATTGTAGAATAAAAGGAAAAGAATCAAATGAACTGAACCCTAATAGGTTGGCTATTCATATTGGATATCGGAATATGCAAGCACTAGGTAAGAGAAATTTGCAAGTAGGTACAGGTAACAGCCATGGTTTCACATTTACAATCGTTCCATTCTCTATTCACACGGCACTTTCTTTAGTTATCCAGTTACGATGAAATCTGCCTTTCCCGCCTTTCACTTTTTGTCTTATTAAAAATCATTTTTACAGATTTTACAAACGTCACTGTGACAAGCATTTGACAGGTGCGTTAATGGAATCGCGACGCTTTAAAGAATTAGGCGGTTGTTTTAAACAATAAGGTATGGTGATAAAGTGGGAGTTAATTTAGATCCATGAAGATTGTTTTCTAGTGCTATAACTGTTTATAAATCTAAGATCTTCCGTGTTTGATTGACCATTAAAACCTGCACAAAAAATCGATAGCTCTATTTTCCGCAAAATATTTTAACTAAGCTACTTTAGTAGGCGATGGAAATATTCTAAACAAGAGAACAGAGTACAGACCTCGTTAAACGACCTTTAAAATGATTGTTCACGCTTCGCATAAAGGATACAATGTACTGATATTTTCTAACTGGTATTTAGTCGGCAGGCAAGTTCGCGTGACATTAGATAAATGGTTCCGAAACTCGCAAAGGTCGTAAAATTAACTCGTATGCTATGGACTTCACTCACGACGGAGAAAGTCGAGATCATGCAGTTCGTAATCCGCCTATTTTAAGATCAATGAACTTATAAAGCGTTAATGTTGGTGAAATTCATGATTAAGAACTAGCTGTTATAATATTTATTAAATTGGCTCAGGGTATCTTTACCCATGGAAGAATAAAACAATGATTAATAGGAATCTATCGATCATTTCTAGCTTCGTCATTAACAATACTAAAGTACGGAATGAGTAAATTACACGAACGATTGATTAAATCGAGAAATATTTCTGAATTTCTTGACCATAACGATAGTCTACGCTTTCCACCTTTTAAAATTAATGTTCGGGTATATTGCGAAAACGATTAACCCTTAAATTCATAATGTAGGATGCAGACTACATTTATTATTCTGATGTCTGAAAGACATTGCGCGTTTGTAAAAAAAAAAAAAAAAAAACGCGTGATAATCGAGGACAGACTTATTTTTTTATTCTTATGTTGGCAATACTGGATTTTTTTGTAAATTTGAATTCGACAACTAAAAACGTTTTGGCGGACTGTGATTTGAAAAAAGTAGATGGTGAACTGATATTGTAAATAATTTTTTTGGAATTTTCAAGGTAAGTTATGTTATTTTATTCGTCTTTCGTCTATAAAAATCATAAATATGGTGTAGAATTAGTAGAAGTGACATTATTATTCTAATCTACCACGAAATCTTCGCAATTCCTTTATGTAGGCCCTATCCTACACTATGCATTTAGTACTTAATTGTGATATAATCACTAATACTATTAACCGACTTCGTTTTCGGTAGTGGTCTTGAGATATCCTGTATAATTCAGGTACAACATTGAAATTTCAGATGGCTAATCGAAGATGGACCGGTTCTGATGATCAAATAATCTCCTACTTAGTCACCTTAGATGGCAATGATTCAGAAGATGGAGCTGAAGAAGACGAAAATGAGGAAAATGATGAAGAGGTGCAGGCCTACAGGGATCGATCTGAACTACTGCGAGCTTTGGAAAGTGAGGGTGAAGAAGTTGAAGATGGCCCTCCTTTGGAACATGATGTAGACCTTAGTGAAGAGGATCCTTCCATAATGGAAGAGCAAGAAATTGAACAGGAACCTGCTGTTCGTAACAGGCAAACTCTGCGTCAAGGGATGAGAAGATTATTGTGGAAAAAGCAGAGTATGAGAACTTCTGAAGGTAATATAGCTTTTTTGGGCAAGTTAGATTACGGTGAGCTAGGATCTATAGACACAATGTATGGATTTTTTTCATTTTTCCTATCTGTTGAAATCTTAGAAAAAATTGTTCAAGAAACTAATTTGTATGCAATCCAGAGAGAGCCAAATTCCACTTTTTCAACTAGTGTTACAGAAGTCAGAAATTATATAGGTATATTATATTTTATGTCCGTTATAAAATACCCTAATGTAAGGATGTATTGGTCTCCTAAGTATGGGTTTGCTCCTATATATAATTGCATGACCCTAAACCGTTTTGAAAATCTCAAAAGTCTTCTGCATTTCAACAACAATGACTCAATGCTTCCGTCTGATCACCCTCACCACGACAAATTACATAAAATAAGACCAATCATAGACGATTTGAATAATCGCTTTGCTCTTTTTCCTATCGAACAACGCCTGTCAGTCGATGAACAGATGTGCGCCACTAAAATATCCCACTATTTAAAACAGTACCTTCCTAATAAGCCCCATAAGTGGGGATTCAAGCTGTTTTTGTTGTGCAGCATATCGGGTTACGCTCATAAATTTGAAGTGTATGTTGGAGAAAATAACATTCAAGAATCCAATGAACCAGACTTGGGCGTGACTGGTAATGTAGTGGTGAGACTTGTGAAGATGGTACCCCGAAACATCAATCATATAGTATACTTTGACAATTATTATACATCTATTCCATTGGCTTGCTATTTGCATAAACAAAAAATTCTCTGCTTGGGTACTGTCCGAACAAACAGACTGCCTAATAATAAGTTGCCAAATCATAAAACTTTCATGAAGAAATCTGTACCAAGGGGATCATTTGAAGAACATATGACAACTTACGATGGTACTGATGTATCTGTAACTATGTGGAAAGACAACAAAATTGTCACATTGTTATCAACCTATGTGGGAGCTGAGCCAGTTCAAAAAATAAATAGGTATGACAAGTCAAACAGAGAAAAAATTCAAATTGACTGCCCGCAGATTGTCAAAGACTACAACTCCCACATGGGTGGCGTAGATCTCCTGGACAGTTATATAGGAAGATACCACATATCAATAAAAAGTCGAAAATGGTATATGCGATTATTTCATCATTTATTGGACCTAACCATGATAAATTCATGGTTAGCTTACAAAAAACTAAGGTCACAAAAAGTTGATTTTAGTGGGAAGCTGTGTAACTTGGGTACCTTTCGTCTGGAAGTAGCCGAAACTCTTTGCCTTTTGGGGAAAAAAAATGAAGTAAAAAGGGGAAGACCAAGATCTTCTTTGGAACCGGAAATTCAGGCGAAAAAAAGGAAAGGTGTTTCCCAGGTTGCACCAGTAAAAGATGTTCGACTAGACCAAGTAGCCCACTGGCCAATTTTTTGTGACAAAAGTAACAGGTGTAAGATGCCTCAGTGTAGTGGTTTTACCCAAACCATATGTGAAAAATGTAATGTGTCACTTTGTTACAATAAAAGGAACAATTGTTTTAGAGAATTTCATAATAAATAAATGAAATACAAAATCTGATTGCTCTTAATTTTCAATAAAACCACACTATGCTAACACCTAATTAAATACATATACATTTTACTTTGAGTGCATAATGTAGGCTGCATCCTACAGTGAGAAAATGAAGAATTTGATGGCCTGAACCTTCTCAAATATTTTTTTTATTATTTTTCCAGTAATACTTGTACCATGAGACACCACATCAATATTTTTTAAGTTATAAATAAAAAATCATGCATTTAAGGGTTAATAACATATTGAAACATTTCTTTTATAATCGCCGTACAATTATTCCCTCAAACGAAACCACACGTTAAAATAGTGGAAAAATTCTTAATAACTCAATCAAGAACAAACCGCAAAAAGTTATGGCAGAAATTAATGAAGCGAAAATGTATCGTAATTGTCTAACTCCAATGTATCACAAAGAAAGTAGTTTAAATGTAAGTTTTTGCAATTAAGAATGGCATTTTTTACTACGCAATAAAAACTGAAGTTAAAACTCTGTGCAACAAAATTCCTGACTGATTCATTACATAACAAACGATCTCGTTTATGCGTGATTCTATTATGATTTTCTTTTTAAGAAACTCGATAGTCATGTTTTTTGATGGTATATTTTTGGAAATGTTCCGATTCATCAAATGGCTTTATAAATTGTAATTTAAGTTTTTTATTATTTCTGAAGCCGTGATGGAATGCTCTAAGTGTATATAATATTGGAAAGATATGACTGCTAAAAATATGTATATCATCACATATCAATCATCATTCTAGTAGCTAATTTATTAATTGTAATTGAATAAATAAATATGAACATATTACGATTGAAGTTTTAAGTTTGTAATCTAATAAACCAAAAAAATATCTTGTAAAGTTTTAATAAATAGTAAAAAAAAAATTAAATTCGATAAGAAATAAAATGCCGTTTAAAATCTTAGCCTACATTTGTCGCAGTTTTCTCACGGTGAAGAAGCGTAGAAAAGAATTCGATTATTTGATCGTTCGTATTTTTTGCTCGCTGTAAGCGTATAAAAAGTAATCATTCATTAATTTTCAGTCTATGCCACAGGTTTTTTGCATGACAAAGCACTAACAAGCCTGGTTTTATTTGCAGTTATTAAAAATATTGTTATTAAACAGACTAGTTTGGTATCGTCTGTTGTTTTTTTTAATTTTTATGACGAATACTGAAGAAAGAGAATACTTACTAAGAATACTTATTCTTACTTTTGCTTAAATTCGATTAGTTTGCATTCAGTATTAAAGTAAATTTTTCTTCTCACACTAAAACATCAAAAACTTTACTATTTGTTATTTGTAAATTATTATTATTTTAAAGATTAAAAATTATAATTATTTTAGTATTGTTATTTTAAATAAAGCCTTTAATACTTTTGTTTTCTTCGAAGTAACTATTTTATTTAAGTTGTCTTCGCTCGTATTTGAAAGTAATTTAATCAATGATCTGTTGTTATGCAAGTTTAATTCCAAATTTACAAAAGTGATGATCTTATCTTAAGCTTTTGTGAAATTAAAGACTTATATAAACATAATAAATAGTAGTCATAACATTTTACTTTTATACTATAAGTATTTAATCTGTAGCTGTCCCACCGAACAAATGCTATCACAAATATTTTTTTCATAATATAAATGACATAACCCGAAGACCTTCACTTAAGGTCGTAATAGCCTGATGTTTTTAAAAATTGATAACGTCATATTTATTTTTAGTACTTTATGACTTCACTCTATACCACCTTGTCCTTTTCATGGTATGCCATTTTATAATCTATGCTTGACATTGCCTTTTTCAACATAAACAAGTCTACAAACAAATTCTTTAGCTTTACAACCTCATCCTAATCGCATAGGTGAATGAACTTTTAATTAGATAATGTGTAAGATATCCACGTACGCCACCACGCCGTACGCTTTGTATTATTCAAAGTAAAACACGAAATCTTTGCTTAGCAACAGAAAAAATTGTTGGCGAAAACAAAACTATTTTTTTTTTAATATTTACGTAGACTAAGGCATTTAAATCTTGCAGCCTCATGGAAAACATTATAATTGTTCTAGTCGAATTAATCTAATTCTCTTAAGAAAAACATTACTCCGTTTTTTAAATACATAATTGCAGTTATTAATAGTCAATTGTATGCAATGACCTACTTTTAAACAAATAGCGGTCACTTTTTTGCTGAATGTGGCGGAAAACAGATGATTGGCGAGCTAATATTGTGTGTTATGCTCGTTTCTTAATCAAACTTTACTACTGATTTAATCGTCTAATTATGCAAATAGATGTGTTTAAGATATTCTAATTTTGTCTATTTCCTCATTCATATATTCATAAAACTGTCAGCAATCTATAATGCCGAATTTACAATTATATTCTTGATTACTTCTGGTACTTATCCAGGCTGAATGACCAATTCTTTGTAATTTAATAGTATGTAAGTGCAGTTTAGAAAGTGCTATGATATATTATGTAGATAAGACCGGGACAGGTGAGCGGATGCAAGTACATTGCATGTTATTCATGCACCACCGACATCGAACATTTTCACCCGCTAGATTTGATAAGAAAGTATATAATTGCGCTCATTTTGCGAGATCGCTAACTGATTTTCAATTTATATTTGCATACATTAATGTGCAGTCCTTCTTCAATAGATCGTACAAAGCATAATTACAACGTTACTTTGAAAAAGCGTGGTTTAAAGATACAGTTGTCTCTTCTGATGCACCAATCCGCAATGCTGGCCTAATTTCATGCTCTCATTGATTTTGCCACTAATTTCAAAGAGCTCAATACTTAATAAGAGTCTAGTATAAATATAGCTTTAACATAATACTAATCTTTATGTTATTATTCGTCAATAAATGTAAAACTCAAATACGAATGTGTGAAATTCCAATAAGAAAGCGGTAAATCCGTGTGTTCGATGATCTAACACAGCCGGCCGCTGACATTAAAAAAAATAACGCTAACAACTGTCAAAACAAGAAAATTAGGACGTGTAGCATCCGATTCTAAACTGGTTTTTGGTATTATTCACAACAGTCCTTGACAACACGTAGGTAATGGACCAATGAAATTGTGCCACACACTCGACGGTGACATAAGATAAATGACTCATTACATTATCCATTTTCGGACATGATCTTCGCGCCTTTAAAGGATATTCTCGGGAAAACAGTAAACAAGTCAACATCACAAAACCGGGGCATGCGTATTCAGGGTGTGACAACCCCCACCCCCTGGGCTGTCAAGCGTGACATATTATGGTTTTAAATATACTCTCTTTTAGAGGAAAGGAGTAATGCAACACGGCGCCTATGCCCTTATTTTATAAATTGCATAGAAAATTGACAAGGTAAACGCTGGTCAACCTTTTATCTAGCAAATTCCAGAAATCGTTTGTCATTTGGCTGTACGATAAACTTACCTTTGCTCCAATCTGGTTGCCGCATTGGCCGGCCTGGATGTGTACGATTTCCCTCATGTTGATTTATTAAAAATTGTTGAATAAGTTACTTAACACTACGCGACTCTCGCACAGCACTGCTCGATGGTTTGATCCGCCGGCCGGCCCGGTGGGGATTTTTGAGGCACGACTCGCCTCCGCGCAGCGTCCGAGCCGAGCGCTCTGATTGGTCGGCGCCGATGGCGTGTCGCTAACTTCACTGCAGTACGGGAGGCTTATCACTCTACCCAAATGGACTGATTCCACATTTCTATACATGGATGTTGTCATTTATTACAAGTAGCGCTGCGGCAAAGTTACGTTTGCGGTTGGGCGTGGCGCTACTGCATGCGTATTTCGTACAAAATCAATATGGCGCCCGTTAGTTCGAATAATTCCCGCCCGCATACAATAGTTTGTAATATTACGGAATTATGATTTTTTGTCGCTGTTTTTGTGAAGGCTGAGTGAGTTTAGCATTTGATTGATAGTCGATGATTTCATTTAGTTGTCGACTTGGTTGGCTAGACATTTTGGGTTTACGGACGGCCACGTATCTGTACTCAAGCTTGGATTATGTAATGACAACTTTCGAGATTATTTTATAAACATTTGTCATTACTTTTTGTATCTCACTTATACGCCCTAGATATTTTATTCAAATCTGGTTCTTCAAAGATGAGTCAGATATTAAAACGAAAACAAAATTTGTAAGCGTTCAATGTCATATTATTCAAACGAGGATTAATTCTATAGAAAAATTGTGTAATTGTAAATTACATCATTTTTCAGTATAATTTTACAGCTGTAGATGTATTTTCTATATTCATAATAATTATGGCCTATCGGAAAAATTACCGCCAAATATTTCTAGCTTTTGTAAATAAGTATCTAATTTCTGGAAAATATTTATTTAGTCCAACTATGGTTATAATAAAAATACTAGGATGGGGGATGTTTTTTATGGACGTTAAATAAAAATAATAATCGTAAATTGTTGTCATTTGTACTGTAACTTAAATTGGCTTGTAGGTCCGACATAGAAATCGCCGTTCGATTTCTAAACACTCCCTGCCCAACCATTTGCAGATAAAGCCGTGAGTGTATATTGTATACCTACCATAAAAATTGTAAGTTGTGATCAATCAAGTTTATTAGTCACTGTTATAACATTAACAACTTCCGATGCAGCACCACTTAAAGCAAACTAAGCTTTAGTCACGCAGGGCAAAAATACAAGAATATTATAACCTTTTTTCTAATTACAATAAATTCAAATATAAAAAAGAAAAAATCCTCAAAAAACAAGTTTGGTTCTCTCTTACATAACAGTATTGCGACTTTTGACACGTGTTTGGGCTAGTTTTACCCATTGAGCCGTACCCTTAATACTCGGGGGCACGAAATGGTATTAAATTATCTGTTTAATAGGCTTTTATCATGATAAAAGTGTTGACTAATTATTTTGTTTACTGTAATTTGTCTGTACGATTTAACTTCCTTTGCTTCTTTTCTTATTTTTGTGATCAATTATAACGTTCTTTATTTAAAATTACTGCGCCCTGTCATTTTAGACATAGCGCGAAATATAAGGATGGTGACATGATTTTTTTTATGATTACATGCTATGAATAATTTATTATTTTACAAAGTTTTCATATAACATAAATAATATTTTAATAGTTAATACTATTAAGGCTACTGTTTAGGTATTTCCGTTGCTATTGTGATGGCGTTAATGAACACACAATAAAATAGGTTTTAATATCCCAGATAGACATATTTTTCTCGGCTTTTTAATACAAACACGCCAAACTACCTTTACAGCACACAAAAAAGTTTGGAAATGTATCCCAATTAATTAACGGTTATCTCGACTAAGGGGGGCACCCTCAACCTAAACATGGGAAGCTCACTTTAATATTCTGAATTCGTCATAAAGGGGAAAAGGAATCCTAAAGAATTTCAGGCGTTTCTAAAAAACTACAAGGAGAAGTACTTTCTTACTAAAATGATCCCCACGAGGACGTTCATCAAATCTGTAGTTATAAGTATTAATCATCAATCAAAACTATTTATGGCACTTGATAGAGACCCAAATCTCAAAATTGTTTTTATAAACGTAGGCGCCAAATTTCCTGGCGATTCGTTGTCAACAGGCCTTCAAGTTTTTAAGAAGTATCAATTGATAAATAAAAAAATACAACTTTCATTCGTTTTTTTTATCCGGTTTAATTTGTCTTAATCTAAAACACGTGCCTCGAAGCCTAATTAAGAAATTAAGAGACACAGGCTGTATTTTTTGTGATTCGCAGCGATTTGTTCAAAGCCATTCCATATTCAGAATTATTTATTAGGCGAGAGCTTCAAATCCGTAGCAGGGTGTTGACCTCACTGGTCTATGGTTTTCTAACGGTGCTCCATAATGTTTGGATTTGGCATACGCGAAATATTTCAAGATTAGTGATGGATTAAGGACGATATTTTAAAGTATCATTATAATAAAAAAGGTTTATTAGTCTAGTATAACTTCAGCAGCGTGAATCCGGTATCAGAAAATACTTTCATCCAATATCTCTATTACCGGTATCTACAATAATCCATTTTACGAATGAATATCCATTTAACCAGCAATAAGACACCTTGTGGAACGAGATGTTAGTGTGGCCCGCAAATATTTGTTACTGTGAGTGTACTTATGTACTCGAATTCGAGAGCGAAAGGTCTCTCAGGTTTTCTGATATTCACAACTTAAGACTTGTATCATAGTATTTATCATCGTCATCAGCGCATACGCGACCCACTGCTGAGCAAAGGCCTCCTCTATTGACAGGTTTTAGGCCTTAGTCCACCACGCTGGCCTAGTACAGGTTGGCGGCAGTGGTTTTTGCTGTAACAAATCTAAAATAAATTTTGATACTAGGCAAGAAAACCGCATTTAACAAAAATAGAATGAAGCTATAATGTTTAGTTACGACCCACATATTGGTCATAAAACAAATAAATACTCTTTATTCCGACATTTGTGTATTAATTGAAGGAGTCTCTCCTGTGTCCACTGCGGTTACAAAGATTCTTAGAATCATTGTGTCAATGCGGTCATGGAGTTTGCATAATGCCTATTTATAAGTTAAAAGGACTTCATTCATATTGCCTTTTTGAATGATTCAGTGAAATAGGCAAATAAACAGTAGACGTGGCTTTTAGCACATGAGAGGATAGACTATTGGGTTAAAACCTTCAGATTTGAGGTCATGTATTACCTGACGCATTGTTGGACAATTTAAAAGGAGAGTTGTTCGTATGAAGGTAGATAATTTTGAAAAAATTCTTCACACACATACATACATATTGTCATTTCTAAAAAGAGGTTAAAGGGAGAAGGATTTCTGCACCCCAGGTATGTATAAGTACCACATAATAGGTGGCGAGCTTATTACCGTTTTTCAGGTGCGTTTCCAGACTTCCCCTGCTGCGACTAAGAACCCAATAACACTTGGCTTGACTAGGGACTTCAAGATCGTATTTATGCCGCGAAACCCGGAGGCAGTAAATTAATAATATTAGTATAGATATAGATCATCTTTTGAGTTTTCCATTCTTCGTATCGCAGATCACTTCCATCTAGTTGTCAACTAAGCTATTAGCCGTTCGCCGTCAACGCAAATGACCTTCTAATATGTTATGTATATCATCAATCATTCGTCAATATATTATTATCATAATTTAACATATGGTTTATGATAATCTATTCTAAACAAATGATATAATTAAGGGAGAAAAAACTTGTCCATTAAACATATGTATTTTTTGCACAGAAGAATCTATATCTAAATTTATACCAATTTCTGGTCAAAAAATCTCCAAATTATTGGAAATTTTTCAGTAACAGCTTGTACTTCGGAAATGTGGCTAAAAAGGCTCAGGCCCAAATATTTGAGACTAATGAATAACTGGAGAAATGTGGTATAGAAATTCATTTCTGCCCAATCCTTCGAAGCGTACAGATGTGGTTATGAATGTATGTTTGTGTGTAATATTATTGTAACACCATGGCCACATATTTTCCTTTTGGTAACTACTATTTGAGTTCTCTGGAAGATATCGCTATTAGTAATAACTCCGCCCTTTGTAGCACACTTACCTACTACTAATTTTAGTTTTATTTTATGTTATATCTTGTGGTGACTAATAAAATCTATTAAATAAAACCAACAAAATAATGTGAGTGATAAATAATTATTAATTGAATATGTCATAGTCGTAGCATTCAAATGTCAATCATGATTACGCCAAAATTAATTAAACTGGGCAATATTGCAAACTTGTTACCACTATTTTATGTAATACTAGCGACCCGCCCCGGCTTCGCACGGGTGCAACGCTGATATTTAATGGATGTTATCATACATATAAACCTTCCTCTTGAATCTCTCTATCTATTAAAAAAAACCGCATCAAAATCCGTTGCGTAGTTTCAAAGATTTAAGCATACAAAGGGACATAGGGACAGAGAAAGCGACTTTGTTTTATACTATGTAGTGATTATAAAGCTGAACAGTTTGTTGGGTTGATCTAGTTGTCCGATTTTCATGATTCATTCACTGTTAGATAGCCTATTTATCGAAGTAGGCTATGGGCTGTATAGCATCACGCTACGATCAATAGAAAATCTGGAACAACTGAGAAAGAATATCACTTTTACAGTCTAATGTTTTGCAAACTTGTGGACATCAGCTTAGCCCATAAAAGTCCACTTCTGGATACAGGCCTTTACAGCTAACAGGATTTAGGCCTTGGTCCACCACACTGGCCTAGTACGGGTTGGCGGACTACACACCTAAGAAATTCCTAACAACTTTTAAGTGTGCAGGTTTCCTCACGATGTTTTCAATCATGCTAGTTACTCATAAAATTTTAATTCATCACCATACCTTATCGCATAACAACATATCATCAGCATATTCCACGCAAATACAAGTCCGTATTTAAGCAGCTTGGTGAATGAATAAACGACTCGACAAGTTACCATAAAACAATTTTGAATTACATGCACCTCTCCTAATATGGCAGCCTGCGCTGACCCAGCCGTACTTGATTCGCACGAGTCATTCTCGAGGCGAGCAAAACATTTATACCTGGTCTGGTAGTAGAATATTCGTTTCATCATCTTACAAATGTAACCAGCTGTGACAAGGACGGGGGAGGGGCCAAAAAATCATAAATTTCGTGTGATTTAATTGTGATAGATCCACTAATTCATATAAAAGGAAGTTAACGTTACCCATTTAATGACTTACCTTTAGGACAGGTTTGGTCATTTCAGCTTGGCAATTAAAAGTACCTAGTAGATTTAAATCAAATCATAAAATTTGGGTGACGTTTTTAAACCGCTTTCATTTAAAAGTAGCCCAACGTAGACTTAACAAAATGTTTGAGATTTTTAAAATTAGAACTTGCCGTCTGGAAACCTAAATTACTAGACTAGTTTATTGTGCTAGTATCGAGATCAATTGTTATGTATAAATAAATAAATACACCCAACAGTTATATTTATATACACTATACAGTTATATACAGTAGGTATACTTAATATAGATATCATATGTTTGACACAGCCGTTTCTTAGTAAATCTGGTAGCGAGTAATATCAAGACTTTTATAAATGTGTGACAACCAATAGAAGCCCTTCAATTTTGTTTGAAATTTTTGTCATGGTGTGATCGTAGTAAAATGAACAGGTGACAGACAAGCGACGACACTCGTCCCTATACTAAATACTAGTTATTTCCCAAGATCCCTTCATTCAG
Organism: Cephonodes hylas; assembly: GCA_030295005.1. Classification (NCBI taxonomy): domain Eukaryota; kingdom Metazoa; phylum Arthropoda; class Insecta; order Lepidoptera; family Sphingidae; genus Cephonodes; species Cephonodes hylas. The sequence continues at coordinate 1,673,490 of AP025383.1, forward strand.
TTGCAAGTTAAAATTGCGTACGGTATTGCAGCGCTGATTTTCAATAAAGGATCCAAACGTACGCTAGGTAGGCGTAAAGGGAGTTTAAAAAGGAAAAACAAAATTATAAGTAAAAATAGAGCATCAACCATGACTGTGGTGCGAAATTGTCACCAATTCTACATAATTTCATTGTAAAAATAACTTTAGTTTCAACCTTGTATAAGTTGAGGAAAAAAGCTTCATACATATATGTAGGTGTAGCGAAATTAATTTGAATAACTCGACGTCCTCACACCAGGGTTACCGAGTAATGAATGAAATGATCTCACTTTTAAGTCACATGTTTCATTTTTTCCATTAAAATACGTCTAACAAAAATATACTGATAGATCTGACCCCATGCTAGATTAATTTGCGTGGTGTGGCAGTAACTATGAGAAACATTTTCTGTTTTATACAGGGTGTATTTAGACCGTGATCGAAAACTGAGGCAGGTAATAGCGAGGATGATCACAAACCCAGTGGAGATATTAAAAATCCCGACAAAAATAAAAATTTTGACGTTTTCCATACAACCATCGGTGTTAAAAGTATGTGGTTTGTATGGAAAGCCTCAAAAATTTTATTGTTTGTCGGGATTTTCTTTAATGCCAGGGGGTTTGTAATCACTATCGCTATAACCTGCCTCAGTATTCGATCACGGTCTAAATACACTCTGTATAAACCATTTTTTTCATCTTTGGCCTAGTGCGGGTTGGTTCCTAAGAATTTTTAGATTGACAGGTTTACTTAGAGTGTTTTCCTTCATCGTTAAATTAAGTAATAATTCATTGATAAGAAATTGGTCATCGGTACCTACCAAGAGCCCCCTTAGTGTCAGATGTAGCAAGACAGGAAGCAATCATATACTCGTATTTATAGGCCAGACATTTTGTATTCAAACAGAACTCATTCTGTTCAAATATATAAAGGCACCCAACAGTCACATAGATACATAGTTCTGACCCCACAGTAAGGCACAAATCTTGTGTCGTAGCTTACAGGGTCCCCTAAGGAATCGTCGAGAAAGGCTCAATCCCACGGGAACATACAAGAAGAGACATATCACACATAAGAATTGAAAAAAAAATAAAGTGTCTAGTATTATAAAAAACAAAAAACTGCCTTCAATAAAACCTATACTCATCATCATTCTCCTGCCCTGCTCCCAATTCTTATTTGGGGTCGGCGCAGCATGTTTTGTCCTTCCACACAGGAAGGAAGGACAAATCATGCTGCATAAGAGTTTTGGCAGATTTTTTACGGCCGGCCGCCTGCCTGACGCCAACCCTCCTTGGGACTTTCATTGTTTTAGGAATGGGGTAGGGATAGCGTGTGTTTGGGTACAGGATACTGCAGGAAAGGATATTTGGCCTGATGGTAAGGATGCTACAGTCCTGGATAAGGAAGTATTAGGAGACTGTAACAGCTCGGGGGGCCGAGCTCGCGTACTCGTAGCCCTGTTCCATGACTGGCTAGATCAATGGAAAAGGCATCCCCTGACCATTCATAAAACCTATACTAAAACAAAGTATTTAATATGCTTTAAAAGAAAAAAAATTATGGCGAATTATTTTTCTCTTCATCCATATGTAGGTACGATCTTTTCTACCACGCACTGATAATAATATAAAGTAGTTATTATAATATTTCCGGAGTCAGTGTCAGCCAAGGTAGGTTTATAACTTAATATCTACACCTAATAGACGTTTTTGGTGTAAAGTTACAGACTCCAGGCTGATACAGTTACTATATATCTACTAGATAGTTATTCGTGCCACACGCGTGAATCCCTAAAGCTTTTATTACTCACGCTAATGAGGGTGTGCCAAAAAATTAATTAACGCTATGTGAGTAATGTGGTACTAAAAATGGGTCGCAGTTTATTCACGAAACCTTCATAGCAACTTACTCGTATTAGTTGAGCTAAGCATAATAAAATGTAAGAAATCATTGAGTATGCAATCAGTAGGTGCCGTACAAGAGTTCGGACCCCGGGGTAGGCAATGTGTTTTAGGTTTATTTTGAAACAAAGGAAAAAGTTGTAGACTTGATCCCTGTAAAAAATAAATATTTATAGATATACACGAGTAATATGAATGTCAATCCTAAATTAGATGATAAATTTGTAAATGCATTTACCTATAGCGCTATTTCACCTTACCAATTTTGATTAAATTTTGTAGGAAATAGGCGAGAGTCCAGATATTATTGTAGTATTCATTTACTGACTAAATCAAGATCACGGTCATTCGTAAACAGTGGTGGTACTTCCATAAAAGTCCAAAAGCGCAGTTCGCCTTACAAATTTCCGAACAATAATATTTAAACTTTAAATCTTTATTTAATAAAAGCAATTTCACATATAATGGAGAATATCCTGAACCCACAATAAATAACATTACACAATTAATTTGTAACGCCTTTAGGCTTTTATGGTAGTATCGCTACTTTTATAACCAAAAGAAATCGATATCAGCATATATTTTTAATACCACTAAAACCTTTGTAAATGCATTTCCCGTCTGACCACCCCTGTGAATTATCCAAATTAAATTCGAGCCCCGAATAGACGAGGGGTGGGCCGGTGACGTCCCATGCTGACTCACCCCCGAATACCGCTCGGTGTCACTTTACAATCGATACAGCCGTTACTAAGTTTTGTTACTGGGCAGGTGTGTAATATTTATGATTATTAACCCTTATATTTTTACAGGATGTATAAAGACCGTGATCGGAAATTATGGATAATAGCTAAGGTGGACACAAACCCATTGTAAAAAAAATCCTCAGAAAAAATAAAAAAATTGATGTGATCCATACAACCATCGGTGTTAAATATGTGGGGTTTTGTAGGGAAAACGTCATTTTTTTTGGGATTTTTTAGGCTTTAGTCCACCACGCTGGCCTAGTGCGGGTTGGTGAACAACACACCACAGAAATTCCTAAAAACTTTTTTAAGTGTGCGGGTTTATTAAGATGTTTTCCTTCACAACTATAGAGTGGGCCCGCGCCCAATGAATGTTTATTTTATAATTTCAACAGTATTTCTCTAAAGTCTCATGCAAGGAGAGACCTGTTAAGAATTTTTTTAGAGCAAATCTTAATATGTCTGACTGTCCCGGGTATTAAATCCAAGACATTTCAATCTCCAGAGCTGATAGGTATATGCCAACCAACGAATCGACCGGACCGATAACCGAGCAAGATTTCACAGTTTAGTCAACTAAGTCTACATTTAAGGTTCAATATTTGCACATATAGCAAAACTTACCAGGTCTCTACCTACGCATAGCTGTTTTAAAGATTCAAGTTTGGTGATTATGGTTAACCATCTATCATTAAAGACGTAAATAGTTGAGGTTTCCGTGGGTGATCTTAATATGGTGTTTTATAATAAGTTGAACGAAATAATTAAATTTTTGGGGCTATTTTGCTTAAATTTCAATACGGAGAACGAATACTTTTAGTATGAATGGAAAAGCTATGCGTTGCACAGTTGATGGTAAGTGGGAAAGAGTTAAAGAATTTAATTAAAGATAAGCTCCATTAAAAGTAAACAATAAAATTTCAGGTTATATTAAAGATAGTAAGCCCTGGAAGTAAGTAAACTGATCAGAATTTTATTTTGTTGCTATTCGTATCGATATGATGTTTATAACGTAAAAATTGCGTCCCATCAAAAAGCTATGCATTCCACTTGACTGTACTATTTCCCCGTCAAATCCTACCGCACTAAAACTTCTCAAATAAATCTCCCCATTAAAAATGTTATCTAAATCTATTTTACGATCCATTAATCTAAATTTAAAAAAAATGCTTAACTTTTTGCCTGTTCATTAGACTTGTATTATTGAACTGATAAACAGAAGCAACTTGAATATAAAAAGGCTACTAATAAGATAAGTTTAAATACAATACATATTACTGTAGTCCCACAAAAGTAATAATAATACACAGTCACTGCGGTCGGCGCGCCTCCCACGCTCGATCGATCGAGCCGCACTCGCTCCTTATATAGCCCTGAGCTTTCCTTGCGCGATGTTACTGCCCAATCTGTAGGCTAATATCCTGTTTCTATGGGAATTTCATTGGTTTTTTAATGACTATAGATGATTGAGGTGTTATTTAGTTTTTGTCTTTTGTTGAAAGTTGATGTTTTGATTCATATCTATGTTATTTCTGAACATAGGCCATCCACCACGCTGGCTTAGTGGAGATTGACTGGATTAGGTGTTAACCCGGTAGCTATACTAATATTATAAAGCTGAAGTGTTTGTTTGTTAAAACGCACTAATCTCAAAAAGGACTGGACCGTTTTTCATAAAGTATTAAAGTTTCGCAGATAGAGATTATATAATAAAGAACATTAAAACGTTATGAAGAAAATTTGTCGCCTTAACGAGATACGAGAGTTATCAAGTGTGCACCAAATTCCTCTTGGATAAATGCCAAAACACATTAGCGCCATAATTTGATAATTGGCAACGATCCCAGTAACATGAAACCTAAAAATTCTAAACCATTTATGGTCTTATTTCAGTCAGTATCTTGTTCTAATAGCTCCCGAATTTTGTAGAAGCCTTAAATATATTTTAAAGATAAGTGCCCCAAATTTTTGTGGGGAAAGCATTTTATGGTTTTCTTTACATCTTTTGAAAGAAGACTGAAGGGGTATTTTTAAGACTCAAGCTGGTACCAACAGAATCGCCGAACCGCTTAGGTCTCTATAAAGGATTGCAACCAAGATATTTTTCTTCTCTTTTCAATATTACTAAGCCTCGAAATTTTGTCTTTAACGTTTTTATCTTCAAGCCTACAATGACTCATCTCAGTCACCTATCTTAGTAGCAAGATTTAAAAGAATACGTCAACCGCCTAACTAATTAAAACATATAACCCAATTGGCTTAAGCCTGTCAATAACTAGTACATTAAACTCAAAATTGGGTATTACATAAGGCAAGTAGGCGTCGGTGAGTAACCGCTTGCGTAGTCATAAGAGTGGGTCGTTCAAGGAGACTATGAATGAACACGTAGGCTGGCCCTGCATACACTTCCAAATCTGCATTGGCAATAAGTTTTTTGTTCAACTTAAATTCAAGTATAGCTGTTTTCATTTTGCTTATGAATACCGGTTGACATGGTAACAGGTGAACAATTGACTGAATTAATAAAGAATGTTATTTTATATACTTGAATGTACACTATATAAGATAACTTAGTAAAAAATGAAATAAGTAGATAAATGACGATGATGATTGAATAATTAACGATGAAAAGTAGCTACAATAGTTGGTCTTGCCGCTAGCTAAGATCTCTACCCGACAAAATACGGCACTGGTGTGGAAGCTTGAATACTTTAAAACATTACAGATTCTAGTGATAACTTATTTTTCAACTCATGTGTTTATTTTATTTTTTACATTTTTAAATATAAAATTTTATAAAAAAAAGTACATTTAAAAATATAAAAATTAAACCCGCAGATGGCGGGGTCTACGACCCAAGCCACCGGTGGTTAGGATCCAAGAGTCAGAAACCGTCTCACGATACGTGCCGTGTCTAATAACACTGCTTTTTGTATCTGGGTTTTGACCCAACAACCGATTGAGAGCCTCCGAAGATGTTGGTCGAGGCTCTTTGGTATCAGCCCATTGGCAGTAACGACTATCGGAACAATGATGGTTGAGTCAACATCCCACATATCAGTAACCTCGTGCGCCAAATCTGAATATTTAGACATCTTGTCTTTTTCAGCTTTCACAAGGTGATAACTTTATTATTAACTAGCGACCCGCCCCGGCTTCGCACGGGTGCAATGCTGATAATTAATGGATGTTATCATACATATAAACCTTCCTCTTCAATCACTCTATCTATTTAAAAAAACCGCATCAAAATCCGTTGCGTAGTTTCAAAGATTTAAGCATACAAAGGGACATAGGGACAGAGAAAGCGACTTTGTTTTATACTATGTAGTGATATTACATTTTACTTTTTAAAATAACCTTTTTCATGATATCCGTAGTAATCTTACTTCTTTCCTTAACTAATTTAAGCAAATGCGAAACAAAAATTATTAAGAGTTAAACTACAAAACCAGTTCGACATAAATAACAAATGGAGAAGATCAGTAACAGTCATCTAAGTTTGTCTGTGTTAATTTATATTATGACTTTGTCGTTTTCTATTTGAAGGGTGAAGTGACTCCTGAAAGCTAATCATGATGCTTAATATTGGATACATCACCAAAGTTATTTTTGTTTTGATTTTGGCAAATATTGTAGCAATTTATTGTATCTACGTCCGTCGTTAAAAGGTTAAATATAATTGTTTCCCGGATGTCCAAATATGGTAATGATTACCAAATCCCAGTTGCACATTGTGATTTATAAATAATATAAAAAGAATCTATGAAAGACTACGATATATTTTAGTCACTTATTGAGTGGTTAGAAAGTCAGTCAAAGTTTTCCAATAAGATACAAACCTCGAATGTTATTGTGAGATCAAAACTAAGAATGTATGTGAAATTCGACTGTATTTATTCATTGAGGTAAAAATTAATAGCAGTCTTTAAAAATAAAAAAAATCTTTAAGCTTGCATAAAGTTTAATTAACTATGTTTTCTACACAGGCATTTGTAAAGAAATTACATACATAGATATATCAAAAAATTCTAAATTATCAACAATTGTTTCGATTTTGCCTTCACATTAAAATACTAACCAAAGTTAATTAGTCGAACATCCAATTGCAGAAAGAGAAGCCAATGGGGTTTAACCCTGATTCGATACAAATATTTGTTTACAATAAGGGGCCGAAAGTAAGGGGAGCTAATCTTCAAATCTACGATACACATCTCACTAAATAGAAGTGGTGTTTATTGAGTGTGTGTGTATTTTTTCTTTATTATAAATGATAGTAGATTTTTATTAAATACATAAGACAGCTCAACATAACTCATTAATTTAAGACAGGCCCTAATTCACAGCAAAAAACCTTCTTACACACAAATTTACGCGTACCATAAACAAAATAAAAGGACGCCCTAAAGTTTACTCTACATTGTCTTTGATCTATTTCGTGTATTTAAACTGCCGAGCAATATGATCTAATCTGAAGAACGTAAATTGAGACGAATCTCTTCTACAATTGACTTTTATGTCCTTTTGTGTAGTTTTGCGTGCGTGCTGAGGGATAATCGATGTTATGTTTACTGGATTAAGGATGTTTATAGTGCGTGGTTGAAATTTTGTAGAATTTACAGTGTGGGTTACTACGTGGAGTGTCAATATGAATTTGGTTTAATCAGGATATTGTTTTATGCACCTTCTTTTTTACATTAACTGTTAGAAAAATTCTATATTTTACAGAAAGCTTTTATACAAAGCATAAATAATTGTTTTTTTTTTCTGCTAAAGATTAAATATTATTTTTAGAAGAAACACTGACGACATCTTTGATCCTGTGACGGAAACGTATGCCATTATAGATGTCCCAAATTCATTTCTTATTTCAGCAAAAGTACTGTTCCATTATGAAATTATCTGTAGAAATTAGAGTCTCTTAAAACCCACGTAGAAAAGCGTAGATGATATTTCCGTGCCTAATCTTCGATACCCCCGATTACGGTAAATACTCAATGACTTTCACATATCACGTTTTTGGTTTGATTCCATTTAAGCTCATTTCTAAGGCTTCTAAATTAGCTTTTGTTTAGACATAGACAACAGACAGCTAGTAGCCAATCTGCAGACTATGTCTAGGCTTATTGTAGGTCAACAGCCAAATCTGAACTCCTAAGGTTTCCTCCACGACTTAAATTGTTACGTAAGGTACACGTGGCTTAACTTGTATCGCTGGCCTTGCAGAAACTGCCGTTTAGACTTATCGACTATTTGGAGACTAGCTCAAGACAAATGTTGCTTCTGTGACAAAGTCTCAGTTAGTGTTTTACATTGTAATTTGTTATATTATATATCTATATCTATCTGTGCTTATATAGTCATGGTTCTCCTCTGCATTTAGGAGATGTGCTATCGTCAACCAACTTGAGCTAGTCCTGAAACAATTTATGTATGTTTTGGGATCAGATACATCACCGAAGTCTCTTGTATTTTCTGATTCTCAGAAACATTTCGTTGTATAAGAGTACCACTTATATCTACTTAATTATTTAGTAATCATGTAAAGAGTCTTACCTAAATTAAAGGTATTATATCTAAAAAGAAGTGATTATTTCCTGCGTCCAAATAGAATCTCTACAAAGTTCTATATTATAGGAAAATCCAATATTAATGTGTGATATGGCGAGCTCAGTCTGCGGTCGCCTACTGCCGCCCACTTTTGGTTAATACCTCCGTAGCCTTGGTTAACTGGATGATATTCTGTTGATCGTGTCGATAAGTGAATGGCGCTAACTACCAGACATAATACCTAAACCAGTTGTTAGCAAAGTCTATCAAAAACAGAAGAACATCAGTAGCACAGCTTATCGCCGTCCACTATTGAACGTAGGCATACTCAAGAAAGCGCCATCCGACCGCCGCTGTTGATCCTGGAGTACAGGAGTTGCAATGGCAGGTTTGTGGTGGAATGGGTCTTTATAAAAGACTTAATAACAGTCACATCAGAAACATTGTGTGATTCAAATATTGATGTGGGACCAAAATACCTAGTTTCTTTTACCATTCTCTTATCATCTTCGTTACAAGAGCTACCAATATGTACACATTTCAAACGCTAAGTATAATAGAATCTCTAAAGAATCTCCAATACACCGTTACTTATTACCAAACCACAAAACATAATAACATATTGCAACATCAGTGACACATTCGCAATCAAGATTATCGGAAAAAAAGTATCGTTCTACCCGTTGCCATGACAACGTGCGATGTCCCATTCCCCAGGGCGCGAGGGAGGCTCCCCCTGTAGGATACACCGGGACTCCGCCCCTAGGCACGATGTAAGCACTAAGCTAGGCCAGTTGTATAGGGATGGATTAACTAACGATTAATATCGTGGTAGCTTAGTGGGTTCAATCGGATTGGTATAGTTACCAGTAGCGGGACTTATATAGAAACTCAAAGCCCCTGCCTTGCAATATTTCGAATAATCTTTAGGATTTTAAATCTTTACTTAAGAAAAGCAGTTTGACATGAATAGAAATATCCGGACTCCACATTAAACAATCACAAACTGGTTAAGAAAATGAAGAAATAGGACATCACACAATTAATTTTTATTGATTGGAAAAAATACCAATCAGCGATAAGACCGCTATCTGTTTCACTCTTTTTAACCAGTATTATTTTGAAATCATGATTCTGTAAATTTGTTTTGTGATTTAAGCGTGATAAATAAAAATAAATAAGCTAACGTGTCACCCTTTTGGCCATGGATATGTGAGACACTTTTTCACGTTTTAATAAAAAGTTATAACTTCAACAAATAGAAGAGATTCTCCCTTAAAATTAAATGATGTGCTTATGTCATGAAATAACATTAGAGGGATGGCGTCTATAGATTTTAAGAATGAATACTTCTTTGAGGTAGATAATAATCTTCCCAGCTTTAACCAAACACATTCTTAACGCACCCTTTAAGGAGATTTATCTTATCGCCTTTTCCCTCGGAAACTCAAGATAATGGAGAGATAAGAAAACTTAAGGCTATAACCACAAAAATGGTTCTTACCTTGGCTTTAAAGAGTTATTTAATAAACAAACACTTTGAATACTCCAGATCAATGATGAAATAGTTATAATTAACCATTTCTATTAAAACTAGGTCGAGTATACCTCTAAACGCTACTCTACTAAATAGAAATTCAATGAGGCACTTCAGAAGAAGCTAATTTTACAAGATACGAACGAATAGTGAAGCAATATTTCATCTATACTGATAAAGAAGGTAGATTTGAAATTTTGCTTACGTGCGATTTTAATAATTTTTGGTATACGTGGGATCTTGGGAAGTACTATTAGACTAGCAACAATATTGTATTATCTTTGATCAGCAGGGGACTTCAAATTACGACTGAACGGAGCTGTGCAAACGAAGCAAATAGATTTCCATCTGAAATGCCTCCTCAGGTTATACTTAAACGAACCAGGATAACAGGGAACAAAGCTTTTAAATTCCCTCGGAAGTGGTTATATCTTGATCTGCTTAATGTAACCTCTATTTCTCTTCTTAATGAGAAACGTATTTATGATAAGTTTAAGATAGAATAGTGCAAAAGATATATACCCATCGAATAAACATTTATGAACGGGCAGTCATCATCACAATTATTATTAACTAGCGACCCGCCCCGGCTTCGCACGGGTGCAATGCTGATATTTAATAGATGTTATCATACATATAAACCTTCCTCTTCAATCACTCTATCTATTAAAAAAAACCGCATCAAAATCCGTTGCGTAGTTTCAAAGATTTAAGCATACAAAGGAACATAGGGACAGAGAAAGCGACTTTGTTTTATACTATGTGTAGTGAAGTTGAACATTGGCGTCTTAAAAACGTCCTTAGTTCTAATTTCCATTACAATTGATTCTATAAGATGATCTTGAAGTTTCGTTACTTTGGAAAGCAGTATATTAACCGTCCACATCGTAATTTTTCTCACATTTCCCAACAAAAATGAGCAAAAAAGTGCCGCAATATTATCTACGATCGTCTAGATAGTTGCGTAATAAATCTAGCGCAGGGTGCCACCCACCCTGGCAGCTATCCAGACATTATCGATTTTTTAGTTCGTCGACCCCCCTCGCGCAACTAGCGCCCCCTGTGCAAGCTAGTTTGAAATTCAATTTGAAAAGCAAATGCGGACGTCGAAAACTCTCGAGTTACGGTACCGTGAATTTAATTGCATGGTGTACTTTGAACGTTGAGGGTTTTTATATAATATTCTGTAGAATTTTGAGTTGTTTCAAGAGTCTATTATGTATTTACGGCAACAGAAACGGCGTGTAAAGATGATGAGAAGATACAACAAATACGACAGTTAAAATTTCAAATACAAGCCCTCAACGGAAAATTATCAGCTGCCCAAGAAGAAATAAAAAAATTACGAACTGAGAACCAAGAAATCAAGGAGTTAATGTTAATTGGAAACCCGAAATCACAGGAAGCTCTACCATCACAAGGATTGTCATCATTATCGCCACCAGTGGATGAAAATGTTACAATGAAATGTCCTGCTAATATAAGTATCCGAAATACTCCCAAATTTCTACCACCATCTAAAACTGAGGAGACTTCTGTTTCTCAGATTACAATTAATACAGCGACACGTCATGTAACTTCAGATGATGGACAGTCAACTTTCAAAAAACTTTGTATAATTAGTGATAATAATAGAAATAATATTATAAAAGCAGCTGGAAATGTCTTTGTAAACTTAAAAATTTGTCATTATTGCCTGCCAAATGCTGGTATATCTGAACTAATTGCAACACTAGACATAAAACTTGTAAACTATACTTTAGATGATTATTGTATTATTCTAATAGGTGAAAAAGATTTTCTAGTATCTACAAATTATAAAATGTTGGTAAATTTAATTAAGTGTAAGCTTGAAAAAATAACACATACTAATGTAATTCTATGTACTCCAAATTTTAAGCTAAGTAATAACGCACTTTTATTTAATAACAGAATAGAAGCCTTCAATCGTCATCTACATTTAAGTAACCGAACTTATAAATATGCTTTTGCTTTTGATACTAATAAATATCTCAGTTATACATATGCCATGTTTTCTAGTTATACGGGTAAAATAAAAAACATAGGTCTCCAAAATATTTTTAAACATTTAAACAAATATATAAATTACTTAGATAGCTATTATAAATATAGCTGCTATGAAAATACAATGTACAATAATAAATTAACAAAAAATCGATGTGGACCCGGTACTATTCCTTATTATTTTCAAAAAATTACAAACACTAAAATAAGAGAAAGTTCTAATGGAAAACCGCCACAAACGGATGTTGTACAAAATGACATAATTATATCGCCTACTATGCCTATTGAATTTTTTCGTTCATAAACAAATTAAGGTTCTGCACCAAAATATAAACGGTCTCATCTCTAAGTCAGACTTATTGGCAGTAACTCTTGACAATGAACAAAATTGTATAAACGTTTTATGCTTTACAGAACACAACATGGTAGTAAATGATAAGAGTCTATTGAATATTCCTAATTATATATTAGGTTCTTGTTATTGTAGGAAGACCCGACATGGTGGGTCCTGTATTTTAGTAAAAAAAACTCTGCAATTTGTTCCGATACATGAAATTACAAATTTTTCCATAGAAAATATTTTTGAATGTTCTGGTGTTGAGCTGAAAGATCATAATATATATGTCATATGTATTTATAGGCCTCCAAGGCCAAAATTAGATGACATTAATAAGTTTTTTTATAACTTTAACTCTCTCCTAAACCACTTTTGTCATAGTAGAAAGAAAATAATAATTTGTGGCGATTTTAATATAAATGTCCTCACTAAGAGCCATGATGTAAAGGAATTTAGGCAAATCCTGCATAGTTACAACCTGAAATTAGGCATTAATGAACCAACGCGATTATCAAGTAAAACATGCATTGATAACATTATTTACAATATTAAAGGTTGTACTGCAAAGGTGGTAGAATTGGCCCTATCAGATCACTCAGCACAATTGATTGTATGTCCAGTAAAGCCTAGTTGTATTCTTAAATCGTGGAAATTAGAAAAACGAGACTATTCTAAAGAAAATATCGAAAAATTCAAAAAATGCATAAATTCCCTCAATTTTACTGATGTTTTTAATAGTACAGAGCCAAATTTGGCATTTAATGAATTTCATGAATTGTTCTCTCTATTCTATAATCTCTGCTTTCCGCTAATACAAGTGCAAATATCAATTAAGTCCCGCCCACAATGGATTTCAAAAGGTCTCAAAGTATGCTGTAAACGGAAACGACAGCTTCTATGGGAATATAGAAAAAGGCCCACAGAAAAAAATAAGAGTAATTTCATTTCTTTATCGTCAAGGCTAAAGCGTATAATTAAACTCACACAAAAATCGCGTAATGATAATTACATCAAAACTGCCCACAATAAATCACAAGCTACATGGAAAATAATCAATGCTAATAAACTAAATATACCAAGGGATCACATACAGCAAATAAATACAAATGGTATGACAGTAAATGATCCTACACAGATTGCTAATCACTTTAACGATTTTTTTATTAATCCAAGTAACAGCAATATATCAAACACCTCAAAACATCATAATATTCCGTCTGTATTAAGCTCAATATTTGTGCATCCTACTGTACCAAAAGATATTTATAAGATTATTGGAGATTTAAAAAATACAAACAGTACTGGATATGATGACATATCAACCAAAATCTTAAAACATGTATCTATCAAGCTATCATACATACTTAGCTATATAATAAATTTATGTATTTCAGATGGAATCTTTCCAGAAAAGTTAAAATTAACTTTAGTTAAACCAATGTTTAAGAAAAATGATAATAAAGATATGAATTGTTATCGTCCTATAGCCCTTGTACCAGTCATATCAAAGATATTTGAAAAAGTGATGCACAATAGTATCTATAATTACTTTGAATCAAATAAATTGTTATGTGATGAACAGGTTGGATTTCGAAAAAACAAATCTATTGACATAGCAGTATATAATTTCCTACATACTATATTTACTGATATGGACAAGGGTAAACAAGTATGTGCCCTATACATGGATCTTACAAAGGCATTTGATTATGTGGATCACAATATATTGTTAGATAAGTTGTATACCTATGGGGTCAGAGGTAATATTTATGACTTAATCAAATCTTACTTAAGTAATAGAACCCAAGTTACACAAATAACACGAATATGCCCTATTGCAAAGAAAGTGATACATTACTCATCAACATGTAAAGCAGTAACAACAGGTGTGCCACAAGGAAGTGTATTGGGCCCACTTCTATTTATTATTTACATAAATGATCTTCCTAAAGTAACTAAATACAATACTGTGTTATTTGCTGATGATAGTACAGTCTTATTCTCAGGGGACAGTAGATTAAATTTAGAATCTGAAATAAACTTGACTCTTAAAAATATTATAAACTGGTTAAGATCAAATAACTTACATATTAATCTCAATAAAACTAATATAATGACATTTAGATGTATAAAAAATAGAATATCAAATTTAAATATTAATTACTTAAATACCAAAATTCAGGATGTAGATACTACAAAATTTTTAGGATTAAATATTGATAATAGATTAAACTTTAAAGAACATATTGATGTGTTATGCTCTAGGCTGAACACATATTCTTATGCGCTATATAGGCTGAGACAGACGGTCAGTTGCGCGACACTTCTTGTCGCCTATCACGGATATGTCGCGCCTCTTCTAAAGTATTGTGTTGTTTTTTGGGGCAATTCTGCTGAAAAAGAAGCTGCTTTTAAGGCACAAAAGAGATGTATTCGAGCCATTACAAATATAAAACAAACAGAGGGCTGCAAGCCAATGTTTATAAAGTTGAGCATACTAACTTTACCGTGTATTTATATATTAGAGGTTGCATTATTTGTTAAGAAGCATATGTACTACTTTAGACAATTAAATAGTAAAAGACACGAGTTTAAAATATGTTTACCAAATAATAAAACGGCATTACTAAACAAGAGTATTTTCTGCATGGCGCCTCGTATTTACAATCATTTGCCTAAAGTGATTCTGAAGATGTCAAATATAAAGGAGTTTAAAAATGCAGTCAAAAAACTGTTGTTAATTAAAGCCTATTATACAGTCACAGAATACTTACAAGATGCAACCTTGTAAATGCCTACATTTGTTAAAATTGAAATTAATTTACTTTTACTTTGCATGCCTTGTGGGTAGGATATGGATAATGCACCTTATTGTTTTTATATACATGTAACAACTACAATGTCGCACCCATATCTGCAAATAAATGATTTTGATTTTGATTTTGATTTTGATTTTATAAACTGGAAAGGGACTCATATCATGGTTAAACATTATTCTAAAGCCTTAATGGTAGAGAATATTTGTGGAGTAATATCATTCTGTTTTGATCATAGAGTATTCGTTCAGATTTACATCCTAATACTCTTTTATTCTTAACAATGGATTATATTAACCAAGGCTATAAAGAAATTGACAAGAACCTAAAGATAGCGTAAATATCCGTGTTCCGATGAAGTTACTGTTTTTGGGTATCATCTGTAATTAGAATTACCTCTTATCAATATACCCATTGTCTAGCAGATTATCCACGTAAAGGGATATCGATTGCCAGACGACCAGGATTCTTATGTCAGTGTTCATATCCCAAGCACCCAACACATACCACGAGTAAAATTTACAACCTAGGAGAGTAAGGAGCCGCCATTGCGGATAGTTACGTAACTTGAAATCCTGCTGCAGTACATCTCTGTGAGAAGCCTTTCTAGACATTTCATTCTTCATTGTTGTACGAATTCAATTTGTCTTGGCCCGCGGGGAGCTGGAAGAAGGTGGATTGAGACGCCATAGCATAGTTAAGATAATTATTTTCCTTGTTTTATTTTGTATTGATTAACAAAGGAGTTTCCGGTAAAATTATTCAATAAGACTTTAGAAATCGAAACAAATGACAATTTATACATTTATCGACTCTAGTATGTTTTTCGTATTTTGCTGACTCCAAAGTAATTTCAGTAACATTGCGCTAAAAAGCTTTGCCCGACTTCTAAACCATTCCAGACACAGGTCCAAACGAAACAACCAGATCCTCTCTCTATTAAATAAACGTCAAACAAAATTAATTTGACTGACAAAACATTTAACTACAATCCTTTTCAACACAACCAAAGCAGCAACTAATACTTTTATTAGTTCTAATTTTGTGTGCAAACTAGGCTGTATTTCAGTGGACGCATTGCAGAATGTTTGCGGTGTACCGCGGGTTATCGAGTAGCGATTGGGTAACCCCTTAGACGACCTGTATACATCTAGGTCTTGCTTATTGTGAGCAAATTATTCATAACTAGCGACCCGCCCCGGCTTCGCACGGGTGCAATGCTGATATTTAATGGATGTTATTATACATATAAACCTTCCTCTTCAATCACTCTATCTATTAAAAAAAACCGCATGAAAATCCGTTGCGTAGTTTCAAGATTTAAGCATAAAAAGGGACATAGGGACAGAGAATGCGACTTTGTTTTATACTATGTAGTGATTAACCACGTTATTTGTTCCCATAGTTTGTATTTGCATTTGTAACAGAACTTCGCGTGTTGACTGACTCGTGACTTTCAGCTCGTTACAAACTATAGGTTGTTATGTATTTTTGCAGTCGATATCGTCAAGATAATTTATTTTTAACTATTTATTAACAATTTTGTACAAGCTAAAAGGATTGTAGGTATCTTTGCATAAGATATCGTTAAGCTCATGTATACTTTACCGGTTAAAGTTTAATGTATGTAGGATACGAAATAATCACGAATACGAATATGACAATTGGTCAAATAGAAGTGACTTTTATTAGCCAGCCCAGTATTGTACAAATAAACTAAAAACCGGATTTAAAAAATCATTGACCTAACAGCCTGCTATCTGTAGGGGTAGCAAAGTTGTATTTCGTGTTTCCACGCCCACATTTCAAATAACAAGCTTAGAATTAATATATTCCGCCCGACGCGACGCCCAAACTTACAAGAATATCAAACGAAAATCTGCTCCAATTTCTTCAATGAAATAAATCAATAAGTAATCCAACAAGGCCATAGACACACATTGTCTCTGGGCAACGGAGCGCGGTGCCGGCCGGAGACGACATTATGGACTTTATGGCAGACATTACATCATCTCTATAAATCTTGTCTCGTTTAATTAACGGTGCTTGCACATCCGAGAATTGTTCAATATTTAACTATCTTTATGCTTGAAATTAATATTATTATCTCTTGATTTTATTAATAATGATTGTGAGTTTCAGATCACAAATATCTGTTGGGATCTGGATGTTTGTCAGAAGTCTCTTGTAGTTTCTGATACCTACGACGCAAGATTTGTTTCCTAATGTGGAATCAAAACTATGCGAATATTGGGTGTATTTATAATTATTATACTCATTGGTGCCACGGGGTGTTCCATGCGCTCTTTCATTTTAGCCAAAGTTACATTAGGTCATTTCCATTAGCAAAAATTATTATCATTAAAACACAGCGTCAGGAAATGAATCCTGAAAACGGCTAGAGATTCAAAACCTTGTAAGTTGTAACATAGGACTTGAAACTACGTTTACAATTCCCTCGGGGATGCAGATGTATGCGAATAATATAATCCAAGCTGCAGTAGGTACATCTTCGAATAAACAACGAGTGTAGTTGGGATGTTATATATTTTTAATTGTCGTTTTAGTCTCGCTGCTTAAAGATGCATGATGGAATTTTATAATGTATCAAGAATAAGGAAAGGTGCTGTTTTTTTAGGTCTCTACGTACCCCCTTTGAGAATGCTTGTGTATAAAGTATATAATGTAAGTAGTAATACCGCACGCTACTATAAATATCATTAATCTACGAAGCCCAAAGCGACTGCAAGCTACTGCTCGCTCAAGGCGCCATCTTTTATCGCGAATTTGAAACTTTAGGGCTGAAAAATCATTTTCGTATTTCTGTACCCGTAGTAATAAGAAAAAATATGCATTTGCGTACAGTTCGTAAATAACAGACTCGGTAATTTACTTTGTTTCAAGATATATTTTTTAACACCGTAAGCGGTGCCCTCTATATTGAAGTTAAATTCCTAACAAACTTAAATAGATGTATGATGAAAAAATAATAAGCAACACATCTCTAATATCAAATACACAGGAAGAAGTCGTATTTTAAACATTCGTGATCATATCGGATGGTGTGTAATAACTTTATGTCTGTAGCAGCACAATGCGAAATTATTTTTATTGCGCTCAAGATTTTGTTTCTATTAAATAATTACATGTTGCAGTCATAAATTCCTGACTTCAGACATTAATTCAATACATACATACATGTAGTAAGTGTAGAGTTGTCTACAGTTTTAAATATATCAGTACTTTCATCGTCACATAAAAATGATATCCACACGCCATAGATTCATTCTAAGCATCAAGAATAGCTTTTAAAAAACGAAATACAATGCGACAAAACAAACTTTTCAGCTTTCAAATATATGGATGTATTATGTATTTATATAATACCTGGTTTAACCTACATTTTTATTATAAATTATGTAATACACACGCAGGACAAAGGTATAAAAAGCTTACGTAAAAAGGGCGAAGACATAATGGCTGCCAAATTGTGTAGTGAAATGGGAAATGTTGCGTGACTACGATATTTACTTTATCACAAGGCAATTGCACGCAGAATATGAGAATACTGGGCCAGTTTATTTGGATCGGTTTATACAAGAGGAATATTTAAATTCAGTCATACACATTTTGGGAAAATGCTGTAATATCCTGCTAATTCTTTGAACTAGCGACAATGCCCGGTTTTAATCAACATTTGCAATCATATGCTATTTTGCTAAATCTCATCAGTTTTAGGCCAGTGATGTGTTCCTTCATTCATTATTAACCCATATACGACCTATTGCTGAGCACGGCCCTCCTCTATCATTGAGAGGGTTTAAGCGTTAGTCCACCACGCTAGTGCGGGTTAGCGGACTACACAGCTAAGAATTTTTAGGTGTGCACTGTGCAGGTTTCCTCATAATGTTTTCCTTCACCGTTAAAACAAGTAATAATTCATTGTGAATACACACATAACTTCGAAAAGTCAGAAGTCTGTGCCTCGGGTTTGCAACCGCGACTGCCGAGATTCTCGTCCGTGAACCTCAACCTGGAGGCCATCATTGATTATGAATAATTCAATTAATTATACATAAATATAGCTTACAGTAATGATTCAGTTTTACATAAAATTTACCATAACCTCTACCATTTCCCGGAACGTTTCGTGATGTCGTGCACCATTTGCGACTCACCGCCCAAGTCGAAATAAAATTATTACTATCGTACCACTGTAATTATGAAATATGACCCGAGTCGTTATATAGTTTTCGTGTTTAGACCGGCCACATACATTCGGAATTACGTTTCGGAATTCCGATTCGAAATATCGATTCGGAATTCCGTTAATATATCACACATACGTTTATTTCCGTTCGGCTAAGTTGAGCGACGCTAGAACTTGAGTTCAGACATTTGGCATTATGTTCTTCCGAATTTAGTACCACTATTCATACGGAATTCCAAATCAGATTAAATTTCGAACGGAAAAAAACCGTACGTATGTATCTGGTTCATAGATGTATGGATTTAATGCGTTCGATATTATGAAGCGATATTTCGAATCGAAATGCCGAAACGGAATTCCGAATGTATGTGGCCGGCCTGTCGCACCGATTACTCAATGCCATGGATTTTTAAGATGTTGAAGTTCAATAAGTAAATATAATTTATGCTAAAAATTATATAGTTCAATATTCATATAACTTTAACAGCTCAATAAATTAATGGCATAATCTCGCATTTAGTTGACAATACTTTAATCTAGTTTTGTATTTCCTGTAGTTATAAATAATTAATCACAGAGACTAATATTATATAATATTCCTTTCTGCGCATACCATTGCCGTTTATAATTTTAGGGCTGAAACTGCGTTAAGCGGACGCCTACGACGGGCAACCGTCGCGCGTCTACTCGCGTGGACACGCGGGCGGGCTCCGTGGGAACACGACGGTCCCCGTCGCGGGGGACCGGATTTACGCAGTTATGATAGTTCAATTTTAACGGTGTGCATGTACATTCGTGTCGATGGAGAACTTAATATATTATTATGCACAGCAAAATGATGACTAGCAAAAAAGAAAAGACAGCTAGTAAGGGCTGAAACTGCGTTAAGCGGGCGCCCGCGACGGGCAACCGTCGCGTGTCTACTCGCGTGGACACGCGGGCGGGCTCCGTGGGAGCGCGATGGTGCCCTTCGCGGGGGACCGGATTTACGCAGTTTCGATAGTTCAATTTTAACGGTGTGCATGTACAGTCGTGTCGATGAGAACTAAATATATTATTATACACAGCAAAATTACGACTAGCAAAAAAGAAAAGACAGCTAGTAAGTCCGTTTATTGACTGAACAAGTCCGTGCGTGTTACCGCTGGCGGGCTCCGCGCGTGCCCCTGCGACGGTTCCCGTCGCACGGAGGCGGGCCCGGCCGCGCGGGTGCGGGGCGCGGCTTACCGTGCCGGACGCCCGCGCGGATCCCCGCGACGGAGCACTTTTGTATGAAACCGCGCGCGGGCCCGCGTAACGCAGTTTCAGCCCTAAGGCCGTTTGTTGACTGAACAAGTCTGTGCATGTTACCGCTGGCGGGCACCGCGCGTGCGCCTGCGACGGTTCCCGTGGCACGGAGGCAGGCCCCGCCGAGCAGGTGCGGGGCGCGGCTCGCCGTGCCGGACGCACGCGACGGAGCACTTTTGTATGAAACCGCGCGCGGGCCCGCGTAACGCAGTTTTAGCCCTTATCCTACTTTATGTAGATGATGAAAACAGATTTTATTAGTGCAATACCAAAAACTACAGTTTCTTGTTTTATGTCCCATCATTGGAGCTATAGCAAAAAACTATCTTTATGAACTTATAAAGGTTTTCTTCATAATCTGAGACCCACACATATTTTATCAGGTTGATGTCAAGGAAGACTGATGCTAGCAGTAGTTTACTATTCCGAAATGACATGGCAGATGAAAAGCAGAAATTTTACTAACAAATGTCATTTTACCAAAAACAAAAAAATAAATAATTAATATTTAACCATATTAAGAGATCACTCACTTCTGGTATAAATGTGAAGTGATTAACATAATAAAAAAGTTAAGTACGGCAATAACTGATTATACTGACAGCAATTTAAAATTTGGCCAAAATAAAAGACAGAAATAGGTTATAAGTTTATTGGCGGCTGTGCCTACGCGTCGGCGATGGTGACCTCAACCTCTACACCGGGCTCGATGTTGATGGAAGTGATCTGCTTGACGATCTCGGAGGGCGAGTGCAGGTCGATCACACGCTTGTGGATGCGCATTTGGAACCTGTCCCAAGTCTTGGAACCTTCACCACAAGGAGTCTTACGAGTGGTGATGCGCAGGATCTTGGTTGGCATGCGGACTGGGCCCTGGAATGATGGAAAATGTTGATTAGTTGACATTTATAATGATATAAATATATAAATAACACCCAACAGCCACATACATAGTCCTGACCCCACATTAAGATACGAGTCTTGTGTCGTGGGTATCAGCAACTATGAGAGACTTTTCGGTCTCACAAACACCCAGACCCGAAACAAATATTTGTGGATCACACAAACATTTGTCCCGGTGCGGGGACCGAACCCGCGGGCTCTCGTTTCGCAAGCTGGTGTTTAGCCAACTGCGCCATGGGGCTGTCAACACTATAGTAACACTATATACTATAGTAGTAATTAAAGTGCTAAAAGTTCTATACATGACAAGGAATAAAAACTTGATGTGGTAGGTAAAGGTATCTGTCTGCTAAGGTATTTTCATTTAGTGGCAGTAGTTCCATAGAAGCCCAATAACCCAGCTCTATTTTCGAAATATCTTCTAGTTTGAAATCTATATTTTTAGAACATTATTTTGATATATCAATAAGACTATCCTAACCCACTATTAATCAATTTTTCACTAGACAATATATAATACTTTTGGGCTTGTATGGAAGTACTGTCACTGCTTCCATGTCATTATTAGAATGTTCAAATCCATCCTAACCACCTGTTGAATTGTTAATCCTTCTATTGTGAAGCATTTTGGCTGTAACTGGGAGTTATGAATTTCATGTTCATTCTATGGTTACAAAATATTTGTTTCAGCATAAATAGCATATTCTTTCCCAACACAGATGGAAATCAATATCCTTACTAGATCATTCAAGATGTCTGAACTTTTCACCATATAATTTTCATATAAATTTGTGTGATTCTTTAGTATGTCCATGTCACTTCCCTATGAGCAGAGTGTAGCATGAGTCACTCCCACACTGCACTTTGAGAAGTAGCAATGTTGCGCCTGTTTGGTGAACATGACACTAAACAAATGTCATGTCTTCATCGAGGCGCTATATTACTTCTAAATTTATCTACATATTGTGTTGTCTGACTTGTATTATCATTGCAAAAATATACCACCTTCATATATATAATAAGCATATACTAATATGACGGAATATTTAGACATGATTTTTATCATTTTTGTCATGCTGTAATGGAAAAGTCTCAGTCTGTATAGAACAAAAAACCTAGTTTTATAGAAAAATATAATCAGTATAGTATGATAGAGTACCCACACAAGATTTCTAGTTGGTGCCATTTAGTTTTTTAATTATGAGATAAGTTTTGCCATTGTATCAAAAACCATTATTGATGTCCAGACTACAAATTTACTGCAACAATGTACCATATAACTGATCTGTTTCCTAAAATAGAAGACTATCCTAGTATTTGTATGAATAGATTAATATTTTACCTTCACACGCAGCTTCTGTTTCTTGGCGCCATTGATGAGGTCGGCGCACACCTTCTCCAAGGAACGCACGTTGCGCGATGTGAGGGTGATCCTGATGCGGTGGATGGGCGAGATCTCAGCCTGGGGCTTCTCGATGTCCTTGCCTGACACGACGGCGGCTGCCTGTAACCATTGAAATAAAGAATTTACGACTTGTTGATTTTGTTGGAGTTATTTCGCGCCATTGGGTTTTTTTTGTAGTTTAATGCTCATCTATTGTGTAGGCTGGAACAGTAGTAACCACTTTTACATTGTACTAATATATTCTAGGCTTTGTAAAAGTAAACACAAGAGAAAAAATAGACACGTGTGGACATAACCTCTAATGGCGGCGCCAAAACTTAAGAAAAGTTTGTAGAGTAATTTAAAAGTACAAATGTAGATGATTTAATAAATATTTGTTTTACTTACCATATTGTTGCGATAATCCGGTCGAGATAAACAACTTTCCAATTAAAAATTGCTCAGCGCTGAACCGGAGTACAGCTTCGCAATTCAATTCATGAAAAAGAGAATGATGGAAACTTTGACAGATACATAGCTTAGCAGTATCACAAAAGTATAAAAGTTGTAGCGCCATCTATTATTCGTGTTTGCGATTTGCAGATCTTAACCATAAACAAGCTTTAATGTTACATTAGAGGGCAGCACTTTCGAAATATGTGACGCTTCCTACTTTGATTTATATACTTCATTGCAAAGCGGCAGTTCTCGACATTCCTTAATTCCTTATTTATAGGCCGTTTAGTTTGTAAATATCCCTATAATAATAAAACCATCATTAATTTTTCACTTTATTAACACTTCTTAGTAACAAAAAATCAGTTGCTATTAATATAAATCAGAATAACCACTTGGTAATGACTTGTAACATAAAATAATACCAATCTTCGCTTTTGAAGACTTCCTATAATATGAGAACTATATGATGAAAGTCGCTTGTTTCATTAAACATTGTTCATCATAATGTTTTTAACTTGCTTGTCAAATTTCCTGCAACAACAAATATTTTTAATTAATTATAAAATAAATAAGCTCTCATGCCAACTTCGTCAGTTAGGCGTGGTACAAAAGATTTCTTCACAAAAAAATAACGAGGAACGTAGTAGATGAAAATTGTATGTCAAATAATGTACATTCGAGTATACCTACTTCGCGCTCCGGAATCAACTTGTACTTATGAATAATGAAACTGTGTAGTGCTAACAAGCACGGATACTAGCATAAAAAAGAAGCACATCGTAACTATTTTACATGATCGTGCTTTTTTGTAATTCTGTTTTACAAGTCAGCAATCAATTTTATCTACAATCATACTCATGCGATCAGTCTGCCCTTCCAACATAAATAAAAATAAACTATGCAATAATTATCATGATTTTTTTATCATCGTAGTCTGATGGCACGAGTATGTGTCGTGCGATCTAAAGTCCCGGGTCGACGTTAGAGGGGTTTAAAGCGTTATTGGGATTTTGCATCAGAAAATTTTCAGGATTTATATTAAGCTTCAGATATCTGATGGAAGGCAGGAATGCATTTCTGTCTATCTTTTTGGGAAATACAGTCGAAGATTATGCACATAACATAATTATGCTATACAATTTAAGTCTACGTATCAAACGAACCGTCCTATTTTTAAATAAAATTTGTAATATTCTTACAGCGAAGTAATTTGGTCTCCAGGCAGATGGAACGGGTTGCATATGGCGTCGGCATACAGTGCGTGGAGTCTGCGGAGCGCAGTCCTGACCTCAGCATCCCTGATGTTGCTGCCGCTTGGGGAAGTAGAGCTCGTCACCAGAACCAACTTGATACGAGTATTAGTCACATAGCCATATCTAGAAAATACAAATTGCGGCTTAAAGCAAATCGATTTGGCTAGGTCAATCTGATGTTAAAAAAGGTTTTACACGGTAATACAAACCCTCGGTATTCATGTGTTCTTACTGTTAATAATCCTTTATATGTAATCTAAAAAAAACACGGACCAGTACATAATAATCTAAATTCGAAAACCTAGTAATTGGCATTACGAGTTGAGGGATGAGAATTAAATTCAAGACCTTTAGCCAAATAGAAATTTAAATACATTGCATAACCTGAGAATCGAACCTTGGATTTCTTTATCTTTCGCCGCAATGCCAACAAAGCA
Organism: Cephonodes hylas; assembly: GCA_030295005.1. NCBI lineage: Eukaryota > Metazoa > Arthropoda > Insecta > Lepidoptera > Sphingidae > Cephonodes > Cephonodes hylas. Next base: position 1,698,359 of record AP025383.1, read on the forward strand.
GTAATTTATTAGCTTATTGCGAGATAAAGAAATTGTTATCCGGAGAAATCAATGCTATGTGATACAAACAATTATTTTAATGCGATACTTATCGAAATATACAAGACAGATACAAATTAGCGTAGATAATATGATAACATTTTTAGCATTCGTGACATCAATAAGCATGGACGTAATATATAAACTGGACTGATAACTTGCAAAATGTACCTTTCCGAAAATAAACTCTATTCCTAAGAGGTAAAGTTATAGATTCCGTTACATGTTACACAAATGCAAATCCGAGGCGACAAGGATAGCCAGAGCCAATGCAATGTGTCTCGCTCTTTCGTCTTGCCAGCAAAAAAAAATGATCTGATCAAATATTCTGAAAGATTAAAGACTCGAATGAAACGCTTATATTTTAACTATATATTATCAACTCTAAGCCATTAAATTTTATTTGCTTTTAATTCAACAAATATATTCAGTAATTTAAAAAGAAAATATTGATTATAATTATAATTTTTTAATTTATGGTAACCCTGTGAAGGATCGTCATCAAATCCACACTATCAATATATTTGAAAATTGGATTATTGGACTGTAATGCGTTAAAATGGTGAAAAAGTGCTGTGTATTTAAATGTCCAAGTGAATCATATGGTGGTTGCAATATATCATTCCATAGGTAAGCTAAAAATAATATTATTGTAAATCTTACAACTAGAGTGACCAAGAATTCTTGTTTTGTATCAATGGTGTTTTTTATGCCACATACAAATTGTAACTGTAATACTATTATTTTAGTTTCCCAAAAAATGAAGAAAGACGACGAACATGGCTCAGCAATATATACGTAAAACAAAAAATTACTAAAAATTCAGTTGTATGCAGTCGTCATTTCAAACCTTTCTGCTTTTATCATACCCAGTCCCGTATTCATTTAAAACCCGATGCTATACCTACAATTTTTTGATCCCTTAATGTTTTCCATTAGTGTATTAATTTGATTACTTTAGGATAAAATAATTACTTGTCTGCTGTTAATATTTACGTAATAACTGTTTTTTTTTTATTATTTCCTGTACGACCTTTTGTTTTTAAGTTACGGCCTGTTGAAAATCGCCCAAAAATTTGGATTTATTTTTTGATCCTTTAATGTTTTCCATTAGTGTATTAATTTGATTACTTAAGGTTAAAATAATTACTTGTCTGCTGTAAATATTTACGTAATAAATGCTTTTAAAAAATTCTTGTTTTTCGTGTAAGTATTCAATTCTGGTGTTTAGCGTAGCGGTAAATCATGCGAGTCATGCGACTGTTACACAAAGATTCAGGTTTCGAATACCGGAAAAAGTGTTATTGAGTTCTTATGGGATACAAAAAACATCAATGGGGTAGTGTGACTGCTATTTCACCTCTGCCTACTCCTTCAGGGATACAGGCATGGCGACGTCTAGTGTCAATTTTTTGTAGTTGCCTAGAGACCTACCGAAACTTGTCCCACAAATTTAAATTTTATTGTCACCCAGTTAGAGTGAGACACACGGCCTCTAATGCTACGATCTCACTCGGCTCGCTTTTTAGCTGCGAGTGCTCGGTCCTGTTTATATATTACGTCCATGTCAATAAGTCAAATATTATAATTATTTTTTGTCAAACTGACATTTTAAAGTGACCGTTCTAATGCCTCTTTGTCGTACAAGATATTAATATATTATTAACACACTGACTAGGCTATATACATTGTGTGAAAAGACCGTGATCGAAAACTAAGCCAGATAATACTGATGGTGACTAAGTTTTCTAACACGATCTATGCAAAACCTACGAATTAAAAAAGAAATACAAAAAACGTAAGTCCATAATGATTTGGTACATACATTTTATGCGTATCAGTCGAGTACAGCAAACCCAGATACAAGTCCCTGAGATCGGTGCGAGCAGCATTCGCATTGGCGCCAGCATTCCCTGTGTTGGTAGTCGCGAGTCTCTCTTCCAACGCGTCGAGGGCAGTGTGGACAAGCCATTGGCGAGAGAGCTCGTTATCCGTGCTCGTGTCGTTACCCACACCGCCAATGTACAGTGGGGAGTTCTGAAATATGTTTTATAAGCTAAATACAGGACCCTGTTAAAACTTTTTTAGTGTTTTAGGCAGATTTAACAGCAAATATTATGACAATGATCTTTCTTTTTAAAATTCAGATTTGAAATTTCACTAATATTAAAAATATTCTGTGAAACTCGATTCTGTAACCTTTAAGCCTTTGAGGTAGTAACGAAATACTAGGTTTACAGATAAGTCTTATGGTAGTTTAAGCAACAATTGCTGGAAAATGTTTTAACTGTGTATTTCTGGTGAATAAACAAGTATACGGCGATATATCAACTTTAAAATGAGGAATATAAATTGGACAGGCGAATCGCGGATGTAGAAATATTCTAGCTATCCCTACGAAGACATGGGTCATATGAAGAGAGTTTAATTATGTACTTGCTTATTTGCTAACTGGTGCTGCCCTCTCTAAATAAAGGGTATTTTCCCACTATCTATTTCTTGGTATTTTAGATAATCATAGAGCCTGTTACTTTACTTCGTCATTTACAGAGTAGTAGGCAATACGGGTTAATAATTTCTAAAAAGGAAAAGTTCTTTGTAATTTATGTTTATGCTTAGATAAGATTAATGAATACTATCTGATTTATTGATATGTATTTAAAATTAATTGTTTTAGATCCTAGTCTATGGCATAGAGTGATGTGTAACGATATGATGACAAACAAAACAAATGACGTCACACAATCATTAAAATTTTATTTTAAGGCAATGAATTGTGATGTGTTATCTCTAACACCGCTACGATGATTTCAATGCGTTGTACAGTAATCAATTCTTTAAATTTGAATTCAACGTAGCTATTAATAAAATGAAAAACTTACATCTTTCCCGATAACTGCGACACAAACAGCCATCGTGGATCAATACAGTGCAACTGTTGGTAATCATACGGGATTGACGTCTGAGTGGCGGGAACATTTCAAATGCGACATAAGAAAATACGTAAATTCCACTGAGTGTTTGAATAAAAAAAGGAAAATTAACATTATTAAAGTGTGCTAAGTGTTATAATAGTGTGAAAACAGTGTATAAAATTATGGCTTATGGAGGCGACTTATTGTACGAAGAAAATGAAAGAGGCGAGAGGGTTTTAGTAAAATCGCTGGAATCAGCTCGTCGCGCATACTTGCGCTTCACAAACTGCACATCCAGACGAGTAGATATCTTCTGGAGAGACTTCGAAGGGAAAAAGCAACATTACGTGTTTTTAAACCCGGGAAAACATTTCGATGTGAATACATTTTTGACACATCCCTGGGAATTCGTCGACCAGAAAACAAAAGAATCTTTCGTTATTAATAACAAAACGGTGTTTCGCGCGCCTCCTAGCATCGCGGACATGAGGTATAGAACAAATTGGAATATTACAGTGCCTGTAAGAACTCTTCGACACACAGCAATATTGGCTATAGCCTCTATGCTCCCTGATGAGGCCTGTGTGGACAACCTAGAGCTTCCCAGAGAGATAGCATCGGACCTTCGGCAGATCAAGGCTCAGATGGAGGGCTCAGTACCGCAGCAACAAAATGACTGATATTATAACATACTTGGAATTATTGTATTCATGTTTTGGTGCATGTTTTTAACATGGTACTTACTGACACAACTTATGTAGTAAAACTACGAACAGTCAGCTTTGAGACTTGACATCATACGGGGACTATTTTTATTAGATTATTCATACAGTGTTCGGACTTTTATGAAATGACTAATTGAGGCCGTAGTATTTATATCTCAAACTCAATCAAATATATTGTTTCACAAACCAAAATAGACAATTTTGATTATCCTAGTTTGTTAACTAGTTTTCATAATATTTTACTGGGTAACATAAAAACATTGGTTTTTCAATAACTAGACCAATATAATATGTTCAGCCATTTATGTATGAAATTGTTTATTTGTTTGAAAATAATGATTTATTTCAATGTATAATCAACAACTAACCTAATATACCATTTCCGTTTCATGGTCTCCGAGAATCCAAAGGTTTGTGTAATAAGGTTCTGGTCTTCCATATCCAAATTTTTGAAAGTTTTTCTTATTAAATATAATATTTGTTTAATAATAATAAGTTCACAATCAACTAATGTAGTTACAAAGGTTACAATATATCAATTTTTTATTTATCTTAACTCATAATAGGATTGTAACTCAATCTTAAAAAAGATGTAAATAATTTATATTAACAATTGTAATATATTTCTAATTATTACATAGATAGAAAGTAATTTTAAGTAAAAAACATTTTATCTTTTGTATAATAGGTGTGTAAAGATCTGTGCAACTTCCTTTTATTTATTGGCATGTTCAACAATCCAATATTGTATTCCATAATATGCATTATATGTCACCAAAACAGTAAATTCTTTACCTCAATTTGTAAAACTCATTGGAGTTATCACAACTATACATTGGATATAACAGTCACACAATTTACTGCCAATAACTATGGCTGACCTTACTGAACTATTAAGATTTAAAAAATATAGTATACCTAATTACATAATATATTGACAATTAGATAAAAAAAGAAATGTAAATAAGTGTATGTTAAAGGAAATACTATGCAGATTTGACAGAGCTTAGAAAATTGAGCCTATTTTTAATGGTATCACCATGGCTGTTTTATATGAATGTTTAAGGAATGTATATAACCTGTCTACATGACTGAATTGATGGTATGGTGCATTGCATTTATTGGCTGTGAAGTGATAATTCATGTAATTATGGAATTTGTTAATGTGCATACTAATATGATGTTGAAGCCTCTCCATGCATGTTTACAAACTATTTAGATCAGTTCCTAATCTTATTAGTCACAGGTTTACCATTGACTATAGTCAACACCTCTGGGTCTGCAAATATTCTGTATGTTTAATCTGTTTTCTGGATCTTTATTTAATGCTGTTTCTCTTTTCATAAAACTCAATATTACTGTGGATTTCCTTTGAAAGCTGTGATGGGGAAATTTTAAGTATTTTACCTTATTTTTCTACTGCATCTTATTAGTAGCACTGGGTTACTATTAAACTGTTTGGTTTTCCTGTTTAAGTCTTAAATATAAGTTATCTTTTATAAAGTTGTGTAGGTACTGACATTGATAGGCTCTTCAAGTAATATTCACTACTGATACTTTTCTGAAAAAAATCTAAATCTGAATATGCTCAGTAAATTACAGTTGCCTTTAGAAACTGTGGACTCTTAATAATAACATTGATTGTGGCTTTGTGGTGTAAGTAATTTCTGAAGATAATGTTAATGTTGCATTTATAAAAAGTATTTAAAAGTTTATTAGAATTCGGCGGGCTAAATTATAATTGCAGAAAATTATGTAAGTTAAATTTTAAGGTATATTTTTACTGAAGATTGTGCCATATCTTTTTTATAATGTTTATTGCTATTACTTTAAGTTTAATGTTAAGATTTTTTTACATTTATGATACAAAAAATATGTCTGTATATTGTTTACTGAGGCCTCCAACATACTAAAGGAGATGTGTATGTGTAAGTATATTTACTTAGGTAAAAAAGAATCATGTTCGTAAAATTTAAAAACACATAAAAAAGTTATATGAAGTTTTCTATATGTAGATTAAAAACTCGTGCATATTCCAGATGTTCGCTGTAAAAATGGTAACGATAGGAAATGACGTAATAGATAAAATGCGGCTATTTTGTGCTGATCTTACTTTGTTATACAGCAATATTTTTTGCATCTAATATTAAATATATAGATTGGTGGTATATTTGTTCGTTTCTTTTTATCGTTGTGTGTAATCCTTCCCGTTTGGACGATAAGAAAATATCAATAAGTTGATAAGAAAATGATCACACTAGTCAATAGGTAAAAGCGAGGAAGTTTTATGAACATAAATAAATTCTTAAAAATAAAATGATGGGTAGTAAAAATTATTTATTTACACTTAACGACGAACTAATAAATATCGAACAATGTTTTCTTGCATCACAGTATATGTACATACAAATCAATTATTTTTTCATATTAGATTTAGAATAAACAATTTGAAAACGACAACATCTTTACAGACATAATTGTATTTTTAGCAAACATAGGTAACGTGAACTTTGAAATTGTGAGCAATTTAAGATTCTTAAACTAAATTCATGACATGATTGGTAAAGTACAAATTTTCTACTTTACATTTCATTCGTAAAGAGGCAAAAAAGTGCTAAGCATTTTGTTTAAATCTACTATTGCACAAACAAAATGAAATCAGTTCTTAATAACTGGAAGACAGATATATTAAGCTCGTAATTTTTTATTTTAGTGTCTTCAGTTTTTAACATTATTTTTTTCCTTATGTACTTAGTCATTTGTTTAATTATATATAGACTATGCTCAACAATAAGTCAGTGTAGTTAGGTGCATTTAGCAAAACAATATTGAAAAAAACGTAGCTGTACATAAAATTGCTAATACACTCCCATTCTCACATCAATCATTACATAATTGTTCCATAGCCAAGGATTTAGTAAATCTGTATTTCTGTTGACAATATTGATACAATTTCAATATCTTTTAAATTAAATTAATGTTTGAAATAACAAAAAAAACATTGCAGAGGGTACATTAAAGACTTCATCAAAATCATTTTAATATACAGACACAGACAATATTATACATTATTCATCAATACTTTTAAGACTGCTATGCAAAGAATAGCATTATTGTTCTCTCACTCTAATTGAAAAACAAGTGACAGTCATATTACCACTTCCCAATGAAGAAACATAACATGATGGACAACCAAAGACTATTTTAAATCTCATAAATCAACTTTGGCACCAATATTGCTAAGGGGAATTGCCTGTAATTCAGTCCTTAAGCAGAGGAACTCTCCGGAAACACATGTAATAGCTGCACAAGCTATGTTTAAAGTCCACCAGGAGAATGTTGTAGGGAAACTGCCATTGTATATCCAACAGTTAAGTAGATGGATGCAGTGGTATGTGCAACTGGAAATGGAAACAACATAAAAATTAAGAAAAAATAATATTACATTGTCAAACTTAAGAATCCTCAATGTAATGACACTTTAGGGACAATTTTCATGGGGACTCTATACATTGTCCACATATAGGGTCTAGAATATATTTATTTATAATAATTTGTCATACCTAAAGTCCAAGCACAGTTTTGTCCTTCCAACAATGGTCCACAAAACGAATGCTCCAAATATTGCATTGAAAACAAATGCTAGAATCACTGCTCTGCCTTCATTGTCGCGTACATGTAGTTCCTGGAAAAAAGATATTGAATAAATCGTAGTATTGTGATGAAAATACATAAATCACATAACATGCAATTTATTTAATTTTCACTTTATTGCCTACACAAACATATAAAAAAAACAATACAAGAGAAAATGATACAATTGTTAGTCAACTTCTACAACATGCAACACATGGATATTAAGAAATAGTGACAGGCGCAGTGTTCTTTAACAAGTCTTTTGAATTGTGACAGTGATTGTGCACTTCATATCTCAACTGGGAAGGGATTACACAATAAAATGGCTTTAGCAGTAAAAGAATTCTCAATTACAGGAATTTGTTGGAAGTGCTCAGCAATCACATTTATATTTGAGGATACATGGGACTACAAATTGAAAAAAGGGAAGTTTGTGTTTGTTCAATTGAGGATGTAAAATATTGGAGAAATTGAAGGCATGTAGAAAAAATTGATGAAAGCAGTGATGGCCTCGAGGTTTAGGCACGCGGTCGAGAATCTCGGCGGTCGCGGGTTCGAACCCCAGGCACACACCTCTGACTTTTCGAAGTTATGTGTGTATTCAAATTGAATGATCACTTGCTTTAACGGTGAAGGAAAACATCGTGATGAAACCTGCACACCTAAAAGTTTTTAGGAATTTCTTAAGTGTGTAGTCCGCCAACCCGCACTAGGCCAGCGTGGCGGACTATGGCCTAAACCCTGGTAGAGGAGACCCGTGCTCAGCAGTGGGCGTATATGGGTTGATGAAGTAGAAAAAATTATCATAAATGTAGTTAATTGAATAAGAAACTAAATACATATCCAATTTTATGGTCCCACCCAGTATGGAATTAGTTCAGTAAAAACTTGTATGGCTTTTCAAGTAAAGCTGTATGCAAGAATAACTAATAATAAGTGAAGTCAAGGTTTCAATTGATATTAATAACTTTTCATAACAATCTATGTGTGAATTATATGTCAATTTACAAGCTGTAAAAGTTTATAAAATGCAAATATGTAGGAATAACTGTTTAGTAACTTCCTGTGGTTAGCCGAGTTGATGTGCAATTTAGTTACTTTACCCTTAAAATATCAACCCTAGATCTATAAATATCCAACAATTATATCTTCTTTCTCTATTTTAATTGGGTTCCAAATTCATATAATGTTTTTTCATAATTTTACTTCGAATAACGTCTAAATTTCTTGTGTTGATTCACAGTTTCAATACTTACGTGATATTCGAATATATGATCCAAGGTTCTTGTGGAGCCTGTCAGGTCCTGCATGATAGCCACGAGGAGGCTCAGGGAGAGGTAGAGAACAGACTGCATTGCCACTATCTGCGATATTATCAAACAAGGGTCCCATTGCGTATAGCGGAATGAGCCAGTCAATTTCTTAATTTTTGACATCTCTAACAGACAAAATATAAATTTACTATAGTTTAAGTCGGCAAACGGTTATGTAAACGCTTTAATTTAGTTTTGTAATGAGTGCTGTTAAACATATGGGAGTATTTTGAAGGTGATATTGGATAAAACACTGTTTGCTACACTTGGTAAATATCAGCTGTGCAGGATAGTTCCAACTCGATTGTCAAAATCATTGTCATTGTTAGTAATGTCATAATTGTGTTCCATAGCTACATTTACACAGATTTTAAGCATGCCGATATATGATAAAAAAAACTGATTAACGTTAAATACTTTAACTGTCGAGTATTCAAATAAATATTATGTTGTGGATTTTAATGGCTTAGAATACATTTTTAGAAACTATTATATATTTACTACTACCTCCATTATGGATGGCAACAGTACCGAAGATACTAGTTCCATCTAGAGACATAAATAATAAATTAACGAGGACCAGAGCTAGGTTATTAGCTTATAAAGAAGTTTTGTATATTTTTATTTTTTTCTAATATTCATGTGTTTAAACATTTTAGTTATTTAAATAGCGGGTAAGTTTACACAATAGCACTTGCTAATTTATATTTTATTCATAATGAATAATGGAACAAGATAGGTATCTTATAATAGAGACGAGTTATAGGTCAAAAATTTTTTAATAGAAAATACCATGGCGAGTACATTATCAGTAACGAACCTATATCACAACCACCGATAAAGGTAGGACTTCTAAATAATTAAAAATAAAATGAAATAAAATACGTAAATAATGATTTTCATTAAAGTTTATTAGAAAATAAAATAAATTAATCATAATTCCAAATAATTAACGTGACTATTAGAATGGACGAGGATGGATCCTGTTCTGACTACTCGTTCGTAATATTTAGCTGATTCGCGTTGTGTGCGAGTTAGTTGTGTTGAGTTGAAATCCACTGCATACAAGCCGTATTTAAGTCTGGAAACAGATAAAAAAATATTTAACGATTTAAAAAAAGTATTTGAAAAATATCTTCTGCACAAAATTGAGATCTGATCGAAATTTAGCAATATTAGATGAGATAGCGTATTACCCGCAACTATATAAAATTAAAATGATATTTTAGATAGATATGTATGATAGATCATGTATGTCTTTAAGGTTAAATTTTATACCAATGGAGTAATGACAACAAAGCCCGCATAGAAATTCAAGAGTTACTAAATTACAAGCCTTAAGTCGTTGGTATCAGAAACTACAAGAGACTTATTAATTACGAACCGACTAAGCTAAAAAGATTGCTTTGATTACTCACAAATAACCGCCAATCCATTCGAAATTATCCATGAGCGCCCACGCTGTGTATCCGATGACATTCAAACCATCTTCATTAATTGCCAGCCATATCTGAAATACATGTTTTAGATGCTATGAAATAATTATCGGATATTACAAAATTCATCATCATCCCACTCCTCTACTATTGGCAAAAATTCAAATTTATGTTCGTAAATTACAAAAACTACTTTTTATTGAAAAAAATCCTTGTTTCGACTTAAATTTTAATTGACATCGAGCGCAACACTGACTTTCTTCACCATGTTGATTCGATGACTCGACAACCCCTTCCCCCACTGCGTCCTGTAATGATATTTAACCAATATAACCTGAATCCCACCTGTTCCAAGTTATCCCGCATGAAGTCGACCCTCTCCTGGTCCCTGAGGCCGGCGTCGTCGTCGGCGTACCCGTTCTCAGTGATGAAGATGCTCATGTCCCCGTACTGCTCCCTCACCCAGTTCAACTGGTGTCGAAGACCTTCCGGATATACCTGGAGAAAGATTATTGTAAATACGATTTTGTTCCAACTGTATGTATGTAATATTTGCCCTCGCTTTTAGAACAGTGACATTAATATTCTCTTTAATAATTTTATTAGTATCTCAAGAATTATTCTTACTTTTAGTGTGATTTGTAATTAAAAGCGTGTTTTAGTATTTTTTATTTACAGTTTCAATGAATGAATTGGCCAAAATGGGTAAGGAGCTAGTTTCCAGTTAACGGTTATATTTTACTGATACCTCATGTCTAATGATTGGCAATTGTTATTTAAAAAATAATACATGCATGTGAATAGTTACTTTTTGTTTTAAGGTGCAACACTCTTGGTGCAACGATCTTGCCTTAAACCTAATAAATATATATTATATTAATATAAATTCCAATTATAATATTAATACTTTCACTTACCCCAAACCAAGATGGCGCCGCGTTCTTCCAACCTTCGCCTTTCTGGAAGTTAGCGCCGAGTAACGGTTGCCCGTCAAATGGCCACTTTCCTATTTTTTCCCCAGGCTTTGCCTTCCGCACCAGGTATGTAGTGTAGTGATTCAGAGCGTAGTAGTCGTAAGTACCTAGAAAATATGTAAATACGTAATTGCAGGCACAGAACAGCGCAATAAAATTAGAAAGGAAATAGTCAGTATTTTATTTGGGGACAAGTAATGTCGCTTGTCTGTCACCTGTTCATTTCACTACGATCACACGACTAATGATAAAAAATTCAAACAAAGATGAAGGTCTGCTATTGGTTGTCACATATTTATACAAGTCTTGATACTACACGCAACCCGAATGACTAAGACGCCGCACAGTGCGTAATTTTCATAATCTAGGTGGACAAAAGTCAAATTCTACACTAGTCTAAACTTATAAAAAAGTTACTTATATTCAAAGAAGATAAACTATATTATATGATATTAGAGTTTATTTTCTAAGAACCCTCACCCCACAATAGATAAAAATGGTCGAAAGTCAACTATATGAGTCTACCGATGATGCACTCAAAATGATCGCATTTTTCGCCTGAGTTCTCTCCTTGAATATACTGCCTACCTGTACCTTAATAGTGATTTTGTGTTGTTATTGGCTTTCTGGGAGTCTTAAGATAAGTTTTAAAATATTTTACTGTTAATATATTTTAAAACGTAATCACAAGTACTATAGAAACAGAGAGACTTAAATTTTACCCAAAAATACTAATAAGTCATTTTGAACTTGAGTTTTAGTTTATTATACGGGATTATACCGGCCTGATATTATATTTAATCAAAAGGCGTACTTGTTAGCTAAAGGGAACACGTACGTTTGTCTGCGCATATTTGCGACACCCATACAACTTTTCTTTACTTTCAGAACGCCTTCGCAAATTTTGCGTAGACAATTTTTCGACGTTTCGTTTGCTAACGCAAAAGATATAAGAACGGATGCCTCGATACATCATATATTGCAAGAACTTGGTAATTCGTCGTTTACAGATGACATTATAAGACGTTTGAAAATAACTATTGGAAGTTTTTGTCAATAAATCGAAGATTAATGGCGTAAGTCGGGTAGACATCGAGATCGTTTTTAAACACTAACTTAGCGTGGTAAGAAGGAAACATACCGTTACCTAAATATGTTACTCAAGCGGATGGAGGTGTTTTACTTCCTAAATCAAGAATTTCGATTGGAAGACCTGGAAATCTCTTTGAAATTATTTGAAAAAACGGCGAATTCAATATCTCGTTGAAACATCGAGTCTGGAAGAGATATTGATGGCAACTGAAGTACATCTCCGCAAAAAAGGATTCAGCAGTAATCGTTAAATAGCTTTGTCAATTTTCACCAAGAAGAGGTACAGTTATAAAAAAAGCGCGGAAGTATTTAGGAAGCGTGAATAAAATACTTTACCACGGAAAAGACATAATTGGTTCTTGTGTTCTTCCAATTGGGCAACTTTCGGAAGAAGTACACGAAGCCAGAAATAAAGATAATAGAAAATTCAGAGAATTATCTTTGCGAAAGACGTTAAGGGTGGACACAAATACGGACTTAATAAATAGGCTACTTATTACGTCAGACCCCTATTTTGCTAGCTTACTTGCTACTTCTAAAACCAAACGAGGCAAAATAAGCCCTGAAGTGTTAGAGCTCTTAGAATATAGAACTCCTCACACCGAGCAAGAAGAAATTCAGTCAGGTCATTCAGATTTTGGAGAATCTGATACTGAAAGCGAAATTGAAGAATACTAAAGTCATTGGGTGAGGCCTATGTCCAGCGGTGGACTTCGATTGGCTGTTGATGATGATGATGATGATTCTGACTAAGTTCCTTCTTGTTCCTAGCTAGTAAGTAATTAATCTATACCTATATTCGATTCTTTCAACTATTTTCATTTTTGTATGTTCGATTAATTAAGTGTTTTTTGAGTATATATGTTTTTGTGTGATGTAAAATACGATAATTGTATATTTAAAACCTTGACAATGTTTTTCAATGAAGTGCAACACGTTTTATCACGTATTAAACTTGACCATCTCATTTTAAGACTTTTGTCCACCTAGATCATGAAAATTACGCACTGTGCGCCGTGTCAAATAAGTATATGAAAGTGCAATCATAGGTTCGGCTTGCTCGGCATGCCGACTTTTACTTTGTAGTTTTATTCAACTGTTATGTGGTTACAGGTACTAAAGAAAGTCTGGTAAAGTCAAGTTTAACGTATAATGAAACTCTACCTGCTAACTTTTGTTCTGATGTTGCGCCACAAACGTGTACCTATAGCTTTAGCCTTATATTAACAATGCTTTTAATACTGGGGATTTTTAGTATAAGCACGCAATCTGGAAACATCGCCAAAAATGGCAATAAGCTTTTTCTTAACTTAATGTCAACATAGACGTACAAAGTCTTTAAAGTACTTACCCTTAACAAGTTCAATTTCTTCTTCAGTAAAAGGTGGCATTTTTGGTTTCGAGTATCCTTGCTCATATCCTTGCTTTGCTAAAAGTTTCTCCAACTTTTTGGGCCAGCCTCCCTCTTTAGAGTATATGGGATGGGAAAATCGGCCTTCCTAAAAATATTACTGAAATAGTATTATTGACAGCCCCTTGGCGCAGTTGACTTGACCAAACGAAAAAACTTGCGAAACGAGCGGCCACGGGTTCGGTCTCCGCACCGACACAAATGTCTGGATGTTTGTGAGAGCGAAAAGTCTCTCGTAGTTTCTGATACCTACGACACAAGACTCGTATTTTAATTTGAGGCCAGGACTATGTAAGTGACTGTTGGGTGATTAATTTATACCAAATCCTTTCACCGACATTATCAGCTTATATACATCTCCCTGCTGGGCACGCGCCTCCTCTTGAAGTAATAGGATCTAAGCCCGATGGACTAAAGTCTAAACCGTAGTCGAGCAGGCTGGCTTGGCGTGGGCTGCCGGACTACACACCTAAGATTTTCCTAAGATTTTATTCCAGGGAATGCTATTATTAGATGTCTGTTGGTCTTTAGGGTGATACAGACCTTATTTTCTAATCCTAAAGAAAAACAACGTCGACCAATAATTTCACTTCGTTCATAAAAAAGTAGTGTGGAAATTCCCACGCCATTACTTCTATGTATATTTGCAATTTAATTTTTGAATACATATGTCGCACGCTTAATAATATAGAGACCTAATTCAAAAAGCCGAGTCTAAGGTAAGTAAATGGGGAAACATATTTTACTTCGTCAAATATATTTTGTAGAAAATAAAAAAAAACATTATGTTTAAAAAATATGTGTACTAAATAGTTACATTACATCCATTACAATTTTATTATTTAATCCGACTATATTTAATCACAAAGTGAATGAAGGTGAAAATACAAAATTTTGAATTAGGTCACTATATTTTTAAGCGTGCGATGTATGCACGAATAGACTTGCAAAGAAATAATTGTTTGTAAAATCATAAAATGTATAAAAAACATACATCTTTGGACTATTGTTATCAGATAAAAATATTAATAATAATTGGTGTTGCCTGAAATTTCATAAACGAAATAAAAAAAATAAACATATATGTTTTTCCTTTAGATATATTTTCCATTGCTGCCCCGTTACTATTGGTCGTAGTGTGATGATATATAGCATATAACTTTTCTAGATAAATATAATTTAAATGGGCTATCTAAAACTGAAAAAAAATAACTGACTTACTGGTCAAAGAGCTTTTGAGAAAAGCGCGTTCTAGAAAAAACTTCACTTTTATGAATGTGACATTGAAAATGACATCTTCTTATAGAAATCTGTTTTTAATTCGTTAGTTCCTTAGCATATCTAATTAATAATTAAAGAGTCCCCTTCTTATAAACTTAACTCAGCTAGAGGAAGAAAATGATGATAAACTCACACAATATTCTAGCATAAGTTCAGTAGTTTCTTTGTCTTCTTCAGACACAGGCTCAAACCAGAAGAACAAGTTTGTTAAAGTCACTTTACCTGAAAGAAATTTATCGGTCAATGCATTAGTAAATAAAAATAAACTTATTGGTCGTTCCTGAACCTCCTCTTTTCTTCACCAATTGTTAAACCAGAAAAGAAATGCTTTAAACGTAGGTCATCTATCACTTTTCTCTTAACACTCTAAAAAAAAAAAGTGACGAGTCTATTACTGACATCATAATATTCTGAGAATTTTTTGTCTACTTAGAGCAAAATATCATTCAAACATAAAATACAAAAGTTCATAAAAATTAATGGAATGAATAAAATTAATGAAATAAACAAATTTAATGATAATACTACCGATAAAGATTTACGAGTATTTATACAACCAACTAATGATTCAGCTAATTCTTTCAACAGCAAAATAACTTCAAAACTCACCATGATACTTTGGCTTAAACTCCCGGTCGTACACTCTCCAGGCCTTCGCATGGGCGATCACAACGTTCTTGCTACAGAGAAACAGGCCTACATCTGGGTCCTTTATCATCGGAGCGACTAGTTCGTCGTACCCAGCGTCACACATCGCCAGGGGCTCGTTGATCGTGATCCAGTACTTCACCCTGTCCCCGAAAAGGGAGTAGACAACCCTAGCGTAGTCCGCGAACCAGTCCGCTATTAGAGGATTTGCCCATCCACCTGTATTAGAGTGAATGTTGTTGTATATACTGTGGGACCAATAAGGAGATTTTTGGTCCCATAGTATAGATAAAAAGGGACGATCGAGAGGTTGCTGTTACAAAGATGGGATTATGGTTTTTTTATAAAGAAATTTTCAGCAGTAGTCTGGATTAAAACGGGTATACATAAGCAAATTTCGGTATACCCTTTCGAGGAAATGGGTCTTATTATGTTTATATGGGTTGTATTTTTATGTAATACTTTTTCTACTAAAAATACAACATATTCTATGTTCTATGTTCTCTATCGAAGTTTCAATGTTCGAGTCTTCTTAAGTAGAACCGCCTACGGACCCAGTTCAAGAGATACATTTATGAACTTTTAAGTGCGGATAAATAACACACGTGTTTTCTTAACTACAAAATATACGGTAGAACATAAACTTTGTGAATTTTCTCTATGTGATTTTCTTACCCCACTTACCTAAAGCTTGTATCGACTGAGGCAGATCAAAGTGATACAGGGTCACAAACGGCTCTATGTTCCTCGCCAGAAGCCCGTCTATTAGGTTGTTGTAGTAATTCTTTCCCGTTTCACTGATATAGTTGTCGAATCCAGTCGGCAGAAGACGCGTCCACGATATTGAGAATCTATTGAGAAAAAGTCGGTAATACTCCAGGTTATAAAATGTATGAATAAGGTTTTACAAGGTTATGGAAGGACGTCAATCGTCTTAGTTACGAGGATTGTTTATTTAGTTAAAACTTAATTTTATTCATAAGTTAAGAACTAAAGATTACAGTAGACTAAATTAGTACAGAAGGCGGTGTGATACCACAAAGCGATCTCATGCAGACAACCAATATGATTGGTATATTTTTATTGGTTTCCGTCATTTAATAAGAAAGCATTAGCCCAATTTTAAGTTCATTGATAAAATCTTAACTGCTTAGATAATGTCCATCACCTGTCATAGTGTCATTCGCAAGATGCAATTTCCGGGATTAACGGTCATAAAACCTGTTTACATCAATTGAGTAATTGTGACCAATATTATCGTATGTAAGATTTTATCAAACGATTTGACATTCTGTGTGGATCGTACAAGTAAAATACGCATTTAAAATTACTAAAACTCCGCCTCAAATTACTTCGGTCCATACTGCCAAAATGAGGGCTTAGAAGAACATTCCTGCCTACACTATTAAAAAACAAGCATAAAAGCATGTATGAACAACATCAAAATGGTAAATTAGTTTATTCTTGACAAATCTTGTACTGCCTCGTGGTCTCGCGGTACAAGTATGTGCCGGGCAAAGTGTTATTGGATTTTTCCATTAGGAAATTTTCAGTAGCAGCATGGAGTTTGGAAAAGTCCCCTGATTACGTGGGACTGATATTGGCGAACTGTGGGTGCAGGAATGCACCTCTGTCTACCCCTTCGGGGAATATAGTCGTGAGATTATGTATGTATGTAAATCTTGTACTACTTGAACGAAGACACTTCAAAGTACCTGTAAAAGTGTACACCCAGTTCTGCCACCATGTCGATGTCCCGTCTCCACTGATGGTAAGAGTCGCAGGCCACCTTCCCGTTGCTGTGGTCCATGGAGACATCAGGTCGCTCGGTGAACAACCGGTCCCATATATTTTCACCTTTATCTAGATAGCATAATGCAGTTTAAAGTCTTGAAGAAAGGGCAGGGGATGGATGAAGGGTGCTCAAGACCGGGATTGTTGTCGGCTGTATGTAACTGTCAGGTTTACGAGTATTTACAAGTATTTATGTAAGTTCCTTACCACTAACATTCCAAGCTCCTTCGATCTGATACGCCGATGTGGCTACTCCAAACTTGAACCCTGGAGGGAAACTCAAGAGCTTGTCACACCACCCCGCGCTGATCAGCACACTGCAGATAAAATATTATAGTATTCTTCATGGGAACACGTGTCGCCGCTTGTCTGTCAACTGTTCATTCTACTGCGATCACACGACCAATGATAACAATTTGAAACAAAAATGAAGGGCTACTGTCGCTTGTTTAATCTTGATATTATCCTCCTTCCTATCTTAAAGTCCGATTCCAATTTCTTCATGAATCACATGAGCGATCCTTGAGGTCATCAGAAAATCTAAAAACTGAGAATGCCCGTGCATTCCACAACTTTTATGGACAATTCTTTCACCGTTAAAGCTGTTCGCTTGTGGAATGCACTTCCAGTCCAAGTACGATGTGCTCAAACACTGTCTCAATTCAAAAGACTTGTGAAAGATCACTACTTCTGTCAGGTTTCTCAAGAAAAATAATTGTATGTATTTATGTTTGTATGTATGTATGTATGTATTTATGTATGTATGTATGTATGGTTGTATTGTATGTATGTATGTATTTATTTTTATTGTACACACTTCTACCCTCCCATCTATCACTTCTTCTTGTCCATCTAATGGTTGTCTCTAAAAAATTGCCTTGTGCGATAAGACCGCCAATTGTACTTCTTTTTCTTTGTTTATTTGATTTGTATATTTTCTTTGTGTGCAATAAAGAGTTTATAAATAAATAAATAAATAGATATTACACGCAACCCGAATTACTTTTCTAGAAGTAACACAGATGGACGCGAAATTTTTCCGTCCGCAGAATCTATCAATGACAATATCGTCTAACTTCATGAATGTATCAAATAACAGTGTATGATGTGTGTTTGCAGCAGTGATGGCCTCGAGGTTTGGTCGCGCGGTCGAGAATCTCAGCGGTCGCGGGTTCGAACCCCAGGCACACACCTCTGACTTTTCGAAGTTATGTGTGTATTCACATTAAATTATCACTTGCTTTAACGGTGAAGGAAAACATCGTGATAAAACCTGCACACCTAAGAGTTCTTAGGAATTTCTTAGATGTGTAGTCCGCCAACCCGCACTAGGCCAGCGTGGTGGACTATGGCCTAAACCCTCTCAATGGTAGAGGAGACCCGTGCTCAGCAGTGGGCGTATATGGGTTGATAAAGAAGAAGATGTGTGTTTGAAGATAATGAATCAACGTTCGAAACTTAGCTAAGCATACACACATAAAATCAAGAACTACAAGAATCAAGAACTGAACAAAATTTTATCAAGAACATAAAATTTTGTTCAGCTATTTTTCAGTCCTACATTTTGATGACGTCTGCTTACAATGGGAGTTCAAAGAGGTCACTGTAGTCACAATTATAATTATCTTTCGAACCCATTTAAAGGTCGTGAGAGTCAGAATGTAATTCATCTTATTAACAATAAAGCTATTATAGTATTTAATTGCATGAGAATTTACAATGTGCGTAAAACATTAAAACATTTTGTAATTTGATGTTTATGAGCCATATTTGGGCGAATGGGCGTCATTAGAGTAACGGAAATGGTATTCTATGAGGAAGTATGAAGTGCCTCGTGGTTTTGCGGCGTAGCTCTGTGTCATGTGGTTTAGAGCAGGGTTTCTCAATGTGGGGTTCGCCGTTGGAAGGCACGTGGTTCGCGACAGGATTTGTCCAACATTATTTCTTAAATTTCTTCCATGGGCAACAAGAAACAACCACACCCACTATTAAAAATTACATTTATTAAAACGACATTTTTTTCGCGCTTTTTTGTTTTCTTTTCAGTGAAGAAACAAAAATTGTATTTTTCAACATCAAGTTTTATTATTTAAAAAGAGGGGTGGTAATTTACTAAGTAAATTAAGGCTTAAGGGGTTCGTGAAACCGCAAGTTTGAGAGACGCTGGTCTAGATTTTAATTCCCAGGTCGGATAGTGTTATTAACATTCCATAAGAAATTTATCAGTAGCAGGAATAAATCTGAAGATATTCTCGAAGAAAGACAATAGATATGGAGAACTGTGGGTGCAGAAGTGCACCGTTGCTACCATTTAGGGGAATAGGCGTAAAGTTATGTATGTAAAATCTGTTAGGACTGTATTATTTGTGTAAAATCTTCAATTAAATAGATGAAACTATGACTACTTAGATTTTTTTTTATATATATACCTATCCTGATAGCCAGCAGTGGGACCAGTGGCGTACCTAGGGTGTCAAACTAAGGCAAGCCCAAATGTTTATTTAGTAGCAGCATATTTTTTTTGGTACGTAGGACTAATAAATAACTACCAGTTAGTACTCACATTCACGTTTATAGCGTTATTTTATAAATAAACAATCGTTAAGTTCGTTATTCGGAACTATGTAAGGCAAGTCGGGCTTTCGGGCTTTTATGGAAGTACCGCCACTGAGTGGGACGTATATGGAGTGACAATGATTAGCAATGATAATAAAACAACATAATATAATTACCTATTAGTGCAGTGTTTATGTTATCATTCCAAAACTTCGTATATTTAATGGTCCATAAAAGATTTCCGAAACATATAATATGTTTATGTTTTTATTACTATGCATGTCATATTTTTACGAGCCATAGCATATTTGTATGTAATTTATTAATATTGTTTAAGGCGGCAATAATTTAAAGGTTCCGCATAAGGTTTTCGTCTTTACCATTTTTATCAGCTTTTTAATATGTATTGCAAAGAACTTAAGCTTTGGAAGAGGTTATAAAAAATATGAAACGTACTTTTGTTTCTGAAAAAATTGTGTTGATTTGAAATTCATTTTGAACTATCAACTGAGCATTCATACCTGAGTCATGAGTCATGACGTAAAAAAATTTAAAGTAATAGTTTTATTTAAGCGAAAAAGTATTAAAAGCATATTTTGAAAATACCAAAAAAACATGATTTTAGAGTTATCAAACCAAGAAGTAAACCATAATCCTGAACATATGAATAAAATTGAACCCTCTTAGTAGTGGAGGATGCCTGTGCCTAGTAAAACTGAAGAAACACTCATGAAATTTTTTATTGTTTGTCACTGGGGCGTGTGTATGATATGACACTAGTAGTTTGAAATACACAATTATTTTAAAGTGTCATACACTAACAAACAGACTATAATTTCGTGTTAAAATCAACACATGGTTTCGTAAAGTTTGATTTCGCGATTTATTGATCGCTAAAAATTAATGAGTAACAACACCTTTTTAAATAAAACGATAATTAAAACTCGAATGTACTGTGAAAATATTTTTTTATCATCGCCTAAATTTGGCTACAGCTGTGCCGCTTGCTGCGCTGTGGTCCAAATTAAATTCGATTACTAATTAACGTTTAAAAATGTCAGGCAATTAGTTCATTTTATCTTTAAACGACTTTTTTGTAGCTTCGTTCCCTTTAATGTAGATTAAAGTAATAAAAAACTTGTGTTTGACGTGCACATACGAACTTGCTTGTACTTTCCAAAAGGGTGGGCAGAGGTGCATTGTTGCGAGTTTGTTGATGTTTTTATACATACATATACACTTAATAGCCACCAACACACATGGCTTTAACTGCTAACCTCACTCTAAGATATATGTCCTGTGTTGTAGTCATCAGACCCGAAACGAATATTTATACATCACACAAATGTTGTCTGTGTGTGAGGGTTGCACCTGCGAGTTTCTTGGTACCCATATTAAGAAGTGATAACAGTTACGTAAGTTTTCTTCTTCATCAACCCATATACGCCCACTGCTGAGCACGGGTCTCCTCTACCATTGAGAGTGTTTAGGCCATAGTCCGCCACGCTGGCCTAGTGCGGGTTGGCGGACTACACACCTAATAAATTCCTAAGAACTTTTAGGTGTGCAGGTTTCATCACGATGTTTTCCTTCACCGTTAAAGCAAGTGATAATTCAATGTGAATACACACATAACTTCGAAAAGTCAGAGGTGTGACCCTGGGGTGCGAACCCGCGACCGCCGAGATTCTCGACCGCGCGCCCAAACCTCGAGGCCATCACTGCTCACGTAAGTTTTACTGAACAGTTTAAAAAAAAACATAAAGTTTCAGGTTAGGCTTCGCTTAAGCGCAATTTTAATTTCCTTTCCTATTTTAATAAAATGCTATATTACTTAAACGCTAATACTACATTTTTCTGGGATAAAAGTACCATACGTCCTTTCTCGATATCCTATCCATCTTCATACCAAAAATCATTCAAATCAGTCCAGCAATTTAGACGTGAAAACATAACAGACATAGTTACTTTCGCATTTGACATAGGTATATAATTATGGATGTTTTATTTTTCTGAATTAAGCACATAGAAAATGATCGTAATTATTTTTTCTATTGTAACCTTTACACAGTGAAGTAAAATTTATATAATTCTATTGTACTTCGTCACTGAAATATGACAAATTATTATTTTATGAGAAATATCAATTAAAACCTAATATGAACCTAAAATAATCGTGTATCTATGTAATCATGATTAGTGCAGAAACCGTAGGATAATCTCATATGCATGTATTGATCTATGTATTAATGAATAAATAAATAAATGAGGAAAATTTTTGTGTGATTCAAAAATATTTGTTTCGGGTCTGAATGTTTGTGAGAATAAATAATCTCTAATTTTCCGATACACGATACAAGAGTTCTATCTTATTAAGGTTTCTAAGTCTATTGGGTGTATTTGAGTAAGAAAATATCGTTCGCTTTATAATATAGTGACCTAATTCAAAAAGCCGAATCTAAGGTAAGTAAATGGGGAAAAAATGTTACTTCGTCAAATACATTTTATTGAAAATATAAAAAAATCATTATGTTTAAAAAATATATGTATATACTAAATAACATTACATACATTACAATTTTATTATTTAATTCGACTATATTTAATCACAATGTGAATGAAGGTGAAAATACAAAATTGTGAATTAAGTCACTATATTTCTAAGCGTGCGATGTGTTTGTAAAAAACTTAACCTTGAAACGAAAAATTAAAGAAATGACCATTGAATAACATGAATAAACAACGATGCCATTTTGTGGGTTTTTACACGACCGGTAAAATTAACTATCGTTAATTTAGTTAAACATATTTAACAACAATTACCTAAGTAAAAGTTTTTCGAGATTATTCCCCTAAAAAAATATTTTTTCGCGATAAAAGCCCTCTATATCTTTTCAAAAGAAAATTTTACAATATACTTTTAAATTAATTCTATTGGTCCGATGGTTTTGATATGAGATCCTTATAGACAGACAGACAGTCAGCGCTAAGCAATTTGAATAATTGTGGGATGAACAAAATTGTGGTTTTATTTATTTTTAAATACTTATTTTTCTCGTAATTATTTGGAACCAAATGTTTGTACTAATCAATGTATTATTGTGGTACAATATATTTAGTGATATATTTATGTGATACAATACAATATATTGATATAAATATATTTAGAAAATAGTCACACAAGATTTCTCTAGTTATCAATGGTTCAGAAAATTTATTAATACATTTAATTTCATATACATATTAAAACGACTTTATTAGCTAATTAGGCATTAATGCCTATATTTAGTTTTTTAGAATTACTTTTGATTTACGAGATATTTAACATAAAATACGACAAGTACCACTTGGTTGCTTTATTTTGGGAATGAAATACGAGAAACTCATTGGTTATCTTCATAATTAAATGTTTACCTCTTTCTTCATCAACCCATATATGCCCACTGCGGCCTGCCACGCTGGCCTAGTGCGGGTTGGCGGGCTACACACCTAAGAAATTCCTAATAACTTTTAGGTGTGCAGGTTTTATCACGATCTTTTCCTTAACCGTTAAAGCAAGTGATAATTCAATGTGAATACACACTTGACTCTTTAGCTTCATAATATTAATGTGAATTAATGCACCTAAAAAAACAGTAATTAATTCTAAAATCCGGAGTAAATAGTAAGTACCCGCAAATATACAAAAAAGTAGTAACAATTTAATTTAAATTGAGACATCTACATGTAGTCTTAAAGTAGAAAACGGCAAGTGGATGATGGTCGTTTTGTTATTTAAAGAAAAACAAATGACAACCAATTTATAATACATTAGATTAAATTTTATAATAATAATATTTTACTACCACAATAAAAATAATACCTACCAGAATATCACGGCTACAATCAGTAAATTTTAATAATTCTTCCCTGTTTATAATAGCACATTAACGTCTCATTTTGCGCAAATACCTTATGTCTATTTACAATTATGATGATGATGAATATTATAATTAAAACTTGATACGTAACAATGCGTTATTAGCTAAAACTAATTAATAATATTGCTTTTTCCTGTGTCCCCGCGTAGAAACAGCAAGTAAACGCATCTACGTCGTATAACTTAACAAAACAGATGAAGTGGTTCTCTTTTACGTGAAAACGTTACTAGAAATAAAGCTATTTTTGGATTAATTTCATTGTCATGTCTTATAATCCAAATCATAATCCAAAAATTTCTAAATTGCAGTTAGCTTTTTTTTATTTTATTCCCGTCGATATTACATATTGCATATTTTATTTCAACTGATAATAACTAAGGTGAAAGACATAACATTTTCAAAACTATTAATTTCCCTCTGCCAACGATAATAACTCTAAATCTCTGCTTATCAAATAGTGCTAAGTAAGCTGTATAAAATCTGATATAAGTATTTATTACATACCCGAAAACGACCACTCTCAACTGATACATGACTGCAACTGACGTTTGAGATGTAAGCGGTCAATTGAAATGGTTACACTATGTAGAAGACGTACGTATGTTGAGCAGAGTTCATTGGTTTCGACTCGTCATAAACGAAATTGATGCGTTTCATTCAAGGTTCAATTATTTAAAACTTATAAGGACGTTTGTGAGGGCGATTGTCTTGAAGTTTCTAATACCCACGACACAGGACTTGTGTAGTGTGGGGTCAGAAATATGTGACTGTTGGGTGTATTTATTTATTTGTTACTAACTGTTGCCCGGAATTTTGAAGTTTAGTTAAAGTTGTGTAGGATTCTAATTTAAATAGTGTGAATAATATTTGTTAGGTTGTTACTTATTAAGTACACAATCAATCGTAGTAAGACACAAGAATAAAATGACGTATATAATAAGAAAAGACTGTATTAAATAATTTTATTTAACATAATATACATATATGTTACTTGTGAGACATAATGTGTTTTCAAGCGATAGCCTATTGCCGTTTATCTAGATATCAAACGTGCTTATACTAAAAATTTCTTCAACCGGAGAACCGAATCTGAAAACTCACGATCGCAGGGAACATACTTGAGAGGCGAGACAACGAGACAACCTTGAATAATCATTAATCATGTCCAATACTTTCTTGCGAACAATAAATTTTGGTATTTAGACTGTTTATTTTATTAGTCACGCTGGTGATTGGCTGTCTACATTATTAACGGCAACCTTTGTACATAGATAACAATATTTTGTTTGCCCTTTTTC
Source organism: Cephonodes hylas (assembly GCA_030295005.1). Classification (NCBI taxonomy): domain Eukaryota; kingdom Metazoa; phylum Arthropoda; class Insecta; order Lepidoptera; family Sphingidae; genus Cephonodes; species Cephonodes hylas. Next base: position 1,723,397 of record AP025383.1, read on the forward strand.
GAGCGTAATTAGGTCAACCAACAAGAAGTTTGAACGCATTTGCAATGGTTTTTAAAAGTTGCTATTTCCACTCGAAATGGCCAGTAGCTTCAACATTTTACCTTCGTCATCATCAGTCGCGAAAGTTTAGACTTCTCTGTTCAAGACTAGTAATTTCTTTCAGTCATCGACTATCGAGATTCTTAACCGCGCGTCCAATCCTCGAAACCACTAGTTTCATTTAATTTAAACATTTATATACTAAAGTCATTAAAAATAAAATAAAATTTTATATCAAAGTACTATTTTTTCCTCGTTTGTGGATTTTATGTTAGAACATTGTTGTAATGGAGAAATAAAATATACATATAAATCCATACTAATATATAAAGCTGAAGAGTTTGTTTGTTTATTTGGTTGATCTTTGGTTTTAATTAAAAAAAGACGTTTTATAGTCATTTATCGAGGAAGACTATAGGCTATACAGGATTTATTCAAACAGGAAACTAAAGACAGGTAATAGCTACAGTGATCTCATACAACCGTCGGTATTAAATGTATATGGTTTGAATGGGTAACGTCAAAATTGTTGTCGAGATTATTTTAAGAAAAAAGGGTTTGTGATCACCGTGTCTATTCCTATTGTATTGTGTCTATGCCTTTGTTTCTGACCATGGTCTGAATATGTATGTATATAATATATATTATATTATATAATACCTGAATATAATATAATATGCAAAGCACCCCAAAAATATCTCAAAAACGGGAAAAAATGCTTAAGAAGTCGTAAATGTCTAGTTAGGAATGACTAGTTAATTCTGTATGTAAATTATATTGCTTATTCAATGACCATGCGAGTTAATTATCACGATTACAAAATATTTTTTAACATTTAAATGCAATTAACTAGTATTTGTTTTTTGAAAAGAAACTGTGAGAGGGAAAAAACAGTCTCTAAAAACAATAGCGAATAGATTAAAACAAATTTCGCACAATTTAACATATTTCTGGTAATTTTATTTATTTTATTATGTTTAAGGAAGGCTTATAGACTAAGTACGTGTTTAAAAAGACTAATGCACTAGTAGCCTTTACATTTCAACTACTAGGCACATACGTGATACTAAACACACAAACTTATTATTAAAAATCAAAACATAGCTTATAAGTCCAAAACCCCAGTTTGCCATATAAAATATGAAATAATTATCTTTATTATATTCTTACCAGAAGCAATATGACGTACAAATGTGAATAAGAAATGATTTTGGACTTCAATGAAAGTACCGCTACTGCAAGCAGACATAATTTATAAAAACAATATACTGTACACAAAACATTAAATGATTATCGCTGAATTAAATGACTAAAGAAATAGGTACAGGTGAATTGAGAACCTCCTTCTTTTTTCAAGTCGGTTAAAAATGGAGGGAACCTCGGAAACTAGATCGCACGATTCACATTTTTTCTAGAAACAAGACAGAATCATATCCAGTTATTACTTTCATATACCACGCACGAAAACTTCGTCATATCAGTGACAAATTATGCAGCAGTTTGAACTTTGCGCAACTCAAACTAGAAGCTCGACCAAGCAATTTTGAAACAAACTATAATTTTCGAGTTCCGGTGATCACGGATTTCGCCAGACAAAATATGAATTTAATATCTCTACTAGTGAAAGGTTGATTACTAAAACTGTTATAGAAGACTATTTTAAGAAAATCTAAGTTTATATTTTGGTTTAGAGCCATAGAATTGTCACTGCAATGGATGTGACGAAGGTGTAAAAGTAAGGTTTAGAATAGGTATTATTCATAATCTATCTAAGTTTTCATCATAATTATAATTTCTCATAAGTTAGGCACCAGTCCACCACGCTGGGCTAATGCGAGTGGACGGACTACAGACTAAGAAATTCCTTAGAATTTTTAAAGTATGCACGTTTCCTCTCGATGATTTCATGTACCGTTAAAGTAAGGAATATTTCATTGTGTATACAAATTTAAAAACGTCAGATGTGTGTAGTTGGGGCTATTGTTATGGAATAACTCAATGTAATGTTTTAGTTTTTCACTTTTATCCAATGCACTAATAATACGAGCAAGATTTAAATTAAACTGATTATAAACGCAAAATAAAAAAATACTTGAAATCCCACATCTGTTTTTACAATTGTGAAATTATAACAACAGCAATTTGTACCTACTTCGAATGTTTTGAGGTTAATTTACAAAGAACTTGATGTCTAAACTCGAAATGCGAAATGCCAGTCATGTTTCGGAGTAATGTCGAAAGTTAGCACTAAAATAACTTAATTCTCTCGACTGTCTTTTGTTTTTTTTTTATAAAAATCTGTCTGGCTCGACTTTGAAATATTGAGTTAGGCCGTTGATAGAACTGTTGAGGTATCAATGTGGGTCGATGTATGAATAATATACAGCAGGGGTTCCCAAACTTATTTACACTATGACGCCCTACAGAATTATTATTTTTCTTGCGACGCACCCTCCCCCCCCATCATCAAAACTACCTACTTTACTAGAAATAAAAACAGCAGTAGTTAGCGTAATTATGAGGTTATCAGAAAAATACGGACAGCGAATGTTTGCCGATCGCCTCGCGACGCCCCTCGGATGTTGCCGCCACGCCCCAGGGCGTCGCGACGCACAGTTTGGGAAGCCCTGATATACAGGATGTATGACCGTGATTGGAAACTAAGGCAGGTAGGTAATAGGTACGGCGGTCACAAAACAATTGGCGTTAAGAGGCTTTGTGACCTTAGCCTTGGCTGCCTTTTATTTCTGATCTTCATCAACCCATATACGCCCACTGCTGAGCACGGGTCTCCTCTACCATTGCGAGGGTTTAGGCCATAGTCCGCCACGCTGGCCTAGTGCGGGTTGGCGGACTACACACCTAAGAAATTCCTAAGAACTTTTAGGTGTGCAGGTTTTATCACGATGTTTTCCTTCACCGTTAAAGCAAGTGATAATTCAATTTGAATACACACATAACTTTCGAAAAGACAGAGGTGTGTGCCTGGGGTTTGAACCCGCGACCGCCGAGATTCTCGACCGCGCGCCTAAACCTTGAGGCCTGCTTACATACATACATTACATATGGACCAAATATAGAATCAACAATTAGATATAGAATCAACAATTAAAGCAAGTGACAATTGTTTAAGTGAGTTTTATGTACCAGTGAAGTATACTGAAAATGAGCGCCTGAAATTTTATTCTTAGCAAATAGTGTAACCTCAATTTTGCTATGCTATAAAGGGAATCGTATCTTAATTAATTTTCTTTTATATTATTATTCTCCCTTTTGTGCCCACTGCGCTATAAACAAATCCCTTCAAAGTATTCATCCATAAAAAATATCGCCATGTGCGATAAAGTATCGGACTCGAACCAAATATTTTTGGATCATAAGTTATTTTATCAATTTAGGCGATTTACAATTAAAAATATTAAATAAAAAGAAAAATATGTGCAAATAGTTATTTATCTCAATTAGGAAAAGACAAGTTATGATATTGCTCTCAATATTTGGCAGCCCCATGGCGAGTTGGCTAGACACCAACAGTTGGCGAAACGAGTGGCCGCGGGTTCGATCCCCGCACCGAGACAAATGTTTGTGTGATCTACAAATATTTGTCACGGGTCTGGGTGTTTGTGAGACCGAAAAGTCTCTCGTAGTTACTGATACCCACGACACAAGACTCGTACCTATCTTAAAGTAGGGTCAGGACTATGTGTGTGACTGTTAGGTGAATTTATTTATTTAATAACAAAATTAATTTACAATTTTGATGTTAATAAATATTATATTTAATTGCAAAATATTAGACGATTAGAGTTAGCTAAAACACTAGTGGAAAAATACTTATATCCTTACGGGAAAGCCCAAATTGCTGACGATCGTTGAAACAGGAAATAATATACAGATGGCATAACAATGTAATAACATAATATTGTAATAAGAAAATTAAAGTTTATTTATTCTATGCTAAAATTAACAAATTACCTCGTGGTCTTGCAGAACAAATATTTGCCGTGGGATCTAGAGGTTGGACTTAGGCCTAAACTCTCTCAGTTGTAGAGGAGGCCATTGCCCAGCAATGGGACTTACATAAGCTGGGGTTGATCTAAAGGTCTCGGGTTCGATTTGGGTCGGACAGAGTGTTTCTCGGTTTTTCTGTGAGTAAATTTTCAGCATGGAGTCTGGAAATGTGCCTCTGAAAATGCAATGGGCTGTCCCCTTATTATGTTGAACGAAATAACAATTAGTGAACAGTTGCAGAAAAGCATCTCTGCCTACCCCTTCAGAGAATACAGGCGTGAATGTGTGTATATTGACATTATCCGAACCATTTTTAAAAACGAATTAAAAATGATTGATATCATGACTTCTATGAATTGGGTTCCCTGAAAGTTTGTACATATTATTATCAGCATTATAGTTTTGGCCCCTTTTATAGACATTTAAATGGACCAAGAAATGAAAGCCTTGAGGTTTAAGCGCGCAGTCGAGAATCTCGGCGCTCGCAAACTCTATCCCCAGTAACGCAACTCTGACTTTCCGAAGTTATGTGTGTATTCGCAATGAATTATCACTTAATTTAACAGTAAAGGGAAACATCGTAATGACATCTGCACATTTAAAAACGTTCTTTATTTCTTAAGTGTGTAGTCCGCCAACCCGATTATGCTAATAATTAGAAAAGTGACTTGCTACTCATTTATTAACAAAAGTTCTAGTCACATAAAAAAATCTATATTTGGTAATCTTTGTACTCTTGTACTGTACCAGTTGCGAAAAATATTAATTCTTAGCTTAATTACAGTTAATTGAGATCACACTAACCACAGCACACCTGAATAAGATTAAAAATTAAATTACTTGTGTCACCTGTTCATTCTACAACGATCACACGATCAATGATAAAAAAATCAAACAATTAAATAAATAAATACACCCAACAGTCACACACATAGTCCTGACCCCACATTAAGATACAAGTCTTGTGTCGTATTAGAAACTACGAAAGACTTTTCGGTCTCACAAAAACCTAGACCCGAAACAAATATATCTGGATCACACAAATATTTGACAACAATTAGGTTGCTATTGGTTCTCAAACATTTGTATAACTCTTGATATATTACACGCAACCTGAATTACTAAGAATCAGCTGCTTCAAACATACGATAGTGTAATCGTAGGTTTGGCACGCTCGGCACACTGACATTTCCTTTCTAGTCATAGTCAACTGTTCTATCGTCTAGCCCAGGGGTTCCCAAACTTATTTACACTATGACGCCCTATAGAATTATTATTTTTCTTGCGACGCACCCCCCCCCGTCATCAAAACTACCTACTTTACTGGAAATAAAACAGCAGTAGTTATAGTCCAAGATCCCAGTGCCGCCAGACCTACGTTATTTTAGCAAAGCTGAAATTTCGATGATTTATAGTCTAGTATGTACTGAGGAGGGTATGCGTACTTACTAGCTCGAAAGCGGGGCCCTTTCACAGGTAGCGCGAACTAAAGGTGTCTCAAAACTGTACCCACCTACGTTAAAGTAGCAAGGTTCATATTTAAATATATTTTTGACAATGTTATCAAAAATAGATAATCGTTATTGCAGGACCGTTTCCGTGGGCCATTACTTCCGCCAGACGTTATAAAAACTGTTTAAAGATGAGGCAAACTACGTCATTTTAGCAAGCCTAAATTTGACATGTACAACTACGTGGTACTATTTCCAGACTGTTCCTAAGCAGCCAGACCAATCCAATGGGCCAGTTATTATCCCAGACACCTCAAAGTTTCCCCTGTGAGTGCGAAGTGACCAAAGTGACCCAGTATTATAACTGCTACATCAGTATCAGAAAATCGGATTGCAATGTTTTCCTGAGTATCTATATTGCATACATGATAAATAATTCTCGTGTCATCCTCTTCATGCTGTACACACGATAAATGTTGATCAATACTAGATACAACTTTATTGTTAATGACAATGTAAGAATGGCATGAAATTAATTTTTATTAATTTATTGCCAATGAAAGGTGCTATTTCATAAATAATACACACCTATTGCTTTAAATTTATTTCATCTGAATATCTGTGAATGATCATAACTATATTTACTTAAAATTTTAAACAAGCTCAATAAATAATATAACCATCATTTAAATTATCTGTATTATAAAGCCATGTAGTTAGGGTTTGCAATCCCGCACCATTTTTTTTCCCGCGGGAAATTTGCGGGAAACTTGCCTTTCCCGCGGGATCCCGCGGGAATTCCCGCAAAGATTAAAAAATGCAAAAATAAGCATATAGTAAATCTATATTACCTGTACATTAGTTATACTATATTAAAAAAATCATAATAGAGACATTCATAAATTTATCTAATAGAAGAAGTACTTGTTCATAGTTCTTATGAGGTAAGGTAGCGGGTTTGCAATCCCGTATTCCGCGTTCCTACATTTCTAAATAATAAATCGTAACCTAAACAGCAATTAAACCCTCGAGGTATAGGCGCGGTCGAGTATCTGGACGATTGCAGGTCCAAACCCCAAGCACACACGACTGACTTTTCCAAGTTACCTATGTATGTGTGTATTCACAATTTAACGGTAAAGGAAAACATCGTGAGGAAACCTGCATAAAACCAAACTAAAACTAAACCAAACTATTTCGCAAACCATCGTGGTGGTTAAGACCTGTACTCTCAATGGTAAAGGTGACCTGTGCCTAGGCGTGGAATGTTTATAGGCTGATGATGATGATGAACCTAACCTAAATAATTGTTACTACCATTCAGTTATTTATATACTCACCCTATCGCCGTCTTTTTTTTTTGCCTGGGGAAAGCTACTACTAACCAGCAGGATATTTCGGACTTTTACCGACTAAAAACCCCATGATTCTCGGTTACCGCGTGCAAAGGTCACCGGGATCTCGAGAAGAACACATACCGGTAATCCTTCTTGCGATTTGCTTATATGCTCTACACATATAAATTTCTAAAAATTCATTCTCTTAAGTCTTAACTTGCTCGAAACCGATTAGCGGTTACAGCGCTAATTTGTCGGCCTCTTCGTCTACGAGTGGGATCGACTTTTTCACGATCCCTCTCTGCAGCCTCTTTCTTTGCCATGACAGCCTCGCTTATCGCCGTCTACCGCTGAACGTAGACCTTTCCAAAAAAGCGTCAACCATCCTGGTCTTGAGGGACTCTTATACATCCGTTACCCGGTTAATTGTTACCTACTGTTGAGTTATTTACTTTATCGATAATTTACTTCATCGATTTCTGCTAATTACATTGTGCAATAAATAAACGAACAAAACTTGTAGTAGCCTGTTGTAAAGTGTCACTTTAATTGGAAACTCTCACTTTTTTCTAACAGAATAAACAAACCGCTGAACATTTCAACCTTTTATTCCGTTCGATCGATTGATCGATACTGTCCGATGCGCCCACACTGTTGGGATGGAGCTAATAGGCCGTCAGTGATAGCTGAATTACCTTGCCGAGTAATAAAATTTCCGCGCGGAATTCCCGCACAATTGCGGGAATTCCGCAGGACTTAAAAATGTGCGGGATCCCGCGGGAATGCGGGAACGCGGAATGCGGGATTGCAAACCCTACATGTAGTGTTCTCACTCGAATTATAGCGCACGATTCACGAATAACGCCCTCACGCTCGCACTCACAGGGGAAACTTTGAGGTGTCTGGGACAATAACTGGCCCATTGGATTGGTCTGGCTGCTTAGGAACAGTCTGGAAATAGTACCACGTAGTTGTATATGTCAAATTTAGGCTTGCTAAAATGACGTAGTTTGCCTCATTTTTAAACAGTTTTTATAACGTCTGGCGGAAGTAATGGCCCACGGAAACGGTCCTGCAATAACGATTATCTATTTTTGATAACATTGTCAAAAATATGTTTAAATATGAACCTTGCTACTTTAACGTAGGTGGGTACAGTTTTGAGACACCTTTAGTTCGCGCTACCTGTGAAAGGGCCCCGCTTTCGAGCTAGTAAGTACGCATACCCTCCTCAGTACATACTAGACTATAAATCATCGAAATTTCAGCTTTGCTAAAATAACGTAGGTCTGGCGGCACTGGGATCTTACTCTATTAGCGTAATATGAGGTTATCTGAAAAATACGGACAGCGAATGTTTGCTCGGATGTTGCCGCGACGCCCCTCGGATGTTGCCGCGACGCCCCAGGGCGTCGCGACGCACAGTTTGGGAAGCCCTGGTCTAGCCTATCGCCGTCCACTGCTGAATGTAGGCCTCCCCAAGAAAGCGCCAACCATCCCATTTTTGTATTAAAAAAAGTGTAATAAATAATGAGCAATAAATGTTTATTTTATTAATGTTTAAATAGTCAATAATATCAGTCTTAGTATTCACATTGAGTTTAGAGTCTAAATATATCTTGTACTGGAACTTTTGCGAAATTATTTTTATCTAATTTTTTTTGTCGCAAATTTCAATTAGCGCCAAACGGTTAATTGATAACCTTTAAGCCTTAGTTTAAATACTGTTTATAAATAAATAATTTGTTGCCTAGCGAAATCAAGGTCTTTACCTCAATATGAGACCAAAATAATTAGTACTATTAGATAAAGTCGCGTAATTTCCCATGTTTGCGACAATATCCCGAATTAATTTTAATGATTTTACGTCATTATACTATCAGCTTCACTGTCCATAGATGTTGCGGTTTATGAACAAAATAGGGAATTCGGAACACATTATATTTATTTATTACTAGCAGGCTTCCTATCAAACTCTCAGTCTGCGGGTTTCAACACTTGAAAAGAAATACTTCTTACCTGTCTTTGCACTTTTTTCTTTTATCCTTCGTTTTTATAGGTCGTACAGACTACAGACTACAGACGATAAACTTTCTTAATAAATGGAATGTTTAATATAAAATTAATTTTTAATTTCCAACCAAAATACCTAAAATTAATTAAACTTTTCAGCTTTGTGTATTAGAAGATATCATGTTTCGGCGTCTACGATATACCCACTCATAATCTTTGGAAGATGAATGAATCTTCACGAAGAATCGTCAGAAAGTGTAGGTAAAGGCAAAGATACCATTAAGTTTTGCTATATGATATCTTTGTTGTTAAATCACGAGATAGGGAATATGCTCAGGAATATGCTGATACTAAAAATACTAACAGAAAAACCGTTTTTTTTCTTACTTATTATTTATTTTAGGTTATTTAAATTACTTCAGATCATGTCGGCATCATGGTATATACAATAGTATTCATATTAATTTTTATTTAGTAAAAACATCAATTTTAAATAATTTTATGCACATATAAATACACTTATCTGTCTGCTTCAGTTTTTTGGGAAATCAAAATTTAATTTCCGGGCATCGTACCCAAGTTCTATCGATAAGATGCTGCACTCTTAAACTCCAATAATAAATAACACATTATGTAATCCAAAAAGGAAATGCAATTAAAATACTTAGTTATTTTCCGAAATGTCTATTTTTTATTACTGCAACACATCAATAGTAGTATATAATAGGCCTGAATCTCTACGTACTTCAGAGATCACCATGCTGTATTTCAGTTTGTTAGCTTTGTGGTAAGTTTTCCCTTTTATTACTATAACAACGCTTGAATTAAAAGTAGTATCTTTGGCATCTGGGTATTATCATCATCAGCCTTCATACGTCCCACTGCTGGGCACAGGCCTCCTGTTCAACGGAGAGGGTAATTAACGTACAACTAATTTATTTCACTTAGCAGGGCAAAAATATAAATAAATCAAACATCCCACAGTGATTTAGATAGACTCCACATTAAAAAACAAACTTTGTGTCGTGTGTATCAGAAACTGCATATAATAAACATTTTTGAATTAAATATTTTTTCCTATGCGGGAATCGAAGCCGCGGCCTTTCGTTGCTCAAGCTGGTGGCTAGCCAATTAAGCAATGGGGCTGTCAAGTGCTAATAGATTTTTCCGCAAGAAAATTCCTAGTGACAGATTGGAAATGTGCCTAAAAACGGTGACAGATCTTATTACTTGGAATTAATACAGGTATCTACTGACAACTGTGCCTATGAATCAAGAGTTATTCCCTATTTGTATCAGGTCTGGGTATTTCTTCATCAACCCATATACGCCCACTACTGAGCACGGGTCTCCTCTACCATTGAGAGGGTGTTAGGCCATAGTCCACCACGCTGGCCTAGTGCGGGTTGGCGGACTATCATCACGATGTTTTCCTTCACCGTTAAAGCAAGTGATAATTCAATGTGAATACACACATAACTTCGAAAAGTCAGAGGTGTGTGCCTGGGGTTCGAACCCGCGACCGCCGAGATTCTCGACCGCGCGCCCAAACCTCGAGGCCATCACTGCTTGACACTGCTTGCAGAACTATGTATGTGACTGCTGGGAATTTGTATTTATATTTTTGCTTTTCCAGCTTGCTAGGTTCTGCAGCATGCTTCGGCGAGCTGAACTTCCCTGCAGGGTTCAAGTTCGGAGCCGCGTCAGCTGCCTACCAGGTGGAAGGCGCTTGGAACGTCAGCGGTAAAATTTGATCATACTTTTATCTTGCACGACAAAATAAATTGAGTATTGACTTCAAGATTTATAATGTAAAATGAATTATTCAGCAGTACTTCGACTATAATTTTATTTGAGCCTAATAACGTTTAACGTTTAAAAGCAGTGATGGCCTCGAGGTTTAGGCGCGCGGTCGAGAATCTCGGCGGTCGCGGGTTCGAACCCCAGGCACACACCTCTGACTTTTCGAAGTTATGTGTGTATTCACATTGAATTATCACTTGCTTTAACGGTGAAGGAAAACATCGTGATAAAACCTGCACACCTAAAAGTTCTTAGGAATTTCTTAGGTGTGTAGTCCGCCAACCCGCACTAGGCCAGCGTGGTGGACTATGGCCTAAATCCTCTCAATGGTAGAGGAGACCCGTGCTCAGCAGTGGGCGTATATGGGTTGATGAAGAAGAAGAAGAAGAACGTTTAATTATTCTGTGACGCTTTGAATAGGTTTTCATTTCCGCGTTCTCTTTAGAGCTGCTCTTGCAAATCTGTGAGTGAAAGATATGCCAGCGGCGTTTATAAAATGGTATAATAAAATATTGAATTTAATACTTAATCTATTACACATTAAGATGATATTTTTTAATGAAAGGTATAGTTGAATTTACAAGGCCTGGTTTTTAAATTACCGTCCATCGACCCTCAGAGAATCTCTGGCATTCTTAAATTCATTGTAACTCATTAAAAGCTCATTTGCACCCTAAAATAAAAAAAAAAACATATAAATTACTTTTAAACTAATTTTTAGGCGTTTTCTAATAGTCATTGCAGTCAGGTTCTATCATAATAGTTACTGGTTGATTCTTAATCATTCATAATACTAATATTGAAAAATGCATCGTCCAGATAAAGGTGAAAGCATATGGGACCGATTTGTCCATGAGAAACCGCAGTCCATCGTCGGCAATGCTACTGGTGACGTGGCTTGCAACTCTTACTACTTCTGGAGACGAGACCTTGAAATATGTCACAAATTGGGCCTGAATTTCTACCGCTTCTCCATATCCTGGCCGCGGCTGCTCCCAACTGGATTTCCTAACAAAATCAGCGAAGACGGACTGCGCTACTACAAAAATCTCATTGACGGTCTTTTAGAGAAGAAAATTGAGCCAGTGGTAACTTTGTTCCATTGGGACCTGCCGCAGAGACTTCAGAATTTAGGTAAGTTTACTAATTTTATTTATTTAGGGCTTATATACAAGAACATGTATGAAGGAGGACTTAAAGCCTAAGGCATCTTATATTAGTCAATCTTAGGGTGGTGCAGAAAAATGTGAATTAATATAATATAATAATATATTTATTTATCAGTTTGCATTTACAAGAAAAACTTATATACTATGATAACCACACTAGGCGCAGCCTGTATCGTGGCTATCTTGAATAGCATGGTGGAATATTTATAATGTAAAATTAGTGATTATATAAAACAAAGGTTATAGAAAAAGTAGGCTACAAGCTTTTGCTATATAAGATGTTTATCTCGGAAGAGTAGGATCACAGTGGAATGGGGTGTTCCTTCATCTTCACAAACCAGCGACTGTAATTTTGTTTAAGACAGGGCTAATACTAAAAATTATAAGTCGCGGTAATTGTAATTAGCTAAGCCCTGGACAGTTCTTTTATAATATTCAACACAAGTTAGTTTTTATTAGCTCCTTTAAAATAACGCATAATAGTGTCTTTATCTTTACACATTTCTTGCTCTAGGTGGTTGGACCAACCCCCTTATCTCCGACTGGTTCGCGGACTACGCTCGCGTGGTCTTCACCCATTTCGGAGGCAAGGTCAAAACCTGGATCACCATCAACGAACCAATGTCGATTTGCGATTTGGCGTACGTGTCGGGAGGCGCAGCGCCGGGAATCAAAGATCCTGATGTGGGGAGGTTTCTGTGCTCCAAGCACGTGATAATGGCCCATGCAAAAGCCTGGAGGGTGTATGATACGGAATTCAGAGAGAATCAGAATGGTGAGTTGTATACTGACTATATATGGAAGTATTTCTACCCCTATAACGTGGAATTTACGATTTTTTTGTGAAGTATTTTTCTGGATTATATATACTTTTGAGGACTAGGAGCTAGTAACTGATTGTATTCATCATTAAACCATTTTACCCTGCTGGGTACGGATCTCCTCTTCAATCGAGGGGTTTAAGACCTTAATCTACAAGCAGCCTAGTGCGTACGAAGTATAAGGACATAATATTTTTGTTATAGTTTGATGCTAGTATCGGAATTGTTACAGGTAAAGTTTCCATGACCAATGTCTTGATGTGGCTGGAGCCGGTCGCTCCGGAAGACGAAGAACTGACAGAACTGGCTAGGGAGCTAGTGGTAATTTGTATTACTTATTATTGTTGGTAAAGAAAATTACGTAATGTAGATTATAAACAATTCGATTGCCGTCTACATGCCGTTTTTATAAATCTTTGCTGGGTAAGCCTAAAGTAAGTAAGTCACAAGAGTAGTTCAGGTGGTCTTAGGTTCAATCCCCAGACACACACGTGAATTATTACGTACATTAAATGCGAAGAAAAATACCGTAAAGAAACAACGATGCCAAAAAGTCCTTAAGAATTCTTATCAGCTAATAGTTATTAATGCGTTCCTAGGCTGGACTGTACTCCCATCCAATTTATTCTGAAGAAGGCGGATGGCCACCGTCCATAGAAAAAGCATTAGCAGGGGCTAGCAAGAAGTACGGATTCTCAAACGTGTCCATCTTACCTGCTTTCACTGAAGAAGAAATTAAAGTAGTGAGAGGTAAGTTATGATAATATCTAACTAAAACGATTGCACTTATACCAATAAACTAATAGAACAGTCACATACGTAGTTTTGACACAATAGTAGGCTACGAACATTCTGTCGTGGTATCAGAAATGACGATAGAATTTTCGGTTTCTCAAAAATCTCAAACGACGATATCCGCAAGGTGGCTGGCAGTGGTTGGATGAGGAGAGCTGAAGATCGAGCCCAGTGGCGTGCCATAAGAGAGGCCTAAGTCCAACGGTGGACGAATTAAAGTCTGTTGATGATGATGATGATGATGAAAACCTCAAACCAGAAACAAACGTTTGTGGATCATTATTATGAATAAACATTTGAGATAATGTCACCCTATGCCGGCTGACTCCGAAATAATAATTTGTATGTGTGATTGGTTTTATATGTCATGTAGTCTTTCATTTGTTTTACAACTCATCAGAGTAGTTACGAATATCTTATCATCAGCACTTCGAGTATTTGAACGCCCAAGAATTATTGCAGTTCCGAGACTATTCTATCCTACTTACTTATTGACTTACTTGATCTACGCTTTACCTGAACACTATTATGCAGAAACAGTCGCTATAGACGAAATCTTAAGTAACAAACTTTTTACACACCTACTTACATTTTTAGGTACATTCGACTTTTACGCGTTCAACTTTTACACAAGTAGAATGGTGCGGAAACCGAAGACTGGTGAAGTTTTGAAACCGTACCCACTGGGAGATGCGCCAGAAATCGGCGCCAAGTTCGAAAAGCACCCGGGGTGGGAAACTGCAGCCTCATCTTGGTTATATGTAAGTATTATTCAGCATACGCTCACCACTGTAACTATATGAAACAACTCTTTGTTTCCAACTCCTCAGTTATATCTTTTCTAATTACCGTCGCCAGTACAAGATTCTCTTAGATTTGATGAGCAGCCAATGATTTTTTCTAACTTACCAACACGTGAATCGCTAAACCAACTACTATTTTATCAGTCAATTCTGTAATCTTCATTAGCCCATATAAGCCTTGTTACTGACTAAAGGCCTTCTCTACAATTGAGATTTAGGTTTAAGTACACCACGCTGGCCTAGTGCGGGTTGGCGAATAACCATTCAATTTGATATGTAGCGACTATGGACAGTACAGTTCATCCTTAAAATTTTTAGGTGGATCCTGAAGGTCTTCGCAAGCAGCTGGTCTGGTTAAAGAAGAAGTACGGTAATATCGAATACTTCATCACAGAAAACGGTTATTCCAGTGAATCCGGCTTGGACGACCAAAAGCGTGTGGACTATTACAAAGCTTACTTGAAACAGGTGTGTTATGATGTTTATCATTAAGATAAAAAGGTTTAAAAAATAAATAAAAAAAATAAAATTATTGAAGATTAAACTATGTCATACATAACACTTAAGTCTAGTTTACATAGGAGAGATATCTTATTAATTATTGTAACAAAACTTAAGTATTTAGAGAAAATCTGGTTTATTCGTATTGATGACCTCGTAATCATCATTATTATTTATTATCAGCGTATATACGTCCCGATGCTGGGCATAGTCCTCTACCGTTGAGAGGGCTTAGGCCTTAGTCCATCACCCTGGGCTATTGTGTGTTGGCAGACTACACGTGGAGTACATGGATATATTTAATAGCTCGTTATTAAAATCATTAATTAAATAATATTTTTTTTCCAGCTGCTTTTAGCCATCAAAGAAGATAATGTGAATGTGACTGGTTACGGAGCGTGGACCCTCATGGACAACTTCGAATGGATGGACGGGTACAGCGTCAAGTTTGGACTTTACCAAGTGGACTTCTCCTCTGCTGAAAGGAATCGGACTGCAAGACTTTCAGCTCTGTTTTATAAGGGTCTTATAGAACGCCAGTTGTTAAAGAATGAAATTAGGGATGAACTTTAATTTATACTCAGCCTATCCTCGTCCACTGGTGAACGTAAACCTCTCCAAGAAAGCGCTAACCATCCCGGTGTTGAGCAGCCCTCATCCACCGCTACCCGTCACCACACTCAAGTCGTCGGACCATCGCGATGCAAGACTTTAATGGAATTGTGCAATTTGTTGACGGTTTTTGCCTCATATTTATATTATTTTTTCTATAACTACTCGTTTCAGAAAACAAGCCAATAGTTAAGAAGCCTCAGTGTCGCCTGCAACTCCGTTTGATATTAGACTTCAAAAAATGATATTTTTCTCAGGTCTTGACAATTTTTAATATTGTTCCGCATTTAGCCGAAGTTCGTTGATATGTAAGTAGATATCTAAGCCTTCCTCGATAAAAGTACTATTTAACAAAGTATTTTTCAAGAACAGACGTTACTGAGATTACTGCGTTGCAATGGTCAGAATCTTTTCCTTTGCTTTATTACTGAATAAACAATATATTTTAAAAATAAACATAAGTTTGTTTTATTCATTACATAGTCATGGTTTCATTAACATCGTTGCGTGCATTTCGGTATAGTCCCATATAGTAGGCAAGTTAATTATAGTTTTCGGGCACATTTCAAGATTCCATGCTGCGACTGTGAATTTCATAATGGACAAAAACCCAGTAACACTTTTCCCAACCGGAGATTCACACCCAGAACCTTTAGACCACACAGCATTTACGTACATATACGGCGAGACCATGCGGCAGTCATTTTTAGTTTTACTAGTTTATTAGAAAGCGCCTGGTATTTTATTCTTGGCAAAGTTATTTTAATATTGCTCTAAGATTGTTTAAGGCGTCAATAAACGCCCAAAGATTGAAATTGTTGTAAAATGAGATTAGAAGTGATTCAGATGTGGGTGATATTACTTAGAAAAAAATATTGCCTTATTGTCCCGGGACACAAGTATGAGTCGTGCAATCTAGATGTCCCGCTTTCGAGTCCCCGATCATGCAGTGTCATAGTTTTTTTTCTATTAAGGATGCTCGCCCTTTGCCCAACGTTTATGTTGTCCTCAAATGGGACACCAAAAATCTTTAGTAGTTCCTGTTATTTAGGACGCAACAAGCTAAATATACACTCAACAGTCAAATACACAGTTTTGTCCCACATTTAGATACAAGTTTGACAGCCCCGTGGCGCAGTTGGCTAGACACCAGCTTGCGAAACGAGCGGCCGCGGGTTCGATCCCCGTACCGAGACAAATGTTTGTGTGATCCACAAATATTTGTTTCGGGTCTGGGTGTTTGTGAGACCGAAAAGTCTGTCGTAGTTTCTGATTCCCACGACTCAAGACTCGTATCTTAGTGTGGGGTCAGGACTATGTATGTGACTGTTGGGTGTATTTATTTATTTAAGTCTTGTGTTGTTGGTATTGAAAACTGATAGTCGTCACATTCATAAACATAATATCTGGATTAATCAAACATTTGTCTAGGTAAGGGGATCCAACCCGCGGCCTCTCGTGTCACAAGCTGGTGTCTAGCCAACTGCGCGATTAGGATGTCATCTTAATTTTGTGTCGGAAATAAAGATATTATGAAGGTGAATCAGCAAGACCTTGACACAAAAACAGAATATTAAACACATTATTATAACTATTCAGAAATATGGGTTTTTCCGGCGACTTTTTTTTTCACTACAGTCTTTAATATTTTAACAATTTAAATGACAGCAGCATGTATTGCGATGCATGCCCGTATTTTTTTTAAATAAATGGGTTAAAAAGTCTTTTATGTTTCTTTTTAATTACACATTTATATTTATAACATACCAATTATGATAATTTATCTTTTAATTTTTCGCACTTAATACAAAAGTAAAAGTATCAATGGCCGAAATTTAGTCGAGATTCTCGGCGGTCGCGGGATCAAACTCAAGGCGCCTGTAACTTTTCTAAGTTATATGTGTATTCATAATAAAATTATCGCTTACTTTTCGGCGAAGGAAAATATTCTGAGGAGACGTGCGTACCTAAAAGTTGTAGGAATTTCTTACGCGTATAGTCCGTCAAATTTATTGAGTATTCTCTTATATGTAAATTAATTAATGATAGGAAAATAGGGAGTTAATATTTAGTTTTTTAAGGTATTAGAAGCATGCGCCTATGCCCATGAACACCCACAATACTAAAGGAATCATTGGTCCAATGCCGTCTCTTAATTTATAAAACTAATATCTTATAAAAAAGTGACAAAATATTCATTATTCTTATATCAATATATTTCTTTTCCAAATATATATATTACTTCTCCTCTCTTTCAAAGGCATTTAAAAACCGTGACAAAAATACACTTTTCACAATAGATTTCAGCCTTACATTTCTAGGTTATCACAAACCACACAAGATAAAGGGAAAAATGCAAATTTCAATTCAGAAATTGAAATATATAAGTAGAACTCATTAAATGTTGTTATCTATTAAAAATAGCACGAATTTAGAGAAAATATAATATCCTCAATTAATATAATTAAAGATGTTGCGTCTCAATTCGAGACAGAAAGTACGTGTTCATGGTAAGTAATTCCTTTTTAAGTATTTTTTTAAAATCATAGCATCACAAATTAACAAAAACGTAATGAAATAATACGCATTTGAGCACCATTTTGCCCAAATAAATACAATAATATTAATCAAATCAATTTAACATTTAATTTATCACTTACGTAGATTCAGTCATTTCAAAACTTAACTTATTACCCTGTTCGTAAGGCACTCAATACTTCTTCGTCCGTGTAGACTACAGGGTTGAGTTCAGAAAGAAATTATTTATAAAAACTTTCCTCTTCAATCACTCTATCTATTAAAAAACCGCATCAAAATCCGTTGCGTGCGTAGTTTTAAGCATACATATTTATACTATGTAGTGAAGTTATATGGTTTCTAATACATATGACACAGAACTTGTATCTAAGTATGGGACTGTTGGTTGTATTTATTTATATAACTCAAGTTGTGCTTTACGAAAAGGTGAATGGCTGTTTTCGATTGTTTTGTCAATCCACCTAAATAAGGTAAACGGCCGGAATGAATTGCCAAAACGTCAATTATTATTTGTAAACGCACGTACATCTCGAGTGACTTCGGCGAAAAGGTTTCTAATGAATTTTAATGCATTTGTATTATATATAACTATGTAACATCAATGTTACTTGCAATAAACAAAACAAGGAGTTGACTGGAGTCTGACTCTTGAATTGGGTATTTTCTGAAATTGCTTGAATTTTTCTAGGAAGTTCCGCGTAGTAGCACGAAGCTTGGAAATGTGCGAGACAAACGGAAATGCAGTTATGCCTATCCCTTTAGTGAATTTGTAACCGTGAGTTTATGTATGCATGCATGAACAGGTTTCCATTGAGAGCTTGACTCAATTTTGACCTGTGATAGATCCATTATTATCCATATTTCTGGAAATCGAATCAGATAATTTATGCCCGCGACTTCGTCCGCGTAGACTACAGGGTTGAGTTCAGAAATAAATTATCCATATAAACCTTCCTCTTTAATTACTCTATCTATTTAAAAAACCGCATCATAATCCGTTGCGTAGTTTTAAAGATTTCAACATACATAGGGATATAGGGATAGAGAAAGCGACTCCGTTTTATGCTATGTAGTGATAACATGAGTAAGAATAAGAAAAAATCCCTAGTTAATCTGTACAATTGCTGAATGATTTAACGACTGCAACCTGCATAAGGACTTATTGAATCTTACGAGCTCATTTGTTTTCAGTGACCAACATGTTGTCCATCGGTCTGCTCGTCCTGTGGTGAGTTCTGTTTTACTTCAATATCTTATTACTAATATGAACTAAAAGTTGGACACCTAAAACTTCTTAGGAAAGTCTTAGGTGGTTGGCGGACCAATCCGCACTAAGCCAGCGAAGTGGCTTAAGGCTTAAACCCTTTCAGTGGTAGAGTAGGCCCGTGCTCAGTGTGTGAACGTATATGTTCAGATGATGAATCTAGACCAAGCCTATGTTCAGCGTTCCAGGGTTTGATTCCCCGGTCACATTATTACTGGTTATTTAATTCAGGAATATTTTAGTCAAAAGTAGATGCATACTCAAATTTAACCGTCCATTCTAAGGCATATAACATGATTTATATATTAAACAGGGTATATTCAGAACGTGATCGGAAATAAGTGAGGTAACAGCTAATATAATTACAAACCCCTTGGCGTTAAATAAAAACCCAACAAAAATAAGAAATTTGAAGTTTTCCTATCAACCATAGGTATTCAAATGTGTGGTTTCCTGTCACGCTCTGAATAAATGCTGTTTATTCCACACTCACCCTGTCACCGCCTACTGCTGAACGTAGGCCTTCCCGACATTAATAGGTGTCATAAAAAATATTTTTATGTATCCCACAAGATACTGACGATACAGCAAAACATGTAGAAGCCGCTGGATGCAGGCCGCTTCTGATAGAGCGAAAGTCTTGGCTAATTGGTGATGATCGTCAATCAAGTTATAACTTTTTTCCAGCGCCGTAGCATCAGCTTCAAAATGTCCTGTGTGTCCCAATTTCCCACCCTGGTTCAAATTTGGTGTGTCGACTTCCTCCTACCAGATAGAAGGAGCTTGGAATGTCAGCGGTAAGTCATTACCTCGATTCTATACTTGGTCCATATGTAATGTATGTATGTAAGCAGGCATCAAGGTTTAGGCACGCGGTCGAGAATCTCGGCGGTAGCGGGCTCGAACCCTAGGCATGAATGAATTACAAAACACTTTGTAATTGATTAAATGTAATTTACTATGTAATATAGTATTTTATGTTTTCACGAGAGGGAAGCGCTTTATTCCCCTGTTCGGTACCTCGGGGGGGTCATGAGGGGTATGTCGGGGTCTTTGGCCTATCAACTCGGTGCGCAGAACAGTTGTCCGTTTACCTGAATTGGGTCCCTAACCAAAATCCTACGCCAGCGTACCTACTAAAACCTCTCGGTAACCATCACGCGCATTTAAAGCGGAACTAGGTACTATAGTTACACTACAAACATTTGTTTTTTAGATAAAGGACTGAGTATATACGATGTTTTTACTCATGAAATCCCTGGAGCTATAAAAGACAACAGTACAGGGGATGTGGCGTGCGATTCCTACCATCTTTGGAAGAGGGATGTTGAAATGGCGGCAGAAATGGGCTTGGACTTTTACAGGTATTTTTATATTATTACTAATACGAGGGTAACAACCTCCTTTCCCAAGGAGGGTTGGCGTCAGGCAGGCGGCCGGCCGTAAAACATCTGCCAAAACTCTTATGCAGCATGTTTTGTCCTTCCACACAGGAAGGAAGGACAAAACATGCTGCGCCGACCCCAAACAAGAATTGGGATCAGGGCAGGAGAATGATGATGATACTAATACGAGGGTTTAGAAAATAGATCAATATCTTGAGTGCATGAAATATGAATGGTCTACGAGTAAATTGTGCAGAAATAAGCAACAAGATAATAGTCATCATTAGACAAAAAAATATGAATCTTTACTAATTACAATACAATGTTTTTTAGATATTAAGTAGATATAAATGTTGCGACAGAAGCACGTACAGAAAAAAGTAAAAGAGGGTAAACAGGCTAAATCGTCTCTCGTGGAATTATAGGTTCCTTAGCTTCCTTCTCTATGAAATGGATAAATGTTTAATGAGAATTTTGTATTTATAGATTCTCAATATCCTGGCCTCGGTTGCTACCAAAAGGCTACGACTACTACATAAGTAAAGATGGCGTGGAATACTACAACAACCTTATAAATGGATTATTAAGCTGTGGGATCGAACCCGTGGTCACTTTGTACCACTGGGACTTGCCAGAAACATTGCAGCAGTTAGGTAATTTCTTCAATGTCTTTTTAGTTATCATATCTTTCGCCCTATCTTTCCATTATAAAATTCTCAGGAGCAGCACAGAGTCTGGAGAATTGGGAATATTCTCGGCCTATTCTACTTTAAACTTAAAAAATGATTTAGATATACATCTCTGGCTATATTAGAATTAAAGAAGTACCTATGTGTTTTTGATAAGACACAAAAGTAGATCTTGAATTCATGAAGGGTTTACGAGTAAACTGTGCGGAATTAAGTAAAAACTTGTAGATAATGTAACAACTATCATTCTTCTTCTTCTTCTTCTTCATCAACCCATATACGCCCACTGCTGAGCACGGGTCTCCTCTACCGTTGAGAGGGTTTAGGCCATAGTCCACCACGCTGGCCTAGTGCGGGTTGGCGGACTACACACCTAAGAAATTCCTAAGAACTCTTAGATGTGCAGGTTTTATCACGATGTTTTCCTTCACCGTTAAAGCAAGTGGTAATTCATTGTGAATACACACATAACTTCGAAAAGTCAGAGGTGTGTGCCTGGGGTTCGAACCCGCGACCGTCGAGATTCTCGACCGCGCGCCCAAACCTCGAGGCCATCACTGCTTTTTATCATATCATATATTATAACATATATCATATATTACAACTATCATTAAACAAAATAAATCTTTACTACATACAAAAAATATATTTCAGACATTAAGTATGTTGATATGAATGTTGCAACGGAAGCACGTACAGTAAAAAAGTAAAAAGGTAAAGAAAATTATATATCAAAATAAAACAAATGAAGTTGAGATAAGACATTTGTTGATAGTTAAGAACGTTTAAATAATATTATAACAACTTAAACTGTGAACACACGGATTACAATCTCCTTTATATCTTCACACCTATCAGTCATTTCATAGGTCGTTCTACACTACGTGTGTCTAAGCACCAACTCAACATTTGTCTGCTCCACCGGCCGTAACATTGTCAGTTAGTCGACCTTATCCATCATCAGCCCATCCACGTCCTCCTCTACCATTGAGAGGGTTTAGGCCTTAGTCCACCACGCTGGCCTAGTGCATTTTGGCGGACTCTACTACTTAAATAAAAATAACACACTTACAGGTGGCTGGACCAATCCCCTCATAGCCGACTGGTTCGCGGACTACGCTCGCGTGGTCTTCTCCCTCTTCGGAGACAGGGTCAAGACCTGGATCACCATCAACGAACCTGTAGTCATGTGCGACATTCCCTACAACACTGGTGTTCTGGCTCCCGGCATCATTGACAAGTATATGGGCGCGTTTCTTTGTACCAAGCATGTGTTACTAGCCCATGCTAAAGCTTGGAGGATTTATGATGAAGACTACAAACCTATATTTGGAGGTATCATAGTTTTTACTGAATTTTTATTCTTTGATTGATTTTACATTGTTGTATAACAACAAATACGTTCTACTATTGGAGGATTTTCTTTACGATTTTGATGAACAAAATCATGAAATAGGTGAATAAGATCAGAGGGGAGATGGACAGTATTTTGTAAGGGGACGAGTGTCGCCGTTTATCTGTCACTTAATCTTATATATAAAATTCTCGTGTCACAGTTTTCGTTCCCATACCCCTCCGAAACGGCTTGACCGATTCTCATGAAATTTTGTGAGCGTATTGAGTAGATCTGAGAATCGGCCAACATCTATTTTTCATCCCCCTAAATGTTAGGGGTAGTTTACCCCTAATTTTTTTTTATTTTTTAAACAAAATTTTTAGTTTCTATTTTTTTCTGATACAACATACAAAAATACATACAATCCTTAATTTTCACTCTTCTACGATCAACCCTTATTTTTTAATAGCCATTTTAGTAATTTAATCATTTTTCATCTCCGGTCGAAAACTGATCAATTATCCCTCAGGCGTCTACCGGTCTCGCCCAGTAAACAGCACGGAGTAGGGATGAGACCGAAGCTGGTCTCCTGTTTCTCTCACACAACAAGCTTTCTCTCACACCCTCCACAGTTTTCATCCATTACATTAAATCATTTCACCGATTTGAATGATTTTTGGTATGGAGATAGGTAGGGCCCACCGAATTAACATGGGATACTTTTATCCTGGAAAATGTATTCCCGTGAGAAATGAGAATGTGTATATGTTATAACTGCAAAAGTAACTGTGTATGTCAGTTACGGTTTCATTGTTTTTCGTATGAATAAAAATAGGACGCTGTTAAGTAATATACACTATGTTTTATCCCTGGAAAATAACCATGCTATAAATGCAAAAATTGCTCTGTTCATGTTTTACTTTCTGGGCTCTTAGGGTACGCTTTATAGATTCATTTATTATTAATATCTTTCTGCACTCAACCCTGAGGTCTACGCGGACGAAGTCGCGGGTAAAAGCTAGCAATTGTATATATATACTGAAATAAAAAAGTACAAAGTACAATAATTCTACTACATGACTATGCCTATGAAATTATCGTCTTAAAACTTGATAATTCGGTTATGTTTATTATTTTAATTCTAGGAAAAGTTTCAATATCTAACCACGTTGTGTGGTACGAGCCCCAGCCACCAGGAAATGAAATGCTAGCCGAACTGGCTATGCAATTTGTGGTAAGTGAATGATTTTTTTTAGATATTAGACCACTGCTTTATTTCCTAATTGCTCTCAAGAACAAAAGCTGAAATGTTGCGGATTCAATACCAACAGACTAGTTACTCTAAAATATACCTATTTATTTAGATTGCTTTGTAGTGTCGTCGTCAAAATGTGCGTCATACGATTCTCAGACTTCGAGTTCGGATTATTAAGTTTTTGGGCCTGGAAAGGTGTCTGAAAAACGGCAATAGGTTTGCTGTCTATTACGTGGGACTGAAACATATACCTAACTTAATGTGCGTTCGGAAATGCACCTCTCGTTACAAAGTATGTGTAATTATTTAAAGATTTGGACAAGATATTTATCTAATACTAACAACAATTGCCAAATGGTGTCTAGTAAAAACTTGAGGAAATTTTATTCCTTTGAATTTACCATTTTAGTTTATTTGCCAAAAGAATTGTTATAAATGTGATTGTTTTTGTTTTAAATTTTATCTATTTCAGGTAGGAAGATACTCCCATGCCATATACTCTAAAAGGGGGGGATGGCATCCTGCCTTGGAAATGGTTGTTGCTGCATCTAGCCAGAAGATGGGCTACCGTCGCTCCAGACTACCGCCCTTTACTGAATACGAGATAAACTTGATAAGAGGTATGAGGTTTCGAGAGACTGCATCATGTAGGACAAACAGTACAATAGATGTATAATGGAAGCAATTTTTTGTTTGGGACTAAGGCCGAAACCCTCCCAATAGAAGAGGAGGCCCGTGCGACGAAGGTTAAGCCAGTTGCCATTTATCGGGCACAGATTCCATCCTGCCAGTGGGACGATAAAAATATGAAGTGATTAGGAATCGATCAATAACATAGGCCATCCATCATCCATCCATCTTTCTGAAATGGTTGGAGCAAACAACTGTTAGAGTGGAGACCGTGCTTAGGCAGACATAGTGTAGGACGTCCTGTAGTTAGATAGTTCGACGTCTTGAGAAAGGTGGCGGGTCTACATATAACTGAATACAATCACTATATTATGTATGTATGTTTTTGCAGGAACCCACGATTTCTACGCTTTGAACTACTACACCGGAGTGCAGGTTCGTCCAGCTGATCCCGGGGAGGAAATAAGTGCTCTGTTTTTCAACGGCATTCCAGAACTCAACCTGGTCACGGAACCTCCGCCCACAGCTACGTTTGGTTTTGTAGCCGGTATATCCGTGAGTACTCAAAGATTCGTTCCGAAGAACCAGATTTAAGTATTTAAGGGTAGTTTTTGATCTACATACTCATTAAAAAAAAGTACACTATGTACTTTTTATTTCGGGAAAATGCTGCATTCTCTATTTTCTGCTCCAAATTAAGCATAGGATTTAAATTCAATTGGGAAAATGTTCTCTTTGATAATCTCTTAGTTAGAAATCAAAACATAATTTTAGGGTTAGTAAGAAGAATAATAAGAATTTTCAGATCTACCCCGAAGGTCTCCGCAAGATGTTTAACTGGTTGAAGGCAAATTACGGAGACATTGAAATGGTGGTCACTGAGAACGGATTCTCTACCCAAGGTTCTGAGTTGAACGACACTGGCAGAATCACCTACATCAGAAATCATTTGGAACAGGTATGTTTTTACCGACCGAGCATCGAAGTAGTAATGGTCTCAGAACTAAGGCGCGGTAAGGAAATTTAGAAGTGGCGGTTGCAAACCCAAGGCAAGACTTCTGAATTTTCTAAGTTATGTGTGTAATTTATATGATTTTTCACGTAATTTAACGGCGATTGAAAACATCGTGAGGAAACCTGCAGATCTAAAAGTTCTAAGGAATTTCCGCCTATCCGCTTTAGGCCTGTGGAGCGTCACCCAATTCGTAAACATCCTAATCAAGGAAAAGCCACATTTCTATTGTAATTGTGTGCTTATTGCTCCATTTATATGCTGTGATGGTAATCCCAGTAATGACGCCATACGAGGTTTCATTTGTTTTTCGCCTAATCAGGATTTTTTTCATTATGAGTTGTTGTTATTTGTCCTGGAAAATCGGACATATGTACATTAGGGTGTCCCAAAAAAATCAAAGTCTTTTTTTTTTAACGCATACCCTCTAATTATTTTCGGATGGTGTTAAAACACTTATAAATAAAATTTCATGAACTTAGGACCACTGCAACCCGTGCCGACTTGCAGTCATGTATTTCAGTACTTACATACTTTGTATGAACTTCGGCGCGTCGCAATAGTCGCATAGAAGTTTCGTGGTTGCTTGTTTATTGTATTGGTAAACGCCTCTTTTTGTTTAATCAATATGTCAGATTAAGATTTCAAAGGCAGATTTTAATAGGGGGTGTAAAACATTAAAATAACGGCTTAAAACTCTTCTGTAAAGAACAAATATTGGCAGTTCTGTTTAATAAAATTCGTGAAGTAAATTTGAATTTTGTAAAAGCGCAAATCTAACTATTCGAGATTAATAATTTTTTGTTAAAGGGCTTATGTGCTTATTTAAGGTTTAATAAACTAATTTTAAGAAATAAGTTGCCTTATACCGAGTCTGAAGAAATCAACAAATAATGCGTAAAAATCGCAAGATATGTTCGTACAGTGTCGCCAAGAGTTTGTTACAAGCTTGGACTACTTTTTGTATATTGCACACGCCGGTGCCATTTAATTCATAAAAATAAATCTAGATAATAGATAAAGCTATATAAATAGATATACATAGTTTTACCGGACATAATTATGATGGAAATTTAATGGTTGGCTATCAAGAATTAACAGTTATAGCTATAATCATATTCTTTGGTGGTGATACAGAAAGAAAATTGACAATTCGATCTCCAAGTTCTATGTACCAGACACCATGATGGCCGAAGCAATTAATTGATTAAAAATGTCGTAACTTTTTTTTAATTGTAAATTACTAATAAAAAGTCGCACTATTAGACATCTAGATTTGCATCACTGCATACCATATTAAGGCTTGGATGCATTGTATATTATCAGTGACGGCACCTTACCACGACTTATGTTTGCTTAATACTTTGAAACCCTGGGAAACTGTCAATAAAATTAATTCAGAAATGACTATACAGAATATTTATCAGCATTTTTGGTCTTTGGTTCATAAAGTAGCTGTCTTGTCTCTATATCACTATGATGGAGACCAGAAACCAGAAATAATAATATTTTAAAGCCTAACTAAAAAGAATCCATCAATTCATATCCCCTCGAAAGTATATCTGCGTGATTTAGTTTTTTAAAAAGATATGAACGACTTTATTTCAATCAAAAACAAGTCTTGCTTTTCTTTAATCGTTTTAAATTTTTTGACAGTTTTCTCAATGAGTTGCTTACATTACAGCCTAGTTATACTTCTTTTCAAGCAGTTAAGAAATAGATAATTACACTAAAGGTCGCTAGTAATACTGCAAATTGCAATTATATTAATACAAAATTTTCGTGAAAAAGTCATCTTTAAAAGGAAACTAAAGCAATTTTTCCTGTGATCTATCCTAACAGTAAAAATAAAACTTTAAGACAAAAATATCACTAATATTCTTGTTTTAATAATAAATATATAATACCGATGAAACAGGGTATAATTTTGAAAATAAAAATTAAGATTTTATATGTGCTCTACAATTTCCATACAATTTTTTTCTTAAAACTTTGCCATCAAGTCGGCACGGGTTACCGCTATCCGATTTCGATAATATTTCGTATTTGAGTTATTAGGGTCAATTGGAAAAAATATAGCGGGTATGCGTATCTAATTTCGACAAAAAAAAAATCGCCCTACTAGGCTGGGACACCCTAATGTACATGCACATAATAACTTAATAATATTAGAAGGGAAAGAGACAGTGTGTTTTATGGGGACGAGTGTCACCGCTTGTCTGTTACCTGTTAATTCTACTACGATGCTACAAAAATCAAGTAAAAATGAAGTGCCGCTATTGGCTGTCACAAATTTGTAAAAGTCTTGATATTACACGGTACTTAAATTACTAAGAAGCGGCCGTGTAATCGTAGGTTTACATTGAATTATCACTTGCTTTAACGGTGAAGGAAAACATCGTGATGAAACCTGCACACCTAAAAGTTCTTAGGAATTTCTTAGGTGTGTAGTCCGCCAACCCGCACTAGGCCAGCGTGGTGGACTATGGCCTAAACACTCTCAATGGTAGAGGAGACATTTGGGTGAGGCAGAAATCTATATGTTTGTTTTCAACTGTTCGATCTACGTAGAAAATCTAAGGATGCTTTGAAATCTATCTGCAGATTTCAGTTCTATTTTCTTTTTCCAGATACTATTGGCGATAAATAAAGATCGTGTCAAAGTGACAGGATATACGCATTGGTCTTTGATGGATAACTTTGAATGGGCGGACGGATACACGTAAGTAATCATCATCACCATAAACCTGTATTCGTCCCTGGGCATGGACCTTCTCTACCATTGAGAGGGTTTACGCCTTTTTAGGGTTTCAAAAGGGGCCGTCCATATATTACGTCATATTAAATTAGGGGGGGGGTTGGTCTGCGGATGATGGTAAATGATATATAAGGGGGGGTACGTTTCGAAAATGACGTCATTCTTGTGATATTTTGCAAGTACCTAATGGTATTCATTATTGTACTCTATTTTTCTCAAATCCACAATGTTTTAATTTTGTCAAACTGGTAATGACGTCAGTTTTGCGAGAGGGGGGGTCACTAATTTAAGAAATGACGATAGGATGATTATAGGGGGGGGGGGGGGTCAAAAATCTGAAAACATCGATGACGTAATATATGGACGGCCCCAAAGATGTTTTAAATAAGGTCTTGTATGGTCCAAGTTATATGTGTATCTCAACAAATTAAGTGATACTTTCACGGCGAAGAAAAACATCGTGAGGAAGCCTGCACACCTAAAATTTCTTAGGTGTGTAGTCCGTCACCCCCGCACTAGGCCAGCGTTGCAGAGCAAAGCCAAAATCCTCTTGCTTTAAACATTATTTGCGCTAGTCAAGCTAAATTCTACAGAGACTCTTTAGCTTTACCTAAAACTTAGACTAAAAGTCTGATTTCTGCATTGCTATCGATCCTGAACATCAAAATACCGTTCTTCATTTTGATAGGACATTTCTAATTAGTTGTCACTGTATTTTTTTTTCCAGAACGAAATACGGTTTGTACGAAGTAAATTTCACGGATCCGAATCGAACCCGCACCCCGCGCGCCTCCGCTAAGTATTACACCAGTCTCATCAAGCGACGGGTACTAGATTTATGTAATAAATAAACTAAATATTACTTGTATTACATTTTTTTATTCACCTAGTGCTTGAGAAGAGATATAAAAGAAAAAGGGGTGACTGAAGTCATGACATGATAGGTTCGTGTGGAAGGATAAAACATACTGCGCCGACCCCAAATAAGAATTAGGAACAGGACAATTCCCTTGTCCTAATGATGATTACCAACCCGCAACCCAACCCGCACTAGGCCAGCGTGGTGGACTACGGCCTAAACCCTCTCAATGGTAGAAGAGACCCGTGCCCAGCCGTGGGAGGCATATGGGTTGATGAAGATGATTACATTTTTATGATATAACTAACTGCCTGACCAGCGCTGTTCTGCCTGGAAAAGCTTTAGGCGATATGCCAACATCAGCCCCATCTATCGAGCCCAATTGCGTTTTCAGAAACCTTCTTTGGTTAATGAACAACAACTTTGCTAAAAAAATTGTGGTACACAAACGTTTGTCTCGGCGCGGGAATCAAGCCCGTGGACTTTCGTGTCACAAGCTGGTTCTACCCAACTGCGCTACGGGATGGTTTTTGCGCGAAAAAGGAACATCCGATAGGCGACAAGATATAGTTCTAGTCATGCTCGCCATGCTAACATTTCCTTTTTAGTCTTATTCAATTGTTCTGTATTTAAATTACTTAAATATCCTGTATCAAATTTCGCCTTTGCGTACTAAAAATAGTTTTAATGAAACAGGATAATATTGAAGCAAAAGTTTCCCGTACATTTTACTATTAAGACAATAGGCTATAAATAGTAAATCAATAAGAGAATAGTACATTTAACAGGCCATATCAGGATTTTATTGGACATGCACTCTTTTAAGGGTAGGCAATTTTTTTAGCTTATTTTTTACTTATGAAACCCGTACAAGTAATAGTTGTTAGGAATTTTATAGGTGTGTAGTCCGCCAACCTGCATTATTCCAGCGTGGTAGACAAGGCTTAAACCCACTCAATGGTAGATGAGACCCGTGGGTGGTAATGATCTTTATAGGTTTATATATTTATTAATTTATTCACACTTTACACAAAGTTTTTATAGGTAGACTTAATGCTAGCATGGCATTTTCTAACAGTCGAACCTAGGGTGATCCAGATATGAAACGAGGCAGGTGTGTTAAATATTAAAACAACAATATTGACGATATATATATACATATAATACACAGACATATACGCATACATATATGCATATATAAATTTAAAATAGATACATATATAAAAAAAATATAAAGATTTAATTGTTAGTCTTACTCCACCAGTGTGACATCTGATGAACAACTGATGATAAGCATGACGTGACCTGATCCATCAGTATGATGAGTAACTCTCATCTCCCATCACTACCCACATACCGGCTGGCTATCAGTTCCGGTAATTCTATAGAAGCCCAAAAATCTAATTTTTCCTTGTTTATTTTCGTACCAGGATATTCTAATTTATGATGTCAAATTGCTTTTGTAAAATAATCATTTAAAGGTTACAAGGTTGATTCGGAATTTTAATTGTAATGCTAAAACTCCTGTAATACTAACCCTCTAGATTACTAAGCACAAACGAGTACTTCTCCCGCGAAACAGTTTATATTGAGATTACGAACACTTACATACAGAGATAATAAACTGATTGGAAACAGTTAATGTGGTAAATTTTTATCGTTAATTATTCATTACAATTGGGAATATTGAATATGTATCGTCAAATGATTCTTAGTCCGCAAAATCGATGGAAAACATGTACAGAGAGTAAAGAAATATGCATATTCACGTAATTATTTTTACGGTTCCGTACCCAAAGGGTAAAACAGGACTCTGTTACTTAGAAATTGCCGTCCGTCTGTCGCCAGGCTGTATCACTTGAACCGTGATAGATATACAGGTGAAATTTTGACAGGTGATGTATTACTGTTGCTGCTATAAGAAAAAAATACTAAAAAAAGAGTGAATAAATATTAAAATTGGACTTCCATACATTTTTTTCCTTACATTTTCTTATAAATTATCGTACGGGACCCTTCTTGCGAGAGTCCGACTCGCACTTGGCCTGTTCTTTGATTTTATTATCCAACAAGAATATCTCCGGGATAAAAGTATTAGTGTCTAAAGATCCACTTACACAGGGTATATTCAGACCGTGATCGGAAACGAAGGCAAGTAAATGGTTAAATAAAAACTTTGACGTTTTCCTGACAACTACATACATTTTAAACCTAAAGTTGTATGCAAAACATCATTTTTTTGTCGGGATTTTCTTAAACGCCAAAGGGAACGTAATCGCCTTAGCTATTCTTCTTCTTCTTCATCAACCCATATACGCCCAGTGCCCACTGCTGAGCACGGGTCTCCTCTACCATTGAGAGGGTTTAGGCCCTCGTTTCATCTCTGGATCACCCTAGGTTCGACTGTTAGAGAATGCCATGCTAGCATTAAGTCTACCTATACAAACTTTGTGTAAAGTGTGAATAAATTAATAAATATATAAACCTATAAAGATCATTATCACCCACGGGCCTCCTCTACCATTGAGTGGGTTTAAGCCTTGTCTACCACGCTGGCCTAGTGCGGGTTGGCGGACTACACACCTAAGAAATTCCTAAGAACTTTTACTTGTACGGGATTCATAAGTAAAAAGTAAGCTAAAAAAAATTGTCTACCCTTAAAAGAGTGCCATATATATGCCACCTTAGCTATTACCTGCCATAATTTCCAATCACGGTTTGAATACATCCCATATAGGTAGTTATTGCGTCAAAAAACTGAATGTTACCATTTATGGCACATCACACATGGTACAAACAAAACGTGAATGATCAGGAATAGAAAAGATTTGTCATCCATTGTATTTTGTGTATTCTAACGGAGTTCCCAATAAATTGATAACGCTATCAGTGTGTTTCCCCGTTTATGTTGCTATCCGTCTAGAAAATAGGGAACTGGGGACAACGGCTGCTTCGTAGAACAAGTTTATGACCTTGTGGTCTAATTCCTATTACCCATCAACCCATATACTCCCACTGCTGGATACGGGTCTCCTCTACCATTGATAGCGTTTAGGCCATAGTCCACCACACTGGCTTAGTGCGGGTTGGCGGACTACACACCTAAGAAATTCCTAAGAACTTTTAGGTGTGCAGGTTTCATCACGATGTTTGCCTTCACCGTAAGCGATAATTCAATGTGAATTCCTTTTAGTATCAGCAATAGTAATTTGAATCTCCTCTAATAAACAGACAGCCCAGTGCCCTAGTAGGCATTTTTGACCCATTTTTCGACTAAGCTGATTTATTAATAGACTAGCTGTTGCCTGTGACTTCGTCCGCGTAGAGTACAGGGTTGAGCTCAGAAAGAAAATAAGTTATAGTCTATTTTACTTCTTAGAGTCCTGTTTATGCCCATACCAAGAATCATACAAATCGGTAAAATTATTTAAATGTGAAACCGTAACGCGCCGGTCGACGCCTTGTACGTAATTATTGTGCGCTTGATGATTATTTTGAAACTGCGATATCTTCTAAGATACTCATTCAAATCAAATGATGTGAAGGGCAAATTTCTTTCAAATTAAATACTTATACTAAATAACGCATTTATTTAGATAGGGAATAATATAATATTTCTAAAAATACCTTCACAAACAATGCCTTATTTTATAAAAAAATTTGGTTAGCATAAAAGAGGTTATAGTGAACCAACCCTAAAAGTTAGATATATACTACCGCTGACTTTTTTATAGACATTATCAAGCTCTACAATTTTTCTCTAGGACTCAACTATATATCTCCCTTGAGTAAGCGTTTGCAAAAAACGGTTTCGTTCGCCCGTTTTTTCTCTGGCTTACTTCGCAAATCCTGCTACAACAAAAAAGTCTTAACATTTTTCGGACTACTATATAGCCTATGACACTTACAAAGAACGTAGCTTTCTATTGGTAAAAGAATTTTCAAAATCGGTTCAGTAGATCCGGAGTTTACTTTCTACAACGTCACAAACATACAAACTCCCAAACCTTACCTCTTTATAATATTAGTAAATATAGATTATAAGGATTTTACTAAACTAATTTGAACAGGTGGTTCATACTACATAGTATGCATTATGCAATAAAATCTTTAAATTCGGTTTGTGAACTAAGATTGTGCAAATATATTTTTAATGTCGAGAAGAGGGAGTTATAAAATCATACGTAAGTATTAAAAAAAAAGATAAGTGTATCTATTTATCCCCGAGCCCACTTTCATCGTCAAGCTATTTTAAAACTGAAGTTATAATTAAGACCTCAAACCCCCCTGTATACCTATGCAAGTACAGCGTACAGCTGGAAGTCATGGGTTCAATTCTCCGAGCGGCAACATTTTTTTTCCACTCTATTAGTATAATTACCAGCACTGACATATAATATTGTAATATTATTCTATCTTCTATCTAGTATCTAGTACTGATATGTAAATTTAAAATGTGCTCATGGTTTCGTCACGCAGTCCTTTACAACAATTACCGAATGAAATTATGACTGCTACACGCTTATACCAATAAATGAGAGCTTACTAAATGTTGTACTTTCAGTGATCGTAATGAAGCACTTCGGATTACTAG
The DNA here is from genome assembly GCA_030295005.1 of Cephonodes hylas. Taxonomy (NCBI): domain Eukaryota; kingdom Metazoa; phylum Arthropoda; class Insecta; order Lepidoptera; family Sphingidae; genus Cephonodes; species Cephonodes hylas. The sequence continues at coordinate 1,757,072 of AP025383.1, forward strand.
TTTTGTGGTAAGTCTATCTTCATACATATCTACAAACCTTTATTCTCCAAAGGGTAGGCAAATATGTTGTTTTACGGCTACCTTTAGCCATTTGTTTTAAGAATGTGATAAAGCCTTATTGACGATTTCTAACACATTTGTAGAAGCTGTGTTTGTAAAAAAAGGAGGTTTAAAAACCGATAACTATTCAGGGTATATTCAGACTGTGATCGGAAACTAAGGCATGTCCAAACAATGTTGACTTTTCCTCATCAGTATCAAATGTCTTTGTTTGTCGAGAAGAGAAATTTCAATTGTTTGTCGAGATTTTTTTAACGCCAATTGATTTGTAATTACCTGCCTTAGTTCCCGATCACGGTCTGAATACCAGTGGCGGTACTTCTATAGAAGCCCGAAAGCCCGACTTGCCTTACATAGTTCCGAATAATGAACTTAACGATTGTTTATTTATAAAATAACGTTATAAACGTGAATGTGAGTACTAACCGGTAGATATTTATTAGTCCTACGTACCAAAAAAAATATGCTGCTACTAAATAAACATTTGGACTTGCCTTAGTTTGACACCCTAGGCACGCCACTGCTGAATACATCTTGTTTTGTTACATTTTCAGGGCTGTAGGGGTAGCACCACGGTGCTCTGTTTCCCCTTATTTCCCACCCTGGTTCAAATTTGGCGTTTCGACATCATCCTACCAGGTGGAAGGAGCTTGGAATGTCAGCGGTAAGTCATTTCGTTTGTCGTTCATTTGTTTTAATGATTTCTTACCGAAGATTACGCGCGGTTTTTTGAGAAATTTTGGCGTTAATGAGTTTAAAATCCGAAGACATTTTTATTCAACCAACGTTTTGCTACTAGTTCTTTAAGCTTCACTTAGTTAAGGCGAGTTACCTATGCCTTATTACTTTTCAGTGAGTATTATCTCTGTACCAATCTAATTCCTTAGGTATTAGATCTATTTTATCATTAACCCATACACGTCTTACTGCTGGCCTCGGGCCTTCTCTACCATTGAGAGAGTTAAGGCCTTAGTCCACAAAGCTGGCCTAGTGCCGGTTGGCGGACTATTGCGGATAGATTTACCTTACATAATAAATAATTAAATACTATTACTATATGAAATGTTCATAAGTAAAAGTTATCCCAATAATTCCAATGACTAGAATCGAACCCAAAATATATCGATCGCGTAGCTCCATCAGTCAGTATTTTACTTGCGTTTTTCTTTTGTTTTCTTACAGATAAAGCAGTAAGCATTTACGACACTTTTACCCACAACACTCCAGGTGCTATAAAGGGCAATAGCACAGGGGATGTGGCTTGCGACTCCTATCGTCTTTGGCGGCGGGATGCTGAAATGACGAGAGAATTAGGCGTGGATTTCTACAGGTAAATATACCGCCTTTACCCTCGAAGAGAGATAGAGGCAGTGGCGTAAAAGAGTGGTAGGCAGTGACATTGTTCTTTTATTAAGAGAATCGTACGAGCATGGATTCTGGAAATGTTTTCGAAAAAGCCATTAGGGGCCAGAAATGCTCATCTGTATAACCTTTAGTGGAATACACCGTGAGGCTAAAAAAAACATGCTTCGTCTTGTTTTCTCTCAAATTAGTCAAGTAATAGAGCAGAAAGATAATTTTGGCCGCGTGAAACGCAATTTAAAAATGAAGGTGAACTTAAAAGTCTAATCCCGTCTTATTTTAGTCGGTTTTTATCGACCTAAAATTAAGTAGCGTTTCAACTATTTAACTGACGTTTGTGAGTAAGACCGCATCAAAATATTTTTTATATTATCGTTTATATTTATTAATCATTTTTTTCAGATTGTCGGTTTCCTGGGCTCGTTTGCTCCCAAAGGGCTTCGACTATTACATAAGTAAGGACGGGAAGGAATACTACAATAATCTTATTAACGAGCTCCTTAAGAATGGCGTGGAGCCGATGGTAACCTTGTATCATTGGGACTTGCCGGAAATATTGCAGCAATTGGGTAATTATTCATGTTGTTTTTAATCTACTTTTCACCATATTTCGAGGCTAAGTTACATCTTTCGATGTTTTAAGCCCCGCTCTGAAAGTATAGGCAATTTTATGTTTCACTAAAATCTAGACCGGCGTAGTACTATTTAGTAGCCCAGCATCACCTAGATAGAATTCCGTCCGTGTACAACCCACGTGAACACTAAATAAATAAATAATACCAAACGCCTGTCATAATGTTCTGAGCAATATACTTCGTTAATGTATTTTATTTTTTCCTCCGCTGACCCGGGTTTAATTTTGTAAAAAAAAAAACATTGGTACAGTGATTACCTTAGCTACTATCTGCCTTGGTTTCCGATCACGGCCTGAATACACTCTGCATGTAGTGGTAGGATTATATTATTTAAATATTTCCAGGAGGTTGGACCAACCCTCTCATATCCGACTGGTTCGCGGACTACGCTCGCGTGGTCTTCTCCCTCTTCGGAGACAGGGTCAAGACCTGGATCACCATCAACGAGCCCATAGTTATGTGCGATATGTCATACAACTCCGGTGTACTCGCCCCAGGAATCAAGGAGCCGTATGCTGCAGCGTTTCTTTGCACGAAGAATGTTCTACTAGCCCACGCTAAAGCCTGGAGGTTATATGATAAAGAGTTCAGACATATGTATGATGGTAAGTTTTATCATTGCGATCATTTTGGAATGCGTTGTACATCTGCCTCGTGGTCTCGCGGTACAAGTATGTGCCGTGCGATCTAGAGGTCCTGGGTTCGACTCCCGGGTCGGGCAAGGTGTTATTGGGTTTTTCCATTAGGAAATTCTCAGTAGCAGTACGGAGTCTGGAAATGTGCCCGAAAAACGGCAATAGGCTCGCCCCCTATTACGTGGGACTGATACATACTTGGCGAAATGTGGGTGTAGAAATGCATCTCTGCCTACCCCTTCGGGGAATATAGGCGTGAGGTATGAGGTATGTATGGGTTATACAAATCGATTTTGGAAATGTCTGTATTGCTATCTCCCTCAAACATGTTAACTTTAATAGAGATGACGCCAAAACTAATGCGTCCTTTTCTAAAGATTTATGAATTGAAACAAGCTTAAAACAGTGTTTTGTTTAGCAATGATGGCCTCAGGTTTAAGACTCATGCGAGAATTATGGCAGAGAGTTCAAACCCCAGGCACACACTTCTGACTTTTCCAAGTTATGTGTATTCACAATGAATTGTCACTTGCTTTAATGATGAAGGAAAAGTAATTATGTTAAGGTAAAGTTAAACATATTTTTTTCATAGGTAAGATTTCAATATCCAACCAATTGGTGTGGTACGAACCCAAATCGCCAGAACACGAAGAATTAGCTGAACTCGCTCGACAATTTGTGGTACGTATTTCTCTAAGTTAAGATCAATTCACATTGAATTATCACTTGCTTTAACGGTGAAGGAAAACATCGTGATGAAACCTGCACACCTAAGAGTTCTTTGGTGTGTAGTCCGCCAACCCGCACTAGGCCAGCGTGGTGGACTATGGCCTAACACCCTCTCAATGGTAGAGGAGACCCGTGCTCAGCAGTGGGCGTATATGGGTTGATGATGATGATGATGATGATGAAGATCAATGATTTGTATTTGAGCTTAATGCAGAATATAATTCATTTTTAAAGATTGTCCTCTGTTTCTAATCAGATCTAAGTTGCTAGTACCATCATGAAGAATTACGAGTGTCTTGATATTTTTAGAGATAAGTAACTATCATATGATATGAGATACGAATTTCAGGTTGGAAGATTCTCTCACGCCATATATTCTGATTGGGGTGGATGGCATCCGGACTTGGAGGACGCTATCGAGAAGGCTAGCAAGAAGATGGGATACTCAGCGTCCAGGCTTCCTTGTTTTAGTAATAGCGAGATAGACTTGATAAGAGGTAAATGCTTAGTTATTGTGAATCTTTAACTATTATAGGTTGGGAAATTCTTCCTAATTTTCGTATGCATTGTCTTGAAGGGATACAGAACATATTTAAGGCGTATTTGACCAAACGTAAAACGCTATAAAACAAAGTCCCTCATCGGGTCTGTGTGTTCGCTATAAAAGAGCTATTAAATAGTTATAAATGTGATATAAATATAATTTGTGAAGATCTGATGCAACTAATTTGAATAATGACGTTAATGGTTTAAAATGTCACAGAAAGACAAAGCGCTTAGCAGCTTTTATCGGAAACGCTGCTTAATTTCATTGGAAAGGCGATTTTTAATAAATTTCTCAGTAATATAAAAATATCTAGTCTAGTACAGTGCATGAAAATTAACTATCCCATCAAAGATCATTAATAAGATTTATAGGAATCGAAAAGGAATTCTATTGCAATAGAAAGCAGAATATCCACAGTAAAAGTTTGCTACAACTGATAGATATATTACGAATTTGATGAGCGAAACAAATACTTATTCAGTTTTATATAGAAAAGACATACATAGTTACTTCTTCCTACGAAGATACAAGCGTGAATGAATATTCATGCTTACTATTATTCTTTCAGGGACCTACGACTTTTACGCCTTCAACTATTACTCTGGACTCGTGGTGCGTCCAGCAAAGCCTGGTGAAGAAATCCAGCCCATGTTCTGCTCTGGAATACCCGAAATGGACCTGGTCATGGAGCCGCCTGAAAATGCTACTTACGGCTTCCTTCCTGGCATGGTTGTGAGTATTTTGGTGACAAGGCTTAAGTACAATGTAGTCCACATAAATTCAACATCAAAAGCCCATATACTGCTGGGTACGGGCGACTTCTATCATTGAGAGGCTTTAGGCTTTAGTCCAACATGCTGGCCTAGTGCGGGTTGGTGTGTAGCACACCCACGAAAGGTTTTTTTAAGTGTGCTGGTTTCCGAGTAGTGTTTTCCTTCACCCTTAAAGAACGTGATAATTGTTTTTCATAAACATATTATGGAAATCGTCTTTCATCATTAAAACAATAAATACACCAAACATTCACATACAAAGACCAAGCAATAAGATACAAGTCTTGTGTCATGGATATCAAAAACAACGGAAGAAATTTCAGTCTCACAAACATCCAAATAGAAATCAACATGCTAGTTGTGGGAGCAAAAAGCTGAGATTTTGGGAATTAAATTCTCTTTCTACTTCTTCAGATCTACCCACAAGGTCTTCGGAAGATGTTCAATTGGTTGGCAGATAGCTACGGAAACATTGAAATGGTGGTCACTGAGAACGGGTACTCCACTCAAGGGTCAAATTTGAAAGATACAGGAAGAATAGACTACATCAGAAATCATTTGGAACAGGTATGTTGAAAAGTCATTTTCTTCATTTTTATCTATTTTAACTAACTGAGTTCCGTGAAATAAGAATGAATTGAAACCTATTGTAACACATCGCAGCTATTTTTGAGGTCTATGATCACCAAATTGATAAAAGTTGTCTTCTGTACTGGACTTTTTCATATTTAAAAAGGTATGACAAAGTTAACAGGCGAATTCAACGTAATTTGAATTATAAAACCTAATGAGTTTAAAAGGTAGATACTTAATTACTGCTGCGCTGTCGCGGTATAAGCATCTGCCGTGCGATGTAGAAATCCTGAGTTCGATTCCCGTGTCGGGCAAAGTGTAATTCGGTTTTTCCATCATGAAATTCTCAGTAGGAGCCCGGCAATAGGCTCGTCCCCTATTACGTGGGACTGATGAAAATGTGGGTGCAGAAATGCCCCTCTGTCAACCTCTTCGGAGAATACTGGCGTAATGTTGTGTATGTATGTAATTCATATGTTCGCAGATCTTATTAGCAATACGGAAAGACCAGCTGCCAGTCACAGCCTACACGCACTGGTCACTGATGGATAACTTCGAGTGGATGGAGGGCTATGAGTAAGATATACATATTTACATACTTCCTTACTTCTAATATACCTGACTCCTCGTCCAAACTCAAAAATTGCGTCATGTTCTTGACTGTCCCTTGTTTTCGCGGTACAAGCTCGTGCCGTGCGACCTAGAAGTCCCGGGTTCGATTTCTGGTCTATTTTTGTCATTGGTCATGTAATCGTTTTAGAATAGGTGACAGACAAGCAGGGACACTTGTACCTATACAAAATACTGTCTGCTAGCTCCGTGGCGCGGTTGGCTAGACACCAGCTTGCGAAACGAGAGACCGCGGGTTCGATCCCCGGACCGAGACAAATATTTATGTGATCCACAAATATTTGTTTCGAGTCTGGGTATTTGTGAGACCGGAAAATCTCTCGTAGTTTCTGATACCCACGACACAGGAATGGTGTCCTGTTGGGTGTATTTATTTCCCATCTAATCTCATTAAGCTGTTCTATGAGATGCATAATATGTCTATATGTGTCTGTTAATTGTATTACTATTTTTCAGACCAAAATACGGCTTGTATGAAGTAGATTTCACGGACCCGAATCGAACGCGCACCCCGCGCGCCTCCGCTAAGTATTATTCTAGAATTATCAAGCGACGTAAACTAGATATTTGTAAATAATTTGTAAATATAGGTAAAGTATTTATTGAATAAATAATGTAAGATATATGCTTTCTTTTATTTATTACTTTATCTCATTGTCAATTTTGTCGAGCAATTTAGTTTCGACTTGTAAGTGTAAAATTCACTGAAAAAAACCTGTCAATCCTAACCCGAAGACCCGAACGAGTCAGCAGTTGCATATTTTCACCTATTGTTCGGCAATTTGTAAGGCCCTCGTCCACGCCCATGGCGCAGTTGGATAGACAGCAGCTTTAGAATCGAGAAGCCGAGGGTTCGACCCCACACTGAGACAAATGCTTTTGTGATCCACAAATATTTGTTTCGGGTCTGGGTGTTTGTGAGAGCGAAAAGTCTCTCGTAGTTTCTGATACTCACGACATAAGACTCGTATCTCAGTGTGGGGGTCAGAATTATGTATGTGACTGTTGGGAGTATTTATTTTACGTGCGTCATTCCATAATTTTTGCGAGCCATTTTGTGTCCCTCTTGGCGATTAAGGGAAATAAATTTAAGGGTGTTTTTGAATATGCTTCAACCGTTTAATATTATCACCAAGCATAAATTAATGGTTCATAAATAAACGATTAACTTTATATATTACATAAAAAGTTCGACTCCTAATAATTTTAACGCTTGTGTAAAATTTAGAAAATTATGTTCATGTTACAAAGCGATTGTGATATCATACATATTGAGATAAGGCAATATTTCAATTAAAATTAGATAAATTTCTAGTTCACGAACACAATTTTGAATATTAAAGTCGTGATGGCCTCGAGGTTTAGGCACGCGGTCGAGAACCTCGATGGTTGCGGGTTGAAATCCCAGACACAAACCTCTGACTTTTCTGTGGTATGTGTGTATTCATGAAGAATTATCACTTTCTTTAACGGTGAAGGAAAACATTGTGATGAAACTTAAACGCCTAAATTTCTTTGTTGTGTAGTCCACCAACCAGCACGAGACCAGCGTGGAGGACTAAGGCCTAAGCCTTCTCATTTTTAAAGGAAATCCGTGCCCGGTAGTGGGACGTCTATAGACTGATGATGATGATGATAAAAATCTAGACTATACCAGAAAAGTCCGAAATAAAACACGCCTACAACGTGCGTATTTTATTAATTTGGTCGCAATTGCGGTCGCTTTTTTAATATTATGCGACATTTAACGACTTAAGTTACATTTTATGTTCTCATATTCATAATTGTTAATTGGAATTAAACACATATTTATGCACAAATTATAGAGACAAACACCGAGATTATATAAATGACAGAATTAAAGATCCTTTTTATTTGTATGAAAATAATACTGTTTTTGGAGATAAACATCGTGATAAAAACTGCACACCTAAAAGTTCTTAGGAATTTCTTAGGTGTGTAGTCCGCCAACCCGCACTAGGCCAGCGTGGTGGACTAAACCCTCTCAATGGTAGAGGAGACCCGTGCTCAGCAGTGGGCGTATATGGGTTGATGATGGATGACTAGGATACAAGTCCTGTGTCGAGAGGTAATTACGAGAGCCTTTAAGGCCTTACGAACACGCAGACCCGAAACAAATATTTGTGGATCACAAATCATTTGTCTAGGTTAGGAGATTGAAACCCAGGGTCGCTGGTTTCGCAAGCCGGTATTTAACAAACTGCAACACGAGGCTTTCAAATAAAATAATCTTATAATGCATTATTTATAATGACTCAACAGCGTCTATCATACACGTGTATCTTTTATTAGTTTATTGTATTATGTGAATTCAGTCTGCGAACAAAAACTAGGGAAGGTTGTTAGAATTACGTAAAAATGTTTATTTTTGGTCGCGATTTTTTGAACGCCAATGGGTACGTAATCACTATAGCTATCACCTGCCTAAGTTTTCTGGTTTGAATACATATGTCTGTCATTAATATGTTTCAATAATGCAATGTTTAAGAAAAATGTGCACAGAAACCTTTCATAATCATCATCATTTGCTGAAAGTCGTCTATATAAGCCTTTCCCAGAGACTTCCAAAGATCAGGAGAATTACATCGGGTATTCTTCTTAGAAATATATTCTAATATTGTAAAGAGGTAAAGTTTGTGGCCTTGTAGAAGGTACTCGTAGTCTTTGGATCTACTCAACCGATTTGAACGATTTATGCTATGGAGGTAGGCGGGAACCAGCGAAGTAATATAGGTATTTTATACCTTGCTCCATACCCTTTAGGTAAGGAACTCTATTACATCCATTTATATATAATATAATTAATTTAGCACAACTACATCACATAACTGAATACAATTATAGCTTATTTTTTAGTTATATACTATATCCCTACTAATATTATAAATGCTAAAGTAACTGTCTGTCTGTCTGTCTGTAACGCTTTCACGTAAAAACTACTGAATGGATTTTAATGAAACTTTACACTAATATAACTTATACATCAGTATAAGACAGGATACTTTTTATCCCAGAAAATGTAGTATTCCCGTGGGAATGGGTATTTCTGGATCTACCAAACCGATTTGAATGATTTTTGGTATGTGACTCTGAGAAGTAAAATAGACTATCACTTATTTTCTATCTGAACTCATCCCTGTAGTCTACGCGGACAAAGTCGCGGGCAACAACTAGTCTAATATACATGACAATTAGGTGTGCAATGTGCATAGCCATAGTAATTATAAATGTATTTAATAGCCCTCTATAATTCTATGGTGGATAAACAGGAAATTGCTGCAGTTCTTAAGCTCTTAGCATTATTAATATGCATTGATATTAAACCACAATCATTTGATAGTTTCTGATAATCGATTTCGTTATGCTGTTGTGTTAGGCGAGACAATAACATGTTATGTCAACTGTTTTATGATGTTTTATGACGAAAATGGAAACAGTGACATTTGACGAAATACTACACCCACGCTTCAACATAGATTTCAAGTACGTAAAAGGAGACTAAACTACATATTTCTACACTGTGACTGGGAAATTCCTAATACATACATGAATAAACTCGACTGAGAATAAAAACTTGACCTCCAAACAGACGAAATGTTCTTCTTCATCAACCTATATACGCCCACTGCTGAGCACGGGTCTCCTCTACCATTGAGAGGGTTTAGGCCATAGTCCACCACGCTGGCCTAGTGCGGGTTGGCGGACTACACACCTAAGAAATTCCTAAGAACTTTTTAGGTGTGCAGGTTTCATCACGATGTTTTCCTTCACCGTTAAAGCAAGTGATAATTCAATTTGAATACACACATAACTTCGAAAAGTCAGAGGTGTGTGCCTGGGGTTCGAACTCACGACCGCCGAGATTCTCGACCGCGCGCCTAAACCTCGAGGCCATCACTGCTTTTTTTGACGGCGAAATGTTACGGTATATATATTTTGTAAAATTATTTTCTTATATTCTTCCTTCCATGTGCATATTTATAGGTGCTACTGCTGGGCACACGCCTCCTTTACATCTGGGTAGGTTTAGTCTTTAGTCTCCCACGGCAGCTTAGAAAGGGTTAGCTTACTACACATATAAGAAATTATTATAAACTTTTTTGATCTGCAGGTGTCCTCACGATGTCCTCCTTCCTTCCCATAAAGCAAGTTATAATTCATTGAGAATACAAACATAACTTCGTAAAATCAGATGCCTGTGGTTTGAACCTCTGATTCGACATTAAGGCTCCAGTGTCAAACCACGAGGCCATCGCGATTTAGTAAGCGTAACCAAGGAGCGCAAAGTTTTAAATAAAACCACACGGCTTCCGTAATAGCAAGTATCAAAATTATACAGATCCTGCAACTATAGTTGTAAATGCAGGAAAATTTATATAATTTAAAACATAAAGGACTGTGTACAAATATTTAAGTCAAAGGCTGCTATTCGTGCTATCCGCATATAAAAGAGGCAGCACGCAATATATCCTCAATTTTATTATAGACACTTTTAAAAGAGCTATAACTCAGTAGCGTCAAAGACTATTATGAATCCCTAAGACCAGGGGTTCCCAAACTTATTTACACTATGACGCCCTATATGATAATTATTTTTCTTGCGACGCACCCCCCCCCCCCCATCATCAAAACTACCTAATTTACTGGAAATAAAAACAGCATTAGTTATCGTAATATGAGGTTATCAGAAAAATACGGACAGCAAATGTTTGCCGATCGCCTCGCGACGCCCCTCGGATGTTGCCGCGACGCCCCAGGGCGTCGCGACGCACAGTTTGGGAAGCCCTGCCTAAGACTATTATAGGTATCCCGTGTACCTAAAAGTTAGCGGATTAATGTTTTATGGTTACCATTACTAATTATTGTTTTCAGGCATATCGCAGACTTCTTGCTGCTAAATAATAACACTAACTGACCTGAGAATCGAACTTTCGATTAGATCAAACGACACATACTGGATGAAACAATTAAGTAAAACAAAACAGTGGAACATACACATATTTATGACATATTTAGATACAGAAAAATACAGGTTTTATACCTGGTTCGACAATCAAACGCTCCATTATTTTGTAAAAAAAATTATATATATTTGTCATATGGTACAACTGGTTTTATAACTGTTTTTTGTCTAATAAATTTCATTTCATTTATGGATAATTCTTTACGGGAATCAAACTCACGGCCTATCGCTTTACATGTAGCCTACTGTGTCATGATAGCTTGCATTTTTATTTTTATTCATGTAGTAACAGTTTGTACTGAAGGACTTCTTCCCGCACTTGGATTTACTCCAAAATCACTAAAACTAAACAATAAATTGTCTGTGTTGTACGTGACACAAATGTCATTCAGTTGCATTCTGCTACTGTGAAATGCCTTATTGATGAAGCCAGAAATACAACAAACCTGACCTGAAAATATTCGATGATCTGACTATTATCTTGCTTCATCAGTAACGTTGTTAAATCCTGTGTACTGAAAATGTTCTTTCATACCTTTTGACCTTGTTTTTTGTAGCACTTGAGCTTTTTGTTCATATTTTTATGAAATGAAATGTTTTAGTAACGTCCATTCCAAACACGGCATATTATTTGTCTTAAATTTATATTTATATTTTTATCAGCTTCCTTCGGCGGTATTCCCAAATAAGTATGATATAGGGACCTTCAAGAAGAGAGCTTATATCTTCCTCAAAGGCCGGCAACACACCGATGATTCCTCTGGTATTGTGGGTGTTCATGGGCGGTGTTGACCACTTAACATCAGGTGGCTCATTTGCTCGTTTGCCTCCTTTTTTTCCATATTATAGTACTTTATGACCGCTCGAGGGCGCTGTATTAGATTTAGTGACACGACATATACCCTATAACCAGTTGACGATTAAGACGCTTCTAACAAAACCTGATTGGTCCAGTTGCAATAAGTAGTTGAGAAGCTATGAGGGAAGAGATGAACATTCATAGCCTGTCAAAATCATAACCCTACTTTGGCTTTGCTCTAGTTAAAAGCCGTAAGAAGTGGTAGTTACAAAAAAGTAACGCGTTAAAGCAAACTTTTCAGCTTGTCATATTAGTGTAGATTTGCGTCATACAATGTGAGAATTTACAAGTAAATTTAGCGGGTAAATTAGCTATTGTATTTAAAAATGTATAGGTACCTACATGTAGATTATTTTTTAATGATAGCAATTGAGGTCATCTGCAAAAAATTTTATTGAACCTTGCTACGCCGCTTTGATTACCAAAAGAAATGACAAGCATAGGGAGAAGGAAGGAAAATATAAGGACTCTAAATGAAGCAATGATAAGTTGACATACATCTCACACTTGCATCTAAGCGGTGAGTTCAAAAATAACAGTAATTACGGACGTACTTCGAGGATAATTTGACGAGAGTTTGGTTAGGTTCTGTTTATAAGATCCATGACAATGCATCAGAACTCTTAAATTCTTAGGAGCAAACTAAAGACAGTCGGCCGAATTATTATACGTCGGATATTTGAGTCACCTACTGTAACGTCCTTATAGTCAAATATATAATTTTTGAAGTCAAATATGTTGATCAATAAAGCACTTTTTACAGCTTAAATTAAGGGTGAGATCTTTTTGCAGAATTTCTAACCGTCTAGAATCAAATTGCAATTCGCTTACGTTCGTTGCTACATTGCAAAAATATGACACGCGAGCGGTCTAATTGCATATTGGACGAAGAGAATTCGCGAAAGGGTGTAGAAATGCACCTTTACATACCCCTTAGGAGGATACAGGCGTGAGGTAATGTGTGTCTTTTACATACAAATTTGAATAAACTGTGATCGCACTTTAGGGTGAAGGAAAACATTACGAGAATACTTACACCATGTTCGCGAAGTACACATGAAGGTACGATAGTATATATTATTTCAAATACTTTTAAAGACCACTTTAAAAAACAAGAATTTAATATTCCACTGCATGCTCAAGGAAATGCGAACAGACAGCATCCCTTGAACTAAAGTTTTCTTTATAAAATTTTTGATGTTTTAAGAAAACAATAGATGTAAAACAAAATAAATATCTCGGATTGCAATTGCTAAAATTAAAATATAATATGCAGATTTTATCAAGTACATATGCATATGTGATTTTATCATATACTAGCTGTTGCCCGCGACTTCGTCCGCGTAGACTATAGGGTTGAGTTCGAAAAGAAAATAACTTATAGTCTATTTTACTCCTCAGAGTCCTATTTATGCCCATACCCAAAAATCATACAAATCGGTCAAATCACGTGAAGGCGTAACGCGCCGGCCGGCGCCTTGTACATAATTATTGCGCACTTGATGATTCGTTTAAAACTGCGATATCTTCTAAGATACTTATTGAAATCAAATGATGCAAAGGGAAATTTTTTTTTAAATTAAATACTTATACTAAATAAAGCATTTATTTGGATAAGGATTAATATAATCTTTATAAAATACCCTCACAAACAATGCTTCATTATATAACAAATTTAGTTAGCATAAAAGATGTTAGAGTGAAGCAATCCTAAAAGTTAGACATATGCTACCGCTGACTTTTTTGTAGACATTATCAAGCTCTACAACTTTTCTCTAGGACTCAACTATATATCTCCCATGGGTAAGGCAGCGTTTGCAAAAAACGGTTTCGTTCGTCCGTTTTTTCTCCGACTTACTTCACAAATCCTGCTACAACGAAAAAGTCTTATCATTTTTCGGACTAATATATAGCCTATGACACTCACAAAGAACGTAGTTTTCTATTGGTAAAAGAATTTTTTAAATCGGTTCAGTAGATCCCGAGTTTACTTTCTACAACGTCACAAACATTCAAACATACAAACATACAAACTCACAAACCTTACCTCTTTATAATATTAGTATAGATATGCATTGTGTAATCTGCATTTATTTTTGTAAGCTTTTTTGTTACTAACTTCAGACGTCACAAATTCATTCTTAAATTTAGTTAAAAAGACATAATGTAGCATCTCTATATATGATTGTCGTCTTTATACTCGCAGACCTTTTCTGGGGAACGATACAGACGCCGAGCTATTGGTATGAAATTGCTAGAAAATTCTAAAAGATTCTAGAATCAAAACGATATAAAAAAATAATTCTTGTATGAATTGTTATTCGTTCAAGCTGAAAGTTCGAAAGTTTTTCACAACACTAATGGCAGATTCTGCACAACAATAGTTTGTGCCGTTATTATTTATTGTATATGATAAATACTTATTACATTTGTGTTATAAAAGTACGTATTTATATATCTACTTAAGATGTTTGTTTTATATATATTTTTATGTATTTTTTTTTATTATCATGTACATCATAAATTAATTTACACATCTTTTCACTTTTCATGTCTGCAACACCTAAGGTTCCTTTGAAAGAGAATGCCTCAAGTATTTAGTACACCTTTATGTTAAAGCGTAAATGAAAATTTAGACCTACACGCCGCAACCGCGAGGCACAAATACGAAAATACCTCACGTCACATTTACTTAAAAATCAAACATTAATTCAACCAAGAGTTTGTAATTAAGGCAACTAAGAGAACGAGCAAAATATAAATAAACTTCGCATTATTAACTTAAAGTTGTTTCAGACAATAGAAAAAAATAATTGCGTTATTGTCTAGTCAGTACGGTTTGTGACGACACGTAGGATTATCACGTTTTATGCGGCCTTATAATGAAAACTAATTGGCAGTTACTGTAAACTAGAGATTATTATAACGCCTACTAAAAACTTATAGTCCTACTTCTTCTTCTCCATCAACCCATATACGCCCACTGCTGAGCACGGGTCTCCTCTACCATTGAGAGGGTTTAGGCCATAGTCCACCACGCTGGCCTAGTGCGGGTTGGCGGACTGCACACCTAAGAAATTCCTAAGAACTTTTTAGGTGTGCAGGTTTCATCACGATGTTTTCCTTCACCGTTAAAGCAAGTGATAATTCAATTTGAATACACACATATGTAACTTCGAAAAGTCAGAGGTGTGTGCCTGGGGTTTGAACCCGCGACCGCCGAGATTCTCGACCGCGCGCCTAAACCTCGAGGCCATCACTGCTTATCCTACTAGCGCCAACTATTACTTTAATAGTAGCTTAGTAAACCCTTTTAGGGTTCTTTAAAGTTATGAGAGTATTCAAAATGAATTATCACTTACTTTTACGGTAATGGAAAACATCGAGAAGAGACTTGCGCAGCGAAATAGTTTGAGGAACGTATTTGGGCTGATGATGATGATAATGATGAAGATGATGGTGATGACGATGAAGTGCCCTTTATTACGTGTAAGAAATGTCTCGACGTTTTCTAATCACCATTTATAGCTTTTCTATCTTTGAAACTTTAAGATTTTGTAACAATAAAGATTCAAATACATTAAAGATCTTCTATAGATTCAGATTGTGTATGAAAATATGTTTGAATAAATTTTATATTAACTTTGTGTAAAATAATACAACAAACAGTCATTTTGTTATTTAGAATGTTTGAATTTTTTTTGTCCGATATTACCGTGTTTTTATTTGATTTCTTATTTCTTAATGTTTCCAAAGACTTTACGATCATTTTTTATCAATAACATTTATTGCAATACAATTTTTAAGTATTTAATTTAAATTTATCATCTCTTATAGTTATTGCGTTATAATATGATAATAAACAATTATTTATTCGAATATGTTGTGTTACAACAAAATTAGTTCTTAAAACATATGAATGACGGTAATTATGTTATGCTTATTATGCTTACTATATTTTTTACCGTTTTGTGTTAAGAATATCTCAAGTTTTATTTAAAGTATGTTATATAACAATTTTTACACAAAACGAAAAGACGAAAATAGTCTAAGCAACAATGACTTCCTTAACTTTTTTAAATCTTTTATCTCATAACTTTTTTTATTCTACCTCTCATATAAAAAAAAAACTATCCGATGGGATAAGCAGATGGGTCCTTATGTCTGTATTTTATGCAAGACAAGTGCTCAATGACATCACCCGGGTTTTCCCTGAAGTCCTAGCTTAATGTACTAAATTGGAATCGTCGATACGCGTCGCAGACAATTCAGTCAAGTGGCAAGTGCGCTGCTCAGCGCTTCCCAACCACAGTCTCTGGAATATATCGGGAATAAAAGGACACTTAGGTGCAGTACTGTGCTTTTTTATATAGGCGATTTCGCTTTTTTTATCACTTACTTTAACAGTGAAAGAAGACATCGAGATGAAACCTTGCACACTTAAAAGTTTATAGGCATTTAAAATAAAATAAAATAAAAAAGCCTTTATTTCATGCAGGATTTTTACAAAATTTACAATATAGCTATAGTTAATGTTAGTAAGTTAGTATGATACTTAGTAATTAATTGTTAGTTGTGTTAGTTCTTACGTTTAAGATAGAAATGTTGCTATTAATCTAGTGATTCTTTGTGCTTGTTCTGCATGAACCCCTCTTGAGGGTGAAGGCCTCCTCCATGGCAAGCCAGTCCTCCCTGGATTGGGCCACCTGAATCCAGTCCGGGCCGGCTAAGTTCTTTATCTCTCCTTCCCAAGTATTTACGGGTCTGCCTCTCCTTCTTTTACCAAGTGGACCTGGCCATGTGGTAACTCTTATTGTCCATCTCTGGTCTTTTAGGCGCGCCACATGCCCGGCCCATTTCCATTTCAGAGACTGGGCATGCACCAAACCATCCCTTGCCCCGGTGATGCTTCTAATTTTGGTGTGTCTAACCTTTTGTAGCCTTTTTATGTTTAGCATACTACGCTCCATTCCTCGTTGGCACGTTATAATTTTATTTATGACATTTTTGTTAAATTTCCATGTTTGACAAGCATAAGTCAAGCATGGGATAATGCAAGAGTTCATGACTTCTGTCTTTAATTTTACTGGCATGTTACTCTTGAATAATTCTTTAAGTTTCCAGTACTTGTTCCAAGCCAGCTGAGCCCTGCGCTCAACCTCTTGGAAATTGTTTATGTTGTTAAAGCCGATTTGCTTGCCCAGGTAGATAAATTTCTCAGTATATGGGAGAGGCTCATTTTCGACGTAAATCGGCACTTTGGTGCTGTTGGTCATCACCATAGTTTTGGTAAGGTTCATTTCTAATCCGGCGGGTTTGCTAGCTTGGTTTAGTGACTCTACCATGTACTGTAGTTCCTTTCCTTTCTCTGACACAAGCACTAGGTCGTCAGCGAAACGTAGGTGGCTTAAATACTTAGCATTTATTTTTATGCCGCGTTCCATCCAGTCAAGCTTGCTTATTATCGACTCCAATGTGGCTATGAATAGTATAGGTGACAGTGGGTCTCCCTGTCTTACGCCTCTCTTTACAGGAAACCAATAGGCATTTACTTATGTATAAATTATATAATAGCAAAAGGGTCTTCTACAGTTTATTGCATATATTCTATGTATATTCTCAGCCTATCCCCATCCACTGCTGAACGAAGGCCTTCCCAAGTTGGCCATCCCGGTGTTGTGCAGCCCTCATCCATCTGTTACCCGCCACCGCACTCAAGTCGTCGGACCATCGTGCTGCAGGACGTCCTACACTACGTCTGTCTAAGCGCAGTCTTCAACACTATCAGATCGGTCTAAGTCTATATATCTGTTTATCGGATGCATATACGATAACCAAAAATCGAATATAAGACCTCTAAATCGTTTACGTATTTGTGTAGCCACCGAGTCTTATTAATTATAAAAAATATTATAAACAAAACATTACATTAACATAAAGATATTATTTATTAACGTTATATTAATTATATTTAGTTTAACAAGCAATATTTACAATAAAAAAGCTACGACTAGCGGTCAATGACCACATGTCGTGAAATTTTTTATGCTTTAAACTGCGAGCTTCTTTATTAAATCCATGGTGATTAAAGGGCCTAAATTTACTTTTTGTTTCCGCGAGGACCCGGGTTCAATACCAGATTCGGGAAATAAGCCTATTGGTTTTTTTATTAAGTTATTCTAAATAACAATACAGAGTCTAGAATTGTAATATTTGCGTCGAATTACAGTGTTTTTGGAGCGAAAACTTTCTCTCAGTTTTTGACATCCTCGATACAAGACTTGCATCTAGTATGGTCAAAATGGATGTGCTTCCATAAAATCCCAAAAGCATTACACGTTAATTTTATAATGTCTACTTTAAATTGTTGATGAATTTGGAATATAAAGGAAAAAATACTGCTAATAAACAATTTTAATTATCACTTGCTTTAACGGTGAAGGAAAACATGGTGATGAAACCTGCACACCTAAAAGTTCTTAGGAATTTCTTAGGTGTGTAGTCCGCCAACACGCACTAGGCCAGCGTGGTGGACTATGGCCTAAACCCTCTCAATGGTAGAGGAGACCGTGCGCAGCAGTGGGCGTATATGGGTTGATGATGATGATGATGATGAATTTGGAATATAAAGGAAAAAATACTGCTAATAATCATCATGTCACTTTGACACGATCTTTATTTATCGCCAATAGTATCTGGAAAAAGAAAATAGAACGGAAATCTGCAGATAGATTTAGAAGCATCCTTAGATTTTCTACGTAGATCGAACAGTTGAAAACAAACATATAGATTTCTGCCTCACCCAAATGTCTCCTCTACCATTGAGAGTGTTTAGGCCATAGTCCACCACGCTGGCCTAGTGCGGGTTGGCGGACTACACACCTAAGAAATTCCTAAGAACTTTTAGGTGTGCAGGTTTCATCACCATGTTTTCCTTCACCGTTAAAGCAAGTGATAATTCAATTTGAATACACACATAACTTTGAAAACTCAGAGGTGTGTGCCTGGGGTTCGAACCCCCGACCGCCGAGATTCTCGACCGCGCGCCTAAACCTCGAGGCCATCACTGCTTTATTGGCGCTATAGTTTCCTTTACATTTCAAATTGCATTTGTTAAATAAAGATTTAAAGCTTAAACATTATTAGTCGAAACTTTGTAAGGCAGTTGGGCTACTGGGCTTCTATAAGCACCGCTATTGATCCAAATGCGACTGTTAGATGAATCTATTATTTATTTGGCAAACATTCCGGCCGTATGACGCACGACACTTGTTATCGTCATTAAATACATTGCTTTATCGAAGGATCTCGTTTTTTCTCAACGTAACTTGATGAAGCTTTGGGAAACACCGCTATATATAAACTATAAACTCATGTTCGAATATATCAGGCATACTGCAGTTAGTTGTCGAGATGTTAACACTGCAAGCGGCTGTGTTCAGGTAAGTGCCTTGTGCCTTCCAAAACATGTTTATAATTCTTATCATTAGTTTTTCAATTGTTTATTTTGTGTTATTCTATAATAAGACGTAAATTGTTTTTGTTTTAATTCAGTTAATCGCTTTAAAAATTGTTTAAAATAACTATTATAAACATGTTTGTTTAAGCGTAAAAAAAATATTTTAAAAACAAATGTGTTACCTAAAATTTTTACGATACATCATTTATTTAGATTTTTTAAAAATTACGCCCTGCTTATTTCACTTTAAATGTTATATACACTTTCACCCACTCTTTTATATAAATAACAACGTAAAATAAGTGATTTGTAACGTGTAAAATATTTGCGAGGTGTAACCCAGATTTTTTGAATACTGATATCATTAGAAAGTCAATAGCATCATCAGATTTCTTGATGACTTGTTTTTTTATCGCAAATATGAGCCAGTCATACTGTCCGTCTATAAACTATACTATTTATGCTTATTATAAATCACTACATAGTATAAAACAAAGTCGCTTTCTCTGTCCCTATGTCCATTTGTATGCTTAAATCTTTGAAACTACGCAACGGATTTTGATGCGGTTTTTTTTAATAGATAGAGTGATTGAAGAGGAAGGTTGATATGTATGATAAATATCAGCATTGCACCCGTGCGAAGCCGGGGCGGGTCGCTAGTATAATAATATAGTAATATATAAGGTTGAAAAGATTTTTTGTAAACGCTAATCTCAGGAACCACTGTTAAAGGTTAAAAAATCTTATTATGTTCATTAGTATACACAGGATATAATAAGATGATGAAAATCAAAGATCAAGGTACCTATTTATAAAATTTTATTGTCAAAATTTTAGCCCTTTATCAAATGATTATATTATGCAACTATTTTTTTTCCATTGACAATAAGCTCGAAAAATCGCAATAAGCTCACCCCCTATTACGTAGGACTGATACAAATCTGGCGAAATATGGGTGCAGAACTGCACCTCTGCCTACCACACGGGAGACAGGCGTGATGTTATGTTTGTATGTAAATTCAAATAACAATGCTCACTTCCTGTTGCAATTATTCCTTAATCACAGACTAGAAAGGTCATAGTTTGCATCTCAATATGGTAAAATGCCTTGAAATAAATTCTTAACAACAAATGACTGGACGGTCGCGGGTTTAAACCAGGTAACCTAGATACACACTTATGAGTTAAGTTATATATTCGCAATTAATTTATCAATAAATTATTTTTATGGTGCTGAAAAATATCGCAAGGGAAGTCATGTACCTCCTTCATCACCTTCATCATCAGTCTATATACGTATCACTGCTGGGCAAGGACCTCTTCTGCAATTAAGAGGGTTTAGGCCCTAGACCACCACGCTGGCCTAGTATGGGTTGGTGAATTACACACCTAAGAAATTCCTAATACACCTACTAGTCCTTAGGAAATTTTTAGCGTGTCTCGGTATTGTTTCTAGAATCACTAATTCATACAATTTGACAGCCCCGTGGCGCAGTTGGCTAGACGCTAGTTTGCGAAACGACAGGCTGCGGGTTCGATCCCTGCACCGAGACAAATAGTTGTGTGATCCTCAAATATTTGTTTCGGGTCTGGGTGTTTGTGAGACGGAAAAGTGTCTCGTAGTTTCTGATACCCACGACACAGGACTTGTATCCTACCGTTAGGTTAGAACTATGTATAGACTGTTCGGTGTATTTATATGTACAATCAGGTTAAGTGCTCCTTGCATACTACTATTTACAAAATAGCCAAACAAAAATAGAAACCATTTACGTAACAAACAGAACAATAGACGATTATTTTTAATTAAAAAACAAAACTTCCATAAAGTTGCATTTTTAGTCTATGTCTGAAAAATTATGTGCAAGTTATTTTTAAGTAGTTCAAGTTAGCTTTTATTGTAGGAAAAAATAATCGGAGATACGATTGTTATATTGTTCTCATTTTTTTACACAGATAATTTAAAATCTTCAAAGTTTTTAGACGAGTAATAAACTCATCATCTAAATATTTTTTTGTATTGCGTTTGTGTGGGAAAATTGAACGTATTAAAGGTTATCTTGAAGTTTTAAAATTGTTAAGTAGAGTCGAATGAATTAGAAAAAACTGTCCTCGTCGTTAGAACCAAGTATAAAGTCCTTTTTCCGAAAGTAACTAGATTCATTGAAATAAAAATGAAATAAGCAGTGATGGCCTCGAGGTTTGGGCGCGCGGTCGAGAATCTCGGCGGTCGCGGGTTCGAACCCCAGGCACACACCTCTGACTTTTCAAAGTTATGTGTGTATTCACATTGAATTATCACTTGCTTTAACGGTGAAGGAAAACATCGTGATAAAACCTGCACACCTAAGAGTTCTTAGGAATTTCTTAGGTGTGTAGTCCGCCAACCCGCACTAGGCCAGCGTGGCGGACTATGGCCTAAACCCTCTCAATGGTAGAGGAGACCCGTGCTCAGCAGTGGGCGTGTATGGGTTGATGAAGAAAAATGAAATAATATTTATTGAATCTATAAAATGTTAAAGACATCACTTAGATTCAGTCGTTTTAAAAAATTACCACCCTGTTCGGAAGGCAGTCATCACTAGAGAAGAACGGGCAAGAAACTCTAGTGTTGCTCTTTTCCAATCAAGAGATAGCTTACAATATTGAAACAAAGACTTAATTTCCCAAATTAGAGCAGCTAATAAATACAATATCAGAATGTAGAGAACAACAGTCATCTTAAATAAAGAAATTGACATTTAACCAGGTTATTATATTTTCTTTAAATATATAATAACTATTATACTTTTATGATACTTGCACTTGTACTACCTACAACTCCGTTTTGAAAATATTTGACTTCATAAATAATATTTTTTCGAGGCATTTTTGGCTGATGAACTGGTAATGATACCTATATGGCAACATACCAGTGGCGGTACTTCCATAGAAGCCCGAAAGCTCGACTTGCCTTACATAGTTCCGAATAACGAACTTAACGATTGTTTATTTATAAAATAACGCTATAAACGTGAATGTGAGTACTAACCGGTAGGTATTTATTAGTCCTACGTACCAAAAAAAATATGCTGCTACTAAATAAACATCTGGGGTTGCCTTAGTTTGACACCCTAGGCACGCCACTGCTACATACATCTCTGATTCTCTGCCTATAGCTATGTACCTACGAATACGTGAGTGTTTTTGCCATAAAGGGTAGTAGATGCCCTTTGATGCTTTTAACAAATTGTTATTTCTTAATAGTGTCGAGTCAATTAATTTTATCTCAAAAACAGTTATTCAATTAAAATTGCAAATTTTGCAGCTAAGGACGGCCTTTGTACAACTTGAAGATTAAAGGTAAATGCTTCTAAATATAGTTTTTATCTGCAAAAATATTCATAATTGAAAAATTACTTAAAATAATGCGAATTGGGCTATGTGAGGCTTTTGGTTAGAGGCCAACTTGTCAATTTTTTGTCATACGATGCCAAACGTTTGTGTGATACACAAATATTTGTTTCGGGGCTTGTAGGTCCTGTAATTCCTAAGTTGGACAAAATTTTATTAGGTCTATCATATTACAATACTAGCGACCCGCCCCGGCTTCGCACTGGTGCAATGCTGATATTTAATGGATGTTATCATACATATAAACCTACCTCTTCAATCACTCTATCTATTAAAAAAAACCGCATCAAAATCCGTTTCGTAGTTTCAAAGATTTAAGCATACAAAGGGACACAGGGACAGAGAAAGCGACTTTGTTTTATACTATGTAGTGATGGTCAGTAATTACACCAAGATTGAAAAAGTGCTAGAGAACGGGAATAGACTTATCTCTAATAACGTGGACTTCATCATCATCGTCAGCCCATATATTTTCTATTGCTGGGCACGGGCCGCCTCTACATTGAGAGGAATTAGACCTTAGTTATACATAAGTCCACCACGCTGGCCTAGTGCGGGTTGGCGGACTACACACCTAAGGAATGCCTAAGATTTTTTAGGTGTGCAGGTTCTATTAAGATCTTGTCTTACACCGTTAAAGAAAGTGATAATTCAATGTGAATACACACATAACTTAAGCTGCGTATGTCGGAACAGTTAAACTTCTGATAATAAACATTTATGTCTAATCATTTTTTTCTCAACCGTCTAATTAAAATGTTTCTCGTTAAAGTAATCACATATAAAACTTGTTTACAACCATAAAACAATTACACTACATGACCGTTGTCAGATATTAACCAATGATCAATTTCCGGACAATTAATTGAAATAGTAACAGGAAATTGGAATCATGTCGTAGGTCCACTTTCGGAAGAACATTTGCAATTATTAAAAATAAAGGTCGTGGGTTCGGTGCCCGCATCGGAAAAGCTTCTCCGTGCTTGCTAAAACGTGCCATTATAAAATTCTTTGCACATGAAAACTAGCAAAGGGCTCAAAACAGGCTGGTTTTAGAAGGAGACACAGTTTATTAAATACTAGCGACGGGTCTTAGTCCCGCCCATGTGCTTTTTTGAGTCCAGTTTTCATTAAAAAAAAACTAACAGGTGGCTCACTAGCTCGTTAGCCTCCTGTCCCATAAAAAAAACTAAATTCCGAAATAAAAACAAGCCTGTCATCACTTTCTAAATAATATGGATTGTAAATATTTTTCATAACGCTTAGGGATTCACCCAAGAGAAAAAAAAAAAACGTAGATTAGGTTCCTTTGTAAGTTTCCATCTATATCCATACCAAAAATCATTTAAATTCTTTAACTTGTTGAGATTAATCGTTACAAAAATACAAACTTTTCCTTCTTATAATATCGGCATGGATATCGTGTTCAACCGAGGTCTGAATAATACATAAATAATCCTTATTAAGCACTTATCTGTAGAGATAAGATAATACGTGCAAGTGATAATTGACTTGTAAGTACAAGACATTAAGAACAGCCTTCGGCAAGTTATGGCATGTCTTGTTATTTCATTTATGATACATTAGCAAAATAAACTCACGAATATTTTTCCTGTTTCTGCTATTGACTGAAAGTCGATACCAGTACCATAAAAATACAAGGATCCATTGAGATATGAGGCCTATAGAATCAAAACCAGCTAAACGCCAGTTGGAATCAAAGACAGTTAAATACAAATTTATTCAGTCTGTACTCAAATATTGTGGTATTTTTATAATTTAAAAGTCTGATTTTTAGTGGTATTCACATTCTTTATAAATCTCTTTTAAAATATAAAATATCATAGCCACCTAAACAAAGTTATCGATTTTTGTAGATTACTGAATATTTAACTCACTTGGATTTAGCTGCCTTTGATTTTATAGGCCTCATATATCTGTAGCAGCTAAAGCATTTAAACATCAGTCCTCATATATTCCACTCCTGGGCACGGGCCTCCTCTACAACTGAGAGGGTTTAGACTTAAGTCCACCACGCTGGCTTAGAATGACTTGGCGGACTACACACCTAAGAAATTCCTAAGAACTTTTAGGTGTGTTTCCTCATGATGTGTTTCCCCCCTGTAAAAGTAAGTAATGATTCATTGTGAATACAAAAATAAATAAATATCAAATGTGTGCCTGGTATATGAACCCGCGACCGCCGAGATTCTCTTCTGCGTGCTTTAATCTCGAGGCCATTACTACTTCGTATCTTGGTATGGAGTCAAATACAAGATAAAACAAGACATGAGTCTAACTTGTTAATATAGCTTTATATTAATATTGTTTATTGTTTAAACCAATTTGCATGATATTGTTTGCGTGGGAATGGCTGAAAAAATACCGTAATGTGTGAAAATAATTCATATTTAATACGAGGCTAACATTTTCTAAGCAGTGATGGCCTCGTGGTTTGGGCGCGCGGTCGGGAATCTCGGCGGTCGCGGTTTCGAACCCCAGGCACACACCTCAGACTTTTCGAAGTTATGTGTGTATTCACATTGAATTATCACTTGCTTTAACAGTGAAGGCAAACATCGTGATGAAACCTGCACACCTAAAAGTTCTTAGGAATTTCTTAGGTGTGTAATCCGCCAACCCGCACTAGGCCAGCGTGGTGGACTACGGCCTAAACCCTCTCAATGGTAGAGGAGACCCGTGCTCAGCAGTGGGCGAATATAGGTTGATGAAGTGTAAGTAAGTGTAACATTTTCTTATATGAGGTAAATATACATTGTTCTGAATCTTTGGAATATGATTTTGTAGGTCAATACTTCACAAGTTAATAATTTAGTGATAAAGGACATTGACATCTTATGTGTCGCCTGGAAAGCTTTTAAACAGCTTAGGTTATTAAAATACAAGCTTTTGCCCGCGACTTCGTCGCGAAAATAAATTGTGGTTTATTTTTCTCGACATTTATGTTCATGCCCAAAATCATTTAAATCGGTCAAATCATTTAGGAGTGTCAACGTGAAAGACATACTAAAAAGTTATTCTCGCGATTATAACTATATCCTTAAGTGGGTCCCGTCAATCCCCATATCAAAAATTACTTAAATCGGCTTAGTAAATCATTTATTTTTTACCGTCCGTATTTTGTTTTATTTAAAGTATTCCATGTTACATACTTTCAAGAAAGTGTGTACAAATTTTCTTTACAATCGGTGGAGTATTTTTTGCGTGAAAGCTTAACTAACATTGTAAACACCACATTTTACCGGGATCAAAGAGTACCCAATGTATTTCCCAAGGTTCTAACTTTCTCCATTCTACATACTAAAAATCATTCAAATCGGTCCAACAATTTAGACGTGAAAGCATGACAGATAGTTATTTTTGCTTTTATAAGTATTGAATCTGACCATCTCATGTTGCTCTTTGTGTATTGTTGTAGGCTATTAATCATTATCAAGTTCTTTACAGTTGACAGTCACGACATATTATAAAAGATTTATTATGTTACAAAAAGCGGAGAAAGCTTGGGTAATTCCCTTCATTTATCATAATAATGAGTCGAAGTGAGCGAATTAAGTCCTATATGTACGGGATAGTATTGTTATTCATGTACATAATTATTACTTTACAACAAAAATGTAATTACATATGTTTCAGTCTCCCGTCTAAAATATGCATACACAGCGATCTAGATGTCTCGATTTTGATTCCTGACTTGGGATTATGTACATTGTGGAATATTAAATAGCTGCAATAAGTCGCATAGGTTGGACGAACTAACTCTGCGATCTAAAGGATCCGGGTTCAGCTCCCAGGTCGGGTAATAGTAAATTGCCAAAAAACAATAGCTTTGCTGTCTATAACTTAGAACTTAGCTAACAAAACGTGGTAGAAAAACATTTCTACCTTTTTGGGGCTACAGCCGTGAACGTACACACTTATCATGCAAGATAAAAGGTTTTTGTAGAAAGCCCTGTACGGTCTTCTTTACGAATACAACGTTCAAAGAAGGTTCGCACGTTTAAAAAATTCCATCACGCGACCAATACTAAAAAATCACGAAAGAGAAGCCATTTAAACCTCATAATTAAGTTATTACACCAATAACACTTGAGAAGTC
This sequence comes from Cephonodes hylas, assembly GCA_030295005.1. Taxonomy (NCBI): domain Eukaryota; kingdom Metazoa; phylum Arthropoda; class Insecta; order Lepidoptera; family Sphingidae; genus Cephonodes; species Cephonodes hylas. The sequence continues at coordinate 1,783,831 of AP025383.1, forward strand.
ATAAAAAGGAACAAATTTTACAGTAATATTTAAATTGAGAGCCTCAAATTCTCGTTCGCCTTCTCAGCTATAAAAAATGTTCACAATAAATGCTCGCCTTTTTAAAGTATTGACGAAGATAAAGATCATGTTTCTGACAAAAGTTATTTAGTGCGGATCAATAATTATATCGATTTTTTTAATATAAAACTTGATTAAAATTACAGAACCATAAAAATATGATTACAAACGGAAATATGCCGAGCGTACCGAGCCTACAGTTGACTATCATATGTTTGACACAACCGCCTCTTAGTAATTGGGTTGAGGGTAATATCAACACTTATAAAGTGCGTGACAACCAATAGCAGACCTTCATTTTTTTAATATTTTTATCATTGGTCGTGTGATGGTAGTAGAATTGACAGGTGACAGACAAGCGGCGACACTCGTTCTCATATAAAATACCCGTCTTACCCTTTTAATCTTTTTAGCTGTTTTGTTAAAAGTACTTTAAAGTTTTCAATGCCGATCTGGCATGTGCCTAATGAAATAGCGCCTTGGCTGTCCCTTGCGGCACAGATATGCGCATTGTAGATTTCCTGGATTTGAGTCTAAGTTAAGTAATTTTTAGGATTACCATTACGATACTCAGTAGAAGCCTGGCGTTTGGAAATGACGTCTCGTTTCGCAATTACTATATCTATGTGCTGCTGTATGTATGTAAAAAACTTTAAATATTTCATTCTAAATGTTAAAGTTCTTGGTAAATCCATTATGCGAGACACGCCGAAGGTATTATACTTATTCATGTCCCAACGTCCTAGAAAGCAAATTAAGGCTTGATTTATTGTCAAACTGGACATTTAAAGCATTATGGAAATCATTGGAACAGGATCAAAAACGTTGCGTGTGTTTTTCAAGAATTATTCATGAACATTTACAAGTCTAAAGTTATTTATTAGTGTAACGAACTGCACTACATACTTTACATGGTACAGATATCCAGGTTATATATTAAGCAGTGATGGCCTCGAGGTTTAGGCGCGCGGTCGAGAATCTCGGCGGTCGCGGGTTCAAACCCCAGGCACACACCTCTGACTTTTCGAAGTTATGTGTGTATTCACATTGAATTATCACTTGCTTTAACGGTGAAGGAAAACATCGTGATGAAACCTGCACACCTAAGAGTTCTTAGGAATTTCTTAGGTGTGTAGTCCGCCAACCCGCACTAGGCCAGCGTGTCGGACTACGGCCTAAAACCCTCTCAATGGTAGAGGAGACCCGTGCTCAGCAGTGGGCGTATATGGGTTGATGAAGAAGAAGAAGAAGAACTTTTTAGGCCTGCCATCCCTCACTAGGCTTAAAAACATTTTTGAATTTCTCTAAAACCATGTTTTTCAAATCATCCGATATCTACTTTATTGTACCTATGTTTGGAGCAAAACCAACGAGGTAGAAGTCATTAGTGTCGTTCGACATTTTATGTGAGTGTCAATCTTCTTTTTTGTAAAATTTAATTGGACTAGTGGTACGGAGCAGATTGGTTGTGACAAGCAGACTAAGTCATATAAGGGTTCCGCTATTTACTTTTGAAGCATACAAGTCTTAGAATCTAAGTGCAAGCTATTTTTATATTCTCAATCATTAGTAAAGAACATTGTATTACGGACTTTAATAGTGAGGAATATGCACTTAAAAAAATAGTTCTTAGGAATATCTTAAGTGTGTTGTCCGCCAACCCGCACTAGACCAGCGTGGCGGAGTAAGGCCTGAAATACTCTTATATGCAGGGACGGACTGGGAGTTTGGGGGGCTCTGGGCTAATATATTCTTGGGAGCCCACCTAATTACTCAAACTATAGGAAAACAATAAAAACAAAATATTTGATTTGTATTTTAATATGTTATGCCTTAGTGTTTGTAAAGTAAATTCAGAAATAAATTTATAAATTATAAAGCAACCTTTCTTCACTTACCTACGTTTTGCGTATTCTTTAATTTGCAAAATTTATTTATTAATCACAGGATTGGTAGGGCAATTATTTTTTTCGAATTATTATCACTTTTTGACTTTGACTTGACTTAACTGGGGCCCCTGGATTCCACGGGGCCCTGGACTGAAGCCCAAAAAGCCATGTGGTAGATCCGGCCCTGCTTATGTGTAGTATAGAAGTATATGGGCTGATGATGATGATTATATATTTATATTAATCTTTTTTTATTGTTTTTTTTTTCCCAGCGTCATTTTGACTTCATCATGGGGCTTCAAAGACATGTCATTCCCTCCAGGATTCAAGTTCGGCATAGCTTCCTCAGCATACCAGATCGAAGGGGGATGGAATGCTTCGGGTACGTAATACAAAACTCTCTTTTGATTGTGACCATTATGAAATTTTGCGAAGAGTATATTAGATTTGTACATAAATTGATTGTATGTCAACATCGTTACTCGGGGCGCAAGTGTGTGCCTTCCAAGCTTAAAATCTCGGGGTAAATTCCAAAGTTAAGATTTTTCTATAATTAAATTTTCAATAGCGGCATGAAGACAATAAATAAACTCAAAACACGTCAGTCAGATGTGTATACCATATACGCGCCTAATACAAGCTATGTAACAAATGTAAATTGCCGTATTCCTGGATAGGAAAGTCAAAGTACTAGGCCCGGGAATCGAATCGGTAACACTTCCATATAACGTTCACATATTTGTTTCATGGGACTTGCGATCAAATTTTAAGTTAGAAAAGATTTGAACTGGTGGCAAATAAAATCTCTCAAACACTAGAAAAAGACGCATAACATTAATATTGACGTGATCGCTGTTAAAGTAAGCGTGGGTGAGGGAGACAGGAATAAAACATTTCCAATATCAATTCTGTCTTTAAAAATGCTTGTTTTTCGAATTTCGAATATATTTATGATATCGTTCAGATAAAATATCATAGAGGTCCAAAATTACAAGGGTCTGTCCCGAGAAACAATTGATTGAGAAATAAAGTTTTACGACCGCTCGTTTTCACCTCCGCCTAATTCTTCGAAAACACTTTATTTGTGATAAAATATGAGTGTGACGTCATAAGAAGCTATATCGTTCGTCGTTAATAAAAAAGGATGAGTATGAATGTCCAAGGACGAACAAGCAGAGGAAGGCCAAAGAAAAGATGGATGGAGTACGTGAGAGGAGATTTCAAAGGAAGTGGGGTGACTGAAGATATGACGGCTGAAAGGAATGTTTGGAAGGAAAAAACATGCTGCGCCGATCCCAAATAGAATTGGTAATGGGGCAAGAGAATGATGATTTCAAAAGAAACTACCTCGTTGGAAGATCCCGATTTGATTCCTAGGTAGACAAAAAAAAATTAAGGGTAGAAAATTCTAGTAAATATTTTTTTAACGGTGCAGATAAGGGTGAAAGCATCTGGGACCACTTCACCCACAATCGACCCGATAAGATTGCGGACCACTCCACCGGGGATGTGGCTTGCGACTCTTATCACCACTGGAAGCGGGACATTCAGATGGTTCACGAATTAGGAGTGCATTTCTATAGGTAAGAAATATGCATTACTGAGATTTTTCTATTTTATTTCAAGCTCGTCCTTTTTAGTATCACTTGCACCCGATCCGACTATCAAAATTGCAATTATTAGTGCAAATTGTTTATACGCAAAACTTTGAAACTTCAACGTGCAAGGGACTTAAACAAGGGACCGCTGATGTTTTGTCGCCATCTTTCGATCTTGATTAAAGATCACCTATTGATGTATAAAATTATTATAAAATTATTAATTTCGAAACAACCCATGCGATTCAAAATTTAAATTATCATTTCAAACTCTAATACAATTATTTACTAGTAGACATCTAATTCTTCAACTCCTTCCGTAGGATAGTTGGCTAGACTTCAGCTTGTGAAACAAGAGGCCCTAGGTTCGTCCCCACACCGAGATAAATGTTTTTGTGATCCCAAAAAATTGTTCCGTGTCTGAGTGTTTGTGACAGCGGAAAGAGTCTCGTAGTTTCTGATACCCACGACACAGGACTTGTATAATTGTGGGTTTTGTGGACGTGACTGTTGAGTATATTTATTTCTATGATTATGTCATTCCAGGTTCTCCATATCCTGGCCTCGTCTAATGCCGACTGGGTTCCACAACCACATCAGTGAGACTGGGAAGCAGTACTACAACAACCTCATAGACGGTCTTCTAGAAAAAGGCATAAAACCACTAGTCACCATATTCCATTGGGACTTACCTCAGAGGATCCAAGAGTTAGGTAAGTAGCCCTAGTCTGAGGATGCCCAACAGAGGAACGTATATGCCTCGTGGTCTTGCAGCTAAAGTATATGTAGTGCTGTCTAGAGGTCCCGGGTTCGATGCGCAAAAGTGTTAATGGGTTTTTTAATTATAATTTTTTCCGTAGTAACACGGAGTTTGAAGTTGTTTTTAAAATGATTACAATATTATAGCATTGTGCTATTAAGAATATATAGATAAACTCTTGATATTGTCTTGTATTGCTATTGCCTGGAAAGTCAGTTGTCGATCAATTCTAGTCTTACTAAAAAAGGCTTACCTTTAATGTTGGGAGAGTTAAGTGGGACAGAAAAATCTCTCGTAGTTTCTGATACCCACGGTACAAGACTAGTATCTTAGTTTGTTATGATGTTACTGTTTAGTATATTATTTATTCTCAATTTTTCAGGTGGCTGGACAAACCCTCTTGTATCCGACTGGTTCGCGGACTACGCTCGCGTGGTCTTCTCACTCTTCGGAGACAGGGTCAAGACCTGGATCACCATCAACGAGCCGCTGATATTGTGTGAGATGTCGTACAACGATGGTATCATGGCTCCTGGCATCATCAGTCCTGAGCTGGGAACTTATCTGTGCAACAAACACACGCTAATGGCCCATGCGAAAGCCTGGAGAATCTACGACAAGGAGTTTCGACATAAGTTTCATGGTACGTGGATTAGTAGTCAATTTGGAGTTTCATGTAAACAATGGTATAATTGAGAGGGTATAACATTCTCAAAGGTAGAGGAGGCCCGTACTCAACAGTGGGACGTATATGGGCTGATGAGATGAGAGAGTCCGAAAGCCTCGAGGTTTAGGCGCGTGGTCGAGAATCAAATCCCAGACACACTTTCTAAGTGATACACAATGAATTATCACGCACTTTAACGGTGAAGGGAAACATTGTGAGGAAACGTGCACACCTAAAATTGTTTCTGTGAATATTAGGTGTGTTGTCCACCAACTCGCAGAAGGCCTATGAGCTGATGATGATAATATGATGATGATGCTATATTACTTACAATATATGATGAAATAGACAAACATTCCTGTTGATTTATGTATAGTGTGAAATTATATAGGGATCGACCATCCCTATTTAGAGCTGAACAAAGTGACTATAGAAGATTATTCCATCTTATTCAAACGGCTTTGAGACCTAGCTGTTGTAAAAACATTTAGAAGAGGCCCATACTCAGAATTAGTACTTAATATTGCTTATTATGTAATCTAAATATCGAATAAATACATCGACATTTTGAACGAGATTGTACGATAATGATATTTTTAGTTGGAGATCTAAAATTAAGTACTGACTTAATTCATAAAAATACTGTTTTTCCTTATTACAGGAGAAATATCTCTAGTCAACCACATGTTTTGGTACGAGCCGTATGCAGAGGGAGAAGAGGAACTTACTGAGCTGGCGCAGGAAAACTCAGTAAGTATTCTTTTAGTAATTTTTCATAGACATCTCAAAAGATCAATGGGCAGACAGCAGGCATTTATGGCTTGAAACTAAAATGACTGAAAGATCTACCTTTAAATACCTAGATTTAATGGAAGTATATTTAAGATCAGGAGTGGTAGTCATACTACTGTCAAGAGCAATTGAACTGCAAATGAATTTGTTACCACTCCTCCATAAAAAATCGATGTCAACAAATCTGGTTTTGTCATTGTGACACCTGAAATCATGACGTCACTTTATATTAGACTATTGGTTTAATTAATTTATTACTAATTACAGGCTGGTCGGTACTCTCACCCAATATTCTCCAAGGAGGGAGGATGGCCTCCCAGTATAGTCGAGGCGATGGCGCTGAACAGCAAAAGAAAAGGGTTCCTCAAATCCAACTTTCCTCCTCTGACGCAGGAGGAGATTGAGCTTATGAGAGGTAAATAGAGTTATTTGACTGCCTCGTTGTCTCTCGATGTAATACATCCGTTGGATTCCCGAGTCAGGCAATGTTCACATTGTTTTTTTACGAAATTCTCAGTAGCAGCGCCCAGTTTGGACTTGTGCCTGATGAAATAGCAATCAGTTTAAAGAAATCTTACAAAAAACATCTTGTGCCTGGAGTATTATAGGCAGTACCGTAAGACCTACGTCACTAGCATAAAAATATGGTCATTAAGAAGATATTGATCTTTATACTAATTGATATTGTGAAAAAATATGATGTTCGTTTTTTGTTTATTGCAAATCGATTGTTAGACCAGAGTAGAAGCCTTTAAAAATAATGAAAAGTGAAAAAAAATTATAATAGAATGAAACCCATTAGAAAAGGAGGTAAATATGATAAAAATGAAAGGAAAAATAATTTACGGGCGATCTGAGGTTGGGAAGGGGATGGGGGTGAGGTTTTAAGGGTTAAAAACGGTTTTTCTCGATTTCCGGCAAAACTAAAAGTCCTATCGAAAAAAGTCAAATGGAAAAGTTGTAGATAATAAAAAGATCTAAAACTTTTGTATTTACACTTTTTTCACATAACCTCAAAATTTATGTGAAAAATTCAAAAAACTAAGTTTTTGGTTTTTTATTTTTATCTTTTACAATTTTTTTTTTAACGAAATTTTGTGAAAACTTACCTTTTTATGTCCCAAATACGCTGTAATTTATTTGATTAAAAATATTTATTATTATTTATTTTGAATTAATATCGAAAAAACACCCTAATTTTCAATCGAAAATTCACCCGTCAAAATATCAGCTGTTTTCAAAAAGTTGGTATGGTTTCTGTTCGTTGAAATCTCTACTTTCCGATGGTGAAAAAAAATATATAATGTTACTATGGTAAATCTTCTCAGAAAACGCAAAAATTAATTTCAATCTTTAGGTTATGTTTAGTTAAGCATACTATTTTTTAAAGAAAATATTACGATTTAAGGTAAATACTATCTCTATTTTTATCTGTATCAATCAACTCAACCATAAAAATCGTAATATTTTCTTTAAAAAATAGTATGATTAACTTAACATAACCTAAAGATTGAAATTAATTTTTGCGTTTTGTGAGAAGATTTACCATAGTAACATATATTTTTTTTTTCACCATCGGAAAGTAGAGATTTCAACGAACAGAAACCATACCAACTTTTTGAAAAAAGCTGATATTTTGACGGGTGAATTTTCGATTGAAAATTAGGGTGTTTTTTCGATATTAATTCAAAATAAGGTGAAAAAATAAATATTTTTAATCAAATAAATTACAGCGTATTTGGGACATAAAAAGGTAAGTTTTCACAAAATTTCGTTAAAAAAAAAAAAAATTGTAAAAGATAAAAATAAAAAACCAAAAACTTAGTTTTTTGAATTTTTCACATAAATTTTGAGGTTATGTGAAAAAAGTGAAAATACAAAAGTTTTAGATCTTTTTATTATCTACAACTTTTCGATTTGACTTTTTTCGATAGGACTTTTAGTTTTGCCGGAAATCGAGAAAAACCGTTTTTTACCCTTAAAACCTCACCCCCATCCCCTTCCCAACCTTAGATCGCCCGTAAATTATTTTTCCTTTCATTTTTATCATATTTCCTTCCTTTTCTAATGGGTTTCATCCTATTATGATTTTTTTGGTTTTGAAAATTATCGACCCTGGACTATGTAATTTTTGCTAACTTATCTTCTGGTTGCTCTTTTGAGTGAATATTATAGTCTTATTCCCTTTTTTTACGCCGTATGTGTTTTGTTTTTTATAATATTTATAATTTCTGTTTTCTAAACTACATAAAATATTTGTAACGGCAAGAAACGTTTATTGTGTAAATAGAATTTGTGGAGTCAGCTATGACTGTTAGGTGTATTTATTTATTATTTTACGGAATTCAACGGTACACAATATCTTTATAAATCCATTTGCCTCCCACATTCACAAGACTTTTACCTCAAAGAGACTTATGTGGGATCAGCACTGTGTATGTGACTGTTGATTGTATTTTTTATTTATAAAATTCCAGGCACTTACGATTTCTACGCAATGAACCACTACTCGAGCCGGCAAGTCAGGAGAAGAAAACCTGGTGAGAAGTTGGGATCTTGGCCTATTTTTGATGGTCCAGATCTGGATATCAAGTTGTCATTCGCTCCTGAATGGAAGGCTGCTTCTTGGTGGTTTCGAGTAAGTACCCAAAACACAGTTATTTAACACTAATTTTGAATACAGGTCTCCGATTATGAATCTAGTATTAATTCAGTTTAAATTAGCGTTCACGTTAAAAAGAAATTTAATCATTTTATCAAAAAAAAGATAACCCTATCTTTCGACCGAAAGCTCTACGCCATATTCTATGACAGAGGCTGCTTTACTCAAAAGGAGAACCTAGTCTATTATCATGAGTCCATATACGTCCCAATCCTGGGACATTCCAGTTAAAATGCATTTTGACGTGGAAAGAAAACATCGGAATGATGATAACATTCATTTTTATAATCAAAGTCACCTATGTTACTTACATGTCAAAGCTGAAGCTGTCATTTTTTTATTTTAATATAGATAAAAATTGTCATTTTCTCCTTTCGACCCTAGATAAAGATAGGTCACACTACAATGTCAAGTCAGATAAAGAAACAACTGTTATCACATACAAAATAATCTGATATCCAAATTCACATCTGGCTGAAAGGCTTTGTATTTTGTGTAATCTTATGAATAAACTGGCTGTTGCTCAAATATGTAAATGCGAACCTTTAGACAAAAAAAGAGTTTTCTGTTTTCCCAATGCTGCTACATTTTTTATTCCTACCCCGCTCCAATTGGTCGTATCGTGAAGTATTTTAGACTATAGCCTACATGGATGAAAAATGGAGTAGTAAAGTCGAAAATAATTTTTCAGCTTAGTATAGATATAATTTTACATAAGATTACAGTGAGATTTGTCACAGACTTTATGTTAGTTGGATTTAACTTCACCTAGGACTTGTAGAAGTGATGGACGAAGATCAGCCCTGAGGTTTCAAATAAGAATTTTTTTTTACATGACCACTACTTAATTGTAAAAGTAAAATTCGGGGTCGATTGGTGTGACAGTGTCCCCAAAAAAAGTAACACGCTTAACATCCTATGTACAAGGCACTCATCATAAAGATATAGAAGATTATTGAATTATGATATAAACCGGAATATTCCTAGTGACTTTTATGCCTGACTCAAGTGGGAAAACAATTAATAGCCAGTACGGATTCTGTTATTCTGAATACTAAAAAAACTAATTTTCATGTCACTGTTTATTTCAGGTGAATCCTCCGGGAATACGTAAGCAACTAAACTGGCTGAGGAAACACTACGGAGATATGAAATTCATTATCGCTGAAAACGGGTACCCTACAGCTAGCAAGGAGCTGTATGACCCAGAGAGAATGGCGTATCTTCACGATAATTTAGAACAGGTAAGTGTTACAGTGGGCCGGTGACGGTCACATCTGTCGCAGAACCGATAACCGTTGGGGTAAACGTGTTCTGGAGTGGAGACCGCGGCTCGGCAAACGTAGTGTTGGACGCCTTCTGGCTAGGTGGGGTGACGATATCCGCAAGGTGTCTGGCAGCGGTTGGATGAGGAGGGCCGAAGATCGAGCCCAGTGGCGTGCCATAGGAGAGGCCTATGTCCAACAGTGGACGCAATAAAGGCTGATGATGTGTTTTATATACATAATAATATAGGGTGTATTGCAGGTAATAGCTACGGTTTTTACGAACCCATTGGCGTTGCAAACAATTCGGATGAAAAGAATGACTGTTTTTAGTGCAAATTGATTTTTTACTACATAATACTTGGTCATATTAAAGAAGTTAAATTTAACCTTACAAAATCAAGTGAGTTAGTATTTTATTTAAAACTTCCTGTTAAAAGTTTTTATGCGTCAATAACTCTATTATAGATTTTGATACGTTCTACGTTTCTACGTTATAAGATTTTTATCCTAGTGCGCAGGATTATGTGGGTGACTCTTGGGTGTGTTTAATTTATAAAATGGAATAATTTCAGGTCCTGCTTGCCATTAGAGAAGATGGCATCAATATAGCAGCATACACGGTATGGTGCCTTATGGACAACTTCGAATGGATGGATGGGTACAAGTGAGTAATTAAACATATAAATATACATATATCACGCATATATCATATAGTTATAGGCAGAGGTAAAATTTTGCAGCCATAATTTAGGAGCTTCATTTGAAGTTCTTCGTGATATGGAAGGTCTATTGCCGTTTTCAGCCGTTTCTAGATTTGCTAAAAAAATATATTTTTTTATAATTTTTCAATATAATAATGGTGAGTTAAAAAAATCTAACGAAAATTTTCCTACCCGGAATCGAACCTGGTACTTCTGGCATAGTACCCACTTAGGCCGAAAGATTACGAGGCAGTATACTTTAATTTTTGGGATAACTCAGAACCCATGGCTGGTTTCCTAACATTTATTTCTGAATGTGACTTTACACCAAAATTTCTTGTTCTTGTTTCTAGATCCACCTTCGGTCTTTTCCAAGTAGACTTCAAATCTCCTGAGAAGACGCGGACGCCTCGAGCATCAGCGCATTACTATAGAAAAATCATAAAGGCTCACTCCTTAGATGTTCCTAAACCACATGTAAGTTACCGGCTATAATGTACCACTGAAAATTTATTTTTTAGGTGTTCGGTTGCAGAAGAAAATATATCAACAGTGGCTTTAACAAACTTAACTGCTATTAAGCGGGTTCGATCCCCTTAGAAAAGGATTTTTTATGCCCTGTTTGGGTTTATGAAAATGGTTTTTTGTTTGTGTAATCCACAAATTTGTTTCGGGTCTGGATGATCTCTCTCTCACCTCATCAGCCCATACACGTCGGTGTGGTGCATGTTTTTGGTTTCTTTGACGTGTGTTAAATTTTATGCCAATTTAATTTATGGATCAAAGTTTGTTCAAAGATCTTAGTTTTTTTTAATGAATTTCATTTGTTTTATTTTACAGAATCACGTCAAACCTTCGAGCAGTACAAATATCACGCCATCGTTATATCTACTCTGTGCTATATTATTTGTTATTAAATTATTATTATGATATTTTTAATCGCAGTTTCAATTACACTCCTATACTCTCAAAAAAGACTAGATTATTTCAACGAATTTATTTTCCAAGAAATAGGAAAACGTATTTCCTTAGAAGACCAAATGCCCAGCTAGCCTCATGAAATTCCGAATATTAATGGTTAATCAGTATATCTTTATTTAACAAGAGCAATTCGACATATAAATGAAAATATCCTGACCGCACAATAAACTCACAAAACTAAACATTACAAAACGTGTAGCGTTTTTGGGCTTCTATGGAAGTACTGCGACTGGTGATAGAGTTATATGCTTCTACAAATTATCTAAAATAAAATAATTATAACTCTTGATGAGCAAGGGATCGAACCCAGCATCTTTACATTATCCGATCATACACTAGGCCAGCGTGGTGGACTATGGCCTAAACCCTCCCAATGGTAGAGGAGGCCCGTGCCCAGCAGTGGGCGTATATGAGCTGATGATAATGGTGTCATTATTACGTCCAATGACGTAATAAGACAGTCTAATTTTATTTTCATATGTTTTTATATGATGGCAAATTAACAATACACTTGTTTCAATATCATATCAAGGTTAGCTTGATCGTATTCTTTCGATACTTGATCAGTTTTGATTCCATAATACATAACATCAGTGTTGTCAAATTGTCGTGTTAGATTAAAAAAAAAGTGGCAAAAGGCAACCATATATTTATAAGCTTTAACTTGCATAGATTTAATTAACGCACAAAAAGTGACAAAAGTACTAAGGAAATTACAAGAGATTCGATTTCGCATTTGATATCATTTCAATATAGTATTCAGTCATTTGCGTTATTTAAATATTATGTGTACCTATGTTAAAAAATGTTGTGTGTTAAGTGAGTATGTTAAAAAAAATTATAACTGGACGATGTAAAATTAAAATTCTAGTTCAATGCGCGATTCGGGATAAGTATTCTACACGAGTTTCGTTTATAAAATGGAAAAGTACAACATTTTGTAAAACGTAAAATGGAAATACAACTTTCCCTACCCCTTAAAAACACAGGCGTGAGTGCATATAAGCTTTGTGTACAAACATAGATTTTAGATAGTGTTAAACGAATTTGGAAGTACGTAGATTGAATAGAAGGCAGTCGACAAAATGTGTTTGAGAAAAGCGGTCGTGTTCAGGTGAGATAATATAATCTTTTTACGAAATTGATAATGCCCTGATAAGGTCGACGGGTTTCGTGAATCAGCTTCTTATGTTTATAACAGGCCTAATTTCTTTACTTTTTTTTTGAAAATATAAAAGAATAGTCGAGAAAAGAATTATTAAGATTTTTTAGGTGTGCAGGTTTCATCATTGGCTTTCACCATTAAAACAAGTGATACAAGTGAAAATTCATCGTGAATACACATATTAATTAATGTCGAAGGTGTATGCCCGCGGTTTGAACCCGTTACCGCCAAGATTTTCATCCATGTGCACAAAACTTGAGGCCATTATTGCTTCTTTAATCCATTCTATAGGCTTTTATATGTATATCTAAGGTAAAAACTTCGGCTCCATAATATTAGTCATACCTCAAGACCACCACTGTATTCAAAAACAGCTAAAAAAGATTGTTAATACTTTTCAGCACACTACTGACGGCTGTGTGGTGTGCTGAAGACCTGGTCTTCCCGAATGGGTTCATGTTTGGGTCCGCAACGTCCGCTTATCAAGTGGAAGGTGCCTGGAATGTAAGCGGTAAGGGCATCATCATCATCAAACGTAAACTTGGCTTTTAGGCGCCCCATACACCTACAATAATATTGCACAATCTTTTTATTGTTCAATAATATTGAACACCCCCTTTGACTCCAGACGTTCAATAAATTCTGTCAATAAAATTTACTAACCAGTCTGATCAATATTTTCGTGCGAGCAACATGTCTGACGACGAAGTTTTGGCGGCAGCCACGCTGGTGATTTTATTGAAAAGAAAAATAAAGAAATATATTGCGCAATATTAAGCCTACACAGCGCAATAAAAAAATATTGCACAATAAAAATTAAGCTCCCTCAATCTTTTGTTCAATCACTGCGCAATGTTTCAATATTATCCCTACACGTTCAATAATATTGTACAATCAGAATATTGTGCAATATTATTGTAGGTGTATGGGGTACCTTATACCGGCAGTACAGTGCAGTATATTGTACAGTACTTTTACGAAAAAGGGAAACATCGTGAGAATACCTGAATTGGTGTGTAGTCAATCAACCAACACTAGGCCTAGGTCCTCTTACTTGTAGAAGAGATCTATCATCACCAAAGGGATGTATATAGGCTGATAATGAATTCAGTTCATACTCAATCAGTCGCAGCATTTACTTTAACATTGATATATCCTATAAGAAGCGTGAAGAAGCATCTCCGAAGACCCACTGATGAAATCGCCAAAACGGACGGAACCGCGGATGGAAATTATTTCAACTCTCTTGATCTCCTTTAAGCCTTAACTTTGATTAAATATTTGATGGAGATAGAAGGAAAAAGATAGAGATGAAGACATATGAGTAGTCTAACATGCTTATTAATTTTTATAACATGACTTTAATAAAGGAACCATCAAATTACGAGTATAATAAACTTTCATACAAATCCCTTCCAGATAAATCGGAGAGCATCTGGGATCGCGTCCTACACTCGCAGTCGTGGAGCACGGACGGTACGAACGGTGACGTGGCCTGCGACTCCTACCACCAGTGGCGGCGAGACGTCGAGATGGCAGAAGAACTGGGACTGGATTTCTACAGGTTTTGATTTTTTTTTATACTCAGACTATCGTGGTCCACTGTTGAAGGAAGGCCTCCCCTAGAAAGTGCCAAGCATTCCGGTCTTAATAAGCCCTCATCCGTCCGTTACCCGACGCTCCTCAAATCTTCAGACCATCGTGCTGCAGGACGTCCCATACTACGTTTACCTAAGCGTCAACCCCAGTCCATATATGATTAATGTGATCTTTGATTTTTGATTATAGCAATGGATATTTTTGTCTCTTTCTGACTAATATTATGAAAGAATTAAGTGTGCGTTCAGATATTTCAGAAATGTTTTTACATTTTTTTTGCGCCAGGGTCCCTATGACGTATTGTATGTTTTATGTTCTATTTCATAATAGATGTGATTCAGCTGTACTACCTAAACTATTTCTTGTATAAACTAAAACCAATTATTTTTTTAAAGGTTCTCAATATCCTGGCCAAGACTTCTACCAACCGGTTTTGCCAATCAAATCAGTGAAGACGGCAAAAACTACTACAAAAACTTGATTGACGCCTTGTTAGAACGAGGCATACAACCGCTGGTCACTATATACCACTGGGATTTACCGCAGAGCTTACAAGATCTTGGTAAGTAAACTCTCATTGGAATCATTTTTCATTAATACATCAAACAATCACATATAAAGTGGGCATCTACTACTATAGACTTGGAGACTCACAAAGATAAGTGTAGACCAATATTCTTTTTTTTATGTGAAAGGATGCAAACGAGCTAGTGAGCCACCTGATGTTAAGTGGTCAACACCGCCCATGAACACCCACAATACCCTAGGAATTATCGGTGCATTGCCGGCCTTTGAGGAAAGTATAGGCTCTCTTCTTGAAGGTCCCTATATCGTATCCATTTGGAAATACCGCCGAGGAAAGCTGATTCCACAAAGATGTTGTGCGGGGAAAAAAACCCCTTTTGAACCGCACTGTTGAAGAACGCCATTCATTCAGATAGTAGGGATGGAACTTCAATTTCTGGCGTGTAGTGCGGTAGTGGAATTCAGCAGCAGGTAATCTATACAGGAGGCCTTTAGATGCCAGAATTTAGCTGGTGTACTTAATGAAAAAGAATGCATACATTGGATGCACATGATTAGAAAGGTTTTATGTCATGGATTTCAACAATTACTTATGGTCTCCTAGACCCTTACTATCCGCTGTCTGGATGCGAGAATCAATCCCATGACTAACTTTTATCAAACTAACTGGGCTACGAAGACGATCACAAAAAAATAAATTATGGCTTTATGTGTGTATTCTCGATGAATCATCACTTACTGTAACCGCGCCGAAAAAGATTCTGAGGAAATCTGCATGGCTTTCTAAGAACTTGTGTTCTTTGTTGGGTTGTGGGCGAGACATGTGCTTTGGTCCAGCATTAGTCCAGCATTAGGACGTATTTGACCTGATGATAAAATATCGTAATTATTTTTACAGGTGGCTGGACGAACCCATTAATAGTAGAATGGTTCGAAGACTACGCTCGCGTGGTCTACTCACTCTTCGCAGACAGGGTCTATTGGTGGATCACGATCAATGAGCCCACGTCTATATGCGATTCAGCGTACTCCGTGGCTCTATTCGCTCCAGGAATTATCGACTCTGATGTCTCCCTCCATTTGTGCTCGAAGCACGTCCTCATAGCCCATGCTAAAGCCTGGAGGGTTTATGATGTGGAGTACAAGCCTTTGTACCACGGTAAGTTGTACTATATAAGAGCTGAATGAGATTAGAAGGGAAATAAACAGTACTGTGTGTGGGGACGAGTGTCGCCGCTTGTCTGACACTAATTTATTCTACTACCATTACACGATCAGTGATTTTTCTTCAAACAATAATGAACACACACTCACACACACATTCATTTTCATTTTACCATCAACGGCTGTTTTTCACTGCAATATTTTTGATTTCATGCAGTGATGGCCTCGAGGTTTGGGCGCGCGGTCGAATCTCGGCGGTCGGGGGTTCGAACCCCAGGCACACACCTCTGACTTTTCGAAGTTATGTGTGTATTCACATTGAATTATCACTTGCTTTAACGGTTAAGGAAAACATCGTGATGAAACCTGCACACCTAAGAGTTCTTAGGAATTTCTTAGGTGTGTAGTCCACCAACCCGCACTAGGCCAGCGTGGTGGACTTATGGCCTAAACCCTCTCAATGGTAGAGGAGACCCGTGCTCAACAGTGGGCGTATATGGGTTGATGAAGAAGAAGAAGATTTTTGATTAAAATATGATTGTATTTTTATTTTATTTTATAGAATTTCATAATAATGACTCTCTTTTTCAGGTAAGGTGTCTATATGTAACAATTGGTTGTGGTACGAACCAAAGACTGAATCCGATGTTGATGCAGCTGAACTTACTATACAGTATGTTGTAAGTTTGAAATATTTATTAATTTTGGAACAGTCTATTGTTATACCACAATATTCCGTTAATAGTAAAAACTTTAGAGAAATAGTCAACTCTTTATTGATATCCTCATTGATACAAGAATCTGCATAGTTAATTTTATTGAGTTTTATCAATAGACTAACTGGTGCTCGCTAATTTTATATTTTTTTTTTTTGCCTACATACGTTACCCTTAAGTTTAATTATAGAACAAACATTCCTATATACAATCATATTGATTTTTGTAAGTTTAAGCGAAATCTTTAGTCTAATAACTATAATATGTTGTAAGATTTATAATTGCGTGATCGAAAACTAAGTCTTCTATGTCCTTAGGTCGGGAAATACAGTCATCCAATATACTCCAAAGAGGGAGGCTGGCCTCCAGCTATAGAAGAGGGAATCAACGCGTACGGCGCCCGACTGGGGTTCAAGCAACCCAGACTTCCCCCCTTTACAGAAGAAGAGAGAGAACTTGTTAGGGGTAAGTAAGAAAAAGATTAAACCTTCAGCGACTTACAAATACATTTCTTAGGCATGTAGTCCACCAACTTAGACTGGATGGATAAGCCAGCGTGGTGAACTAAGGCTTACACCCCCTGAGTATTGGAAGAGGCCCGTGCCCAGTAGTGGGACGTATGTATATACGCTAATGATGATCATGACGACTGACATAATCTCATGCTTGTATGTCTTAAAACATAGACAACATTTAATCAAACTAACATTGAAATTTGAAACAAAAATTAAGGGCTGCTGTTGGTTGTCACACATTTCAACTGAATTTACTATGAATCGCTCGTGTCAAACATATGATAGCCTAATCGTAGGTGGGCTCCGCATGCTAATAATTCCAGTCTAGTCGTATTCAACTGTTCTGTGATAATAACATCTTACATGATGGTGACTATAATGCTATCCAAAACGAGAATCAAGGACTCCTTTAATTTGAAGGGTGTACGAGTAAAGATATATAACTCTATCATCATATTGATTCACTGTATAGAAAAATAGATCCATTCATCAAACGATAAAATGACCTACAACTTGATCGTAAATTCTCAGGGATTTGTCATTCAAATGTCTAGATCTAGTAGGTATTTCAGATAACAAACGAAACTTGATTGGCATTATCTGTTATTCATAACGTTATAGAATATATTGTTTCTAACTAGAATGCTACTATGGTAAATAACTTCAAGGGGCATGTGCTGTTTGGTGATAAATTAACGTTTTATATATTTCACGTTTTCATCCATCCCACATATTGACAATGAATTTCTACTTATACATTTCGTCTTCTTTATTTTGTAACCCGAAATAATAGCTAGCGAAGTTATTGCCGCTATCGCGAATAGATTTCTAGAGGTCTTCATAATTTTCTAATGAGAAAACCCACCACAACTTTTTACCAATCTCCAAAATCAAACCCTGATCCCTCCCATTGCCCCCCTTTAATAAGAACCAATAAGGCATTAAATTTTCTTAGGAAATCTCCTTACCTTTCCAGGCACCTACGACTACTATGCTTTCAACCATTACTGCAGCTTCTTGGCTCGTCACGCCACTCCTGGGGAGGATATCAGCCCTCATTACGTGGATGGAATCGTCGAGCTGGACATAGTAATAGAACCAAACCTGGCGTGGCCCTCGACTTTCTCACCACTTCTTTATGTAAGACTTTTGTGACTGTATCTGATAGCATTATCTTATAATAGAAAGTGAATAAGTCCAAAATATAGATTCATCATTCTCAATGAGACTACCAGTGGTCTGTAGATAGACCAGTCCATTCGCATTACTGTAATGCTCTGAGAGCTGCTAATACTCCCGCTACTGCTGCTGCCGATTATGATGATGACGATGATAATAATGATGATGATGTTGATGATGTAAATATTGTAGATGAAGAAGAAGAAGACGATGATGATGGTGATGATTCTGCAGCTGCTGATGAAAATGATGATGATTACCATGAGTTCCTGCAATATAATGTATTTCTTTTTACAACACCTATTATAACCCCACCAGCATCTCTTGCTCCCTTCACAAAAAAATTTCATTAGTCCAGCGAAGCGTCTCCTAAATATCGATATCACAAAGTGAATTCTATTCATCCACAGATATATCCTCAAGGGCTGCGAAGGCAGATAGCTTGGATGCGGGAGAAGTATGGAGATATAGAGTTCCTGATCACTGAGAACGGGTATACTACGTCAGGAGCCATGAACGATTTCGACAGAATGGACTACATCTACAGTTATTTAGAACAAGTAAGGCGTCAAGTATTCTTTATATTCATCTTTTTCTCAAAGCTAAGCTTAAGTAACATTTAAATAATTTGGGTACAAGGTCTATAGGCGATTGAGAATCTCGACGGTTCAAACCCCAAGCACACACCTCTGACGTATGCGTGCATTCATAATAAAATATCACGTATTTTTACTTTCAAACATCAAATACTCTCCTGAATTTTGATATTTACGACACAAGAAAGCTAAACACAAGGGTCTTCTTTATTTAAATCTGTTTCTAATGAGTATGTTTCATGCCTGTCTTCCATACGGGTAGGATCAAATTATAGAGCGCCAAATGCTACTTAAGTCAAAACACACCTATTTCTGACTTCAATTTCTTTATATATATTACTGACAAGGAGTCTTTATTTAGTATTTAATGTTTCAGATATGGCTATCGATATATGAGGACGGTGCCAACATAAGTGGATACTCGTACTGGTCTCTAATGGATTCTTTTGAATGGAATGATACTAGGTAATACATTTTGTTATTACGTGCCCGATTATATGTAGCTAAATATAGCTAAATAGCCTCTTGGGTACATTTCTTAAAACATAACCTTATACCAGAAGTAGATATATCTTGGTTCATAGATAATATTTAGTCAAAGTCAAATCTTTTAAATCATCTCTCTTAAAGTATTTTTTAAAACGAATTAAAACTAACTAAATTCTCACTTTTAAGAATTCACATTTTTACATCACGACCACATTCATAAACTAACGTCCAGAAAATACTCAGTCTTACTTATAAGAAATCACATTTTACCACCAGGACAACACATTAACAACCATGAAATTTCAGGTACAAATTCGGGCTTTACCACGTGGACTTCACCTCGACGAATCGAACCCGCAGCCCCCGAGCTTCTGCTGACTACTACAAGAGTATCATCAGGAACAAAGCTGTGCACAATCCAAGACCTGAAACTTAGTTGTACAAATTTCGTCCTAATTAACAATGCTAATTTGTATCTCCTAGATATATTCCAATAAAATGCCATTTAGGTTGAAAATTTTAAGAGACGGTATCGAATAAATAAAACTAAATATACATAAATAACCTTACCTATAAATAACCTTGGAATACAGACTTCCAAAAAAGGGTAGGAAAAGGTTTATTTCTGCACCAACATATCAATCATAATATTAACCAGACCCACGTAATAGGAACTTGACTACTGTTGTTTTTAGGACACATCTCTAGTCTCTTTTTTCACGAGATTATGAGGGAATTGCGGTACTGTTATGTTAAACCGTCTCCTGTCGTAAAGCAGCCAGCATTCCATAATAACTTTCTTCATCAGTATTTTAACCCTAAGCCTATGATGACAATTGTCGTGACGGAAGTTAAAATCTTCGTTGACATAATCAATCTAGAAATAAACTAATTTTTCACTTTTTTTTTGTTTCATTAAAAACCTTAGTTCAACATTATCAGCCACAAATAATTAAATACATTCGGTATCTTATTTTGCGTGATAATGGCGTGAGCTTATTCTATCATTTATCTATTCAATAAATTTTACTATTTTCCCAATATTTTTTTGTTTAATAAATCATCATTCTTCATCATCATCATCATCATCATCATCATATCAGCCATTAGTGGTCCACTGCTGGACATAGGCCTCCCCCAATGACTTCCACCGGGAACGGTCGGAAGCCGCCTGCAGCCAGCGACGTCCCGCGACCTTGACAAGGTCGTCGGACCACCTTGTCGGGGGACGTCCCACGCTGCGCTTGCCAGTACGTGGCCTCCACTGGAGAACTTTCTGGCCCCATCGGCCATCAGTTCTCCGCGCCATGTGGCCGGCCCATTGCCACTTCAACGAGCTAATCCGTTGGGCTATGTCGGTTACTTTAGTTCTCCTACGGATCTCCTCATTTCTGATTCGATCACGTAGGGAAACCCCGAGCATAGCCCTCTCCATAGCTCGTTGAGTGACCCTGAGCCGTCCCATGACGCCTTTAGTGAGAGGCCACGTCTCAGTGCCGTAAGTCATCACTGGTAACACACAACTATTGAAGACTTTTGTCTTCAGGCACTGAGGTATTTTGGACGAGAAATTCATCATCAACATCATCATAAATAATTTAATACATTCGATATTACTTGACTATGGCCTAAACCCTCTCAATGGTAGAGGAGACCCGTGCTCAGCAGTGGGCGTATATGGGTTGATGATGAAGATGAAGATATTACTTTAATCAATCCGTACTGCTCAAAGTACCACCTGGGTCTACCAACGCAATCATTGAGATGTGTCAGTATAAGAAAAAATGGAATTATCTTTAGATATTATCCAGATATATCTAGAAAAATATTTGTTATCAAACGTCTTGAATTCTACAGCTGATAAGATACTCGGTACTTGAAATAACTACTCGAGTTCAGATAAATGCTGCAGTCAAATTAAAATTACTTTTTTTAACGTGCTTTTGACATATAAATTATAAGTGCAGCAGTATTTTAAGGCGCGCAGTCGATTCATAATCTTGGGCAGTTCGAACCCCAGGTATACGCTTATGACCTTTTAAAGTCATGGGTGTATTCACAATGTAATATCACTTACTTTATAAATTAAAAAAAAATCTATTCAATTTTTTAAAATTAATTTATATCCTAGTATTTGTTTATTTTCGAACGGTCTATAAGTATACCACGATATTTCGTTATTACACCAAAAATATCTTGCGTATTTCTTAAGTCTGTAATCCGCCAAACCGCACCAAGCCAGTGAAGTGAATTAATGCCTAAAACTCAATCAGTTGTATAGGAGTCTATGTATAATTTTAAATATGTCAAAAAGTCAATGTATTAAGCTAAACCCTCTTATGTTAGTACCTATATACCTTTAAGAGACGTTAGACATTTTAGCCAAAGCCCAAATATATCGAACTTCATGCAACAAAACACAAATTAGAAAGACAGTTATATAATGGAGAAGCTTTACACAGAATTTGCAACATGTGGGTGTTTGAAGTGCTCCTTTGGGGGTGAGTTAATATTTTTAAAGACTTCTATTTAATTTCTTGACAGTTTACAGTTTTAGAGGAACAATCTTCAAAGTCGATTCTTGATAAGCATTCGAAAATGGATTCTTAAACAAATAAATAAATGAAAACATCTAACAGTCATAGATGTATATAGTTCTGACCCTACATTAGGATTTAGGTTACAAGTCCTGAGTCCGGGGTATAAGAAAATACAAGAGATTTCTCGGGCTTACTGACACCCAAACATCCTACGTGGTACTTTAAGAGATTGTAAAGAAAGCTTTCTCAATAAAAGTAAAAATTTTGTCTAATATAATTTGCCAATATTTTATATTACATAAGCTACTCGTTTCCATCAGCAAGAGTTATAAGGTCTCGTGAAGATATAGAAACATCATTCCAAAACTTAGTTAATTTAATTTACAGCTTCTGCCTCAGATCAGCTCTTGGGCAAGACCTGAACTTCCCTCCAGGATTCAGGTTTGGTGCTTCAACATCATCTTACCAGATCGAAGGAGCTTGGAATGTCAGCGGTAAGATTTTCATCATCACAGTACCTGAAATACTTACTAATTTAAAAGGAGAGACCTACATTTTTGCCTTGGCTAAATTAAGGCAAAATATTCTCATCACTTCAAAGGTAATTTATCACCAACCCATTTACATCCCAGTGCTGACCAAGTCTCCTCTACAGCTACAGCAGAAAGAGAGTTAGGCCCTAGTGCACCAGACTGTCCTAGTGGGGGTTGCTATACTAAACAACTAAGAAATTCCTAAGAACTTTTTAGATCTTTTAGAACTTTTCCTCGCGATGTTTCTTCCTTGATGAGAGACAATATATAAATCTAGAGAAAGATGAAATTGATATTCAAAGCGACGAAAGTATTAATGATTTATATAATTTCAGATAAAGGCGAGAGTGTATGGGACAGGTTTACTCACGAACATCCCTACATCAGTTCAGACTACAGCAATGGAGATTTCGCCGCAGACTCCTATCATCAGTGGAGAAGAGATGTCGAAATGACTGCTGAGATCGGCCTCGATTTCTATAGGTATAAGCAATTGCAATATCATGGTCATTAGAAAGACTAACCTCTTCAACAACTGTGAGGGTTTAAGGGCTAAGTCCACCACGCTGATCTACTGCGGATTGGCAGATTATTTAAGAAATTGCTAAGAAATTTTGAGATTTAGGTTTCCTCATGTTTTCTTACACCGTTAAAGTTGGGGATAATTTTTAATCGCTTAACCTCGAAACCATCAGTACACAGCAGTGTTGGGCATTAATCAATTAACTTTTAATTAAACTAATCAATTAACTAAAAATTAATTGCAATTGAATCAATTGCAATTAAACATTTAATTGTGTGTTACAATTTTTTTTTTAATTGATTGATGAAATAATTAAAACTGACAATTAACTTTTTTGCAAATTTTGTTCAAAAGAGTGGTCCGGTTCTACAACCGGATACATATACCCTTGACATATTCAAGTATTAGTAAAAATACTTGATAAAAAATTAATTGTTAATTTTTTTTCGTAAAATAACTAACAATTGATCAATTGTTAATCGTATAAAACCATGATTAATAATTAATTAGTTGTTAATTGCTGTCACTGCAGTTAACAACTAATTAATTGTTAATTTTTAATTGTTAGTTTAATTAAAATTTGACCAACACTGGTACACAGTATCACCTACTTAAGTAGAAAAATATGTAAAGAGAAAGTACTCAGTGATCAAAAATAAAATAATACTTTGAGACACTTGAACTGGTTACTATAAAGGGTATTATATAACTGTTTCATGTATGATGTACATATTTAACTGAGTATATATCCAAATATGATAAATAAAATAAAATACTAACATTTTGACCGACGCAGAAAAATGTACCGTTAGAATTCTAGCTAAAATATGCTTCTTGTCATGACTTAGAAACTTATTTACGGTAATGACTCTTGGCTTGACTTTGTTCAATTTCCAGGTTCTCTATAAATTGGCCTCGTCTCCTACCCAATGGGTTCCCTGATTACATAAGTGAAGACGGGAAAGCGTATTATAACAACTTGATTGATGGACTTCTCGAACGGGGAGTCGAACCAGTGGTCACTCTACATCACTGGGAAATGCCCATAACTCTTCATAACCTTGGTAAGGACAAAATTGATGGTGTTAAAATTTCTGATGATAAGAGAGTAAAACAGCGTTCTTTTTAGTATTTAAAGGCAAATATTGATTTTTTAGAGTTATTTGAGACAATTGTCTTACATATGTACGTCATTCTAACATATACAGTATATATTTGCTGATGTTTTTAATCAAATTGTCAATGAACTTGCTTATAGCCTTCTCTCTTTTCAAAAAAAAGGTATAAAATTTGAACAAAAGGTCTTCTAAGCATACTAATGGGATTCTTTTTTAGGAAATTCTCTATAACAGTATGCAATTTTAAATTATACCCGATAATTGTCTTATAAGGTTTTCTTCCATTATTTTCAGGTAGCTGGACAAATCCCAACATATCCGACTGGTTCGCGGACTACGCTCGCGTGGTCTTCTCCCTCTTCGGAGACAGGGTCAAGACCTGGATCACCATCAACGAGCCCACGGCTCTATGCGATGGCGTGGACGAAATCGGCTTCTTCAATGATGTGAGGCTGGTGTCTCCAGACCTAGCTCCATATGTCTGCACTAAGAATGTTCTGCTTTCTCATGCTAAAGCCTGGAGGGTTTATGATGAAGAGTTCAGAGCTTTGCATAATGGTAGGTTTAAAATTATTTTATAGAACAGAATCTTGTACGTATTTTATTGTCTTGACAAAGTTCCATGATCATCATCATCATCATCATCTTCAATTAAGAGGGTTGACGCCATAGTCTGCTCCACGCTGGCCTAGTTCAGGTTGGGGGTAATATATTCTTTTATTTCAATAAATGCACATTTTGTTTTCTGCAGGTAAATTATCAATATCCAACCATTTGGTGTGGTTCGAAGAGCTGTCCCAAGAATATGAAGAATTGGCTGAACTCGCAAGACAATATACAGTAATGTTATTCAATAATTTCATATATGAATAAGGGTTAATGTATCATATGTATATAAGTACTTTAAAATTATCCAAACTTCGTTTTTCTGACTGCATACCAGTACTAGTGGTTTAATGTGACTAATTTCTTTTTTCAAAAAGTATTACGGAATCCAGAAAAAACAACCTAAACTCAAAATAAAATTTGTTTCTTTCTTTATTTATTATTCACAAATATTAAAACAAATGTTTGATCCCACTATTTCAGGGAGGCCGTTACTGCCACGCCATATATTCTGAAGAGGGTGGGGGGCCACCAGAAGTTGAGAGGATCATGGTAGAGTACAGCATGCAGCAGGGATTCGAAAGTTCTCTGTTACCAGAATTTACTGCTGAAGAGATTGAATTGGTTAGAGGTAAAAGTCCTAAGAGACATTATTATTTTTATAAAAGAGTTTCAGATCGTAATTAACAAAACGGCTGACGGAAGCCAAAGGGAGAAGTTTAATAATAATTATGTATCTTAATTTCCTGATAATTTGTTTTATTTATTTTTATATTTGTATATTATAGGTCCTTTGGCCTACCCTTAAAGGGAATACAGGCGTAAAGTAAAATATGATTTTTCTTTAGTTTTGTCGTTACGTTTTAAGAACCGCACGATTCATTACAATATTGTCGTAATTTTTCGAAAAGCTGACAGAATATTCTAATCTAGGGTATCAGAAACTACAAGAGGCTTTTCAAACAAACTTTTGTTTCGGTTCGCGTATCACACCCGCGACTTCTAGTTTCACAAATACTTTCCTTCACAGGAACATACGATTTCTTTGCTATGAATTACTACACGAGCAGACTAGTGAGAGAAGCGATGCCTGGTGAAGATATCAGGCCATCCATAATAATTGGAATACCTCCACTAAGTGCAGTTATGGAAATTCATCCCGACTGGAACGCTGCTCATTCCGAGAATTTGATTGTGAGTATCCTCTCAATGCATCCACATTCTTTATGTTTCAAAGTTATGTGTGTATAACCTACTTTAATGGTGAAGAAACTTGCACACCTAAAAGTTCTTAGAAATTTCGCTGGTGTGTAGTCCGCCAACCCACACTAGGCTAACTTGGTGGACTGAGGGCTAAGTCCTTTCAATTGTAGAGGAGGCTCGTCAGAATATTAATTTATTTTAAACATTTAATATCGTTTATTGGACACCACCTAAACAGAAATGCGTCAAAAGCCTGTCAATAGTGGTAATTGCAAATAATATACCACTATAGTGGAAAAAAATCCATATATGTATACTAATATTACAGCTAAACCCTGAAGGTCTGAGAAAAAATATGGCTTGGGTGAAGAGGAATTACGGAGACATTGAAATTGTTATAACTGAAAACGGTTTCTCCACGCCAGGAGATTTGGAAGATCCCGACAGAATACAGTTTATCCACGACCATTTGGAACAAGTAAGTTATCTTAATCTCGTGTAGGAGCAACAAAGTAAATTTGCTGGCATATACGATAAAAATGTATGAAATTAACAAATATGATCACGTGACTTTGAAATTTGTATTTTATGATATAGCCATTGTAATAAAATATATTTTTTAATTTTAGCTACATTTTTTTGTTTCGACAATTTTTTCAAGAGAGAAAACATGTCTAACCGAACTAAGAGTTACTAAATAAGATGACACATAATTATCTGTGCCTGTAATGTTTCGTTTTTTTAATCTCAGGTGCTGCTGTCAATCCAAGAAGATGACGTAAACGTCACGTCATACACATACTGGTCTCTTTTGGATGCGTTCGAGTGGACCGGTGGCTACCAGTAAGTGGAAACAGTTTTTTTTTATTTTATATTGAGATATTCTCGTTTATATGTAAAATTGTTTTTGTCTTATTAATGGCAAGTTGAGCTTTTGGGCTGCTATGGAAGTACCAACACTATTACAATTGATAAAATGTGTTTTTAAGAAATGCTCCTTTACCCCTGCACTTTCTGGGTTATAGATTATAATTTTAAATTATTATTATTAACCTATTGTGTTAATGTTTGTTTTTATTTTCTAGGGAGAGGTTCGGCCTTTATTCAGTGGATTTCTCGTCACCTGACCGTACCAGGACACCACGAGCTTCCGCCGGCTACTACTCGTCAGTTATAAGGAGCCGCTCGCTAGATGTCGCTGTTCAACAAAATTAACCACAACAAAACGTCGACTGTTTATTCCAAAATAAAAATCTGCTTTCTGATGTCTTTTTTGATTCATTTTTTAGTCTTTTGTTTGAACTATTGACGTAGTCACAATCGGTAAAGTTTGTTCTAAGTTACTGATTATTGTAAGATATTTTGCGATCATTATATTTTTTTGATTTGTAAAACATTGAATACGCAATTAAATTGCTTAGACCCGCATGCTTACATTACTCGCACATTTTTTTTTTGAGAGATTCTATGGTGCCGTTTTTGACACCAGTTTTTGAAAGTAGGACTGTGATTGTGAATATTGATATTCTTCTTCATCAACCCATATACGCCCACTGCTGAGCACGGTCTCCTCTACCATTGAGAGGATTTAGGCCAAAGTCCACCACGCTGGGCTAGTGCGGGTTGGCGGACTACACACCTAAGAAATTCCTAAGAACTTTTAGGTGTGCAGGTTTCATCACGATGTTTTCCTTCACCGTTAAAGCAAGTGATAATTCAATTTGAATACACACATAACTTCGAAAAGTCAGAGGTGTGTGCCTGGGGTTCGAACCCGCGACCGCCGAAATTCTCGACCGCGCGCCTAAACCTCGAGGCCA
Organism: Cephonodes hylas; assembly: GCA_030295005.1. Taxonomy (NCBI): domain Eukaryota; kingdom Metazoa; phylum Arthropoda; class Insecta; order Lepidoptera; family Sphingidae; genus Cephonodes; species Cephonodes hylas. Next base: position 1,811,500 of record AP025383.1, read on the forward strand.
TCACTGCTTATATGAATATTGATATTACATAATAATTATGAGAGTATGACTAATGAGTCAAAATCCTATATTTGTGTATCTTAAACACTGTATGATGAGATCTACTCTCTGTTATCAATGTAGAATACACCATGTCATTACCCTATCTTTTTCCTTATGACGCATCTATTTTCACATAAAATAATGCTTACGATAAAATATGTGAAGTACTGATTATAATCTCATATTTTTGTATGACTAAACAGTAGCATACAAATCGCACACCTAGATCTAAACTAAGACAACTCAAAAATTGTCAAATTTGAGTTATGCTTATATTCGAACGTTGGATGAACATACGCAACTACCCACGAAGACACGTTTAATAATACCTTGTAAAATCAATCGCTAGATGGCTTTAACTTTGTATTGTTGAACCAACGTTTGTCAACGCTTGCCACCTAAACAAGGGTATTGTCAGTTAAACTTCATTAGCCATAAGAGATACACGTACTAACAATACCGAAAGCACGGACATTTCGACTTGTTACAGTTTTGATGAAACGTAACTTTGAGATAACCAGAGATGTTACAGTTTTGGAGAATTTTTTTGCAATATTTCTTAGGTCATTTTGACTTGTTCCAGTTTTGTTTGATAAGGTATGTAAAATTTCAGTTACTATTTGGATTTGACTCTGTTTAGTTGGATCAAAATACAAATTTCAAGTTATCCTACTTTTATTGAATCAAATTATTTCAATGATTTTTCTATACAATAAAATGTAATTATGTATATCCGTTGCATAAAAATAATTAACGGTTGTATAAATTGACTGTTTCGAAAACATTTTTTAATCTAAAGTAAATTTGTGCTTTGATTTTCATGATTTTTTAAGTTGACTTACTATTGCTGGTCAATTATAACTTACAATAGTAGTTCTTTTTTTATTTCAGAGTAAAATACAGCAAGGTTGCTTTCTCGTCAATATTATAAATGAAAGGTATAAAGAGTCCTCTTTAACAGCTATTCATAATTGGAATATTTAACTATCTATAAATAGAGAAGCACAAAAAACTAAAGAAAATATCCCATTAAACACTCGTGTGATTACAACACCGGGCCATAGCAGACAAATTGGAAGTCATTTATTTCTTTCATCTAGAGAAGAAAGTTTTATAGATGATTCTGACACTGATCCAAGTTATATCTGTCATAAGAAGAAGGCTCTTCCTAAATTTATTACTTCTTCATCATGATGAAGTGACGATTTGCCATCAAACTCTTCAAACTCTATTGATAGTTCTACTAACAGTAGTTCTGATTCCGAAACTGAAACCATGGCTTTTACTGATATTTCTAAACAGTCCCAAAGCCAAAACTTTAATTATATTAAATCCAGGAATATTAGGGTATTATTGTCATTGAAGTTAGTAAATATGCCAGCTGAATGAGGAAGAAAAGAAAAGATTGAAATTATCAACGGTGAAGTTCATAGACTGACAAAGAAACAATACAAACTATCTTCGATTGAAGCAGATCCTTAGAGGCAGAGGGAGTATTTAATGAGGTCTATAGAAGAAATCAAACCAAAGTACACAAGACTATAGAAATCTTAATAGAGCATTTTATTTTGAAGAAGCTTGCAATAAAACCAGAGTATGTAAGGCATTTTTAAAGGCCACACTTGAATTAAGTAATACAAGTCTTACGCATTACGTAAAAAAATTATGCGGGAATTAAAAAAAGTATAGTAGACTTCTTTGCAACCTCTGTAAGGGATTCATAAATGCCCATGAAAAAGATAAAAATAAATTACAGGAGAATTATGAACAACTATTTTTTTAAAAAAAGAATTTAGCAAGGAACACAAACAAGACAAGAACAGTAATGACGGTGTGATTGCATCTGTATATGATTTAGGTGCCTTATAAAAGTAAAAAAAGTATGCGTATCACTATTATAAAAAGTTTATAAGAGACCATAATTAAATAAATAAATAAATATGTTAAGACAATTTTTATGGTTAAATTATTATAATCAGCATCACATTAAATTGCAAATATTTTTTTTGTTTTTCTGTTTATAATTATAGTTTTTTTATTAAGAGTTTAATATTTTTTTTATTTAATTTTGGAGATACCTATTATTTATTTGTAGAAAATATACATTAATGGATACCTTTTAAATTTGATTTTGTTAACATTTAACGTTTAATTAGTATTATACTTCCCAATTAAAATTGTTTTCTTTGAACAGTCGTTTATATATCTGTATAAAATATACAGGTATAACTCAAAATGGTCAAAGAAAACTACATCATGTCAAAATATTTTTCATTTTCAATACATAATAACCAACCATAAATGTAACAACTCAAAAAACTGGAATTTTCGATAAAAGGCATTGAATTTAAATCCCGGTTTTTATACAATATCATATAACATGCCAATTACTCCCTAAAATAATGTTAAATTGTATGTCTCCCCTAACAAAAAATGCGGCTAGACGTTTTTTTCGTCTCCTGAAAAATGACGTTTTTTGAGTTGTCTTAGTTTAGATCTAGGTGTGCGAAATGTCAAAACGCATCTCAAGATTATACATGAAATGCTCTTATACATAACCACAGGACGTTATGCCAAAATGCTTAGGTAAAGGAGTAAGTCCTAAATAACAGGAGTCTACTGGCGTTTACAGCTTATATTTCCAAACTCCATGCTACTGAGAAATTCGTAGTGGCAAATCCCAGCTACACTTTAGAACCTTGGTCCTTCCGATCGTTTTTAACAACATAGCTTACCATTTTACGGTACTAAATAACCTTTTATTAAAACAGAAAATCCACTTCAACGTTCACGTTATGTAACTGCCTTTCACAATATAAATCTACATCGTGCCTTAAGAAATTCTAAGGAAAGGTGTGTGACTAATTCCTCAATGCGAGCAAAAATTGTCAACGTTTAAAACGATAAGTTATAAAATTTTAAGAATATTCTTGTGTCAATTGAGTAAGAGCTGACTTACCTTTGTCCAGCAAGGGACGTGAAGGGCTGGTGGTGATGATGATGAAGTAAAAGCCTAAGACAGATTACTCGACTTATCATGTTCTAATTAACATACTTATAAAAAAAATATTCTTCGAATTATGAAGCACTTTTGCCTGGATTCTTCATCAACCCATATACGCCCACTGCTGAGCACGGGTCTCCTCTACCATTGAGAGGGTTTAGGCCATGGTCCACCACGCTGGCCTAGTGCGGGTTGGCGGACTACACACCTAAGAAATTACTAAGAACTCTTTTAAGTGTGCAGGTTTCATCACGATGTTTTCCTTCACCGTAAAAGCAAGTGATAATTCAATGTGAATACACACATAACTTCGAAAAGTCAGAGGTGTGTGCCTGGGGTTCGAACCCGCGACCGCCGATATTCTCGACCGCACGCCTAAACCCATTAGATATACGTCTCATTATGACATGAAAAAATATACATGGAAAACAGAAATGCCTGTCAAAAGATAGTAATAAAAGTTCAACTGTAACAATGACATAACTGTAAAATGTAGAATCATTGCCTTTATCTACCCCTTCGCGCAGCCTTGAAGGTTAAGCAAATATTTCCAGGTAACGTACTGTTATCCAAATCGAAAGTTAAAACAATCTGATATGCCTTCTATATTTACAATAACACGGGCTCATGGCTTGCCACAATTTTAATTCATTCATCAACATGCTTGCCTATACTACAGTCTTATTTAGGTAAGGTTTAAAATTCTTTTTTTTTCTTCAACTATCTATAACTATTTACTTATAAGTGTGTCTATGGAAAGTGATGTTTATAGTTTTCTTTTTAAAACTTTTTTGCATATTTAATAGTGTGTGTCTAAATCTGCTCTTTTAAGGTAAGAGTTGACTATAATAATATTAAACATGAGGCATGCTATACAATTTTTTCCTTTCTTTTAATTTTTATTAATGTTGCTTTAGTTTAGTTTATTATTTGTTTATTAAACCTTAAAAAATAGAATATTCGGTTATGATTGTGTTCATATTTGAGTTACTTTTAAACTGTCACCAGTTAAATAAAATGCATATTTTTTGGGTATAAAATTATTATAAACTGAAGATAATTTTCTACGATAAAAATATAAAGCTCACTTTCAGATTCCGCTATTTAATTGTTAATTTAACCTCAAATTTAAAATCCATATAAATATCTTTATATATATAATATTTGCAGTCCACTAAACTTTACTAGACTAGCATAATGGACTAAGTCAGTCTACAGTGATTAGATAGCTGCAGTGAGACATATTATATGAGCCTATAATTAAAGTTCTTAAAAGATTAATTGTCTAACTAAAGGTGAAACTTATAGCTAATTAAATCATTGAAACAAACGCATAAAAGTTAAGTGCCTTCGTCAATAACAAGTTAATACGAAGTGGATATTAAAGCACAAATTACTAAAAATCTGTCCGTCTGTTTCTTGCGGCAGATTTTCGAAACTGCTACACCAATTAAGACTTATCTTCACTTCTAGTTACTTGGATTTTCCCTGTGAAAAACTTACTAACACTTTGCCCAGCAGGGAATAAAACCCGCGACCTTTCGACTGCACAACCAACAACATTATAGTTTAAATCTGAATTTATTCATAAACAAATTATTATTTATAATGCCCGCATTACATATTTTCGTGCAATAAAAGATTCCTTTGTGCCACATCATGATGAAATAAGTGAAAATTACGAATCCGCATTAATTTTGTTGTCAGTCGTGATGGCCTTGGGTTAAGGCGCGTAAAGTCAAAACTCGACGATCGTAGGTTCAAATGCCAGGTAGATATCTCTGACTTTACATCATCAGCCAAGAGACGTCCACTGCTGAACATAGGCCTCCCCCAAAAATTGACAGCAAGCGGTCATCACTACCACCACCCAGGACACAGCCATGCATACACTTTCGGAATGTTCCGCATGGGATGACCAGCGCCAAATCTTGGTTCAACATATCGGTAGGAACCTCTCCTTGCAAGCAGTCGTGTCAGCAGTGTTAGCAGGAAGCTCTTCATGGAATGCCGTTGCTGCATTCTGTGAAACTGTGATGGCGAAAAAAGAATCTGCAGAACGGGATCGAGAGAAGAAAGACCCCGCTCGAAGAATGGGACGCCGGTAATAGAACCAATGGTGTCTCCCCAATGTCCAATCTATCACGGACAACATTACTTCGATATGTGAGTTGCTGAAGCTTAAGGGAGCTTTGCCGCCGCATATTAAAGTAATTGATGGAGCATAAGGAGAGTTAATGGTGATTTTAAGGAAAGGAGCCTTGAATAGTCCTGCCCGAGTAGATCTTTAAAAGCAACACCCTGAAGGGATTATGGTGAGTTCCAGTCGAGATCCCAGAGTTCCTTTGCTGTGGTGATGGTGGTGGTGATACCATGGGGTTTTTAGCCGGTAGAAATCCGGCATACCCCGTTAGCCCTCCCTGAGGCGGACGGGGATCCAAGAGGATTTTCCCCATGAGATAAAAAAAGAGGCCTCCCCTAGAGACTTCCAAAGTGTTCTATCGGAAGCGGTCGACATCCAGCGGTTTCATGTTATATCTATATTTACAATGAAATATGAAGAAAAACATTATGAGGAAACCTGCATACCTAAAAAATCTTAGGAATTCTTTTACTATTGGGCATTGGCCTCATCTACAGCTGAAAGGCTAGGAGGCGAAGTACACACCTAAAAAATCCCATTCTGTTTACAGACATGCAGGTTTCCTCATATCTAAAAGAGATGTTAAGATGTTTTCCTTTACCATTAAAATACGTGATAATTCATTAAAATAATACATCACTTCGAAAAATCAGATGTGTGTGCCTGACAATAGCAGTACATCCAGAGAAGCTCAAAAGCGCTGTTCATTAATTTTGTAATGTCTCTTTTATAAATGTATTCTGTGGGATAAGTTCTCATAATAGATCTTATTTAAATCCAGGTAAGCTTTTGGTTCTATGGAAGTACCGCCACTGCTGTCCAGGGAGTGAACCCGCGACCGCTGAGGTTCTCGACCGCGCCCCTAAACCAAGCCATCGCTGCTTACAATATATGTAATAAAAATTGGCTAAATAATGGCAGGTGGAATACAGGTGTTGAGAATATCTCAAACATGCAAAGTTATAGTGCATAGTCATGATGTTAAAGCAATTTTGACTTTGGCACACACGTTTTACCCACGAAAAAACCTTTTCTAAAAAATTGTGGCATGACTCAGTTGATGTGCTGACGACGGTGAATTTAAGGTTCCGTAAAAAAATAATCATAGACCTTTATATGATTACTTTTGTCTGTCTATCATATCAATTATCCTTCTAATCTAATAATATATTTTTATGGGCCCAAAGACAGACTAAGATAAAAAATTATGGGGTTACATTTACTTTAATGAAAATTTGACAACCTTACCTTAATAATAAATACACTCAACAGTCATACAATATGTCGTTGTTGTTGTATCCTACATTTTAAAATGTGCCCAATTCTTGTGTCGTAGGTGTCGGAAGCTAATTCAATCAAAGTTCATAATAATCAGGACTATATATGCGAGTTTTAGGTATACTCATTTTTTTCTTTTTACTCCGACCCAGCAATCAAAATCGGGACTTGTAAATCTAATTCTCCGAAGCTTTAATCATGATTTTATTATTCCAAAAGGTTCCGATCATATTTAAACGAGTTTTTTTATACAATAATTACATTTGACGTCAGCAGATTGCCCTTAGCGAATGAATCATAAAAGTCTCGCTTAAAAATTACTAAATTTTATTCCACGAAGTGTTACAATCGAGAGAGGCAAAATTAAAGTACAGACAAGTCCGCTGCCATTTCTATATTAAATCCTTGTAAAAGAAATAATACTCAAATGACATGTAATAAGGTTTTAATGCGTGTTCCCTGCAATTTATATAATACGTTTTTACGAGCTCAATTTACTGTACCGTTAGGTTATTGCGCGAACTTATAATTTCTTTATAAGATTGAGAGCTTGCGATAAATATGAGTCACTTTTTGCATCAATCATAAAATAAAGACGGATGAAGGGAACAAGAATTTCTTTATTCGAACATTGAGATAAGTAAAGCATCGATAAAATAAAGAGGTTTTAAATCAGACAATATCAGGTTGTATTTACTTTGAAATCCATACATAACCTCACGCGTGTTCCCCGAAAGGCAGGGGTAGTAGATAGCCCAGTGGGCTAAGGCTTAAAGTTGTATAGGAGGCCTGTGTCTAGTATGACGTATATAGGTTGATGATGGTAGCACCGCAAACGATTGGCTCACGTTACCACAAGACAAACAATTCATTCTAACCTTTACATAACAACAAGTTAAATAATAAAAAACTGATATAAAAATCCTAGTAGCAAAGTTATCAATGCAGCTGTTACTGACAATGACGCGATATTATGAAGAACACACACGACTTCGTTGGTTCGCTATTTTACGTGTGATTGTGAAGTCTATATATTCTTTGAAGTGAAAGTGTTAAAGTCAAAGTCAAGTCTCCTTTATTCAAATAGACTTTTACAAGTTCTTTTGAATCGTCATTTTTTGACACTTTTTTATACTGTTTTTTTAAAACTAGTTATTAGATGTTCCCTTAGAAAGTTGGTAACAGTACGAAGTTTAGAAATATCCTATGGAACCTTTGATATGACCGCCGCTTTATACGTGAAATAAACCGGTAAAAAAAGTAAGAGTAGAAAATACTTCTACCCAATAATACTTAATACCTATACTATCGCAGTGATGGCCTCGAGGTTTAGGCGCGCGGTCGAGAATCTCGGCGGTCGCGGGTTCGAACCCAGGCACACACCTCTGACTTTTCGAAGTTATGTGTGCATTCAAAATTGAATTATCACTTGCTTTAACGGTGAAGGAAAACATCGTGATGAAACCTGCCCACCTAAAAGTTCTTAGGAATTTCTTAGGTATGTAGTCCGCCAACCCGCACTAGGCCAGCGTGGTGGACTATGGCCTAAACCCTCTCAATGATAGAGGAGACCCGTGCTCAGCAGTGGGCGTATATGGGTTGATGAAGAAGATACTATCTAACTCTACCTTTTGTGAATATAAAAATATGAAAATATGAAAGACAATAAAGTATGTAGAAGACTAGCTTATTTATGTTTAGCTTATATACTGGTTCCGAAATTTTTCTAAAATGTAACCTAAATGTACACACAAATCGGACGACGCTCTTAACACTATAACACTGGCGGGCGGTATAATTATTTGATTTATTTAATAAAAAATGCAAGGCTATTTCTGTAGAAATTAAACTAATTGATGTTAATCTTTGTTTAAATAAATATAAATTATCGTGTAAATAAAAATATTTAATACTTTGTCCTTAACACTATAAACTTTAGATTAATATCTTGCAAAATGGCAAACTTTCACAAGACTCTTTATTATAAAGTGAACCAACCATAACTGACAAAAATATCCGTACTAATTAACCTATTAAACTATTAGGAACCATTTTAAATATTTTGTGACATGGTGGACTTAGGCCAAATCCATAAATGTAGAGGGTGACTGTGACTAGCAGTAGAACGTATATAAAATAAAATTAATTGTCTAGAAATGGTCAGGTTTTCAAGTTATTTTGCTTTTTCAGCTTGCTGAGTGCTGCAGCATGTCTCGGCGAGCTGGACTTCCCCCCTGGGTTCAAGTTCGGAGCCGCCTCAGCTGCCTACCAGGTGGAAGGCGCTTGGAACGTCAGTGGTTAGTTTTAATCCCTATTCCTGAATTCAACATAAAATGCCTTTTCTGGTGGAACTACTATTTCGTGGCTCTTTGGTCAAAACTATGGCACAGCAGTTCAAAAATACATCGGTTCCTGGATTGGGAAAAATGTTATTGGGATTTACATGTAATCGGAGGTTAGAAACGTGCGCAGTAGTCCAATGTGAAAAGAATACCTCAAATTACCCCCAGATTACCTCCTTCTCACTTGCACCTTTATTAATGATCCAACCGGTTTGTTTCATTCTATTATCGCCATAATAAAATGTAATATTTTCACTAGTGATGATGATGTCATCCTGGCCGATTTCGGCTATGGCGACTGTTTCTGCATAAGTTCATTGAGCAGAAACAGGTCAGATGCGCGTGATAATTTTTTAGTGCACAAGTGGTTGCGCTGACACAAATGCCCTCTCTCGTCCACTCACTCCTGCACCCGGTGGAGCGGGAACCGCTACGACCGGAGGAGATCAGGATGCAGTGTACAGGCCGGTGGCAACTCAAGACTCCTACCACCGCCCTAGGCTGTACACGGTGCCTCGCTGCCCTGCCGGATCCGCCAACTACAATCGCTTATCAGCTGTCGAGTTGCTTTCACCACCGGGACAGACTTTGTGCACATACGGGGAGTGACCGTAGGATGATAGACTCTTAGATGACATGAGCCCCTTTCTACCAGATTTAGCCCACGGGTCGACGTGGTTTACGGGGTGTGGCCGCTGCGTGCACACGCAGCTACTTGGAGCCACTGGTAGAGTGGGTCGCAAGGTCTGACTCCTCGTTTTTTTTGGAAAACCGACCAAAGAGCAAACCTCTCCTCAACCCACAACACCCCAAACTAGTAGTGCACATTTAAACACTCCAGTCTGTGTCACCGAATATATTCACGTAATACTCACATTTAGCTGATTTTAATTTCCACTTAGTCAGGAAAGTATGTCTCAAATTCTACCTGATCTAGAATGAGTTGATTATGATTTTACACACAAAACCTTTAACATTAATAATATCAATAACATTAACGACATCAATAAACATTTGACAGATAAAGGTGAAAGTATATGGGACCGCTACATCCATAATAATCCGCACCTAGTTGCCGAACAAGCAAATGGTGACGTGGCGTGTGACTCGTACCACCAGTGGCGTCGAGACGTGGAGATGTGCGCCGAGCTGGGCCTGCACTTCTACCGCTTCTCCATATCCTGGCCGCGGCTGCTGCCCAACGGGTTCGCCAACAACATCAGCCAAGACGGACTGCGTTACTACAACAACCTCATCGACGGGCTTCTGGAGAAAGGCATCGAGCCAATGGTCACTCTGTACCACAGGGACCTGCCGCAGAGTCTTCAGGACTTGGGTCAGTTTCTGTCATCCTACAATGCCACTACAATAATGTCTAAGCTGTTCTTCTACATGTTTCTTTAAATAAGCACTTTAGTCTGGCATAAGTTTGTAATACATATGAGCTACTTAAAAGAAAGGTATGATAATGAGTAACGCACAAAGATACATATGTTCATAATATGTAAAATGTAAAGGTTACGGATACAGTTGATTCCTTTATAATAAATTTGTTACTTCCAAAACTCTTCAAACCGCATTCATCCCAAAATTCCAGGTGGTTGGACAAACCCTCTCATAGCTGACTGGGTCGCGGACTACGCTCGCGTCGCCTACACCCACTTCGGAGACAGGGTCAAGACCTGGATCACCATCAACGAACCTCTAGTGGTGTGCGACGTAGCTTATGACACTGGAATCACTGCACCAGGAATCCATGATCCTGATGTGGGTGGATATTTATGCACCAAGCATGTGATAATGGCCCATGCGAAAGCCTGGAGGGTGTACGATAAGGAATTTAGGCCGAAGTATCACGGTGAGTGAATTACAGCATACAAGGTTGTTACCTTGTACCTATGCTGTAATTCTGACATCCTAAATGACAATTGAAATCTATTCAATCCGTACATTTACGTACTTTTATTGGGCACAGTACTCCAAAATTTAGATTTGAGTTAGTTAAACAGTCAAATACCATCAGAAACAAGAATCTAGAGTTATTTGATTGTAGAGTTATCTTTTTCATCAACCCATATACGCCCACTGCTGAGCACGGGTCTCCTCTACCATTGAGAGGGTATGTAGTAGAGTAGAGTTCTGAACCAATTTTACTTCATAAATACCAAATTTCAATTTATGTATATTTTTTGCAGGCGAAGTTTCAATATCCAATCATTTAATGTGGTTCGATCCGGTCACTCCTGAAGACGAAGAATTGGCTGAATTGTCTAGGCAGCTTATGGTAACTTTTAAAAATGTGAATTTTATTACTAAATGCTCCGATGCATACGGAATATTCTGACCCCACACTAAGATACATACAACTCTTATAACCTGGATATCAGAAACTACGAGACTTATTTTGATCATATAAACCAGACATATGGTATAAATCTTATATAGGTACTCTATTTGGTGTAAATCTTAATCAGACTAGTATTTGTCTCAGTGCCGCAACCGAACCCGGATATTAAAGTTCTTCAAACTGGTTTCTTATCAATTGCATCATAATTATCATAATAATATACCAATTTTTATTATTTTTAGGCTGGTCGTTACTCCCACCCCATCTTCTCTAAAGAAGGAGGATGGCCACCAACCATTGAAAAAATATTAGCCGAAGTTAGCCAAAAGAAGGGATTTAAGAAGCCGACTCTACCTCCGTTCACTAAGAAGGAAATTAAACTGGTTAAAGGTAACTAACAATACTATTTAATCAGATTTTTAAAATAAACTCTATACATACTTTACCGTCTTACATTTCATGCAAAAGTTGCCTGGAAGAGATCGCTGACAGCGATAAATCCGCATATTGTTCTACTTTTTATTTATTTTGTTTATAAATGTGGGTATCAATAAAAAAATATCTATCTAACTTTGTATACAACGATAATAAAAACGGTGAAAATTACTACTTTTCAAGCCGTAGTACTTACAACTTTCACTGACAATTTTGCACTGCTTGGTTTATAGCGCCGTATAAATAAGCTCTAGGTTTAGTAAAATTCCTTTTTTCTTCTTCTTCATCAATCCATATACGCCCACTGCTGAGCACGGGTCTCCTCTACCATTGAGAGGGTTTTAGGCCATAGTCCACCACGCTGGCCTAGTGCGGGTTGCCGGACTACACACCTAAGAAATTCCTAAGAACTCTTAGGTGTGCAGGTTCCATCACGATGTTTTCCTTCACCGTTAAAGAAAGTTTCCTTTTTTGATTCCCGAGAAAATATTATCGAGTTTTTTCATGACTCAATTGTTGCGAAATTATGACCAAGTTGCCTTATGACCACATACCACAAGAAACTGAAGAGCAACTCGAATGCAAATATACAAGTCTAGATAATATCCTGCCAAAATGTGTATTTTTCTAGGAACATTTGACTTCTACGCGTTCAACCATTACACCAGTAGAATGGTGCGTAAACCAGAGGAAGGGGAAGCCGTCAACCCGTACCCGATGGGGGACGCGCCCGACATCGGAGCTAAGTTTGTTAAACATCCAGACTGGAAAACCGCCTCATCTTCCTGGTTTTACGTTAGACTTTAATTTCAAAATTAGTTCTTTTAAAATAGATTTAAGGTCTCAAACAACTCCGTCCTCAATAGTATATTCTTGATGAATACGGGCGAGCTGAACCCCTAATGCTACGAGATTTACTCAATCATATCAACATTTTTCTTCATAGCTGCCCAATACACTTTAAAAAACAAATATCAGGTCACGTATATCACGTTGTTGGGCATAAGTCTCTTTTTGCCATCGAAAGAGGTTAGGCCATATTTTTTGTTTATTTAACCAAATGCGTGTAAACTTCTAATAATTATAATCTACGTCATAAAAAAATTCTAGAGCTGTTCAATTTGAGCTGCTTTGATTCTTTTCAACTAATTCTACTAGAACACTGGCATATTCATGAATGGTTTACCAAAATTGCTTTAGCTGATCCGTGGTGATTTAATTCTAATTACTTTCAGGTAAACCCTGAAGGTCTTCGACGCCTACTGGTTTGGTTGAAAGAGCAGTACGGAGACATCAAATTCGTGATCACAGAAAACGGTTACTCAAGTGAAGCGGGCTTGGATGACGTAGAGCGCATACAGTATTACAAGGATTACTTGGAACAGGTAAGAAAAAATCTAATGTTTAGTTTATTAAATTAAAATAGAATTCCCAGATAATGTTTCTATTCTCTTCAAAACAGATATTATTCATTAAGAGCGTATATACAAATTTAGCGTCATTTGGGCAAAAACAGTACTTTTCGAACCCCTTAAAGTTGATGAAAGACCGATTGTAGAAATATGTAAATTACCAATTATTGTAGGCAATTTTGTCATCTAAAAAGTTAGTTAAGAACATTTTAAGATTTTTTCGTAAATTTTGATAAATAAAAAGATAACTGAGCTAAGGTCGTCAAAATTCACTTTTAGAGTCATTTTCGAGGCTCAAAATTTTGTTAAATTCATAATATATGTAATGAAAATAAAATGTTATTAAATAGACAATATCCCCGAGCAAAAAGTTAGTTACGAACATTTTAAGATTCAGCTCCAGTTTTCGAGTAATAAAATATCTAAAGCGTTCGAAATAATTGAGAAATTACTGTCTCTAAATATTTTTTTTAAACCTTATATGGTACTTTATTTAACAGAGCAATATTTTTTATGAAAGAAGAACATATACTTGAAAACGTACAATTTTTATTTTGAAGAAATCAAACTTATTGCTTTTTTAATAAATTTTATATAATGGGCTATAAAACGCTGCGCCCAGACCTGAGCAAATCAGTCCGCCGAATGGCCTTTCAGAGAGAGGACGTGTCGCTCTGGGCTCCGTCCTTGTATCGATGTTTTTAAGGTTATTACTCAAAGTTATAACTGACACTAACGTGCTCAAGGTTGAGTGCATTCTTGGTGGGAAATTTTGATAACATTAGCTGTAATTTGAAATTGACGTAAAATAAAAATGTAAACACGAATTTTACAAGGAGAGGGCACGGTGTGGTAAATTCACTTTGGGACTAGACTGCGTATTTCGACATTATCATCAACGGCGAAATGGTCTAGTTAGCTGTATGTCCGCCTCCCACGCGGACACTCAAGGATCGAATTCCGCATATTATGTTTCTTTTTTTTATTACTTTTTTTTTCTTTTTAAATTAACCATTTTAATAATTAAATGATTTCTTCATCCATTAACATTGCTTCATAGGAAATAGAACTCGAACATTGTGACATTGTTAAATTATTTTTTGGAGCAAAGTTTTAAAATGCTCAACTGCCACTGTTAATTTCATTTTTGAACTTTCGCTATACATAGAATCATCAGGAACTTGTTCTTCAGCTGTTTGTGCACTAGTAAGATCTTGATTCACAGACATTTTTACTAAAAACTCTTTAAACAGTTTATTTTGAATTTGATATAATTTCGAAACAGTAAGTCACAGAAAGCTACAAACTCTGTGAAGCCTTCAAATAGACTGCCAAGTTGGCCCAGACCAGAGGTTATACTCTAATAAGAAAGGTAACGACAATAAATTCAACTTTGGGGAATATACACTACCTAAGTGTAATAGAAAAAAAATTGCTTTCTAATATTGGGGGTGAGCCTTGAGCGAAACCGGTTTGGTGAATACCCAAATAATATTTTATGTTATTCATATATAATAATATATAATTGAAAAATTTGTTAAATAATTAATGATAGATATAAATGTGGTTATTATTCATGAATACCATAATTATTAGCTGCTTTATAATTTAGTAAGTATAATAGTTAATGTAAATTAAAATTAATTTAATACTTAACAATGTTTTTCTCTATTGAATTTATTTAATTATTAAAATAGTTAATTTAAAAAGAAATATCAAATAAGTAATAAAAAACAAAATAGTCAAAAGCGGGTTTCGAACCCTGAGCGCCCGCGTGGTAGGCGGAGTCAGTGCTGACTAGGCCATTTCACAGTTAGTACTTATGTCGAAAATAAATAAGTAAACTTACACGTAAAGATTCAAAGAACAAAACAAAATATTTCGCGGACTCCATGTTGCGTCATTGGTCATTTGATTATATCTCTGTAGGTAGTAATATTGTAGTAGGAGAGCTAGCATACATTTTTGGGTTGGTATTTGAGGCAAGCTGAAACTTGTTATAGCTCTCCTATTATATCCCAACACGGAACTGCAGACTGCCTCGTGGTCTCGCGGTATAAGTATGCGCCGGGCAGTATTATTGCAATTAGCAAATTTTCAGTAGCATTACGGAGTCTGGAAATGTGCCCGAAAAACGGCAATAGGCTCGGCCACAACTGGTACATACTTGGCGAAATGTGGTTGCAGAAATGCAGTTCTGCCTACCCCTATGGAGGATAGATACAGACGTGAGGTTATGTATGTGTATGTGGAGCTGCAGACCTGGCTATGAGTAGCGGGGCTAAATCAACCCCAAAATAAAAAAAATAAGCCCGACGTATTATTTTTATTCTTTTAACATTTAACTACAACATACATACATATATTGCAACATATATTGAATTAAATTTATTTTTAGATTTTTTTTTTTTTAATTTAGTGATTAATTTAGCCCCGCTACTTACCAGCCAGGTCTGCAGTTCCGTGTTGGGATATAATATATATGACAAGTTTTCAACTTGCTTCCAATACATACCCAAAAATTCATGCCAGCTCTAGAACTATTAGCTCAATGCGACGAACTAATAAAATTGAACAAGCGAACGCCACCGCGGCCGGCGATGCGCGACGGCACCTTTGAAAGCGCGGCACCTTTGACGCCGCGCCTTGTTTGACAATTCGCCGACGCAACGAACGAAATAGATAAAAGGAAAAAATCAAAGGACTATAGCCTGAGTCCTGTCGATGGTAGAGGAAGCCCGTGCCCAGCCGTGGGACGTATAAGGGTTGATGAGAGAATCAAAATAAATAACAGTACTTTCCACATCGTAATTAAATGTACTTTTATGGGTAATTTCTCACTTCATTGTATAATTTAAATTTTATATAACACTAGCTGTTGCCTGCGACTTCGTCCGCGGAGACTACAGGGTTGAGTTCAGAGTCCTATTTATGCCCATACCAAAAATCATACGAAACGGTCAAAATTACGAGAAACCGTAACGTGCCGGCCGGCGCCTTGTACATAAAGAATTGCGCGCTTGATCATTATTTTGAAACTGCGATATCTTCTTAGAAGTATCTAACAATAAGTATATTGTAATCAAATTATGTAAAGGGCAAATTTCTTTAAAATTAAATACTTAAACTAAATAACGCATTTATTTGGATAAGGATTAATAGAATCTTTATAAAAACACCTTCACAAACAATGCTTTATGATATAACAAATTTGGTTAGCATAAAAGAGGTTATAGTGAACAATTCCTAAAAGTTAGACATATGCTACCGCTGACTTTTTTGTAGGCATTATCAAGCTCTACAACTTTTCTCTAGGACTTAACTATAATCTCCCATGGCCCATGGGTAAGGCTACGTTTGCAGAAAACCCATTCGTCCGACCGATTTTTCTCCGACTCACTTCGCAAATCCGGCCACAGCGAATAACTAATATCTTTTTTTCGGACTAATATATAGCCCTATGAGACTCACAAAGAACGTAGCTTTCGATTGGTAAAAGAATTTTCAAAATCGGTTCAGTATATCCAGAGTTTACTTTCTACAACGTCACAAATTCACAAACTCAATAACGTTACCTCATTATAATATTAGTATAGATAATGTATGTAAAAGATTAGAACAATCACAATTTTATATGTGATATTTTCATTTTATTATCCATTTATGAAATTCGAGTTTACCGCTAAGGATCTCGTTCACTGACCACTGTTGTGTTATACACGGCGAGCGCCCGCCCCCCACACGTCGATGTGTGCCGGCATTTACGTTGGTGTGAGTTGAAATTCGGCGAGCGGCGATTTGTTTATACGCTCTTAAGAAAATATTAATCAGAAGAGAGCTAAACTAGTCAGATGATAGGACTATTAAAATAGTTTCACATTACTTGCTGTTGATTATAATATCGACCTAAAACTTATTCTGTCTTACAGAGTTGCTGAATTCAGAACTAGTTACCAGTAATACTGGGACAATTGCAAAAATCACTACACAAATGCTAAAGTCAATTTTCAGCAATTGGTACCGTTTCGACCAATCCAGCCTGTTTAGTCCAATTTAAATGAGTTAACAAAGCTAGTCCATCTAACGTAGACTAGTACAAATTTTCAATATTTTAAAATATTTGGTTAAACTCGAGCTTGCGAAAGGCGTCAAGTATAAACAATTAATATTTGGGTGTTTTTGATGCCAAGAAGTCTGCCGTCTGTAGTCACTTTTCACTCGAACTTAGTGGAGGTACTTTCATAGAAGCTCAAAAGCCCACCTAGCCATACAAAATTCCGAAAATATAATCTTTAAGCTTTAAATCTTCATTTAACAAAAGCAATTTGCCATATTAATAAGAATATACTGACCTGATTATAAACAGTTATAAACTAGACATCACGAAACGTGGTACGCTTTGAGGTTCTATGGAAGTACCGCCAGGGTTGGGCAGTATTTTAATTACTTGTAATTAAAATACGTAATTGAAATACAAATACGTATTTTGTATTTGTATTTCAATTACTTCCTTAAAATGTAATTTGTAATTCGTATTTCAAATACCTGACGCCGAGGTATTTTGTAATTAGTATTTTAAATACTTGAGGCTTTAAAATACATTAATATTAAAATACAATTAACCACCATGAGAGCAATAGTGCTAAGTGGCGAGAAACGGCATAATCCTCTCAATGAGTGAAACTAGGACCAGGCCTCCAGTGCCCGGCAGCCCCACTATTCCTGATTATGGTAGCGGCCATGGTAAGGGCGGGGCAGGGGTGCTAAGAATCCCCGGGTTGGCCCCGGCTACCACACCCAACGACGACTGGCCATGGTTACACACAACATACGCATTTTGAGGACAAACGAGAAGATTGTTGATTGAATTGAGTGGATAACACTGGGACATACTGGGGTTGTCGGAAGTCCTAAAGATCGGGGAGGACATGACAACCCTGAAGTCCGGTGTCCCGAGGAGGAGTCGGATTTCTCATCCACAGGTCTCTCATTAACAACATCGTATCCAATGAAAGTGTGTCGAACAAGGCAGTGTACCTCATACTCAGAATATCCAAAAGAGCTCTCGACTTCAGACACAAGTTGTGACCGTCTTTCCCCAACGGTACTCCGAGGGACATTCTGTTGGCCGATGTATCGCGCGTCACTCGTACTATCATCTGCATAGCAATGCATGCTTTCGATAGACATCATGTCATTGATATGCAGGATGAAGAGTGTCGGCAATAGCACCGACCTTGAGGAACGCCAGCATTAATGGTCATGGTCTCGGAGCAACAGCCGTCAACGACGACCTTGATGCTTCGACCATCCAAAAAGCTGGCGATCCACTTGCAGAGTCCCTCGGGGATCCCATATGCTGGAAGCTTCGCCAGAAGGGCGCCGTGCCACACTCGGTCGAACGCCTTCGCAATGTCTAGGCCGACGGCAATAGCCTCACCCCCACTCTCCAAGGCCTCCGCCCAGCTGTGCGTGAGGTACACAAGAAGATCGCCAGCTGACCGACCGTGTCGAAAGCCATATTGACGGTCGTTAATCAGCTGGCGATCCTCAAGGTACCTCAGGATCTGAGTATTAATAACTCGCTCCATGACCTTGGAGAGAAGGGATGTGACCGCTATCGAAAGGGGGGGCCGCTGCAGGGGGCTTCCGACCGATCCCGGTGGAAGTCATTGGGAGAGACCTATGTCCAGCAGTGGACTTCAATAAGCTGATGATGATGATGATGAATCTTTTTTTCCTTATCTTTCCAGATCATGCAGATTACTTATTAAGTATTTTGTAATTTGTATTTTGTATTTTAATTACAAATAGCTAAAATACTGTATTTTGTATTTTATATTTCAAATACCTTACTTAAAAGTATTTTGTATTTCGTATTTTAATTACTTGTGATAAAGTATTTTGTATTTTGTATTTCAATTAAAGTTAAGCATGTATTTTGCCCAGCCCTGAGTACCGCTACTGTCCGAACTATTCATGTATATGACAGTTGATTCTATTAATTCTTTCTTCCAGCTTCTCCTAGCCATCAAAGAAGATGGTGTGAATGTGACCGGTTACACCGCGTGGACGCTCATGGACAACTTCGAGTGGATGGACGGGTACCGCTCCAGGTTCGGGCTCTACCACGTGAACTTCTCCGCGCCGGAACGAACGCGGACTCCCAAACTATCCGCGCACTTCTACAAGACTCTCATACAACGGCATTCATTGAGTGAGGAGGTTTATGAAGAACTGTAACATTGATATGGCTATATAACTCCAGACTACTGCTACCCCTTGGAAGACCAAATCTTATTTCAAATAAATTGAGAAGATTTTTTGTCTATAAGATTTAAACTTTAAAAGTTTTGATTTCGGAATGGTGGTATATAAGTAATGGGTTAAATTATTCTTGTATTTCTAAGCTTTAACTCTATTTCCTCTTCTTAGTTACTTATAGTATCTTTAAGTTAATGCAGAATTTGAATTTAATTGTAAATAAACTAAATATTCCACATTCAAGGTTTGATTTAACACAAAATATGTTAGAAAGTGTTATTGTATGAACATTAAACAGATATACAATAACACCAAAACAATAATTAACATTATCTTCTGATAACGTAGTTCTTATCAGTTAATGTTCTTTGCTTCCGTTTAAAATCCTAGTCATTCCACTTACGGTATCTTTATTAATATTTAATATTACATTTGCATGATATTTGAATATTTCAATATTATATGTATTTAGCAGTGGGGCAAACTTAGAATTTGGGAATCTATCCTTATTCCGCCAGACAGATTTTCCTAAATAAAAAGTACCTTATTTTATTATCCACGGACCACAAAAACATTTGTCTCTCTGTGAGAATCGAACCCGCAGCCTCTTGGTTTTCTAGCTATCTAGCCAACTACGCTACGGAGCTTTTAACGTTTATGAAATAAAGACTTAGAGATTGAAGATTATCTAGAATTCAGTAAGACAAGTTGCCATTTTGTCCTCCTATGGAAGTACAGCTACTGATATCTACATCTTCGAGATATTCAAATATTAGATAAATTATCGTTGATAATACTTGCTTGCGGGGGTAAGAGTAGATAAAACATTAAGATCACAACACACTGCTTAACTCGCACTTTTATTCAATTCCGCCTGACTACTATACTGCGATCAAAAGATTCAAATTGATTTAAGGATCTGGGTAAGCGTAATAATGAATTTTACTAAGGAATTTGTGTGTAATAAAATGTAGAAATTCTAATAAAACATAATTATTATCAATAATTTTGACGCTAAAACCTGTTGAAATTTATTTTTACGTTTGCTTTACTTTATAATTAAGTACCTTATACTGTTACAACTTCCTAGTAGAAAACCCAATAACACTGCTCGACTCGAGAATCGAACTCCGAACGCCTGTATCGCACGACATTTTCTTGTACTGCGAGACCATAAGGCTTATAACGTCCATAAGGCTGAAAATGACTGTACAAACATACACACAAATATACGCATTATTCATACATACGGTAGGTACGCCTCGAAACCCAAATCATTGTTCATTCATTGACATGATTTTATTCAAAGCAGTCTTATTTAGGTGATATTTTTATACAAGTGTGTTCGTGTATGTGATACAAAATGGATGTTTTTCAAAATATTGTGATATTGAGGTAAGTTTTGTTAAATACTCATTTATATTAATCACGTTTTTTTAGGGTAAGGGGATGACTCAGTAAAAAATGTAAAAAAAAATGAATTTTAAAAACCAATGCCTGTTATTCCGAAAAGGTAGACGCACCTTTCTAAATACACGAATTTTGAGATTTCACGGTTCTGAACAGCATAGAACTAAAACATTACTCAGGTTCAAACCCCATATACACGTTTGACTTTTCGCTAGTATTCACAATGAATTTTATAAGTAAAATTGAAGAAAGACATGATAATTGTGTTCCTTCACGACAATCTATTTTAGTCTATTGTCTAAGCAAATATTGACTTCATAATTACTAATATGAGTTTAATAATGAAGGCTCGCGATTATAGAAATGAGTACATTTATCAATGTTTTAAAAATAAATCCCTGAAGAGTGTAAAAGTTTCCCCTAAAATAAAATAAAAACTACGCAAAAAATACTTATACTTAACAAGCCTTAGGAATTAAAAAATATTTGACTAGTCGTGTCTTAATTTCAGCGCAATTGATATACTGCATGTTGGCAATTTTAAAGTCGAAGCAAATAAAATTTTAATTTACATTGAGCACTAAAGTTTTTGTTTACTTTTTTTTGTAAATTTATTATTATATTATTTTTCCTTCTTTCGTCATATATCTCATAAGGAAGCTTAGCATAGGAAGCTAAACATAATGATGTAGTTGATAAGATATTTTTTCCCCGTTCTTTTATTTGTTTATTTATAATCAAGATGATGGCCTCGAGGTTTAGGCGCGCGGTCGAGAATCTCGGCGGTTGCGGGTTCGAACCCCAGGCACACACCTCTGACTTTTCGAAGTTATGTGTGTATTCAAATTGAATTATCACTTGCTTTAACGGTGAAGGAAAACATCGTGATGAAACCTGCACACCTAAAAGTTCTTAGGAATTTCTTAGGTGTGTAGTCCGCCAACCCGCACTAGGCCAGCGTGGTGGACTATGGCCTAAACCCTCTCAATGGTAGAGGAGACCCGTGCTCAGCAGTGGGCGTATATGGTTTGATGAAGAATCAAGATAGTATATAATTTAATTTAGCACATATCACGCGCTCTTTCAACGGCGTTTATATTTTCTAATGTAATCCGTGGAAACGTAGTGGGTAGTATATGTATATATATTACTAAGTAAGTTACATGTTCTTTTTTGTATACTACTGTTTGTTTTCCTTAAATAAATTAAATAAAAAATAATAATGGCCTAGTGCAGTTAGGTGGACTACTTACCGAAGAATCTTAGGAATTTCATACACTGTAGGCTTGTAGATTTCCTCAAAATGATTTCCCTCACCGTTAAAGTAAGTTATAATTTATTGAGAATACAAATACAATTCCCAAAACTCAGAGGCGTCGACCCGGGGCTTGAGCCCGCAACCGCTAAGGTTCTCTAACGCATGATTAAACTTCAAAGCCATCAACGACTACTATTTACTATGTTTTTTATATCAATAACGTTTAATCAATCTAAATCAATACTATTTACTGTATTTCTATATTAATTAAGTTTTCTTTATTCGTTCTCCAAATAGATTTTTATCATTTACATTTAATTAATAACGAAAAACAATTACACCATTTGATTAGATGTTACTAAACAAAGGTTATCTAAATGCGCACCTATCTTTGCTCTAAGAATATTTATCTACGAAATTACGTGAACAATGATCAAACATGGAAAAATATTTTGTGATAAATTGATAAAGGGTGATAAAACAACAACAAAACAAACACTTTTATGGCAGATTGTCAATTGTTTATGAAAGGGAAAGCTTACTTTTGGCCGACTTTAAAAAAGGTGGAGGTTATCAATTCGTCTGTATTTTTTTATATATTTGTTACCTCAGAACTTTTAACTGGTGCTTCCAGATTGGTCCCATTTCAATTCAATCTACTTGTGACCATGGCTTCCATGAGAAATCCATATAGAGTCTTAAATTTGCACCTAACGTGCATGACAAACCGTCGAAAAACTCAATATAATGCTAAACGATTCAGGTCTTTCATTTTCATTGGAAAGACCGCACTTCAAGGATAATATTTTATTTTATTAGGAAAACAAACAGCCACTTAAAATCTAATTAAACTAATACACAATTTGCTTAAAGACTAATAATATGTTTTCGCATATATATATCTATAACACGAGTTGCATAACAATCTTAAGCTAAACACTACGTACACAAGTAACAAAGAAAACTAGACTAAGGAATGAAAAAAAATAATAATAATAAGTAACTACAATGGCATTTGAATTAAGTAAATTAGAGAACTGATTGAAACCAATGCTTTAAGAGTTTTCTTTTTACATCAGTTGTATTAAAAAGGTCAATATCGATAAGGTCAGGTCGATATTTTATTACTTATTTAAGGGATAGGCGTTGCATTAACCGTTGACGATGAAGAAACGAACGAACGGTTGACGGACGGACTCTGCAAAAAACTATTTGAATTCGTACACTTGTTTATTAAAAAGCGTAAGACAGCGTGGTAGACGCAGATAGAATTTAATGTAAAAAAATATGTAGAACTCATTCACTAACATTATTAACTTGTTGACGTAAAAAACATCAAAGACCCATCCCTTTTCTTCCCACTTGTCCTCGAGTGAAGGAGCGACGAAGATACTTATTATGTCGGGTCACTGGCCGGTGCAAGGACATGGAGATCTAAATGATACTCTGCTGAATCCATATTATAACTACCCACATAAGGATGCTTGCACACGTAGGTGTAAAAATAGGTGGACTCTTGGCCCAAAGAATCGCCACTGGGGATTTCATCCACACCTTCAACCCATATATATACACCCCAATATTGGGTATGGACAACCTGTACAACTGAGAGGCTTTATGCCTTAGTGTACTACGCTGGCCTAGTGCATAAGACTGTCTAGTCTATGTCTAAACTACTGAAGACTCCTTTGCTCTCCAAACTATTGCCGTTTTTTAGGAACATACAGTCTCAATGCTGAGAATTTCTAAATAAAAAAAATACACTTGTCCTTTTTCTAATTCATCAAATCTCTACACATACCTCGGCTTACACTAAAGCCTCAGGGGTTGAGAATTCGGAAAAGGTGTTAATCCGAAGTCCTTTCATAGCTAATTATAAACTTTACCTAGTCCTTCAGCAGAAGGTCTACACAGACTGTAGAGATACTTACATTCTCAGCTTGCTGAGTGCTGCAGCATGTCTCGGCGAGCTGGACTTCCCTGCAGGGTTCAAGTTCGGCGCCGCGTCAGCTGCCTACCAGGTGGAAGGCGCTTGGAACGTCAGCGGTCAGTATTCGATGAACCTACACATAATAATCTTGAAGTTCACTAACGATTACAACCAAAATTAATCATTCAAATTTGAGCATTACGTCTCTTTAAATTAAATACATGATACAAGATGGCATAAATTGATAATTGCTACATGTTTGTCTCGCTTCATAAGTAGAGCTGAGGTATTGCCCAAGGCTAGTCAGAGAAAGAATGATTTACTTGAAAATCTGTCAAAATTTATTGCTAAGAAAAATTAAAAATATTTGAAGGTATAATTTTAATTAGTCACCATGAATAAGCTTGGAAAAGAAAGAGGCTTTTGTAGAAATAATGATTTCAACATTCATAAAGCTGGTATACCAAAAATTAAGTTAATATTAATCTTACTACTTCATAATCTCGCGGTACAAGTAAGAAAAGTAAGACGATAAGTCGGACAATGTGTTATTCGGGTTTTCCATTAGGTCATTCTCTATAGCAGCAACTAGTCTAGAAACATGGATGTAAAACGTCAATATTCTCGCCTCTTATTGGCACAATGTAGGTGTAGAATATCATCTCTGCCTACCTCTTCGGGAAATACGGGTGTGGGGTATGAGTAATGTTAATTTTAATCATTATTTGGCAATTTTACCAAAAAACCCTGACAAAACTTAGCACCTGATGTATGCAGCCCAATTTACTCATAATTAAATTAATAGGGCTTAATTCAATTTGATGAGTTATCTCTCTGTAATTATATGTTACATCGGGAGGTAAAGAAAAAAAATACCGTTTAAGAACGGGTATTTTTATTGTTGTGTTTTCCTCTGAATTGCAGAACTCTCAGTCTGGCATGTAATAAATATTAATAATTCATATTGGTTTTTTACTGTCTCAGACACAGAATAGGTGCTACTGCCAAGAATTTCCGTACAGAAAATCACGAATCCATTTCCCAATTCTGATGCCTTTAATCTCTCGATCGTATTCAACTCGAGCAGTGCCTTAGTTCCTAGAATTCAAACATACTCCTCAATTATATGCAAGCAATACAACCTACAAACTCCAAATCCTTGTAAACAGATAAGGGCGAAAGCATATGGGACAGATTTGTCCATGTGAATCCTGACTCCATCGCTGATGGGTCTACCGGTGACGTGGCGTGTGACTCGTACCACCAGTGGCGCCGAGACGTGGAGATGTGCGCCGAGCTGGGCCTGCACTTCTACCGCTTCTCCATATCCTGGCCGCGGCTGCTGCCCAACGGGTTCGCCAACAACATCAGCCACGACGGACTGCGCTACTACAACAACCTCATCGACGGGCTTCTGGAGAAAGGCATCGAGCCAATGGTCACTCTGTACCACTGGGACCTGCCGCAGAGTCTTCAGGAATTGGGTGAGTTAATATAGAACTTTAAAAATGTTAATGGCCGAAGAATCAATTGTATTTTAGACAATCGTACATTTTCCGGCTGGCCGTTGTTCAAAGTAGCATCCACTTCTGCACCTATAACGAATCTCGGAGTCCCAAACAACTTACCTTCTCCATTCTCAAAAGTCTAGTCATCCTTATAAAAATGCCTTATATCTGAGTCAGTGGCGTGCCTAGGGTGTCAAACTAAGGCAAGCCCAAATGTTTATTTAGTAGCAGCATATTTTTTTTGGTACGTAGGACTAATAAATACCTACCGGTTAGTACTCACATTCACGTTTATAGCGTTATTTTATAAATAAACAATCGTTAAGTTCGTTATTCGGAACTATGTAAGGCAAGTCGGGCTTTCGGGCTTCTATGGAAGTACCGCCACTGACCTGAGTATGTTTCTGAAATCAAATTTCCTGTCTAAAATATTCCTAGCCAAAACAGAGCTATTACTTACTTACTCTACAAATTCTAGGTGGTTGGACCAATCCCCTCGTATCCGACTGGTTCGCGGACTACGCTCGCGTGGTCTTCTCCCTCTTCGGAGACAGGGTCAAGACGTGGATCACCATCAACGAACCTCTAGTGATATGCGATGTTTCATACGAAATGGGAATACTAGCGCCAGGCATCCATTTTCCCGACGTAGCCGCGTATTTGTGCTCTAAGAATGTGATCATGGCTCATGCAAAAGCTTGGAGGGTGTACGATGAGGAATTCAGGGCGAAATACCACGGTAAGTATTTTGTTTTACCACTGGTATAGTACAGATAAGAAAAATAGTATACCTAATGGTTTATATGGTGCTGCTCAACCTTCATCATCACTATCGTCAGCCCATGGGACTGGACACATGCCTCCTCTACAACTAAGAAGATTTAGTCTTTGGTCCATCAATCTAGCTTTATGCGGGTTAGTGGACTAGGCACCTAAGAAATTCATAAAAACTTTTAGATGTGCAGGCTTCCTAGTGATATATTCCTACACCACTCACATGCCTTCAAAAAGTCTAGAGGTCTGCCCCATATATCGCCACTCGATAAAATAAACAGAAGGATAATAGGGATTACTAATTCCATAATTAAACACAAAGAATTATAAGCATAGCTAACTCAAGAATACATTTCAGGGGAAGTGTCATTGGCAAATCATTTGATGTGGTATGATCCTATCACTCCGGAAGATGAAGACGTTGCTGAGCTGGCTAGAGAGCTTATGGTAAGGTTTACTCACATTATTACCCTATATCCGTCCCACTGTTGAACACAGGTCTCCTCTGCGATCGAGACGGTTTTAGGCCTTAGCTAAACATCAGCTTGGGAAACGAGCGGCTGCGGGTGCAATTCACGCATCGAGACAAATGTTTTTACAGCACGCATATTATATTTGTTTTGGGTGGATCTTAATAAAACCGAACAGTCTCTTAAAGTTTCTGATACTCACGACATAATACTCGTTTTTTAGTGTGGGCTCATAACTACATATGTATGTATAATCATTGTTGAGTTAATTTAATGTATTACATTATCCATTAAAAAAAAACAGAAGATAGTAACAATTAAATAATATTTTAGGCTGGGCGGTACTCGCATCCAATATATTCCAAAGAAGGCGGATGGCCACCAACCCTTGAAAAGGCAATAGCTGAAGCCAGCAAGAAGAAGGGATACAACCGATCAACTCTACCACCATTCACTAAGAAAGAGAGAGACTTAGTCAGAGGTGAGCATAACATACATGGTCACATAGAACATATGAGTATAACACTTAAGCGTAAACATCATCATCACCATCAGCCCATATACGTTCTACGGCTGGGCACGAGCCTCCTCTACTTCAAGATCCTCCAAGACTGGTATCTTAGGGTGGGGTCAGAAGTTTTTACCTGACTGAAGGATGTTTCATTGTAATTATTGTTTCAGGAACATTTGATTACTATGCGTTCAATCAGTACACAAGTAGGATGGTCCGTAGAGCGAAAGAAGGAGATATATTACACGCCTACCCGCTGGGAGACGCGTCAGACATCGGAGCTAAGTTTGAAAAGCATCCAGACTGGGACACTACAGCGTCATCCTGGTTTTACGTAAGTTACTTACCCCTTTTGTTATAAATGGGTGATTTCACATCATTTGGGGTGGTATTGTAGTTTATATGATTTGTGTGAGATGCTTAAGCAGCCATGTTTTGCCAGTTGCTTTTATTATATCCTGCATGGGATTACTACATATCTTTTTGTAAACACTTCATTTTCTTACTACGAGTTTCGTATTGGTAATGCTTTAACTCCAACCCAGGATCTTTAGATCGCATGGTGCACACATGTTATCCAAAAGTGGCTATTTATTAAAAAAAAAAACCTTTTAAAATAGGCTGCCGAACTATAGTGATAGGAAGAAGGATACAGCTTGGCTTGGATATTCCAAAATTAACAATTGAATCACTTTCAGGTGCATCCCGAAGGCTTTCGCCGTCAATTGATCTGGTTGAAAGAAAAATACGGTGACATAAAATTCATCATCACGGAAAATGGTTATTCTAGCGAACCAGGTTTGGATGACACAATACGTGTGAAGTATTATAAAGATTACTTGGAACAGGTATGTAAAATTCTGTAAAACTTGATTGCAAATATTTAAAAGTGACAGGCGCTCATAAAAACTAATCAAATGAAATCATTTTCACATTTTTTCTTGTAGTAAACAGATAACAGCCTAAGTCGATAGCAGGTGATTTTAAATATAATTTTCTTCCAGCTTCTCTTGGCCATCAAAGAGGACGGTGTGAACGTAGCAGGGTACACGGCGTGGACGCTCATGGACAACTTCGAGTGGATGGACGGGTACCGCTCCAGGTTCGGGCTCTACCACGTGGACTTCTCCGCGCCGGAACGGACGAGGACTCCCAAACTATCCGCGCACTTCTACAAGACTCTTATACAACGGCATTCATTGAGTGACAATGTTAATGAAGAACTGTAACCCTAACAGACTACAGAGTTCACTTGGAAATAAGCCTTTACGAAGATACTCTTGGTCTAGTTAAAGATCTTATTATGAGGGCTTCAGAGAATGCTCTCTTTATGTAGCATTTAAATTCCGAAAGGAGATTTTGCTAGGTAGCTATAAGTTATAAGATATACCTGCATTATTATACAGTTGTTAGATAAATGTGATAGAATATTCTCCCATAGTTTACTGATATTCACTATCAACTATGTATGAAACTGTTGAGTGGGTTTAATTTAATTGAAAAAAGAATGAGTTGTAGGCACCTAATATTATGTACCTATATATTTAACCCAGAAACGTGTTTGTAAGCTCTCTTTTCACTGTATAATAAAAGTGTTTTTTATGGCTTGAGGTTTCAAAACCAAACTTGTATCAGTATTTGGTGTGTGTTATATAATAACTAAGTTATTTTTGTGGATAAATTTAGGTACTCAAAATAAAATGTTTACTGAAAAAAACGGTTGTTTATTTTACTTCTATTAATCATTTTTCTACACTTTAAACTATACGAGTAGACTTACAAAATAGGTACCTATTACATAATCAGGTCAGCAAAAGGTGTAGTCATTTTGAGAAAATAAGAAAGCCTGTCTGGCGACGGATTCTGACCTTATCGATCCATGCAGAAATATTTCGCACGTATGTAAAAAGAATATTATTGGGGCAAGCTGCTATTTTGACGGAGCATTTTTAATGTCTAAAAATGAGTGATAGTTTTTACGGTTCCCCACCCAAAGGTTGACGCGGGACCCTATTACTAAGACTTCGCTGTCCGTCTGTCACCGGGCTGTGTCTTATTAACCGTGGTGGATATTTGAAACTTTGAAAGATGGTGTATTTCTTTTGCCGTTATAACAAAAAAAACGAATAAATTAATATTTAAGTGGGGCTCCCATACAACATACATGAATCTTTTATTTTAATTTTGGTAAGATTTTATATGGTAATCAAAAAAATTATGCGTGCGTATGAGTAAGAAACGCTTTAAATAATGTAATCTGTAGGTTTAAGTAGCGGCTGGTAACACACTGTCGAGTTTATATTTAAATAAAAGTGCGTACACAAAAAATTTAAATAAGATAAGTATATTTTTACTATTGGATACATGAGTTTATGTATTAGATTATGGAAAGATAGTAGCTATACCTATAACGACACACGGTTTCACTCGGAGTATGTCTAAAAGACTTCGGTCCCACAAATAATTCTCACTAAATAACTGTGAAGGAAAACATCATAAGGAAACCTGTACATCTTAAAGTTCTTTGAAATTTCTTAGATATGTAGTCCGCCAATTCGCACTAAGCCAGCGTGATGAATTAAAATAGAATCCCTTGCAGTTGTAGAGCAGGTCCACGTCCAGCAGTGGGGCGTATATGTGCTGATGATGTACTTCGGAGTTCAGTCTCTTATCCTTGACTAGCGACCCGCCCCGGCTTCGCACGGGTGCAATGCTGATATTTAATGGATGTTATCATACATATAAACCTTCCTCTTCAATCACTCTATCTATTAAAAAAAACGCATCAAAATCTGTTGCGTAGTTTCAAAGATTTAAGCATACAAAGGGACATAGGGACAGAGAAAGCGACTTTGTTTTATATTATGTAGTGATTACAATTACTTTAAAAGAAAGAAAATAACCGTCAGATCAATGACACAAACTGAAAGAAATTAAAACATGTACCTAAGTGTTTGTGAATCTGCACACATTTTTGATAGTAGAATAATTACGTTTTTTTTATAATTAATTTTTTTTTTTTTTTTTTAGCCGTTTTTTTAATTACGCAAGGGACAGTCGAACAGTTGTTATTACTCTATTTAGAGCACATGAAACTTACCATTAGGTGCAAATGCGGTTCCTACTGCACTAATTTAAAAAACGCTGTATTTTATGGTTTATTAATTACTAGCGACCCGCCTCGGCTTCGCACGGGTGCAATGCTGATATTTAATGGATGTTATCATACATATAAACCTTCCTCTTCAATCACTCTATCTATTAAAAAAAACGCATCAAAATCTGTTGCGTAGTTTCAAAGATTTAAGCATACAAAGGGACATAGGGACAGAGAAAGCGACTTTGTTTTATACTATGTAGTGATATTTTCGGTACCAAGGAACACATAATTACGCTGGTATTTCGAAAGAGTAGTTTTACCAGTAGTGTTTTAAGTTTAATGAAGGAATACTCGTAATTTTGTTTTTCATGCACACTTCTAGACTTCATGCTCTTAATGAGAATTTCCCAACTAGAAAATAAGATCTCACTGTCATATAACTCAGTATATGTTTTATCAAATAACGATTGCATTTGAAACAAACTGACATGCCTATAATGTTTTATATTAGGATATTGAAAATGCATACTCAAACACATGGTTAATCTAATTCATTGTGCGTCATGTTCTTCTTTAAAGCAGTCTTGTTAGGGTAAGGCTTTTCTTAAATTTTTCTAAGTAAATAAAAAAATACTAAGTCTTATAAATCATTTATTTATACTGATGTTATAACGTTGAAGAGTTTGTTTGGTATCAAAAAATATTTGTTTATACTGAAAAAATATTTTTGTGTTGAATAGTCAATTTATCGAGAAAGGTTGAATATCATTCCTCTTTGCCCAATAAGAGCGAATCAGCAATAAAAAATGTAGCTATACGCGGGAAAAAAATCTATTTACAGAGTTTTAACCCATTTAAAGTCACCGTACTCATTTGAGTACAGCTATATTTCTTGGCATAAATTCCAGAACCCTGCAATTATGCGTGAGGTTTTTTATTATTTTACTTCATTGTTAGACCCTTTAAGAGTATTCATAAGTAATAAGTGGATAGTGCGACATTTTGTATTAGAAAGTGCCAGTTGAAGTTGTGTTACCGAAACGTCATCGAGGTAAGTAAATGATTTTAGATTTTTTCAAGTAATTAGTGCTTTTAAGGGTTTTATTTCGATTTATATCGATGCATTAGATATAAAAGAAAGATATTAAAAACTGTTAAATAAATTACATATTACTAAAATAAAACTAGAATCATGTAAATGTCACTGTACTCAGTTGAGTACACTGACAACATACGTAACTAAAATAGCTGTATTTTTTCAGATACTTTGCAATGAAGAAACAGCGATTTACACCTCAAACTAGTTACCGTGGGCTTTAAAAGCTGTGTTACAGGATAGCGAAGATAACCAATCTGACTTGGCTATCATACCACTTGACTCAAGTGCATTGACTGATGAAGAGGAGGGTGCCGATGAGGATATGGCGGCATGTCTCATACCGCCATAACGTCCCTGGTACTATTGAGGTATTTAGGAATCGAGAGGATAATGATAGCGAGGATTCTACGCACAGTGACAGTGATGATGAACCACTTGCGTCAAAGAAAAGACGAGTTGATGCTACTTTTTTTTTTTGTTCTCGGGGGGAAAGCTGTTTATGGCTCTACTTCCCGCCAGCCCGGGGGAGGGGGGCGGGAAGTGTATGTCGGGGTCACCGGTCTTCCAGCCCGGCGCGCAGCGACGTCATATCCGCGCAGATGTTAATGCCGGGTTGGGTCCCTAACAAAATCCCTAAACCGGCATACCGACCAAAACCCCCCGGTGGCCATCTCCGCACTGAGTGGGGCGACCACGGTACGCGGGCGAGAGGCGCCCACCGTCAACCGCAGCCGCCCGGTGCGCCTCCGAGACGTAAATGTCTCTGCCGTCTCGGAGTTTTAGGGGGCACAGTTGCACCCCCACTATCTTGGTTCGGGCGCCCCGGTTGTGGATGGGCGCCCGCGACGTACACAGGCCACAGTGCCGCCGCCCCTCTCGGGGTCACTTTCAGTGAGGACGCGCTGCCCCCACAGCACGTCCAGCGACCCCAAGGGCCCCTTTAAGTTGCCTTTTACGACAGGCAGGAGATACCGTGGTGGGATTCTTACGCCCCCTTGCCACGGGGCAGAAGAGTTGATGCTACCTGCCAATCTATGAATAATAAATGATGGAAAGATATTAGTGTACCATGGCAACTAACTACGATACCATCGAGCCTCCTGCCTACCTGCCTCTCGGAACTGTCAAACGTTGGAGTCCAATCGAAAAGGAGAAGATAGATGAAACCACACCACGTTTGTTCCAAACTAATAATTTAAATATGGGAGTTGTTAATGAACTTGACCAGTCTTTCTTCACGGAAAAAAGAGGTGGTGGATATTATTTACATACCATAGATATGGCCGTCAATAATCCTATGAATCAGTTCATGGCCCGACGTCCCTTTGCACGATTTTATTTACGCCAGGATGAACGAAGAAAATCAAGGCAGGCTGCATCAGTTGTTGAAGGGCTACCTTAAGATTGAGCTGGACACTACCCCCGCAAAATTAATAAACACCTGCGGTGTGTAATTTGCAGTTCAATAGTGTGTTGGAAACGTAAGAAGTGCCTGTAAACACTTTTTGTTGAAAAACGTGTCTTGAAAATTTTCATACTTAGGTGGTCAGTGTACTCAATTGAGTACACCCCTATATTTTCGTGAAAAACAAAATTTTCCACAATTTTTTTGAATTATGTTTTCCTTTATACTTACTTTAATATGAAAATTCAAAAAAAGTAAAGAAAATATTTGTAGTTTTCATTTGACCTTTAATGGGTTAAATATGTGGTTTCGCGTACGAAGAGCTAAGCTAATAAAAGGGTCAAACTCTAAATGTAAATATTGTTACCAAGTCATTTAATAGAACTCTATATTTACGCTCTATAACATATACCTAGTAGGTACATTAGGCTAATCTATTTATTCAGGTTGTCTAACATATTCCATTAATTTCATTATTTAACTAAGAAATAAATGTATTTACCAAAGGGCTTGTGAGTTCGATTTTCATATTTAACATCAGCCTGAAGAGGCAGGTAATTATAAATCTAACAGTTTTTAATTGTCGATCAAGAAGATTCCTAGAAAAATAACTTTCACATGCAGATAAACCAGTGATCCTATGATATTTCGACTCTAAATACGAACTACGATCAACGAAGCAATCTTGCTTAAGAATGACATTCATTTTGAAGATGTTTTCTTACCAGTTTGCTGGGTGCTGCAGCATGTCTCGGCGAGCTGGACTTCCCTGCAGGGTTCAAGTTCGGAGCCGCGTCAGCTGCCTACCAAGTGGAAGGCGCTTGGAATGTCAGCGGTTAGTATTTTTGATGTTAAAATTAAACCAGCAGGAAATTGAGAAAATTTTTAAAAAGTGGCATATCAGCCTCAAATTAGAGATCAGACCATATATGTCACACTGCTAGGCGATGTACTCCTCTACCATTGAAAAGTTTTAGTCCACCACACTGGCCTAATGCGAGTTGGCGGACTACATACCTAAGAAATTCCTAAGAACTTTTAGGTGTGCAGGTTTCCTCACGATATAACTTGAAAAAGTCAGAGGTGTGTGCCTGGGGTTTTGGACCCGCGACCGCCAAGATTCTCGACCGCGTGCCTTAACCTCGATCACTACGACACTACACTCAGGTAAAAATTAAGTAAATAATTTCACAGACATAAAAAAGGCCTTTTCCTGTTGCTGAAGGAGTTTCTTGGCGTTTTTTCTAAGCGGTAACACGTTGTAACACGTTCCTAAGTGTCGATTCAATAGCACTTGAAGATATCTAATTGGATAAAGATTATGTTGACTTTGACTTTGACTATGTCACCATATGAACTTATCGATCATATCACCTTTCCTATCAAACGGGACGAATCAGACAATATTTTCTGAGTTAATTAAAAAAAGTTATAATTTTAAGACAGTCCTCTTTAGGGTTCCGTACGTCCAAATACGAAAACGGAACCCTTATAGGACCACTCGTGTGTCCATCTATCCGTCACTCACAGTCAATTAATTAGAACAAGTCTATGATATTCAAATAACATGGTAAATCACTCAATATTGTGCGTACCAACTTATTGATGTTCGTATGCCTCTTATCAATGTTAAAGACTAGCTAACGGAGGTGTAACAGATCAAAAGATGTTAAACATTATCAGGTGTTCCTTATCAATTTGTCATTCACGATAGACCTTGTCAAAATATTTTAAGAAATGATCTGATCATCATGATAAGGGAATGGTTTTTACAAGATGTTGCTAAGATCATCTTTTTAGTGACACATGGATTGAAGCAATAATTTTCCTTTTGTTTTGACGTTACCTATAAAATGCAAGGATGCACCAATAAGGTTCTCATGGCTTCTACGGCCCGTGATGCAAAACTCTTAGACTCACACTCACTTATTATGAGGTTTCGAAGTTAAGACAACGAATTAGAAATGGGTGCAAGTATCCTTTTACTTTCTCTCTTTTTTGATGGTAGACGCACATTGGTTCAACTCATATAGTCTAATACAACCGCTTCTTACATGTCTGGCCACAACAAATCATTACTCACAGGACCTGGTGAATGCATTCACAATTTTTGATAGAATTATCTTGGGTAAATGAAATTCACCAGATCATAAATCTAGTATCATGTGAAAATACCAAACCATTTTCCGTCTACTGTATCAAATAGTAAATGGACTGATATGGAAATACGCTTACCATCCAATAATATTTCCATCATATTATTTCACAGATAAGAGTGAAAGCATATGGGATAGATTTGTCCACGAGTACCCACATCTAATCGCTGATGGGTCTACCGGTGACGTGGCATGTGACTCGTACCACCAGAGGCGCCGAGACGTGGAGATGTGCGCCGAGCTGGGCCTGCACTTCTACCGCTTCTCTATATCCTGGCCGCGGCTGCTGCCCAACGGGTTCGCCAACAACATCAGCCAAGACGGACTGCGCTACTACAACGACCTCATCGACGGGCTTCTGGAGAAAGGCATCGAGCCAATGGTCACTTTGTTTCATTGGGATTTGCCGCAGAGTCTTCAGGACTTGGGTAAGACTTAGCATCTAAGAGATTAAAAAAGACAGAAATTAAAAGTTATTTAATTACTTTTATGATATTTTCTAAAACTCGAAATGCAAACATATATACCCAAGTCTTTTTTTTAGAATCATAACTATATACATATACATGTGAAATTTGGATCTCATTATTTTGTTGCATATCAACTAAGAATAAAACCTAAAGAGAAATTTGACAATATTTTAATGAGACAAAAATTTAATTTACTCTTCCTCAGTTGTCATAAAGATGACCAAACCACTCGTAGGTCTTTCTAAAATTTCTAAATATCCAAACATTTGTTACTAATCAACCTAAATTCCAGGTGGTTGGACCAATCCCCTCATATCTGATTGGTTCGCGGACTACGCTCGAGTCGTCTACACACACTTTGCAGACTGGGTCAAGACTTGGTTGACCATCAACGAACCTCTGGTCATATGCGACGTGGTATACAACACAGGGTCATTGGCGCCGAGAATTGTGAATCCTGATGTGGCCACTTACACGTGTAGCAAGCACGTGATAATGGCCCATGCGAAAGCTTGGAGAGTGTTCGATAAGGAATTTAGGGAAAAATATCCAGGTGGGTAGTAATGGAATTACTTGGAGTGGTAATGAGAGAAACTAAACCTCATGTGGACTCTTTTGGATTATAGGGATCATATAACAATCCCAATAACCCCTATTAGTCTCCTCTTACGACAGGCAGGGGATGCCATTGCGGTATTCTTACGCCCTGACCACAAGCTTGGCTAAGCTAGGGTTTAATGTATTAATTGGCTGATATTAGTCATAGAATAAATAAACATAGGTGTTATCACGTCATAATGGTTTCAGTGCAAGAAGACGAGAAACTATAAATTGACGCAGTTGTTTATCCTTCATGTCTAAACTTAGAAATAACTGCAGGTGAAATTTCCCTGGCCAATCACATCATTTGGTACGATGCTGTCAGTCCTGAAGATGAAGACTTGACTGAACAGGCTAGAGAACTTATGGTACGTTACTATCATTTATAATATCAGGCGAGAATACTTAATATTTCGCGACTGTTCAATATGATTCGATCCCCTGAACCAGATAAATGATTGTGAGATTCGCAAATTGTTTCGTGTAGAGATATGTGTGTGCTTGTAAAATGTGTTTTAATTCGTAACATAAAACTATTATTATATTCTATTATTTGACTATACATTACAGGGATTGCAGATAAACACACAAAAAAATCACCCATTCATCCATCGACCAATGGAAGTCCATTGCTAGACATAGGCCACTCCTAAGTCCTAATGAATGCAAAAAAATGGTGCATCAGAATTAGATTTTTGTTTTAGGCTGGTCGTTACTCCCACCCAATTTATTCCAAAGAAGGGGGTTGGCCACCATCCATTGAAAAAGCTTTAGCTGAAGCCAGCAAACAGAAGGGATTCAAGAAATCAACCCTGCCCTCGTTTACTAAGGAGGAAATTGAGCTAGTGAGAGGTGAGTTCTTAAATCGGAGTATACAGACAATCAAATTTTTATTTTGACAGCCTTCTGGCAAGAAACCAGCTTGTGAAAAGAGATACCGTAAGTTTGTAACGATATATGTTTTGGGTCTGGGTCTTGTGAGACCGAAAGTCTCTCGTAATATAATACCCACGACACAAGACTCATGTATTCGTACGGAGTCAGGACGTCTATGACCGTTGGATATTTTATCTATTTAGAGACAAGAAATATTGGTATTTTTCTAACGAATTATTTGTAAGCTACTCAACCACGTTCTTGCATTGACAAAGCTGAAACACTACAAAAATGTGACATACCAATGATAACCATACCGCTAGTTTAGTCTACTTAAGTGGATATTATTTTTTAGGAACCTTTGATTACTTCGCGTTCAATCACTACTCGAGCAGGATGGTGCGAAGACCAGTGGAACGAGAGGTTTTGCAAACATACCCACTGGGAGACGCACCAGACATCGGCGCTAAATTTGAAACCCATCCAGACTGGCCCACAGGAACCTCAAGCTGGTTTTATGTTAGTAACTTTTTTTTATTTTATCTTTCTTATCTTCTATTTCTTTTGTAATAGTATTATAATACTATCCATTTATATCGGAATCTTTTATGCAGGCTTGGCTAGTAAGGGGACCATCTGTAATAATTGTTCTGATTGATAATTTCAATTCCATTTGTAATTTGAAAACAACAGTTAGGACTATAACGTTTTTAACTACCATGTATAAAGTTTTTATTACCTATACGTTCAATCCACAAAATGCGTTTGAAATGGATGCGAAACGAAAATTTATGGAACTTGTTTGACGTAAAGTGGGTTTACCAATAAAAATTATATCGTAGGATATACTGTTGTCAAACTCCTACCACAAAAACCATCGTTTGTCTTTCTTCACGCTTGAACTATAAAGAAAGGAGGTGAGAGTCGGCAAACCTCAGTCCAATTTATAATGAAATTCCTTTCAGATATACCCTGAAGGCATTCGTAACCTATTGGTCTGGTTAAGAGAAAAGTATGGTGATTTGAAATTCGTGATCACAGAAAACGGTTATTCAAGCTCAATCGGCTTGGATGACGTAGATCGTGTGAATTACTACAGAGATTACTTGAAACAAGTAGGTAGACGAATTATTTTTTCCTTTATTTTTACGTACCCAAAAGGTTAAAACGGGATCTTATTACTAAGACTTCTATCGGTATGTCTTATGAACCGTGACAGATAAGACGGTTGAAATTTTGACAGCTGATGTACTTTTGTTGCCGCTATAACGACAAATACTAAAAATAGAACAAATAGATATCATGGTGGGGTTCCCATACAAAAGAAAAGATTTTTTTTGTCGGTATGGGATCGTACATGCGCGAGTCCGACTCGCATTCGGCCGATTTTTTTTCTGTAATCCTTCAATACGGTTCTTTTCTTTCGTTATCTACAGTTGAAAGAGTTTAGACCTTAGTCCACTACGCTGGCCTAGTGCGGGTTGGCGGACTACACACCTAAGAAATTCCTACAAACTTTTAGTTGTGCAGTTTTCATCACGATGTTTTCCTTCTTTGCTACTAAAAGATAATTGAAATATGTTTTATTGTTCTAGATCCTTTTGGCCATCAAAGAAGACGGCGTGAACGTGGGTGGTTACACCGCGTGGACGCTCATGGACAACTTCGAGTGGATGGACGGGTACCGCTCCAGGTTCGGGCTCTACCACGTGGACTTCTCCGCGCCGGAACGAACGCGGACTCCCAAACTATCCGCGCACTTCTACAAGACTCTCATACAACGACATTCATTGAGTGAGGAGGTTTAGAAAGACTGGTTAAATGCTGTCCTTTCTAATTAGGAATCCGGCTGTCACATTACTGTTGTAATTGATATTAAAGTTATTTTATGTTATAATTTTGTATTTTCATATACTTAAGATGAAACTACTGAAGACTTTATGGCCATACAACACCTAGACTCAAGTTCCAAATGATTCTTGTAGCACTGCGCTGTCGTGTGATATCCAGATGGATATAAAATATTATAAGATTATAAATATCATTTTTGGACACAGTTAAATATGCCAAAACACTGAGAGCACCTTAACTCAAAACGCCAGTAGTCATAGTACCAAAACGGCGACGATTAATGACGTCATATATCAAAACACTGCGATAATAAACTGGGTATAGCAGAAAGATTTTCTCCCCTGGGCATAAGCCTCGAACTTTTCATAGTTGTGTGTAATCACAATGAATTACACTGGACAACAAAATTGACACTTTTCTATGATGATTGACTTTTATCACTTTACTAATTTGACATCGCTGATTCTAGATATGACCTCAGTTTTTTTGTATCAGCTCTAGTTTACGAGTTATAGCTATCACAAAACAATTAAAGTATTACCGTGTTAAATTGCTCATAAATTCAAATTTATTATTTTTTTAATATAATTTTACATGGCATAGTAAAGACGAGTTTGTGTGAATGATTCGAGTAATTTTTTTTTTCATTTGCGTAGAATATATGTACAAATAATGCACTTTGAATGTGACAAAGCTCATAATTGAGGCTTACAAAAGTTACTTTCGACACTCCCTGGAAATAAACAACAAGTCTTAGATACGGCAAAAGTATTGCAAAACGTGTGTTGAGTCTCTAACTTTAAGGACAAATAGGAAAAGGAATAGATTGAACCGCTATCATGTAGAAAGAAGCCGTGAACCATCACGAAAACTGTAATTTTTGCTACGTAAACATAACTAGTATTAGCTGTAAAAATCGAGTTAAATGGGAATATCCATCCTTACGGTTCGCTTATAGACGTGTTTTGAGTCCTACTATATAACCTAAACCTCAGTCCGGTTCTTCTCTAGAGATATCTATGGATTTTGTGGCGAAAACTGACACTTTTAATTTAAAAAAGTTTCAAAAACTGAGTGCAGGGAAGATAAAAGTGGGTATTTATTTATTTAGCGGGTATTTTTGACGGGTCACTGATGAAATCGTTAATACACTAAGCTAATTTGATGAAGACTGCGACAGATAGTGAGAAAAACGCATGGAATGCGTTAGTTTTGTTAGTACAGATTTTTTTGTGAAATAAGAAAAGTTTGGACGTATCTTATGACGTCCAAAAAGTATTATGCCACTATTAAAGGCTCGAAAGTAATATGAGCATCGAGGTACACTATTTTCATAACCATCTAAGCTTATTTTTCTGTCAATTTTGGGAATCTAAGTGAAAAACAGAGCGAGCGACTTCACCAGGACATTCGTACGATTGAGGAACGCTATCAAGGCTCCTGGAACACATATATGATGGCTGGCTATTGTTGGAGCATTCAGAATAGCTCTCTGCCTTTAGTTTTAGAAAATAAAAGTAAAAAAAAAACAAGGTATTTTCGACTTCATCTGGAAAAAGATGGATTATCCCCAAAATTTATAATGTTTTAATATGAAAACAAGCCATGTGTCATATTTTTTTAACTAGGGCTCATACAAAAATTTCAATTACAGATTTGAAATTGTCATTGAAAATTGGACCAATTTTATATATCATAACCCAATCATCAGAAATGCTGTTGTCCAGTGTTATCAATTGCTTTAACGATGAAAGAAAACATCGAGACGAGACGACGAGAGAGAGAGACGTATGTTTGCCAATGGTGATGATAATGATCACTGTACAGTGTTCGCAGTGTACTACGGAACATGCCCTTAATGGATTTGTTAAGGTTTAATAAAATAAATTTTTAGCATAAAATAAATGATTTATTTTTTCTTATTTTTCCTAATGGTCTTCTGCAACTTCAAAAGAGGTTCGTTTTTGCTCTTCCTCTTTTCTTTCTTGAGCGCTCCCGATTCTATTGCTTTCTTCATTACCTGTAGTTTTAACGATAAGTCATTAAAAGAAAGACATAAAAGATTATTGTTATTTAGATTTTTAAACTGACATTACAGCTATTGATATTATATTGTAATGTACGCAACTTTTACAATTAGGCATCATTATCATAATTATAATCAAAGTATTTAACCATTGGAATCTTAATAAAATGTTGTTATAACATGATTAAAAAGCAAGTTATAAAAATTAGCTAATTTTTTTTAATAAAAATGGTAAAACTCCAGCTATATAAAAATAATAAAAGATTAA
This sequence comes from Cephonodes hylas, assembly GCA_030295005.1. Lineage (NCBI taxonomy): Eukaryota > Metazoa > Arthropoda > Insecta > Lepidoptera > Sphingidae > Cephonodes > Cephonodes hylas. Next base: position 1,852,479 of record AP025383.1, read on the forward strand.
TTTATGTCCTCACATGTAAAGCCTTCTCTTCAGGTTGGTTCAAAGCATCGGGGTCGTTCAAAGTGGGGTATTTGAACGAGAAACCTCTTGGGAACATCGGTCTTGATAGCATGTACTGTAATTGTTTTTTCTTGGCCTTTATAGCCTTGTCTATGGCCGGGTCTACTTGCTTTACAGGTCTGGTTAGATGGTTAAGGAAGCAATTGGTAATTTCTTCGGTTGAAAATGTTGGTACAGTGTGGTGACTGGTGGTGTATGTTTGTTAACTTTAATTAAATGGCGTACATATTTATAGTAGTAGTAGTCGTTCCGTAGAAGCCAAATTATTACAAAATTCCGGACAAATCTTTAAGGCTTAAATCTAAATTCCTCAAAAGTTATTTGACTCATAAATAAGAATATGTTACAGTTAAAACAGGTTTTTAGTTAGAACGCGATTTTCCTAGTTAGAACTAGTTTTTACTTAATGCCTTCGTTAATATTAGAATTAACTAATGTCCAAATCGAATATCAGTTAAAATATATAATATAAAATATATCAGTTAAATCTAGTACGAACACTAGACAAAACGCGTTTTTCCGCAGCAAGTCAGTTAAAAGTGTTCCGACCGAGGTTAGAATTCATCATACCTTGTTGTTAAATGTCCTTTTCAGGTCAGAATTTGACAAGTGCAAAGAAAAATTTTTGCGTGAAGAATATATACCGAATATAAATTTACCTTTGAGAACTGTTGCTAAGGAAACAGCCATAGGAACAGGCCAAGGATTTATGCGCTGCGTTTGCAAGAAAGGATGTATGTCAAAAAGGTGTCTCTGCAAGAAAAGTGGTTATCTATGTGATTCAAAATGCCACGATAGTTTTTCTTGCAATAACAAGTAGATCCTGATCCTTTTTTAAATTCAAATTTGACTGATTAGATTTTATTTTGTGTTAATCAAGGTTCTTTAACAATGTTTCTTTTTGAAATTTTATGGTTGTGTTCTGTTGATTTATTTGATTATTTTATTTACGTACTTATAATTAATATTGTCATTTTTGCAAATAATTTAAGTCGATGTTGTCTAAAATGTTCCTTCCTTGTTTTTAATATTAAAGTAAATATTTTTAAAAACATAATGTTGTCATTTTCAAATTAGTTTATCTAGTGTTAGTTTTAACTACAGCTCGATGTGACAACTAGTTTTATCTGAAAATCAAACATATCAGTGGTAAATTCTAGTTTTAACTGGGTATTTCTAGTATTAACGAAGGAATTACGTAAAAACTAGTTCTAACTAGGAAAATCGCGTTCTAACTAAAAACCGGTTTTAACTGTAACAAATACACCGATACATAAAAATAAAGTGTAACTCTTGGTCTTCTTTGGAAGTACTGTTATGGTAAGTATGCAAGTATGCATGTATGAATGTATGGTTTTTTTCTCAGAGATGCAAAAAATACTTTTTGCGTATCATAGGACATCCCGTATGTCGGACTCGGTCAGGTGTTATTTGGTGTGATTTGGATTCTGTTGTTGTCCATACCGACTAAAAACGATGTGTTTTTATTTTCTGTTTTTCTCTATTCTGTGGCCAATTTAATTTTGTGTATGTATAAAGGATACAAGTCATCCTGGTCGACGATGATGTCCATCTCCCTGGCGACCTTGTCCCTCCAGCCCACGGCCTGCGCCGCGCGGCGCCGCTGCAGCTCCAGCGAGGCCAGGTCCCGCGCCAGCTGCACCGTCTCCTTCAGCGGGGCCAGGCTCGGGCCAGGGATCGGGAACGTCGGCACTTCCGATGCTGGTGGGTGTGAGCGAGGGTGTTAATGGGTAATCTTTAGATCGATTTTTACTATGTACTGAGTGAGGATATGATGGTTAGGCGAGTGTGTAAATGGGTCATGTGGTCGATTTTTACTAACTAAACGTACTTATGGCACTTCTAATGCTGGATGGGGTAACTAGTATGTAAATGGGTCATGAATCTTGAGGTCCATTTTTAACATTTTTTTTTATTAATAATTTTTTTTATTAATCTTGGCAAACTATGATAACTTTGGAGAATACTAGCACGGTTGAGGCAATAAATCAGCGTCACCAGTCGCAAACCCTTGTATTAATTAAATTTATTCATAGTCTACGCACGCACACTGCGTGGCAAAGGCTTTCTCTACCATAGAGTGAGTTAAGGCTTTAGTCCACCACACCGGCCTAGTACGGGTAAGCAAGAAAAATGATTTAAAAAATTGCAGTCCTAAAAATTCCTCACAACATAAGTCTTTATATTGTATACCTTATTATCGATTAGTGTAATTGGTTTCATAAGGAGTTTCTCATCTGTTTAGACCTACAGAATCTCTAACTTACTCTTATTCAAAGTCCTGCACAACTTGGCATACAGATACGCCTCAGCGGGTTCCATCATGAGTATGGTGAGGCCCTCATGGCTCGCGCGCGCGGTCCTGCCACTGCGGTGCACGTAGTTCTCAGCCGTGCGGGGGACCTGGTAGTGCACCACGTGGTCCACGTGTGGGATGTCCAGCCCACGCGCCGCCACGTCCGTCGATACTAGCAGGCCGTGGGGGTCGTCGCGGAACCTGAGGGAATATGAGTTTTGGCACCATTTAAAAATGACAATTTGAGTTGCTTTAGGCCAGTCCACCACGCTGGCGTAGGGCGGGTTGGCGGACTACACGCCTAAGGAATTCTTAACAATTTTTAGGTGTGCAGGTTTTTATTTTTTAATTAGATTGACAAAAAGCACTGACAACGAAAAAATTTAATTAAACCAAAAATCCTCAATTTTTATAACAAAAAAACAATAGGCTGTATGATGCAATAACCTTTGCCTAAAAATATAAACACTACTACGGACTACAGAATATAAACTATAGACTATAGAATATTTCAAACAAAAAACATCAATACTATACCTCTCTAAATTCTTCAATCTCTGTCGCTGTTGCATGTTGGCGTGTAGCGGTAGGGGCTTGCATTTCAATGATGTCAGTAGTTGGGCCAACCTAAAATTTTAGAAGTGTATTTTTAACACGATTTTATTGGCTTCATGTGTATGGTCATTGGTCCCATGTTATGTAAATTAATTTACGCCCTATTTAAAACGACGGATTTACTAGAAATTTGATATCTTTATAACCAATGACAATTCAACATAAAAAAAATGGTTTTAAAAAGAACTCAAAACACACTTTTATAGAAAATTCAGCCACAAATTGAAAAGTAAATATGATTAAAAATATCTCTGGAACATGATTTAATAAAAATTCCAACAAAAAAAATTACGAAATGTCATCATATAGTATGCTGCATTACCTTTTAACACTTCCGATAGAGTTGCAGAAGACAATGGTCCTTCCCGGATGCCTCTTTAGTATGTAGTAGAGATGCGCGTCTTTCTCAGCCAGGGAACATGTGATGCGACTTTCTGTTAGCGTTTCAGCGGTACCTGGAAAAGTAAAAAACTTATGATAATTTGCTTATGTTGGTACTTAGTGATGACATCTCGGGGTATAGTTTTATTAATTAGCTATAATTTTTTCTTTGTTGTCTGATGTTCACTACTTCCATTTTACATTCTTATTATTATTCCCAAATGAAATGAAACACAATAAAAAGCCACCGGGTAAGAATCTTGGCGGTCGCGTGTTCAAACCTCAGGAACACAGGTGTGACTTTTCGAAGTTATGTGGGTATTCACAATTAATTATCAAGTGAAGGAAAACATAACGAGGAAACCCGCTCACTTAAAAGTTCTTGGAAATTTTCTAGGTGTGTAGTCTAGGTCAGCGTCGTGAACTAAGGCCTAGACCATCTCAGTTGTAAAGGAGATCCGTGCCCTGATTTGGGACGTGTATGGGTTGATGATGGAGACGACGATGATAATGATGATTATGATTATAATGGTGATAATGACCATGGCAGGGATAGGATAAGGTAACCCAAAGTTTTAGGTGCGTTATTGACACTTAATAATACAGCGTGGTGGACTAAGGCCTAAACCAGCTGTTAAGGAAGCCCGTGCCCAGCAGCAAGAGGTATATGGGCACATAATGTTACGTATGCATGTATTTATGACTTCAATACACAAAAATACACTTACCCAAATTTTTGGTAGTGATGTCCACTACTTTGGGGTCGGTCATGCCAATCATCTTGACCAGTCTGTCTATCTTCTGCTGCGGTGTCATCTTCTCGATCTTTCTGTTTATGATCTTGCCTCGTTTCGTCACCTGGAACAGTCAATTAATAAAGTATGTATCGTGTGTAGTATATTATAATTTAATTTACATCTACGCTTTTAATTTCTGCACAACCTAAGGTTCGAATGGAAGAGAATGCCTCAGGCATTAAGTCCAGCTTTACACTGTCTATGTAAAAAGTGCAAAATGTAAATAAATAAATGATTAAATTTGTATTTTACCTAAATAAAAAGGGGGACTTCTATAAAATTTGGTTATGAAAGAATTATAGTAAAGTAGTTAACTGCCTTGCCGGTCTAGCTAAATAAATATGGAGCGTGCGATCACCAAATTCTGGATTTCATTCCCTGATAGGGTGCTGTTTAAGTAAAACGGATTTTGAAAACAAGCCCAAGGAATATACTATAGAAATACACATTTGCCTACCCATTTAGAGATGCTGGCGTGAACAAAATCAATGTCAAATTATTCTTTATTGAAATAGACTTTTACTAGTACTTTTGAATCGTGTTATGGATTTATTTTATTTAGATTATACATTTAGCATATATAACTACTCCAATAATTTGATAGACCTACCTTCTTCCCCTTCATATGAGTGGGCAGGTCATGCACCATGGTAAGTGTTGCAGAGAATACGAAGTTCTGTCGGCTGCTGCGCTGAGCATCGTCCACGTTCAGCCGCTCTAGAAGAGGCTGCAACTCCTCGAAATGGCCCCGCTCTATCATACGATCTGTCTCGTCTATCGCTAGAAACCTGAAGACGATTAAAAATACTTTACTTATTTACATAACCTCACGCTTTTATTCCCTGAAAGGGTAGACAGAGGTGCATTTCACGTAATAGGAGATGAGCCTATTGCTTTTTTTCGGGCACATTTCCATTCTCCGTGATGCTACTGAGAATTTCTTAATGGAAAAACCCAATAGCACTTTGCAAGACCCGAAAATTGGACCCGGGACCTCTAGATCACTCAGCACATACTTGTACCGCGAGAACACGAAGAAACTTTATTTATTTCATGTTCTTACATATAATTACAGCATAGTACCATCAATCTAAATTCAAAGGTCAAACAAATCCGAAGGCACCAGCTTTTAAATAAAAAAGAATCATCAAAATCGGTTCAGCCAGTCAAAAGTTCTGAGGTAACAAACATAAAAAAAATACACACAAATTGTTAACTTCCTTTTTTGAAGTCTAGTCAAAAAAAAACAATTATAACCTAAAAATCCATAGTAAAACACTCACTTGACGGAAGCCAACTGCTGCAGATGCGGTTGTCCCTGGTTGATAAGCTCCCACAACCGGCCCGGCGTCGCAACCACGATTTCGGGACCGCAGCGGAGCACCCGCTCCTGTTTGACCGCCGCCATGCCCCCAACTATTGTTGCCACTCTTATACCTAGTGATAAATATGACAAGGAATATTTAAAACAACTGTATAAGTTGTGCTGACATTCTTATACACAAAGTTAATTTTATTATAAGCCCATATACATTCCACAGCTGGGCATGGGCCTCCTCCACCAATGAGAGGGTAGAGTTCATTTATACCTTTTATAATATTAGGAAAACATGGTGATGAAACCTGAACACAAAAAAATTCTTTGGAATTTCGTAGGTGCGTAGTCTGCCAGTCCGCACTACGCCAGCATGAAATACTGGATTAATACCGCCTGAATACTCTCTATGGTAGAGGAGTGGCACATACATACCAGTGGCGGTACTTCCATAGAAGCCCGAAAGCCCGACTTGCCTTACATAGTTCCGAATAACGAACTTAACGATTGTTTACTTATAAAATAACGCTATAAACGTGAATGTGAGTACTAACCGGTAGGTATTTATTAGTCCTACGTACCAAAAAAAATATGCTGCTACTAAATAAACATTTGGGCTTGCCTTAGTTTGACACCCTAGGCACGCCACTGATACATACATACATATATACATGGGCTGCCAAGGATGAGCATAATATAATATAATATGATTTTTTTTAACAAAATAAAAACGATAGTCATTTTATAGTGTAATTTACCTCTAGTAAAAGACCTATAAAATATTGCCTTAGACCACATGTGAATTTAATAGTCTAAATTTTACTTATACCTACATCTTCAAGGATACAAAAATGTATGTGCAATAAACAAAAATAAAATGATACCTGTATATTTAGCTGCTGCAATAATATGCCTGCTGATTTGTATAGCAAGTTCTCTCGTTGGTGTCAGGATCAAAGCATACAGCGGTTTGCCAGTCTTAACCATTGTGTGTGCTGGGATTTCAATGTTATCCATAGCTTTCACTAATCCCATACCTGAAAATATAATTCAACTGTTTATATAATCTATCATTGAAAGTCTGTATTGGCACTATAACTGGACCTTTCTGTTTTAATTCAGGTTTTTTGAATACTTATAATAACAATGCATTTATATTCTAAAAAAAGGCTTTCTAAGGAGCATTTCTGCACCCATTTCACCAGGTATTGTTGGACCGCATAATTCTTATTATCAGGTGCCCATCAGTTCATATTATTACAGCATAAAGAAGTAAAACTTACCTTTATTATCTTCTGCTCCATCATCATCTTTGATAGCAGACTCTTCTTCATTTTCTACATCATCATCCTCCTGTTCACTCTCTGCATCAGTGCCTTCTTCATTTTCATCATCATCATCTTCATTTTCCTCACCACTGTCTTCTGGCTCCAATTCATCATCTTCTATATTTGACTGTTCATCAGCAGACTCAGTTAGATCATCAGAATCAAGCATGTCTGATAAGTGTGTGTAATTATCATCATCAGAATCTTCTTCTTCTGATAAATCTTTCTTCTTCCTCAATGGGACTTCAATTTCTTCTAAATATTCTTCATCACTATTTTCATCCTTGCTTTCTTCTTTTTTACTGACATCATCATCATCTGATTCTTCACCACTGCCATAGCCGTCTTCTGAAGATTCTTTTTTCTCTTTTTGTTCTATTTTTTTATTAGCTTCAGTTTTATTAAACTTTTTACCCTTATTTTTTTTACTTTTAACTTCTTTTTCTTTTGGTTCTTCTATGGATTTCTTTTTGACTGATGTTTTTTTGTATGGTATATCATAGACATCTAGTCCTTTTGCCTCAGCTTTTTCTTTAAGCTTTAATATTCCTGATAATATTGGTAATCCAAATGCTAGTGTTTTGCCACTGCCTGTTTCAGCAGCACCTAGGATATCTCTGCGACCTGAAACCAAATTAAATAACATATTTATTCATTACATCCATACAGCCCTTACCTTTAAAGCAAAGTAGGTAAGACATCATCTTGCAATATGAGTGGTTGTGGGTTTAATCTCTTAGGTGTGTGGTTAGGTGTGGGTGTTTGTGAAATAGAAAAGACTCTTGTAGTTTCTGATACTCACAACACAAGACTTGATTTTATTGTGATACCAGAAATTGTGGATGTATTTATGAAATACAGAAAGCTGTCAAAAATAATTATTAATTATTACCATGAATAGCTGCAGGTAGAGTAAGTTCTTGAATTTTTGTAGGTTTCTTAAATCCTAATTCAGTTAATGCTTTCATTATAGTCTCTGGCAATTTAAACTCAGCCCATGTTAACATATCCTCTGGTGTCAAGTTAGACTGGACCTGTGTAATATCCTCTCCTAGTTTTGGTTTGGCTGCTTTCTTATTCTTTCCTTCTTTCTTAATATTCTTATCATTTTTCTGTTCATTAGTTTTATTCTTATTGCTTTTTATTTCTTTAATTTCATTAGTTTTTGATGGTTTTATTTTAGTGCAAGATTCTACAACAAATCCATTGGAAAGTTTAACTTTTTTGTTGGGAATTTTAGCTAATTCTTCTTCAGAAACTTCTTGTTTGCGTTTTTTTTGCTTTTCTTTCTCCTTTTCTTTTTTCTGGAAAACATAAAATAGACAACACTCATAAATGTTTGAAAAAATATAAACCAAAATGCAAAATAGGTGATAAACTCTTTAAAAACCAACAAAATCTGAATGATATTTATATTGATAGTATAGCCATTAATTTTTTAAACAGCATAGTACAAAGTATCTGATTGTTAGGTTTGATCTATAGGTAGATATATTTTTTTTTGTTTTTCAAATAAATAAATTAGATTTTTTGAAATAGTTCTTATCAATTAAGTAGTAGAAAAAAAAAATATATATATATATATATATATATATTCACTTCAGGAATAGAAGATACTATTCCAAATAAATCATTGTAAATAATATAATCTTTATCTAATTGTTTTAAGACATTACTAGATCTATTGACTCTGTTAAAAAAACTATTACGTATATTCTACATAGAGTAATACCTTTTTCGGCTTTTTGTTTTCTCTGTCCATACCATAGTCGGTACATTCTTCTAAACCCACAAAGCCCTGAAGGTTGTCGGTTACCGATGCAGGGAAGCCTTCTAAGGCTACGGTCTCCCACTTCAAATTGTGCAGTTTTTTACTCATTGTTCCAGATATAAATTACTTGAAGAATAAATTCGTACAATTCACAATGAAATATAACCTAAAAACAGCATGTTTATGACACTTCGAACATGTTTATGAAATTGACATTGACGGATACATTCAATGTGATCAGTAATAATTAATCACATAAACTTCTACACTTCATAGTGAAACTTTGGTATATTCACTATAATATAATCTTAAGTGGTAGTTATCATCCATTTAAAAGATGACTTCGATTTATATTTTATTGAATAAATAGGAAATTAGAAATTTGCGTTTAAGTAGACTATAAAAATTAATGAGCAAAATGTATTATTGCAGCCTTAGAAATATTTCATCGCCTTATTATAATTCAATTAAACTGAATTCGAACAAAATACGAAGTATTATGAACTAAACAATGAAAAATCACAATCATTAGGGATGAATGACCTTGATTATCTTTGCCTTTTCTTACAGCAAAATTTGAATTTAAAAATACAATAAAAAAAATAACCAGTAGCACGCTGCTTATCATAGACAAAAAGAGGGAGGAAGTTTGTGAGTGATCGATTTTACGCCGGCCTCATACATAAACTTCCCAACGGCATTTTTCTTTGTTTGCCAAAACACGCGTGGAATTAACACAACAGCCGCGTCCTTACGGAAAGTAAACGAAAATGGCGAACACGTTTCGCGCGGTGACGGTGTCGACCGTCAACAGTGATGGCGCGTTGACGCCTCGGTTCAATTTTCCGACAAATGTAAACGTGGACTACGATCCGCAGGGCTTGAGTGTGAAAGTGATACGTGCGGACCCAGTGCTCGCACAGGAGGTGCTCGAATTTCCGGTGCACAGCCAGAGTGAGTGTTCCCGCGTGGCCGGCCAATCTTACATCTTCACAATTGACAATGAAACGTTGTTCTTCAAGTTCGCGTCAGACGCCGAGTGCCAGAACTTTCATCTTCTCGTCAGTAAGATTAAGGCGGGACGATCCTCGTCAGTGTTCACGGTGCGGACCGAGGACTCGTCGGCGATGCAATACTTCCAGTTCTACGGGTACCTAAGTCAGCAACAAAACATGATGCAGGACTACGTGAGGACTAGCACCTACCAACGCGCCATACTGTCCAATGTGAACGATTTTAAGAATAGAGTAGTTTTGGATGTGGGGGCAGGGTCAGGCATCCTGTCTTTCTTCGCAGCGCAAGCGGGTGCGCGCAAGGTTTATGCAGTGGAAGCCAGCAACATGGCTCACCACGCTCAGGCACTAGTCAGAGCCAATGGGCTCCATGATCGCATCACAGTAATAGCGGGCAAGATTGAAGAAATTGAATTGCCTGAGAGTGTAGATATAATTATATCCGAGCCAATGGGTTATATGTTATATAATGAGCGTATGTTGGAAACATACCTTCATGCTAAGAAGTGGCTGAAACCCAATGGTAACATGTATCCCACAAGAGGAGATCTTCATATAGCACCATTTACAGATGATGCTTTATTCATGGAACAATACAACAAAGCAAACTTTTGGTATCAGACGTGTTTCCATGGAGTAGACCTAAGTGCACTGCGTACAGCAGCCATGAAGGAATATTTTAGACAACCAATTGTAGATACATTTGATGTCCGTATTTGCATGGCAAGATCTGTGAGGCATGTGGTTGATTTCCTTAATGCACATGAAACGGACTTGCATCGGATTGAAGTTCCATTCAGATTTGAACTGACTCAATCAGGAACATGCCATGGCCTTGCTTTCTGGTTTGATGTATTATTTGCTGGTGCTACGCAGCATATTTGGCTATCCACAGCACCAACGGAGCCTCTAACACATTGGTACCAAGTCCGTTGTCTGCTCGAAACACCTATCTTTGCCAAACAAGGGCAGGCGTTAACGGGAAGAGTATTATTACTTGCAAACAAAAGGCAGAGCTATGATGTGACAATGGAGGTCAATCTAGAGGGTACTAATATCTCGTCATCTAACACTTTAGACCTGAAGAATCCCTACTTCAGGTACACGGGAGCGCCAGCCGCCCCGCCCCCAGGAGTGAACAACACTTCGCCCAGTGAATCCTACTGGAATTCAGTTGATGCAACAGCAACCTTGAGTAATGGACAGGTTATTTTGACTGATGGGACTCAACAATACTGTTCAACTCCAGATCAGACCATTGCATATGGAACACATCCAAATATGGTCAAAACGGTGATGCTACAAGAAGAATTCATCAAGAGGATTGGAATTAGCCAAAACGGCGACATATAATCCGCGAAGATGCGCCGAGCGCGCCTTAGGGCTATAAGGAACCGTCGCAATCGGTTGTGAACTATCTTCCGGACTTGAGTAGTGTTAAGCGGACTTATTTATTTCAACATCACAGTGCTGAAATCATGACTTATTATGCCTTTAAGTGAAACATGCAATAAGAAACTTTTGTATAACTTTTTGGTGTCAGTTTTGTACTTTGAAAATATATTTTTGCAACAAACTGTTTGCCATGTTGTGACATTGGGCCAGTGAGCTGTGTAATAATTTGATAGACATCATACTTATGAATTTTGCTGTATATTTACAGTGGTAAATTGTTTTCGTCTCTAAACAGAGACCAATTACATTGAGCTTGGAGCTTCAGACACAATTGACAAATGTGTAGATTATACATTAATATTTTCCATCGGATATATTTTGAGGCTTAGCAATAAGTAGTGAATGATTAACATTAGAGTTATTGAGTATTTTTTGTAAATATATTGCCATGTGCAAATTGACATAAAGGCAAAACTGCACCAAAAAGGTTTAAGTTAGACTAACAGGCTGAGGCAGCTCTGTATGATTAATTTAGTAAAGTACATTTTAAGAATTAAGTGCTGAACATTTAATGATAATGCTTATCATTGTCAATACTCATTTATCATTAGATCAGGCTCAATTGTTAGTTAGGACAGTGACCAGTGACAAACCAGTTTCAGAGGAGATAATGCCTGGATAAACTGATCCACCTGTCTGCCAGTCAAAAATATATTGAATGTAATATTTTTCAGTGACACATATGCTGTGTAAATTCCTTATGTATATATAGGGTTAACTGATCAAGTATTTAATTATGATTTGAAGGTATTTCTTTTTCTTAACAATTGATCAAATCAGTATTTTGTTTATGTTCTGTTAATAAAATCCATAGTTTAGTTGAATAGATCCTTTTGGACTTGTTCCTTAATCACCATGGCATTTGGTAAAAATCAAGTTGACGCGAATTTATTTTTTATTTGTCTTATTTTGGCATGTAATGTGATAAAAACAGCATAAATTATATGTTGGAAAGTTATCTTGGAAGTGATCCAACTGGAGGATTTTGTTCTCTTGTTGCTGTTGATTGTGGGCTATTGGGGCTATTTATACACTTATGTATATATATATATATATATTTTACGACTTCGATTTTTACCAAATATCAACCCCATTGGTGCTGCATTCATTGCACAAAAATGTCTTAAATAACAATACTACCTCACGATTGGGCAGACAATTGGGTTTAACGAAATATTTCCTTAGTAAATCATAACAAAAGACTGGTTGCCGTTGTTGTTATGCGTCTGGTACATAATTTTAAAATGGTAGAGAATCAATTTGGCGCTGTGACATTAGAAAAAAATGCTTTAAACATTTTCACTGCGGTTTCGGAGCGAAATGACCGTCTGATCTTTCGATCAACCAATGAATCGCATAATTCCTAATATTTTCAGGAAATCTCTCAGGTGATCCTGAGGAGTTAGTAACTGTTATTAAATTTACATAATGTAATCACTTCCGTAATTAAACCACATCATATCTTGATCGCATTAATGCAATATTAATAAATTGTGAACCGAAGCATGAAGAACAATTTATTAATTCAGTTTGGCGTAACGATAGTGACGAGTCACGATCGTCTTTTATTGGTTGTTAAAATGTTAAATTGCCGTGCGGTGCCGTCGCGACATAGATCCAAAATCCAGATTGATATGTCCAAGTTCCATTTATTGCAAGTTGTATCGGTCCTTTCGACCTCACTCGTGTCTATAAATATGCCGCAGTGAATGTGTCAACGCCATTCTTTGGCAAGTCATAAGCTTGGATAGTCATGTGTAAGATTTATTAGGAGATGGTGTTAATATGAAAATGTACCGCGAAGCCAGTCTCGCTTGCCATTTGTATATGCGTAGAAATCATGTTTTTTCTTTGTAATTTTGTCTTAGGAAATGTATTCCCTATAAATTTAAAGCAGTCACTGAATTTAGCATAGTTACACAACCAATAATCAATTAAATGTTTGGGATGAAAATTTAAGATCGGATATCGTAGTAGTTTAAGAGTTGTGCGAATGAATGCATGTTATTGAAGCCACAATGTAAGCTGGTAGTGTAGCGAAAAGTCATTGAAAATGTTTCAGATATAATACGGCCTCTAGTGGTGGTCTAATCGCTATCGATCGCCGTTGTAATATGTGGTCATTGATCGTAATCTCTAGACCGCAGTAAAAAATAATTAAACTTATGCTAAAATTTATCAACACATCTTACGCTTAGATTTTGGTAAATTTAAATTTTCATCTCCAACAAAACTAGGCATAGAAGCTGATTATGTAAATAAGAACAATTTGTAAACAGTGTTTGAAATTTCTCTTTTTTGTATGAGTATGCGCGTAATGGTTGTGTATTTAGGTACTTGTGTATCGGGGTAACGGAGCACGCTTTATTCGCGGTCTGAACTTCTTATGTTGTCACTCCTTCCATGTTTGCATGTAATGGCTATTGCGGCCAGAAGATAAATCGATAATTGATCATTTTGTTTATATGTGGTAAGAAACGCGAATTGTAAATCGCTCTAACTTAACGAAAATAAGATTAGAGTCGGTGTAACTTAATACCATTAGGAATTTTAACGCGAATAAAATATATCACGATGTAGCAATAAGTATAAAGAATGTAATTATGAAAGTGTGCGCTGTAACTGCAGTTTCCCGTATAATAGGCCACAAAAATGAGATATAAATTGGGTCTTCACATGAGTCAATACGAAGTGGCACCGATATATATGCATGCCAAGACTTTAGAAGAAATCGGAATAACATAATTCTCTGTAATCCAGCTTATTTATTAGGCCACAAACAATGTTGACTGGAAGGAGTTAGTTTAGTGTATTCGTCCATAAGCAATGAAGTTCAGATCACTGATATAATTCGATTTCGGGTTTGATGTCGTAGTGTGTTCACAGTATCTGTTTGTTAAATGCAGTTTTTGATTTACTAGCGTATGTTTTAGAGCCGATTGAATATTTCTTTGCAACCAAGCATGTAATGTCAAGTTGAGATTCTAATAATTCTGCTAGGTGGTGGAATTATTGGATATGTAAGACACTTCAAAAACTACCTGGTCTTTACCATAACAAACTCTCTATTTCCCAGTGCAGTAATACTTGCTCGAATCGAATCTTGAAGCAGTATTTTTATTTTCCTGTTATAGGAATTCGCGTCCAGAATATATTTTCACATACAAGAATCGATTATGAGCTATTTTGTTGATTCTTCTGAACCCTTAAAAATTATCGCTTTCCAACTATGATAATTAATTAAATTGATCATAAAGGGGGCAAAAAATTCTTTAAGCGACCTATTTTCAGATAATTCTCACATCTAGCTTCGGTAGCGTGCTAGAATCCAACCGACAATATTTCGATATTCGGCATTGTGTACTTTATCATGTTACAAACTTTATCGGTTAGACTATTTTTCTAGTAGATCAAAAACTGCATTCACAATAATTTTCATTCAAAATGAGACTATATTTTGTACAGTCCACGAAAGCAATAAGCAAACTTTTCTATGACATGTGTAGAACAATTTTACTTTTCGTTCGAAAGATTTCGATGGAAAATTATTCATGTATCGTTCCTACTGACGCTTCGCATTTACAGATCTATGGGAATGGCCTAAGAACATGCATGCATAGAATCTAGTCTTGTCATAACCTGTGGTTTTATTTCTTTTATAACTGTGGATTTGATTAAGCGTACGTGATAAATCTCAAAGAGAGCCTACAACTTAGAATAGGTTCCATTGACTTACGTAAAATAGTGCAAATACTAGATCTTTTTTTCAATTTTCAAAGTAATTAACTGAATAGAATATATTAAATTTTGTTTGTCAAACGATGCAAGAGAAAATTATTTGCAACATTTTACGTATAATTCATAAATTTCAGACTTGTACAGATAGATCTGTAAGTGTAGGCGTGTATAAAATCACATATAATTCGTTGACAGCGATCTGTTTTTGTACTTTAATGTAGCTTACAATGTGTATTTTTGCGTGTGAATTCGTTATTTTAATAATATGAAATGAACCATGACAATCTAAGTTAAATAATTACACAGGACAACAAAATCAAACTTTTTTTGTGTTGCATGAAGTTTTTCAACTGTTGTTTACTAATTTGGGTGCGCTGATTTCATATCTGGCCTCAGATTTTTTGTAGCAGCTCTAGTTTGTGAGATACAGGTACCGTCTTGAATATACCTAAGAAGTCGATAGTTTCTGTAAATAGCGGTGTAACTTAACTATTTCCTTTATAAATTTCATTACGTATTCCTCAATAAGGACGTGTTTAAATAATCCTGATTGTTTTTGGATTATTTGTGGAGAATATATGTTCAAAAATTTCGTTTAAATGTGTCGGACTTTGTGAAAAAGGCATATTTTGACTACTTTGGGTTTCTATTGCTGTTAAACGCTAAATCTTGGATACCAAGTTTGGTATGTAAAAGTTGTGTTGAATCCTTGCGACTGTGGGCCAACAAAAAAATACCCACTTTTAAATTCAAAGCTCCTATGATTTGGCGTGAAGTATCCAACCATCATGACGACTGTTATTTCTGTGTAACGAAAAGCATACGTTCAAACCATAAAAATAGCTCTAAGTGGATATATCCAACTTAAAATCTGCCATAAGATCAGTCTTGAGTGTTAGTGACAAATCATCACCACAACAGTCATGTCCATCTTCAGAGAATCCAGACCAGTGCAGTGGACAAACCAAAAACGACGACGGTGGTTATGACAGTGATTTTATTTGCTACGGTAGTCCCCCACCAATAAATGATGGTCTAAATGACTTAATCAGGAACCTTGGACTGTCCAAAACGGCAACAGAAATTTTAGCTTCCCGATTGAAGGAAAGAAACATTTTTGGCAATAGGATGTCTGACGGCTGCATTCAGCACGCTGAACAGTTGCTGGTACTCTTCCAGCGGCTTGGATGGAACATGAGTAGTAAGCTTCACTACCTTCACAGTCATCTAGACCATTTTCCTGATAATCTCGGTGACTTCTATGCGAGGAACAAGGAGAGCGCTTTTACCAGAATATTTACACTATAGCGGAACGGTATTAGGGGTACTATAATGAACATATCACGGTTGGGTATTGTTGGAGCATTTAAAATTGTACTCATAATACATCTGATTCTAGAAAATCCAAAAAAAGGAAAATTTATTCAGAATTAATATATTTAATAGATTTTTTAAACTTAAACTTTTTGCATTTTCAATGAAAAGCCGTGTCACTTCATAACTCCAAAACTAGAGCTGCTACATAAAAACGGCATATATTTTTGAAATCAGCGTGGAAAAACTATTCAGATTCATGAATAAAATCTCATGCAACAGATATGCTGTTTTCCAGTGTTATTCGGAGCAGTGTGACATGTAAACTTTACAAGTAAATAAAAAAAAAAGAGGGAATAAAAAAAATGGCATGTGTCCTTTTAAAAGTGTATTTGAATAAGTTTGGGTTATAGTTATTTGGTTGTTTTTAGGAAACTTTATTACGTCATTTTTCTGCATGCTCTACGAAAAGAAATTTATTTACAGATTTAGTGAATCAAACATCTAATGAGCCTATAAATTAAATGTCCAACGTTTATATTTTTAAGTAAAAAATGAAATGTAAAATTTTTAAATTATTATTAATGTTAATTAAATTCTCGCCATTGAAAAGTTTGTTGACGGTGCAGCCACCCTAACGCCACTGATAAAATTTTAATTGGCCATATTGTGCCAACATAACGAATTCACACGCAAATCGGCAATATTACTTGAGGTAATATTTTTTTACTCACTGCACGTCCATTGTTTTGGTATCGTTTTACATTTGTAATGAATTGTGCAAATCGGTTCCAAAAACTAAGAAAAATATTATGAAGAAAAAAAAAATAGTTTGGATGGTAATTTTCGATAATTATATCAAGTAATTCTTATCTTATATTGTAGTTTAATTTTGTTGCCTGGCCCTGATAGTAAGTCTTGAGAATAAGTTTCATTTTAATCTTTAACATTATGTAATCCAATTCACAACAATCTAATCACTCACGATTAAGCCAAATTAAAAGAAAAACATAGTGCTCAAATTATTTATTCACTTATATACAGATAACAATATTTACAATTACAAATTTAACATAAATTATATTTTTTTTGTATCAGAATGTTATAAAATTATAATATGAAACTCATTTATAAATACAATTAGGTAAGGCTAAATAATTCCACTATTTAAACTAGCAACGTTATTACATCATACAGTTAACGTTACGAAGAATTTTTCACTACAATTATTGGTTAACGAGTCTTACTCATCACATCGCCTATTCACAAATAGCACATGGTTTATACTGAAAAACTTTCAGAGACAAAATTTCATTAAGGAGACGACCGTCACAGCAAAAAAAGCTGAATTATCAATTTAAACATCCACGTAAACAAACGCCCGTTTTCCCTAAAGGGGTACACTTCTGAACTTAACAATTCCAGGTATATATCAATCCCACATACAGGACTATTGCTATTTTTCGAATACATTGCCAGACTCCGCACTGCTACTAAAAATTACTTAATAGAGAAACCCAATAACACTGCTTGATCACTGTCTATACTTTTATCATTCTATTCGCCAATAAATTGCATAACATTGAAGATTTATGATTGCTTTATTTTACATATCTACCCTCAAATTCACCAATTTCATTCTATTTCTTCTCTTAAGCAATCTAATACTATCCCTGTTTCTACTCTCCATTCAATTAAACAAGTTTCAAACACTCGATAACGTTGGGTATAGTATCGCTCTTGTATTTGCAGAGCATTCGGAGTAGATTAAGTTTCTTCTCGTTGGTCTTAGAAGATTCTAGTTCATACAACGTGCAGAGGTTTACTAAGAGGCTTTCGTTCAGACCTCTCTCTGGGTCCGAATTGATTGCTTTTTGAAGAACCGCTATGGCTTCCTTTAGCCTGCCCATGTACAACAGACATACTGATAGGTTGTTGGCTACCTGTAAATAAATAATTAAATATAGTAGTTTTATCATCATCAGCCAATATACGTCTTACTGCTGGGCACGGGTCGTCTCTACAAATGACAGGGGTTCGATTTCCTTCAACGTTAAAGTACAAGATAATTTATTATGAATACCCACGTTATTTTGAATAGTCAGGGGTCTAAACCCGCACCCTTAAATATTTTTTGACTGTAACTAACACAATTCTAATCCAACGTCAAAATGTGTCGTGGGATTTGTATGTACTAGCATAGAATATTGGCAATACCACATCTGATGATTCTGAATTATAAATAACCAGTTGAAATTCAGACCTAACTTTTAAATTTGGTGTTGTGGGTGTCGGTCTCACAACAAATTATTAAGGATCACACAAATATTAGTCGCAGTTATTTAATACGGCTAAATGATTGATAACGAACCATGATATTGGTGGGTTCCTGGTCAGCGGCCCTGGCGAAATTGTTGTACGCGTCCTGGTATTTCCCGTGGGCGATATCAATGAGGCCCAAGTCCACGTATTCTCGAACGTCTGGGGTTGGACATCTGCGAAAAAAAGTATTTTAAATTCTACGATTTCACCACTCCTTATATCGCTGCTGAATAATTCTGTGAGTGGGGCTTGGTAACCTACTTTCTCGGCTACTATAGCCGGTATAAACGAATCCCACTTTCTTGTGGGATTCATGTATCTGGTACCTCACGACCCACATCTACTCCCTAGTGTATACAGCACTATACAACCGAACCCCACACAGTACACAGTGTACATACAGCTGGTGGCGGACGTCCCTGGCGGTCTCGAAGCACGAGTAGGCGGCGCGCACGTGGCCCGCGCACAGCCACACGCGGCACAGCGCGCTGGCGGCCGCGCGTTGTTGCGCTGCGGTGGGGGCGCTCTGCTGGAGGGTTAACAGGATCTTGCTGGCGTGACGGTACTCCTGGACGGGGGGGAAAGTCGTTGGTTAAGACATTACACTACTAAGGGACCTTAAAGAGAGTTTATATTTTCCCCAAAGGCCGGCATCACACTGATGATTCCTTATGTATTGTGGGTGTTCATTCGCGACTTAACATCAGGTGGCTTGCACACTTGCTCGTTTGCCTCATTTTTCACAAAGTATACATATATAACTTCAAAATGTGTCCCTGTGGTTCGATACTACGACCGCTGAGATTCGGTGCCTAACGGTAAACCCCGTAGCCATCACTACTTCTTAAAACACAAGCCTAAATTATAAATTATACGTTCAAAAAATAATTAACAATACATTTGTAATTTCATTCTTCACATTCCCTCTACTAAAGAATTTCAAAACTCGAAAAAGTATTAATATGTATATTCAATAACATACCTTCATAGCAATAGCACAGTTGACTATAGAATGCATCACCCTTGTCTGTCGTCCAGTCCACAGTCTTACGGACTCAGTCTTATCCTGCTCCGAGACCGTGCCCGTGCCATCTTCAGTCTTACCCTCTTGTAGGTTCGACAGCATCTATTAAAATAGGATTATGACCAATATAATTCTTGTGTTTCAGCTTATGGGCTGGTTCAAATAATGTTGTTAGTCAAAACGAGAACTCTTGATTATTTATTATTTTTTAAATGTTTTTTAAGGTATCAAAATTCCTGTAAAATTAAATCTCTAAAGGTATTATTTTTCATATTAATTTTAGGGAGTTAGTAAAATATTTCTTGTTAATTCCTAGATTTTTATTTATTACAACAATTTGACTTTGCGAATTATAAGTCCATAATGAACCATAGATTTCCAAATTTATTGACACTATTTCATATTATCAATACTATTATAATATTATCAAGCCAAAAATATTAATGTCCTACCGTTTGTATAACATCTAGTATGGCGTACAATCTATCGATGGCTTCCTCTGGTTTGCCGAGATGTCCCGGCAGTTCAGCCAACAATAGCCTTAGAGAGAACGGCACAAGAGAACCAGTTCGATTCTCGTATATCTCCGGGTAGAACTAGAAAAAAATAAGGGCTGATTTAAAAAGATATTTCATTATAGTCGTATCGATTTGTGTCAGGCTATGTTTTCTTTTCAATAGATATTATAAATGCAGCGAACCCTAGCCCTTATACATACCACTGCTGGGCACGGACCCCTCTATCATAGAGAGAGTTTAGGCCTTAGTCCACCACGCTGGCCTAGTGCAGGTTGGCGGACAACACACCTAAGAAATTCCTAAGAACTTTAAGGCGTGCAGGGGTTTTCATCACGATGTTTTCTTTCAACGTTAAAACAAGTGATAATTCAATGTGAATACACATATAACTACGAAAAGTGGTATGCCTGGGGTACGAACCCGTGACCGCCGTGATTCTCGACCGCACACCTAAATCTCGAAGCCATCACTACTTCTATGTTAATCAGTTATAATAGTCATTTGTAAAAACTTTAATTTTAAAAAATATCAACAAATCCTTTGTTGTAAAATCAATTCTGGTCCCTGAATCACTATAGCACTGACCTGATAAAACATGTCGGGCTTGGAGAGGTCTCCGAAGGGTTCCGCCTCTTTCGCCAAAGGCTCGTGCAGTTTGATCCTCAGCATGAGAGCGAAACGGGTCAGCCACAGCTGAAGAGTGCGGGGCGTGTGCTTCGTAGGACGGTGCATTCGACCCACACCTTTGTAGATGTCGAACAGAAGATTTAATCCTAATCTTCACTTCTTAAGTAGTAATGGGGCTTGAGATGTTGATGCTTAATGTGATTGGGGTTTCCAGTTAGAAAAATCTCAGTAGCATAACGGAGTGTTTCTAGACTTAAGTGATAGTAAAAACGGATAGGAGGCTATTGAGAAAGGACAACGTCAATTTCATCCACTTCATCAGCCCAAACACGTTTGCTACTGGACATAGGATAGGATCAAATAATTAAGGTTACCGATCCGATGTAATCATATGAAGTTATTGACTTAATACTGCACTCATTTTAGAATTTATTATCAAGTATATGGCTTCAAAATAATCTTTTCTTGCATAAACGTTTGATTAATACTACAAATTACACTATTCAACTTTGCACAGACCAAAAACATTCATACATATAGTCCTTCTATGAAAACAATTAAACTCAACTAAAAATGACATAAAATCATTGAAGTGTCAAACTATAGATTATTTACATACCCACATACATTACATAATATGTCTTGTCATTTATTTTTAATAATTAAACATGAACCTATATTTGTTTAAAAACAAATCTGACAGATGGAATTGTGTAACTACCCACAATAAAATTGACATTTCTAAAGTTTATTCACAGCGCCAATAGATGTCGGTAGGATAGATTTAGATCGCGCTATAATTATTTTTCTAGTGAAGTATATATACTTTTGAGTTATATGTTAGTTTGTGGTTACTAATCTAAATATTTTCTCTTGTAAGGGCCGCGATCAGTCGACGGGTCGTGGCCTATATAATGAATTAAGAATTAACAATTACCTTTCCTCTACAATTGAGAAGGGAAAGTCTCAGTCTGTCATGCTGGCCTAGAACAGGTTGCCCAAGATATTTCTATTCACTGTTAAAGTCGTGATAATTATGGTGCATGCACACACAATTTGAATAATCCATGTTTATGGAAATCAATGCCGTGACAACCGAAATTTTATCTTAACTATGTGATATACGCTTGCGCCTGTATAACATAAAGGGTGGGCATTCCGCTGCTATCCCCTAATTATGTTTTAAATCCTACATGATAGACAAACATGTTACAACGTTTTGGGGCATATTTTTAGAATCTGTGCTGTTAATTGCATAATGGAAAACTAAATGAGGCCCTTGAAGTCCTTAACTATTTGTTAAAAGAGCCCATATTTTCTTTAAATGCTGGCATCACATAGTGATAAATCCTCTGGGATTGTGGGTATTGATAAATAATGACAACTATTGATTACTAACATCAAATGGCTTTCTAGCTTGTTTGCCTTCTTTAAAAAAAAAAGTTACCTTGTCCCGCTGCGCTGATTAGTACAGCAGTGAGGTTGATGGCGGCACGCAGGTATCCCGTTCGCAAAAGCTCCCTCAGCCCAGCTTCATCTCGGCTGACATGCTCAGCTCTCACCACACCTCTACTGCCTGCGCAACTCACGCCTAGATACTTCACTGCCACCTCTTGAAGGGCATCGGCCTGTTGAGCACATAATTTATTAGTGGGTCACATTTGCCTTACCACTATGTTTGCCGAGCCATGGTCTTCACTCTAGAACACAATGTGCTATAGTGGACGAATTGAGGTCTGTTGATGATGTTTTTTGTGTACTGTAGTGCATAGGTAAATAGGGTCAAGAATTCCCAGGTTAATTTTCCAGGACAATCAATGTTTTATTTGTTGCAGCATATTATTGTATATATGTTGCAGCATATTATTGTTCTCGGCGGTCGCGGGTTCGAACCCCAGGCACACACCTCTGACTTTTCAAAGTTATGTGTGTATTCACATTGAATTATCACTTGCTTTAACGGTGAAGGAAAACATCGTGATAAAACCTGCACACCTAAGAGTTCTTAGGAATTTCTTAGGTGTGTAGTCCGCCAACCCGCACTAGGCCAGCGTGGCGGACTATGGCCTAAACTCTCTCAATGGTAGAGGAGACCCGTGCTCAGCAGTGGGCGTATATGGGTTGATGAAGAAGATATTATTGTAATTTTAATATATTTTACGAACAGTTGAGATTTGCAAAATCACCTTTGACGTGGTGGAGCTAAAGAGAATTATAGTGTATCATGGCATTCTTTGACACCTTTCAAAGCATCATTTATAAACTTTTTTAAACAAAGCGAATGTGAAGGGAAAAGCTACACAATTTTGTTTGGTTTCACATGCAATGTTTATGGTATTTCTTGAAAGCAAGTGTGGAGCCGTAATCCTTAATGCCAAAATACACAATAATTTATTAAATAATTTATTAGAAGGTAGACACTACTTACAAGTTCTTCTTCCAGCACTAAACCGGGCATTGTTAGGACTTCCCTCTCAGGGAAGAATGATCCCTTTGGAGATGATTGTGCCTGTAGAGACAAATGTTAATTATCCTATGACAATGACTATTCACAAATGAGTTTCTTCATAAGACTTTAATTGAGACTATTAAAAATTAAGACTAAGCTGATACTATTTTTTGGTAACATAATCAAAAAGTAATTCAAACCTTCATTAAAGTTTTCCTGGCTTCTTCGTTTGGCAGCCAAGCATCTCTTCTTCTGTCTGCTTCTTTATCAACCGGCTGATTCTAAAACAAAAAGGTTGCCATTAATTACCTTCTAGATACAGACCAGCTAAGTAGGTTTTGTGAAAAGCAATCTCCTTCAATCAAAAGTCCATAAATTAATGTCTCCTAGTGTTAAAACCCAATCTGTGCTTCTTTGATTTTTTTTTTCTATTTTGGGTGTTCATTTGTGATTATAAATATGCATAGATTCAACTAAGTGAAAAGAAAATGCAAGAATTGCTACACAATTGGACACAATAAAGGTAAATATAACTAATGAAAGAATGTTAATGTTATAAAACTTAACATTATGATTTTAGTATCTATTGTGGTACTGCTAGACATGGGCCTTCTCTGCAGTTCTACTGAGGTATTTATTATACACTGATCTAAAAAGCAAAAAGTAAGCAAATACATTGTCTGTTAAATAATGAATACTTTTTCATTAACAAAAAATGTATATTTAACTTAAATAATTCCTTTCATATAAATTTGATGCGAAAATTGAAATAATAAGCCAAAGTTTCGTTTTGTAGACAATACCTTGATACTTAGTCCATCCATTGCATCAGTAAGGATAGCAGGAGTAACTATGCCACTTTTGACAGGCCCAATTTGGGGTTCTGGGCCGATTGTGTCGAAAAACGTGGATGGGTCCGGAAGGCTGGTAGCAGGTAGCGCCGTAGAACCACTCACGGTTGGCACAACATTAGAAAAAGTCACTTCCTCTGAAGCCCGCTGTTGCGTAAAAGATGCAGTCATATTTTGCGGAAAAAGACTAGCCGTTGTTGTTTGACTACCTGGAATTTATAAATAACCTCGTATTTTTGCTTATAAAGACGATTATTACGTACGTTTAATAGAAAAAATACGCTAAAATCAATCTACAAAGTGCACCTTCATTATCACCCAAATAAATGCTCTGTATCATATCGGACGGCGACGTTCCTATCTCGTCGAAAAACTGGGAGGCGGGAGGTATTTCCGCACCGCCGAAATATTGGCTGAGCGATGGTTTATTATCCATTTTATTTTTGTTTATTCATATGTTATCAGTGATGAATACGCCACAGACTGCAATTTTGACAGTGACATACAAAACTATCCTTCGTGTCTAAAGTTTATGTCATTAATCTGTGCATAATACTGTATACTTTTCAAACATTTTTAGATAATATGAAATATTGTATAATAAATAACTGTTTTTAAGAAAACGCATGTAAAATTTATATTTTAATATAAAGAGTAAAATTACCGACCTACCCCTACTGCTTTAAATGATCACACGCCAAAAATGGATCATCATTGGATGTAGGGGAAGGGTGGGCATGATGGGGTAGCTAAGGGAAATAACAAAAAAACAGCATAATCACTATGTTTATTAGTCTCATTAATATATGGCACGTTACGTCATTAATCTAACTATGATTTGGTGCTGTCTTTGGAGAATCAACATATCACATTTTTTAATAATTAAGAATTAAAAAGAACATTATGAAAAACCATCTTGCCCCATACTATGGGGTATGATGGGGTAATGAAATTGGGGCATGATGGGAGTGCTAGTCGTTCTCACAAAACAAGCAAATGTGTATTTCCTAAAGATCTTCATCGTCCACGCCAGCACAAGCGTTGAGAGCCCAACGCTCATGGAGCTGGCAGCCTACCCAAGGTTCGGACGACGACAAAAAAATGTTATTTTCGTCATTACAATATATAAGCGCGATAAGGCCGCCTCTTGTTTTATCTCTTGTTAGTTAAGTATAGTCATTATATTCAGTGTATGTGCAAGAAAGTTTTAAATACATAAATATAAGTAAATGGCATCTTCATCATTATTCTTTTGTTTTGACTGAATGATTGGCCTTTTGTTTGTTTTTAGCATTCTTTTTGAGGCGAGGATCATTATGATTGGATGTTTTCCCCGGCTTTTTCAAGTTTTCCAGATCATTTTTATAAGGAGTTGAGGTTATTATGGCTGTTTTTCCTCGGCGGTATTGTTTCCTTTTTTCAGTTCGTTGAACAGAAGGAATGGGCAAAATATCACTTGGGTACGATTGTCAAAGGAAGACGTCAGATCACGGCATGCTGCATGAATGGAAAGTTCAGCATAATAAAAACATCCAGGTTCAGGTTCTGGGACGATGATGAAAGATGACGTTGTAGCTTTATTGAACCCCATTGCTCTAGCTGCTGAAGTGGCTTCAGGTTTACGAATTGTTTTTTTTCTTGAAATAACGTACCATGATTTTACCTAAAAATAAGAAATTAATATTATTTATTAAGAAACTTAAATGAACGCAAATTCACAAAATTGCCCCAATGTCCCATCATACCCCACACCCAATACCCCATCTTGCCTCAAAGGGTCACTATGAACAAAAAAAATATTAACAAATAAAATGTTTAACTGATTCCTACAAACAACATACCTTATCAAAATAAACAACACTAGTAACCAAAGATCAAAAAGATATAAATGGGGTGATCATAATTACCTTTCAATAATGACGCTGAACCTTACAAAAATTTCGATCGACGTAACCCTTAACCACTTTTTTATTTGTAAACAAAAGACGCGTGCACTCCCGCTCATAATTTCTTTCGCGTTAACCGTCGGTTGAATGAGACTTCCTATTGGCTTATTGTTCTATATTCACAAACGTCTAGTTTCTTCTACGTGTGCAATACCCCGTCTTACCTTGCTACCCCGTCATGCCCCCCCTTCCCCTAATACACTTTTTGTAAAAATACACTGGACATCTTTGAGAGAGGCCTTGCCAGTGAAAGTTTCTTAGCTGATAGTAATTATGGGAAGTAAAAGAATAATAATTATAATTAAATTGTTTTCATTGTAAATGTCATATTTAAAGTATAGCAACTTCGATTAGTATCTGTCAGAGTATCCGTCAAAGTGTTTACGGCAAACACCTACGCCAATTTTAATAATTTTGCTTTAAAAAAACCTTATCAGGCGTTTTGATTGCAACGGATACGTATCACAGGTGCGTTGCGAAATATCCTTCTAGCATTACACATGTCACCACGCACATATGGCCGGAATAAGCCATCCGTTTTTATACACTTGGTCGACAGTGAGTTTGTGATAATATTATCTGGTTTTTTATCTGTTTGTGGTAATTGGTGATTGTTTTCGACCATCCTTAGTGACGGAAATGATGTTTAGATGTGAATTGTGCTTTAAATTTTGAAAGTTGTGTGTTGTTCCTAAGTTTTGTGTGTATACAATTTGGAATGGACGAGGAGGCGTTTCACGTAAATCTGTTAATATATTCATCGAAACAACTATTATTCATCGACTTCAGGCTTACATCATTCACGTAATGTCCAATTAATAAGTGAAAAAATCTCTATGGTGCTTTTAAACATTTATATTTGATACATATTTTTCCTGTATTTAATCAAAGTGTAAATTGATTACTTTTTTGTTTCCTATTTTTCGCAATCAATATATACTTTTGCATATTTATAGCTATTATTTATGTCATCTACATTTCCTCTCATAACACAGCAACAGACAAAATTACTGCTTTCAATAAGTAAATTATTATAATTATTCCTTTATTCATTTAGTTAAGGATAAGGGGTTATTCTGCCAACCATTTTGTAAAGATAAAATTATTATTTAATAATAATGTAGTTTTGAATTTGGGCATTTGCACAAATTGCCAATGTTCTCAACTTTAACCTTGAAACAATTCAGCCATTCAAGAAATATAAGAGTGTGAAAGGCATGATTTATTTTATAAAATGCAGTTTGTAAACATTATTTATGAAATTGGAGAAGCATGTTCTAGATAGATCCTAAGTGTCATTAGTTGCTATAACACCTCAGGCAAAAATGAAAAAGTCTTTCGTTATTTATTTGACTAGCATTTGCTACAGGCAAATTTGCAAAAATATATACAGTGATAGCCATCCCCTATAGATTGACTATCTAACACTGAAAGAATTTTTCAAATCAGACCAGTAGTTTCTTCAATTAGAGCAACCTATGAAACAAACAAACTCTTTAGCTTTATAACAATAGTATAAATCAACCTATGCATCGAATAAGGTTACTTATGACTATAACACCAAAGTACTTTTTAAGTCTATAATAGAGTTAAAATTGTTTATATATTGCACTAGTGAAGTAATAATGATCATAAATTTTGTTTTTGTTTGAAGAACATAAAAATTTACTGATAATTTTGTGCCCAATTAAGTTCAAATCGCTGAGAAAGAGAAGTTGTGCAAAAGCACAATATAACTTTATTCTATGCATAGGTCGAGATATCCACAACACAAAATATTTATTATGTGGTTTCATTAAATGTGGGCCTGTTTCGTTTGCTTATTATTCAAACAAACATTGATAAATGGACACAGTAAAGTTTTAACTCAGAATAATACTATTTAATGAACCTATAGTTAGCAGCATTAGTATGAATAAGAAATCCCAATGTTGTTGCATATAATGTAGGGCTTATCAAAGTATTCACAAATTATTATATCACATTTGTAATACTTATGAACATGATTATTTCCGTGGTGATGACCTTTTTTAGACAATCATCATGACCAGCCTTTTCAACTTTTTATTTTACTTCTAAGCAAAAAAATTGACACAGAGAAATTAAAATTACATCTAATAAATTTGACAGCACTTTGTGTCAAACAAATCATTTAGAAAAAAATGTTTACATATTAAAATCATCTAAATATGCTGTAGTAAGTCAAAATTTTACACAGTAAACATATTAAATTCAGTAGAGCATATTGTTCTGTCTTAGTTTTCTGTAGCATAAAGGAAAACAAACATGAAAGTTTGGATTTCAAAATTGGTCTTCATTTGTCCATTATTAACACATTATATACATACATATCTTCCACTGCTGGACACAGGTCTCCTCCACAACGGACATAATTCAGGCCTTAGTCTACTATTTTGGCTTAGTGTGTCTTAGTAGACATAAGAATAAATTAATAAAAATATTTAGGTGTGCAGCTTTCCTCGTCACACTTAGCCATACTTAAGATAGACACCAAAATCAGATTTATAAGCGTATTTCATCTGATTAAGTTGATGGGACATAACAAAAGCATTATCATAACTCTGTGTGCTGTATTGTATTTAGATAAATGACCGGATGAGTGTATGTGACTAAATCTATCATTGCTATGAATTTTTTCTTTAAAAGAATTATTCATAATAATTTACAACACTTGAATGTAGGTGTTAAAAATCTTGTTGTTATGCTGTCAGATGACTTTCAATGGCCTTGCGTTTTACATAATATGTTACTATACAAAAATATGACTGTAAAAAATAGTTAAAAATCTGTGTATTCCTATCAGGCACAAATGACGAACCAAGTGTCTCCGGTGGAGGAGCAGGAGAAACTCCTGGAGGAGGCGCTCAATATTGTTAAAGTCCAGGTAAAGTAGAATGGCATGTGTGTCAAACCTTTTCACATTTGAAGCTGTGTTTGGATACCTTTATAATTCCAATCACATGCCATGTAAAATCTTTGGCAAATAAGAAAAATATTAAATCAAAAGAATTGAAATAAGGAATATTAGTGATGAAACAATATGGATTTGAAAGTTCATCTTTCCTTGCCATTTCATTAAATTTATTTATATAATTTATTTATTTAACACTTCCTTGTACATAATATAGAAATAATGGGAAGAAACTTAACTATAGAAAGAAAACAAGAGGCGGCCTTATCACTCTAAGCAATTTCTTACAAGCAACCTTTGGATGGATAATAAGAGAGGAATATTAAGAAGATATTTTATTATACAACAACTTAAACTAAACACTTAATTTAAGTTGAAATCTTTAGCAGTAGTATAAGGTGCTACACCTATGTTACTACTGTCATTGAGAGATGTGTATGCTTTTTTCCACAGGCTTTTCAGATGAAGAGATGTCTGGACAAGTCGAAGTTAATGGACGCGTTGAAACACGCGTCGACGATGCTCGGCGAGCTGAGAACCTCGTTCCTATCGCCAAAGAGTTACTATGAACTCTGTATCCTTTCTAATTATTACTAACAAATCATATTTATTTTACAATATGTATATTTTTTATTGGAAAAAATTTCGGATTTTTTTCACTTTTTGTCACTCTTCATATCTCATAATACGAGTATGTAGAACGCATTGTATTTAAATTGGTTTGTTTTTCTCAACAAATACTTTGTTACACATACTTTTAAAAAGAATTAGTATATAAAAAATTGGCAAAAGATGTGTTATTTTGCTTTCAGGTTTAAATGTTTTATTAGAGTTTCTGATATCCGCGATAGTTCATACAAAAATCACAGTTACGAGTATTTATACATCCTCACACCACGCACACTTCTACTATGAAACATCTACCTTAACTCTGCACCAGACATGGCAATAACAGACGAACTTCGACACCTGGAGTTGTACCTCCTTGAAGAGTTCCAGAAGGGGCGTAAAGTCGCCGATTTGTACGAACTAGTGCAGTATGCTGGCAACATCGTTCCCAGGCTGTATCTACTCATTACCGTCGGACTGGTCTACATCAAGACCAACTCGAATCTCAGGAGGGACTTGTTGAAGGTGAGGTTTTAATTGGAATATTTGGGTTGAATTGTCTATGGATTGTTTTATTTTATTTTTTAATAGGATGAAAAGGTTAGGTTTTATTATGGAATAATATTTGGGGTTTAATTGTTTGTAGTCTATTTTGTGTTTTATTGGTAAAATTAAGATTGAAAATTGTCGTTTTGCTATATTAAATATGAGAAGGTATCTGCCGTGTGATCTAGAGTTTCCGTGTTCGTTTCCCAGGACAGACAAAGTGTTATTGGATTTTCATGTTCTCTATAGAAATTCAAAACCTATGAATCTGTCTGAAAAGGGACAATACACTAAAATGCCATATTGAGATTTTATAATCAATGCACTTAAAGATGCACTAATGCTTACAGATTCGGAGGAGACCTAACTTGTTTTTGATTCTTTTTAATATCGTACAATATAAATAAATACAATGTGTGTAATCACATTGTTTTATCACTTGCTTTAACGGTGCAGGAAAACATTGTGATAAAACCTGCACATATAAAAAATTTCTTAGGTGTGTAGTCCGCCAACCCGCACTAGGCTAGCGTGGTGGACTATGGCCTAAACCCTCTCAATGGTAGAGGAGACCCGTGTCCAACAGTGGGACGTATATGAGTTGATGATGATGATGATGAATCTTCCACAGGACTTGGTGGAGATGTGTCGCGGTGTTCAGCATCCATTGCGCGGTTTGTTCCTGAGGAATTATCTGCTGCAGTGCACGAGGAACGTTCTCCCCGACACTATAGAGGCGCAGAATGAAAACGAGGGGACGGTGAGTTAAACATTAGGTTGTGGATTACTGTTTACTTAACAACTACTTTTTTGGCGTAATTTTAATTTTCGTCCGCGGCGTTGGATTTTTTTGTAAATATAAAAAAAAACATCAAATATAGTTCAACGAATCGATGTGAAATCGTAAAAAAGGTTTTTCATTTATAAAATTCATAAGAATAAAGGTTAATGAAAAAATCCTAAGTCAATACTATTAATAACGCAAGCAAGAAAACTGCAATTTGTGGTTTTTCTCAGTATATTCTATTTTTAAATGTTTTTATACGTATAGTTATAATATAAATGCGAGTAGTAAGTAACTCTATCCGTGTGTTACGCTTTAAACCACTGAACAGCATACATAAGACCTTGGTAAAGGACAAAGGCTACTGTTTTTTAAAATTACCTATAGTATATGAGATCAGTGTAATTCTATATGAAAATAAATAATAGATTTAAAAATAAAATTACAAAAACACATTTTTATAGAAAATACAACTAAAAATAGAAAAAAAAAAGATTTAAAAATAAAAGTATAAGAAAATTATTGTATAAAAAGCGTTGGGTGCATGGTATCAATAGTTACACATTGACAGATATGAATAGAAGTATTATTATTAAGATAATATCCCATGATGATACTATACTTTCCTTGTACACTATATGATCTTGTAACATACAACTTTAACGGGACACAAAATATATATATAGCTACAACGGGCGGTCTTATCGCTAGCTGCGATTTCTTCCAGACAACCCACGGTACCGGAATGAAAAGTTGTAGTTGTGGCAGATAGTAGATGATAGTCATATTTTTTTAATAAATAAATACAAAGTATCAAAAAGTTATCTTTCTTTTCTTGAAGGTGCGTGATGCGATTGACTTCGTTCTGATGAATTTTGCTGAGATGAATAAGCTGTGGGTGAGAATGCAGCATCAAGGACATTCAAGGTAAACAAAATTATATCAGATATTACAAATAATCACTAGATGTAAATGTTGGACTTCTAGCCTATGAAGATATGAATAGTGTTAAGGCGTCGGAGCTGTATATTTTTCTATTAAGTGATTCGTTACAGAGATCCTCTTTTTCTTTATTAGTTGCGGGACAAATGAGAAATATTATGCATAATAATTATACTAACTTAGCGTTGCCATGCTACAGTGGAAGCGCCTTACAAAATCATTATCAGCCAATCACGGCGACACAGTCAATACGCAAGCGATCAATTTTATACAATGTCTGTTTATTTTTAGTTTGTCCTATTTTACTATCAATCTTAAGTTCATTATAGCGATAGCAAAATCTGGATGAGGAGAGCCGAAGATCGAGCCCAGTGGCGTGCAATAAGAGAGGCCTATGCCCAGCAGTGGACGAATTGAGGGCTGTATGATGATGATAAGTTCAAAGGCGGTTGTGATTTCCGCAACAAGTGGTGATATTTTGGTAATGATATCTATCACCCATGATATGGTGATAAGTTCAATGTTGGTTGTGATGTCCGCAAAAAGTGGTGATATCTTGGTGATGATATCTATCACCCATGATACGATGTACCCCCCCAGAGACAAAGAGCGTCGCGAGCGCGAGAGGTCCGAGCTTCGAATCCTGGTGGGTACCAACCTGGTGCGGCTGTCCCAGCTGGAGTCGGTGTCGGAGGCCGAGTACAGACGCCTGTTGCTGCCCGGCATACTGGAACAGGTCGTCAGCTGCAGAGACGCCATCGCACAGGAGTACCTCATGGAATGTATTATACAGGTAATCATTCCATGTGTAGTTATTCTATTTACAGACAAAACCGGTTATAACAACGGTTATAAGAGTCGAATGGTGAGGTCCCAGCGGCAGTGTTGGGCATTAATCAATTAACTTTTAATTAAACTAATCAATTGACTAAAAAATTAATTGCAATTACATTAATTGCAATTGAATCAATTGCAATTAAACATCTAATTGTGTGTTACAATTATTTTTTTAATTGATTGATGAAACAATTAAAACTAACAATTAACTTTTTTGCTAATTTTGTTCAAAGAGGTGGTCCGGTTCTACAACCGGATACATATACCCTTGACATATTCAAGTATTAGTAAAAATACTTGATAAAAAAATTAATTGTTAATTTTTTGTCGTAAAATAACTAACAATTGATCAATTGTTAATCGTATAAAACCATGATTAATAATTAATTAGTTGTTTATTGCTGTCACTGCAGTTAACAAATAATTAATTTTTAATTTTTAATTGTTAGTTTAATTAAAATTTGCCCAACATTGCCCAGCGGAATATACAGGTGTGTTTCGACCATGATCGGAATTTGAAGCCTGTAATAGTTAAAGTGATTTCAAACTCGCTGGCATAAAGAAAACCGTGAAAAATAAAAAAAAAATGATGTTTTTGATTTTTCATACAACTTTCTGCATTAAATGTATCTGGTTTGAATGGTAAACGTCACAATTTTTATTTTATGGCCAATGGGTTTGTACTTTGTAATGACCTCATCTATAACCTGTCTCAGTTTCCGATCACCATCTGAATTCACCTGTATATTATACTCAGCCTGTCGCCGTCCACTGCTGAACGTAGGCCACTCAAAAACAAAAAATATGCTTGCATTATGGTATTTTCCAGGTGTTCCCCGACGAGTTCCACCTGGCGAACCTGCAGCCGTTCCTCAAGTCGTGCGCCGAGCTGCAGCCCGGGGTCAACATCAAGAACATCATTATAGCGCTCATCGACAGGCTGGCCTCCTATAGCCAGGTACGGAGAATGTTCTAGAAGATTCTCTATTTCAGGATACTGCTTCTTATAGCCAGGTATATAGAATGTTCTAGAAGTTGCTCTATTTGAGAATACTGTTTTGTTAGTACGGATTGAAATATGTTTCTAAGTATGTGGGATTGATTCCTAAATTGAATAAAGCATTGTTGGCCGTTTCCGATAAAATACTTTGAAAGTCTCTGAAGGAGGCCTATGTCCAGCAGTGGACGTCCTTTGGCCGATGATGATGGTTGTTAGGGATTTCGGTTACGAAATTCTTAGGTATTGTGCTTTGTAGAGTAGCATGAATTACAGACTTAAAAGCATTTAACTGTGAGTAGTCTCATATCTCAGAATAATGTATGTTATACAGGGTGTATTTAGACCGTGATCGAAAACTGAGGCAGGTAATAGCGAGGGTGATCACAAACCCCCTGGCATTAAAGAAAATCCCGACAAACAATAAAATTTTTGAGGTTTTCCATACAAACCACATACTTTTAGCACTGATGGTTGTATGGAAAACGTCAAAATTTTTATTTTTTGTCGCGATTTTTAATATCGCCACTGGGTTTGTGATCACCCTCGCTATTACCTGCCTCAGTTTTCGATCACGGTCTAAATACACCCTGTATATTTATGGACATAATATTTTTTTACTGACTTGACTGCTGTATGTATGCTGTTCGATCTAGAGGTACTGGGCTCGGTTTCGGAGTTGTCGTATTAGGAAATTCTCAATTGAAAAACGGCAATAAATTTGCTCCCTAACACATAAGATTGAAATAGTTGGCGAAATGTGTGTGAAGAAATCCACCTCTGCCTACTCCTCCGGAGAATATGTGGTTATGTATGAAAATATTCATATTCTATTCTATTCATATTCTTTCAGAGAAACGAAGGAAACATAAACCTAAGCGTGGTTCTAGAAGACGGTAAGGAACAAGAGGTACAGTTGTTCGAAGTGTTCTCGGATCAAGTGGCTGCCATTACTCAGGTAATTTTGTTTTTAATTAATCTAGTGCATGTACCATAGAGTATAGACGTAAATATAGGAGTGAAAGAATTTTAAGTAAAGATTTTTTTAATCTATACTATTATTATAAAGAGGAAAGGTTTGTATTTTTGTATTTTTGTATTTTTGTATGTTTGTTACGAATAAACTCAAAAAGTACTGAACCGATTTGGATGATTTTTGGTATGGAGATAGATGGGACCCACCGAAGTAACATAGGATACTTTTTATCCCGGAAAATGTGGTATTCCCGTGGGATTGCGTATAAAACCCTATATTTTTCTTACGCTTTCACGCTCAAACCATTCGACCGACTTTTATGATCCTTGGTATAATCATTAATGAAATCCTATGAAGTAACATGAACAACATTTTATCCCGGGAATATGTAGGGTTCCTGTGGGATAAGCATATATTCTAACGCGAAAATGACACTATCTATGTAATGCTTTCACGCCTTAACCGTTTGACCGATTTGAATGATTTTTGGTATGGAGATAGGTAGGGCCTACCGAAGTAACATAGGATACATTTTATCCCGGAAAATGTAGTATTCCCGTGGGAACTGGTATTTCTGGATCTACTGTACCGATTTGAATGATTTTTGGTATGGGGATAGGTAGGGCCCACCGAAGTAACATAGGATGTATTTAATCCCGGAAAATGTAGTATTCCCGTGGGAACGGGTATTTCTGGATCTACTGAACCGATTTGAATGATTTTTGGTATGGAGATAGGTAGGGCTCACCGAAGTAACATAGGATGCATTTTATCCCGGAAAATGTAGTATTCCCGTGGGAACGGGTATTTCTGGATCTACTGAACCGATTTGAATGATTTTTGGTATGGGGATAGGTAGGGCCCACCGAAGTAACATAGGATGTATTTAATCCCGGAAAATGTAGTATTCCCGTGGGAACGGGTATTTCTGGATCTACTGAACCGATTTGAATGATTTTTGGTATGGAGATAGGTAGGGCTCACCGAAGTAACATAGGATGCATTTTATCCCGGAAAATGTAGTATTCCCGTGGGAACTGGTATTTCTGGATCTAATGAACCGATTTGAATGATTTTTGGTATGGAGATAGCTAGGGCACACCGAAGTAACATAGGATGCATTTTATCCCGGAAAATGTAGTATTCCCGTGGGAACGGGTATTTTTGGACCTACTGAACCGATTTGAATGATTTTTGGTATGGAGATAGGTAGGGCCCACCGAAGTAACATAGGATGCATTTTATCCCGGAAAATGTAGTATTCCCGTGGGAACGGGTATTTCTGGATCTACTGAACCGATTTGAATGATTTTTGGTATGGGGATAGGTAGGGCCCACCGAAGTAACATAGGATGCATTTTATCCCGGAAAATGTAGTATTCCCGTGGGAACGGGTATTTCTGGATCTACTGAACCGATTTGAATGATTTTTGGTATGGGGATAGGTAGGGCCCACCGAAGTAACATAGGATGTATTTAATCCCGGAAAATGTAGTATTCCCGTGGGAACGGGTATTTCTGGATCTACTGAACCGATTTGAATGATTTTTGGTATGGAGATAGGTAGGGCTCACCGAAGTAACATAGGATGCATTTTATCCCGGAAAATGTAGTATTCCCGTGGGAACTGGTATTTCTGGATCTAATGAACCGATTTGAATGATTTTTGGTATGGAGATAGCTAGGGCACACCGAAGTAACATAGGATGCATTTTATCCCGGAAAATGTAGTATTCCCGTGGGAACGGGTATTTTTGGACCTACTGAACCGATTTGAATGATTTTTGGTATGGAGATAGGTAGGGCCCACCGAAGTAACATAGGATGCATTTTATCCCGGAAAATGTAGTATTCCCGTGGGAACGGGTATTTTTGGATCTACTGAATCAATCTAAATGAGTTTTGGTATAGAGATAGGTAGGACCCACCGAATTAACATGATATACTTTTGTCCTGGAAAATGTGTTCCCGTGAGTAT
This sequence comes from Cephonodes hylas, assembly GCA_030295005.1. NCBI lineage: Eukaryota > Metazoa > Arthropoda > Insecta > Lepidoptera > Sphingidae > Cephonodes > Cephonodes hylas. The sequence goes on from AP025383.1 coordinate 1,888,921, forward strand.
GGGTACATGTTATAATTGCAAGAGTAACTCTGTAAGTCTGTTACGTTTTCACGCCTAAACCATTCAACTAAGTTATATAATTTTAGGTATGAACATAAATAGGACCCTGTGAAGTAACAATTAAATGTTCCCGTGAAATAAACATGTTATAAATTCGGAAATAGCTTCTTCAAAGTAAAACTTTTTTTAGACACTTATGAGACAAATTAAAAATTCACTTATTATCTTTCTGCACTCAGCCCTAAAGTATACGCAGACGGAGTCGCGGGCAAAAGCTAGTATTTTATAAAGTAAATTGTTAATTGAATGTGTGGTATTGACAAAAAATATTTTATCCGCTGACTTTTGTATGCTTTACAGAAAAATGTATTTTTGTTTTAATAACCATATTGTTATGGAAAGGTGAATAAGAAATGAGGTTGAATAACCTTACCTTAGTATAGTTAAAAATAGCTTATCATACAAATATACCTAAGTAATGCATAGTATATAAATACTATTAACTAAAAAGCAAGATAAATTAATAATGGACACCCCAGAGCCGCACAGACATGCCCCCGGAAGACATGCTGAGCCTGCAGTTGGCACTACTGAAGCTGGCCCAGCGCTGCCACCCTGACAAACTGAACTACGTGGATCGAGTTCTCGCACACACAGACAAGATATGCGTCGACATACATCAGGCTAGGTACAGTTCGAACATCTTTAAAAAAGTGTATGTATGTGGCATTATTTCTATCTTTTTTAGTTTTACTGTTAAGTTTTTGGACTTGGGGACTGATAACTATAATTATTTGTACAGATCACCATTGATTAATCATTGTTATATGATAATCAGTTACAGAGATGTTGGATTAAACTTTTCAATAGTATGGTTTAAATAGTTACACAGAAGTAAAATGTAGGTCTTTTTCAAGCAAAAATATTTCGTTTGACATTAATTTAAGTTACAATGAGATGTAAGACATTAAAAAAATATCAAAGTGCAGATTAGAAAAAAACTTTCAAAGCCCTTCATTTATGGACACTAAATTTTAGTACTTACCTACTCTTTTCTTGACAATCTAAAGGTCTGGATAGTCTTTCTGTACTATCTTACTAAAAAATACTGGATTTTAGTTATCTATTTTTTTTTCACTTTCTTAGTTATTGTCCCCAAGATCTGGCAATTTGAACTCAGTTTTTCAAAGCTGATGAATTTATACTAAGTTAGCTGTAGTCAAATCTAAGTAGGAAGCATTTCATTCATTCGTTTCATCTTAGATTCATTGGCGTATGGTTACATGCTACGGGTTAGATTCTCAGGTTAGGAGGCCATATTGGGTTTCTTCACTTTGAATTTATGAGCAGCAGCAGCAAGTTTGGAAATTTTCTCGTAAAATGGGAGTATGCTCTAATTAAATTCTGTTTGAACATTAAATTATTAGGATCTGCTGTTTTATTAAACAAAGTCAATTTGGAGGAGGACAACCAATATTTCTATGTAATTAGAAAGCCAAGCAATGATTGTTGTTGAAAAAAAAAAATATTCATATTATTGATTATGTAGAAAAAATGGCCATCCCTTGAAAAATGACCATATTTAATTTGAATAAATTAGTATTTATAGATGAAATTAAGTTGGAGAGGAGGCCCATGCCCAACAACGCACATATATGGGCTGATGATGATAATCATCATCATCATCATCATCATCATCATGTCAGTCAATCGTGGTCCACTGCTGGACATAGGCCTCCCCCAATGACTTGATGATGATAATAATGAAAGATATTTATCATCCTACCTTCTTTAAAGCTAAACCTTTTCATACCTTTCTCACCTTTTCTCAAATTTTCAATTTATGCTTATTTAATGGATTTGGCTGCAGATAACTTTAATATTATCAGTCTTTGCAAACTGGGAGTAAGTATCTGCATGAGCCAGTTAAGTTAAACCTTTATGCTTAGCTTCTGTTCGGGGTATTGTTAAGTAGATGTACAGCTGTATTTGTATGTTGGTGATGGTTTAAAAAGCTTTTGCATTATGTAACGTTTGGTGGCTGATGGTAATTCAGGCATTAGTATGTTAATTGGTAAGCAAGTCATTTTTGGCGGTTGAATATTTTACAATAAATTATTAAGTATTTAAATGTTGGAAGATAACATTATAAGGAGATCTGAATACTGAATAGTTTTGAGGGATTTTATAGGTGTATAGTCCATCATCGTGAAGAAGGCTAGTGTGATGGACTAAGGCGTAAGCCTCAGGTATACTATAGGAGGTCAGATCCCAGCACTGGAACATTATGGGTTGATGGTGATAATATTGCACTGTTATTACAGTATAAATATATAATGGTATAGCTACATTATAACAATGAATGAAATATCTGCATTTGATTTTTTTTATATTTCTCTATTTTGAAGAATTGTAAAGCTTTAGAAGAATGTCTATTAAAGCATGTAGGGGCTGTTTCTATTCGTAATAAAATTTTGCATGTTCATTTATGGTAATTTAATCTTTTCTTGTTTTCTTACATTCTTCTTGATAAAGGAATGCTAGCTATCTACCTTCTTACTTATTTGTCTATGAACTATATTAGCCACGGTATTCAATATATTTCTATACATATAATTTATTCTGTTGTTATAAGTACGGATTGAGCTTCAAATTTTGTTCTTTTAATGTTGTTAAAAAATCTAATGTAATAACGCAATATAGGTTTGGATCATCCCATATCGTTTTGTGGGCATAAGAATATAAAGATATAAAATGACATGATTTTTCGACATTAAACATTTTCCTCTCATTTCAAAGAAAAGGGAAGTTGTATCCAATAAATGTGGTGAACCTTTCACTTTTCCAAAAAGATACCAAAGACAATAAAAAACTATATATAAATAAAACATCTTAAAACCCCTCTCAAAACACGAAAAGAACACCAAAAGACTGACTCTTAACCAAATCTCCAGCGGCAAGCAGACCTTGGAGCACAACACGCCAGTCTTCAAAGAGCTGATGAAGATCCTCAAGCTCCCTGCAGACCACTACAAGAACATCCTCACCCTCATAAGGTTGCACAACTACGCGCCCCTGATCAGACACCTCAATCACCCTGGACGGATCATGATCGCAGTGCACCTGGTCAATGATGTGCTGGAGAGTGACACTTTGATATCCACTCCGGAAGATGTGAGTTTTTTTAGTGGTTTTTATGTAGATGTTAAAGGGTTATGTTTTAGGAATAAGCTGGAGCTTAGTTAGAACCGTTTCGAAGGCAACAGTAAATATATTCAACATAGTTTTGAACCCACATCAAGATACTATGTTAGATATTAGATACACCTGGTCAATGATGTGCTGGAGAGTGACACTTTGATATCCACTCCGGAAGACGTGAGTTATTACTTTTTTAACCGATTAAAAGAAAGAAGGAGGATAAACTCCTCTTTTTATGGAACGGAACTTTCGACTGGCTGGACTGATTTTGATGATCGTTTTTTTGTTTGTAGTCCTTATGTAGACATTTTTGACACACCCCTTTCGGCCTCTCCCGAAGCGAACAGGGAAGCTTAAGGTGCTTTCCTCTAGTAAAAAAAATGTTTTTAATCCCTAATCCATGTTAGCCTCAGTTGAGGAGTTGAGAGTTATTGGTCTTCTTCAGCAAATAATCATTCGTAACCACATACTAAGATACTTTGTTTACTTTGTAAAAATCACTTTATAAAATTTTTAGTTGCTCACTTAAACAGTTTAGTGTTTACTTGAATATCTATCGCAGTAAAAGTGGGGGGAGTTCACCCAAGACCAAGTCGTTTTTACTATAGTCTTTTAAATTTCAGGTTGAATCAGTACTGGGGATGTTGGATGTGCTAGTGAAAGACCAGTCTGACCAACCGTCTTCGGAGCCCGATATAGAAGACTTCACAGAGGAACAGGGATTGCTGGCCAGGTAATATATCATAAGCTTAAATTCCAGGCCATTAACCACGTACTTTGACTGTGATGGAAATCATCGTTACATACTTGGACATCTATGAGTTCTTCACGAGGATTTTTTTTGATAGATGTTTTCCTCTAGCCTGGATTCAGGCAGCGTGGTGGACTAAGTCCATATCTACGGTAGACAACACCAGGGCTCAACAACAAACTTTGGACCGGGCCGCCCGATTTTGACGATTTTTTTTTATTTGAAAGCTGGAACTTCCAGATTGGTCCCATTTTAATTTGGTCTAGCACATACATAAGCTTCACAATATTTTCCGTCACTTAACTTCATGATAGCAGTGGCGGTACTTCCATAGAAGCCCAAAAGCCTGGCTTGCCTTACATTACACCGAATAACAAACCTAAACTAGATATAACATTATTAAATACAGACAACAAAATATTTCATGCAAAAACATAAATTTACGTAAATACAATTTTGCCGCGCCGCCATTCCACCGCGCGCCAAATCCCGGCCCATATAATTTCTAACAAACGAAACGGGGGCGCACGAACGTCTTTAATAGTTAAGAATTTAGAGTAAACATCAATTTTTACATAATAATATCTATCTCCCTCACACACAATCTATTTCCCTCTATCTTCGTTGGGTTATGCCGGGCTTAACTTTTGTCTTCCGTCCCTCTCGCACTCGTGGCGAAATCCCATTAGATTTTGATACATAGATATAACTATAATACCGTTTATATAGCAATTAGTATGGGGACAAGAAGCCCGCTTTAGGTCTGAACAACGTCCAACGTCAAAGCCGATTGGCCAATGTCCACTAAACAAAAAGGAACTTCACACAACATAACGTCAATTGACAATGTTGACATTGATCTAGTTGTTTACATTTTACTCCATGTTTGAACCAAATTGAATGTGTTGTGTTATTTACAATTTTAATTCAGTAATTATGATATAAACAAACAAAATGAGTGTTGTACTGTTCGGTGGTTTAAAGTGTGTGCGTGTTTCTTTGTCGTGTCCTGTGAGAAAAAGGTAAATTCACTAAATTATAATAACATGAAACAGCTCGTCACCGGCTCATAACCTACAACAAATTGTAATAACCATATAAAATAGATTTCATTAGATCGGTTTACTAAATTAATTAGATTGTTGGATATTCACATAGGAAAAGTTATACTGCTATTATTGTATTGCATATTATTTTCTAATGATAAAAATGGTTATAATTTTAGCAAACGATTTGAATTTATTTGTTTAGTGCTTGCAAAAAGCACCCCAATTCACAAATATCACTTGAATGCGTCAATTTCTTTTCATGATTTTGGTTAACATTGCATTGAAACACCCATTTGTCGTCAATTATATGTGACGAAATTTCAAAACATAACACTCGCGTTGATCGTAATCCAGTTTTTTTTTGAGATTGACAGCTGATATTATTCTCATTTTATTCTACATCTCTTCCTGATTCCATTCAAACACCATGACATATCAATCAAACTTTATAAATTATCGTAGTTAGGTATTTATTTTTAAGTGAATTCATTTTTTTAACAATTTTTCAATCAGTGTAGTTTTATAAAAACATGCAACAACAGAATGGCGTTAGTGAAGGTTTGAGTGATTTGTTTTATAAAATTTGATATGATAGGTAAGGTATTATTTCTTTCCGTGTCTGATATTTAATGGTCTAGTATTCAAATATAAATAAACACGACGAAGCTCCCGAGTACTTTTATGCATAATATGGAGATATTTATCACTATAATACTAATAATATTAATTGTCGTCGTTTCCTGTGATTTTATAATGTTTTCATTTTATGTTTAAGTTTGCTAATAACTTGGAGCGTATACTGCAAAGTAGCGCGAGAAAAAAATAATCATGTTCAGTTTTACTTAGCTTAACAATACAAAAAAGCAGTTACAATGTTTTCAAAACCATAATTCTGTTTAATAATGTTATCAGTGTGTTTTGTCAAAAAGTATATTATTAATAGAGGTCCAATAACAAGCGACAGTTTATCTTTGTATACCTATAAATAATAACGCTAGAAACGTGAATGTGAGTAATTAACGATAGGTATTTGTTAGGACTTTGGTTTTACGTACTAAAACAAATATGCCGCGACTCAATAAAAATTTGGGCTTGCCTTAGTTTGAGACCCTAGGCACGCCACTGCATGATAGTACATAAAAAAATCTTTTCACCCATGCGGCGTGCCTCCCCAGGTTGATCCACCACTTGAAGTCGGACTCCGCGGACCAGCAGTACCTGATCCTGAGCGCGGCCCGCAAGGCGCTGCAGGGGGGCGGAGCCCGGCGCATCCAGCACTCCTTCCCGCCCATACTGTTCCACGCGTACCGGCTCGCCTTCATGTACAAGGACCTTAAGGATCAGGTAGGGGCTTTAAAGTATTTTGTTAGAAAGATTTGTTTGTTGACTTTTTCCTATTTACTACGTACATTAAATTGTTATGGTTGTTAGGAAAAGGTTTTTTTTGTTGGTGTTATTTTTAACGCCAATGGGTTTCTAATCACCGTAACTATTGCCTGACTTAGTTTTTGATGACCGTTTTTTTTTACTATTTGTAAGTATGCATGTTACACAGGGTGTATTTAGACTGTGATCGGAAACTTAGACTGGTGAGAGTGTTGTATATTGGAGAATGTTACTTGATGTCCGAGTTATTTATTATTTAAACACAGGGTATGTCTTAATCGCCATCTTCATCAACTATCTATAGACTAATCATAGACTAATAACTAAGGATGTCCATACACATTAGTGATGTCCTAAGAGAGATGTCATTACAATCTACAACAAAGAGCTACGGTGATCACAAATCCTTTGGCGTTAAAGAAAATCCTGACAAAAAATAAAAAAATTGGCGTTTTCCATATAACTATTGGTATTAAATGGACGTGGTTTATATGGGAAGCATTAATTTTATCTTTTTTCGGAAATTTCCTTAACACCAGCGGGTTTGTAATCACATTAAATATTATCTGTCTCAGTTTCCGATCACGGTCTGAATACACCCTGTATAGCCAATATTAAATTGTCTACTATGCATATGGTCTAAAAAAACATGTATGTATGTTTTCAGGATGAGATGTGGGAGAAGAAGTGCCAGAAGATATTCCAGTTCTGCCATCAGACCATCAGCATGCTAGTCAAGGCTGAGTTGGCCGAACTACCCTTGAGGTAAGGCGGGCGATTGAAACGTCCTGAATTCGATGCCTGAATCGGGTTTTTGGGCTATTTATTTTAAAAAAAGTATCATTGAGTTAAGAAACTTTTAGTTTATTTATAAAATAGGTGATAAAATAGGTATTTATAAATAGGTGTTAAAACTTAGATATACACACTTGTCTATCCATTCAGGTATGCATGCACATATAGACTAAACGTTATATTTTATCTGGGAAATACGCAGTACAAACACAATTTAAAATATAAAGTAATAAATAATAGTTAAAAAAAACTAAAAAACACGCTTTTTATCGAAAACCGAACTAAAAAATAGAAAATAAGTTTTAATAAATTTAAATTAAGAATAGTATTAAAAATTTCAATAAATATAAATTAATAATAGTGTGAATAAAAAAATATATTTTATTTAAAAAAAAAGCGTGGGGTGCATGGTGTCAATAGTTATAAATATTTTATTGACAGATTTGAGTAGAGTGATTATTATCATTTTGATAATATCTTAAAAAGCACCCCACGCTTTTTTTAAATAAAATATTTTTTTTTATTCACACTATTATTAATTTATATTTATTGAAATTTTTAATACTATTCTTAATTTAAATTTATTAAAACTTATTTTCTATTTTTTAGTTCGGTTTTCGATAAAAAGCGTGTTTTTTAGTTTTTTTAAACTATTATTTATTTTCTATTTTTTAGTACGTTTTTTTTTATCAAATTAGTGTATTGTCATCGGTCCTCGATAAATCTACAAAGTTTGAGCGAAATCTAGTCGTTTAAAGTGGGTCAAAATCGCGCCCGAAGAAGTCTGTTACAAACATACATACAAGTGAAGCTAATAAAAAGCGTGTAAAAATAAAATATAACACGGAATCCAAATCAATTTCCATTACTAGTAGATATAATGCATTTTTTCAGTATTATACCTGTAGATGAAATACTTTTCCCTTACAGTAATTTCCCAAAAAAAAAAACTAAATGTCTCCATTTTTTGCTAAATTTCCCCACAGATTATACCTCCAAGGAGCCCTGGCCATCAGCGAGATAGGTTTCGCCAACCACGAGACCATTGCGTATGAGTATCTATCGCAAGCTTTCTCGCTGTACGAAGACGAAATATCCGACAGTAAAGCGCAGTTGGCGGCCATCACGCTGATCATAGCCACGTTTGAACAGATCAATTGCTTCGGTAAGTGTTTTTTGTATCATCATCATCGTCATTATCATCATTGGGCAGGGAAATCCGTTACCATTGAGAAAGTTTAGGCCTAAGACCACCATGGTGGCCAAGTGAAGTAGTGAACTATAAAGTTGAAGTAAATGATGACGAGGATATTCTATGAATTTTACTGCCAAAAGCTCCACCTTACTTAGCCTGCTGGTAATCCGCCACTGAAGTTGTCTATGACTTTAATTAGTGGTAACTGGTTACAAACTGGCGGTGGCTATTATTTATCTACCTGTAGTAAAGTAAATGAAAATAAAAATACCTTTTTAGCAGACTAAAAAAGCATATTTTAAAGAGCAGAGGGGTACTGATTACACTCCTAATTATGACACCGAAGTAATATTTCACCAATTGAATGCTGAACATGAATTTATCATTAGGGCCCGTCCATAAATTATGGCACACGTTAAGGAGGTCGACGAAATGCGACTTTGTGTGACGTAATTTATGGACGGACCCTTATAAAGTTAATGATAATTCCAGGTGCAGAAAATGCTGAGCCGATGCGTACCCAGTGTGCATTAGCCGCGAGCAAGCTGCTGAAGAAGCCTGACCAAAGCCGGGCTGTGGCGCTCTGCGCACATCTCTTCTGGAAGGGCGCCAAGGACGGCAAACAGGTGGCTAACTTTACTTCACACTAGTGCGGCTAACTTCATTGCTAACTTCACACTAGTGCGCCTAACTTCATTGCTAACGTCACGTGGTTTGTATGGAAAGTGTAATTTTTACAAGCTTTTATTTAACTTCACTTTTGTATGTATGTTTGTATGTTTACAAATCTTGCAATGACGATTTGAACCACTTCCAATAGACCGATTGTGCTGAAACTTGGTATATCTACGTAACTTGGATGACAATACAATAATATGGTACCATGGAGCTGGTCTGATGATGAGGTTGGAAGATGACCATAGAAACATCGGTTCTTGTGGACCGATTGAGCTGAAATTTGGTATGTCTTTGTAACTTCGACAACAATACACAAATATGATATTATGGAGCTGATCTGATGAGGAGTTGGAGGATGGCCATAGGAACTCCGATTCCTATGGTCCAATTGCGCTGAAATTTTGTATCTCTTCATAATTTCGGTAACAATACAAAAAATGGTATCATAGAGCTAATCCATTGAGGAGTTGGAAGAAGCCCACAGGAACTCTGACTCCTTTGGACCGATTGAGCTGAAATTTGGTATACCTATGTAATTTTGGTGACAATATAATAACAAGGTCTCATAGAGCTGATCTGACGAAGAGTTGGAAGATGCCCATAGGAACTCCGATTCTTGTGGTCCAATTGAACTGAAATTTGGTGTGTCTTCGTAACCTCGGTAACAATACAAAAATATGGTATCATGAAGCTGATCTGATGAGGAGTTGGAAGAAGCCCATAGGAACTCCGATTCCTGGGGACCAACTAAGCTAAAATTTGGTATGCCTTTGTATTTTCAGTGACAACATAATAACAAGGTATCGTTGATCTGGTGTCATGAGAAGTTGGAAGGTGCCCATAGGAACACTAGTTTCCATGGACCGATTGAGTTGAATTTCGGTATGACTAGGAAATGGATGGACTTAGAAATATTTCCAACTAAAAAGTTAAAAATAAATTAACGGTGAAAAACATATTTTAAAATCAAGCTTTTATTATGCACGAAAAATTAAAAAAATAAACTAAGAAAACATTCATAAAATTCGTAGTTTTTTAAACTTTACAAGTAACAATTTACAAAAGTGTTCGGTTTATCAGTAGAAGTATGATACATAAACATATATTATCTATAACTAGTATATTCATATTCTTAAGTGATTTAAAAGCTTGTCGCGCAATTTCGTTAATGCAAAGACCTCGGCCGCGACGAGCTTTTAGATCACTTAAGAATATGAATATACTAGTTATAGATAACATATGTTTATGTATCATACTTCTACTGATAAACCGAACACTTTTGTAAATTGTTACTTGTAAAGTTTAAAAAACTACGAATTTTATGAATGTTTTCTTAGTTTATTTTTTTAATTTTTCGTGCATAATAAAAGCTTGATTTTAAAATATGTTTTTCACCGTTATTTTATTTTTTGTCGAGATTTTTTTAAAGCCAATGGGTTTTGTAGGACGCCCTCTGGCTAGGTGGGGTGACGATATCCGCAAGGTGGCTGGCAGTGGTTGGATGAGGAGAGCCGAAGATCGAACCCAGTGGCGTACCATGAGAGAGGCCTATGTCCTGCAGCGGACGAATTAGGGGCTGTTGATGATGATCATGATGATGGGTTTTGTAATCACCTTGCCTTAGTCTTCGGTCACGGTCAATGCACCTCGTATACCTTTTAAAAATCAGACGTGTGTGCCTGGGAACTGAAATATGACAACAGAATTCATAAAACCCATTAACCCCCCTATTTCTCCCCCCAGTGGCCACTCAACGAGCCCTCCCGCGCGCTGGAGTGCCTGAAGAAGGCGGCGCGCGTGGCGCAGCAGTGCATGGACGGCGGCGTGCAGGCGCAGCTGCTGGCCGAGCTGCTGGGCCGGTACGCGCTGCTGCGGGAGCGGGGGAACGCCGCCACCACCACCGGCCTCATCGACGCGGTATGGAACCGAATACTACTTCTAGAAACTTGTACAATAGACTAGGACATTCTAAAAACTTATAGAGCATACTAGAGCCTTCTAGAAAAATCTACAATATACTACAATGGGAAGTGAATCTGTAGAACATCCTAGAACCTTATAGAACATACTACAATTGAAAGTGAATCAAATCAGTAGGACTTTTTTTATGGTAGATAGTGTTGAATGCCAAATTGAATGTTCTTAACATTCTAGAATGAGAAAGAAATATATAATAGGATTGTAATAAGTATTGTAGAAATATACAAGTAATTGAGCACTTTTTTGTCGATAAATCTTTTCCGCACCTAAATCAATTCTCCTAATATCGATATACTGTTATTTCTCACATAATTTTAATCTCTCATCCCTGCAGATCATCCAAAAAATTCGCGAAGAGCTGGCTAACCTGGACCAGTCTGAGGAAGTGGAGCAGATCACCAAGCATTTCCACAACACGCTGCAACATCTCAAGAACCGCATGGAGTGTCCCGACCCGGATGGCCTGGGCTACGAGGGCCTCGAATTGTCTTAGTCCTGGCCCAGAGCTTGGCCCACATAGTGAGATTGCCGTGTTCAAGTTATTGCCCACAGGAAAATATTCTCAGTGCGTAACTCCAAACACAAGACTATAGATGCCCCGTATAATTGTCTTACACATATAGTGTTAGATAAGTTTGCCCTGGATATGATAAGTTTGCCCAACTTAAAAATAAGTTTGCCCGTCACATAAATAGTTTGCCCTACTAAAGTAAATGCCTATTTCAAAAAGACTCGTGTAACGGACAGTGCACTTGATAATTAACTTTCTCTGCGTTCTTGAAATTTTTTAATATGGCAATCTTGCCTATCTTTGGAATGTAATGTATGACCCATTCACATTCCAAATTATATGACATTTATTTGATTATGTTTTATTATTTTTGATCTGTATGTGTCTATGAGAGCTATATTATTTCACGATAAATGGCGCTCATACGACCGACTTTTATTATGTAAATAGTTGATAAACTATATCAATAGTCGTAAGCAATTGTAAGTTATGTTAGAAAATTTATAGAAGCAATATATGGTATGTTACTGTATTTGTTTTAATTTTTGTTTTATTTAAAATTTTATCTCTGTTACACCTATGTTTAAAAATATTTCTCCCATCCGACACTTGTGTGCTCTCGTGAATTGAAATGGAAAAAATATATATTTTTTAAACACTGATATCTTCCTAGCCTTCATGACTTTTGTTAAGCCACATTGTGTCTTTTCGCTAAATAAATAATATAAATTATTTTATGAATTATAAAGAAAGGAAAATAAAGGATGACACCCATTTGAGGACATCCCATAGGAACTTAGTAGATTCTAATTATTCCAAAAATCAAAAGGGGGTAATATTCTTTGTACAACATAATTATACCAATAGAAAAAATGCAATTACCTTAAAATATATTTATTTTACACTTAAATTATCACAAAAGCGCAGACGACTAAATCAACTTGTAGATATTCTTAGATCTGTTTCTGGAAAATTCTATACCAATACATACAGAACTTATTAAATATAAGTAATACTCAAAGTATTCTATTCCCCTGTACATTGTTTTTATTGTTCAACATTATTTTCTCCTGTCGCTTCTTCTCTTCTTTGAATGCTTCTTTATTCGCCTTCTTCTCCACTCGTCTCTCTCTTCTGTACTCTTTGAGGAGACGTTTCCGTTCTTTCTTTTCTTCGGCTGACTCATCTTTCGGTCTGGGGGCAAATGATTTTTTTTTTAATTTTTAAGGTAAAGTTAAAGGAATTATTTTAACTATAAATAATCCATAGATAAGATCTATGGCCAGTAGCGATATATAGAATCGGAAATTAGTGTTAAAATAGCTGCCAAGGTTGTATTAACTATTATTAATTCATCAATGTACGCTTAAACAATTTTAGGCAGACATTTAGATTATAATTTGTTTTCAAAAATCAACATAATAAATCATTAAGAACACTCCCACCAAAAAGACTGAAATTATTTAAACCCTCCTAATTAAACAAAATTGAAAAAGAAAATGTAGTATTAAAACAAAAAAATATAAAGATTAATCGTTACATAGTTTTTTTCTTTGCATAGAATAATATAAATCCTTATTCCTCACCTAAGTGACAGTACGCTGAGTGTAGAGAGCACAGTCTCTGCATGAGTCCTGCCATCTTCATCATCATCCTGGTCAGCGGAATCATTCATAGCGTTGAACTTGGCCAATGACTTCATTGTTAACTTGTTGTCCTTCCCTAGAGTGTCTTTGGGCATCCCTGTCTTGGGATTAATCTGGATTTTCTTGGGTTTCTGGAATATTCAATAAATAACATGCAGGCTAATTTATTTAGAAATATTTTTCATGACTTAATCAAAGGTATTATGGACAAAAACATTGACAGATACAAGATTTTTATATAAAAATTGGATTATTGTTTATTTAATAAAAATGTTTTTTGATCATTAAAAAAAACAAAGCATTTGAGGCAGACACAGAAATATAACTTATTGTACTCCAAAAAAGTTAAAATGTTTTATATAATTTATAATGATTATTCATTATAAGTACACACATAATTTCGAAAGGTCAGATTTATGTGTCTAGGGTTGATGTCCCAACTGTCAAGATTTTTTTTTATCAACAAGAAGCCATAAACTTACCTTAGGCTCTTCTATGATCTTGGGATGGTTGTACAGGTTGGAGTATGTAGAGAGTATGGTCTCGCAGTCCCATTTCTCCTTGGGATCCACTTCCATCGTCACCATCTCTTCTTCAGATTCCTCCTCGATTTCTTGCAGGTGCTGCAACCTGTAAGACATTAGAGAAAAAGGTTTTTTAAGGGTATCTGGCATGATGAAAGTGACAACCACAGTACCTAACATTCAAAAAAGTATCATCTGATTATATCTGTTCAAACTCATATATTTAGATTGCTTCAAGCCTGTGTTCTCTAAAGGGGTAGGCAGAGTTGGATTTTTGCACCCACATTTAAGCTACTGTGTATCAGTCCTAAATAATAGGGGACGAGCCTACTGTAATTTTTACATACACATTTACAAAATGTACCGCTGAGAATTTCTAAATGGAACATTGCATGACCCGAAAATCAAACCCAGGACCGCTAGATTGCACGGCACATCATCATGCCATGAATCATAAGACAGTCTTAGATATCATTATAATATACTACAGCTAACGCTGGTTAAAAATCTCTACAGTTGTTCTTCACATTATTGGTATGATATATAACATATATGTATGTGTACCTGGCTATTTCCTTCTCTTTATCCAGGTGGTATCGTTTCTGCGACTTCTCAAAGTCCTCAGCGGCTTGCAGCAGCATCTGATGTGATTCTGGTAGGTATCCATCGATTTCTTCAAGGTCTAATGCGCCTAGCTCTGTATCGTCATATTCAGCAAACATCTGGAAAATGACAATATTAAACCATCATTCTCTTGATCTGTGTCCAATTTTTATTCGGGGTCGGCGCTGTGTGTTTTATCCTTTCATACATCCCTATCAGTTATGTCTTCAGTCACCCCTTTCTCTTTCATATCTTCTCTCACGCAGTCATTCATCATTTCTTTGGCATTCCTCTGCTTGTGCATCCTTCGACTTTCATACTCATTACTGTTTTACCAACATATGTTTTGTCTATCATAATAATATCACCTTACCACAATAGACAATGTCCTTTCAGTTTATTTATAACTGAAACTACTTTCAAATAACAACATTAAGTATTACACCACAGTATCTTCACTCATTATAATTTCCCGAAGAGATATTAGGATTATCTGTACTAATTACCTTTTCAAATCTATTGTCCAGTAAAGTGAGTCCTTGATTCCGTCTCATAACACTTGAAGACATTGAGTATTGCGAAAATCTTGATTTAGTGTCGTCCTTATCCCGTTCATCCCACATGGGCATCCTACCACGACGGCCACCATCCTAGAACGCAAGGAAACAATAAATAAATACACCCAACAGTCACATACATCACAATATTTGTGGATCACATAAAAATATGTCTAGGTGGCTAGCCAACTGCGCCACAGGGCTGTTCATTTTAGAAAAACATTACCTGTGAATCACATTCATCATCAGAATCGAGATCTGACGCAAAAGCTTTGTCTGAGTTGTCATCACCGGACATGCTATCGCCATCTTCTTCATCTTCGTATTCATCATCGTCGTCACCTATAAAATATGAAAATTCCTTTAAAAAATTACACATAATAATCAATAATCAAATTACTATGAATATTAAAGGTACAGATATTAGATTATTTAAGTTATGACATACTAATTTTCAAAAACAGCAATATTACTGTTTTTCTATTGATATACGGCCATCATTTTTAACGTAAATCAATATTAATGTCTGAATTTTAAATAATTTTTCAGATTGAAAAAAAGTATTAGACATGTTGTTATGTACATTGTATTACTATTACTTTATCAGTGTTATACTTGAAATGGCGAAATGTGGGTGCAGAAATGCATCTCTGCCTACCCCTTCGGGGAATATAGGCGTGAGGTATGTTTGTTTTGTTTTGTTATACTTGAAGACTGATCTTTCCTTCTTACCTTCACCCATAGCAAGTTCAATAAAATTGTCTTCAAGCTGGTTGTCTGGGTCATCATAGTCAAAGTCTTCATCCAAAGCTGCCACTACTTCTGGATCCAGGTCAAGACACAAGCCTGAAAGAAAAAGGATTATTTTTAAATTTTTTATCAGCCCATGTGCGTTCCTTTGCTAGGCGCATTGGCTGTCCCCCTCTATATTTGAAATGGTTTAGGCCTTAGTCTATGACACTGCTCTAGTTCAATTTAAAATTGTTATGTAATTTTAAAGTAAAGGATTTATTTAATTGTTTTATACTGCTATTTATTTAGTAAGAGAAAATGTACTGCTAATTTAAATAATAACTGGGAAATATCTACTAAATCTTTACAGAATGCAATAAAGATAGTTTTTATTGCATTTATTTGGTAATTTAGGCAATGTTTGTCTAGTGTTGGAATATATCAATTTCAAACAAAACGGCTATGGGAGTGATAAATCAATAATTCAAAGTATTTAACATACCTTGTGGTGCTGCCTTATTTAGTAAACCAACATCTTCTTCAACTTCAGAAGCAAATACCGAACTTGGAAGAGTCAACTTCTCTGTAACCGGAATAGGAAGTTCTTCTTCTTCATCATTATTTTCTGCTTCTGTGCTTTGAACTTTAGTCTTGCCTTTGTGTGTTGTTTTCTGTAGAATTGGAAAAAAATATTCTCTCTTTCATCAATTGTATATCCTTTTTTATATAATCAGGTTGCCTAAATTGTGTTCTTGTACTTTAATCAAAATGTCATAATTAATGTTCAGCATGTCATCACAATAACCATTATTAGTTATCAGTACAAAACTTCTGTGGTATATCATTTTGGATATTATTTTGAACTTTACTGCATGAAGTATAGTCTTTAAAACAACCGTAATATAATATTGCTATAACTGACTCACCGGTTGTAATACCAATGTAACTTCTCTTGTGTCTTTAAGATGCTGCAAGTAGTTGTAGTCATCATCAAAATATATGCCATATTTAATTTGTTCTTCTCTTCTCTGTTCTGGTGATAGTTCCTGGAATGACATAAATGTTTACTCAACATTTTCCTCTATTTTTAATACTGTTTTAGCACATTATTTAATTAGAACAAATAATGTTCAAGTGGCATACTACTTACAGGGTCCTTCTCCTTTTTTGGCGGAACAACAGCGTTTACAGGGACTAGAACGCGTTGCGGAGCTGTCTCGTCAGCCGCTAGAGGGTCCCTCTGCGATCTATGCACTAAGTTGAAAGTTACAGCTTTCTTTTTGTCGATAAACTTCTTTACTTTCGGCTGAAATAAAATATAGGTTAGTGTCACACCGCTGTACGAGCTATTGTATATCAATAATTATGTACGGTTTATGTTTATTATTTACCATTTTTCTGTGATTTTATTAGATATTTAGACGTAGACACAAAAATTATGCACTCACTATTATTATGCACTCAAAACATGTGTTATTGTGTGTATTGCGCACGTCAAAAAGAGAACGTTTTAAAACGCGTAGTACGTCCTAGGTTTATACTTGAACATTGGTATATTATTATTTATTTTTTCTCAAAGGTATAATTATTAGTATTTTGAAAAAAAAAATTAAGGTTCAAATTGTTTGGAATTTTTTTTATTAAATATATTTTAAAAAATACTACTTTCTTTTATTTAATAAACAGAGGATACTTATTGTTGTCGTTGAATTATTGTGATATTTATCTTAAAGTATATAAATATCTTAACAAGAAGAATAATCTGAGAAAAAATGTGTTTATAAAGTGTATTTTTACGCATTTTGTGTTCTTGGATTCCGAACGTGACTAAGGAAGTACCAACATTATGAATTAAGACTTAAGTCTGTCAAAGAAAACATAACCTATACAAATGTTTATTTCTAAAAATTATAACAATTTTATTTTTAAATACCGTAATGGTGTAATAAAATGGAAGTGCGTCAACTGCGTTCGCACAAAGAGTTCGGCTGAACCTAAAACGAAGACATATTCACACACAATTCTTACACCAAAGACGAATTTTCCGGCTCGATCCAACAATGTTATGAAGGAGCGTATATTTGAGGTAATTATATAAATATCAGTATAAATAAAGCATAAAATTACACATCTAAGCGTTCTCTTTCGCTTAAATTCTATGAATAATGTTTCCATTGAATATTCAATTTGTTTTTGTTATAAAGAAAAGTCTGTTTTCTTCAGACGGCGCAGTTTTCCGAGCTTTATAACTGGCAAAGGGAGAACTTAAAGGGTCCAGAATTTGTATTACACGATGGACCACCGTACGCAAATGGAGATTTACATATGGGTCATGCTGTTAACAAGGTAAACATATAAATAAAAGTCATAATTAGTATTTTTTTCATGCACTAAAAATTTAATTCTTGTTCATAATTGGCTTCATTCCAATTTCCTTGATAAGTTAATTTTTTATTTAAAAACCTAGCAATAAGGAAATTTTGTTCATAAATATGCAACATAATAAATTATTGAAAAGGAAAGAAATTATCATATAACATGTGATTCCAGATTATAAAAGACATAAGTAACCGTAGCCAAGTACTACAAGGCAATAAAGTCCACTATGTACCAGGATGGGACTGTCACGGTCTCCCTATAGAGTTAAAAGCACTACAAAAAGCGAAAAAGACCTCTAAAGGTACTGATGTTACTGAACCGGTCAACATACGTAATATTGCAAGGCAATTCGCTTTAGAAACAGTTGAGAAGCAAAAACAAGCTTTTCGAAGCTGGGGTGTGATGGCAGATTGGGAGAACCAATGCTATTTAACTTTAAATAAAGGCTATGTGCAAAATCAGCTGAGATTGTTCTATAAAATGTATGATAAGGGGTTTATTTACCGAGCATTAAAACCAGTGTATTGGTCACCATCATCAAAGTAAGTGAGCAATTTAAAAAATCTAGTATTTCTGGCAAATATTTTAATAGTAATTATTAGTTCTTTTCAATCATCATCATTAACTCATAAATCAATAATGCAAGCAATTTAGTTAAGATGGTTTAATATGAGATGAAAAAGTATTTGTGTAATCTTCTTCTTCATCAACCCATATACGCCCACTGCTGAGCACGGGTCTCCTCTACCATTGAGAGGGTTTAGGCCATAGTCCGCCACGCTGGCCTAGTGCAGGTTGGCGGACTACACACCTAAGAAATTCCTAAGAACTTTTAGGTGTGCAGGTTTCATCACGATGTTTTCCTTCACCGTTAAAGCAAGTGATAATTCAATTTGAATACACACATAACTTCGAAAAGTCAGAGGTGTGTGCCTGGGGTTCGAACCCGCGACCGCCGAGATTCTCGACCGCGCGCCTAAACCTCGAGGCCATCACTGCTTCACTTGTGTAATAAATATGTTTATAGCAAAAGATTGAAAAATTTTGCATTCTTCATTATTTGTGAGAGCTTTTTAGTCATTGGATGGAAATAGTGATGTATTCCAGAAATATGGTACATAAGTTAACAGTTACACACCCTGACAGCCTAATAAAATACTGGTCTGGTCCTTATTAACCATTATAAAAATGAACTGAATTTCCAGAACAGCTCTAGCTGAAGCCGAGTTGGAATATGATCCACAGTACAAAAGTTCCGAAGTGTATGTGACTTTTTCTGTTGATAAACCTCCAGATGTATTGAGTGACAAATTGAATGGGTGAGTTTTATATATAACATTTTTGTTTCCAGCGTCATATTTGTTTGAAGTATTTATTTATTGTAATTTCATTGTAATTTTGTGAGGAATGTGATCAACCCAAAATTCAAAAATACACTAAATCATTAGAAGGACAAACAAGCCATGAAAATAAATCACTTATTTTTCTGAGTTAAAAATAGACAAGTAATAATTATGTGTTTGTGTGTATCGTAAAAATTGAAAGTGAGCCTAGAAGATGATTCTTTTTTAATAAATATGTTTTAAATTAAATTCGATTTTTTTTTATAGATTGATATTAATGGATCAATATCTTATTTTAAGCAAACCTCTATCAGCAATAATCTGGACGACAACACCGTGGACTCTGGTGGCAAACCGGGCCGTGTGTTTCAACCCTCAGATGAAATACTCCATGGTAACTCTCTCCAAAAAGCCTGGAGACTTCTTCCTCGTGGGAAGTCCACTGATTGAGGAGTTGGAGAAAGTGCTTGCAGCGGAGATCAGCAAAGTTGTTGAGTTTGACGGTAAGTTGTTTTACTGTCATTTGGTTTTGCAGTTCAAGTATATGTTGTGTGAATTAGAGGTCCCAAGTTTGTTAAAGTCTGGTAAAGTGTTATTGCACAGTCAATAAGTTTACATCTTATTATCTCAGGCTGATGTTAGGAAATACACCTCTGCTTAGCTCTTAGGAAATCAAAGGCCTTTGGTTAGGTTTTTATACAGGTATTCAGACTAAAAAACAATTTTTTTAACGCCAACGGGTTTCCGGTACCGTAGCTATTACTTGCCTGCGTCTCCGATCACGATCTGAATACAAACTGTTTATGTATGATAATAATATACCAATTTAATGCCATTTGACTAAATAACACTATTCCTCACCAGGTCATCACCTAGCAGGATGTACCTACAAGAATAGTCTAGTCCATGGTCCTCTGCCGTTCTTGGCCGGAGACCACGTGACAGACGCCAAGGGAACTGGCCTGGTCCATACTGCGCCTGCGCATGGGCCTGATGACTTCCTAGTCGCTTTGAAGAACAATATGACTGTGGTAAGTGTTTTAAAAAAATATATTTTAATGGTGGTCTTGCGGTACAAGTATGTGCCGTTTGATCTAGAGGTCCTGGGTTCGATTCCCGGGTCGGGCAAAGTGTTATTGGGTTTTTCCATTAGGAAATTCTCAGTAGCAGCACGGAGTCTGGAAATGTGCCCGAAAAACGGCAATAGGCTCGCCCCCTATTACGTGGGACTGAAACATACCTGGCGAAATGTGGGTGCAGAAATGCATCTCTGCCTACCCCTTCGGGGAATATAGGCGTGAGGTATGTGTTTGTGTGTATTTTAATGGTGTATATGTTTGAAGATACAGAAGAGATTGAAGTGAGAAATTTTGTAAGGCATAAATTAAAGTTCAGCAGTGGGTCGTATATGGACTGATGATGGTGATAAATTTATTAAGATGGGTTTTATGAACCTAAACTTATTGTAATAAAAATAGCCAGTGATCTTTTCCGTATATCTGCCTATACAAATCAGCACACCTAAAAAAGTGCAAAATGTTTCATAAAAAGCTCTGACTCGTGAAGGATTTGAACCTCCGCCCTCCGATGTTCAAGCGTAAGTTTATATCGGCGCTCTAACCTACTGAGCTAACGAGTCTTGTGCGAGAGCGGCCAATGTGTGGAGTGTAGGAGCAGCGTGACGTCACAGCTGCATCACTATACACTATCAGAGATATAATATCGGGCAACATTCCAATGACTCAGGCAATGAAATGAAATTTGTTAGGTAAAGTGATTTTTTTATAGACCATCCGAGAAGTATTGATTTTGCTATTTCTGTTTCCGGTTTCAGATTCTAAGGTACATAGGACTCTATGATAAGGTCAAAGATATCATTCAAAAACAATACGTGAGAGAAAACTAAGATAGGTAATAGCTACGGTGATTTCAAACTCATGGGCGTTATAAAAATCGGACGAAAAGAAATACGTTTTTCTTTAAAAATAGACATTTTCCTTACTTACTGTCACATACGAGTACCTACAATTAACGTCTATGGTTGGCAAAATTTTTATTTCTCGTCGGGATTTTTTTAATGCCAATAGGTTCGCATTGTTCGTAATCACTGCCGTATTACCTGCCCTAGTTTTCGATCATGGTCTGAACACACCTGTATATCTTCTAGGAATGCAACGTAGACGAGTCAGGTAAGTACAGTAACCTGGAGCCAGGTCTCGACGGTCTCCCAGTCCTGGCTGAGGGTCAGGAGGCGGTGATATCCAGGCTGGCTGATGCAGTGATACACCGGGGGGTGTACGTACACTCCTACCCCCTGGACTGGAGGACGAAGAAGCCGGTCATCATCAGGGCAAGTCGGCAGTGGTTTATAGACACTGCCAGGTTGAAGGAGAAGACTTTGGTAAGTGTTTTGGTTTGATGGAGGTTTTGAATTGTGGGGTGAATGTTGGACCTGAATGAAAATTGGTTATCAGTAAAAGGGTTGAAATTTCGTAGCTTTTATTTCAATGTAATTCAGATAATAATCTATACAAGCTATTGTTGTGATAAATTTAAATACTTACAATAAGAAACTGACAGAAAGGTATGTCGGGGTCTCTGGTCTTACAACTGGGTGGAACAGTAATTTCCACTTAATTGTGTTGGATCCGACTAAAGCCTCTCGCTGAGAGAATTTAGAGCGGTTTTACAGCATCTTAGAAAGAGAAGCGCCCGAAATTCACGGTCCAATTTTAGACTCCTCTAAATTGGGAGGGCTTCAGATGCCCTCCACTTATGCTATTTTGGACGTTCCCTATTCCCAGGCAGCGCTAGACAAAGTGGACATACTGCCACCATCGAGCTCTGCCCAGTCGCGCCAAGGGTTCAGGGCTCAGTTGGAGAAGCGCCCCTACTGGTGCATATCCCGACAGCGGGCCTGGGGCGTGCCTATCCCGGCCTTATATAGTGGAGATGACGTCATTGTTGACAAGTAAGTCAACCATAGAAAATATATCAATTTATCATTTTCAACCCATATGCACCCACTGTAGGGTATAGGCCTCCCCCAACGCTCGCCATTTTTGTCGGTATGCGGCTACATTTAATTCATTTTAAGAAAATATATGTCGAAGCTCAATGAGATTATGGGGACTTCAATTGTTTCTTTCCAGCAGAGGATTATTGATGTAAACATATGGAGGGGTTCTATATCTATATCTATTCTTCATAAGTTTTAAAAAAATTCTGAAATTCAAACTGAAAACAACATACTTTAGAGAAGACTAAGTGTGAAAAATTTAATTAACTACTAATTCGTTCTATACCTGGTTCTTATGTCTCATTACTTGGCACGGACCTCCTCTACTCTTCATCGGTCCAGTACCATGCTAGGCACAGACCTCCTCTAAAATTGCTGAGGTAAAAGGTTTAGTCCACAACGCTGGCCCAGCGCGGGTTCGCGGACTACACCCCTAAGAAATTCCTAACAACATTTACGTATTTCGGTTTCATCACGATGTTTTCCTTCACCATTAAAATACGTGATGATTTATTCGAATCTTTTCACAGGAGTGTTATAGAGAAGCTGTGCGATCTAGTGGAGAGCCGAGGCAGTGACGTGTGGTGGACTTGTGACGCAAGAGACTTGCTCACTGATGACGTCATTAAGAAATATAAAACTAATGACGTAACTAAAGGAAAGGTTCGATATACATACTTATTTGTTATATTTTTTGTTTAAAAAATCTGTTGAGATTATTTGAGCCTTTTTTTATATTTTTGTTTTTTTTTCTTTTACTTGCAATATAAGTAAGTATGTCATATAAAGTCATGTCAAGTCTCAAATTCAATTCCAGGCAAAAGCGTTGATGGATAAATTGACTAACCAGGAAGTCCATTTTAAAATTGCTAGTTATAAAAACAAAAATACTATTCAAAATTTCCGTTCCCAGGACATAATGGACATATGGCTGGACTCTGGTCTATCCTGGAGCACCCTGGGTGGAAGAACAGCAGATCTATACTCAGAAGGGATAGACCAGCTCACAGGATGGTTCCAGGCCTCGTTGCTCACTTCTATGGCCTTGAACGAATCGCCGCCATACAAGTTAGTATTTACATACAAATAATCTCAATAATCCGGCCCTTTGATAGTCCGGCACGTCCAATAATCCGGCACCGTCCACCCTCGCCCCTATACACCTGTGCTCTATCAAATGGTTTATATATCAGTGACTCCGGTTCTCAGTGACTTTTTCACTATAATCCAGTCATCCGGACATTTCAATAATCTGGCATCGTACGGTTTTTAACAGTGCCTGGTTAGTGACATTATACTATATTTACATACATTTAGAATTTGGTCTGAGGCAAATTACTGCATTTTAGTGAAGTATACCCTCGAAGGTGTAGAAGAAATGATGAATATGATGATGATACATGTCAGCCCAGTGGCGCAGTTAGCTAGACAGATGCGAAACGAAAAGCCCCGAGTTCGATCTCCGCACTAGGACGAATGTTTCTGTGATTCATAAATAATTGTGACACGCTGTTTTTTTATAGTTTAATTTTTGTTATTCCTAGAAATAAATATTATTGTTTTTTTTTTTTGTTACAGATCAATATTCGTCCACGGCTTCGTGGTTGACGAGAAGAAGAGGAAGATGTCCAAGTCGATCGGCAACGTTATCGAACCCGCCACCATCATACACGGAGGGAAGGACAAGAATAACCAACCGGCCTATGGGGTTGATACTCTTAGGTATGAATATAACTTATTTACGGCTGTACCCCAGAAGGGGTAGGTAGAGGTGATTATATAAATACATCGACCGGCCCAGGAGTCGAATATGATACCTGTCTAGCGTGTGTCTCACTTAAATACCTCGAGAGTCGAGAGTAATAAGAATATATTTTTACTACGACAGAAATTCACAAATCGCTTTGCTCTATGACTAAATTATCAAAAAAATTAAATGGAAAATTTGCAAAATACCTTTTAGCATAATGAAAAATTATTTTCGATTCTAATAAATATGAAATGATTGATGGGTCATCATCGTGGCATAGTTATAAAGTCACCAGCTTTTAAAACGAGAGGCCGTGGGTTCGATCCCCGTACCGAGACAAATGTTCGTGTGAACCGCAAATATTTATGCAAAAAGTCTCTCATAATTTCCGATACCCACTACATAATACTTGTAGTGGAGTGTCAGAGCTATGTATGTGACCGTTGGGTGTATTTATATATTTCAGGTGGTGGGCGGCGAGCCACGCTACCCAACACTCTCAGATAGTCATCAGTAAGAAACTTCTAGACGATTGTCAGAGCGAAGTCATTAGGATACGGAATATCATGAAATACCTCCTCAGCGTTATCAATGATGTTAACAAAACGGATTTCAACAAAAAATTAACATTAAATTATTTTGACAGCTACATGGTGAAGGAAACAGATGAATTCGTCAAACAAATCTTCGAGCATTACAATAACTTCAGGTACAACCACGCAGCGCAATCTGTGCTCTATTTCGTAAGCAATAAGGTCTCAGGTCTGTATTGCCATTGCGTGAAAGATAGGCTTTATTGCAGCGAAAAAGATTCAGAAGAGAGATTGTCAGCTCAGCTAGTAGTTCACACAATTTTGGTGTCTCTGTGCAAGGTTTTAGGGCCCATTTTGCCACATCTAATTGAAGAAGTGTGGCAACACCACCCGCTGTTCGAAAAGCCTTTTTATTTCACAACTGACAGACCAGTGTTGCCAGTTAAAGACGTAGACGTTTCTACCATGGACGCCATATTGGATATTAAAAAAGATGTCTGTGTTTTAGCAAAGAATGAGAATTTAAAGAAATTCTCCGCTGATATTCAAGTTAATGGTAATTTGTACGATAAACTGAATGAATTAAACAAAAGTGATGGTATAAATGATAGCGTTTTGTGCGAGATTTTAGAACTGTCATCTGTCAAATTGCATCTGTCAGATGTTGACAGTTGGAGGGTTGAGCTGTCATTGAGTAGCAAAGATCAGTGTTTGAGATGTAGAAAATATAATGCTGAAGTTAATAGCGATAAGTGTATGAGATGTGATAGAGTACTGGCTTCTTTATGAAATTTCAGGTTTTGAAGGTAGTAGGATTTTTTTTTCATTTAATGAATCACTTGTGAAAGTTGTTTTACGTATGTATATACATACGCCTGTGTTTACGAAAAGGGTAGCAGAAATCAGTGGCGGTACTTCCATAGAAGCCCGAAAGCCCGACTTGCCTTACATAGTTCCGAATAACGAACTTAACGATTGTTTATTTATAAAATAACGCTATAAACGTGAATGTGAGTACTAACCGGTATGTATTTATTAGTCCTACGTACCAAAAAAAATATGTTGCTACTAAATAAACATTTGGGCTTGCCTTAGTTTGACACCCTAGGCACGCCACTGGCAGAAATGTATTTCGACATCCTTGTTTCATAAGCACTAAGAATAGTAAAGTCACTAAGACATTGCCAGAGTCGAACCCGGAACTTTTAGTAATACGAAATACACTTGAGCCACAAGACCATGTGAATAGGACTATTTCTTTTATCTGTTATGAAAAATTAAAGATTAAAATACAAAGAGCAAAGATGTATGATTGAAATATTAGTGACTCGAATTTAAAAATTTATAATTTCAATTATGTTTCGATAAATGAAGCCAACAGTTTGAACACTATAGTTAAGTTGTTAATTTATTGTTAGTGAATAAATATATATACCTAAAATAAAAAGTAATATTATTTTCACCTTTATTTCAAGCACAAAGTGCGGTTAAAACATTTGGATTAACTCGACCTATGCATTGAATAAGGTTACTTATGACTATAACACCGAAGTACTTTTTATGTCTATAATAGAGTTAAAATTGTTTATATATTGCACTAGTAAAGTAATAATGGTCATAAATTTTGTTGTTGTTTGAAGAACATAAAAATTTACTGATAATTTTGTGCCCAATTAAGTTTAAATCGCTGAGAAAGAGAAGTTGTGCAAAAGCACATATAATTTTATTCGATGCATAGGTCGAACTGACTGCGTTCGTAAACCACGATATAGGAGTCGTGATTGCCTCGAGGTTTAGGCAAGCGGTCCCAGGTTCAAACCCCAGGTATATATCTCGGACTTTTCGAAGTTATATGTGTATTAATAAATAATTATCACTTGCTTTAACGGTAAAGGAAAAAGTAGTAACAAAACCTACACATCTAAAAGTTCTTAGGAATTTCTTAGGTGTGTAGTCCTACAACCTACATCAGGCCAGCCTGGTGGGCTAAGGTCTAAACCTGAGGGTTTAGGCACTGAGAGCAGTTGTTGAGTAGGCCAGTGCCCAACCGTGGGACGTATATAGGCTGACAATGGTGATAAGTGTGTAAAAGTACAATAAAATGAATGTAATATATTTATTAATGCTCACAATTTTTGAACCCTCATGTGAAAATATGTGCAAAAAGTTCTGACTCGTGAAGGATTTGAACCTCCGCCCTCCGATGTTCAAGCAAATGTTTATATCGGTGCTCTAACCTACTGAGCTAACGAGTCTTACTTCGTACTTTCAAATTTATCGAAAAGCTCAAATACTATGACGTCATAAGTGCATTAATATGAAAATTTGGGATTTGTTCCAAAAATTATTTTGGTAGAGATATTAAAAGATCTAGCTCGGAATGTTTTTTCTAGGTAGATCTTAGATTTTGTTTTAGGGGCTTAGTTTCTTAATGAGGAAATAGTTAAGATCTACTAAAGACTTACAGGTCAATTTGACTCACTGCAACCTAGGTAAATAGGCTATAGATAAATAGATATTTACATAAATGCATATCTGTATTTGATCGTTCCATAGTGCATTTCACTAGACACCAGAGAAAAGAGAGGCCGCAGCTTCAATCCCCGCAAGTAGACAAATATTTGTGTTATTCACAAATATTCGAGTCTGGGTGTTTGTGAGACCGTAATCTCGTAGTTTCTGATGCACACGATACAAGATTTGAATCATAGTGTGGGTCAGATCTATGTAATTGTTGGATGAATTTATGCATTTAGGGGATTGTGCCAAATAGACAGATAACTTTTCAACTCTAAAAGCACTTGTGTATATTAGTCTGGGAATAATTTCCCTATTTGAAGCAGTGATGGCCTCGAGGTTTGGGCGCGCGGTCGAGAATCTCGGCGGTCGCGGGTTCGAACCCCAGGCACACACCTCTGACTTTTCGAAGTTATGTGTGTATTCACATTGAATTATCACTTGCTTTAACGGTGAAGGAAAACATCGTGATAAAACCTGCACACCTAAGAGTTCTTAGGAATTTCTTAGGTGTGTAGTCCGCCAACCCGCACTAGGCCAGCGTGGCGGATTATGGCCTAAACCCTCTCAATGGTAGAGGAAACCCGTGCTCAACAGTGGGCGTATATGGGTTGATGAAGAAGAAGAAGAAGAAGAAGAATTTCTCTATTCATATCGAAAGCCGGAAGCCCGGTGATGCATTTATCTTCAAGAGTCGTTGTAATATTTGATTGCAGCTTGTATTGCAACTCCTCCTTTGTATTATTCCGGATTAATTCGGGATCATGACAAATTAGGTCTGCGTAGATTCACTAGGATTTAGTGCTTGGCGTCAATACTTTGAGTGCCAATTTATTCCCTACTGTGGGCGTCTATTTAATTCAAGCATATTTTATTCTCCTAAAATGGTCAACTAGCAAATATTTTAGTACGATTTGCCCCGAAATAACCCTGCCAAACCGCTATGAATACAAAAGTTAGCTAAATAACACATTACCGACACAGCATGCTTGCAAGCTCAGTTCCCAACAATTTCGGTAGAGGACTTCTTGCCAATGCCAATATCCATTGCGGGACAAAATCCTACGGGACTCAATTGAGTGGTGTTACAATGGACGGCAACGCGTCCGGATGTATAAAGGAAATTGCTGTGGAGTCCTGTAGTTTGGAGATGCGCTATGCAGAGATATTTTGAGGAAATAACATTGGAGGTTAAGGATGGAAAAGGAAGAGTAAGGGAGTGAAGTGTTAAAGGTAAAGCTTTGTGTATTAAATTTGATAGAGAGTAGCTTAATTTTGTTAAATTGCTATGGATATGAATAAATATGGTAGTTAGGTTGATGGTGACGAGGTTAAGATAGAAGGCAGAGAAAAATCTTGACGGTAGCAGATTGAAATTCCATACTAACATATTTAAAATCTATGAAATTATTTTGTACCTAGATTGTGTGGCATTACAGTATTAGTAATGACAATTGGAATGAAGCCCAGTTTCTGTCCTGAGTCTAGATTACGGAATGCTAATGTCACACTGCTCCTACACTCCACACATTGGTCGCACTCGCACAAGACTCGTTAGCTCAGTAGGTTAGAGCGCCGATATAAACTTACGCTTGAACATCGGAGGGCGGAGGTTCAAATCCTTCACGAGTCAGACCTTTTTATGCAGCACTAGCAATCAATATTTGTATTGGATTGATATTAAAATTTATAACGAAATCCATCCCTAAAATAGCTTTTTTTTATAATGAAATGGAAAGTGACCTCATTACCTGATGGAAAGCGCAGTTCATCCAAATTGAGGGTGGAGTAATACGATTACAAAAGATCTGTTTTTATAGAAGTAGATCCAAAAATCGCCCGTTTGTCAAATAGGAGGATATAACCAATATATCTTAGGAAGATATAACCACTAAAGAAAGCAATCGGGTTCTTTTACATCAGTTTTCCTTTCAGTGGTTTCGATAGGCAGAACTATACTCCGAGTAGATTACACATATTATACATCTCACTACTTCATACTAGTTTTTGCTTCTTTAACTTGCTATAGTATCAAAAGTTGACAATTTGATAGATGGAGACAAAATTTAAATGGTGCTCTTAATCAGAGTTTCGTTTAAGAGGAGGTTGACAAGTAATGAGTAACATAAGTCATAAGAAGTATTCCTGTAAGTATATTACAGTAGATGCTTTTGAGGCTAAAATCAAAGATGAAATGAATAGAATATCTCATCTCATCTCATCTCATCAGCCTATCGCCGTCCACTGCTGAACGTAGGCCTCCCCTAGAAAGCGCCAACCATCCCGGTCTTCTGCAGCCCTCATCCATCCGTTACTATGAATAGAATATGTAGTGAGTAAATTCTTCACTAATTTTGCTCACATAATGTACCATGAAGGCAGTTCAAAAGTTGTAAAAGCACGTTGGCTGTAGGAAAATAAATGAAGGAGCATAAAAAGTGCTGACTCGTGAAGGATTTGAACCTCCGCCCTCCGATGTTCAAGCGTAAGTTTATATCGGCGCTCTAACCTACTGAGCTAACGAGTCTTGTGCGAGTGCGGCCAATGTGTGGAGTGTAGCAGCAGTGTGACGTCACAGCTGCATCACTATACACTATCAGAGATATAATATCGGGCAACACTCCAATAGTAATTGTAAATGAAACACCCACGACACATGTGACAAAACAGCTATAACAAGTTTGCAATACAGAAATCGTCGCTTAAGTTCTAACACCGCGGAAGTCCAAAAAATGCCGTTTCGACTTTTGAATGTCATTCGATAGAGAATCGAAAGACGCACCTCTAGACCAATCAGAAACGAAGATTACAACCAATAAGAGCGTTTTATTTTGAAAACAAATACACAGCGTATCTAAGTGTCGCGGGAATCGTCATGCAAACAGCGCGTAAGTCAGTTAACTTTCGAACTGTAACAGGTCGTGACTTGTGCACCGGAGAAATACATCGTAAATCAAGGTAAGTATCATTCATATTCATAATTGTTTGTGTTCATTTAAGGGATAAAGTCTTGTTTTTTAGTTTTTAAGCATAGTTAAGTCAAAATATAATTTATGTTATTTTAGAAAACTAGATGAAAATATTATTTTACTTACGCGGTGTTTTGCTTAAGTCAGAATTGACTTACGCGGTGTTTTATATAACGATTTTTAATTTAAGTTTATAAATTTGCAGACTTACATGCACCATGGACTACGACATCAGTGATGATGAAGATGTGAATGACCTATGTAAACTACTCGGAATAAAAATACCGCCGAAAAAGAAAAATGAAACAGTCACCAACAAGGAAAACTTCGACATTAACAACTTGCCTGTTCTTATAGTACCCGACAATGCTAACGTAAGCGGCGAGGTAAGTGGACAGGACCTTTTCGAATGCCATATGATGATAGAAACTACAGTTCACTCGCCTGTGCTACCAGCGAATGTCGAATCAGCTAATATTCATTATGAAGAAACAAGTGTGATAAAGCCAATAATAATGGAAGAAACAAACGACCTCCCATTACCGATTGCGAGTCCCTTGCTAGTGAATGACGAGGCCGAACATGGTGATCTTAGTTCTGGTCGAAAAAGATGCTCCAAAGGATGTTCTGAGAATAAAAACTGGACTAAAAATAATAGTAAGAAACTTAGAATGGAAGGAAAAGAATATTTAGGGTATCGACGAAATCGCAAGGGACCAAAGTTTAGTGTATTACATGATACTATTAGGCCAGCCCGAATTATTGGCCCTCCATGTACTTCCGAGTTTTGTAAAAAATCAAAACTTCGTGCTTGTGATACACTACCGGATGAGGAACGTAATACTTTATTCTCCAATTACTGGAATAATATGACTTGGGACCAGCGAAAACAATACGTCATATCAAATGTTCAGGTACGCCCAAAAAAGCAAGTTAAGTCTAAAATATCATCATCCAGGCGTTGTGAGACTAAAGAGTATTTTTTAGAAACTTCAAATGGACGTGTTCAAGTCTGCAAGCATACTTTTTTGAATACGTTCGGTATCAAAGAATGGACGGTACGCTGTAATAATGTGCTGTGATAACTGTAATAATGTGTCGATAACCAATAGGTTATCGACATCTGAGCTTGGAATGGCAAAGAAACCCGAACTTACTCATCAGGTTTTAAAAGGACACTCAAAGAAAGATGAGATAGTTTTTTTAGAAGACTTTCTAAATAGTTTACCAAAGATACCTTCTCACTACTGCAGAGCTACCTCTTCCAGGGAATATTTAGAGCCTATCATCGAAAATAAAAATCATCTTTTTAAAATTTATTGTGATAAGTGTAATTCAGTTAATAAAGAACCCGTAAGCCGTTGGACATTTGACAAAATTTTAAAAGAAAATAATTTGAGTTTATTCCAACCAAAAAAAGATCAGTGTGACACATGCTGTGCGTTCAAAGCAGGTAATATTAGTGAAGACATCTATCATAATCATTTTATTCGAAAAGAAGCAGCCAGAGATGAGAAAAAGAAAGATAAGGATCGAGCATTAGCAGGAGAAGTACACGTATTTACGCACGATCTCCAATCTGTAAAATTGTGTCCGATGTTGCAGGCTAGTGCTTTGTATAATAAAACAAAGCTCTGTGTACACAATTTTACTGTGTATAACCTACACACAAGAGATGTACATTGTTACTGGTTTGACGAACATAATGCAGGTTTAGTGGCTTCTGTTTTTGCATCCTGTATCATCGATTGCCTAAGAAAGACTCTTTCAGTAAAACCTCTGCCAATTGTCCTCTTTTCTGATGGATGTACATCACAGAACAGAAACGTCATTTTAGCTAATGCTTTATTACATTTAGCCATAGAATATAACGTAGTAATAACGCAAAAATTCCTTGAAAAAGGTCATACCCAAATGGAGTTCTGTTAAAAAGTTCTAGGAGTCAATGTTTTATGTTTTTTTTTTAAGAGGTATAAGTCTACCCGTTATTTTTATTTTATTTGAAATAAATAAATAATTTGAAGATATTTATTGTGTATTTATAACTCCGCGTAAGTCTCCCCATATTCTTTATTATAAAGTGGTAACAGCGCGTATGTCAGAAAAATAATGTAAATAATATTCTTTTATTACAACTGATACAAAATCTTGAAATCGGCCTAATTTTATTAATTTTAAAATAAATATATATGTATTACGATCGCGATATATAAAAAGGCATACTTTTTTTGCTTTCCTGAAAAGTTGTCATTTTTGACTTACGCGGTGTTAGAACTTAAGCGACGAAATGTATGTTCAAATATACTCAAACCTGGATTTCCGAAGAGGCGGGTAGAGGTCTATTTCTGCAATCGTTTTTCAGGTTAGTATGGGGAGGAATAGCACAGAAGATAAATATATCAAGCCGTAAATAGGTTTTTATTTACTTATGTACCTAAGACCTTAGAGGTTGATTCAACGGCAGACGGCGATAGACTTAGTACTAAAATATTTTGTTATTGAAGACAGTAGTTTGGAGTTCTACCGCATCCATCTCCTCAAGAAAGGATTCTCTTTAAAAGGAAGAAATCTATGGATGACACTATAATTCATCAGCTCGTTTACTTTGGGTAGTAAACAAATTCCAATGTTTTTTTATTTCCATTCGATGTGTTATCTATAGTGCATCTATTACATCTGAATCATATTGGATGGAAGCCCAATTTTTTCATGTCCTGAATCTAGACTACAGAATGCTGACGTCACAGTGCTGCTACACTCCACACATTGGCCGCACTCGCACAAGACTCGTTAGCTCAGTAGGTTAGAGCGCCGATATAAACTTACGCTTGAACATCGGAGGGCGGAGGTTCAAATCCTTCACGAGTCAGACCTTTTTATGCTCCTCCGTATATCTAACTACAGTCAACGTGCTTAAAAAACTTTTGAACTGCCTTCGCCTAAGATTTTACCAGCAAAAGTGTTGAAGAATTTATTCACTGGGCATTCTGTTCATTTCCTATATGGTATTAGCCCCAAAAACATCTACTGTAGTATACATACACGTATAAATTTTGTTACTCATGACTTGTCAATGTCCTTGTAAACAAAACGCTTATAAATCGTCACAATTTAAAACATTGGTTTCATGAATCACAATGTCAAAATTTTGAAATTCTCGTTAGTTGAAAAATCTAAACGCAGTATGAGATAAGTATATATATATATATATATATAAGTACAAACATATATATATATAACTAACTCGAAGTGCAGTTCTGCTTGTTGGGACCATGGACTCCAAAATTGTTGTAAAAATACCCGCTTTCTTTAGTGGTTCAATTTTCATTACATCTCCTTTGGTAAATGATACATTTTTGTATCTACTTAAATAATCGGGAAAAACAAGTCATTTGTAATCTTTTTTACCACCCCACCCTTACTTGGTTGCACTGTGCGCTACATCAGGTGTTAATAGAGTAACTTGCCAATGCATTATAAAAAAAAATACTGTTTCAAGGATCCAAGAGACTCAAATTTTAAAATCAATCCAATAGCAATATTGATTGCAATCGATGCATAAAAAGCTCTGACTCGTGAAGGATTTGAACCTCCGCCCTCCGATGTTCAAGCGTAAGTTTATATCGGCGCTCTAACCTACTGAGCTAACGAGTCTTGTGCGAGTGCGGCCAATGTGTGGAGTGTAGCAGCAGTGTGACAGTATATTTATAAAGCTAGCGTGTCTTTGTTGTTTCGACACAAGAGTCGTGGGTTTTAATTTGCAATTACTTTTGGAGTGAAGCCCATTTTTTTTCGTTTAAATTGTGTGTGATGCAGCTATGACGTCACAGTGCTCCTACACTCCACACATTGGCCGCACTCGCACAAGACTCGTTAGCTCAGTAGGTTAGACCGCCGATATAAACTTACGCTTGAACATCGGAGGGCGGAGGTTCAAATCCTTCACGAGTCAGAACTTTTATTTTCTTCCACGTTGATAGTACGTTACGAAACGGCGTTGACTTATTAAAACTGACCATTTAAAAGTGCTTTATAAAGTCTTATTGTATTATGATTATTTAGACTTTGACTTTCATAAAAAGAAGGCCGCACTTCCATAGAAGCCTAAGCGCCCAGATAACCTTTAAAAATCGGTATAATAAAATCTGTAAGTTTTTTTTATCAAGTAACAGGTGCAAAATAAATAGTAATATGCTACTTAGACATTACACATTTAACACGTGCCACTTTTGGGCCGGTTTGCAAGAGGTTTATCGCCTATCTTCCATCAGGTTGGACTCAAGGCTGTAAGTGTCTCGTGAATAGGGTCGGATTAGGCCCATTTCCTATTCCGGATGCGAGTTGAAACATCAATAGAATGCGGTTGCACGCCACTTTAATATTTCCTGACTTATCGGACCAATGGAAGTGAGATTGCTTTGGCAGCTCAGGTATGATCAATTTTGTATTGATAGCTACACATATCTGCGCTTTTATAAAGCTGAAATGTTTGTTTACTTGAGCGCGATAATCTCAGGAACTAGGGGTACGATTTGAATAATTCTTTCAGTTTTAGATAGTACACTTATCGAGAATGCTCTTGGGCTATTTATCATCACGCTAAGATGAATAGAAGTAGAGCAGCAATGTAAAATGTGACAAAATCGGGAAACGATTTGATATGCATAACTTTAACGGTAATAGCTTGTCTACTATTACGTGGATCGGATATGTAGCCTGTATACCGTGATCGAAAACAAAGACAAGCAATAGCTACAGTGATTAGAAATACATTGACGGTAAAACAAATCATCATCATCATCATCAACCCATATACGCCTACTGCTGAGCACGGGGCTCCTCTACCATTGAGAGGGTTTAGGCCATAGTCCGCCACGCTGGCCTAGTGCGGGTTGGCGGACTACACACCTTAGAAATTCCTAAAAACTTTTAGGTGTGCAGGTTTTATCACGATGTTTTCCTTCACCGTTAAAGCAAGTGATAATTCTATTTGAATACACACATAACTTTGAAAAGTCAGAGGTGTGTGCCTGGGGTTCGAACCCGCGACCGCCGAAATTCTCGACCGCGCGCCCAAACCTCGAGGCCATCACTATCAGCGACATAAAATAAAAAATGACGTTTTCCTAACAACCAAATACATTTAATACCTATGGTTGTTATGAAAACGTTCTTTTTCGTGTTTTTTTTTATTCCCAATAAGTTCGTTATCACCTTACCTATTACCTACCTTATTTTTCCCAAGGAGGGTTGGCGTCAGGCAGGCGGTCGGCCGTAAAACATCTGCCAAAACTCTTATGCAGCATGTTTTGTCCTTCCACACAGGAAGGAAGGACAAAACATGCTGCGCCGACCCCAAACAAGAATTGGGATCAGGGCAGGAGAATGATGATGATGATTTTTCGACCACGGTCCTAATTCATCTTCTAGACGTAACTTAATTTGCCCTGTTTCCGATTTTTATTATAAAAATGATGTAATTCAAAAGCATTGTACAATAAATCTTGCCTTTGTAAAGGCAGCAGGTGCAGTAGGATTTGCCGCATACAACTTGGTATTGTTACATCGAGCGCAGAGTGTAGTTGGAGCATAAATTTAGCTTTGAGTGTCCTTACTTGTTTGCCATTAAGAATGGAGATATTTTTAAGTGGCTTCCAAGTACTTCTATAGAAGCAAAAAAGCGTTACTCGTTAATTGCGTAATGTGTAGCTTATTATTGTTTATTGTGGGGTAAAGATGCATTTGTAATAAAAAATATTTTTGTTAAATTAAGACTTTTTATTAGGAATTTTGTAAGGCTTTTTTACTGGTCTAAACGAAAAAATCTTTCAATGTTAGATTATCCATTCATCAAGTAAAGCTACAAACAATATAGCATCACGCTACGACCATTAAGAGCAAAGGATCAATTTAAAATGTGACAAAATGGTCAAATATATAAGTGGAGAGTTTCGCATTTAGAGTTTGCAAGCAACAACTTGTAGACAGTCTGTAATTAGAGGTATTTTTGTATCATATCAGTAAAAAACTGTATTCATTGATTTGCACAGTCCCAACTTGTTGGTAAATTGTTCCAAAGACAGTTATAAGCGTTTTTCAACCGACTTAGACTAGGAAAAAAGCGCCTTTGTAAAAACCAGCAACAAAATATTCCATTCAAAACTCGAAATTGGAATGGAACTACCGAGCAATTCAAAATCCTCGCAGTTACAGTGTTGCCAACATCCTAAACAAACATAGGCTGGTTACATTCGCATGGCTTTATGAAATTCCCTCTGTTTATTGAAATAACCGTGAGATAGTTGAGCCAAGATTGGCTACGTACAGCGCGCTTGACATATCACTGTAACATATTCTTATTCTGTTATTGTTCTATTACATCTTGCTTGTTTGTGTAGATTGTCTTGAGTTTACAGAAATAATTTGTAAAAAAAGAGGGTATGTTTTTTGATTGTCATTCGATTTAATTTTAACAATTCCTAACGTAAATAGCATGATTTAAAAATAAATTTAACATATAAACATTTTCATATCACCTATTTCAAAGCAATATTCATCATAATCTAGCAAACTAATATGTTCATAGTCAGATTTTCTACTGAGTGTTATTTAATAAAAGTACCTTATACGACTTTTCACAGGAATCGTCAAACACTAGATGTTTTAAACGTTCAACATCATTAGCACAAGTGCGTTCCATTCCTGGGCAAAAGCACCTTCTACAAATAACGGTTAGGCCATAGTCCACCACGCTGGCCTAGAGCAGCTTATAGTCCGTAGACAATTAAGAATTTCCTAACATCTTTTACATCCAGGTTACCTGAGTTTTCCTTCACTGTTAAAGTAAGTGATAATTCATTACGAATACACACTGTATTGTGAAATATTCCCCGTAATAAAAGCTATAAAGTCTCATACAGAGAACAATTTATATTCTTTAACACTTAAAAAGATTACAATGGACCGTAACAAGGCCACAAATAACCCTTTCAATGTTGTATTAGATTTATCTCGGTCTCAGAGGTCCGCTGGTCCAAGGGGTCCGATACATCTTTCGCAGAAGGCCACAAATCAACTGGAGTGTGATCCAAGAGCTGAATTTAAGGTTTTGTACCGGTTTTTAAACGGTTAGGTGCTGAAATGATCGAGTTTTTTTTATTTACGAAGTTTATTTTGTAAGCCGTAAAAATAAGCTCTTGTATGTTGATTTAAAAATACTTGTGGATATCTAAAAAAGGCTTGTTAAATTTATTTTTAAGTAACCAAGTATTCTTTGCTAGAAGTGTTTTAATAAATCTGAGAAATTAGGAGATCATTAAAGTATATATTTTAGAATTGTCTTATTAATCCATTGAGTATATAATGTTTGCCATGCGATCGTGAGATCTCAGTTTCCATTTCCGGGATGGCTTAAGCATCGTTTGATTTTTATATAATCTAATGAATATAAGGTGTTGGATGTTTGAGAACGTGAAAGAATAACAATAACACAATAATATAACACTCTTTAATTCGGTAGGACTAAAGACTATTTATGAAAAGTGGGCGTGCAAAGACTGGTTACCCTTTATGGAGTTGTTCTTCATCAACCCATATACGCCCACTGCTGAGCACGGGTCTCCTCTACCATTGAGAGGGTTTAGGCCATAGTCCTATGGAGTTGTTGCTTGATGTTAACTGTTAAGAAAGAAATATTCCTATCTCCTACTTGGGTATCAAACTTCTGACCTACATTCTATACTTACTAATAACTTGACATCTATGGTAATGGTAGTCATAAATGAATAATGAATTGGACCGACAATTGAAACGTTATTACTCATTGTAATCGCTTTTGAATTCCCGATAAGTTGTTCGGAAAGCCTATTCAGGGCACCTGTTGTAGATTTGGGACCGAAGTTTCACACAAAGATATTTTACTTGTTGAATTGAAGACGTCATTAGATTGTTAATAATGTTTCATTAAAATACTTAGATTAATATTGATTGACTGCCTTTCAGGACCCAGGTCAGGTTTTCCATTAGTAATTTCTGAGTATGGCATGGTGTCCGAAAAACGAAAAGGCTTGCCCCCTATTACATGGGACTGATACATACTTTTCGAAATATACATGCAGAAATGCACTTGTGTCCACCTCTTCTAAAGTCATCGTTATTCAAATAGACTTTTACAAGTTCTTTTGATTCGTCACTATTAAACTGTTTTTTAAAAACGAATGCTGCTTCGGAACGTGTTATCGCTGTGGAGAAGAAACGGTAAGAAACTCCCTCAGAATCACAAAATGTCACGTTTTTTTAATAATAGTAAATAAAAATTATTTAATTGTCATCCTGGCTCACTGTCCTTGCAGAAATTTACCTCTGCCTACTCCTTCTGGGAATACAGACGTAAGGTTATGTAACACACACTAATCGATTATTTAGTAGTTATTACTAATCTACCAACCATTCCTACCACGTACTATACAGATAATTACCAAGGAATTGTTTCCGAGTACATCTGCATTAGTCTCAGGTCAAGGGGTTGGTAGGTTAATTCGTTTATGTCAGCTTGTGTGCATTGACGGATTGAATGCGGTGTAATACCCTGGCTATTCGGAGTGTGGTTAGTTGAAAGGGATTTGTAGTGTAGTAAAACCATTATCCTGCACACCTAAGAGAGCTTAGGAATTTCTTAGGTGTGTAGTCCGCTAACCCGCGCTAGGCCAGCGTGGTGGACTATGGCCTAAACCCTCTCAATGGTAGAGGAGAACCGTGCTCAGCAGTGGGCGTATATAGGTTGATGAAGAAAATCATTATCATCATCATCAGCAACACCATCATTACCAGGGCACGTGCCTCCTCTGTTTTTACTACTCTTTAGGCCTTTGGCCACCGCGCTGGCCTAGTACGGGTTGGCGGATTACATACTTAAGAAATTCCTGAGTACTTTTATGGTTTTAGGTTTCATCACGATATATTCCTTCACCGTTAAAGTAAGTATAAATTAATTGTAAATACACACAACTTCATAGACAAAATGTGGGTGCAGAATTGGACCTCCGCCTACCCCTTCGAGGAATATAGGCGTGAGGTTATGTATGTATGTTATCTTTATTATCAACCTTTTGGTTAGTGCGGGTTGTCGGTTTATATACCTAAGATATTCCTAA
This sequence comes from Cephonodes hylas, assembly GCA_030295005.1. Classification (NCBI taxonomy): domain Eukaryota; kingdom Metazoa; phylum Arthropoda; class Insecta; order Lepidoptera; family Sphingidae; genus Cephonodes; species Cephonodes hylas. The sequence continues at coordinate 1,928,191 of AP025383.1, forward strand.
AGTGAATATGATATTCAAAAATATTGGTACATACCTCTGGTCTGCCTTTGAAATAAAAGCGTGGATATAAGTACGTATGTATTACCAATTACAGAAGCAATGCAATCCCGGTGTTCAATCGAAATCGCGGTCATTGAAACCCGCTCGGTTGGGTGTGCACTCCGATTGAGTAGTCTTGGTAAATATTCAATTAGGAAGGCGCCAGTTGGACGATTTAGTCCAGTGACTTGCTCGAGTGATTGGCATGTCGTACCAGGAATTTAAAGACACACATTTTAGGCATGTAATGATCAAATACACATAAGTGCTTTAACGTTGAAGGAAGACGTGGTGGGAAAACCCGCACTATTGAAAACTCCTAAAAAAATCTCTTTTGTAAAGCCTGCGCTAGGGTGACGTGGTGAACTAAGGCCTAAACAGTCTCTAGTAAGAAGAAGCCCGTGGCTCAGCAATGTAACGTGTACGGGCTGATGATGATAATGACGATGATGATGATGTTAATGGTGGCGATGACGATGACGATGTTGAAATGATGATCATAAGATAATTTCTCAGGCGTGTCCGCCAACCCGCACTAGACTAGCGTGGTCGACTAAACAACTTCTGTTTTAAAGGAGTACAGAATCTAGCAGAGAGATATATAGAAGCTGATGATATACTAGGTATACAGGCTAATACAGATTTCTAGATTAACCGTAGTAGCCACTCAGATCTATTCTCCATTTAGGTAATTCGTCTCTTGAATATTAATGGAGATGTGTTGCAATTCCCGAGTCTGTTTATCAACACAAGTTCCACAATGGAACGGATTGGTCTGGAATATTTAGTGTTTACCTAGACTCTCTGATTGCGCCTAATTGTTAGTGATAAATCTTCGTTTATTAGATTCTATAGCTAATAATGTGAATGGTAACTAAATTCTTACTGACCAGCTTTTGCTCGCGACTCTGTCCGCGTAGACTTCAGGGTTAGGTGCAGAAGGTAATAAGTGAATATAAATTGTCTTCCAAGTGATTATTGAAGAAGCAGCCTATGCCCTTTTTTAAGGTCCTGTTTTTTTCCATATCAAAAATCATGCAAATCTGTCAAACAATCTAGGCGAGAAAGCATTAAACAATAGTCTTACTTTCAAGTTTACAATATATGCTCATTGCTTATTCCATGGGAATCTTACATATTTTAGGGTTAAAATGCAGTCTATGTTACTCCCATACAGTCCCTTTTAAATCCATATCAAAATTCGTTGAAATTGGTCAAATGTTTTGACATAAAAGCAAAACTCTGACAGAGTTATTTTCGCATTTATAATATGTTTACCCCGCGAACATTACAATAGAAAACGATTTTCTGAACATACTCGTGTAATTATGTCCCACAATTTACTTGCGCCAGTAACTCGCGCGAGTAGTACGTGCAAGTAGCGTTTTGTCCATCTTGATAAATCGAGGCAAGCTTGTGAAACAAGCAAACATTTAAAACGGACCGGACCGCTGGCCAGATGTTGAAACTGGAGCTTCTAGCAATGGAACATTATTATACTGATATATAAAGTTGATGAGATTGTTTGGTTGAACGCGCTAATCTCAGGAACTGCTGATTTGAGAATTTGATTCAGTGTTACATAACCCGTTTATAGAGAAAGGTTGTTTTTTATGAACCATCATGCCACGACCAATAGGAACGATGAAGCAATGAAAAATGTGGCAAAAACGGAAGAGAATATTCCTTTTGAAATTTCGTGTAGCTAATTGGCGGTATAATCTATATAATTTTATTTAAAAAACAAGAATATCAGGGTTGAGTGCCTGGGATTTGAACTTGCGGCCGTCGTGATTTCAGATCGTGTGCCGAATCTTAGTACTTTTCACTTATCCTATACTGATATTTCATTTTGTTAAGTTTTTATTATCTTCAATCTATGTACATACATGCTACTGTTAGGGACCTTCTCTACAATTGAGATGACCACCGATCCACCGATATGGCCTGGTGTAGGTCAATTTTTGAGAGAAAGATTTATATTTCATAAAACGCTAAAACAGTATATTGAATAAGTGGCCAAAATGCAAGTTCAGGTTTAAAGCTATAACTTAACAAGTTAAAGCTTACTTCGCGCACACTTAATACGCCAGTAACTTGGGCTAAGTTATTGTACGAACATAGTTTCATAGTTAATGTCGAAGCACATAGCTCGTATTTTATGGTACGTTACACTGTTTATTAAATATTTTCACATTTTTACAGATTATATCCCTTTTCATATCGCATTGTACTCAAGCGGTACAAGTATTTGCCGTGCGAACTAGAGGTCCCGGATTCGATTCTTGTGTTTGGCGTAGTGTTACTGTATTTTCATGATCGTCAGTCCATATATGTACCTACATACGTCTCACTATTGGGCACGGGCCTTCTCTACAATTGAGAGGTTTTAGGCCTTAGTCCACGCTGTTCTAGTGCTGATTGGCGGACTATTGTATTTCCAATCAGAAAATTTTCAAAAACCTCCATAAGCAATTGCGTGGGACGAAAATACGATGCCGTCAAATTCTAATCAAAACAATTGTAATAAAATTTAATGAATGGGATATAATGAAAGAATTACCGGGTATTGAGAAGTCATTAGTATTCCAAAAGTTTGTACCGACTCCATTAATTGGACTGATACATTTGGAATTCAGATTCGCTGTTTAAGATACTTCCTTATCTTGCAACTTTCGCAAAGTTAATTAATTATTGAGTTAAACGATAAAAATAAAATAAATTAATTTTATTAACAACTAATTGATGATTTATTAAAAAAGGTAATATAAAGAATCCTAGAAACCGACGTGCATGAAAAAGAGGGTATGTGTAGAAAACAAAAGAGCTGTGTTGGGATGAAAGGATTTTGTTCTATAGTCTCTGCCTATCCCAATAAGAAGCAGTCGTGAGTTTATGGATTTATTATGTAATCTATTCCCGTGGCTTAGGGGGTAAGAATGATCTCCCTGGTTCGATACTTAGGTCGGGCATATTGTTATTAAGTGTCTTTAAGAAACATTCAGTAGAAAATAGGATTCTAGAAATTTGCCTAAATAGAAACAGGCTTGTTCTCCGTATTTTGAAATTCAAACACAATTGGTAAAATATCGAAATTTCTTTGTAGAATATTACCAAATTGACCTGGATTTTGGAAAGCTAATCAGGTTTACTATTTGTTACTATGTAAGGAAATTGCAGCGTTGTTAAAACATCGTAATTTTCAGCACTTTGGCTACCTTTATGGTTTTATGCATGATAAATTCAGTCATCCGTTCCGTGTGATTGCATTAATTAGTTTCAAAATGAAAGGCATTGTCTTCTAACTTAAAATGGAGTTGGGAATTGTTCCCGAGGCTGTAGAATTTCGAAAAAGGAAAGTCCATTCTGAATTGGAACAAAGTGCGTTAATTGGCAGTAATTCGTTTAGGCGGGAAGTGCGTATTTTGTCCAAATAGGATTTATTAATTTGCCGGTTTTGAATAAGGAATGGAGTTTTGCCAAGGAGTTTTGTTGAGTAATTTAAAAAATATCGAACCATATTATAATTAAATTGTTTTATAGTATGCAAGTCTGCTTTAAAAAATATTTATTATAATTATAAAAAAGAAATTCCCGAAAAACATTTCAATTAACATTTTTTATACGTAAAGAGGTCAGTCCATTTGTAAATACGTTTCGGTAAAATATTCTTTATTCCCGAAAATCGTTTCATCTGACATTTTTTTAAGCACGAAGAAATCTTTAGTTGTTTTATTATTATGTTGGCGCTACTGGATGTGATTCCTCATTTTTGGTAGGTACCTTAATGTCAATTTTAAAAACGTTATATATCACCAAAATGGCGGGTAACATCATATAATTTTTTCAACAACAAAATGTAAATATAGAATTAAAATATATCCAATCCTTTTCCTTTTGCCTTATTAACATCCAATAGTAAAGAAAATAGTGTCGTTAACAAAAATGGGTAAAGCGCCGTACATATCAACAGACTCAGACGAAACCGAAGACAATTCTAGCTCAGTGGAGAATGTTAAGAAGAAAAAGAAATTATCGTGAGTATTTTCTTATCCCACTACGGGCCTTCCTCCTCAAAGTGATGTGGAAATATTGGTACTCATGTAGAAGCCCTGTTACACGTTACCTAAATGCTAGTTCTTTATATTTTTTTTAATTCTTTTTGAGTCATGATATTCTCATTTATATGTCAAATTGCTTTCGTTAAATTAATATTTAAAGTTTAATTTTGCAACGACACTTCTTTTTCACTCTTACAACGCTTTTTAAAGCTTTATATGGTTATCATAGTATATAGTCTATTGTCCTAATATGAGAACTGATTTATCTAAGTGCTTGAAGCCAGGTCCACCTGTCTTCCCCAGGATATTAAAGTACACCAGCGGCAGTACAAAGAAGAAGAAATGCAGGTGGCACACGAGGTCGGAGCCCGAGGACTCGGACCGGTGCCAGAGCGGCAGCAGGGTGAGGTACCAGCTGCCCGGGATACTCAAGCACGATAGGGAAAGGGAATGCGACTGTAAGTATCCCACACAGCCAGCTATAAACCATTTCACATCAGGGGTCTCTACAGCTCAATTGCCTCCTTTCCCATAAAAGAATCGGGTATTTTACATGGGTGCTATCAAACTACTGTTTAGTCTAACTGGTCAATTTAAACAAAGTGATAAATGACAGAATTTATCAAGCTAGCAATTTTATGTATGAAAGCTGACCAGTTATGTATAATAGCTGATTATATATAATAGCTATTTAATCACATTAGCTTTAGTGTATGCATAAGTACACATTGACAATTTAAGTCCCTTTAGATTCGCTGAGCTTCATTGCTCAGCGTCATTACTGTGCGCGCTGTTGATCCTGGAGCACAGGAATTGCAGTGGCGGGTATGTGGTGGGATAGGGGATATGCATACACAAAAATTCACTTATATTTTATCCATCACATATTTTCCAACAGTTCTAACTCTGCGTTTGGGGATAAGAATTGAATTGTTACAGAACACACTAACAAAACTAATGTTTGCGAATGTAGACAAACATTTGTGTTAGATTGTTAGAATGGTACAAACGGAATCTGGTTTCAAAAACTATTTTTTTCATGAGGTGAAGGATCAATATGCAGTATCTTTTTTATTTTAGTTTAAAATCAGCAGGCATATATGTTTCGTCTGCTTCTTAGTAATTCGGGTAGAGTGTAATATCAAAACTTTCATAAATGTGTGACAACTAACAAAAACCCTTCATTTTCGTTTGAAATTGTTATCATTGGTCGTGTGATCGCAGTAGAATAGAATAGACAGATAGGCGGCGACATTAGTCCATATAGGTACCCATGATATTTTATTCGTAGGTTCAGCACGCTTAACAAGCTAGCATTTCCTTTCTAATCTTATTCAACTGTTCTGTGGAAAGTAATCACAAACAAGAGCTAGTGGATAAAGAATGCTTTTCTGTTTACCACAAAAAAGTAACAAAAATATGATTTAACCCTTTCAGACCTGAATTCTTTTATTTTCGGTAATCGATCTGAAAAAAATGCCTGCAACTAGGCTAATGTAAATAGATCTAAGGAAAAATAAACAAAAAAATCCTGATTACAAGCTTTTCAAGAAAAACAGCTTTTTCTTTTTGTGTACAAGTGTACACATCGGTCCACCGTAATGAATATATTAGTGTTAAAGGATGTTTATCTATAATGATAAACATTTATTTTACCACTTTTTATTGGGAAATACGAAGCAATATGAAATAACAAATATAAATAAAAGTATTCTGTTTATAAAAATTAACAAAAAATGGCTTTTTCTTTGGGTAGATTTAACAGATTGCACCTTAATCAGTCCAAATTAAAACTAAAATCAAACGCATCAATATTGCATCCTATGCATGAAATGCTAAGAAACAGTTCTTATCCTTAGTTAGGCATAAGTGAACCTTGCATTTTATGCATTTAATTTGGGTTCTACCCTTGCATCCCGTCGTTTGCCACAATGTTTTCCGATGAGAGGCTTGGGCGCTCATCATGTGCAGGAAAATGTCCAAAACCATCTCGAGTTATTTTAGCTTTAGAATTACCTGGTATTGCTGTATTATCAACTAGATGTAAATTGTTACGCAGCTCAAAAAATCGGTCCCTTGCCATGTTTTTAGTGAACAAGGGAATGCTGATATTTGTTTCCCAATACATTTTCAAACACGGGTACCCAAATATTCCAGTGGCCAAATGAGAGCAAAGAATATTTCTATTTCCTTGGCAGTAGTAGGTTTAAACCTTACTTTATTGGAATATGTAACGTATAAATTTGTCATTTCAGCCATAACCTGAAATAATTGCATAAACAGGCACGTATCTGTTTTAATAATCTGCTGGCCTTTCAACTCTGGGATCAATAGCAATGGGTGGAAACCAAGCTAATGAAGTTGTGTTTACTATTTCCTTGTGTCTCAACCTAATATTATGCTTTGACGTAATGTTCTGTAAAAGCGTATCTTCAGAGGCGGAAGACACTTCTGGTAAAAAGTTCTCACTCATTTCGACCCACGATGACCCAGCGTCTCCATCATCATCATCATCCAAAACTGGAGGGAATATTTCTCGTTGGTTCCGGCTGATGACATCTGTTACCTTTTGGACAACTGGATTCGGATTCGGACGTCATCAGAAGATAATTCTACATCAGAAAGGCAACCTTCTTCTAGTGCTCTAATAGCGTCGCACGAAAACATAATAATTACATAATTTTAATTTTTTATCTGAAAATAACATTAACATAATTCGTAAAATCAAAAGCAAAAAGTTTCACCATTCAATAACAATTATAATTTATTTTAATAATACCTACGATGTGCAACAACAAATAAGAAATACATCGTATGCGCCTGATGTGTACATTTGTGTACAAATATAAAAATCACGATAATTTGTATAAAAATAACTAAAACCAACAACATGTTTGTAAAATATGACGACGACAATATAACACATCGACCTATAAATATTTCATTACATATACTTTGATATTTTCTATTTTTTAGATATAAAAAAATTAACTTACCTGCACAATGCAAACTTCGGTCGGCTACTTGTCATAAATTGCCAAAAACTGCCAATAAACGCCAAGAAATTGCGTTAGGAGTATCGTTTTCGGTAGTTTATTATGTGAACTAATTAACACAACCGTTTTTAGTTGCAAAGAATGTGAAATTAATACTTAAATATTTTTTTACATTATATGTGTACAATTGTGTACGCCAGGTCTGAAAGGGTTAAGAACAATAAAATACAAATACCTATAGTAGGGTGTCCCAGCTTAGTAGGGCGATTTTTTTTTTCTCGAAATTAGATACGCATACCCTCTATATTTTTTCTAATTGACCCTAATAACTCAAATACGAAATATTATCGAAATTGGATAGCGGTAACCCGTGCCGACTTGATGGCAAAGTTTTAAGAAAAAAATTGTATGGTAATTGTAGAGCACATATAAAAACTCAATTTTTATTTTCAAAATTATATCCTATTTCACCGGTATTATATATTTATTATTAAAACAGGAATATTTGTGATATTTTAATTTTAAAGTTTTCGTTTTACTGTTAGGATAAATCACAGTAAAAATTGCTTTAGTTTCCCTTTAAAGGTGACTTTTTCACGCAAATGTTGTATCAGTATAACTGCAATTTGCAGTATCACTAGCGACTTTTAGTGTCATTATTTATTTCTTAACTGCTTGAAAAGAAGTATAACTAGTCTGTGAAGTGAGCAACTCATTGAGAAAAGTGTCAAAATTTTTAAAACGATTGAAGAAAAGCAAAACTAGTTTTTCATCGAAATAAAGTCGTTTATATCTTTCTAAAAAAGTAAATCACGCTGATATATTTCCAGGGGATATGAACTGACGGATCCTCTTTAGTTAAGCTTTAAAATATTATCATTTTTGGTTCCTGGTCTCCATCATAGTGATATAGAGACAAGACAGCTACTTCATGAACCAAAGACCAAAAATGCTGAAAAATATTCTGTATAGTCATTTCTGAGTTAATTTTATTGACAGTTTCCCAGGGTTTCAAAGTATTAAGCAAACATAAGTCGTGGTAAGGTGCCGTCACTGATAATATACAATGCATCCAAGCCTTAACATGGTATATAGCGATGCAAATCTAGATGTCTAATAGTGCGACTTTTTATTAGTAATTTACAATTAAAAAATAAGTTACGACATTTTTAATCAATTAATTGCTTCGGCCATCATGGTGTCTGGTATATAGAACTTGGAGATCGAATTGTCAATTTTCTTTCTGTATCACCACCAAAGAATATGATTATAGCTATAACTGTTAATTCTTGATAGCCAACCCTTAAATTTCCTTCATAATTCTGCCCGGTAAAACAATGTATATCGATTTATATAACTATATCTATTATCTAGATTTATTTTTATCAATTAAAGGGCATTGGCGTGTGCTATATACAAAAAGTAGTCCAAGCTGGTAACAAACTCTTGACGACACTGTACGAACACATCTTGCGATTTTTCCGCATTATTTGTTGATCTCTTCAGAGTCGGTATAAGGCAACTTATTTCTTAAAATTAGTTTATTAAAGCTTAAATAGGCATATAAGCCCTTTAACAAAAAATAATTAATCTCGAATAGTTAGATTTGCGATTTACAAAATTCAATTTTACTACACGAATTTTATTAAACAGAACTGCCAATATTTGTTCTTTACAGAGAAGTTTTAAGCCGTTATTTTAATGTTTTGCACCCCCTATTACAATTTGCCTTTGAAATCTTAATCTGACATATTGATTAAACAAAAAGAGACGTTTACCAATACAATAAACAAGCAACCACGAAACTTCCATGCGAATATTGCGACGCGCCGAAGTTCATACAAAGTATGTAAGTACTGAAACACATGAATGCAAGTCGGCACGGGTTGCAGTGGTCCTAAGTTCATGAAATTTTATTTATAAGTGTTTTAACACCATTCAAAAATAATTAGAGGGTATGCGTTGACAAAAAAAGACTTTGATTTTTTTGGGACACCCTAACCTATAGAGTAACGAATAGCGGCCTAATCGCTGTATGCCATTTCCTCCAGGCAGCCATAGGATAAGATAAAGCAAGAGATGCCATAACAAACAACTTGTTTAAACCTGTCGAGTTTTTATATTTAGACCGCAATTCCGATTCAGTTGAATCACTTTGCTAATGACCTTCATGTGCTTCATTGGAAAATAGACTTTAACAGCTCACTCTGTAGTCGATATTGCAATGAACAATGGATGATTGCATTTGTATGGAATGACGTCATACTACTGGATATGATTCCTATATTGGACGTTCCATAACAAGACTCGTTAGCTCAGTAGGTTAGAGCGCCGATATAAACATATGCTTGAACATCGGAGGGCGGAGGTTCAAATCCTTCACGAGTCAGCCTTTTTGGGTTTTTAAATAAGATTTTTTTTGCATTTATACGTAGCTATTATTAAAAATGTCGAAGTCCTAAACATATGAGCGTAAATAGTAAAAGGTATTTAAGGTTTTTTTTCATTACACACCTTAAAAATTGGAAATTGTACAAAGGATTAAAAAAAGGGATTAAAAAAAGGGTTTAAAATTTGAATTATTACAAGACTTGAAAAAATAATTGCATCCATTCGGATAAAAACCTATTGTATCGACATACCAAGGGTATATACTCAGCCTATCGCCGTCCACTGCTGAACGAAGGCCTCCCCAAGAAAGCGCCAACCATCCCGGTCTTCTGCAGCCCTCATCCATCCGTTACCCATAATAATAATACCATTAGTAGCGGACCCTTAAATTATTTTTCGTAGTATAGCCTCTAGATATCGCGGCACATACTTGTAGCCCAAGACCACGAGGCAAGTATCATGATAAGTTTTTCTATTTACCAGCATCTGAAGAGGACGAAGATATAAAGCCAGTTTCGCCGTACTACAAGGATCGCTGCCTGGTGGGGCGCGTGCCCCGGCCTTCGGGGGCGAAGCCTGGCCGCGGCGGCGGAGTAGCCATTATCGTCAGGAAAAACACGAGCGTGAGTAACTATTTGAGTAGATTATTATTATCATCTTTCGTAGTTACTTATACTAACGACTCAGGAACTGTATCCCAATATAAGGTCAGAACTTAGTGTGTTATTTATTTACAACAGTTTTGTTAACATCATTGATAACGCTGAGGAGGTATTTCATGATATTCCGTATCCTGATGACTTTGCTCTGACAGTCGTCTAGAAGTTTCTTGCTGATGATTATCTGTGAGTGTTGGGTAGCGTGGCTCGCCGCCCACCACCTGAAATATATAAATACACCCAACAGTTACATACATAGTTCTGATCCCGCACTAGGTTACGAGTCCTGTATCGTGGGTATCAGACACTACGAGAGACTTTTTCGGTCTCACAAACCCATAAACAAATATTTGTGGATCACACAATCATTTGTCTCGGTGCCAGCCAACTGCGCCACCGGGCTGTCTGTGTGACCGTTGGGTGTATTTATTTATTTATCGCACTGTGCAAACAAAAATAAACTTCAAGTAAAAACAGAACAAATTTCTTAATAATAAATCCTTTAGCTACTTCAATCTAAATCCTTAAACGCTATAACATCCATTGATGGAGCCGAGAGCGTTGTAAAATAGACGTAGTGATTCTCGATGTTTAAGGCCACGCTGGGCCACGCGGGACTATTGCGGGACACTGGACCTATAATGCGTCCGTGCGATCCCCAGATACAGGAGGTTCAGCAAACTTTGAATGGTTATCGCTGAAGCCTCTTTGGAATTTATACTGTAATTTTTGAAGTGGACACTTGGATCGGATTCTCTATATATAGGCAAGGATTTTTTGGAAAATAAATAAGGACGCAATAGTCGTGTACATAGGTATTTATTTATTTCATATACTTTCATAAACTTTAAGAAAAAAATTATTGTCACCAGAGCCGTACTTATTTCGTTTTTCGGCATTTCTCACTAGTTTCCAATTAAACTATGGTAGGAATTTACCTTAGAGATGGTTAAAATAGCACAGACGTAAGTGTGTGGTTAAACACCAATATGGATTAAAAAATGAAAACAATAATAAATATATATGTATACATAAACTCACGCCTGTCTTCCGTAAGGGTAGGCAGAGACTATAGATTGTGAAATGCTACGAACCTCTTTCGCTCCCCGAACTAAACCTGCATGTTCGTTGATTTCAGGTCTCTTTCTTTTAGACTTCTTTTTTCGCAATAAAATATTTGCATATTTCTTTGTTTACTATCGGATATATTTCATTACTTATGGTCAACAGTTATTTTACCGTATCTTAAGTGCTACTTAATTGTCTAGGCGATAAATTTTCGATGACTCAATACTCTTCACTGATGTTAGAGTGAGTGGTTCTGATATGGTGATTGTATAAAGTGAAGAGGGAGGAAAATGCAAAATTTTGTTATATAACCTCCTCACCTGGTGCTCTGAATTTCAGCAGCAGTACTTTCATTGAACCCTAAAAGTTTTACAATTGTGTCATGTCTAGTTTATACTTCCCTATTTTAGGGCCAAGATATTCTCATTTATATTGCACTGTCTTATATTAAATAAAGAATTATAGGTTCAAGATTATTCGGATTTTTTGGTTTTTGGGCTTCTATGGAAGTACCGCCGCTGCTGAATTTATCCCCTCCTAACTAGCACTCCATACATCGTCATAGGTCGAGCGCGGCGCTAACTTTACAAATTCTTGCGGATAGTTTTTAAATCCGCCGCGTATATTCGGTGTAAGGTGTCCCAGTGGGCTCGCCGCTCGTTATTCCGCCTGATGTACGGTGGGTTGCGAGTTCGATGCCCGGGGGAGCACCGCCGGTTGATTTACACCGGCCATTATAGCGGCGGAAAGTTTCCGTTAACTGCACCCGATATCGAAATTAAGGTGAGCGGATGTGCTATGAAACATTTATGATTTTAAGTTACTCCTAGTATTGAGATTATTTTAAAGATGGAATTTTAGTACTATTTGGATAACTTCCCACTTGTAATCTCCGAAAGGATTTGCCGAGGTGCATTTTTGCACCCACGTTTCGCCAGGTATCAGTTTCACAAGATATGAGTTGAGCCTTTTCCAAACCCCAAGTTGTAATAGAGACTGTTTTATGAAAAATCAACGAAATTTTAATAACCCAGGAATAGAACCCCGTACGTCTAGATCGCACGAAACATTTTTACACCGCGAGACCACGATTATTGACTATGAAGAATATTCAACAAATTGGAATCGCTTAAAACCTTTCATAGCAAAATTTTCAATGAGCTTTTAAAGTTAGCGGATGAAATAAATTTCCATGATAGAGCGTAGTTATAATAACTTTATCTATGAGATAGGATATTCGTGCTGCGGTTTAAGGGTTTGTGACGTCTTATCGAGGATTCTCAGGTTCCATTCCCGGGCTGGACAATTGTGATCAGGTTTTGTTATAAAATTATCGGTGATAAGCTTTCACATAAGTTAGTCGTCATTGTCATCAATCCACCAGGCTGGGCTAGTGCGAATTGGAGGACAACACGTAAGACATTAGGAAGGATTTTTAGATGTGGAGATTTTATCATGATCTTCGCTTTCACCGTTGAAGTAAGCGATAAATGATTTTGTAAGTTCGTAGGATTTGAAAATCACATTTGCACTACTTTAAGGATAGGAAAGATACACATAAACATGAATGAAGTGCCTAACTGGCGATTTTATAAAAGAAAAAGGGATGAATAAAGACATGAAGGCTGATAGGGATGTGTGGAAGGATAAAACATAGTGCGCCGACCCCAAATTAAATTGGGAACAAGGCAAAGAGATGATGATGTAAAATTTAAAAATCACATTTAGCGAGTTGTTGAAATGAAATGAAATAATATTTATTGAATCTATAAAATGTCAAATACATCACATAGATTCAGTCATTTCAAATTTTACCACCCTGTTCGGAAGGCAGTCATCACTAGAGAAGAACGGGCAAGAAACTCTAGTGTTGCTCTTTTCCAATCAAGAGATAGCTTACAATATTATTACAAAGATTTAATTTCCCGAATTAGAGCAGCTCATTGATACAATATCAGAATGTTGTGTTGCATATTAGAATAGCATAGTCCTCTTAAATAGAGAGACTGTCATCTAACCAAGTTAAAATTTCATGAATGGAAATAAGCAAATCAGGCAGACCAGTCCACACAAACAGCACCCGTTCACGAGTATGACGCATGTGCCAGCCATGTGTTAACTGTATGATTGTACTATATTCTGCGTAATGGCATAAAACATTCGCAAAAAAAAACTAAAAAATACATGGCTCGTGAGGGATTTGCACCCCCGTCCTCCGATGTGGCTCGGCCCGGCAGCTGGACGAGAGCAGTCGCCGAGAGCAGCGTCCGTCTGCACAGAGACGGCGCGGAGCCGCGCGGGCCGCCACATCGGCGCTCTGCTACTGAGCCAACGAGCCCTCGCTCCAGCCATGCAGAATTACAGTACGGCTGGGTACTGCACGCTAAAAATACAAAAACTAGACAAAAACAACGAGGGTTCGAACGCACACCCAAGGAGACGAGCTTAGGGGTAGTATGCTGGCGATTTCGTGACGTGTTTTGTCGAAAATGTAGTGGCTTTGTAAAGGATTTCTTCTTGGTAAAATAGATTAGAGTACAAGCTTTGGAAACTGGAGTTTTTTAAATAGATATTGGATAATTTCCACTCTATGTATTGTTTGTTAGATGAAGCAAAATTTGCTTTATTGTAAATGCTGAAACTTGTAACAATCTTTTTCTTCTGAAAGTTTGTGTAAGAAATTATTTCTAAAACTATTGCTTTTTAGTAATCCTCTCCATGTCCATCTACAATTTACACAACAAGCATCTGGCCAAAGGGGTAGAGGTAGTGATGTAGTGATACACTTAAGTGTTACTAGCCTTAAATATCATCAATAACACATTTACACAAGTCCCACTGCTGGACACGAGCCTCTACCATTGAAAGAATTTAAACTTTACTCCATCACGCTGGCCTACTAGCCCAATATACCACGCAAAGCCCAGTAAATCTTGAAGAACTTGTGAGAACGTCGAGACAATCTTTTATAAATATTCCGAGACACTAATTTATTTTCATTTACTTTCTTCAATTTAAAATCAATGAACCGTAGCAGCTGCTCTAAATGACGCTAGTTTCAAACAAAGCAAGAATGCAATATAATTTTGTGAAGCGAACGGTTCTCCTTCGATATCTGATTCCGATTCGCACGAAAGAATCTCGTTAGCACAATGCTTAAAGTTAGATTTCATTCGGATATTTATTTTTACGTGAACGATGCATCGATTGCTTTTGAAAGTACTTGGTTACGTAATTACGTATTGGTAGTTCGTAGTTCTTTTTGCGCTGTAATAACTTTTTTTATATATGCTTTACAAGTTACAATACAATAGAGCCGCAAATGAGGAGAAATTATGGCAAATACTATCGATCGGCACAATTTTATGTTTCAAATTTAGGTATATCTCAACTTTTGTTGAATGATATCGGTATGGTGTGTTTAATATCAAGGCAAAGGTAAAAGCAATCACATAAACATCTAAAGCTTCCCTTAAATTCGGTTGCTCTATAAGAGTTTTCAGTGTCGCGACATTTTCGACAGCACACGTCACGCCGTCGCCAGCCTACTACCCTTAACCTCGTCTCCGCGGGTGTGCGTTCGAACCCTCGTTGTTTTTGTCTAGTTTTTGTATTTTTAGCGTGCAGTACCCAGCCGTACTGTAATTCTGCATGGCTGAAGCGAGGGCTCGTTGGCTCAGTAGCAGAGCGCCGATGTGGCGGCCCGCGCGGCTCCGCGCCGTCTCTGTGCAGACGGACGCTGCTCTCGGCGACTGCTCTCGTCCAGCTGCCGGGCCGAGCCACATCGGAGGACGGGGGTGCAAATCCCTCACGGGCCATATATTTTTTGGAGTAAAACCTTTTTCGACATGCTTGATTCTGGGAGTAAGCTGGCAAATGTGTCATGAAAAGGTATGATCGGGCGATTTTTTTTAATTTTGATTTTTTGGCAGTAAATAGCAACAAAGAGGTTTTGTATCCAGTTTTGTATTTGTATTCGGAATGCTTAGTTGTTTACAGAAGGGTTTAAATGCGCAGAGATCGAGCTTATGGGACAGCGTGGGACGTCCACCGACAAGGTGGTCGGACGAGCTTGTAAAGATCGCGGGACGTTGCTGGCTGCAGGCGGCTTCCATCAGATCCCGGTGGAGGTCATTGAGAGAGGCCTATATCCAGCAGTGGACCTCCGTCGGCTGATAATGATGACTATATTAAGTCTGCGTGTGGAAAGTCCCTTAATAAGCTATTCTTTTCCAGAGTCGCGCCCAGAGTCTGCAGGCTAAGAGCTCAACGAGCAGCACCAAGCGCCGCGCCCTCAAACGCCTCATGAAGAAAAGGTCTTTCTTGTTCCCACGCCTATTTATGTTCTACTTACCTACTACTTATACAGGGTGGATTCAGACCGTGATCGAAACGAAGGCAGGTAATAGCTACGATGATCACAAAACCGTTGGCATTAAAAAAAAATACGTTTTCCATATAAAACACATATACGTATTTATTTTTAATTTTTGTCGCGATTTTTTTTAAAGCTCTCGGTTTTGTGATCACCCTAGCTATTACCTGCCTTCATTTCCGATCACGGTCTGAGTACACCCTGTTTACTCAGCCTATCGCGGTCCACTGCTGAACGTAGGCCTCTCCAAGAAAGCCCCAACCATCCCGGTCTTGAGTCACCTTTCTTAAGATGTCGGACCACCGTGCTGCAGGACGTTCCGCACTACGTCTGCCTAAGCGTACTTACTGATTTTTTTCTACACTATGCCTCCCCAAATAAGCTTCATCCATCCCGGTCTTGAGTAGCCTTCATCCATCTGCTAACTACTGGCTTATGACATTACTTGGGTAGGCCTCGTTTTCATTAGAACGAACACAAGAAATTCTGAAAGATTTATAAAATATTACCTAAACTCTGTCAGTTGTAGAGGAGACCTGTGCCTAGAAGAAGAAAATACATTACATGGGCTTATAATGATGATAAAATACTAGTTAATAAGAACAATATGAATAGTATTTTTTTTGTTTACAGCAAAGACGAGATTTTTGATGATTACTACTGAATATAATGCCATCAAGTAAAGTCCTCGAAGATTTGAATCATAACTGAAGTAGTGGTGATCAGATTCCGTCGCAATAAACTGTAGGCTATTTAACATCATATATGTATGAAAATACAATATATAAAAGAATTAATATGGTTTCTTTTTTTAATTGTAAAACGGTGTTTTTGTAATACATTAGTATCCGATCGATCCTATTAGAACTCAGCCAACGATGGCTACGTTTAAACATTTTCAGGATATATTCATTTATTCGTAAAATTGATTTTGGTAATTAAGATATAAAAAGTTTAAAGATTATTTCGGTTTAGTCAGGCAACCTGGGATTTTAGGCTTATATAAAAGTACCACCACTGTTGAATGTACATATATATATATGTCGGAGAAAGATGATTTTCACTACCATCTTCATTAATGATTACGTGTTTCGTGGGCGTCATGAGGGTAAGATGCGAGCACAAAACACAATGTTCACAGTTATTCACAATTTTATTACGTAATTACAAAATAATTGAACAGCAAGACCGAGCAGCGGGTTCAGGGCACCGATCTTGCATTAACTCTCCACAATCCAAGTCAATTGATAAGCATCACTCCAAAACAATGTGCAACACATCTGCCAACCAATCAAGATATAGCTGCCACGAACACCGCTCTAGAACGTGCTTCTACGCATCCTCTGCTCTGATTGGTCATTCAAGCTTTTCAAATTTAGAATACAAAACTAAACAATTTAAGAAATATAATGAAAGTGACATGTAATGAGGTTTGTACAATGTACATTATTCTTGCAATTAACTATCAACTCGACTCATGGCGTCCTCCGATATATACATATATGTGTGTTGTTGACATAGTTGAAGTTTAATGCCGAATGGGAAGTCGAGGAAGTTCCAACTGTAAAAACTATTTTATTAACCCTTGTATGTACACGAGTATGATACTGGGAAAAGTAGTGACTTTTTGTATTTATCAAGAAACTATAATATTACATGATTTTAATTGAACCTCCAATCCTTAATGTAGTGGGCAAGACTTGCATGAGATTTAAATCTTACTGTCGCATTACTATTAGAAACGACTAAATTCTCTCAACGATTTCGTTTTTAAGATAGGTTTATAACGATTTCGCGTGGATAGATCACCACAATAAACAATGATTATTGTTTTATAATCCAACAACCATTAATTTATCACGATATAAAAATAATTTCGCAGGTGTGTAGTCCGCTAACTAACACTAGGCTAGCGTGGTGGACTAAGGCCTAAATCCTCCCAATTATAGAGGAGGCCCGTGCCCAGCAGTGGAATGTATATATGGATTATGGACTGATGATAAAAATTCCTAAGTACCTAAATCCGCTTTTTTTTTAACAAATCTGTTCTGCCGGTATATGTTGATTCAAATCAAATATCATATAAACAAATCATTGATTTACAAGTTGAAAAGTGTTATCTCAAAGTGTTTGATAATGGTTAATACCTTTATCTCAATGATAATAACAATTGATGTAAGTAACTGTATAAGTATCTTATTTTTGTCTTTATATATCATATCCGATATGGTCTAGTGGCTAGGATACCTGGCTCTCACCCAGGAGGCTCGGGTTCGATTCCCGGTATCGGAATAATGTTTTTAAATTTTTTAGCCAAATTATAATTTTTCGAGAGAAATATGTCTGTAAAAAGTAAAGTAACCTTTATATTTTTAAGTAAATACAATTTTAGATCGGAACTAATTAACTTTAAGATTTAAGTAAAATGCACATCTGCAAAACACTCTTGATTTAGAGGTATTTTGAAATTATTCTATATTCATTCGCTTTTAAATGGGCCGGCATAATGATTCCGACTGATGGAGTTACACAAAAATCTTCACTATTTTAATATCTTCTCAACGATTGCTGTATTTATTTTGCACTAAAAAAGTACACTTAAGACCAAAATGTTTGCATTATCAATAAATTATTTACATATGCTGAAACAAAAAATAACAGGGTTTATTGAATAATAATATAATACAAAATGTACAAAAAGTAGGTATATTGCATCCATGAAAAATCAAAGGTCCACAATTGTCGTGGTATATCCTCACAATGGCTGTCTCAGAGAAACTTGTATCACACGTCGTTAAAGTTTATATTTAAACCGATGTGTGGAAGACTGCTCGGGGATTGCATTGCAGTTGACTGACAACCCTTGACCGCTTTTAGTACAAGTTACAAGAATTTTTGTGGACTGGCTGAAAAAAATAAATTTAAACATGAATTCACATTTCGTCAGTAATAATGAAAGCAATAAAACAAGGTTTTTATAGGTTTCTTAGGTTTACTCTGCCAATTCTCACTAGGTGGACTGAGGCTCAACTCTTCAGATGTAGGAAGGACCGTACTCAGCAGTGAGATGATTTTGATGATGATGATGAAGAGGAAGATGAACCTCTTGTAGTTGAAACATTGGAATATTACGTTATAGACTTAACAATTTGCTGCCGCTAAGAAAGTAGGTATTATCGGAAGTTCCACTTTACCTACCACTTATATGAATCTGGGATCTCTCAATCCATATTTATGTTAAATAATAAATGTGTGACTTCGTTTTTGTTGAAACTTTTATCATCGGTCTTGTTATCGTAGTAGAATGAACAGGTGACAGACAAGCGGCGACACTCGTCCCCATACAAAATTATTATTCAGCTGTTCTGTGGATTTAATTCTACTCCTGAGCAATTTCGCATTTGAGTCATATGTATGTATGTAATTACTATTGGAATGTTGCCCGATGTTATATCTCTGATAGTGAAGTTGTGACTTCACACTGCTCCTTCACTCCACACATTGGTCGCACTCGCACAAGACTCGTTAGCTCAGTAGGTTAGAGCGCCGATATAAACTTACGCTTGAACATCGGAGGGCGAAGGTTCAAATCCTTCACGAGTCAGGAATTTTTATGAACGAGCATATTTTTTTCGTAAAATATTTCCAAATTGACATTTATACTTGGTAAAAACTGTCTGATGTTGCTTATAAAAATAGCTGGAAAAGAAATATAAAACAAGAGGTCTAAGGTTCGATCTTTATCCAACGACGTAAACTCTATTATGTTAAATTTTAAGTGTGCAGGTCTGCTTACAACGTTTTCCTTCACCGTTAAAGTACTTGATAAATTCATTGTGTCACACACATAACTTCAAATAATGAGAGGTATGTGCCTAAGATTTAAACCCGCGACCGTCGAGATTCCCGACCGCGTGCCTAAACCTCGAGGCCATCACGACCCCAGCTGAGATGATACCCAATAAGATCACATCATGAAGTCGCAGTGATCAAAAAGTCTTAACATTAAATCTCTGAAATGCGCCCCCATATGTTCTTAGCGCTTTCGAGTGCGGAAGCAATCTTCTTTGCACTGCCAGTTGAATGAATACCGTGGCTGAGGGGCGTGAGTTATAGGAGATAGCGTGAAGCGGAAGCGGGAGCGGGTACATAGATTAAGGATAGTATTTGTCAAATTGTTTGCGTGGACTTAAATATTTAAATAGATTCAAAAATATTGTTCTGAGCTTAGTTTAAGAAACAAGTTATGTCATAAGTCACTTAGCGCCCTGAAAACAAAAAGAAATTCTAAGAATTCAAAGTTCTTCACGACGCTTAGAGGCTGAATCAAGACATGATACACTTAAATGTATTTCACAATTATAATTATATTTGTATAGCTTCATATACACAACTGTATATATTCTTCTTCTTCTTCATCAACCCATATACGCCCACTGCTGAGCACGGGTCTCCTCTACCATTGAGAGGGTTTAGGCCATAGTCCACCACGCTGGCCTAGTGCGGGTTGGCGAACTACACACCTAAGAAATTTCTAAGAACTCTTAGGTGTGCAGGTTTTATCACGATGTTTTCCTTCACCGTTAAAGCAAGTGATAATTCAATGTGAATACACAAATAACTTCGAAAAGTCAGAGGTGTGTCCTGGGGTTCGAACCCGCGATCGTCGAGATTCTCGACCGTGCGCCCAAACCTCAAGGCCATCACTGCTTGCGTACAACTGTATATAGGCGGACTTAATGCCTGCTTTCTCTAGCAGTCTACTTTAGGGTAGTGGCGAGGTGAAGCTTCGTTGGTGTAAAAATGGTGGGCCCAAAATAGGTATTACTATTATTCGGAATTTTGAATGTGTTGAATTTGAATTATGTCATACATACATACATACATACATACATACATACGTATCCACCCATATAAACTATACATAACAATGCTATACCTTCAACCAAAACAAATCTGTACCTTTCTGACTTTATTTACAAATTACTCTTTAGTTTTCGTTCCTCCCAAATACAAAAGAAACGATCCCCACCTCCATCCTCCTCCTTTCTCGTGAATTAACGTTCGGTGGTCGTTAACCCTTACGACTATAGATAAAATCTTAACCAACCTGCTTTAGGCTTTATTTACAAGTTTAAAGTCGTTACAGACTTCACGACTCGTCACATTGTTCATAGTTTGCAGTAAAATGCGATATAGATATTACAAGTTGTGTTTTATGACTCATATAAAGTTTCCTTACTGCGTCAAGTTCTGTAATTTGGATTAGTTTTAATATCTGGGGAATGTTGCCTTTGAATTTACAAGGAACCCACTTGTTGTCTTATGATATAATATTTTTGTTGAATGGATGAAGGATTACTTATATTAACATTTGACATTTGACAGCCCCGTGGCGCAGTTGGCTAGACACCAGCTTGAGAAACGAGCGGCCGCGGGTTCGATCCTCGCATCGAGGCAAATGTTTGCGTGATCCACAAATATTTGCTTCGCCTGGGTATTTGTGAGACCGAAAAGTCTCTCGTAGTTTCTGATACCCACGACACAAGACTCGTATCTTAGTGTGGGGTCCGGACTATTTGTGTGACTGTTGGGTGTATTTATTTATTTAATGTTTAAGGAAAATAATGTGAGGTAACCTGTTTTAAACCTAGGGAGTTCCTAAGAATTTTGAGGTGCTTAGTCGACCAGCCCGCGTGGTGAACTAAAGCCCAAACTCTCTCAATGGCAGAGGCTCATGCACCTACAGTGGGATGTATTTGGGCTGATTTTATAATTGTTTTTTAAGCAATAGTATCAAATAAAACTTACAATAAGTTGCCTTGCCTCAGTGGTCCACCTTCGTATACGAGTATGTGCTGTATAAATTATATCTAAAGAACTAAACACTACGTTTACTTGTTGATATTAAATACTTTGTGAAGATGGAGCTTTGTAATATTTTTTTTATGTCTTGTTGATACCCAAAGGGTTCGTCTTAAATGTAGAATCCAGTTCAATTTCATTTTAACAGTTTCATATGTTTTGAAATGTTCATTTTTATTTGGATATTGGAATTTAATATCAGGTGTGGTTCATGTTTACTTATATCTCGCTTTCGCCTTTAAATTGACCCACACGCTTCGTTGTTGAGCGGATGCAGTTAAACATAAACGTGCCAAGATTTTTAATTGAAATTAATTTTTATTTTTATTTTATTCTCTCGAGTCTCAACATTGCTTTTACATTTTCTTGTTTTCAGTTAATTTTCTTACTTTCACGAGGTTTTCCTTTGAGCTAGTTAAAGAAACAGCTGGTAGTTTCCAATACGAGGTAAAAAGTTTGAGTGGGGAAAATATCTGTTTCAGGTGAAAAATCGGGAATTTGTATTTTATGATTGCCTTTGCAATGATACTCGTAGACAAATGAAGGTTAAATGTAACCCCTTTTCGTGATCATCTTTGGATAAATTGTCGTTATTACTGTTAACTTTAGTAATATTTTCAGAAATATCTTTTTCCCCGAAACTTTGTAGGCAGAACTTATTAGAAATATTTCCTCCCATTTTTACTACTTTCTCCATCGATGGTACGTTAGTACGACCAATTATCGATAGGTGGAGGCACTGTCATTCAAACTTGACCGATTAGGATGAATTTTTCCATGTTTGTTTCAATGGGTTCCTAGGCGATTTCAAAACACAATTGGACCAGGTAGGTGGCGCTGCTCGCTTAAAGCTTTTCCGGGTAGGGTGACGTCTGTCGAAACAGCTAGTTTATAATGAAAATAATATAACATTTATTTTGCTATTTTGTAATAAAGGCTGTCCTGAGCTTTCAAATACACCCATGATAAACCAAATATGAGTCGATATATCAGAATACGTCCCGTCCGAATCAAAATGCAATGTCGACGGGCGAATGCGGAAAATATATTTTATATTCGATTATATCGGTCTGCAGGTTTTTATTTGACGTTGAAAAATAACTAGTGCGATGTCAAAAGGGAATTCTGAATGGGAATATTGATTGGTAGCTTTGGAAAGCGATTTTGGTGTGTGTGTTTTTTTATTGGGACATAACAAAGTAACCAAGGTGCTATCAAAATGTAGCAATTAATTTTGTCTTCCAAAATTTAAGCTGGTACAGATATATTGTGATAAGGATAATGATTTTTAGATTTTTTTTTCCTAAATGAGTTTTTTATAACCGTAACTATTATAATATATCCTAGTTTTCGAGCATGATCTATTTACAATATACAGGATATTATCACGTTACGATCAATAGGAACGGAGTAGAAGTGGAAAATATGGCAAAAACGAGTAAAATTACTCCATTCGGGTTTAAAGTTTCGCAAACGGATTTCTGGGCGACAAATAGTCCGATCATGGTCTTTACATCATTGTCAGCCCATATACGTCACAATGCTAGCTAGGTACGAGTCGCCTCTACTATTACAAGGGTTAAGGCTTTAGTCCACCACGCTGTGTATTCAGTCATTACCCTGTGCATTCAAAGTCATTACCCTGTATATTAAAAGCGTTGTTCTGTCACGTATAATGCTATCTTGGAGTCCCGCAGGCGCGTACGGGGCCTCGCAACATTTTATTAAAGAAAAACACAGCCGCTCAGCACCTGGGTACTGCGCTCACCTACTCGCTTACCCACCATAATATTCTGGGATGCACTCACACCGAAGAGCAACGTTTTTGAGCTTAGTTGTCAAGTATTTTTGATTAGATATGGCGTGTAACTAGTATGACTATGTTGACGACTTATTTTTAACGATTTTATCTAAAACACGCGTGAAAATCAGTCATGAGAATTCACGTCACGCTTTAAAGTACCCTGACCAGCTGATATCTGTAAATAGCCCGATCGACCAAGTTAGCGAGTATGTATACGATGGTAGTACATACTAACACAGTCCATATTTCGTCTGGGATCTGGTTTTTCATAAAAAGTAATAGAATTTTGTGTAAGTTTCTATGTTGGTGTAAAATCCTCCACGTGTTGAGAGATTTGACATAATACAGAGCGTTTGAAGGAGAAATTGCATTTCACAGCATGTCACCGGGCTGCGAACTTATTGAGCTGTCTGTTATCCAACCAACTCCACAATGAAACGTGAACCTTGCAGTAACCATACTTACAGAACCTGAAGTTAAGTGAACCGTTTATTTATGTAGTTAGTGAGTAATTTGACCTATGCGCAGAATAAAGTTAAAATCTCATCTTTCCTTTCTCAGCGATTGAAACTTAATTGGGCACAAAATTATTCGTAACTTTTTTGTTCTTCAAACAACAAGTTATGATTATTATTACTTCACTAGTGCAATATATCATCATCATCATCACCATTTACAGCCCTTTTTCGACCCACTGCTGGGCATAGGCCTCTCTTGTTGCATGCCATTCATCTCTGTTCTGGGCCAGTCGTATCCATGACCTTCCAGCTACCCTAACCAAATCGTCCACCCATCTAGCAGCTGGTCGGCCAACACTGCAATATATATAGAAGTTTAACTCTATAAAGACATAAAAAGTACTTTGGTGTTATAGTCATAAGTAACCTTATTCTATGCATAGGTCGAATTGATGGTAAGACAAAAGGACATTGAACGGGATACCAGACATTATTATCATCATGTTCAGCTGATATACAGGGTGTATATAGACCGTGATTGGAAACTAAGGAACGTAATAGCTACGGTGATTACAGACCCATTGGTTTAAAAAAAAATCCCGACAAAAAAAATAAAAATTTCCTAGATTTCTCAACAACCATTGGTAAGAAATGTATTTGTTTGTTGGGAAATCGTCAAATTTTTATTTTTTGTCTGGATCTTCTTTAACACCAGCAGTTTGTTTTTTTTCACCTTAGCTATAAATCAATACTTTACTATGTACTATGTACTACTTATACTAGAAACGTAAGACTTAAAATCTCGGAAATCGAACTTACTGTCTTAACGCTAATTATCTCCCACGGAGGCTGTCACCAAACCTTTTCTTTAGAGTATAGAAAGTCTAGTCTTTGAAGCGAAGTTTCCAAGTAAGAAAAGTAGAAGAGAATTAGCTTTATCAGCGGGTCCGAAGCAATTTTCACCCCGTGAGTAACAGCAGCAAGTTTCTGTAATTGCTAAAAGTCTGGCACAGACTCAGGTGTCTGTAAGGGGTTTGACCCCCCAGTAAGATTAACTCAACATTTACATACATAGTGATCCCACACTAGGTTACAAGACCTGTGTCATGTACATATATTAAAAACTACGAGAGACTTTTCGGTCTCACAATACTGAGACTCAACACATATTAGTAGACTAGCGACCCGCCCCGGCTTCGCACGGGTGCAATGCTGATATTTAATGGATGTTATCATACATATAAACCTTCCTCTTCAATCACTCTATCTATTAAAAAAAACCGAATCAAAATCCGTTGCGTAGTTTCAAAGATTTAAGCATACAAAGGGACATAGGGACAGAGAAAGCGACTTTGTTTTATACTATGTAGTGATGACACAAATATTGTTCTGGGTGTGGGGATCGAACCCGCGTCTTTTTATTAACTAGTATGTAGCCAACTGCATCACGGGGCTGTCCAATAAACACTATATGCAAACATTGCGTTAGCGGGACGTGGTATTGGATCAAGAAGTGATATTTATAAGAGTCATTCGATATAGTTAAATCTTGTTGTAATGAGTATATTATTGTACAGTTGTGTGTCATTTATTCATTTTAAACTTTTAGGACCTTCATTGATTAGTATTTCAGTATGATAAAAAATTAAGAAACTATAAAGCTCTTTCGGCATTTTATCTGAAATGTGTTAATCAAAGCAGTAAAACCTAAGATTTTAGCTAGTGGAGTCTAAATACACTTTCACATTCTGAACTCTTTATGATCTTATAAACTCAATTTTAAACGTAAAAAAACGACGCAGATCAGTGATTTATGAAACGTGAAAAATGCAAAATATTAAATTAAAGGTATATTACATTTTGTTCAACACGTTTCATAATAACTGCGAAGGGTTTTGACCCCCAAACGTTCTTCGCAGTCCGCGCTCGCCCTTTCTCGTTCCATAGATTCATCCGAGCGGGACCGAGTACGTGTTTCAAAATACTTACCTAACTCTACCTTTGAAGAATTGTAGTGTAGAATTGAATTCTAGACGTTAAAAAGTTTTTTTGTATTAATACGAATGTTTGAAGCTGTCAATGGTAGAAGAGACCTGTGCCTGCAGTGGGAGGTAATTGGGCTTATGATAATGACGGATAATTGACAGCAATATCACCTGAAATGAATTTAATGAATTGAGAATTATTTATTAAAGCGTTTATATGTCACATAAAAGCGTGTTTTCCCTCTTATCACATGACACAAACATTGTAAACAGCAATAAGTATCTTATTGTGGGGTCAGAACTATGTTTGTGACTGTTTTATTTATTAATCATACATTATACACTGATCAGAGGAGGTGTTGCTACAATTTATATCCTTTGACATATTTTATAAAATTTATATTGTAATATGAGTTGAATTTATTTAAAAAAATAATAATAATAATAAAAAAATTACATTTCGTGTTGCAGAGGGAGTTTCTTGCCGTTTCTTCTCCACAGCGATAACACGTTTCGAAGCGGCACTAGTTTTAAAAAATAGCATAAAATATTGACGATTCAAAAGTGCTTGTGAAAGTCTATTTGAATAAAGGACATTTTACTTTGACTTTGACTTTATTAAGTATAGTATTTATGTTTTGTTTGAGTTATTATTTTCCGATAAATATCCCACTGCTGGGCATTCCTTCTTCTCCAAAGCGAGATTTTAGACCACAGTCTACCTCGTTGTCCTAGCACGGGTTATCAGAGCCATAAATGTTACAAATCATCCCTAGACTTGGGGTCAAAAAATCTCAGTGCTAAAGACCTACAAAGGTCGCCAAAGGTCAGTTCGAGCACAATAGGGCTCGGCCATTATCGTGGTACGAAATTGTTGAACTTTGTTAAACAGCCCAGAGATAATAGAACGAATAAATAGTGTTTGTAATTTCAATGAAATACGACTATTGTTATAGCGGTATGAAAAACTTTTATCAAAATATGTATATTTATGCTGCCAGGTACATAATATTATATGTATTTCAAAAGTTATGATAGCTTCAAGGTTAAGAATCTCGGCGGGCGTGGGTGCAAACCCTAGGCTCTCACCTCTTCGCCCTGTGGTCAGGGGCGTAAGAATACCGCCACGGTATCCCCTGCCTGTCGTAAGAGACGACTAATAGGGGATCGGGATTGTTGGGCGTATCACGGGGGAGGTGCGCCCTAATAGAATAGAAGATGTACGATCCCGAGAGGAGTCCTCTTTTGGACAGAACGCTGGGCGGCAACGGGAAACAATTAAGGGCGCTCGCCCTATATTTACCGTACCGTCCAATATGCGCAAGAGGGGGCCATCGAGAGGTTTTAGTCGGTATCCCGGCATGGAAAGGCCGGTGACCCCGACATACCCTTTTCGGCCTCCCCCCGAGGTACCGAACAGGGAGCTTAAGGTGCTTTTCTCTCCTTAAAAAAATAAAAAAAAGGCTCTCACCTCTGACTTCTCGAAGTTAGGCGTGTATTATTAACGAATCATCACGTGCTTTAACGGTGAAGGAAAATTTCGTGAGAAAACTAGAAAACCCAATTCCTATATTACTTCGTCATAGCTCTACGCATTTCAATTATATTAAATTTTCACCCAACAATTGACATTAAACACTTTATGGTAAAGACAAAGCAAGGTCGTGATGCTGATAACATAAACGAAAGTTACTGCCAGCCCCTAGAGGCAGAGTCGTGAAGAAAGTACGTAAAATAAATGTAAAGTAAAGCCATCATTCTATTTTTATAACCGACAAGCATTGATGTCATTGAGGATAATTTCCCTAGGGAACATCGAATCTTAGAAGGTGTCTTTGAATTGCTAAATGGATGTGCTAAAGATTTACGTGCATCAGTTATAGTCAATGATACGATCCCTTTAGAATAAATAAAAAGATTGTGCATATTCTCACGCCTGTATTCTCTGAGAGGGTAGGTAGAGATGCATTTGTGCACCTACATTTCATATCAGCCTATAATAGGGGGTACTTTTACGGTGGTTTTTGGATTCATTTTCCAGACGTCGTGCTGCTACTTAGAATTTCTTAACGGCAAATTCTATGAGCTAAATTATGTAACTATTCGAGAATCAAACTTGGGCCCTTTAGATGGCTAATGAGCCTATTTGAGCTGTACTTTATTGAAACAGTCATTTGCATAATTCGAACTGCAACAAGACGCGAGCCTTGTCTTTGGTATCAGAACCTACTAGAGAACCTTTAGTCTTACAAGGACCTAGATTTGGGGGTGTTATTTTTTTCCTTTGCTTATTTTAGCAATATTTTTTAATAGAGTTCGTTCATTCCTATTATACGCCTCTTCTTCCCCTTAAAGATGAATGGGAAATGCTTTTATTTAGCTGTATCCAATTCCTATGTTCTAAACAAAACAAACAAACATACCTCACGCCTATATTCCCCAAAGGGGTAGGCAGAGATGCATTTCTGCACCCACATTTCGCCAGGTACCTATCAGTTCCACGTAATAGGGGGCGAACCTATTGCCGTTTTTCGGGCACATTTGCAGACTTCGTGCTGCTACTGAGAATTTCCTAATGGAAAAACCCAATAACACTTTGCCCGACCCGGGAATCGAACCCAGGACCTCTAGATCGCACGGCACATATTTGTACCGCGAGACCACGAGGCAGTCGTCCTATGTTCTATTGTCTATTAGTTAGCTTAAATTAGGTTAAAATCAATAAAGATCATAGTAAGGTTCTAAATTATACTGCCTGGTGTCACCTCTAGGCGTATTAAGTAACCTGGTGCACAAAAATAGCCATAGCAGATACTTCCTCAACTATAGATGCGATCTAGGCCGATGCATTATTCCTACTAAAATCTCCTCCTTAAAATCGTGTTCCAAAAACGTGTATATATTTGAAAAGCACTTCAAAAGCCATAAACGTCGCTCTAAATATGTTCCTTTCCCCAAAGCACGAACTAAACTCCATATTTTTACAGCGAGCTCATTTGAATACGCCTGCCGTGCGAAACATGGAAATTTTTCAATTTCCTCAACATGGTGAGATCTCGCTTGACGGAAGGTATCCTAAACCAACATTCTATTTTACATCATACTTACTATATACCCGTTTACATTAATAACTATATTGTACGAAATTTTATTTTGAGTTATCTTTAATTAGGCAATCGAGGTTTACAGGCGGTCGAGAATTTCTTCTCGGTTTCAAACATCAGATACATCCCTGATTTATCGAAGTTATGTGTGTATTCACAATGGATTATCACATACTTGAACGGTGAAGCAAAACATCATGAGGAAAACTGGTAACCTAAATTTCTTAGGAATTTATTAGGTGCGTAGTTTGCAAAAACGCACTAGGAATGCGTGGTGGACTAAGGCCTAAAGCTCCTTAAACCTAAAACTATATAGGGGCTTAAGATGGTAGATATCCTAACGACTGAAACAGCATTATCGACCCAGACATGAAGCCCAGATCTTTCTGATCTCATTCCTCATTTCACATCTCTAGAATAGCTTACTTTATCAAAAAATATACCGAAATCATTAATCAAAACATTTGTTGGACCTGTTAAAAACAAACCGCTTGTATAGACTTGTATACAGATTGAGCGCTCTTTGTTCCATCATGAATTCTCTTGTAAATATCCCGCCTCGTTTGATACTCAATTTTTTCGAGAAATATTCTTTTAGTTTATACGAACCTCATTTACATGACAAAGGGAAATGGTTGAGCGCGAACCAAGTAAAAGGTGCATAGTTATAATTCAGAATGTTTGTATTATTTGAAGGAAAACATCGTTATGAGAAAGTTCTTAGGAATTTCTCAGGTGCGTAGGCTGCCAACCCGCAATAGGCCAGCGTTGTGGACTAAGGGTGGACCCTCTCAATAATAGAGGAGGCCTGTGAACTGCAGTGAGATATGTATGGGATTATGATGAATTGGATAAACCCGGAAATTGGAACACGAATCTTGGGATCATACCCCCTATGTGCAGAAATCAATTTTGGCGAAGAAGATTTATTTCATTTTTGCATCTGATACTGTAAGCTAATGCATATTCCATAAATATGTTATGCTTCAAAAAAAATTGGAGATAAAACCTCTTTTCTTTTTTCTTTACATTACATATTTTGTCCTTACTTCCTGTGTGGAACGACAAAACATGCTGCGCCGACCCCAAATAAGAATTGGGAGCAGGGCAGGAGAATAATGATGATTACTTGCCGATTAAATCACATTTAAAAAATAAATATTATTGAAATTGGAACGCGTAAGTTCTACAGCGTTCGCGCTCCACCCGAGGAAGTTTTATTTTTTGCCAATAATCCTGAGGGATCGACAAACTTATATTAGTTCCCGAGTTAAGGGCTCACAAGGTTGGGGGTCTTCAAAATTTATCTGCGCCCGTGTCGACAACTCTGTTATTAAGTGGCACTTTTATAAACGGCAAATAGTTTGGACAAACTTTGCCAAATGTCAATTTAGAGTGTTTTGCGAAATGTTTGAGTTTCGCTTTGTTTTTTTTGCGTGATGTGAGAATCTTGTTGGGTCCAATGTTGGTGGTTCTTTTGTTATGTTTACGTTATCTTATTTGTTTTTTTTTGGGTAATTAAAACGTCACGAAATCTCTCAACAGGCATAGGGGATTTGAGTGAAGAGAAATGGCTGTCTTTAGGGCTTAATGCATAGGGTAAAAATGAAATCAATTTAATATCACCTGTAACAACCACCGGCGTAAACAAGAAACCGCAATTTTAAAAGAAAATTGTTTATTGAATCCGTATTTTTTTTATATACATTTTTATCCGTTATTTTTCCACACTGAATGTAACCTTTTTAATCAATCTCGAAAATTCTTTTTTTAAAATTCGAATAATATAGAATTCCGAATTCGCTTGTATACACTGTTGTATTGGCAGCATTGATGACTCACAGAGCAAACAAATAATGTTGAGGTATTAGTGAGTCTGTTGGCGGGCGGCTGTCGCCTCGCCTGTTCATTAACAGTACTCATTAGCTCACTGACACAGAGTAAAACACAACAGAGGATTTGAATGACGTATTTGTGTTGTAAGTACTCTGTACTAACAAAGGAATAAAGTAATATCAGCTATTGTTCATTTTTTGTGACCGTTTTCATAATTTTCATTATAATTTATAACAGCATTTTCTTGAGTAGAATGTTATTTTAAAATATTAGATGTCGCTAGAAACAAAGAAAGTATGGAACAAAAATGTCGGTGTCTAGTATTGAATATTTGAACACAAACCAATTATTTTTTTACCAAATTTATTAGTGTATTACGATTATATTATATTCCCTGAATAAAATTTAACTTTCTCAGCGCTTCAAAACACAGCATATTATCAATTTCGCTGTTAAAATTATTATTTGTAGATAGCAAATAAAATATTTGACATAGCCTGTTAATATGGTTCATTAGCAGAAGCAAAATGGTAGGAAAAAAAAACCCGAGCAAACAAATTGATAGTACCTACGGGCTACGTGTAACATAAATACATAGAACATACATACATAAACTCACGCCTGTCTCCCGTTAGGGTAGGCATAGACTTGGGTGGCTGCGGTTTAATGATGGGGAACTTCTCGCCCACAGACCGTGGTCACCCTCCTTGGCGCGAAGGAGGCCACGGGGGGTTTTAGTCGGTATGCTGGTGATAGTTAGGGAAAGGTTAGGGACACAGCCCGGCAATAACATCTGCGCGGGCCTCACCGCGCGCCGGGCTGGACCGGTGACCCCGACATACGCTTCCTGCTTCTCTCTCCAGAGGGGGGCGGGAGGTAGAGCCATAAGGAGGCTTTCCCCTCAAAAAAAAAAAGGGTAGGCATAGACTATAGAACGCCAACTGCGAGAGAATATAACAATTTTTCTCGACTTGGTGATACATAAATTCGCAAGGAACATACTTGCGTCCGAGACCATAAAGTTGAGATTTTAATTGCATACTTAATTGCAGTATTTGATTTACGCTACTCTGTTCACATTGTATTATTAAGGACGTACTAACAGACAGATCGTCGTCAGTCGTTACAGAACTGAATATTTGTAGAAGTACCGCGCTTAGAGCTTTCAATAAAAGACATTTCTATTGAATTGATATTTAATTATTTTTGTAATTTATTATTAAAAATGAAATTTCGTGTTGCCTTTTTTTCATAGCGATAAAACGTTCCGAAGTAGCTATGTAAATAAAATATACTATTGTTTAAAATTAATGGAAAAATGTTCTTTTTTACTATCATCATCATCAGACCATACGTACCACTGCTGGGCACGGGTCTTCTCTATCATTGCGAGGGTTAAGGCTTTTTTTCACCACGCTGGCTTAGAGCGGGTTGCGGACATTTACTATTTAAAAATATTTTAGAAGCATTTTTTTTATCTCCTAAACCTTTATATAACTATGTTCCTAGTTTTGTTCATTGTGTGTTGTGCGCTTGGGGTGTAACATTTCGCTTACTAAAGGG
Organism: Cephonodes hylas; assembly: GCA_030295005.1. NCBI lineage: Eukaryota > Metazoa > Arthropoda > Insecta > Lepidoptera > Sphingidae > Cephonodes > Cephonodes hylas. The sequence continues at coordinate 1,960,395 of AP025383.1, forward strand.
ATTTTGTCGCGGCGCAACACACTTAGCAACATAGTCGCATTACAACCTGGCGACAAAGCTGCTATTTTGCAGTCGTGTTATTGAGTTTCACACACTAAAATTCCGTTTCGGTGATTGAATTGGTGGAAGAAATAATATACACCTAAATACATACATACTTGCCGAAATGTGGGTGTAGAAATGTACCTCTACCCACCCCTTTGGAGAATACAAACGTGAGGCTTTGTGTAATGGGTTGAAGTTATGATATTATGTACTTTATATTAGCAGATATGTTTTATTATACCTAATTCACTGGCCTAATTGACGTACATAAGTAGAAGTAGGTACTTCACGATGTGTACATAAAAAAAAAATATCATTTGTGAATAACTTAATGAGTTTACTCAACCGTGCTCCTCGAGGCCACGACTTTCAACCTTATTTGGTTTAATAAGCATGTGTGGAATATTTACAGCCTTCTTTACGTTTCCTCCTCACAGTAAAAGGTAACTGAATCATAAACCTGTACTTCTGAAGTTTAAACAACCCGGGACCTCCAAGATTTGACGGCTAATAGATTGGGATTTGTGAATCATTACCATTTGAGCCAGCGAATGAGGGTCATAAACCGAGAAAGGAGTATAACATCGGGTTGGCGTGTTCACACGAGCAGACATCGTGTCGAACCGAGCTTAATGTATTGTTAGCGGTGAAATCATCATCATCATCACCCCATGTACATTATAAATACATAAATAAATACACCCAACAGTCACATACATAGTCCTGACCCCACACTAAGATACGAGTCTTGTGTCGTGGGTATCAGAAACTGCGAGAGACTTTTCGGTTTCACAAACACCCAGACCCGAAACAAATATTTGTGGATCACACAAACATTTGTCTCGGTGCGGGAATCGAACCCGCGGCCGCTCGTTTCGCAAGTTGGTGTCTAGCCAACTGCGCCACGGGGCTGTCTAAACCTATATTATACTTCTAGGCATGGGGATCCTTTGCAAGTGATGATTAGTCCACCACGCTTTGTGTGTCATGTGTGCATTCACAATGAATTACCATGTGATTGGAAGGTGAAGGAAAACATCGTGATGAAACCTGCACACTTAAAATTTATTAGGATTTTCTTGGGTGTGCAGTCCGCCAACCCGCACTAGGCCAGCGTGGTGGACTAAGGCCTAAAACCTCTACATGAGAAGGTCTGTGCCCTGCTGTGGGAAGTATACGGGCTGATAATGATAATTGTCACTTAATCCAACTAGTATAAAAAAAAAACTTAAAGTAAGCAAAAAAGCAGTGATGGCCTCGAGGTTTGGGCGCGCGGTCGAGAATCTCGACGGTCGCGGGTTCGAACCCCAGGCACACACCTCTGACTTTTCGAAGTTATGTGTGTATTCACATTGAATTATCACTTGCTTTAACGGTGAAGGAAAACATCGTGATAAAACCTGCACACCTAAGAGTTCTTAGGAAATTCTTAGGTGTGTAGTCCGCCAACCCGCACTAGGCCAGCGTGGTGGACTATGGCCTAAACCCTCTCAATGGTAGAGGAGACCCGTGCTCAGCAGTGGGCATATATGGGTTGATGAAGAAGAAGAAGAAGAAGCTAATAGATTTATTAAAGCCCTAAAAAGTCTCCAAGCAAGCATTACATCATTACTCTCCGTATATATCGAAGAACGGCGAATGCAGCCTACACCCTCGCTTCGTTCTTAATAATGCATATGTTTTTCGTCAATACGTAGAGATGTAACACTTACACGCGGCAAAGATATTTTGTATACGACCTGCGAAGTTCTCTGAAATCGACCTGTTTTGTTTAGCCTATAAGAACTTATCGCTTCGGAGAATCGAGTGTAAAACTGAACTACTGTTTGGTTCTAGGAAGCTTGGTTTGTTGTTCACTGTTTAAATAAATAGCTTTAAGTTGCGTTATATTTTGTATTGATATGTCGAGGGTTTCTCTTATAAGAGACAAATTGTGGTTAGATTTTTCTGTAGATTGCTGGTGGAAGTACTGAGATCAAGGTTTTCGCAGTGAAAATGTTCCTTCAGTTTTTTTCAACGGTTCCTTTTCAGTGAATAGTTAGCTAGGAAATCGCTATCTAATATAAAAAATGACGCGTAAAAGTGTTGAGAAGGTTATCAATTCCTCTGTATTTTAAATACGATTCCGATTAAGAAATTCCTAAGAACTTTTAGGTATGCAGGTTTTATCACGATGTTTTCCATCGCCGTCAAAGCAAGCAATTCAATGTGAATACACACCTAACTTCGAAAAGTCAGAGGTGTGTGCCTGAAGTTCGAATCCGCGTCCGTCGAGATTCTCGACCGCGCGCCTAAACCTCGAGGCCATCACATGAATATATGAAGATAATTTTTCGTACAGGAATAAAGGTTAAAGGGAACACCAGATATATTTTTAGATTGGTAAACATTTCGCGGGAACTCCAATTGTTTCGTTTTCATCGTAGTTGGAAAATGTTTTCGTGCGGAAAAAATTCTGACGTTTGATTGGTATATTTTTTATTGATATTTTTCGTGATGTGAATTTCGTCGGAAACTGAATATGAAAGTATTAAATAAAATATAAGTAAAATGTATCGAATAATAATATACATTCCAATCATACACTTAGATACGAGTCTTGTGTCCTGGATATCAGAAACTACGAGAGACTTTTCGCTCTCACAAACATCCAGACCCGAAACTAATATTTGTGGATCACACAAATATTTGTCTCAACACGCACCCGCGGCATATCGTTTCAAGTAATTCAGTATATAACTAGAAATAAAAGACTTGATAAAAAAATCTGTTTACGTATAAAATATCCTGTTAGTAAAGTCTGTGTAGTGATTTTGTCATAAATCTTTAAGTGAATAGTGTACTGAATCGCTCGCTGTTCGCCGCGGGCTAAAAGTCTCATGTCTGCAATATTCCGCGACATTCCGCCGAGAATTGGAAATATGCACGAATTTATAGCTAAAATTGAAATATATTCTATATCCTTTTACTGTTTTGTAACAGCCATAATATAGTAATTATTAGGTACATTTCTTCGATGTTATATGAGACACTTTAGGCCTCGAGGTTTAGGCCCAGAGTCGAGAATTTCGATGGTAGCGCGTTCGAAACCCAGATAACCTTTGGCTTTTCGAAGTTTATTAATCAATTAATTTATGAAGGAAACCTGCACATCTGAAAGCTCGACCATATTTCCAGACACCGCGCTGATATTGACAATAATAGATAAGCCCAATAACACTTTGCCTGACCCGGGAATTGAACACGGGCCTTCTGCTTCACACGGCATATACTTAAGCCGCGAGACCACGTCGCAATTAAGACACCAGATACAAATAGTATTTTTTCACATAATAGACTCAGCGTATCGCCGTCCACTGCTGAACGAAGGCCTCCCCAAGTAAGCGACAACCATCCCGGTCTTCTGCAGCCCTCATCCATCCGTATATTTCTGAGTTATATCCATAGCATGTATTTACATTATTAAACATTTTGAAAGGCTTCCTGACCCACAAAAATGATTAGGCTACTATCATAATACCGTGCCCAGCAGTGGGACATATCGACCTATGCGTAGAATAAGGTTACTTATGACTATAACACCAAAGAACTTTTTATGTCTATCATAGAGTTAAAATTGTTTATATATATTGCACTAGTGAAGTAATAATGATGATAAATTTTGTTGTTGTTTGAAGAACATACAAAATAACTGATAATTTTGTGCCCAATTAAGTTTAAATTGCTGAGAAAGAGAAGATGTGCAAAAGCACGTATAACTTTATTCTGCGCATAGGTCGATATATGGGTTGAAGATGATGATGATGATGATAACTGTCATAATTGCATTTATAATGTCGTAAAAATTGTGTTGTAAAAATAGTGTCGTTTGAAGTTGTTAGTTTGGGTCACCTTGCATTAATCTTCTATATGTGCGTGGTGCAAGTTAAAAAAGCCGGCGATTTTTGCCATCAAAAACGATTTGAGTGAAATAACACAAAAACTCTATTATCCTATTTACTTATACTTAGATCTTGATGTAAGTAGACATTTATTATTAAGTCTGTGTTGCGGGCAAGAAGATTAGATTCTCATAGATAAGATTGTGACTTATACAGGGTGTATTTAGACCGTGATCGAAAACTGAGGCAGGTAATAGCGAGGGTGATCACAAACCCAGTGGCGATATTAAAAATCCCGACAAAAAATAAAAATGTTGACGTTTTTCATACAACCATCGGTGTTAAAAGTATGTGGTTTGTATGGACAACCTCAAAAATTTTATTTTTTGTCGGGATTTTTTTTAATGCCAGGGGGTTTGTAATCACTATCGCTATTACCCGCCTCAGTTTTCGATCACGGTCTAAATACACCCTGTATATATAGTGTACAAAAAAGTATATTAAATAAAAAAATAATTGTTATTTGTTTATAAATTATATTTGTCGTGTTATTAATGTATATAGACTACTTTATTACTATATAATAGCATCGCCCTTGCTCAAAAACACTTCGACCCGAAAGATTTTTTTCCCGGCGCGGATATCAAACCCGCGTCCTCTACGCTTATAAGCTATAACCCACGAGAACCGCTTGTTGGATCAAGCTTCTCAAACTTGGAGTCTGAATTATATATAAATTAATTTAACTTCCCTCGTTGTGGTGTCGGGTCGTCTCTACATTATCCATTGCCGCGCCGGTTAAAGGACACGCTTGAGGCACCTTTACTTATGCAGCAATGAATATGGCAGATATGTCATTATGCGGTTTACTGACAATATAGTAATTACGCATTAATAAGAGAATGTGAATTAATGGATTAAAGATAAACTATATAAAAAAGGTTATTACAAAATTTCTGTCTATATAGACAGAAACAATATTGAGGATTACAATCCCTGGGAGTAAATTGATCAGAGATTCTTCTTCTTCTTCATCAACTCATATACGACCACTGCTGAGCACGGGTCTCCTCTACCATTGAGAGGGTTTAGGCCATAGTCCACCACGCTGGACTAGTGCGGGTTGGCGGACTACACACCTAAGAAATTCCTAAGAACTTTTAGGTGTGCCGGTTTTATCACGATGTTTTCCTTCACCGTTAAAGCAAGTGATAATTCAATTTTAATACACACATAACTTTCGAAAAGTCAGAGGTGTGTGCCTGGGGTTTGAACCCGCGACCGCCGAGATTCTCGACCGCGCGCCTAAACCTCGAGGCCATCACTGCTTCCAGAGAGATCAGAGATTATGTTGCTACAATTTGTATACCTACAAATTATCTTAGCGTGATAACATGTAGCCAATAGCCTTCCTTAATAAATGGACTATCTAACACTGAAAGAATTTTTTAAAACGGACCAGTATTTCTTGAAATTATTGCGTTCAAAAAACTCTTCAGCTTTATAATATACGGGTATGTAAGTACACAACACAGTAATAATATTATTATACTATAGACCTATCACAGATTTTAGTACCCATATTTATTCTAAATGCATTTAAGTCTCACGTCAAAGGGAACCTCTTAACTAAATTACCAGACTCCATGCTACTCCTGAAAAAGTTTACTGAAAAATCCCATCTCGACCGACCCGGGAATCGAGCCCAGGTCCTTTAGATCGCACGTTGCACACTTGTCTCGCAGAGAAAATACATATCAGTCGATGAAGTCATCATTAAATTTTTAGTTGCTGGAATAAACCGTACATCGACTGAAATCTTGCTGTGGACTGAAACATGTTACGAGAATTCCCCCGCGGATGGATATAGTGCTGTACCCATACATGGAACAGTAATCGACGCAAAATATTTTTATCGCTAAAATATTTACTTTCTATCAATATTTTTTCTTAGGTGTAGTCTGGCAATTCGCATTAGACCAGTGCGGTGGACTAAGGCCTAAACCTTTTCAGTTGCAGAGGAGTCCCGTTCTCAGCGGTGGGACGCGTATGAGGTGATGATGGTGATGAATAATTAGGAATACAACGGCCAGCAATATCAACATAATAAATTTTATATTAAGATAAATGGTACGGGTACTGCTGGGTACGGGCCTCCTCTAAAACCGAAAGGGTTTAGTCTGGCCCGGGCCCAGCAGTGTGTCGTAATGGGCTGATAAGGTCTTCTTTGTAGCCATCTACCACGCTGGCCTAGCGCAGCTTGGCGGACTAAACCCCTAAGAGATTCGTCATCATCAACCGCCCTCAATTCTTCCACTGCTGGACATAGGCCTCGCTTATGGCATGCGACTGGGCTCGATCTTCGGCTCTCCTCATCCAACCAATCCAAGAAATTCCTAAGAACTTTTAACTTCGTCGATAGTACGTGATAATTCATTGTTAATACTAAAAGTATTAATTGTTAATACTGTATTGCTCATCACTACGCGAGAGTTATTTAGTCTATGGTTCATTGCTAAATTCATTTCGATAGTTGACTTTGCCGGCTCAAGTCGATCTCTGTGCTTTATTTTGGAAATTCACAAGTTATACATCATGATTGTAAGTATTCATTGTTTTAATCACTTTTATTGACGCGAGGAGAAAGGAAAAAGTGATTTTCCTAAGCGGAATGGCGGAATTCTCGAAAAATCGTTAAGATTTTTTTGACCTTCAGATGTGTTTGTTTTTGTTTTTGTATAAGATTATACTGTTGATATTGTGAGGCGTAGTTTCGTGGTATTGTATTGATTTTGAATGGTTTTTTAACTCTTTATTACTATATATAAATTAAACGCCTGTTATATTTTTCTCAGCAATATGTCGTGAATTCGTTTTTATATTGTAAAATAACATATAAATTCCAAAGGAGTCGGTTACAAACAAAGGAACAAACATACAGATGAAGCTTTTAAAAAGCTTGTAAAAAATATGTGTTTTTATAACTATGTATAACAATCAAAAATCAAACTATGTAAGTATAGCAATCCCCTTCGCTGGATTCTTTCAAACGTAGGGTTAAAGCTCATTACCTATCATTAGATAAATAAGTCCTTTCTTTGTTTGCTTTTGTATATTTGTATGTGAGTGTATGTAGGTATGTATGTTAAATGAATGTGTTAATGTATATGTAGGTATATATTGTTGAGCACTTGTATTTTTTTCTTATCTATATGATTATTGTAAGTATCGTCCTGTCTATCAGTTGTATTCCACTCCTTGCCTGGTTGTCTGGCAGAGATCGCTGTAAATGATAACTCCGTCAATTTATTGTGCCTTTACTGTGTATCTTTTTCTTTTGTTTCGTTTTACTTTGATTGTGGTGTAAATAAATAGTGTTAATAAATAAAATATAACCTGTCTTAGTTATGTTCATGGTCAGTTTCCACCTTGTATACTTTGCCTTTTTCTTTTCTGTCTACAGGGTGTATTCAGACCGTAATCTTAAACTTAGGCAGGTAATAGCTATGCCGATTACAAAACCTATGGCTTAAAAAGAAATCCCGACAAAATATGAAAAAAATGACGTTATTGTAACAACCATAGTTATACTCGTAAAATGCATGTGGTTTGTATGGAAAACGTGTTTTTTTTTGTCGGAATTTTCTTAATGCCAGTGGGTTTGTGATCACCTTAGCCATTACCTGCCTTGGTTTCCGATTACGGCCTGAATGCACCTGTATACGCCCTGTATTTTTCCAGTCTAAGAAAGGGAGCACGCCTTACCAAGGGTCTAGGAGGTGTTTCGGCGAATACCGCTGCACCAAATGCAATCGGTCGTGGATGAGTGGCAATTCTTGGGCGAATTACGGGCAAGAATGTACCAACTGCAAGATAATGGTCATGCCGCACAAACAGGTACTAATTTATATTGTGACACTATTATCATAAGCCCTTTTAGGTCACACTGCTGGGCACGGGTCTGCTCTACAAAAGACGGTTTAGGCCTCAATTTCGCTGGTTTAACAACAAAGCAAAACATCGCGATGAAACTTGCACACCAAATATTCTTAGAAATCCTTCCCCGCGCTATGCCAGTGTGGTGGACTATGGCCTAAACACTCTCAAGTTGTAGAAGAGGCCGTATATGGGCTGATGATGAAGATGAACAACTAAATCACCTATCTTTTCTGATAAATCCATTCTATAGAAATATCCGTGAAGAAGGGAAGGCAGGTATTATCAGGTTTTCTTATGTTTACAGAGACCCCTGAACAAACCAGACGGGCTGGACAAAAGTGACCTGAATAAGCCCCATCCTAGGGAGCTGTGTGGCAAATGCAAAGCGTTGGGAAGGTACTGCGGGAAGACGAGCTATTAACCCATAATATATAAGTACAGGTGTACTCAGACCATGATCGAAAATTAAGGCAGTAAATAAGGCAAGCAAACATAGTATTGTCGTTAAAAAATCCTGGCAAAAATAAAAATTTTGACGTTTTCATTGATGTCATCCTGGCCGATTTCGGATATGGCGACTGTTTCTACGTAGGTTCAAGTTGAGCGTAGTTCGCATGCTCTTGTGTGGCTGATACAGCCAATCTTGGCAGTAAAAAGGTCATATCAACCATAGGTATTAAATGTATGCGATTGTTAGGAAATCGACAATTTTTTTTGTCGATATTTTTTTACTAATGGGTTTGTAATCACTGTCGCTATTATTAAGCTTAGTTTTTGTTCACGGGCTGAATACATCCTGTTTAATTTTTTTATCATAACAGCATATGTATACCATTTTTTAAAACTTCTATCGAACGCAACTCATGATCGGTAGTGGCTCTAAGTTTGAGAAGCTTGATCCAACAAGCTGTTATTGTAGGCTATAGTCAGTGTTGGGCATCAATCAATTAACTTTTAATTAAACTAATCAATTGACTAAAAAATTAATTGCAATTGAATCAATTGCATTTAAACATTTAATTGTGTGTTACAATTACTTTTTTTAATTGATTGATGAAATAATTAAAACTAACAATTAACTTTTTTGCAAATTTTGTTCAAAAGGGTGGTCCGGTTCTACAACCGGATACATATACCCTTGACATATTCAAGTATTAGTAAAAATACTTAATAAAAAAATTAATTGTTAATTTTTTTTTTTTTCGTAAAATAACTAACAATTGATCAATTGTTAATCGTATAAAACCATGATTAATAATTAATTAGTTGTTAATTGCTGTCACTGCAGTTAACAACTAATTAATTGTTAATTTTTAATTGTTAGTTTAATTAAAATTTGCCCAACACTGGTTATAGTTCATAAGAATGAGCGTAGTGGGAGTGGGTTCGATATCCGCGCCGAGACAACTTGCATGGAAGCCCAAAAAGCGTTACACATTATTTGTGAAATATCTAATTTACTGTTTATCGCTGGGTCAAGATGTTTTCTTGTATGCTAAATAAAGACTCAAAAATTAAAGACTGTTATTCGGAATTTTCTAAGGCAAACTTTTGGGCTTCTGCGGAAGATTGCAATTGATAATAGTAATAAGATATATTAATAAGACCATTTTTATATTTTAATATTTGGGCTTGTCAAACCAAACGAAGCTCGGCATAATTATGTCGATTGTGATTTAAATTGTTAGTCACAAGTTTACACTAAATGTATTACCATTTCAATAGCTGTAATTCTTATATAATTATATCATCTTTCATCATCATCATCAGGCCATACATGTCCTGCTGCAAGCCTCCTCAACAATTGAGAGGGCTAAGGCGCTAGTCCACCACGCTGGCGTATACCGGGTAGGCGAGTAAAGTATACAAATATTTTTTTTTAAATTATGAATGTAGTATATGATTTTGAATTTGTATTGAAGTGATCTGATAATTAGGAACGTGGTCGACAGAGATATGAATTCGTCATTCACAGGTTCAAATTCCAGGCACACATTTTATTTTGTTAATTATTTACTTATTAACGTTGAAGCAAAAATATCGTGATGAAACCCGCACACCTGGACTAGGCCAGCGAGGTGGACTAAGGCCTAAACCCTCTCAATGGTAAGCCTAAGCCCAGCAGTAAGATTTTTGGGCGTATATTATGCATTGAATTTACAAATATATACTAATTAGTCGTTAAGACATAAGCAGTGATGGCCTCGAGGTTTAGGCACGCGGTCGAGAATCTCGGCGGTCGCGGGTTCGAACCCCAGGCACACACCTCTGACTTTTCGAAGTTATGTGTGTATTCAAAATTGAATTATCACTTGCTTTAACGGTGAAGGAAAAATCGTGATGAAACCTGCACACCTAAGAGTTCTTAGGAATTTCTTAGGTGTGTAGTCCGCCAACCCGCACTAGGTCAGCGTGGTGGACTATGGCCTAAGCCCTCTCAATGGTAGAGGAGACCCGTGCTCAGCAGTGGGCGAATATGGGTTGATGAAGAGAGAAAGAGTCATTAAGATTTGAGACAATGTATTAACGAAGTTAAAATAAATCATGATGTAAAAGGTTTTTCTTTTCTTGCCCTTTATAATTAAGAGTGAAAGCCAATAGTTTAGTTGGTAGCATTTATCGTCTTAAAAAAGTGGTCTTAAGTTTGAGTTAAAGATGAATATTTTTAGACATTGGAAATGAGTAAAATAGTTACGTTGTTTAATACAACTGATTTTGGTCTCAATGCTCGGTTTGGGCAAAATGTTGCGTTTTCATTTTATAAGGACACAATTGAATAAATAAATGCGCCCAACAGACACATATATAGTTTTTCCTCCCACAGGATACATACTTTTCTGTCTCACAAACACGAAGGCCCGAAGCAAATATCTGGGTTCACAAACATTTGTCTCGGTGCGGCGATCGAACCCGCGGACTCTCGTTTTGCAAGACATCCGACTGCGCCACGGGGCTGTTAAAAAAAGATACAAATATGGTAGTACATGAACCACTGTCTACCCTCTCGGGAATATGGCGAAATTGTATGACGTAGATATATTAGTTATTTGGATTAGATAGTGGTGAGTTGAAAGGTAAACAGCGCTCAAATTGGCAGCAGTTTCGTGTCAGCAGTCATTCCTGATAGCTTACAAATATTTACTGCACAGCAAAGTAGCTACCAGTGGGGTGTGTCGGGACAAAGGGTATAATAAATACACCCAACACACACACATAGTCCTGACTCCACATTAAGATGCGAGTTCTGTTTATTATTATATGTATCCTAAAACATATATTGAGAATTTAATTAAAAATATAAATTTGTTCAAGGTAAGACAATTTAATAAATACACCCAACAGTCACGTACATAATCCCGACTAAAGAGGCCAAAGTCTTGAGTCCTGGGTATCAGAGACTATTAGAGAGTTTTCGGTCTCACAAATACCCAGACACGAAACAAACATTTGTGGATCACACAAATATTTGTCTGAGTGGGGGGATCTAACCCGCGGCTTCTCGTCTGGCAACCTGGTATCTAGCCAACTGCACCACGGGGCTATCAAAATATATTTCACTAAAGGGGTCGGTAAGCCTCGAAAGTGGGGAAGGGGTTTTGTAAAAATCACCAAGAGATGGGAGGGGGTTGTCGTAAAATATCACGTGTACTTATTTTTTTGTCAAACGCGCGATTTCTAAACAGCAAAGCTAATCAAAAACAACCTGAAAATTGTCTGTAAAATCATATTACATTAGATACCTGTATCTTTAAGATTCCCAATCTTTTCCAATTCCCGCCAGAATTTTCCAAGTTTCCTATGTTTCTTCGCTGTGTTTTCCTTTACCACTAAAGTACGTAATAATACTAAACACATAACTTATAAATGTTAGAGGCCATTAAATCTATTTGAGAGTGTCCCTGCTGTTTGTCTATGCACTGTGTTGTCGGACAAATTGGCGAATAAACACAGGTTTCGTTTAATCGTCAATTTTTGGCCCGCGGCCTCTGATTAACGCGGAACCACTGGCCCGGCTAACGATATTGGAAAATGCTTTGTATTTGTGTAGTATCCGAATTTCTATGTTGCTTTACTAATATGTACCAGTCACGGTACTTCCATAGTATTAGAAGCCCAAAAACGTTACACGTTAATTGTGATATGCCTAATTTACAATTTTTATTGTGGGGTCAAGGTATTCTGATATATATCAAATTGCTTTTGATAAATAAAGGTTTAAAGCTCAAAGATTTATTATTTGGAATTTTGTTAGGCAAGCTGGGCTTTTGAGCTTCTATCTAAATATTCCTACTGGTTTATACAGGGTGTGTTCAAACCGTGATCGGAAACTTAGGCACGTAATATCTAATCATCTTTCTATCTCTTTCTCTCACCTAAAACGTCATTTTTTTATTTTTTGTAAGGATGTTTTTAACGCCCATGTGTTCGTGATCACCGTAGTAGTTGTATTACCTGTCCCAATTTCCGATCATAGTCTGAATCTTCTTCTTCTTCATCAACCCATATACGCCCACTGCTGAGCACGGGTCTCCTCTACCATTGAGAGGGGTTAGGCCATAGCCCACCACGCTGGCCTAGTGCGGGTTGGCGGATTACACACCTAAGTAATTGCTAAGAACTCTTAGGTGTGCAGGTTTCATCACGATGTTTTCCTTCACCGTTAGAGCAAGTGATAATTCAATATGAATACACACATAACTTCGAAAAGTCAGAGGTGTGTGCCTGGGGTTCGAACCCGCGACCGCCGAGATTCTCGACCGCGCGCTCAAACCTCGAGGCCATCACTGCTTTTACACCTTGACATACACTTTTACATAGTCTGAAGACACCTTGTATATTATGTACATATAGGTAAAGGTGCATTTATGCAAACACACTATTTGCAATAAGGCTGTATAAACTATTTCCTTTGCCCCTCATATACTTGTTAGTAACAGCGCCATCTAGCGACGTAAGTGAAACTAAAACTGCCCAAGTTATTAAGAAAGCTAATATTTTATTTAGCTTGCAAGTGGGATGTCAACACGAAACTTGTACATTGCACTAATGATATGCAAATTGCGGTAATTAAGTCCCTCGGGAACCTCTTGCAGTATTTCGGCTTTTGACGATTGCAATAAGCTGACATTTTCCTTTAAAACTATTACAATTAGTAGAGTTTCTTCCTAATTCTGTTAGTGGAATAGGAAGCTGAATCTCTTGTTTCAAACATTAACGAACAAGAAAATGCCTGAAGTGAAATAAAGAAAAAAGAAATCAAAAATTCACTGTATTTTTATCTTTTCATATTAAATGGATTTGAGGTTTACTTAATGAGTTATCAAGTAATTTTACGGTGAAAAAAAAACATCGTGAGGAATTGTAAACACCTAAATAATCATATGAATTTCTTTACTTACCTGTCTTGTTTCGGTATCTTCAGAGCTTTCACACACGAAAAAAATATTTTTTATACAAATACATACGTTTCAGTGAGAAGGTTGAACTCAGGGACTTATTTTATAGCCATGTGAGAACTGCCTACGGAGACTAGTAAAGATCTCACTCTCTCTCACTAGATGGCGTTGTTTAACGAATTCTGAGGATTTCACAAAAATATACTTTACTTATGTTATCTGATAAATATAAATATAAATTAATAATCGATAAATATATAAATAATCATTGTCTACTATAAAAATACTATTTTGAAATGCAAGTGAATGGTGCCTCAGCTTTATATAATAAAAGCTGTTACTCGCAATTTTGAAAGCAAAAATAATTAGGTATTTCAAATACCTACAATTTTCATTGATGCCATGCTCTTTCTGGTCGTAACTTGATGTTTTTACAGCTAGTGTCCTTCATCGATAAATTAACTATTTAATACAAATATATTTGTTCACTTCAAACCTATTCGTTTGTGAGAAAAAGTGGATTTATCAAATTTTCTAACTGTATGTAATAGATATTTCGGATATGAAGATATTCTAGTGATTTCTACTATAAACATATCAGTACCGACAGTAACACCTATGTATTAGAAGCAACGTATGAATAGAAAACAGTGGAAATACATACTTGACTACCTCTTTGAGTATAATATGATATTATTCCTGAATGGTCAATGACGTCAAAAGATAAAAAATTGGCCAAGTGCGTGTCAGACCACGCATAGAATAGGGTTCCGTAGTCGCCAATAATAGTATAGAACCCCACAAGAACTGTCAAGACGGAATTGTAAGGGTTACAAGACATGAACAACAGAAGTTAAAAAAATCACGGCATAAAAGAAAATTCGATAACATCGTCTCTTTTAAGTCTTACAAAAAGGAGGAGGTTATTGAGAGAAAATTTATCAAAAAAATATTTTTTTCATTGCATGGAAAACTAAGAGATAAGTTAGATGTTATTAAATAATAGATGCAGATTTTATTTAAAAAAAACTAAATGTTATTAATCCACACTCATATTACATTTGTGATTTGACATATTCCAAAATATACCTGCTAAAGAATAAGATATTGTGTTTTATATTATGCAGTGATGGCCTCGAGGTATGGGCGCGCGGCCGAGAATCTCGACGGTCGCGGGTTCGAACCCCAGGCACACACCTCTGACTTTTCGAAGTTATGTGTGTATTCATATTGAATAATTATCACTTGCTTTAACGGTGAAAGAAAACATCGTGATAAAACCTGCACACCTAAGAGTTCTTAGGAATTTCTTAGGTGTGTAGTCCGCCAACCCGCACTAGGCCAGAGTGGCGGACTATGGCCTAAACCCTCTCAATGGTAGAGGAGACCCGTGCTCAGCAGTGGGCGTTTATCGGTTGATGAAGAGTTTTATATTATGTACTTCGATTTTATTTTATTCATTAAAAATCCATTCCATTCATTTTATCCTACTCTCTTTATTTTTCCTCTTCTATTATCCAAAGGTTGTCTGTAAGAAATTGCCCAGAGCGATAAGATTGCCACTTGTACGTATAGTAAATTCAGTTTCTTCATTTATTAATTTATAATAAAGCTATTATGTGCAAGAAAGGTCCATTAAAAAGAAAAATTTCTAATTTTTAAATGTATTTACTCTGGTAACATTTTAGAATAGTAAGATAGTTGAAAAATAAAGAAATTCCACAAAATGCATATATGGTAATTCGCTTTTAGGAAAGGCATCAGATAAAGGACGATATTGAGGAAGTCAAATTAGCACAGTATAAGTATAAATAAAATTTATGTAGAAAACTTCAACTTAAATGTTGGTTACCTTGAGTTGTGATATAATTTTACATAAAATACTGGTTATAAAATAGAGAGTACTTATTGATAAAAATATACACGAAGTAATTAAAAGTACACATCAGAAATGTATTTGGGGATTTGTATTCAATCCGGCACTCAATGCGGGTAATCCATTAAGCCATAACACCAAAGAGGCCGAATCGGAAAGCCAAGGCGCGCGTTACTCAGCCTAATAACATTCGGGAAACACCAAAAAGGTTCCATCTGACCTCTTTTAAAGACCCTTAAAACGATTAATAAATAATTAAAAAATATCATTAATTATTCCCATAGGAAATAAATCGAATCTTCCGAGCCATCGGATTGGTTACCTGCACAACATTTTTGAACATAGAACGGTTTATGTGCAAAATTGTTCATATAAGTTAAGACCATACTATTTTCATGATAAGGTTGAGTTCCGAATGGTGTGTACTGGAACATGCGCTTTCAGGCAATTTTCAAACAAGGAACAGAGGTGTTCCATCATTTTCTCGTATTCAGTTTTCGTCCGACGCCCCGGCTGGTTGGACGTGCGACGTGGAGCGGGGAGGGCGATTTTCGCCGTCGATTTCGTGGAAATGACTCAATTACCGAAAACGTGTTGAATAAAAAAAAGTTTTTTCATTTCCTGTGTCGATCGAAAGTGCTTTGATATTTTTCTTGAAAGCAAAATATTTCAGTGTGAAATCATCGGGTGTAAAGGTAAGAATTTCCATTGGAGGATTTCCTTTAGGGTGTATTTCGTATATTCATTTAAGAAGGGCCCCCATTTCAAGCGGCTCTTTAATGAAATGATGTATTTTGTATTTGGAAGGTTTTTTTCTTTTTCGTCAGCCACGTCGTCTGCAAGGTGCCGATTTGTATTCTTTTACGTTCCGCGCGGTAATTTATTTTTTTAATTGCGTCGAAGGAAACATTATTGCTTTAGTAATAAGGCTGAGCGTTCGAAATTGGTTTCGATTAGATTTTTTTCGTCAAAGTCAGGCGAAATTGAATTTTTTTCCTCAATAATGACGCTGAAATTCGAAAACTCGATATGATTTACAGAAGAATAATAGCCTAGAATGATCTCTAGTCTCCAATTTTTGTATGTGAAAACTTTATTAAATTTGCTTTAGTTATTTAGGCAGGCAACCATACTAACGATAAGACTTACTTTAACAATGGAAGCATACGTAAGATCTTAAAGATTTACCTTTATATTGACAGTACAGACATATTACAGACGACCAAAAAATAGCACAATTTTTTTCTTTCTAAGGAATAACACATAGATAAAAATATCGTTCTCACTAAAATATAGACTTTGAAGTAATAGTCACGAGTTATAAAATCATTAACACCAAGAAAATATTCTGATGAAACCTGCATACCTAAAAGTTCTTAGGAATTTCTTCGGTGTGTTTACCTGCACGAGGCCAACGTGGTGGACTGAGACCTAAACGTTTCCGATTGCAGAGGAGGCATGTGCCCGGCAGTGGGTCTGTACATGGGCTCATGATTGATAAAATCATTAAGAACAAAGTACTTGTTTGAGGAGAAATGTGAGCCCTACCCACAAACCCACGATTATATGAGGAGATGACGTTGCAAACGTATATACTTTCAGATATTTAATTATATACCTTTACACAATATTAAAACACTAACCGTAAACAGAATTTCTAGAACCTTCTGCTAATGGATTCGAATTTTTGTAATCCATTGATAGTGGTTTGGTTGTTTATTAATAAGTTTTAGTGTTTAGGATAAGTAGTTTCTGGTCATAAAGAAGGTTCCTATGATGTAGAAGTCCCGAGTTCCATGTTCGGTTTGGAATATTTTTATGTATGATTTTCAATTAGAAAAGTCTCAGTAGATGCAAGGAGGTTAGAAATGTTTGAAAATACGGCAATAGGCTCGCCTCTAATTGCGTAGGACAGATACATAAAAATATGTGGATGGAGAGATGCATCTCTGCTTACTTCTTGACGAAAAAAAGTGTTAATGCAAATCATATGTCGATCAGTTATCTTGTATCACGCGGTCTAATAAACCTTTTAACGACCCTTAAAAATAGCTTTAAAATAAAATTTTGAAATAAATCTAGATCCACGAGGCTTAACAAACTTTTTTGCCCCTCAAAAATATCTTTAAAGTAAAAGCGCAAAATCTCATTTTCTTCGGTGTCCGTTTCCTACTTTCATGAACACTTTCTCGTTTAAGAAAGAAAACAATAATAAATATGAGTAAATTTACCCATATTCAGAATCTACATGAAAAATACTATAGACTTCAATTTAAAACAATTAAAATAACACCTTAATATATTAAAATATTATATCATGAATGTTTGTCATAAATTTTCTTTCATAGCCATCGCTACAACTTCAAATGAAAATTATAAGAAAATGGCTAGCCTTATTCCTGTTATATATAACTAGGCGCCCCCGCGCATTCCTTGGTCAGGCAGTAAACATCGTCGCAAATGCACACTAGTTCCCAGTAAAGAAATATTATCGTGTTAACTGTTAAATTTGGGGATTATTCTGGAATCGCTCTCTATACTATCGTCGATATTTTAAGTCGGTACTTATCATTTTTCGTATTATGTAGTTAGATTTATATTCTAATATATGATTTTTAACATCAGAATATGCTCAAGGTCAATTTTTTTGAGGCATATAGATATAAAACTAACTTAAGTGGTAAAACCTCATTACCTGCGCCCTCACTACCTTCGTTTTCCGTCGTTTTTAAAAGCGATGGTAATTAGGTCTTTACGATGGCTATTAGATTTTGTTTATATCAATTGAAACTCTGTGGTTGTGGGGTCAAAAGAAGACGTATTACTTGGTTTTAGCTTTCCAAATTCATCATCTAAATGTTAAAAATGACTTATTATGTTGAAAAGTGCTTATAAAGTAGATTAAATATCTAACCAGTACATAGATGATTGTTACTGATACACTTCCTTTAACT
This sequence comes from Cephonodes hylas, assembly GCA_030295005.1. Classification (NCBI taxonomy): domain Eukaryota; kingdom Metazoa; phylum Arthropoda; class Insecta; order Lepidoptera; family Sphingidae; genus Cephonodes; species Cephonodes hylas. The sequence continues at coordinate 1,978,486 of AP025383.1, forward strand.
GGTTGCTACGCTCATCATGTCGAAAAACAAAAAGCAAACATTGGAACAGAAACGTGAAGGAGATAGATTACAAAAACGAAAAAAGGATTAAGAAATTAAGAATGATCCCGAAAAGTATGCAGCACCATAGGCAAAAGAAAAAGCTCGCTACTTTAGAAGAAAAGAACAAAATAAAATAAAAAGTGGGGAAGACATGACACCTAGACAAATAAGAATTCAAAGAAAAACATGGCAAATCAACTCGAAACGTGACTATGAAAGAAAAAAGAAAGAGAGAGGTATCCTGCAGCAATTCTCTACCAAGTAGTAAAACTAAAATGCCCACAGTTAAACAACAAGATCCTCTCTCAAGACCGGCTTCCATTTTCACATTTAATTCATCCCAAAATTGTTTAAGTTAGCGCAATAGTAAATCTTGTCAAAATTGTTTCAAGAAGGATGACCTTTTGAGATAACTACGATATGGCCACAAGAAGCAAATAGGCATCTTAAAACAAGAAATAGACACAGATAAGAAGGAGAAAGATTCTTTGAGTAAAATACTTATTAGATTTGAAAAAAAATGTAAATACTGAAGAGAAAATAGACTCTTTTGTAAGAAATGTGAACAAAGATAGGCGTAAAGAAATTAAAAAGTCACTAATTTTCACTGAAGTCCTTTCAAAAAGTGTTGGATAAAGATTTAAGAGTTTAAGAAAAAAAGATAAGAGACTTCTCCGAATTATTAATGACAGAAAAAGAAAATTTTAATAAATATTAACTCTTGACACAAACAAAAGCATTTGCAATAAGACAAAATTAAGAGAAAAACTGAATTAACTAACAAAGAAAAGTTTTGTTTGAGCAGAAGTTTTTTGAGTTTTTTGAAGACGATGCAGTAACTCGAATCGCAGCTGATAAATAGAATATATGGGTCAATCAACTTTTAAATGTACCATCAATGATAGATTTTATATATCAATTTTTTTTTCTTAAATTTGTATATTTTATACGTATTTATTGTTGATAATTATTTATATTTAAGGAATTCAAATAGAGCAGAACAATTTATGGTAAATTTTACTCAAAAATTCACATGACTGTAGTTAAGATAGTCCCTTGGACATTTAAAAATTCAGTCAAATTGTTAATTTACTTTTAAATATTAGAATCATATTTGAAAAACCTTACTGTTCTTTTAAAGTAAAAATGACGACAACGTGCCTTTAGGAGATAAGAAAAAAGTGGTTGTCCAGTGGACATAGACGTTTGTCCATAGGAAATACTCGGGTGACCAAAGGGGATTCTATGATGAAAATCGCCAGTATTTCTTCTTTTATGTAATAAAAAAACAACTATTTGAAAATAATTATCAGTATTAGAAGAGAAAATATTGAATAATTCAGACAACGATCTTGGATGTCCAAGGGACTGGCGGTGATATTTATTAGTCTTTCCGCTCCCTGGTAATAAATAATAATATTTTGAATTAGGTCTTACGCACAGTAAAAAATATACATTAAATTGAATATATTCCACATTAATTTACTACAATATATAAAATACAAAAGTTTTTGTGCTGGTTGTCCAGTGGACACACAATAAAGCCACGCTCTTTTTCAAAATACACTTGGTCGACTGGCGCCGCGGAAAAGATGAAATCAAAATCGGGGCTGGATGAATGTTGTCACGAAATAAATCGACTTGAGTTCCAGGCAGTAGTCACGCCATAAATGTTTGGATTTTGGAACTTTTTTACCGTTGTCCGGTGGAAGTCAGAATAATAAAATATAATAGGGACTAAAGTAAACATGCAAAAAGGTCGTTAAGGTTTTAAAGCAAACAAAATCTATTTACTAGCATCATAGTAGATATTGTAATTAATAATTATGTTTCATAGTAATGGATTGCCATATATAATTTTTTTGGAAAAATTACTATTTCATTGTACTAACCTACTGAGGGACAAATTTACATAGTACTGACAGGACAGATAAAAGTTGATTGACCCATATAACAAGGAAAAAAGTAAGAATTATATTATAAAGTAAGTAAGAGTAAGCCAATGTCATTACCATCATTAGTGTTATCATTACCGTCTAAATCGAAGAATCGTTAGAATTTTCGAATACTTATATTTTCGTTGTTATCCATAGAAAGTCTGTATAAAATAGAAAAAGTTGATGAGATAACTATCAAGTATTGATATTTGGTAAAAAAATTACACAATTTGAGAATAATTTTGAAAATTAGAAAAGTGACGAAATCTACACGAACGAGGCGAATCACCCATCTACGATTTTGTTGTCGCTTTTCAGAAGTATGACATACCTTAGTTTACAACACCGCCTAAGTCAGTTTTGCCAACTTTACAGGAGACGAAAAAAACTGTGCGGTGTTGAGAGACCAACCGACGTGCGCGCTGCCACTACTTTTCGAATTACGGCTTGTTCTAGCCTGAAACCTATATCTTGTGACCTATGGTTCGACGCGCAATGAGTAGCTCTATCCAATGAGATTAAAATGTAAAAACCACCGATTTTTGACTTGAGCGGTGTTGTTACCTAAGGGACGATACATGTATTTTGAGCGAAGAATGTCAAGAGATTTTCCGTTTCAACGCGTTTATTACAGGAATTATTGGATGGATTTTTCAAAAATCTGTTTGTTTTAGATAGTTTATTTGTAAAGAAAGATTGTAGACTCAATTTCATGATGCTGCCAATAGAAAGTTAAGCAATGAAAACGTAAGAAAAAATCCTTTATAAGCCTGAAATTTCGTTTCTCACTGCGTGTAACAGCCAGTTGAGACATTTTGTAAGTGCTATAAATAATTTTAATACCAAACCTTGCAGTAATGTCAAAACGTTTTAAAGCAACTCTAGTATAAATATAGTTTTCAGCCCCGCGGCACAACACTCCATTTCATGTCAATCCATGTTATTATGGCCCATAAATTTTGATTCCATTGAACTGGAGTGTGTTGGGTATTTTAAAGGCGTTGCCTCGACTTTGTAAGAATGGAACGTGTTATATTTTCCAGTTTATAGACAGGCTGAGTAATAGCGAAATGAATCCCGCTCTTTAACAGTGGAAGAAAAATTGTGACAATTTCTATGTACAAAAGTTCTGCCTAGTTCCAGGGAAAGCCTGGGCCCACCTGTATATACAGGGTGTATGGAAAACATCAATTTTATATTTTTTGTCGCGATTTTCTTTAATGCAAAGGAGTTTGTAATGATTTCGTCTATTACCTGCTTTCGTTTTCGATCACGGTCTGAATACACCCTGTATATGATATATAGGTATATATATAGAACCAGTCTTGGAATCTCGCGGCGAAGGTTCTTGCCGTGGGATCTAAAGGTCGGGTCGTGTAAAGTACTGAGTTTTTCAAGAATTAAGAAATTCTCAGTAGCACGGAGTCTGGAAATGTACTTGAAAACGACAACATCCTCTTAATACGTGGGACTAGTTTGATTCGTAAGATTAGCGAAATATAGGTGCAGAAATGCACCCTTACCTACCCTTTTAAGGAATACTGACGTGAACAGTCTGCGGTAATAAAAGAGCGAGTGAGTACAAACAAAGTTTCTAGGCAATTTGATACGTATAAATAATATAAAGACACTTAAATTGTATACTGGTAACCTAAAAATAGTAAGGTTTAGCTGAATAATTAATTGCCTATAGTTCGATTTATTGTCCTGAATTATTGGCCTAGATATTTTTACATACAAGATAAGTCAGCTTGCGGCAATGATCTCTGTTGTACATGCTTCTTCATCAACCCATATACGCCCACTGCTGAGCACGGGTCTCCTCTACACTTGAGAGGGTTTAGGCCATAGTCCACCACGCTGGCGGACTACACATCTAAGAAATTCCTAAGAACTTTTAGGTGTGCAGGTTTCATCACGATGTTTTCCTTCACCGTTAAAGCAAGTGATAATTCAATGTGAATACACACATGACTTCGAAAAGTCAGAGGTTTGTGCCTGGGGTTCCAACCCGTGACCGCCGAGATTCTCGACCGCGCGCCCAAACCTCGAGGCCATCACTCATGTACATGCTTAATACAGCATAATATATGTATGTACATAGGTACACCTATAGAGATGTAATGCTGTTATGTCTAAAGGTGGGGCCCTTTAGACATAACAGCATTACACGGTACGATTTATCGGTACGATCCGTCGCCTCAAACCGATCGAAATGACGAATCGATGGTGTATGTAAAGATCGTTAACGATTTACTTTATCGAAGACGATGTCGGATATCGCAACAAAAACCCATGTAATCATGAATATCGTAACGATGAATTGACAGCTTCAAACAAGTAAATGATAAATCGTTACAATCAATAGTTTCGTGTATGGGCGACATTTTTGACGCGATCAATCGTCTCGATTTTCATCAGATCGATCGTACAGACGAATCGTAACGTGTATGGCGCCCATAAAATATCTGGAAGTCGTTTAATACGTGTCGATTCTGATAGAGCAATCTGCAAATTTAGACTATATTATCTAGTGATCAGTACTGGACAAGTTTCAACTGGTGATGTTTTTAATATTGATGAAGTATGCGCAGATTCAATAGTTGGTCTGTGAATTACTATTGCCGGTACGCCTTCCTCGTTAAGATTATACAACGCGAAAATATTTTTGAAATTCCAACCACTGGTTCCCTGATGAGTGCGTTTAAACAAACTCTTCAGATTCCTGATATACAGACAGTAAATATGGTATTAGTTATCATTCTATCCCTGGTCTCAATATTATTTGGGGTCCCCGCTATGTATTTTATCCTTCCAAACATCTTTATCAGCCTTCTTGTCTTCATTCACCCCCTTTTGTTTCACACTCCATTCATCTTTGGCTTTTCTCTGGTTTAGTATATTTTTATACCAACATATGTCTCGTCCTTTCTCATAACACAGTAAATATACCCTCAAAAAATAGTAACACATCAAAATACTCAAGGTCTGTTAATCTGAGTCATAAAAATGATTCGTCCATTTACGCCAATTCACGTTCCCCTAATTACTAAATAGTTGGCGGGGAGGGTTGGAACCTCTTTCATTCCGTACAAAGTGCGAATATTTCGAAGTCATGCTGCATACATCGAGGAAATTGGTTATTGGACTTGGTTATAATGCCTCCCGCGAAGGGTATTGACCCCGAATCTTCCTTATTTCGGCATGGGATCACGTAATTATTCCTTCGTACTGTTACAAGTGTTTTTTATAAGCAGTGATGGCCTCGAGGTTCAGACGCGCGTCAAGAATATTGTTGTGGGTTTAAAGCCCAGGCAAACACCTCTGAATTTCCGAAGTTATGAATACAATGAATCTTCACTTGCTTTAACGGTGGAGAAAAACATCGTGATGAAAACCGCATACCCAAAAAGTTCGAAAAGACTCGACTTCAAAATGTTACAGAATTTTCGAGTTTGTTACATAATTACAAAAATGCAGATTTCCCCGACAGAATTGAACCCGGGTCGCGACAAAAAAATTACACTTACAAAGGGGCTTAAGCCGAGCATTCTTAAGGTCCTTAATGACACTTTCAAATTCTTTCCGTGAGTAATGACCTCAACCGGCGTCGTTCCACGAGACATTATTTATATCCAGTTTGCGTAGATTACGGAATTTAGGCGACGGTAAGGAACTCATAATGTTTCTATTATATCCGGTATTTTGAGTGTACAAGTATGAAGATCGTGTTTGAAAAGTTAGACAGGGAATGGCCACGATGTTTAAAAACACCGTGACATATTTTTTTTTTTAATGTTTTCCTGACAACCAAGAGTTGTGTGTTTTGACAACCACTATAAAAATAGGCTGAAAGCACTATAAAATATAACGAAATAAGCTGCCTGAATTTTGAAAATCGCCTAAATAGTTAGATCCAGAGATTACCAGACGTTATCTCTTTATTATATCGGTATAGATTATATCAATACTTTGAATGAGATAAATTATAAAGCTCTTTATAGAATGATTTCCGTGAGGCTGGTAACGCAATACTTATTACCGTGCAGATGTTCTTGGAATATAAACTTCCAGGGAAAATCGTACTTTACAAACAAAAAAATTTATTGTGTGTATGTTCGTAGTAATATAATATTGTGACACTATTTATTTTTAGATACATAAGGTGTCCAATAAACTATAAATAAGTTATATTAAACTAAACTACTTACTTAACTATTGATGTTATTATCATCAAAGGGATGGACAGTAATGTGTTTCTACACGTTTATGTTAAATGTATCGTACATTTAAGCCTCATTTCGTTTTCGTGAACTTCGTTTTTATTAACAGCCCCGAGGCGCAGTATTTTAGTCGAAAGCTCGCCAAACGAGAGGAGCGGATTCGATCACCGCATCGGGACAAATGTTTGTGTACTACAAAAAATATTTGTTTCGGGTCTGCGTGTTTGTAAGATTGAAAAGTCTCATAGTTTCTAATATCCAAAATACAAGAATTTTATTTTAGTGTGAGGTGAGAACTGAAAATACAAGAAATTTTATTTTAGTGTGAGGTGTGACTGTTTGGTGTATTTATTTATTTAAATAATTAACTTACAGGAAATAATTTGAAGTAAGGATTTGAGGCCATAACAAGTTAAGCTACTATATTAAAACATGCAAAAAGGATTGTCAGAAATTACAGGATCCTTAGAATAAGCAAAATATTGTAACCTAACTAAACTACTAACGCGATTTCGTTCATAATATAAATTAACTTTCCAACTGCATTTATTTCTTAAGAATTATTATTAGTTAAGTTAAAATTAGCTCAACTTCTAAAATTTTGCTCCGAGTTGTGTTAATTAAGTTGAAATAACAATTTGCTATATTTTTCTTATACAAGTGGAAATTATTTGAGTTTGAAGAAACTTCGAGAATTCGATTTCCTACGCAACACCCACTCTTGAAATTCGACAAATCATACCCCGCTAATATTGTAAAGTTAGTTTCTGTGTTCGTCAGTTCAGTAAATTCTCCTTAGTTTTAATCATATTTATTTTTTAGTATATTTATTTCTTATTTATTTAATATGCTTTATTGTACACTATATAGATACTTAATTTAACACATAACATAACCTTAATGAGTAATTGAAACCAACAACTTTGACAATAACTAATAAAAATATATACATATAGCTACAACAGGCGGTCTTATCGCTAACTGCGATTTCTTCCAGACAATCCACGGTACCGGAATGAAAAGTTGTAGTAGTGGCAGTTGTCTTGAAAATATAAATAAATAATATATAACTAGCTCATACATATACATAAATACATAGATTATTTTATAGATTAAAGTAAAAAAATGTGGTTTTATTATAAGCTATTTTGTATGTGTGAAGTTTTTATCTATATACAGGATGTATTCAGACCGTGATCGGAAACTAAGGCGGGTTTTAGCTACAGTTATCACAAATCCATTGGCGTTAAAAAATCCTGAAAAAAAATGCCATTTTCCATTCAAATCACATACATTTAATACCGGTTGTATGGAAAACGTCACAATTTTCCTTTCTTGCTTTACAAATATCAGAGCTAGTTTCCCTATATAAACTTAATTCTAAACTGCCTATGTTAATTATATCTCATTCACGATAAGTTGATTCTTTTGGCATATCGACTAATGATGGGAAACAGAAAATATCGAGTAGTTCAAAAATATTGCGTTTTAAAATACTGCATTGTGTGTGAAATTCTTTATTACTTTCGACCAGTGGCGTGCCTAGGGTCTCAAGCTAGGGCAAGCCCATTTTTTTTATTATTGTAATTTTACCTACTGCTGGTCTGCTGGTTACAATTACATTCACGATATGAGCAACCGTAATTTAGTTATCGTATTGGTGGTACCTCGATGTTTTTTTTTTTCAAAACTCGTTGATAGTATTATAGGAAATATTTGTGGCTTTGAGAAAAGCCGTTTTTTATGGTTTCTTGAGCAAATGAACTGAAGGAACACTGTTTCTTGAGCTGGTTTTGTGCGTACATCCTAAATAAAAGTTGAACATAATATGATAAACTAATTTCTATTTTAAAATAAAAATAATGTTTGGTCGTAGCTTTGTGCTACTAATTTTGCGATAGTCATGTTTTTATAAAAAATCTAAAATAATTTTACTCAATGTCTCTGATGTACGACTTTCAGAGACATTACTATTCCTAGGAAAAATCCTAGAAACAATCTCGAATATTATTGCCAAAATAATATCTTAATATTATGCACAACGGTTCTATATTACTAATATCGGGAGTTTCATCAATAATAATTATTGATATAAATTGTGTCGTGTTAATTTCAAATTCTATACGCGATCTTAAAACATCAGCCACGGAATAAATTATATCATTTTGTATTTTATTGGACAAATAACTCGGCCCTCCTTTGACGCCATGCTGTTGTTGCATATGTTTTTCTAATACGCTATCGTATTTAGAAAGTAAAGACACGAGTTCTAGGAAATTTCCTTTATTTAATGACAATTTAGATTCATTATGTCCTCTGAAAGGCAGTTCTTGTTGAGCTAAATGACAAATAAAATCTATTAATCTTTGAAAAACATTACGATTATGATCAACGCGAGTGTTATGTTTTGTAATTTCGTCAGATAATTGACAAGAAATCGATGTTTCAATGCACTGTTTACCAAAATTATGAAACGAAATTAACGCGTTCAAGTGCTTTTGTGAATTTGAATGCCTTTTACAAGCATCATAAATATTATTTAAATCGTTGTATCCGCTAGAATTCCGAACATTTTTATCATTAAAAAAATATATACAACACCAGCAATATAGCCTATTTGTATGGGAACATCCGACAATCCAATTAGTTTGATACACGGATCTATTAAAGGTTCTTTTATGACTTTTATTAATTTGCAAAACACTCAAGTCCGGTGTAGGTTTTGAACTATTAACAAGCTGTTTTTTCTCGGTATAATTTAATGAACTTACCTTATCCTCGAAGAGTAAAACTTGCACACATTTTAAACCATCGCAAGGAACAACATCACTCATTACGCTCATTTATAATTAAAGTATTCAAAATGTAAACAACAAAACCAATATAATTCAAAGTTGTTGTCATTCGCTCAATGACATATTGACAAATTGTGAAGTTACTTATTACCGACGTTTAATATTGCCAACGTAAAAAAAATTGTACAAGTTCACCATAATATCATCTAAAATAAATTAATTATCACACGCAATATTATAAAATAATAAACATATAAAGTAAAATTTATTATTCTAAATAAATTTTATTATTATAATACATTACTTTTTACTAAGCGTGCAACACCGCGCTCCCAACGGGACGATGTTCAGAGGCAAAGCAGGATTTTTGTCTCCATACAAATTGCTAAAATAACGGTATCTTGTTTACGTCGAGTTTTCAAAATCCAATAGAAATTTTGACATTGTGCGAGCGAGAGGGAACACATGCGGTAAAGCCCGGTCTATCTCTCTCTAATGATTATTATGGTGAGTAGGTATTGATGTTTACTCTAAACTAGGGATGTTGCGGATTCAATTTTTTTCACATCCGCGGATGCGGATGCGGATGCGGATTTTAAGAGGCTCACATCCGCGGATGCGGATGCGGATGCGGATCTGTATAAAATTGATCGATTGGTTGATTTGTATAAAATGTTATTGCTTTCCTATTGGTCAATCAGCACGTGCGGTCAACCACTCGACACTCGAGACCGACACGCGCACCTCGCCGCCCCTCACCCCTTTCTTTCTTTTCGCGATCTGCTACACATCCGCAACCGCATCAGCTCCGCAGCGATTTATGCGGATGCGGATGCGGATGCGGATGTCCAAATCGATGCGAATGTTCCGCATATGCGGATGCGGATGCGAATATTCGCAACATCCCTACTCTAAACTATTGACGTTTGTGCGCCCGCGTTGTGTTTGTTTAAAATTATATGGGCCGGGATTTGGCGCGCGGCGGCATGGCGGCGCGGGAAACATTACGTAAATTATTAAATTTACGTAAATTTGTGTTTTTGGATGAATTTTTTTTGTTTGTATTAATGTTTAATCTAGTTTACATTTTTAAATTCGGAATCATGTAAGGCAAGCCAGGCTTTTGGGCTTCTATGGAAGTACCGCCACTGCTTTCGACATGTAAAACATTATGTAGATAAGCGATGGTGAGTCATAATAAGTACATATTTAATATAACAGGGTTATTTTTAGACCTCCCGCCAAATTTAAATAGGTGTTTTAGACCACGAAAGTAAACAACTTCCCCAAAGAAACACGGGTCGAAAAGTGAAAAAAAAAATTCAGACCTTCTACACGAAATCGACCACGTGAGCAGTTTTCTATGGGAGGGTCGAATTATTTATCACGTTTCGACCCATGTTTCTTCGGAAAAGTTGTTTAGTTTCATGGTCTAAACCACCTATTTTAAGTTGACAGAAGGTCCAAAAATAACGCAGTATGTAAAAATTAAGGTTGAAAAATTAAATAGTTTTATCTTTAAAACAGTTTTTATTAAGAAACTAGAGCACAGACAAGATCATCATCACCGAAGTCGTCGGAGCTTGTGTCATCATCTCTAACTTTAATTATTATTTCTTTTTCAATAAAATTATCGACGTGGATATCGATATGAACGATGTTACGTCCCTTTCCGTCCGACCGATGTAACATTATACAAACGTCAATTAGTTTCAATGTTCCTATTTTATTTTTACTTTGAAGCAATAAAGTCTCAAAATTTTCGGAAAAGGCTTATATCTTTAGGGACATTTGTGTTGTATGTATTTTTTTATATTTATCAAATCATTAAAATAATAAAATAATACGTTTTATATTTCAAAGTCATGTCTCAGAAAAATTGACATCTGCCAAAAGAATCAACTTATCGTGAATGAGGTATAGTACAATAGTTTACAGTACGCCTGCGGTGTCGACGTGTGACTCCATACAATAACAATTTGATTTGTGGTATGATGAATTAACCGTATATTCGCAACTGCAACACAATATTCAAGATTGGGTATTAGTTTATCGGGCTGTTTTAGTCTGTTCTGTTTGTTAAGAGAAATCACCATTGGCGGTGTCTCTATAGAAGCCTGAATGCATTAAACGTTACGAGGGTTATGTCTAGTTTATTATTGTATTTTGTGGGGCCAGGATATTCTCATTTATATCTAAAATTGCTTTTATGAAGAAAATATTAAAGGATTATTCGGTGAATAACGTATGTATAAGCAGTGGTGGCCTCGAGAATCTCGGCGGTCGCGGGTTCGAACCCCAGGCACACACCTCTGACTTTTCGAAGTTACGTGTGTATTCACATTGAATTATCACTTGCTTTAACGGTGAAGGAAAACATGATGAGACCTGCACACCTATAAGTTCTTAGGAATTTCTTAGGTGTGTAGTCCGCCAACCCGCACTAGGCCAGCGTGGCGGACTATGGCCTAAAGCCTCTCAATGGTAGAGGAGACCCGTGCTCAGCAGTGGGCGTATATGGGTTGATGATGATGATGATGATGAACGTATAACGATGAAGGAAAACATGCAAAGCTAAATAAATTTCTTAGGTGTGTAGTCCGCCAACCCGTATTAGGCCTTTGGACTTAAGTCTTATCGCTCTCAGGTGTAGAGGCTCTTGCCAAGCAGTAAGACGTAATGGACTGATGGTGATGATATCAATACTTTAAATGTACCTGAAAGGATAGGTATTTCTATACTTTTTCTATATTTACATCTATATAAATAAAGATGCAGAAATGTACCTATATCTACCTCTTTGCTAAATACAGGCAGGTTAAGAATGCATTGTTAAATTACATAGATTTTCGCTATTTTTTTGTTTTATTTCAATAATCACCATATTGCAAATAATTCTTGGTTGAAATCTTAATTTTACACAGACAAAGCCGCGGGCAGTAGCTAGATTAATCAAACCGGAATCCGAAATCCGGAAGCTTTTGCTAACAGATAGGTAAGCGTTATAAGTGCCTGCAATTAATTCTGTAGATAGCATTATATTGGCCGTTAATCATAAAGCATGGCTTGGAAGTGCTAATAGCCTGGCTATATATAGAATGATCACGTTTTCATGCCATTGTATGAAGCTATAGCTAACTAATCATCATCATCATCATCAGCCAATTATGATCCACTGCTAGACATAGGCCTCCCCCAATGACTTCCACCGGGATAGGTAACTAAACAAAAGAAAAGATATGCACTCACTTGTATTGTTATAGAAGTAAACAATCATTTAGACATCTCGCTAATCACTAATCACTTGGCTTTTAGCGTGGCATCCTATATTTAGCCAAATTGGTGTTTCAGCCTATTGTCACGTCAGGTATGTATCAGTATAATAAGGGGCGTGCATATTGCCGTTTTTGGACATATTTCCAGACTCCGCGTTGCTGCTGAGAATTTCCTAATGGAAAAAGCCGATAACACTTTGCCCGACTCGGGAATCGAACCCAGGACCTTGAGATCGCACGGCACATACTTGTACCACGAGGCATAATTTCTAAAACTTAATGATTCAGTACTGACTATTCCCGATTCCTGAGCCATCGTAGAAAAGGTTGCCGGGCTAAATATAATTACGATCATCCCGGGCGTCGATAGTGTTAATAAATGGAATTATCTGGCACTTTCTCGAAGATTCGATTTAGAGACGGCCTGGTAGCCCCACATCGATAGTTACATATAGGATGCATTTATGAGGAAAGATAGGTTATAAAGTTAAGATTTATTAAGTTAAAGTGAAGTTACTAAATGTTCTGATTGAGAAATTCTTAGTAACAATATGTAGGTAAGTAATATGCCTAAATAGGAACAATAAATTGCCTTTTTACGGAAGACTTTAAACAGTTGTAAAATGTTGAGTACTATGCATGGGAAAAATGTTTGTCGCACTTACACTATAAAATACAAGAATAAAAATTAAAGTGAGAAAGAAAATAAGCAAAATCAGTCTCGTGGCGTAGTTGGATAAGCACTAGTTCGCAAAACGAGAGTATGATCTTTAAATACATATTCATTTCGGGTCTAGGTGTTAGTGAGATCAAAAAGTGTCCCGTAGTTTCTCTTACCCACGACACAAGACTTCTATCTAAGTGCGGGATCAGAACTATCTTATTGGTGGTTGTATTCATTCATACATTCATTCATTTAATGGATTTTTAACAGCAGTTGTTACTATCGAAATCTACATTCAAATACATACGTCACAAACAAATGAATAAGACCCTCTTAATCAAAAAGACCACCAAAAAATAGTAAAATCCATAGACAAAGCCATTGTGGCACATAAAATGTTTTACGATGATTTTGGGTCGTTGGCCGGACTAACCCCACTCTTAAATAAGATATCAAACGCCTAGATTTCATTGGCCCGTAAAATTACAAGGGACGTAAAATTCATTCTAATTGCGCCGCTAGGGGCCGAAATTCGAATATGGTGAAACATAATTATGAGCAGCGATGGCCTCGATATTTGGTCGCGCGGTCGAGAAACTCGGTCGTCGCGGGTTCGAACCCCAGGCACCTCTGACTTTTCGAAGTTATGTGTGTATCTACATTGAATTATCACCTGCTTTAACGGTGAAGAAAAACATCGTGATGAAACCTACACACCTAAAAGTTCTTAGGAATTTCTTAGGTGTGTAGTCCGCCAACCAGCACTAGTCCAGCGTGGTGGACTATGGCCTAAACCTGAGAGGGTTCTTCTTTAAAAGTTCTAAAAAAAAAATCCGCGACAGCATATGTCTATTTTTTAAGGTTGGCTCACTGTAACGTTTTTTATCCTAACCAAATTTATTTTAAAATAAAGTTTTATTTGTGAAGGTGTTTTTATAAATATGATAATAATCCTTATCCAAATAAATACGTTATTCATTACAAGTATTTAATTTTAAATAAAATTGCCCTTAATATCATTTGATTTCACTGAGTATCTTAGAAGATATTGCAGTTTTAAAATATTGATCAAGCGCGCAGTAATGAGGCGCCGATCGACGCGTTACGGTTTCACGTTTGAACAATTTGACCGAATTGTATGATTTTTGGTATGAACATAAATAGGACTCTGAGAAGTAAAATAGACTACAACTTATTTTTCTTCTGAACTCAACCCTGTAGTCTACGCGGACGGAGTCGCGAGCAAAAGCTAGTATTAAAATATACATATTGCTTTAACGGTGAAGGAAAACATCGTGATGAAACCTGCACACCTAAAAGTTCTTAGGAATTTCTTAGGTGTGTAGTTCGCCAACCCGCACTAGGCCAGCGTGGTGGACTATGGCCTAAATAAACCCTCTCAATGGTAGAGGAGACCCGTGCTCAGCAGTGGGCGTATATGGGTTGATGATGAAACAAAATGAAGGTGTAGTGTACACACGAATACATTAATAAATGTATAATTAGAGAGGCAAGATGGACTATTGGGCTTCTATGGAAGTGCAGCCACTTTGTAGTAGACTGACAGTCCGCCTAATGCATACATGAGATTGAAAACTGGTGAAATATGGGTGCAGAAATGCACCTCTTCCTACCAAGGCAAAGAATACAGGAGGTTATGTTTGTTTATTTGAAAGGGTCATAAGGTCAGCTTTAAGACTTCACAAGACTGTGGTTCCTCCCCAGTCAAGTCATCAATACCGTCTATCATAAAAACCGCAATACGAAATACCAGCGTCATTAGTAAAATTTTCAACTGGCCACGTCTGGTGCACCGATGATTTTCGTCCACACTAATTGCCCGATGATTAATGAGCACATGCAGCAAAAGTTCAGCTGTCCAACGCATTAGAGCCGTGAAATATTCAGGTTATTGCTGTTTTTGATACATAACTGCTTTTGCATACATACATAACCTCACGCCTATATTAGGGGTAGACAGAGATGTATTCCTGCACCCACATTTCGCCAGGAATCAGTCCCACGTAATAGGGGGCGAGACTTTTACGGTTTTAGTGCTCATTTCTAGACTCCATGCTGCTACTGAGAATTTCTTAATGGAAAACTCAATAACAATTTGCCCGACCCGGGAATCGAACCCAGGACCTCTTGATCGCATGGCATATGTGCCATGCTTACAAGTATGCTTGTACTGCGAGACATATCACACAGATGCTAATATCATGGCTGTATTTCTATGTTGGTATAATGTTTTTAACGTTACTTGAATGCATTGTAATGGCCTCGAGGTTAACGCGATCGAGAATTTAGGTGACCACGAGTTTAAAGCCCAGTTACACATTTTTTTTTAATTATGTATGTATTCGCAATGAATTATCACTTATTTTAATGGTGAAGGGAAACATCGTGATGAAACTTGCATACCTAAAAGTTCTTAGAACTTTCTTAGGTGTGTCTACCAACCCGCATTAGGCCAGCATGGTATACTAACGTCTTCTATGATCTAACGATAATTGGTTGAATGGATAGGCTGGGGTATTTAAAGGACCCAGATACGACTTCCAGTTCAGGCGAAATGCAAGGATTTTTCTAATGGAAATTCTTAATACCAGCACGATCTTTAGCCCTGCGCCCGAAAGAGGGCAAAAGGACTAATGTCCTTTTCTGATTTAGTTTAGATAAGCTGAAGAAACCCACATTTCTTTACCCCTTCCGGCACAGGCATAAAGTATTATGCATATTTCTTTAAAAACCTACTCACCTTACCTTCTTGTTTCGTTTAAAGGACTTAAGATAGTAGAGAGCACGAGTGTCTTGAAAGTGTGAAGTTTCGCATTCCAACGCTTGCATGTATGATGGAATTTCGGTGCAAGGACTCAATATTCGTTCTCCATTACTTAGAATATTATAGACTACCTAAATACTATAGGCTATAAAGGGGGCGAAGCTATATTATTAGAAACTAATTTAATATCGGAAATTTGAAGACATTAAATAAAATTTGTTGTGCCCGTTTTTATATATGTATTTTTCGTTCCTGCTTCACTCTTATTGGTTAGAGCTTGATGTTATACAGCCTTTGCGATATAGAGACTGTTTAACACAAAAAAAAACAAATCGAACCAAGCTCTTAAGCTTAAAATATTAGTATAGATCAGAAGCGATACATAATGTTTCCCTATTTAAAAAGGCTGCAATCCAAAAACTAAACTCGCTAACTTTCTCGGAAATCAACTCATTTCTACAATTTCGACAAGGAAAAATAACCGTTTTTTCCCTATCAAACCCGTGGTCGTGTAATCCCAGACATTGGTAATTTATTGAGCTCGGGTCGCGCGCTCATTTCCTGCTTATAATCCTATGTTTATTGCGTGATGTTTATGCAAAGGAAAATTTGCATGTGCGCAAATGTCAAGTTACATTTAAAATGTCAAAGTATGCTCGACTTATTACTAATTATTTTGAATATGAAGGTAGTTTTATTAACGCAGTCATGAATCGTTTTTGGGGTTCTGTACTACAAAATCGGGATCCTGTCGCTAAGACTTCGATGTCCGTCTTGCACCAGGCGTTCTCATGAACTGCGATAAGACTGTTGAAATTTTAACAAGTCATGTATTACTGTTGCCGTAATAACAAATATTAAAAAGCAGAATAAAGATATATTTAAGTAGGGCTGACATTCAGCAGACATTATTTTTATGCAATTTTTATGAATAATAGTACTGGACCTTCCTTGTGTGAGTCCAACTTTCATCTGTTTTTTTTAATTGGTTATTTTATACGTTATGCTGTGAATGTATGAATTTATTATGTAACTGAGTTTGACGTCTAACCTTTAACAAGAAATTATATGGATTTACAACTGTATTCCCAAAGGGGTAGGTAGAGAAGTATTTCTAAATCCACATTGCCCCGTGTTTTAGTTCCATATAATAGGACGAGTCTATTGCCGTTTGTCGATCACATTTCGAGATTTCATACTGCATAGCATTCTACTGAAAATATTTCAATAGAAAACCGTTTAATACTTTGCCTAATGCGAGAATAGAATAAGGCACTACATCGCACGGCACACACCACAAGACCACGAGGCAAACTCCTAAGAACTTTTAGATGTGCAGGTTTCATCACGATGTTTTCCTTCACCGTTAAAGCAAGTGATAATTCTTAGCGAATACGCACATATCTTCGAAAAGTCAGAAATGTATGCCTAGGGTTTTAACCTGGCGCTATAAATAACTGGATTATACTCAAATTTTTATGTATCTTTACTCACGAGACATTTAATCACCGAAGCCCTAAACAACAGCCGGTAACAAAGATTTGAATACGTGCCGAGCAAATCACATCGCCAGAAATTATACTTTTAATATTCCCCACGACAAGATATTAAAGGAAAGACAAAAAAGTGTATTAGAATATTTTTACAGCGCGCGCGTGGCTCCTTCTAAATTAAAATGTTAAGACGCAAGCCCCCGTTTTGTCGGAATTAACCGAAATCCTTGGAGACTTGTACCTTGCAATTTTACGATCACGCTAATAGTAAAAAGGGGGTGGGCAGAGGCTAATTTCAACATCGAAGTTTAGTCGGAACTTTAAGGTTATATAATAGGAGGCGGGGAGCTTTTTGGGAACAACTCCGCTACTGAAAATAAAGAAATAATTTTAAATTTTTTCCCAGGCATAGTAAATAAAACCAAGACTTAAAGATGTTTATACACCTAAACATATGCCTAGACCAATGAGACCGATATATTTTCTGTAGCTAGACCTCTTTAAAGTTTTGCAATGTTCAACTGTAATATACTAAGGTACAAAACAAAACGAAATTTTCTAAAAATAATTATATTTGTCTTACTATTACTACATGTGTAGAGAGAAGACAGATCTTACTCTAATTGGATTGGCGAAATACCAAATATATTCATTCCGATCAAGTCAAATTCAAAATTATCTTTATTCAAACAGACTTTTGAAACGTGTTATCCCTGCGGAGAAGAAATGGAAAGAAACTCCCTCAGCAACACGAAATGTCACTTTTGAATTGTCATTTTTTATACTGTAGCAATAATACGCAAGTAATCAATTTATTTACTCCCAGGGCGTATTATCTTCAATATAATCTGAAATTTTATAGTAATACAAGTTTCTAAGTAAAATAATAATTACAAAGCGCAATTCTTGTCAGGTATTCTTGAAAAAAGCAGTTAAAAAGTGCACCGCAGCGAAGTTTATCGCGAAAACTTGAAACTATACCGTATAAAGTAGGACACTTGAAACTTCGCGCCAACTTTGGCCCGGCAATATTAATATGGGGGCATGCGGCGCAAGTAACGAGTGATTAGCGATTGTAACTTTGCTAAAAAAATACGATTCAGGGGACTTCAAGAATCATCATCATCATCATCATCTTCTTCATCAACCCATATACGCCCACTGCTGAGCACGGGTCTCCTCTACCATTGAGAGGGTTTTAGGCCATAGTCCACCACGCTGGCCTAGTGCGGGTTGGTGGACTACACACCTAAGAAATTCCTAAGAACTCTTAGGTGTGCAGGTTTCATCACGATGTTTTCCTTCACCGTTAAAGCAAGTGATAATTCAATGTGAATACACACATAACTTCGAAAAGTCAGAGGTGTGTGCCTGGGGTTCGAACCCGCGATCGCCGAGATTCTCGACCGCGTGCCCAAACCTCGAGGCCATCACTGCTTATCATCATCATCAACAGCCCTCAATTCGTCCACTGCTGCCATCCATAGCACGCCACTGAAATACTTCAAGAATAGGGGCTATATTTTCCTTAAAGGCCGCCGACGCACCGATGATTCCTTTAGTATTATGGGTGTCCATGGGCGGTGCTGACTATTTAACATCAAGTGGCTCACTAACCCGTTTGCCTCAGTGCGAGCCGTAAGTCTCAATCGACGACCTGCTGGGAACGACAATTATTATACATTATATACATCCCACTGCTGGAAACAAGCCTCTAAAATTTAGATCTTTTAGGCCTTAGTATACCATGCTGGCCTTACAAAGGAAACATGCACAGTTTCCATCGTAGTGAAAGTATGTAATAATTCATTTATGAATACATACATTTCCTCGAAAAGTCAGAGGTGTGTGTGTGGCTGGGGCTTAAATTTGCAACCGACGAGACACTCGACCGCCTAAGCCTCGAGACCATCACTACTTTTTGTGTATTTTAGTCTCTATTTGCTAGGGCATATATCCAATTCAACTCAATTTTATTTTAATTAAATAAATAAATTGTTATCTATCAAAATTTACACGAAAATCTCAAAATTTTCTTCACTAATAACTTAGAAGACAATATTCCTAAAATAATTGGTAATTAACATATTGCTACTATGGGTTTTTCATCAATTTAAAGGGGTTCGAAAAGTGCTGTTTTCGGTCAAACGACGCTAAAACTGGATAAAAGCTGTTAATATTTTAAAAAATTGTGACTAGTCGAATTTCGCTCGTCGCTCAGACCATAGGGCAAGTAAGCGAGCTAAAAGGAGTAACCGGTTCAGTCTCGCGACACGTGAACGACTTACAGATGGCGCTAGTGTAGTTGTTAAACATATCCATTCCACCTACGCTGAATAAACACAGTGTATTTTATTTGTTAGTTTGTTTTACAGAGTCTCGTGGTATTTGTAAGACTAGTCAAAAGGTATACATATGTAAAATTGATATTATTAAATAGAGATTTAAAAAAAAAAATGTAATGCTGATTTTACCTATCTGAAGCCGAAAAGCATTACACGTTTATTGGGTTATGACTAGTGTATAGCTTATTGTCAGGATGTTCTCATTTATATGTCAAAATGTTTTTATTAAATAGAGATTAAAATTCGAAATTTCATTAGACAAGGTGAGGAGAGCTGAAGATCGAGTCCATAAGAGAGGTCTATGTCCAGCAGTAATAATAATAATCATAAATATACCCAACAGTCACACACATAGTTCTGACCCCACATTAAGATACAAGTCTTGTGTCGTGGGTATCAGAAACTACGAGAGACTTTTCGATCTCACAAACACCCAGACCCGAAACAAATATTAGTGGATCAAACATTTGTCTCGGTGCGGGGATCGAACCCGCGGCCTCTCGTTTCGCAAGCTGGTGTCTAGCCAACTGCGCCACGGGGCTGGGCAGTGGACGAATTAAAGGCTGTTGATGATGATGATGATGAAGGTGGGCTGTTTGGCATCTATGTGGAAGTACCACCACTGAGTATCTACACACCTTCCCACGAGAAGGACCTTAATAAATGTAATGCTGTTTCTATATTGTATTATTTGAAGCAGTGACTCGTAAATCCCAGTGGCGTCCAGATATCGGGTAAAGTTTCGATCGATTCTTGGAGCAACACCGCTCCAATATCCATAATTCAATAATAATACAGCTTCTATGGTTTCAATTAATATGTAATTCTAGGTATTCGGGTCACGGCAATTTTCGTAGTAAGTAAATTATTCTCATTTAAATTGGTTGATTCTATGTGCCAATGCTTAATACATGATTGCGAATATGAATAGTCCGCACATCATATCCTTTGGGAGTGCAATCTTTGGTCGGATGAGCGTAACAGTATGCTCAATAGTATGCATGTAACGTCTGGTGTTGTTTATTATACAGAACTCGTTGACTCTAGGAAAAAATTTCGTGCCTTTCAGCGTTTATGGCATTCCCTATCATTGGAAGTATAGACTTAGAAAGTGGCGCAGTTGGCTAGACAACGGCTTACGAAACGAGAGGTCGCGGGTTAGATTCCCGCAGCGAGACAAATGTTTGTTTGATACACTAATATTTTTTTCGGGTCTGGGTGTTTGTGAGACAGAAAAGTCTCTCGTACTTTCTGACACCCAAGACTCATATCTTAATGTGGGGTCAGGACTATGTGTGTGACTGTTGGGTGTATTAATTTACTGTGCTTCAGGTCGTCCTACATACTTGGTGTAAAATCACTTAAACTTCTAAGTTAAGATGTTAAGCTATAATGCAGTTGGTAAAGTTGGTGTGGGTTTGGTTCCCGTGACGTCATTAGCAATGCGTCTTCACCCCGACTCCCGTTAGAACTTTGTAATGATGTGAAACTTGAAACGTCAGGGGAGCCGAAGAGTTCATTATTTCTAGTTTAACAATGTCAACGGGCATAGTTCTGCTGGCAAAGTGTACACCTATTGTTGTGAATTTAGATGTATTTTGTGTACAAACGCCTATATTGCAAGAAAGGGTTAGCAGAGGTGCATTTCTGCACCTCTTTCGCCAGATATGTGTCAGTCTCATCTAATGGGAGTGAGCTTATTGCTGCTACTGAGAACTTCCTAATAAAAAGACCTTACATTTTGACATCCTAGTGGCGCAGTTAACTAGACACTAGCTTACAGAACAAGAGGCTGTGGGTTCTGTTATACCCTTGTTAAAACAGGCGTGAATATAAAATAAAAACGCTGCGTTTCCTATCGCATTGACGTCAATGCAATAGGAAACCAATCCAATACTCAATCATTATAAATATTAGTGCTTTGCTATTTTCAAGCAGTTTTTGATCGGACTTTCGTCGGGTGTAGGCCATTTGTAATATATATTAAATAAATATCAATTCTTTAATAAAAAGTCTTTTTAAAAAAGTCTTCTTCGACCCACCCCGTAACATTGGTGTCAGAAGTGGGATACCAGTGCCAAGAAACATCGAAGAATCGCGCTGGTATAAAGGGTCGCAAATCAATCACCGTGGACCTACACCGTAAAGAAACCAAAAACTCCGGGGCTTCATAAACCAACGCCTCGACAAACTTGTCGCCGTATCGCCGTGTCGCTGAGTCACCGTGTCTCCGTGTTGCTCTATCTCCGTGCCTCCGTCTCGTCGTGTCTCCGTGTTGCTCTATCTCCGTGCCTCCGTCTCGTCGTGTCTCCGTGTTGCTCTATCTCCGTGCCTCCGTCTCGTCGTGTCTCCGTGTTGCTCTATCTCCGTGCCTCCGTCTCGTCGTATCTCCGTGTTGCCCTATCTCCGTGTCTCCGCGTAGCCACGTGTCACTGAACTGCTGTGCCACGTGTCTCCGAAAACTTGCTGCGTTTCTGGCTGCTGAAGCGTCCCTGTTTCCTGTGCCACTGAAGCGTTGCTGTGATCCGTGCTGCTGAAGCGTAGCCGTAGTTCCTGTGTCACCGCTGCAGCCGCTGTCCTTGCTGTCGTGCCGCTCCACCGCCACTGCTGTACGAGTTTCCCGATGTCTGCCGCTGTGGCCGTGCTCCTGCTGATTCTGTAAGTAGAACATCTTATCTCTGTTATCGCTAATCCTCCGACCTTACTATCCTTTTTAAATATTTTGTAGTTATACTTACCTTAATTATCCTTATCCATATAATCTTATTTATTTAAAACTATTATATTCTTTCCCAACATAGTCCAAATTAAATTATTATTTAATTTCCTCCATAATTTTATATATTTTTCTATTTAATTTCTCTTTTTCCCAGTTAAAATGACTGAATCAAAGAAAAACGTAGCTTCAGCCGAAATCATAATGAGTGAACAATTTTCTTTAAATGTTTTATGCAAGTTTATTAATTCATATAATGGTGATCGCGAAACCCTCACAGCCTTCTTATCTAACTGTCAAGACGCCTTAGATTCAGCATCACCTAGTCAAAAAACATTACTTTTTAAATTTATTAAAACCAAATTAGAGGGTAAAGCCCAAATCGCATGTTCTAACAGAGTCTTCGACGACTTTGAATCATTAAAGAGTTTCTTAAGGCAAAATTTTGGGCAACGGAAACACTATAACCATTTATTCCTAGATCTCCAGGCCTGCAAGCAACAACCGAGTGAGAGTGTAACACAATTTTCGCTTAGGGTTGAGAAATGTCTAACTGAACTACAGACAGAAATTTATAATTCTGATACGTTAAAAAAAGATTTATCAGGTCGGTTAGCTATGACGGAAGACTTAGCGTTGCACACTTTCATGTTAGGATTACATTCGCAGATTAGTAATTTGGTGCGTTGTCGAAATCCAAAGTCCCTTAACGACGCCGTAAACGTTGCAATTGAGGAAGAAAAAATACAAAATTTCGTTTCAAGGAGTGCGTTAAAATCGGAGTCTATAAATAATAATAAACCGAATAACTCCCGATTTTCTCCAGTTAGACAGTCATTTAGTCCTAATGCCTCTCGATTTCCGCAAAATAGGCAATCACATCCCCAAAATTCGCGCGATCAGATTTATTGTAAATACTGTAAAAATCCGGGCCATGATATTTCACAATGCCGCAAACGCAAATTTAACAACGAAAGGCGTAAACAATTGCATGCGCAAGTAGCTCATCATATTTCTGAAGCGCCGCCGCTACCATTGGCGTCATTGCCGACATACGATGACATGGCACACGCCAACGTCAATGATGTATCGGATTTAAACTAGCTCCTCGGATTACGAACTCGTGCCGGCGCATTCCGAGAAATAATGGCACAAATCATTTTGTTTCCAAGCGCGTTTCAAATATCAATATGTCACAATCAAAGACGATGTTAACTTCTAAATCTATAATACCTAAAAATCGTAACATCGACCTATCGCGTAAATCTCTTACACCTCAACACATTCCTCCGGGAACCGCTGTCTCGTTGAGTCCTAAATCTCTTACACCTCAACACATTCCTTCGGGAACCACTGTTTCGTTGAGTCCTAAATCCTTTACACCTCAACACATTCCTTCGGGAACCGCTGTCTCGTTGAGTCCTAAATCTCTTACACCTCAACACATTCCTACGGGAACCACTGTTTCGTTGAGTCCTAAATCTTCTACACCTCAACACATTCCTTCGGGAACCGCTGTTTCGTTGAGTCCTAAATCTCCTACACCTCAACACATTCCTACGGGAACCGCTGTTTCGTTGAGTCCTAAATCTTCTACACCTCAACACACTCCTTCGGGAGCCACTGTTTCGTTGAATCAAAAACCAAATTACCGAGCTCGACATGTTTCGCCGCGAGTCCATACATCATCTAAATCTAAGATTATAAGTACGTCAGACGTTTCTACTCCTTTATATGAGGTAAACACACTACAGAATAAAATATCTTTACCTCATATATTCTTAAACACTAAGTACTCTCAGATCCCTCTTTGTTTTCTTATTGATACCGGATCAAGCGTTAGTATAGCGAAACTCTCTAACTTTAAAGTAAGACCTTTAATGGCAAACGAAAAAATACACCTTAAAGGTCTTAATGCGGAAAATTCTTATTGTGAAACGCTAGGGTCATTTGAAATGGAATTTCAATGTTCTTCAAATAAAAGTAGTGCAAACTTTATTCCATTTGTTTTTAAATTTCACGCTATCAACGAAAATATACAATTAGAATATGATGGCATTTTGGGCAACGACTTTCTAAGAAAATTTCATGCCGACATCAAATATTCCGAAAATTGCCTCAAAATACAAAATCATTATTTGCCCATCTATTTTTCTCAACCTAGTTACATTATTCCTTCGCGTTCGGAGGCAGTTATCGAATGTCCCATTTTAAACTCACCATCAGAACTTATGAACGTTACCGAAGGCCTAGTTCTTGACCACAGCATATCGGACGGTGTTTACATAGCCAATTGTATAGTTACAGTCAAGCCAAACCATAGAGTCAATATATCAGTACTTAATACTACCGAGTCTGACGTAGTTATAAAAGATTATCGCGTTCATTTAATTCCTTTCGATGTCCAATCATCCGTACAACTCAATAAAAACATTACGGAACACGTTTACAACATTCATAGTTCTCACTTAGACCGATCTCAAAAAGTACTAGATCTTATCAGAACATCTCATCTTAATAATGAAGAGACCAAAACACTACTCGAGTGTTGTTCTTGTTACACCGACATATTTTATTTGGAAGGTGAACCACTATCTTGTACGAATGCCATAGAGCATTCAATCGATACCAAAGATGCTGCGCCTATTCATGTAAAATCTTATCGTTTTCCTGAGTGTCACAAAAGTGAAGTTGAGAGCCAAATAAAAAAAATGTTAGATCAAAATATAATTCGCCCTTCTATATCGCCATGGAGCGCTCCCGTGTGGGTTGTTCCCAAAAAACAAGACGCCTCCGGTAAACAAAAGTGGCGAATTGTAATAGATTACAGAAAGCTCAATGATACTACAGTAACCGAAATTTACCCAATTCCTTTAATAACAGATATCTTAGATCAGTTAGGACACTCTAAATATTTCACTACTCTTGATCTCGTGAGCGGATTTCATCAGATCAAAATTAAGGCCGAGGATGCTCCTAAAACGGGTTTCACAGTTGTCACTAATGGTAGCGCATCAGGACATTACGAATTTACTCGAATGCCATTCGGGCTCAAAAATGCACCTTCAACCTTTCAAAAATTAATGAACACGGTGTTGTCGGGATTACAGGGACTTCATTGTTACGTGTATTTAGATGACTGTATCATTTATTCCCACGATCTTCAGTCACACATGCAAAAGCTCAAGTTAGTATTCGACAGGCTTCGTCAATTTAACCTCAAATTACAACCGGATAAGTGCGAATTCTTACGTCGCGAAGTTAGTTATTTAGGTCATATAATTACCGATAACGGTGTATCGCCTAACCCAGAAAAAGTCAAAGCTGTCGTACATTTTCCAATCCCTAAGTCTCCTAAAGACATAAAATCATTTCTCGGTCTAGTCGGATATTATCGTCGATTCATTGAAAATTTCTCCAAAATCACAAAACCTTTAACTTCACTTCTAAAAAAGGACGCCGTATTCCAATGGTCACAGGATCAACAACAAGCTTTTTGTACTCTAAAAAATAAATTAACCTCAGCTCCACTTCTCCAATACCCCGATTTTAGTCGCCAATTTTTATTAACAACTGACGCGTCGAATTACGCATTAGGTGCCATTCTATCGCAAGGTGACATAGGTAAGGACAAGCCGATCGCGTATGCGTCGCGAACTCTGAACAAAGCTGAAGGGAATTACTCAACGATAGAAAAAGAACTTCTCGCTATCTTATTCGGTGTAAAGACCTTTAGGCCCTATCTTTATGGTCGTAAATTCAAAATTATAACCGACCATAAACCTCTCGTATGGTTATTTAGTGTCAAAGATCCCGGGTCAAGACTTATCAGATGGCGCCTTAAATTGGAAGAATACGATTATGAGATAGTGTATAAACAAGGCAAATTAAACGCAAACGCGGACGCGTTGTCTCGCTTTCCGGTAAACACCTTAGAAAACGACTTAAATATAAATGTCCCTAATTCATTGGCATGTGATCCAACACCAGCCGTTGGTAATAACGATGACTCACACAACATGCCGTCGATATCGGAAACATACGAACAATTCCTCCAAATAAATAAGCAAGCAGGAATATCATACGACACTGTTATCGAAGAACATAATGAATCTCTACTCAAAGCAAAATGTAAGCTTATTGCCTACCCAACATCGGTCGATCTTGATGAATCCGTGCCATACTGCTTAGATATCATAAACGCGTCTACAAGTAAACCCGATATCCGCGATATTGAACGAGAATTATATACATTCTATTCGACAGATAATGATAAACATCTTTTTACACATTTATTTGTACGTCTTAATCATTTTGACGAAATGACTTACAAAGATATATTTAATTTACTCCGTGATTACCGAGAAATGATAAAATACTGGTACCCGGAGGAAAACGAATTCGCTATATCAGATTTCTCAGATCCATTTAGTAAGCTAACGTTTAATAAAATTTACAATATCATATCGTTTTTGTTTCATAATTCTAGTATCAAGGTGCATATATATCACAATTCAATTAAATACCCGACACCGGACGAAGTTAAGCAGATTCTTAAGGATAACCACGATTCTCCTTCTGCTGGTCATCCCGGTAGTACACGTATGCTCGAGAGAATAAAACCCCAATTCTGGTGGAAAGGTATGCGGCAAGATATTGAAGAATATGTTAAAAATTGTCGCTCTTGCCAAATCAATAAGCCACTTAGGCATACCAATCGCGCGCCTATGATTATAACATCCACCGCGACTAGACCTAACGAAAAATTATTTTTAGATCTCGTCGGTCCCCTTCCGGAAACTCACGAAAATAACTTCAAATTCATTTTAACGTTACAAGACGACTTAACAAAATTTTCCCAAGCATATCCCATGCGATCATGTTCCGCTGAGGAGACGGCAAAACTTTTAGTTAATTACATCTCTCACATGGGAATACCTAAAATGCTTATAACAGATCAGGGTACAAATTTTTGTTCAGACGTCTTCAAACAATTAGCCAAATTATTCGGTATTAAACACATCTTTGCTTCCCCGTATCATCCGCAAACATGTGGGGCTTTAGAAAGGAGTCACGCTACGTTAAAAGAATACTTGAGGTCGTACGTAGGTGAAAATCAACACACTTGGGATTTATATATCCCCAGTGCGATGATCGCTTACAATTCCAACGTTCATAGCACTACAGGGTTTTCACCCCTAGAGTTATTATTTGGATATAAGCCATATATACCTAGCAGTATCGATAACATTGATCACAATACATACACAGATTACATTCGTGCATTAAATCACCGACTTTATTACAGTCGACAGAAGGCCCTTCAAAATATTCAAACGTCGAAAGAAAAATCTAAAACCCGCTTCGACACACACGCAAAGCCCATCACATATAATGCAAATGATATGGTATACGTGAGGTGTCACCACAAACAAAACAAATCATTAATGCCAGTGTGGAAAGGCCCATTTAAAATCATTAAAATAAACGGAAATCATACCGTCACTTTATTGATAGGAAGAAAATATGTTCGTCATCATTATGACGAAATTAAACTCGCCGCCGCTCATATACCACAACAATAAAACATCATTACATCATAGTCGTTCATTCTGTTCCAGATCAGCTCATGCATCCGCGTCACCCGAATACGTCTCGACAATAGTAGGAAGTCCGGGTCTATACTTCGACAAACTTCTCGATGTCAAATTTACTAACGATGACTGGAACATAATAACTTATATTGACATCAGTCACGTTAAGCCCACTATCAATAAAATTGAATTTTTATTTGAAAAAATAGAATCACTTTGTAAATCATTCACATCACAAAAATTTATGCAGGAGTGTTCTAACTCACTATCGGCGTTACAAAATCAACACAATAACAATGTGAAAAAATTCTCGTCCATTTCGTATTTGCTAACTGACGAAAAACCTAGCGCTCGTTTTAAAAGAGGTCTTATGGATTTTGGAGGCACTATTCTCAAAACATTTTTCGGTACTCTAGATCATGATGACGCAACGCAATTTTCTAAAGCGATTGATGACGTTCAAACGGACGAACAGAAAATAGTTCATTTAATGAAGGATAACATCCATGTTATAAAATCTACCATATCTTCCTTTAACAACTCCATCAGCAAAGTAAATAGAAACGAAAAATACTTATTGAATAACATGGAAACGATTCATAGTAATTTAGAAAAACTTTATTATTCCATTGATAGTACGCAAATTACGGCTGAGCTTAACTCCTTATTAAATGCATTAGAAGCGATTATTGTCACGCTCTCATTCGATATTGACGATATGAACAATGCCATTTTATTCGCGAAACTAAATATTTTACATCCAACGGTTCTTAGTCCCCATCAACTATATCATGAACTAGACAAAAACAGGAATAACCTTCCAAGACAATACGAACTTCCTGTTTCCTTGACTTTACAGAATGTTCACGAATTAATAGACTTATCTAAATTAATATGTTACTATCACCAGAATAAAGTCATAATTGTAGTGAAATTACCTTTAGTATTACCCCAAACTTATAACTTGTTCAATGTCATTCCTCTTCCTGTCCCATATGACATTACTAAACCTAATACCTTCGTCCTAATTTCTCCTACCAGCTCCTACATAGCGATAACAGCTGATCATATGTTCTATTCACTGATAAGCGACATAGACAAATGCCAACTAATCGGTGAAAAATGTTATATGTGTTCGTTGACAAGTATATATTCCACTATAGCCAATCCTATCTGTGAAACTACTTTGTTAAGTGAAATAGTGAGAAAACTTCCAAGTAATTGTGAGACTAAACTATTACATGGTTCAATTGATGTCTTCCACAAAATTTCTGGTAACCGATGGATTTTTGTACAATCAGAACCAGGTAGATGCCATATTACTTGCAACGATAATATGGATAAAATTGAAAAAACTCTATTTGGAACTGGCATTTTAAAATTGAGAAAACATTGTAATGCGTTCTTTAAAACTTTGCAGTTTTCGCCTAAAGTTGAAATTCTAGCAGGAAACTCAACTAATATTATATCAAATTTTAATGTCTTAATGGACGATTGTTGTGAAAAATCCAGAGTAAATAAAACATTTTCCAAATTACCCTTTAAACAATTGCATAACATCGACAATTTAAACTCGCTAATTCATGCGAGTGTTCATCTCGACCATTTTGAAAACGAGTTGAACAGATTAGAAAATCCATCTCATTTCGATAAATATGGCATTCATTACATGTCAATAACCTATTTATTTGGGATAGTATTTTCTATTTTTATTCTCTATAAAG
Organism: Cephonodes hylas; assembly: GCA_030295005.1. Taxonomy (NCBI): domain Eukaryota; kingdom Metazoa; phylum Arthropoda; class Insecta; order Lepidoptera; family Sphingidae; genus Cephonodes; species Cephonodes hylas. The sequence goes on from AP025383.1 coordinate 2,008,079, forward strand.
CCAAAAACTTCATTTGCAGACCCGATATTAAAGGCAAATCAGGATGCATCCAAATATTTAACCAATGCCACAATACCAAATGCGTTAAAAAGCCGTCCACACAAATGATAGTAATTAAGGACGATACCAAGACGTCAGAGTCGTCTTCAGAGGAAATCGATGTTACCATACATCGATCTCCTATGAAAAGAAATATCATGTATGATAACAAATGTCATACCTACTAAAGTCAAATCTCTTTTATTCAAATAGACTTTTACAAGCTCTTTTGAATCGTCATTATGCTATTTTTTTTAACTAGTGCCGCTCCAAAACGTGCCATCGCTTTGGAGAAGAAACGGCAAGAAACATAACACATAAACTTTTTCCTTACTTAATTTACGTTTACTACATATAATTTAATTTTCTATTTCTATAAAGTAGTCACGTAACTTTCTATTTCTTAAATGTATGATTTCAATTACTTTTATTATTCATTTTTATGTTACACCTAGGAAACGTATTTTTATCGATATTTAAAAAAAAAAAAATGTTAAATTCTTAAATTTTAATTATTTTTATTCTAGTTCTTAATTTCGAATAAATAATGTATTTTATTTTATTTGTAAACCGATGACAGTCCGAATAGCTTCCATTAAATCAATTTCCAATTAATATTATCTTCACGTCTAGTTATCTCTTAATCTCTCATCACTATAATGAGTGATGATCGATCTTAACGGGGGGGTTGTTATACCCTTGTTAAAACAGGCGTGAATATAAAATAAAAACGCTGCGTTTCCTATCGCATTGACGTCAATGCAATAGGAAACCAATCCAATACTCAATCATTATAAATATTAGTGCTTTGCTATTTTCAAGCAGTTTTTGATCGGACTTTCGTCGGGTGTAGGCCATTTGTAATATATATTAAATAAATATCAATTCTTTAATAAAAAGTCTTTTTAAAAAAGTCTTCTTCGACCCACCCCGTAACAGTTCGATCCCCGCACCGAGACAAATTTTTGTGAGACCGAAAAAGTTGGTCGTAGTACGTAATATCCACGACTACTGGGGAGTCAGAATTATGTATGTGGCTGTTGGGTGTATTTATTTTACTTTGCCTAACCCGGAAATCGAACCCCAGTCCTCTACATCGCCGTACTTGTACCGCGAGACTGCTATGCAGTGGATAAATGTACTGGAATAATTATGCGTATAATTTACTTCTATTGCAGCGCCCAGTTTCGAAATGTCAGGAAGCCGTCAACATTATATGAGTGATGTCTCCCATTCAACGGTCCTCAGAATATCTTTGCGTGATATATATCTTCATTATATCAGTATGCGTGCACCTGTCTTTCTGGGTCGATGCTTTTAGTGACGAAAATTCTTTGGCACACCAAGATTGGAACACCCGGTTTTGTTAAAACAATATTCTGGGATTATTGAGGCGTAAAACCCAGTTTTGATTGTAAAAATTATATTTTTTCTACATATGACTCACATTTATAGATTTTATATTGACATACAAGTATTGTTTCGCAGAATTTTAAACTATGAGATAATTTTCATAGCCACAATGTACATATTTGTGTATCGAACATTAGTCTCGGTGCGACAGTCGGAACTACGACCGCTGCATTTAATATGATTTAGATTTAGTACGATGTAGAGGTCCTTAATTCAATTCCCGGCTCGAAAAAGGGTTACTGGTGTTTTCCATCACGAAACTCAGTAGTATCAACAAGTGTAGAAATATCTCCAAAAATGGCAACCCCCACCTTCAATTACGTGTAACTTAAAACAGTAAGCGAATCTAATAGTACACTAATGCTTACAACTTAGGACAAATCTTTGAGAGCTCAATAGTGCTTTACCTGAAAACCAAGTTCAGACGCAAAGCAGTCTAACTTATCAAACTAATTCGCAGCGTACTCCAGGCATAATTTTCTTCGGATATAATTAAACTAATGTTAATTTCCAACGCTTTAGACTAGAACAATGCGCGCGAAATTGTCTCTATCAAAATTACAATAAGATTTTAAATTGTAATTGTCATGTCCTATCATTTGGATCGTTTCCTTGTCTTATTACGAGATGAGATAAGTTTGTATTCCAAATCGTTAAATTTAACTAGGCCAGGTTTAAATTTGAATGAAACTAAATTTGTGTTCGAATGTTTCCTTACATAATTATTGAGACACAGCTCAGAGAACTGGTGGCTGCTAGGGCAGAGAGGTTCTCCAGAGGAGGCTGTGTAGTATCAAGGGCAGTATTGGACGTCCAGTCAAGTTAGACTGACGATATAACAAACAATCGCGGGATGCCGCTGGAATTACAGGTTTGTAATAATGTACCTATGTATTTATATATAAAAAAAAATCATTCATGTCTAAATATGCCAAAACGTGACCCATTATAGTTAGGTTATCTCCTTATGATTTCAATTTTGACTTTTAAAAGGAACTCAACTTGATAACCTTTAAATAAAGTTCGTTCCAATATTGTCGAGTACTCCACTGTCCCAAAACTAATAAACTAGAAATATCAGACGCTGCAACTCGCTAAAACGCGAACGACATTCAAGAATCGATAGCAAAGCGGAATGAATTGAAAGATTGAACGGTACTTTATACAGAAAAGTGATTTTTGCTGGGAACGAAGCAATAAAACGATTTATAAATAGCGCCCCCTGGTGAGCGACGGAGGCATTCCTTTGTCGCTCGTAAACAAAACTTGGGCACTCAGTCATTTGATATATTTGTTATGCCGGCCGACATTTATTACTGTTTTTTCGACACGTTTCCCATTAATTTTGGCTGTACATATTTCGAATTATTGGCATAACTGTTAACGGAATTGTTGATTAAAGTCCTGATGGTACTCATTCCTGACTCTGCGAAGGTATGTGTGGTTGATAATTCTTGGAATTTCTTAGGTGTGTAGTTCGCCATACGTGGAATAGGTCAGCGGGGTTGACTAAGGCTTAACTTCTCCCAGTAGGAGAGGAGGCCCGTGGCCAGCCATTAAACTATATGGGCTTATAATCATGATGAATGAGGTCATGCTCATTGCCATTTCAATAATTCCCAGACTCATAATAACTTCTGAGAATTTTATAACGTATGAGCCCAAATGCCTTGAGAAAGATGGTGTATGGTTGAAATGCTCGATATCTGGTCTACTTGGGGTAGGCTTCGTTCAGCATTGGACGGCGATAGGCTTAGACGAAGCCCAAATGGCACCCAAAAAGTGACTTCTTCATCTTGATAAAGGTGCCAGGAAACGGATGGATGAGGGCTGCTCAAGACCGGGATGGTTGGCGCTTTCTTGGGGAGGCCTACGTTCAGTATTGGACGGCGATAGGCTGAGTATAATTGACTTCTATCACGCAGGTCACATGCCCTCCAATCCATTTCAATAACTCATTAATGATTATTTAACGACCTGTACGCGTATCAATATTTTTTCCAGGACAAATAATGGTATATTGATTTTCTTTACAATAAAGGGCGGTTTCGAACAGCCTAGATTGGCTTCATGGAATAAATTATGGACTTTGCTTGGTAAATAGCTACTGACGATCAATATGTGATAGCCTTGGAGATTTCGAATTCTTTGTACGTTTTTTTAGGCTTTGTATGTTTGATTTAGTCCAGGGTCGTATCCATTTTTCATGAGTCTCATTGTCGCAAAGTTGATTAATATGTGGAATCTTTATAAATGTTTTTAATACGTTTTGGTTAAAAGTAGTGCTGCTTTTGTTGTATTTTTTTTTAAAGTGAAAGTCAAAATAATATTTATTAAATTTGACTTTTATAAAATGATTTTAAATCGCAAATTTTTAGGTATCGCCGCTTCGGATTGTTTTACCTCTGTGGAGATAAAAACAGGAAGAAAGTCCCTTGGCAATACGAAATGTTATTTTTTGTCCTTTGTATTTAACAATACAATTAAAGTTTTCTTAAATATAATTTAAGTCCCTTTATATTATTCATTTTCTGGAGTCAAATTACGTGTCAAACGAGGCTATTTTTTTTTTATATTTTTATTGCGTATACGGGTGTTATTTCTTGCCCAGTAGTGGGAAGATAATGATAAATAAGCATATTATTCATCTTAGATTTGCATGCAACTGACTAGAAATTACAATGCTTTTGACGCGAAAATATAATCATTAACCTACTTCGAACTTACAACCTTAAGAGCATAAAATCCGACCTTCCTCCAAATCAGTCACTATTTAAAACATAATAAACGCCTTGATCAGCTCTGTATGCAAAATAATCTTTATTTCTCTTCGCATAAAGTTGAGAACAAAAACCCAACGAGGCACTAAACCAACAAGAGGTTAATGAAGTAAGCAAAATTAAAATATCGCCCGTTAAACTTGGTAACTACCATACTTGGCGGATATACTGTCCCCAGTCCTCAGATTTTACGTATTCATTGGCGTTTTCTGAAGTTTCGGTAGTTCCAAGTTCCGCTTGTGATTTTTTGTTGCCCTTCTGGGATTTTTTGTTTTCTTCATGGAAGTCCGTGGGGTTTAACAGCGTCTACAAATGGAACATTCAAGGAATGTAGGCGCGAATTTGTCTAATTAAGAATTTATTAGGGAAATAATTTGTGACTTGAAATAACGCCAAGAATAATAAATTTTCACGGCTTAGGCTGAGTAATAATCATATAGGATGTATTCAGACTGTGATCGGAAACTTAGGCAGGTAATAGATAAGGTTATTATAAACCCCCTGGGGTTAAAAAAAGTTCCGACAAAAAATAAAAAAATTGACGTTTACCCAACAAACCACATACATTTAATACTTTTTAGAAAAACGTCAAACAAAATTCTTCGGAATTTTCTTTAATGCCAGGGAGTTTATAATGACCTTATCTATTTCCTTCCTGTCTTATTTTCTTTATAAAGGTCTGAATACACAGGTGTATTTAATAATTAGCATGCTCAAATATTCCTACAATTTTTCCACGACCTCTTTGATCATGCATATTGGTTCTTTCTAAAGACCTCAGGAGGCTTTACTTCAAATCACGTGTAGCAATGGATTGATAAATGAAAAAAAAATCTAGTCACATCGGAGCTTTGACGGATTTTATCCAAGCGGTCGCCGAGGCGCACCTTAATCCGAATGTACCAAAAATATTTTATGAACACTCTTCTTTACGAAGCTGAAGTATCACTGTACTTAATTTACGAAAATGCAGGGTAAATGGTGGATGATTTCAATCAACGTTTATTTATTATGCTTTATATCATCAACCACTATAAGTCCCACTTTTGGGCACGGATCTTCTCTACAACTGAAAGGGGTTTTGGCCTTAGTCTATCACGCTGGCCTAGTGCACTTGGCGGAATATACCAGAGAAATTCCAAAGAACTTTTAGGTGTGCAGGTTTCCTCACAATGATTTCCTTCACGTTTAAAGCAAAAGATATTTATTGTTAACTAGCTGTCCCGGCAGACATCGTCCTGCCCAGAAAAGTTTTAAGCGATGTGCCGACATCAGCGCCATTTAGCAGGTCCAATTGTGTTTTGAAGTCATCTAGGGATCCATTAATATATGTACATATACATAAAAAAAATTCATTCCAATGGGTCCAGTCAATTAAGAGGAGTTTGAATGACGGTTGCGCCACTTATCGAAAATTGGTCGTACCAACTCAGAAATCTTCTTTAGCTCATGCACAACAACTTTAATAAGGATTATCTCATGATCAAATGCATAGTTTACAATTCTATTATGGAAAGACTTCATTTTTATATAAATAGATTATACAAACTGATTCCATTCAGTGAAGGTCAGGGGATGCCTTTTCCATTGATCTAGCCAGTCATGGAACAGGGCTACGAGTACGCGAGCTCGGCCCCCCGAGCTGTTACAGTCTCCTAATACTTCCTTATCCGGGACTGTAGCATCCTTACCATCAGGCCAAATATCCTTTCCCGCGATATCCTGTACCCAAACACACCCTATCCCCACACCATTCCCTTTAAAACATAGAAATTCCCAAGGAGGGTTGGCGTCAGGCAGGCGGCCGGCCGTAAAACATCTGCCAAAACTCTTATGCAGTATGTTTTGTCCTTCCACACAGGTAGGAAGGACAAAACATGCTGCGCCGACCCCAAACAAGAATTGGGATCAGGGCAGGAGAATGATGATGAGATTATACAAACTGATTCATCCATTTTTGTTTTATTCTGTTCCTTTTCCAAGGCGTTTCATTCTACTATAATTTTATTTTGCTTTTTACTAATTATAAAGGGTTAAGCGTTGGTCTTATTACTGGGGCCGCCCTCATAGACAGATATCCCAGAGCCAGTAGTATAAGTTGGTACTACCATCGTATGCATACTCGCTAACTTGGTCGAACAGCCAATTTACTCATATCTGGTGGTCAGGGTACCTAAAAGCGTCTAAACAAATTTAGGGAAAATTGAGCCCTAGATCGGTCTGTCTTCTTGTCGAAGGTCTTAAAATAGCTGTCTGGAAAACGTATATAAAAATGGAACATCAGAATTTAGGTGAAGTTAACTCATTATTTTGGATCTTCAAAGCATCTGTAAAGCAATATTGGCGGCGGGAAATGCCTGGGAGTATTGACGACTTATTTTTAAAGATATTATCTAAAACATACGTGAAAATCAGCCATGATAATTTACTTGACGCTTTTAGATAACCTGACCAGCTGATATCTGTAAATTGGCCGTTCGATCAAGTTGGCGAGTATACATTCGATGGTAGTACTTACTAACACTAACAGAAAATAAGTAACGTCTGGCGGCTCTGGGATCTCGGTCTATCAGTTGTAAATTGTAAACTAGGCACACCACAGGAGATAATAATAATTAGACTTGATATATTTTACGCAAAAAATAGTTCTGAACGCTGACATAAATATTTGACAACCAACAAATATGTCAATCCCTATTAATCAATGACGCTATTTTTCATTTTAAAATGTAAAATATGCAATTATCCGAATATTGTAGATATATGTTGTCGATTCGAAACCTTTATTTTAATCTATTCTTTAATTTGAGGGAACAATTAACCGTATTGAAGGGATAAACATTTAACGTTTGACAGGACATTACGTAGAACAGTTTATATGGGAAAATGAAATTCTTGATTTTATCATATTCCTCGCAATTTTTCCATATTTTCTCACCGTTTAAACCTTCCCTGGACTTCAACGAATATTTCAAGACTAACTGCTGTTCGTTAGTTTCACTAAAACTCGAGAACGGCTGGACCGATTTGGCTAATTTTAGTCTTGAAATATTCGTTGAAGTCCAGGGAAGGTTTAAATGGTGATAAAATATGGAAAAATTGCGGGCAATATGATAAAAACAGGAATTTCATTTTCCCATATAAACTGTTCTATGTAATGTCCTGTCAAACGTTAAATATTTATCCCTTCAATGCGGGTAATTGTTCCCTCAAATTAAAGAACGGATTTAAATAAAGGTTTCGAATCGACAACATATATCTACAATATTCGAATAATTGCATATTTTACATTTTAAAAATGAAGAATAGTGTCACTGATTAATAGGGATTGACATATTTGTTGGTTGTCAAACATTTATGTCAGCGTTCAGAACTATTTGTTGTGTAAAATATAAAAAGCCTAATTATTATTATCTCCTTAGATGTGCCTGGTTTACAATTTACAACTGAGGGCTCAGTAATTAAACCAAAGCTGAAGCCTTTATAAATGGTAAAAAGCCAAATAAAATTATAGTACAATGAAACGCATTGGAAAAGGAAGAGAATATGTATTACAAAAATGGATAAATCAATTTGTACAATCTGTTTATATAAAAATGAACAATCTTCCTTTCTGAGTCTGTATTTTAATTCTCTCTCTCTGGTCATCAGTGCGGATAGCACGGGAGGTAGCTCTTCGTACATTTGATTGACTTCCTAAGTCAGGCCGTCTTCTCCTCGGCATCGTAAATTGTAAAGCACAAAGTCACTACCACAAAGGATTACCAAAGTAAAGAAAGTTCTCGCGCACGTAGCCACAAAGATAGAAGGATGCACTCACAGATATCGTAACACAATATCGTTATATTTTTTTCCGTATTCTGAAGTGCGACAGGATGGATTGACATATTATATTTTGGTTCTCAAATCTATTGTCAAATATAAAAAAGGTAAAATACAAAAAAATAAAAATGTAATCTGACAGATCAACAACTGAAGTTAGTTGTTACGGAACGCGATATAAGATTCTCCAACGCGCCCGCGAATTTGAACTTTATGCAGCGGTAATAAATTACAAATTGACTCTCGACATTATTTAGAAAACATTTGTATGGGTAATAGAAAACGGCTGTTTTGAGGGATTTCCCGGCAATTATTTGATTTTTTTTCACCTTTTAAACCTTCCCTGGACTTCAACGAATATTTCAAGACTAAAATTAGCCAAATCGGGCCAGCCGTTCTCGAGTTTTAGCGAGACTAACGAACAGCAATTCATTTTTATATATATAGATACAGAATAATTTCGAAAAGTCTGTCGACATTCACGACCTTAACGTTTACTAGGCTAAAACGAATATTTTTGAGGGAAATACATATAGAAAGCAAATAAAGCTTTTATTAAGAATATAAAAAGATATTCACATGAACATGGCTTATTCAACGACTTTAGTATACTGCGCTTAAAATTTTAGCGTCAGTAGTAAAAGAAAATGAAGTCTATTTATAAGGTAACAGATTTTTCACATCACTCCTGAATTCGGTCTTCAAAGACTGTAGCGTATATTAAAAAATGTAATGGCGTTTATACTAGGAAACTCAGTTGCACCACGGAATCTGGAAATCACATTTAGGAGGGTCCAAGACCTGGCGTAATCTGGGTGCAGAAATGCACCTCTGAAATGCCAAAAATGTTACAAACTATTGAAAAATATTTGTATATCAGAACATTAAAATGATTCTTCTCAAGGCCCATTTGTGTTCAAAGCTAGGGAATGCAATCCCGACTCGAGATTGCAAATTCGAGATCCCGCGGGATTAGAAATATCAATCCCGCGGGATCCCGGAATTTTCGGGATCCCGTCTAGTTTTAAAAAAATAATTAATTTGGATGACTAAAGAAACTAATAACTGCTTGTTTGTGATAGTGAGGTTAAGTAAAATAACATAATAAAATATGACATGACCACGTCTCTGAATTTTGTGATAAACTCAAGTGGGTATCTATGCGCCTTTGCCGGAATACTCGTATTCTTTTGCTACTTTTTCAAATTTTATTCGATCCCACTGCTCCCCGTTATCTTAAATATAGGTTCCGTTTTCTAAGCGCTACATATGCACGACCGCTTAGGTCCTCAGAAAATTTAACACTTGAAATAAGCATAGCACCAAATTTCTTAATGATTCTTTTACAGTCCATGCTGCACGTCTGTGGAATGAATTACCACTAACAATTCGTAAAGCTAAATCGCTTTCCACTTTTAAAAAACTTCTCAGAACTTACTATTCTAAACTTTATATTTTATTTGGTAAATTCGTATTCTTATATGTATGTCGTTTAGTATTTATATTCTTTTATTAATAGTGTTGCTTTTATTTCTGTAAATTACTCATGCAATCTTTACACTAATATCTTCTATTCAATGTTAAGTTAACATATCTTCTTTTTACATTCATTTATGTTTATGTATGTATTTGTTATTGATATTAATTATAAGACTTTTTTCTGTTTCTATTATACAATTCTGAAGACAACTGCCAGAACTACGACCTTTCATTCCAGTCGCGTGGCTTGTCTGGAAGAGATCGCAGTTAGCGATAAAACTCGTATTCGTTATGCTTCATTAATGTTTTATATTTATTTATTGTTAAATATTACTCCAAAGAAAATAAAATCCTTTTTTTTTTAATCTTACCAACCAAAAATAATTATCAGGTTTTAAGGAAATTAACATAGGTAAATTAGATAATCAAAATAATAAACATATTTCAAAGGAATTAGGAAGTAGTTACCAAAACCGAGTGATTTTGAAAATGACTCCTTAAAAAACAAAGGCTACCAAATAATAGTATCATCTGCTAAACGGCATCTAATGTCCTTTGCAATGTATCGCGCTGCAGAGAATGCCCTCTCCGACTCAACACTGGTTGGCAATAGCATGGCGAAGCAAGTATATGCAAACTGCAAAAATCGCCCCCTTGTTCCTCCACACTGAAATAAATCCTGACTACTGCCGCCCAATCCCGTCAATCTCGAACGGGATCTCGTCATATGATGCGTCGGGATTGATCCCGAAAAATTACTCGGGATCCCGCGGGATCCCGATCTCGCGGGATCGGGATTGCATTCCCTATTCAAAGCACAAAATAATCACAAAAGACAAAGGGGAAGTAAAATGTAATTGATTAAAAAGTTACAAATCAAACAAGCTAGGATTCCACGGTTCGGAATCAATCAATTTGTTGGATTAAGATAATATTTGTTCTTAGGGAGACTTTACTGAAACTCCACTTTAATTGAATTAAGTTATGACTAAGTTCTCGATTGATCTTCTAGGTTTAATGGTTTTTGGTTTGGATGTCTGTACGTACTGACACGGTGGTAAAGTTCGTTGTGATCTGTGGGGTAGTAGGTTCAAGCTCCGATTTAAGACTTTCAAATTAATGTTATAAAAAGATTTTTTAATTCTCAGGAATAATCTTAAGAACTATTGTGAACGTCATCATAATTATCATCAACCCAAATGTCCTACTGCTCGGTACGGACTACCTCTTCAACTCAGTTTTTTTCGAGTGTTAAAGTTTTCGTCCAGCACGCTAGCTTAATGTAGGCTGGCTGACTACACACATAAAATTTTTAGTGTATGGGCTTCCTCCCGATGATTTCCTTTAAATTTAGCTAAGTGATAATTCATTGTAAATACACACAAACCTTAAAAAGTCAGAGTATGTGCCTGGGTTTTGAACCCGCGACCACCGAGATTCTTGAACCTAAACCTCAAGGCCATTACTGCCAAATATATTAAGGATAACATATCTGCGAAGCCATAGTCTATGAGTGCATTAGATACATCTGTTAATGAGGGACTGTCAGCCGCAGGTGAATGTCAAGCTGTCTTGATATTCTATTGAAATGAATCCTCGGGCTATTTAATATATTGTTTGTGTATCCTGTGTATACCGTGATAGAAAATTAAGATAGGTAATATAGGTGTTAAAAAACGATAGGAAAGTAGTATAAGTACTATTGCCTATGTATTTAAATCTGTTTTGCTGAATAAACCTGTAATTTATTTTCATTCATAAAAAACAACAAATTGAAGTATGTTTTTATGATACATCATAAGAGCGAGGTTATAGAGACTTGGATTAACAAAAATAGTGGCTAAGACCAGCTTCGACCCACTTCTTCTTCTTCATCAACCCATATACGCCCACTGCTGAGCACGGGTCTCCTCTACCATTGAGAGGGTTTAGGCCATAGTCCACCACGCTGGCCTAGTGCGGGTTGGCGGACTACACACCTAAGAAATTCCTAAGAACTTTTAGGTGTGCAGGTTTTATCACGATGTTTTCCTTCACCGTTAAAGCAAGTGATAATTCAATTTGAATACACACATAACTTTCAAAAAGTCAGAGGTGTGTGCCTGGGGTTCGAACCCGCGACCGCCGAGATTCTCGACCGCGCGCCTAAACCTCGAGGCCATCACTGCTTATAGCACTGCTTATAGCACTGCTGCTTATACGGCTAGACGTATTTGCCTTTTAAAGTAAATGTTCATTATCCACAAAAAGTCATAAATTCGCTAAAACTTACTAAAATTGGTATAACTGTATAGGATATACATTTAATAATCGAGATATTTATAAGACTCAATTTTATATAGCATAGATTCTACTAGATGTTTGTACAATAAATTAAATTATATTGCTTATATTACATACTAAATCAGAACATGAATAAACAGTATCATATCCATTCGTCTCGTATGTAAAACTACCTTTATACAGATAAGACGAGGAATGAACTAAAATAAACATGACAATAGATACAAGAAGGATTCTCGTAGGATCTAAGTAATGTATTCTTTCGTATTTGTGTTCAGATTTACAGCTGAGGGAAGTGCTCCTATTTCACTATAATTTCCTCGTTATCTATAGGATATTATCTAAAACTTAGTTTTAGTAACTTATGCGCTGAAGGATTAAGTCGTTAACCTAGGTATACGCATCTTTTTCGAAATCATGTTTGTATTGACCATGAATTATAATCAGAAGATTAAATGGTGAAGGATTTTTTAGACAGTCCAATAGCCAGTTAAGGCCATTGTGATGGACTGAGGTCTCGGTCCAATCAAGTCCATGTCGAGTCCAATTTTTCAGTTGTAGAGAAGGCTCGTGCTAAATAGTGAGATTGTCTTATATAAGAGTTTTACGTAAACCTAGATTCAAGTGTTTATAAATTTGTATTGTAATAATTAATAAATAAATTCACCTAACAGTCTCCTACATAGATCTGACCTCACACCAATATACAAGTTTTGTATCGTAGGTATCAAAAAAATACTTGACAATTTGTGTGTCGTAAGGATTTACTCGGTGAAGAAAAACATCATGAATAAGCCTACATACCTAAAAGTTCTTAGGAATTTCTTCTGTATGTAGTTCACCAGTCTTCACTAGGTCAGCTTGCTGGACTAAAAGCTAAGCCCTCTCAATTGTAGAGGAGCTCCGTGCAACATTAGAAGGTATATTAACTGATATTGTTGATGATGATATTGCCGATGATGAAGATTATGATGAAGGTCTTCTTCAACCGATTCCTGGCACTAAAGCTATCTGCATTGTCGGAATGTTCTTCGCATAGAGTGGATCGCATACAGCGCTACGGGCTCTTATATTTAATTTGCATTCTTCTTCATCAACCCATATACGCCCACTGCTGAGCACGGGGTCTCCTCTACCATTGAGAGGGTTTAGGCCATAGTCCACCACGCTGGCCTAGTGCGGGTTGGCGGACTACACACCTAAGAAATTCCTAAGAACTTTTAGGTGTGCAGGTTTCATCACGATGTTTTCCTTCACCGTTAAAGCAAGTGATAATTCAATTTGAATACACACATGACTTCGAAAAGTCAGAGGTGTGTGCCTGGGGTTCGAACCCGCGACCGCCGAGATTCTCGACCGCGCGCCTAAACCTCGAGGCCATCACTGCAATTTGCATTACCTCGCTGGAAAAGTCGGTGGAGTAGAGGCAGAACGAGAGCTGGCGACAATATTTTAGTCTATATATTTTTGTATTGCTATGATTTTGCTTGTTTTGTATATACTGAGTGTAATAAAGAGGGTGATGGGAAATTAAGACAGGCAATAGCCACGGTGATGACGATCAAATTACCATAAAAAATCCCACACCACGATGATAATTAGGTACCAAATACGTTTAATAATCGTGGTTGTTAGATTTTTTTAACAAAAAATTGGATAACAAATTAGGTTTTCCTAAAAGCTATGAGTAATTAATTGAAGAATGTAATACATGTAGTTGTTAGGTATAAGTATTTTTTATTTTATTTTTGTTGTATTTTTTTTTATAATGTCGGTTTTTGTAACTACCGTGGCTATCACCTGTTAGTTTCCGATCACGGTGTTATCCTTTATATTTTCCATATATTTCTCAACCTAAATTATAAATGCCTAAATGCATTTTGTCCCACAGCTCTCGGTCAACCAAAGTCAATAAAGTCAAGACTCGTGGCAAATAAGTGTCCGTACTTTTATTTCTTATTGAAAGTGCCTTTCCTCGCTTGTGGACACACGCTGAAAAAATATGTCCACAACGAAATTCATTGGCTTTTCACTGCTAATATTTACCTTGCCAATTTATTGGATCGTATTATGGGGACAAATATGGAATACCTTTTAATAATATTGTCCGTCTATTCATCTATCCTGTATAGAGGCTTATTTTGATATACAGTCTAAACCGGATATAACGACGCTCAAAGGACCGTATATTTCGGAAGTTATACCCGATTGTTGTAATAAGCGATAGTATTAGTTTATATGGATTCTGCCGGGACTTTGCAATTCGGTTGTTATAACCGATCCGTCGTTATAAATGGTGTCGTAATAACCGACTTCGACTGTATTTACTTTAAAAGTTAACAGGGTTAAAGGGTGTATTCAGACCGTGATCTAAGGTAGGTAATTGCTACGGTGATTAAGAACCAATTGGCATTAAAAAATCCTGACAAAAATCATCCTAACAACTATGGTATTCTTTATCAACCCATTTTCCCCCACTGCTGAGCACGGGTCTCCTCTACCATTGAGAGGGTTTAGGCCATAGTTGGCGGACTACACACCTAAGAAATTCCTAACAACTCTTAGGTGTGCAGGTTTCATCACGATGTTTTCCTTCACCGTTAAAGCAAGTGATGATTCAATGTGAATACACACATAACTTCGAAAAGTCAGAGGTGTGTACCTGGGGTTCGAACCCGCGACCGTCGAGATTCTCGAACGCGCTCCCAAACCTCGAGGCCATCACTGCTTTAACTATGGTATTAAATGTATGTAATTGTTAGTTAACATATTTTTTTTAATTTGCATTTTTTAACGCCAATGGGTCTGTGATCGCCGTAGCTATTACCTGCCTAGTTTCCGATCACGGTCTGAATACACCAAGTAAAAAAGTTAATTGAAGTTAGGTCCACTAAAGTCTAAGTAAGTAGGTGATAAAATAAGATGCCAATACATAAATCTTAGTATCGTTGGCATTTATTAGAAAAATCCGGGAAAAAGATTGACTAGGAGTTAGACGTGATATGTCGCTACAATATATTACATCCTGTAAATTACTCTCTTACAGGTGACATCTCTTTGACAGCCCCGTGGCGCAATTGGCTTGACACCAGCTTGCGAATCAAAGGCCGCGGGTTCGGTCCCCGCACCGAGACTAATGTTTGTGTGATCCACAAATATTTCGGGTCTGGGCGTTTGTGAGACCGAAAAGTCTCTCATAGTATCTGATGCCCACGACACAGGACTTGTAACTTAGTATGTTTGTTTCTCCTCCACTAGACCAGCATAGTTGACAAAGTGTTAAACCATCTCAGTTGTAGAGGAGGCCCGTGCTCAGAAGCATTTGTATATGATCGCCCTGTGGTCGGGGGCGTAAGAATACCGTCACGGTATCCCCTGCCTGTCGTAAGAGACGACTAATAGGGGATCGGGATTGTTGGGCGTATCACGGGGGAGGTGCGCCCTAATAGAATAGAAGATGTACGATCCCGAGAGGAGTCCTCTTTTGGACAGAGCGCTGGGCGGCAACGGGAAACAATTAAGGGCGCTCGCCCTATATTTACCGTACCGTCCAATATGCGCAAGAGGGGGCCATCGAGAGGTTTTAGTCGGTATGCCGGCATGGAAAGGCCGGTGACCCCGACATACCCTTTTCGGCTTCCCCCCGAGGTACCGAACAGGGAGCTTAAGGTGCATTCCTCTCGTTAAAAAAAAAAAAAAAGCATTTGTATATGAACTGATGATAAAACCAATTGTAGCACCCAGTAAATCCAGACGCTAGCTAATTAAGCAAAAGTAATAAAGACATATCCATCATTATGTTTGTTCTGCAACAAGCGACTTAAACTTGGGACGAAGACAAATTGTTCCACGACCATTACTTACAGACGAAAACGACACTAGTTTTACAAGTTCAACTAGTTTGATGGCGCAGATGATGGGCTGAATTTTGAACAGCTAAACTAATTAGTAAGACGGATTTTGAAAAATAAACTAATGCTAGACTTTTTATTCATTAATCTTGTCTTTGCAAACTTTTTGGAAAGGCAGACGAAATTTATAAAGAAGTTGGTAATTTTAAAGTAATATCAAAATAAACCGTAAAGGCCTCGAGGTTTAGGCGCGGTCGAGAGTCTTGGCGGTCGCGGGTTCGAATCCCAGGCACACACCTCCGACTTTTTGAGTGATGTGCGTATTTATCATGATTTATCATTTGTTTTAACGTGAAGGAAAACATCGTAATAAAATTACCTATCTAAAATGAATTAAGAATGTATAAATTTTATGTACACATGCTATTAGAGTGATGGTCTCGAGGTTTGGGCGCGCGGTCGAGAATCTCGACGGTCGCGGGTTCGAACCCCAGGTACACACCTCTGACTTTTCGAAGTTATTTGTGTATTCACATTGAATCATCACTTGCTTTAACGGTGAAGGAAAACATCGTGATGAAATCTGCACACCTAAGAGTTCTTAGGAATTTCTTAGGTGTGTAGTCCGCCAACCCGCACTAGGCCAGCGTGGTGGACTATGGCTTAAACCCTCTCAATGGTAGAGGAGACCCGTGCTCAGCAGTGGGCGTAAATGGGTTGATGAAGATGCTATTACAACAGGAAAAAAATATTTCATAAAAATAAAAATAAGCTGTCTTCAAACTTTTTATTCATATAGCTACATTTGAAACACTTAACGACGAGAAAATTTAATGTGCATACCATTTGTTGTGTGTATCGTGCAGTGGAGGCCACTGATGTGCGACGGAACTTTTAAGTATTTTTATCGCGACAACATTGTCATTACTGGGAGCACCTGCCTCGACAGTGTACAGTGTTGGCACGAAAAATGGTTCATCTTGATATTTCTATAAAATACCTAATAGTTATAGAAAATTGTGTCTGTAGAAGGAGATGCTTTCTTTTTATATGTTTTTAATAATTTAAGAAGATAAATAAGAACATGAAAATTTTAGTTTAATTTAGTTGTAGAGAAGGTCTCTGTCGAGCAGTGGGCTGTATATGAACTGATGATAATGTTGACGATTATTATTTTATTCATATATTCGTCAACCCGGTTGTAAATATTGGAAACACGATTTGAACCCACATAATTGCTGTCAAAACTGCTACGATAGCTAGAAAAATGTCCTCAGTGGCAATTACTAAAATCTAAACAGCTCCAATATAATTTTATTTTCTAAATTACTTCTTAAAACGAGCTTAAATTACATTAAAAACGCATAAAAGTACTAATTGGCAAATAAAATCGTGAAAGTTTAAGTCATTGAAAGCTCGTAAAAGCTCCGCGAGCTTTCGAGCGTATTCGCATATTTTACGTCCAATGTGAAAGCTTTTACAGAATTACAATTTGCGACATATGGTCTTAATTTTCAATCCCTATTCGCAGAACACGTTTGACAATTTGCTTGCTAATCGTTACGGGTAATATACGGGTATTTTACAAAACTATTTTAAATATCTTTCTCTCTTTCAAAGTTCTGTTAAAATATTCCCTATTTTTGGGAGATATAATTGTCATATACTAAAACTAGTTTCCCGTGGTATTGTATTGCGATGGACATAAATAGTAAATTCTTAAAACAATTATGATATAATAATTCCGTGGTACAAGTAGTAAGTTAGTGAGCATAGGGTAGTTAAGTTTTTTTTTATTATGCCTCTTTTTAATGTTGTATATAATGTTTATTTTTGTTGTGTAATAAAAAATACTATAAAAGTTATTAGTCATACTACCTTTCACTTGTCGATATCATGTGAGTTGACAATGAATTATAATCACTTATTTTAACTGTAAAGGAAAACATCGTCAATCCTGCGCTCCAATTTTTTTTTAAAGAATTCCTCAAGTGTTTTGGCAACTGACCCCACGATCTGGTGGACTAAGGCCTCTCAGCTGTAGTGGGGGATGCCCAGCAGTGGGACTTACAGGGACTTACAAAGATATGACCGCGTCTCACGTCAGAATCTTGAATAACACATAAAGTGTTCTTAAGTAAGCGGTTTCCTTGATGACGGCAGTTAAAATGTCTTAACTTTTAATAGTGGTTTTAAAAGAGCAGCGGAAAGCGTCCCATTAAAAGGGCAATAAAATTAAACGGCCAGTTTGTTCAAAATATTATAGACTACACTTGGAGATGTTCTATCGCAAAATTTTAATCTTTTTCGTATTGGTGGGTAGTTTTGTAAAATTATTATTGTGCGGCATTCCCTTTTAATGGAAAATTCTATCCTTATCTTTCCTTATGGATGGCTATTATTTGGTGAAGTTTTTATGTGTGTCATCTAAGTGTAAAACTGGACAATAAACAAATATGACGTTAGCGGATTCAAACCCCAGTCACATGTCTCTAACTTTTCGAAGGTATGCGTGATTTCACATAGATAACCACTTATTTAACCGTAAATGAAAACATCGTGAGGAAATTCACACACCAGAAAATTCTTAGGTGCCTGCCACCAATCCGCATTAGACCAGCGTGGTGGACTATGGCCTAAATTGCATCAGTTATAGAGGAGGTCTGTGTCCAGCAGTAGGGTCTATATGGGCTGATGATGAAGCAACACTAGGTGACTCGCACTTCGGTCTATACCATTAAGAATTTCATTTTAAAATGTCTCAAATACATTAAGTATGAGGTGAGCAGTTATTCGCGCCGCCATTGTAAGATGAAAAATGAGCGCTACCAAGACAAATTTCGTCGAGTAACATTTTATTTTCAAAGTTTACTTTTGAAATATTGTTTGGGGTGCAATATTTTAAATGTGTTTTGCTAATGAAATTGGTTTGAAAGTTTAAACAGGTGGCGTAGTGCGGCTGGTTTTAATTTCGTGGATAGGAAATGTAGTGTAGTGGATGTACTACACTGAATGAAATTTTTATGCATTTTTTTTATACATACTTTCAATATTGAATGAAGAAGCATGAATGAAAAAAAACAAAAGAATGAAAAAATCCAAAAACACGATGCATCTGCAAATAGCAGTCTTTGCTTTAAGCGATTTCTTTCAGACAACCGGACTAAGAAGACTGTACGTGGTTATTTAATTAAAATAGCAATTAACGCTTTGAAATAAAAACTATTGCACTTGCTATCTTTTTTGGGAAATTTGCAAATAATTAAATCAAGTCTGGGTTTTTATAACAATTAAATCTTATTTTTAATTATATTTACGATACAATAATGGACATTCATCTTTTGTTTATTGAATTTAAAACATAAGTAGTTTGTGTGTCATATAGAACTTTGTACCTACAAATCCGTATAGTAGAAAACCTTGCTAAGGATCTTTCTTATATTTGGTAGTTACAGACACTAATCTCATTATCAAACACCTAGAACTTGAATAAGTACTGTAGCAAATGCCTATTACATTAGTCCGTGTTTGATTTGAATCGGCGACCTTTTTGTCCAATGACCTTTTTAGCCTTAGAGCGTAAAGTGATGACGTAACTATATTTTGTTAACAACGCCATCTAGCGATACAATCACTAAACTAACTAACAAAATTCTAATTTTTCGATCATAAATCCTGCACTAATTGTATTGTTTACAAAGCAAATCATTTTGAATGCGCGTGCGCATTGTAATGTCTAATTTCTATTGCAATTTGAATTTCATTGCAATCTTAATTGGCCGTACGTCACTCTAATTGCTATGGATAATATAAATTTGTTACAATCAGGTTAAATTCTTGTTTTTCGTATATTTCGTAATAAAATATACTGGTTTAGATGTCTGTTGAGTGCGGTCAGTTCTAGCGTGGGAGGTGTTGAGATAATTATCTTTTAATTTGTTACACGCGTGGTTATTTCAGATGTAAATTGACATATCTCTGTAATTTAGAAGATATTGTGGTAGAGAATAATATTAGTAATATGCAGCGTATGTATCAGTGGTTATTATGTTGGGTAAATTATGTTTAGTGTCAGGGATTTGGTTGTTTTGATGTTATGTGAGTCATGGTTTGTGATGCCATGTTTTAATAAAATAATAATATAGTACTTACGTCATGCAAATATAAATATTAACTACTTTGACCAACTTTACATAAAATATTTCATACGTTCACATTTCTTTTCTTTTTACTCACCTCTTCTTTCTATATTTATATCAAGTCCACATTCCATATTTCCTAATTACTGACCGTAAATGGATTAACTGACCAGAAATACTTTAGGAATTCCTCGTAAATTATAGAAGTGTAGACTTTATCACGATGTTTTCCGTCACCGTTAAAGCGATAATCCAAACAGAACACTTACAATTCTCCGCTAAAGTCAGAAGCGTGTGATTTGAACCCGTGACAATTCAGATGTTACTTCTAAGAAATACGAAATAGAATTTTTGATTCCCAATGGCCTATGAGACGCGGGAAAGCTGCAGCAAAATACAGACAATTCTGGGTCAAACGAATAGAGTTGTGAGCGCAATATTTAAGGTCCCGGGTTCCCATCCGATCCACAATGCATCGACTACGACGGAGCTGTGACTTTAATATGTATGGAGACAGTGTTGCCATACTCCGAACTATTTTTGTAATGTTTAAAATATTTTGTAGCTGTTATAAGAGGTAAAATCACGGAAAGTTAAAGTTAGAATAAAAAGAAAAAGTTAGAATAAAGTACATTCAAGGCGAAATGAATACACTCAAAATAAATACTTTTGTCCCCATACTTAAAGGCTGAAAATCCTTCTGATTCCTCCAGAAACATCTGATCAAATTCAATACTATTTATTTTACAATTACTTCGTAGCATTATAATTAAATCTTCTTTCCCGTGTTAAATTGAAAAAAATAATTTATTAAAGCAAAATATTCGGGAAAATAAAATTTTCCGGGAATTTATAATCTGTGAAGCGTGGCAACACCGAAAGCGCACGCGGAAGAAATGTGCCAGCTTTCAAATCCACTGAATATGCGAATACAATACGCTGTGAATACATGAATCTATAAAAAGGTTGAATATTAGCCGACGTTGGTTGTTGAAGTAATTATTCGAGGTTCTGCATTTCTATTTCCACATATTAAAGTCTTGTTAGGAGCTAGGGTCTCGCTACGTTTTGTAGGGTTGATTTTTATATTAGCTGTAGTTACTAGCTGTGTTTAAAACTCCATCTATTTTCAAACCAAAAAATCCTTAATTCGGTCCAATAGCTTAGATATGCGCAACCGACATTGTTTTTATACATTAGATGCTGTTACGCGGCTTTGCCCATGTATAAAATAAGTAAATACATCCAATAGTTACATACATAATTTTAATTCCACACTTAGGTACGATTAACTACGAGAGATTTTTCGCTCTCACAAACAGTCATTAAACCATATTCAACTCAGTTCATTGATTTAGATTAAACAATGGATATAATACACAAATTCTTTGGGATTTATTTTTACCAGTCTATATACGAGTCATGTGTCCTGAGTTTCAGAAACTACCAGATACTTTTTACTACCCTTTAAGCCATATTTTAATCAGTTCTTTGCTTTAGACAGAAATGTAACAGAAAAAAAATCTGAGCAATTTATCCCAAGCTTAATCAAATCCATTCCCCACCATACCACACCATACCCACACATACATAGCCCACTATGAAACCCTACAAACGATTTGAATTTGAGCTAGCACATTTGGCTCAGTTATCAAGCGAGTCGGCATCACAGAGAATCTGTGGCAATTTCCGTCGCTCCGGGCCGTATCTGCAGTTATTATACCGCTCAAATTTTAGGAGCTCGATGCTTCATATGCGAGTGAGATATTAACGTTTTAATACAATATAGGTAATATATGTGGCATTCAGGGAAACGTCAAAATTTTTATTTTTTGTCGGGGTTTTCTTTAGTCCCAGGGGGTTTGTGATCACCGTGGCTGTCACCTGTTTTAGTTTCCGATCGCGGTCTGAATATACCCTGTCTTATACTTTTTAATTTCTACGCTGCAGAAGTATGTTTCCGAATATATTGGAGTAGAAGTGAATAAATGGAATTAATAAAGATTCCACTTTCGAACTTTTTTTTTAGGTCTGACCTATTACTTAAATAAATTAATGATGGCCTCGAGGTTTGAGCGCGCGGTCGAGAATCTCGGCGGTCGCGGGTTCGAACCCCAGGCACACACCTCTGACTTTTCGAAGTTATCTGTGTATTCACATTGAATTATCACTTGCTTTAACGGTGAAGGAAAACATCGTGATGAAACCTGCACACCTAAAAGTTCTTAGGAATTTCTTAGGTGTGTAGTCCGCCAACCCGCACTAGGCCAGCGTGGTGGACTATGGCCTAAACCCTCTCAATGGTAGAGGAGACCCGTGCTCAGCAGTGGGCGTATATGGGTTGATGACTGACATGACTGACTATTACTTAAATACAGTTTAATTCACTTTTTTTCCTTTTTTCCAGGTAAGCTTGACATGTTATCACCAAGTCGTCACAATATTTGGATCAAACCTACATTTTAAATTAGGTTAAATCTAGGCTAAGTCAGGTAAGTGATATGCGAGTCCATATAAGTCACATCGTTTGGGAACAAATTAGAGAAATTAGGCCCTAATTACTCATATGATTAGAGTGTTATATTGAATCACAATTATTTATTATTGTGTTGTCACATTTTCTGGGAAACTTCTTAACAGTACAAGAGTTACGATTTCCTTTTCTGCAACACCTTAGGTTCGATAGGGAGAAAATGCTTCTGACTTTAAGTCTACCTTTACATTCTCTCATCTCTCATCACCCCATACGTCCCACTGCTGGGCACGGGCTTCCTCTACACATGAGAGGGCTTAGGCCCTAGTCCACCACGCTGGCCTAACGCGAGTTGGCGCATTTACACTATTTATGTAATGAGTCTAAATAAACAACAATAAAAGTATGAACAAAAATCTAACATAACACTGTATGCAACACAGAAAAAGCGGGACAGACAACTTATTAAATAAAAAGTGTAACACACAAAGTATTAAAATAAAATGTGTAATATAAAGACACCTCGAAGTAAAGCAAGAAAATTGCATTTCGCAGCAGAGATACGTCCTAGTTTATAACCTGACAGTGTATAGTTGCAACGATGTAACATTATTACGGACGGTATGCTTAGACGGTGCTCCGAGCAATGATGTAAAAACTCTTAGTTGAATTTCCACCTTTTTAGAAAAAAAATTTTAAATTAAACTGACTAACTAGTGCAGAATTAGAAAATGTAATATTAAATTATAATTTGCTTCTGTTGTGGGCACATATCGGTACATAGACAGGTCGGTATTAGTCACCTATGCTGGTAGACCGGAAATTTCGGCGCAGGAATTTTACCTTTCTGTAATAAGTAATAACACCCAACAGTCACATACATTGTTCTATCAAAATTGTGTAAGCATTACCTTTTAAAATTTGCATAGATTTGCATATTACACTTTATTACAAGCTATTGTAACTTCGATGAGCATTTGGCGAAAATCGCGGGCTGCCGACAAAAAACTTTGGAAATCTTTGGGGAAGGCCTGTATAATGGCCTGTATGTATAAATAGGCATCTTTAGACTGATGATGATTCTAACTTAATCATTATCATCAGCATGTATACGTCCCACTGCTGGGCACGGGCCTCCTGTACCATTAAGTAAGCGTTAGTCCACGACGCTGGTCTAGTACGTTTTGGCGCACTATTCTAACAATAAAACAACACAATAACACAGCTCCCGTCCCGCAAATCGAACCCACGATCCAACCAAACCACAATCAAATTATTACAACCCAATTTTGAGTAAATCGGATTTTCAGCAAAGGTACTTACGCGGGAAAAATCAGCCAAGTTAATACCAAAGACATCAGTGAAGCAAAATTACTTTCGCGAGAGATTACACAGAAATTGACTCGTTATGTCGGCCGGGACAGGGTGGTTGCCATAACAACGCTATTAAACAAATTGCATGAATAAAAAAATAATATTTGGCGAGACAATGCCGAGGCGTAGTCGAAATTGTTAATGCTTATAGTTTATTGACTGCGAAGTTTGAGGTGAGCCGAAATTGTTTTGGGATGTGAAAGTATTAAAGGATAATAGCTTTGTGTATGACGTAACAAATCAGTGATGGCTTTGAGGCTCAGGCGCGTGGGTTCAAACCCCAGGCAATATGGCGTTTCGAAGTGTTGTGTAAATTCACAACGCATTATACTCTAAAGGCGAAGGAGAGTATCGTAAAGAAACCTGCACACCTAAAGTTCTTAGGGTATGAACCCGCGTGCCTAAACCTTAAGGCTCCTGCTCCTGAATTTATTCATAATAACCATTTCATAGCAGTGATGGCCTCGAGGTTTGGGCGCGCGGTCCAGAATCTCGACGGTCGCGGGTTCGAACCCCAGGCACACACCTCCGACTTTTCGAAGTTATGTGTGTATTCACATTGAATTATCACTTGCTTTAACGGTGAAGGAAAACATCGTGATAAAACCTGCACACCTAAGAGTTCTTAGGAATTTCTTAGGTGTGTAGTCCGCCAACCCGCACTAGGCCAGCGTGGTGGACTATGGCCTAAACCCTCTCAATGGTAGAGGAGACCCGTGCTCAGCAGTGGGCATATATGGGTTCATGAAGAACCATTTCATTTAATTTCCACGCATAACGCACGCATATTTATAAGAATCCACAAACGCACTACACAATACATCAAATGAACGTCGATTAAATCCGTATCACTGGACTATCCCTCGGGATTACGCGCTCAAATAGTTCCCTGCCCGACTAACTTTATGATTAATTCATTCTATTTACATCGTACATAATGCAAGGGGCTCTGTTCTAAATTGTTACGCCAATCGGCCCTTATCCGTAGTCTTGTCGTGGAATTATCATCACTTGAAGTTTATGGGTAACTTCTGGGTCCGAATTTTGTTAGAATTGCTCCCAAAGCTCTATGGAGGAGTACAGATTCTAGTCTTAACTAGCCCTTTCAGAGACAAGATGGAGTAAGGAAGAAATGTTTCTTAATTTTTTTTTTTTTTTATAATAAAATATTTATTAGGCATTTATAGTCACCATTGAGAGGATTTAGGCCATAGTCCACCACGCTGGCCTAGTGCGGGTTGGCGGACTACACACCTAAGAAATTCCTAAGAACTTTCAGGTGTGCAGGTTTTATCACGATGTTTTCCTTCACCGTTAAAGCAAGTGATAATTCAATTTGAATACACACATAACTTTCGAAAAGTCAGAGATGTGTGCCTGGGGTTTGAA
Source organism: Cephonodes hylas (assembly GCA_030295005.1). Taxonomy (NCBI): domain Eukaryota; kingdom Metazoa; phylum Arthropoda; class Insecta; order Lepidoptera; family Sphingidae; genus Cephonodes; species Cephonodes hylas. The sequence continues at coordinate 2,033,121 of AP025383.1, forward strand.
CCCGCGACCGCCGAAATTCTCGGCGATTTTAGCAAATGCTAAAGCTTTTATTAAATAATAAAAGCCGCAACTGTTCTAATTTATTTCAATCGGGATTGGATTTGCCGTCGACCTCGCCCACACTGCTGTTAACTGCGATTTGTATTCCGCTCCTCTCACTCGTTAGCACGCCGCCTTCTTTCGACAGTCCGCGAAATTGTGGTGTATGTGACGGGATTAGGGGGTGAATAGGGATATTCTATTGTACTTGATCTGGGAGATAGGTTGCAGAATTTCTTTTGACGTAGACTATAAATAAAAATCTAGAAATATGTTAAACGATTAATTTTTAATGTATTGTTCTACATTTCAATTTTTTTTTAACATCTCAGTATTTATTTCATGATCATCAACCACTGCTGGACTAAGGCCTCCTCCAAAGACTTCCAAAGCTTTTGTTGGAAGCGGCCTGCAACCAGCGGCTTCCCGCAACCTTCTCCAAATCACTCTTCGTTCTCCTATGGATTTCCTCATTCCTGATTCGATCAAAAAATACCAAGCATAGTCTTTTCCATAGCTCGCTGAGTGACCTTGAGCTTCCTTATGAGGCACATAGTGAGAGGCCACGTTTTAGTGCCGTAGGTCAACACTAGTAACACACACTGGTTGAAGCCTTACGTCTTTAGGCACTGAGGTACATTGGACGTTCAAAAATTTTGCCGTTATTCATTCATACCTTGTACTGTCAGATAAACGTCCTAGGGATGCAAATAATATAGAGGTCGGGACCCAGCCTTCCCTCGGCTTAATGAATGAACGCTTATATTTTCTGCTCAAGGGTCGGATATCAGCAACAATTTGCTTTAATATTATATTTAGGCCCATCTGCTTCTTAAGACTTACGAAGTATAAGATTAATGTAGACAGGTGTCTTCAAATTTAGATTGAAATTATGTCGCGTTTGATTAGTACGATTATAGGCACATCATCATCATCATCATCAGCCCATATACGTCCCACTGCTGGGCACGGGACTGCTTTACAATTAAAAGGGTTTACGCCTTAGTCCATCATGCTAGCTTATTGCGGGTTGGCGGACTAAAGACCTAAAAAATCCTAAGAACTTTTGGATGTGCAAGATTCATCACGATGTGATAATTCGTAGTCGCATATTTTTCCTGTGCTACTGACTTTCTCTTATATCTCTTTATTATTATTATATTCGAATCTAACTAATTTTGTATTTTTTATGCTTATCAAATCTGCAGTTTCCAGTAAATCAAAACTTCTGCAAGCATTTACATTCCCTTCAACTAACGGCTTTACAAAACAATTTTATACCAAGTAATATACAAGAAAATCGTCACATCCTATTCCCAATTGTTCCCCATTTGTATTCCCGATTCAGCGGGACTTAATGCACTTTACCGTAGTCACATCCCGACGAAATTACAAAACAACTTACACGACAATTTCAATGGAAAACGAAGGCACTTTTAAGCCGGGAAACGGTTTTAACTTGTTGAGTGCAGCATTTGTAATTATTGAATTGTGATTTGACGACAAATGCCATATCATCATCAGCTCTTATACGCCCACTGCTAGGCACGGGTCTCCTCTACAACTGAGAGGGTTTAGGCCGTAGTCCGTCATATCAAATCGTTGATGATATCTTTAAGCCCCGGAGTGCAGTTGCGTACACTAGCTTTCGAAACGAGCAACCGCGAGTTTGAATCTACGACATAAATATTGGTGTGATGCGCAAAATTAGTTTTAGGACTTGTTTGTGAGATCGAAAAATCTATTATAATTTCTTATACCCTATGTATAAGACTGTTGGATGTGTTTAAGTACATAATTATTTATATTCGATGAGCTCGAGGGTTACGACGGCGTTATTCTGATACTACTACTGAGTTTTGATGGACAAATAAAAAAAAATAACTGGTCATCCTCATTCTTTTTATACTTAATTTGCACCCAAACCCCACCCGCGTTTGATATATCCCTACTCTCCCACGCTTCTCTATTTATATTCCGGGAACAACAGGGCGTATTCCCACCTCGGTCGAGTACCACACGTCAACCGGCCCAAAATGAGCCACTCGAAAACAATTTAAACGACAGACCCTCAATTTTATTTATGAAAGCGGGTTGAAAATTTTAAATCTGCACCATTCTTTTGCGTTTTATACAGGATGTCTTCAGGCCATGATTGAAAATTGGGGCAGATAATAGATTATGGTGATGAGTCCATTGGCGTTTAAAAAATCCCGACAGAAAATAAAATTTTGACGTTCTCCTTAAAACGAATACAACCTGCATACTTACGAATAAAATATATATCCAGTATATAATAGACCAGTGTCGGTACATCCATAGAAACACAAAGGCGTTACACGTTAATTTTGTGTTATAATTGTGGGGTCAGGATACTCATTCATATGTAAAATTACTTTTGTTAAATAAAGTAAATTAATTTAAGCCAATCACGGCTTTTGGGCATATATGGAAGTACCGCCACTGGTCTTCATCAACCCATATACGCCCACTGCTGAGCACGGGTCTCCTCTACACTTGAGAGGGTTTAGGCCATAGTCCGCCACGCTGGCCTAGTGCGGGTTGGCGGACTACACACCTAAGAAATTCCTAAGAACTTTTTAGGTGTGCAGGTTTCATCACGATGTTTTCCTTCACCGTTAAAGCAAGTGATAATTCAATTTGAATACACACATAACTTCGAAAAGTCAGAGGTGTGTGCTTGGGGTTCGAACCCGCGACCGCCGAGTTTCTCGACCGCGCGCCTAAACCTCGAGGCCATCACTGCTTTTCCGCCACTGGTACATATACATAAATATATGTATATGTATGCAAACTTTTGATCATAAAACAGACTTCCCCTCACCAGAGGTATAACATTACAAGCGTAACTTCGTAATAAGTAACTCAATATATTGATTTTAATGAGGGCCCATGTAAGGACCTTTACGAAATGGACGGTACAATTTTCTTTGAAGTATTTTATTATATTTCATGTTTTCAGCGTCAATAGTGTAATATACCATTGTTAGGAGATTTCAGTAATTAAATATTATATGATGGCCTGAAGGTTTAGGCACGCGCTGGACTACATCCCTAAGAATCGAAGTTCTTGATCATGAACTTAAAACACGAGGTCATCTTTACCTGTGGAACAGTAATAATTATTAACTGGAATAAAAAGATTACACTGAAATTGCTACTTTTTCCTTAACAAAATTCACAGGAATTGTTTTTTTTCTTCTGTTATTATCGATTCAAAAGTTGGCTGTACGAAATTGCCTACAACAACACCGCCAGCTCTTCTTTACATTATATAATATAAAATCTAAGTCTCCATGTATTTGACGATATTTTGTACAAAAATCAGTAAATAAAGTTTTCAACCTCAAATTTCACATGTTGCGTGTAGTATAGTAGTAATAATCCACACAATACTAAAAATATCGATACCCAAAACCGACACGATAAAGGGTCCGTTCCGTCCGGATATAGCGGGTCCATTGTGGGTCGCTGATGACCCCAAACCACAGCACAATGGAGCGATAATGACCCACCCGAATCGCCCCTTAACGCTTAGCCTCCTACATTTATGCCAGTCTTTAACCTTTATTAGGGAAGTTTTAGGACATCCGTGTTTGACTTAGTTTAAGCTGCTGTAGAAGTCACTAAATTTGTCTAGTTTATTCTTTACAGGGTGTAAAAAGACCGTGATCGAAAACTTATGATAGGCAGTAGCCATAGTGATTACAGACAACGGGACATTAGAAAAATTAATTTCGTTGCAGGTTAAAGACAAGATATATCCCAATAAGGACTTGCTGAGTTCACTGCTCTGTGTCATTTCTCTGCCTCTGTTGATCCTGGTGTAAAAAAGTTGCAATAGTGGGTTCTAATCCTAGTCCTTATAAACTAAATGGAGCTCTTGTCATTGCTGTATCAGTAAAAAGAGTCATGAGACAAAACATCCGTTTCCATTAGCTAAAGCCCGACCAAATTACGAAGACACACAAAAAGCGGAAGATCCACACAAAAAACTGTCATTAAGCCTTGATTGATTAATATGTCAGTGCAAACAATTAGCGCTTATAATGGAAAGGTCTTCGAGGGGCGTTATCCTCCTTTTGTAAGATCTCATTTCTATTGACTCAATTATAATTGGAAACCTTGAAATTTAATTACGGGATAATTTAGTTATAAGGTGAGGTTATTCCGAAAGCCCAGTTTGATTTACAGAATTCCTCCTAATAATCATTAAGCTTTATATTTTTATTTAACAAAAGCTTCCTGTTGAGGGTAATTTGATCCCATGGACAATTATAACAAAGACGTTACCTATAGAAGTACCGTTACTACTAACTTTAAACTCATTAGTATTGTTTTAAACCTTATACTAATGTACCACAAAATAAAAAAATCCTTTCCAAACAACTGATTTGGATCGAACCAATCAAATGCCAAAACTCGAATAGCTATCGAAATTCATCCTGGCTAGGCAGATGGTAGTTGACAATTTCAATGGCCGCTGATGGATGGACGAGCGATAACGAACGTGATCCATTACCGCATTGTGGCTCTGGGAAATTTTTTCACAGAACATTTGAATAACTAAAGGAATCGGTTTCCTGGTTCTTTACGTTAAATTTTGAGTTGAACTCGTGGTGGTAAAAAGAAATGAAATATTACTAGTCAAATTATTATATTAGTAATTTTAGATGGCATTGATACTGATGATTTTATAGATTTGCATTTCCGCACCAATTCTTCGCAATCTATGTTTTGGCTCCATACTATAACTTTTTTACTGCGTGGTCTCTCTTCTTAAGTAAATGCTGTGTAATCTAGAGCATTCCCGGGTCGGGCAAAGCGTTATGGAGTAAATCCATTAGAGTTTTCTGTAACAATATGAAGTCTAGAAACGGCTTCGATAATGGTAATAGGCACGCTCTGAAATGTCAATCGGCGAAATGTGGATACAGCAATGGTCTTCTGTTTCCCCTTTCTGGAAATATAGAAATATGTCTTTACAGAATCTAGCCCAAATACTCCCACCATTCCAACTTAAAAAAATAGCTTAGGAGCTAAGATACACAAACACAAAATATCGTTCCTAAACAAGTTCCTCGACTTAATATATCATGAACAATGGCTGTTGGCAATCTTTTCTTTTCCCTAAAAAGCAGGTATTTCTTTGTTAAATCAGATATGCCTTTGTTCACTATACAATGTATCTACACGCTTGTCTAATCTGACAAGAAACTTTCTTTGTTGCGATCTTAGGGAGGCCCTTACTATTTGCTTTTTCAGTTTTGATTCATCGGAAAGAATAGTATTGGTATACTTTACGTCTTGGTGTCATGTCAAAGTATATATGTATTATTTATGTTACTGTTGAGTGAAATTATTTATTTAATTAACGTAAATATTAGTCTGTTAAAAAAAATATGCAAAAATCTGTTATAAAGGTTGTAATTGTTAAGTTACAAAATTCCTTTTAAAACATCTCTACTTCTTTAGTATAACAATAATAGTAGTATAACTTAGTATAACTTTAGTATAACTTAACGATATTCAAGCGTTATATACATATGTAACTCAGTCACAAGCCGGGAATCACAACGTAAAATAACATCGTCTTTGCTCTCTATTTCATCTGTAATCTTTGACTAACCTCCATATTGTCACCGAGAATATCCTATCAAAAACAAACGTAACATTTTCCTGACCCAGAATATGACTATAGCAAATTTAATTTATTTAATGCTGTCAAGACAATCGAAAATATATCATGAATCATCGAAAACCATTGGTAACGTTTTCTTTTGTCGACGAAGCGATCGAAGGTTGGTGACAAAGGCTCGTCTCATCTCGTCTATCGCCGGCTTGCAGTTTGTATGGGAGATAGAACACGGACGGAGATCTCGATATACTGGACGTGAGCCACTATATAATGAGGAAGTATTTTATAGGAGAGAAAGAACTTGAAAACAACTAAATAAGAGACAACATCAAAAAGATATTAAATAACAGTGTTATTATAGGTAAACAATATCTATGTGAGGAAGTGAAAAAGTGAAGTGAAAGAACTTGAAAACACCTAAATATGAGATATTCAAACAATAAACTATTCAGGTCGTGATCGGAAAGTATGGCAGATAATAGATAAGGTCATTACAAAAACCCCTGGCATTAAAGAAAATCCAGACAGAACATAAAAATTGTGGCGTTTTCCATACAAACGGTGTATGGAATGCGATGGTTGTATGGAAAACGTTTTTTTGTCGGGATTTTCTTTAATGCCATGGGGTTTGTAATGACCTTATTTATAATCTGCATTAGTTTTCGATCACGGTGTGAATACACCCTGTCTAGGATGAAAAAAAAATATTCGACTTTTTTATACTCACCGTGAGGTAAATACACCCAAATAATACACCCAACAGTCACATACATAGTCCTGACCCCACACTAAGATACGAGTCTTGTGTCGTGGGTATCAGGAACTACGAGAGACTTTCGGTCTCACAAACACCCAGACCCGAAACAAATATTTGTGGATCACACAAACATTTGTCTCGGTGCGGGGATCGAACCCGCGGCCTCTCGTTTCGCAAGCTGGCGTCTAGCCAACTGCGCCACGGGGCTGTCAAAGTAAAGAACTTATGTGAACATGTATGTAATATTTACGGCTGTAAGGAACTTTTTTTTATCAGCATTTTTATTAACGTTAGTCGTAATCATCTTTACTATTGCTGATTTTAGAATTCGATGGCAGTCTTTTAACACCCCGTATAAAAGGATGAGTATATGTAAAACTTACTACACCCCACAAAATCATTGGAAATCAGTTAAACTGTTGGGAATGTGATTGTAATACCTTAAATCTGCGCCAAATGGCTTCCCGCCCGACCTTACGCTCTCGGAGATAACGACCAGCAATTGATTCTGATTCTGTACGGAAATTGAAAAAAAAAATCGCGTTATTTTTCATGATAGGATATTAAGTGCGTGCATGATCGAGAGGTTTTGTGTGTCCTTGCGAGTCACATTAGGTATTTTTTTTAGAAAATCCTTGGTGATAATAGTCTTGAACTATGATGGAAATCCTCGTAATTTTTTTGCTTTGTTTTGAACATCACCGTTCTACTATTATTAGGCCTGGTATTATCAATGTGCAAATGTAATAAAATGGAAGGCCATTTAATTTTGAATAAACTATTAGTAAAAAGAAGAAAACCATTTCTTTAAAAATATACCCATAAGTACGTATACCAGGGAAATTTCTGGGAATCAAACCTATGACTACATTCTCGAAACCGCATCAGCTAACTTAACAAAACCGTATCATTATGTTCAAACAGCGTACTGCTTTTAACAGTAATAAAAAATAAAACAACTTTTATGAAATATTTTCTAATCTTTTCAGAATTCTAAAGGCTTTTCATAAATAGACTGGGGGTTTTCTCCAAAATGTATTTTAGTGAATTTTGCCAACGTGGAGCACTCTCGCGTGAACAACGCCGCTAAAATACATCTAAATAGAATATTACAACAAGCCAGACGCGAAATCAGGGTTCGAGGGGATTGGACGCCCAAAGAAGTATTAAATCGCACACATAAATAAATACAACGGTCACATACGTAGTTCTGACCCCACACTAAGATATAAGTCGAGTGTCGTGGGTATCAGAGACTGCGAGAGACTTTTCGGCGTCACAATTAACCCAGATTCGAAACAAATACAATTCATTAACACGAGCATTTGTCTCAATTTTCGCTATGATAAGAAAATAACAACAAGCAAGTAAAAAGTCAGCCCGTATCTCTATGATCTATTCAAATATCTGTGCGTAAAATAATTATAATCAGTTCAAAGATTTAGTCATAAAAACGTAAAAGTCAGAAAAGTAAAATTATTTCTGAATGAAATATAAAGTATACGTATACGTTCGTTCGTCGAAAAAGCAGTGATGGCCTCGAGGTTTGGGCGCACGGTCGAGAATCTCGGCGGTCGCGGGTTCAAACCGCAGGCACACACCTCTGACTTTTCGAAAGTTATGTGTGTATTCACATTGAATTATCACTTGCTTTAACGGTGAAGGAAAACATCGTGATAAAACCTGCACACCAAAAAGTTCTTTGGAATTTCTTAGGTGTGTAGTCCGCCAACCCGCACTAGGCCAGCGTGGTGGACTATGGCCTAATCCCTCTCAAAGATAGAGGAGACCCGTGCTCAGCAGTGGGCGTATATGGGTTGATGATGTATACGCTCGTAAGTATACATCTTCAACAGAAGATATTCAACATTCACAGTCGTAAGTACCATAGTAATTATTATTTAAACTTGAAAAACTTTCGGCCGAGTGCGGCCCACAGCCCGTGCTTACCGCACGGGATATTTTTTAATTTTAACTTGCTAAACTTAGATTTATTTCTTTGCCGAGAGCAGTATTATCCGAATAAAGAAAAAAGTCCTCCTTTTCCAACACTTTTATTTGTGTTTCGTTGATATTAAAATCTAAATGCTTTATTGCACTCCACTTGACTTCGCTTCATAGCCTTAGTTATGGGAGAAGTGAATGTACAAGAATAAAGAATACTGGAATATACAAGAGAATTTGAGTATATGAGTCTTGCCGTAATTTGAGTATATAAACGGAATTAATGGCAGGTGCATTCTCTACCAGTCTTGAAATAGTGTAGTCGTAAACTATACTAGGTTTATGAAGTAATGAGGGTGAAATACATAATTGCTCTTTCACATTTAAAGAATTAAGATTAGTAGTGGTATATGCACGTGTTCGAGAATCTCGGCAGTAGCGGGATAAAACCCCAGGCACGCACCTCTTCTTTTTAAAATTGTGTGTTTTCACAATGAAATATTACTTTAACGGTGATCGAAAACTTCACAAGGAAAAAAAGTTATAATATTAGTTATTTCTTAGATGTTATTTCATTTTTCGTAATTTTGTTAATTTTCGCTATTATTTCTACATGATTTTTTAAAAGGGGTACTGAAGCAATTAATTTTGTTTACATTTCCATTTCAAAAACTATCATTCTTATTTCGTATTTTACTGAACTTCGTGACTATTTACTCGATTTTCATACTTACATTTCAACCTTTTTATATTGCATATAATACAGTCTCTAATAACTACAAACAGATCCTAAATTGAGAGCTCCAAGCTCTTTACGATAAACGCGTGAGTTTCATCACTCAGATATTTATTGAGTAAATATTGCTGAAAATTGAACGGCTTGTGTCCGTGGGCTATTTTAGATGTGGAGTTGAAATAACAGCGGCAATCACTATGGTGTGTTTGTATATCTACTAGTGGATAGTCCTAGCTTCGGTTACACAGTCTACTGAATGTATGTAATACTTTCATATCCCACTTTAACATTATGTAATCGCACATATATGCATAACTTCACGCCAGTATTCCTCGCATTTAACCAGGTATGCAGTGCAGAAGCAGTGATGGCCTCGAGGTTTAGGCGCGGCGTCGAGAATCTCGGCGGTCGCGGGTTCAAACCCCAGGCACACACCTCTGACTTTTCGAAAGTTATGTGTGTATTCAAATTGAATTATCACTTGCTTTAACGGTGAAGGAAAACATCGTGATAAAACCTGCACACCTAAAAGTTCTTAGGTGTGTAGTCCGCCTACCCGCACTAGGCCAGCGTGGTGGACTATGGCCTAAAACCCTCTCAATGGTAGAGGAGACCCGTGCTCAGCAGTGGGCGTATATGGGTTGATGAAGAAGAAGAAGAAGTATAAGTCTAAGTTATTAGAAAAACAGCCTCAGGTATGAGTCTTACGTATTAGAAGGAGAGCATATTGCCCTTTTTCGGGTACATATCCGAGGCTTCGAGACTTAAGTGCGGTCGAGAAAAAAATTTGGCGGTCACTAGTTCAAACCAGATATACACCTCTGACTTTTCGAAGTTTTTAAATACTCATTTACAATAAATAAATACACCCAACAGTCACATACATAGCTCTGACCCCACACTAGGTTACAAGACCTGTGTCGTGGGTATCAGACACTACGAAAGACTTTTTTGGTCTCACAAACACCCAGACCTGAAACAAATATTTGTGGTTCACAGAAACATTTGTCTCGGTGCGAGGATCGAACCCGCGGCCGCTCGTTTCGCAAGCTGGTGTCTAGCCAACTGCGCCACGGGGGCTGTCAATGAATTAAAATCATCATCATCGAAGTTAAAAAATAAGGTATGTAGTTCCTCTACATGGACTACGCTAGCGTAGTGGAAGTCCTAAACCTTCTCAGGCATGAGCTGATGATGATGATACATGCAAGTTATAAATTATGTAAATCTATCAATATAACATTACAAATAAAATATAGAAGTAAATTATCAATCTCTACGTATTAAATACACCCGACTGTTGGGTGTACATATGTAGTTCGGACCTAACACCACACATAAATAATAATAAATAAATACACCCAACAGTCACACACATAGTCCTGACTCCACACTAAGATACGACTCTTGTATCGTGGATATCAGACACTACGAAAGACTTTTCCGGTCTCACAAACAACCAGACCCGAAACAAATATTTGTGGGTCACACAAACATTTAACTCGGTGCGGGGATCGAACCCGCGGCCTCTCGTTTCGCAAGGTGGTGTCTAGCCAACTGCGCCACGGGACTGTAAAATGACCACAAAAATTGAAACTGCCATATTTCTTTCATTCCTCGGACAGGTTAATAAATAACCAGTTCAATAGACACGTTATCTCTCAACAGAAGTTCATAGCAATGTGTCACGCTTATCTGGTATCGAATCGCAAAAATTTACATTTGCAGGAAATGAGACCTTTTTTATTTGAACGCGTGTCTCACTCAAATGGTTCATTTGAATATTGCACGTTACTTCTATGAAATTGTATACGGGCTTTCGTGTTAATGGTTTTTTAACACGTTAAATATGATTAATGGTTTTCGGACTTGTGTTATTAATGTGGTTTAGATGCTGAATGAAGTTTTTAGTTTAGTAGTAAATGTGGTAGTTTGGTGGACATAAGTATATAAATGGATATTATAGCAAACAATAATACTTTTAGCGTCAGAAATGAAATTTTGAAAGAGAAAATAAAACAAATGGTTCACAACAAAATGATATTAATTGAATTTTAATTTTATTAATGCCTTGTTTTATTAAGGTGAGGCCTATGTCCAACAGTGGACGAAATAAAGGCTGATGATGATGATGATGAATGCCTTGTGCTGATTTTCTACATCTTAATACGAGTATGTAAGTTTACATTTTTTATACCTTTATTATTTAGAGATTTTTGTCCAACAATAACAATACGTCAACCCCATTATATCTTGTCTAATCATTATAATTATCTCTAAAAATTCTGAATACACATTGCTTCACAAATAAAATAAATAAATAATAATAAATAAATACACCCAACAGTCACACACATAGTCCTGACCCCACACTAAGATACGAGTCTTGTATCGTGGCTATCAGAAACTACGAGAGACTTTTCGGTCTCACAAACACCCAGACCCGAAACAAATATTTGTGGATCACACAAACATTTGTCTCGGTGCGGGGATCGAACCCGCGGCCGCTCGTTTCGCAAGCTGGTGTCTAGCCAACTGCGCCACGGGGCTGTCGAAACTTAAACACTTGTAAAAATAAACACTTAAACTTACGCTTTTTTCGCAACATTCCACCTTTTTACACTTTAATCTTCATATACAGCAAAACTGTTTCACTTTTCTCTATAGTGAGCTTTTTAAAGAATGTCGGTTTATAAAAGTCGAGTTCAATTTACCGGGGGACTGGAATCGGTTCGAATGTAAAAGGAAAGTGGGGACGAGATCCGCCGCTGTCTTCCAACCAATCGGTCGTGCACAAATTTTCGGCTTTATTTCGTTTATGGCCGAGCTGAAGTTATTTTCCGTCCATTGTCCAGCACCGCGACATAGAATGAGAGTTACAGAAGGTTTGGAAAAAGCAGTTTTTGAAGGAATCATTTTGTTTGAAAATTCATTTGGCAATGGGGAATTTTTGTCAATAAAATAATATTTTCAGTAGTCACGTACATACAAAGGTATGATTTCACATTAGGAAACTAAAGATATAAGATATTGTGATGTGGGTATCAAAAGCCACAGGATATTTTTTTGAATCTGTCATCATTACCAGCTCATATACGTTTTACTGCTGGGCAGGGAAATAAGAAGCAGGGTTAGATCAGTGGCGGTACTTCCATAGAAGCCCGAAAGCCCGACTTGCTTTACATAGTTCCGAATAACGAACTTAACGATTGTTTATTTATAAAATAACGCTATAAACGTGAATGTGAGTACTAACCGGTAGGTATTTATTAGTCCTACGTACCAAAAAAAATATGCTGCTACTAAATAAACATTTGGGCTTGCCTTAGTTTGACACCCTAGGCACGCCACTGGGTTAGATATGTTGTATATATAATAAAAGATTATATTTTACATACAGATGGATAATAAAGAGTTAAAAGATTGCTTTGTTACTAGCTATTGACATGAGAATGGCTGCAAGCATTTAAAATTCCATGTAGGAGAGACTCTGCAGGTAAATTTATATCAAGTCAAGAAAGGTGATCCTGTATTTGTTCTATTTTCATCTACGTTTTACTTATCAATATATAGTGCTATTAGAGTATTTAGGTCTGATATAAACATAAACAAAAATAGGCTCTCGCCTTTTTCCTCAAAGGGGTAGGCATAGGTACATTTCACCAAGTCTGAATAACGCCTATGTAATAAGGGGCGAAGTTAGCAGTGATGGCCTCGAGGTTTAGGCGCGCGGTCGAAAATCTCGGCGGTCGCGGGTTCGAACCCCAAGCACACACCTCTCACTTTCGAAGTTATGTGTGTATTCACATTGAATTATCACTTGCGTTAACGGTGAAGGAAAACATCGTGATGAAACCTGCACACCTAAGAGTTCTTAGGAATTTCTTAGGTGTGTAGTCCGCCAACCCGCACTAGGCCAGCGTGGCGGACTACGGCCTAAAACCCTCTCAATAGTAGAGGAGACCCGTGCTCAGCAGTGGGCGTATATGGGTTGATGAAGAAGAAGAAAGAATAAGGGGCGAGAGCCTATTGTCACTTTTCAGACCTACCAAGAATTTCCTAAAGGAAAATATACAGTTTAAATAAACTTAGAACTCTGCCTTCTGTTTGACTTTCGCTGTGCTATCGGTCACACTTCCAGTCAACTATAACGTAACTCCGAAGTGTTTGCGAGAGTGTTATTCTTGTTCGGAACGTGCCTCCAATACGTGGAGATGGGAGCCGATACGACCTCTAGTTACTTACGGCCTCAGCGTAATTGTATTGGGGTTTGTGATATCGAAGTCGTGTGGCGTGGGGTATTAAATAAGGTTATTAAAACAAACGAAGTTTGAGCTTAATTACCTTTTAGTAAGGTTCATAATAAGTGGTAATGGTAAGTGGCCTTGAGGTTGAGATTCTCAATGGACGCGTGTCCAAACCTCAGGCACACACCTCAGAATTATCGAAGTTGCATTAACAATAAAGACACTTAACTGCAAAGAAAACCATCGGGATGACAGCCCCGTGGCGCAGTTGGCTAGACACCAGCTTGCGAAACGAGCGGCCGCGGGTTCGATCCCGCACCGAGACAAATGTTTGTGTGATCCACAAATATTTGTTTCAGGTCTGGGTGTTTGTGAGACCGAAAAAGTCTCTCGTACTTTCTGATACCCACGATACAAGACTCGTATCTTAGTATGAGGTCAGGACTATGTATGTGACTGTTGGGTGTATTTATTTATTTATGAACCAGCTCACCTAAATATTCATATTTCACAATTTCTTAGATGTGTAGTCCCCTTACCCGCACTAGGCCAGCGTGGGGAACTAAGGTATAAACGATCTTAATGGCAGACGAGGCCCATGCCCAGCAGCGAGACGTATGTACATATATGTATTATTGACAATAAGTTGAAATGAAATAAGTATGGACATAGCAGTAGCGGTACTTCCATAGAAGCCCAAAAGAGTTCAATGAAATAAAAATTGAAAGCTTAATTATTTGGAGCTTTTATTATTTGGAATTTTTTGAGGCAAACTAGGCTTTTGGGCTTATTGCCCTATCCCACCACACACCCGCCACTGCAACTCCTGTACTCCAGGATCAACAGCGGCACGCACAGTATTGGCGCCGAGCAATGAAGCTCAGCGAATCTAAGGGGACCTAAATTGTCATAATCCCGCAACGAAGTTAATCAGAGATCAGGCTTTTGGGCTTCTAAGGAAGTATCGCAATTGAAAGGTAACATATTTCTTGATGACGTCATTTTTATCGTGTAGGCAACGTGCGAGATACATTCCAGTCTAAATGCAGCGTACCTAAGTTTATTTACATTACGTTAATCTCGGACAATTGTTCCACTGAACGAGCCATTACTGCCTAGTGTGGGGAAATGTTTGGAATCTCCAAATGTTTTTTAATACACAGTGAAGAATATATCATATATATATACGTCCTCCTGCGGGGCACTTGCGTACTCTACTAATGAAAGGATTTAAGCCCTAGTCAACCACGTTGGTCTAGTGCGAGTTAGCGGGCTACACATCTGAGATGTTCCTAAGAGCTTTTTGATGTTGAATTTTTAATTTTCTAACAGAACATTTGAGAATAATTTTGTTCATTCTGAAGTCTATGCCATGCCACCGTCATTTATGAAATTTCTAAAAACTTTGTAGGTTTTAAATTGTGAATGTTCTAACAGAAAATCCTCGAAACATTTTCTTCATCCCGCAAATCTAAGGGCTCCTACCGTCATGTCCTACGATTTCCATTCAACGGATATCATAATCGGGTATTATCCCCATCACTAATACGAAATTAAAGTGCCGCTTGGAATACTACCAACCACTGCGTGCTAACCAATTGACCCAGTATGAAACGCAGCGTTGTATGAAATTTTTCCATCTGTTACACAATTGGTAAATAATGCCTGGTAATTTCATAACGCTTTACGTGTATGCAAATGAAATTCCATTTCGAAATTCATAATTGTTTTATTTAGTTGTGTACGTTTTTTGTAAATATTAAAAACGAATAATTTACGTGGTGGACTATGGCCGAAACCCTCTCAGTTGTAGAGGAGTCTCGTGTCCAGTAGTGGAACATATTTTTGATGTGCACATAAATAATCTTACGCCTGCATTTTCCAAAGGGGTACTTAGAGGTTGATTCCTGCACCCACATTTCGCTAGATATGTGGGTGCAGAAAAAGTCCTGTATCCTGTAATCCTAGTATGGAATCACAACGATGTTTGATTGGCTGTATTTATTTCTTTTATTTTATTCAGGTCTCTTAATCTCCTCTTTATCAAAATTCTTTTATGTAAGTCCTCGTCATTTAAACTGAATCTTATAATCATCTTCTATTCATACTAATATCCATTATAATAGACCAAACCAAGTAATAAACTTTCGCATTTATGCCATCACTCCGAGCTTAAAACTATAAAAATTATAACCATAATCTGCACACATACCATATCCCTATGTATGTCCATACTAAAATACTTTTACCTAAAAGATAAATAATTGTATCGACATGACCCATATGCTCTTTTATGTGTGAGCTTTTAAAACCTATTTTCTGGTGCCGTCGTGTAATCAGCCGGATATCCGGCCTACATGCATAGGAATATCATGCATTTACAATACTCAATATCGCGAACAAATATGAAGGGATGACAATTTTTCGTGTAGAAATTATGAGTGAAGCGATGTTAGGAAATAATTCCTAACTAAAAACATGTCCAATCACCATTACCATAATCTTTTTTTTTATAAATACACCCAATAGTCTCCCATATAATCCTGACCCCATATTAAAATACGAGTCTTTTGTCTTCGATATCAGAAACTAGGAGAGACTTTTCTGTCTCACAAACACGGAAACAAATTTGTGGATCACACAAACATTTGTCTCGGTCCGGGGAGCGAACCCGCGGCCTCTCCTTTTACAAGCTGGTGCCTAGCCAACTGCGCCACGGGGCTGTAATTATCGTTATCATCACTTTTAAGAGCGACCTGTTAGAAGCAGCCTGCATTTAGCTACGTCCTGCAATCTTCACCAGTTATTAAGCCCTTTTTAAACAAAACGACAAACCGTAGAAAAATTAAAAGTCTTTGTATTGGTTTAGAGGTTAATCACTTCTTTAAAACATTAAACGTTTGTTTATTCCACGCAGATTTTTTCGGATCTGACCGTATATCTGACACCCAAAATATAAGATTTGTATCTTAGTGTGGAGTCACTGTTGTGTACGTGACAATTGCGTGAATTTATGTATTATCGTAAAAAATCCTCACAGTAACACACATAAGATTACTTTTATCGATTGGGACTCCATCGAACGTACTTAAAGAAGCAATATTTTATCTGAGACCAATAAATCCAGTAAATTGCTTTAGTGTTTTCGTTTCTTTATTTACAACTTTAGAAGTCTCTAGATCTTAATTGGATAAATAAAATTGAACTCTATTCTACACGGGAGTGGATCCAATTTGCGATACATTTCTAATTCATTAGTAGCTCTCGTTTTCTTGGAGATTGTGCTGATTTAAAAGGCAAAATTAATTCTTAATAGGAATCTAGGTGCAGGGACGTAGCTCAGGTTATAGTTTGGGAGGCAATACTTGATTATTTTATCGAAAACTGATCGAAAACTGAGGCAGGTAATAGCGAGGGTTATCACAAACCCAGTGGCGATATTAAAAATCCCTACAAAGAATAAAAATGTTGACGTTTTCCATACAACCATCGGTGTTAAAACTATGTGAATTGTATGGAAACCCTCAAAAATTTTATTTTTTGTCGGGATTTTCTTTAATGCCAGGGGGTTTGTAATCACTATCGCTACTACCTGCCTCAGTTTTCGATCACGATCTAAATACACTCTGTATATGTAGATTTTCTTCTTTATCATCATCATCATCATCATCCCATTTACGTCCCACTTCTGGGCACGGGCCACCTCTACAACTGAGAAGGTTGAGGCTTTAGGCTACAACGCTGGCTTAGTTTAGTTTGGCAGACTACACACCTATTAATTCCTACGAACCCTTAGGTGTGCAGGTTTCCTCATGATGTTCATGTTTCCAGTCTGAGACAAAGATGTTTCGTTCCATTTTATAGTAACAATTTAAGCTGGATTGGAAAGCTTATCAAACTACAGATAATTTATTTATAACAAGAATTGAAGCATGAAAGAGGCTTACGATGGTACGCCTAATCGTTGAATTTCTATTACTTCTATTAGTTAAAATGGCCATTTTAAGTTTTTCGAAAATCATAATACGAAACCTAATATTGCTATTTTTCTTTATAAAATGCAAGATGAAAAAAATACAGTCGAAATATATACAGGGTGTATTTAGACCGTGATCGAAAACTGAGGCAAGTAATGGCGAGGGTGATCACAAACCCAGTGGCGCTATTAAAAATCCCGACAAAAAATAAAAATTTTAACGTTTTCCATACAATCATCGGTGTTAAAAGTATGTGGTTTGTATGAAAAACCTCAAAAATTTTATTTTTTGTCGGGATTTTCTTTAATGCCAGGGGGTTTGTAATCACTATTGCTATTACCTGCCTCAGTTTCCGATTGCGGTCTAAATACACCCTGTATAATACAATAATAAATTTTGTAACATAATTATGGCCATTAGTTTCCGTTTCCATATACCTATTCATCACACATATGATTTTTCTGTTTGTCAGTCGTTTGTGGGTCCATGCCCCCGGCCTCCAACCTTTAGTACAGCCCTGTCTCAGTCAATAGAGCTTCTATAATGGATTTTAGTTTGAAGTAATGAGCTATTTTAGATGTCAAAGGACCCCCGGGCAAGTACATTGATTTCTTTGTTTCAGACTTTTATAATTAATTAAATTACCATTTTAATGAAACATTTTCGGGATATTTGTCATGGATGGTAGAGTCGCTTTATTTTATGTAGTAATGGCCTTGAGAATGAAAAACTTTCGACTATTGCAGGATCATTTCCTCTTAAAAAAATAATGAGTTGCAAATCAATGAGCATGTCAAATATTGTGGGTACCCTCAATAAATTTATTACTTCTACAATGAATGAAAACATTGTGAACACAGAAAAAGTTCAAAATAGTTTAAAAATGACGATTTAAAAGTTCTAGTAAAAGTCTATTTGAATAATGATGATTTTGATTATGACTTTTGCCTACCTCAACGGGAGACAGTTTTATATTTATACTGTATAGTTATATATTATAGTTATGTATTGTATGTGAGAATATTCTAGTTAATCCTCTACTGTGAAAATATGTGATATAAAAGAACAGGTGTTACTCTAGTATATGCAATCATAAACCCACTGTTTTGACTACGAAATACATAAATTGTCAAATGCACTAGAACATCATGCGGACATATTGTTCGGTAATATAATTTGTAGATTGTCGTAAACAGATCTGTGAGGAAATGAGATCATCTCGCGCTGTTACGAGGAAATTAAAAATGATAAAGTTCGTGCTCCATTGATGGCTTAGTGCGATAAATTTGTGGTATTTTGGTAGCGGAGCTTCAATGGTTTTAGAAATTGGGATAAGTGTATTTTTTATATTGTAAATGAGGGTGTATTCTTTGTCATATTTAAAAATAACGCCACTATACGCTTGTTGATGATTTTTGTTCGGAGACAGAAAATTCACTTCCCTAATATAATGTACTTATTATAAGAATATTTCTATTTTTATAACAATTACTTTAAAATTTTAAAGTTATTTTTATTTATA
Source organism: Cephonodes hylas (assembly GCA_030295005.1). Taxonomy (NCBI): domain Eukaryota; kingdom Metazoa; phylum Arthropoda; class Insecta; order Lepidoptera; family Sphingidae; genus Cephonodes; species Cephonodes hylas. Next base: position 2,052,002 of record AP025383.1, read on the forward strand.
AAAATATTGTCTATTCCCATGGTCCCATATGACATTAATACTCCAAAACCAATCTCAATTGATTCAGTAATAAACATTTATGACAGACATGATCAATATTTTTATGAAGTTGTACCCGAGTGAAATGAGTTGAACTTAATAATTATACTAATAAAAATGGATAAATTGATTTAATGAAACAATTAAATAACTGTTGAATTTTCTACGAATATTTCATTTCATATGAATAAAAGGAAATCTTATAGTAAGGCCTAAAAAAGTTGCCATATATATCATACTTTCTGCTCGCTAGCCACGCCCACCTAGCCTATATCAATAATTTTGTTGCCAGCCCAAAAAATATGCCTTACTGTCCTATTAAAATTCTTTAAAGGCCACCCACGATTTATTCCCTTCGTGATGGGTGTCCTGGCATAGACTATAGAGCGCCGTAATTTATGGTCTAATTGTTTCAACGATAATAAAAGCGGTGATTTTTCAATGTGCCACAACCGTTTGAAAATCTGTTTGGTAATTCATTAGTATGTGTCGGGAGTATCATACCGCACTGACAGACAGACATATGGCGTTTTTTATATACGCACGTGGTAGGATTGTGAGAAATTAGACGATTTGCTAAATGACTACTATATGGCTGTTATTTTTTGTCACCATCATGGAACTGAAAAGGTTTAAGCCTTAGCCTACGCTCACCTAATGCGGTTTGGTGGACGAAATAGCTTTGAAAAATTTAAGAGTTTCAAGGTCGGCAAGTTTTCTCACGATGTTTTCATTTATCGTTAAAGTACATAATTTTTTGTAATATATTACGTGTGTATTAGATAACTTCGAAAAGTCCGGATTGTGGTTGGTCTTTGAATCCACGACCGTCAAGATTCTCGACCGCGTGCCTAAACATTAACGCCATGACAAAAAAACCGTTTACTTTAAAATAAATACAAGTTATATACAAAAAGGAAACGAGTATAAAGTTATTTCTCGACATAAATAGTATTGAACAATATGATAAGTCTTTGCATGATATAATATCGTGGCGTTAATGACCCACCATGCAGACAAACAAAATTGAACTCGGGCCAAAAAAATTCAAAATCCCCATAAAAACTTAATTCACGAGAACAAATTAAACAGATTCGTCACTTTATAGAGGAATAAATTGTAAAAACTCACCGGCGGGCACCTAAATCTAACGGCCGAGATAAATCGAACTTATTGCAAAATGAATGGTTTTGAAACTTATCGGCGACGTTTAGATGTGAATTGGAGTGTTGCCAGTCGTTACGCAAGTCTCCCACTATAAAACACTTACTACTTCTTAACTTATTTTTTATTTTGAAGGGTTTTATGCGATTTTTTTGCTGTCAAATACTATGAAATGGTTTTAAGTTTTTTTTTGAAGTAAAACTTCGTTATCAACGTATGAGGGAAAGCAAAGGAATGTTTTTTTTTTATCAAATTTCAATATTATACGGAGTGTGTTCAGACCGTGATCGGAAATTAAGTTTATTATTAGTAGCTATGGTGATCACAAACCCATTGGCGTTTAAAAAATTCTGACAAAAGCCCAGACCTGAAACAAACATCACATCGATCTCACAAACATCCAGACCCGAAACTAATATTTGTGAATCACAAGAAAAATTGTCTCGTGCGGGGATCGAACCCACAGCCTCTCATTTCACACGCTGCTGAGGAGCCAAAAAGTCTGTCACGGATCGTAGAATAAAATTTAATTTACAAAAACATCTTTGTTTGTCAAGCAGTTTATTTGATCCTTCTGGTCTAAAAGTTTTCGAGAATAATATCCTGTAATCGTCTAAAGGCTAGGTAATTACTCTCTGAAGCGTACAAAGTTTTATATTTAATATATAGCATGGAAATTGAAATTCCCTTCTTCAAAACATTGAGACAAAAATCGACAGATTTTGTCCATATAAAGCTGTAAAACGTAACAGACAAAACTTCTATATTTACAGTACATTACAGCTCCATGGCGCAGTTGGCTAGATATCAGCTTTTAAAACGAGAAGACGTTGGTTCGATTCCTGCACCGAGATAAACATTTGACGATCACTCAATATGAGTACGGGTGTTAGTAAGATCGGAAAGTCTCTCGTAGTTTCTGATACCCACGACAGAAGACTTGTTAGTGTGGGTTCATATCTATGTATGTATGTTGGGTGTATTTATTACATACTGGTAACGTTCCTGTGCCAAAATTTCCGGTCCGCAGGTTTTGGCGAGTCGAAGTTATCTATCAATTGAAGATCTAAAGTGCATGTTAAAAGCATTGTGTGTATTCACAATGAATTATCACGAGCTTTAACTGTGAAGGAAAACAGAGAATCCTGTGCAGGGTCTTAGGTTTTTGTCAAGTTTGTAGTCCGCCAAGTCGCACTAGGCCAGCGTGGTGGACTAACATTTAACACTATTTACTATAAGTTCATGTACGTCCCACTGTTGGGCCTGGACCTCCTCTACCATTGAGAGGATTTAGGCCTTAGTCAGAGGACTAAATACCTAAGAATTTCCTAAAAACTTTTAGGTGTGCAGGTTTCATCACGATTATTTCCTTCACCGTTTTTAGCAAGTAAGTAAAAAGTCAGAGGTAGGACCCGCGACTGCCGACATTCTGGACCACGAAATAACTCTATAACTAAGTACTTTCCTACTTATACTAGTATAGGTATATTGTAGGTACGTAGACGTTAAAAATATGTGAATTAAAATTTGTTTTACGTCTAAACACATGGGAACAGGCGCCAAATGGTACTAATTGATAGACATTTAATTATATTAACATAATTACGCAAAATTAATTTCAATATGACTGATGAATAACCATTTTGAAACTGAAATTCCCATATTATTACAATATAATTAAATCATTCGTATTTCAAATGAAATGAATTGCGAAATACACATATTTAACCTGAAATTAATTAACAAAGCTATAATTTAAATTCAGTAAAACCTTTATTTGCAGTTAATTAATTGAATAATTTTGTAAATATTTTCTTATTTTTATTTAGAAATGTGCGAATTAAATAAAATAACATTTATGCCTTCATATTTGCTTATTTTATACTTCAACAAACAACATAGAAATAAATGATTTTTTTTAAGTTACTGGTAAACAATATAATTTGAAGACCAAAAAGCACGCTGTTAGAGTTATTTAAAGTAAACAGTATACAATATTTTTACAAGCTTTTATTTAACTTCACTTTTGTATGTATGTATGTATGTATGTATGTATGTATGTATGTATGTATGTATGTATGTATGTTTGTATGTTTACAAATCTTGCAATGAAGATTTGAACCACTTCCAATAGACCGATTGTGCTGAAACTTGGTATACCTACGTAACTTGGATGACAATACAATAATATGGTACCATGGAGCTGGTCTGATGATGAGGTTGGAAGATGACCATAGAAACATCGGTTCTTGTGGACCGATTGAGCTGAAATTTGGTATGTCTTTGTAACTGCGACAACAATACACAAATATGGTATCATGGTGCTGATCTGACGAAGAGTTGGAAGATGCCCATAGGAACTTCGATTCCTATGGTCGAATTGAGCTGAAATTTTGTATCTCTTCATAACTTCGGTAACAATACAAAAATATGGTATCATGGAGCTGATCTGATGAGGAGTTGGAGGATGCCCGTAAGAACTCCGATTCCTATGGTCCAATTGAGCTGAGATTTTGTATCTCTTCATAATTTCGGTAACAATACAAAAAATGGTATCATAGAGCTAATCTATTGAGGAGTTGGAAGAAGCCCACAGGAACTCCGATTCCTTTGGACCGATTGAGCTGAAATTTGGTATACCTATGTAATTTCGGTGACAATATAATAACAAGGTATCATAGAGCTGATCTGACGAAGAGTTGGAAGATGCCCATAGGAACTCCGATTCTTGTGGTCCAATTGAACTGAAATTTGGTGTGTCTTCGTAACTTCGGTAATAATACAAAAATATGGTATCATGAAGCTGATCTGATGAGGACTTGGAAGAAGCCCATAGGAACTCCGATTCCTGTGGACCAAGTAAGCTAAAATTTGGTATGCCTTTGTATTTTTAGTGACAACATAATAACAAGGTATCGTTGATCTGGTGTCATGAGAAGTTGGAAGGTGCCCATAGGAACAATAGTTTTCATGGACCGATTGAGTTGAATTTCGGTATGACTATGAAATGGATAAACTTAGAAATATTTCCAACTAAAAAGTTAAAAATAAATTAACGGTGAAAAACACATTTTAAAATCAAGCTTTTATTATGCACGAAAAATTAAAAAAATAAACTAAGAAAACATTCATAAAATTCGTATTTTTTTAAACTTTACAAGTAACAATTTACAAAAGTGTTCGGTTTATCAGTAGAAGTATGATACATAAACATATATTATCTATAACTAGTATATTAATATTCTTAAGTGATTTAAAAGCTTGTCGCGCAATTTCGTTAATGCAAAGACCTCGGCCGCGACGAGCTTTTAGATCACTTAAGAATATTAATATACTAGTTATAGATAATATATGTTTATGTATCATACTTCTACTGATAAACCGAACACTTTTGTAAATTGTTACTTGTAAAGTTTAAAAAAATACGAATTTTATGAATGTTTTCTTAGTTTATTTTTTTAATTTTTCGTGCATAATAAAAGCTTGATTTTATTTTTACTATAATACGAAAATACAGACAAGAAAATTAATGTCACTTCTAAAAGCATAGGCTTTTTATGTCATTACCTTACTTCCATTCCGAAACTAGCTACAAAAATATTCTATTTATTTCATACAACGAGCGATATATTAAAATTCAGTTGGCTAAATATTTTTAAGTAATAACGCGAAGCTTTTAATCTTAATCATGAGTGTGGATTGTCTGGCTAAATATTTGGGATGTTGGTAGTCTTTATTGTCAGTCTGGTTGGACGCATGCCAATTGTCTTCGGGTTCAAACTAATGCTTGGTTTACGCTTGTCTTCGCTTCGTGGCCACCGTGGTATCATTGACGATACCCGTTTTTTTGAACCTACTATTTTAGCTTTTTTATCTCTTCATTGCCTAGAGGGTAACTAGCGACCCGCCCCGGCTTCGCACGGGTGCAATGCTGATATTTAATGGATGTTATCATACATATAAACCTTCCTCTTCAATCACTCTATCTATTAAAAAAACCGCATCAGAATCCGTTGCGTAGTTTCAAAGATTTAAGCATACAAAGGGACATAGGGACAGAGAAAGCGACTTTGTTTTATACTATGTAGTGATGTGTAAAAAGCATAAATAAAAAAAATATTTTCTGGGTTGTCTGGAAGAGTGCTAATAGCGATACGACCGGCCTTTGTGAGTCACTTAGGATTTACTTTAGTATTATCTTATGTTATTTCTGGCCTTGTCTAATAATGCATGTTAAATATAAATAAATAAATACTTCCATAAGCAGTGATGGCCTCGAGGTTTGGGCGCGCGGTCGAGAATCTCGGCGGTCGCGGGTTCGAACCCCAGGCACACACCTCTGACTTTTCGAAGTTATGTGTGTATTCAAATTGAATTATCACTTGCTTTAACGGTGAAGGAAAACATCGTGATGAAACCTGCACACCTAAAAAGTTCTTAGGAATTTCTTAGGTGTGTAGTCCGCCAACCCGCACTAGGCCAGCGTGGCGGACTATGGCCTAAACCCTCTCAATGGTAGAGGAGACCCGTGCTCAGCAGTGGGCGTATATGGGTTGATGAAGAAGAAGAAGAAATACTTCCATAGAAGTCCAAAAGCCTTGACTTTCAAATAGAAAAAATAGAATATCATGACCTCACACAATTATAAACAAGACATAACAACAATTAACATGTACCGCTTCTGGCCTATGAAAGTACCGACACTGATTTACATAAGTTAAATTTATATACTGTAAATATGCACTACAATTTAACACAGCAATACAACAATAAATGCGAATATTACAAAGCCAACTTGCTATTAAACAGCTCGAATGAACGGCCGTGTGAAATCACGTCGTGTGGTTTTTGAACGCAGTTTGAGGCCCTGTGATTACGTATTTAAAATTCCCTTTTTATGGCGATATAATTATGTACACTCACGCCTTACTCACTGAGAGAGAGAAGAGGTGCATGTTATTGTGGATTGTGATTTTAAGTCCCAGTTAATAGGTGAGTGTTTTGCCGTTAGTCGCGTAAAATACAAGATACCATATCTCTTAAACCAATAAAAATATACAAATTAATTGATAATCACCTCCTTTTTTGAAGTCGGTTAAAAAGTCTGTATTCAGCTGTACGACATTCATATTATATAGATTGATATATTTGTACATGGGTCAATCAACTTTTAAATGTACCATCAATGATAGATTTTATTTTTAAATTTTTTTTTTACAAATTTGTATATTTTATACGTATTTGTTGTTGATAATTATTTATTACAAGCTTTTATTTAACTTCACTTTTGTATGTATGTATGTATGTATGTATGTATGTATGTATGTTTGTATGTTTACAAATCTTGCAATGAAGATTTGAACCACTTCCAATTGACCGATTGTGCTGAAACTTGGTATACCTACGTAACTTGGATGACAATACAATAATATGATACCATGGAGCTGGTCTGATGATGAGGTTGGAAGATGACCATAGAAACATCGGTTCTTGTGGACCGATTGAGCTGAAATTTGGTATGTCTTTGTAACTTCGACAACAATACAAAAATATGGTATCATGAAGCTGATCTGATGAGGAGTTGGAAGAAGCCCATAGGAACTCCGATTCTTGTGGACCAAGTAAGCTAAAATTTGGTATGCCTTTGTAGTTTTAGTGACAACATAATAACAAGGTATCGTTGATCTGGTGTCATGAGAAGTTGGAAGGTGCCCATAGGAACACTAGTTTTCATGGACCGATTGAGTTGAATTTCGGTATGACTACGAAATGGATAGACTTAGAAATATTTCCAACTAAAAAGTTAAAAATAAATTAACGGTGAAAAACACATTTTAAAATCAAGCTTTTATTATGCACGAAAAATTAAAAAAATAAACTAAGAAAACATTCATAAAATTCGTATTTTTTTAAACGTTACAAGTAACAATTTACAAAAGTGTTCGGTTTATCAGTAGAAGTATGATACATAAACATATGTTATCTATAACTAGTATATTAATATTCTTAAGTAATTTAAAAGCTTGTCGCGCAATTTCCTTAATGCAAAGACCTCGGCCGCGACGAGCTTTTAGATCACTTAAGAACATTAATATACTAGTTATAGATAACATATGTTTATGTATCATACTTCTACTGATAAACCGAACACTTTTGTAAATTGTTACTTGTAACGTTTAAAAAAATACGAATTTTATGAATGTTTTCTTAGTTTATTTTTTTAATTTTTCGTGCATAATAATATTTGAGGAATTCAAATAGAGCAGAACAATTTATGGTAAATTTTACTCAAAAATTCACGTGACTGTAGTTAAGATAGTCCCTTGAACATTTAAAAATTCAGTCAAATTGTTAATTTACTTTTAAATATTAGAATTATATTTGAAAAACCTTACTGTTCTTTTAAAGTAAATATGACGATAGTGTGTCTTTAGGAGATAAGAAAAAAGTGGTTGTCCAGTGGACATATACGTTTGTCCATAGGAAATACTCGGGTGTCCAAAGGGGATTCTATGATGGAAATCGCCTGTATTTATTCTTTTTATGTAATAAAAAAACAACTATTTGAAAATAATTATCAGTATTAGAAGAGAAAATATTGAATAATTCAGACAATGATCTTGGATGTCCAAGGGACTGGTGGTGATATTTATTAGTCTTTCCGCTCCCTGGTAATAAATAATAATATTTTGAATTAGGTCTTACGCGCACTAAAAAATATACATTAAATGGAATATATTCCACTTTAATTTACTATCATATATAAAATAATCACGTTTTTGTGCTGGTTGTCCAGTGGACACACAATAAAGCCACGCTCTTTTTCAAAATACACTCGGTCGACTGGCGCCGCGGCAAAGATGGAATCAAAATCGCGGCTGGATGAGTATTGTCACGAAATGAATCGACTTGAGTTCCAGGCAGTAGTCACGCCATATATGTTTGGATTTTGGAACTTATTTACCGTTGTCCGGTGGAACTCAGTATAATAAAATATAATAGGGACCAAAGTAAACATGCAAATCAGTCGTTAAAATTATAAAGCAAACAAAATCTATTTGCTAGCATCATAGTAGACATTGTAATAAATAATTATGTGCAATTGTAATTGATTGCCATATATAAGTTTTTTGGAAAAATCAATGTTTCATTGTACTAACCTACTGGGGGACAAATTTACATAGTACTGACAGGACAGATAAAAGTTGATTGACCCACATATGACATATTTCATTAAGAGATGAAAAAATTGCGTTGAATCTATAAAATGTGAAATATATCACTTAAATGCTTTTCAATAGTTTTTGAGTCTATGCATTACAAACATACATAAATGCATCATGTCTTTCCTTTTTCTAAAAATTGGCATAGACCGTAGACAGCAACGACGACTGGTGTGTTAAATCATCGTCAGGTTTCCACACAATATTTCTAAATCCGTACGCAATGCTTCAGAAACGCGGAAGGGAATAAATATGTCTGCCTCAGCTGCGTCCATCGAACGGCAAATATTTTTAACTAAATGCCGAAAGCGACACTATTTATAAAATACAGATAGGTGAAAAGAGATCATGTCTTTCTTGAATTGAAGATGAGAATGGTAAGATATTTATTTGCTAAGTTAGTCGATCAAAAACATTATAGACGCGACTTTAATAATAAAAGTTAATTTGAAAACGAATTAAGTACCTTTGGACAGCAAAAATTACTTGGCCTATTCCTTGAACCAGTAATAACGCAACCTAAATGAAAAAATATGCCTCTACCAACCTCATAACGAATACAAGCGCGAATATAAAAAATCCAGTCTGAAATAATTATAAGTACCCAATTTCTTTCTGAAATTTTGGCAAACGTTAGTTAAACAAAAAATATTTTTAAAAATACCATTCTTATAAAGCGTTCTAACTATTCTTTACAATTGACGTAAAAGACAAGGATGGGTATATAGTCTGTCTCAGTCACATTTGTCGTCCGTTTCATTCATAAATATGGCGACTGACTAAGTATTTATCGATGTAAATTCTCGCTCGCTGGGTGGCGTTGTGGTATATAACCATTTTTTTATTTAAATAATTTCTTTATTTACATTATAAAACACAATACAAGCTGACAGTATCCACCATAGCGCTTACATTGCTTAATAAAGACATATACAAAACTTAAAAAAAATATAATACATTCTACACAACACACAAATACATTATATATTATACACAAAACAATTATAACTAAAATAACAATTAAATAAATTAATAATTATCATTACTGCATCATAAAATAGGTTGACATCTTGGACCCCAGCGACAAATCGATTCAGTAAATGAATGGCTAGATTAATGCTTAATAATGTTCTTGTACTCTAAGAAATAATGAAAAAAATAATATACCTACAAATAGAATGAAGTATATAATAGATTGGCGATCTTGTCTCTCAAAGCGATCTTTTAGAAACAAGCATAAAATTGACGTGAAGAAGTAAGATAAGTAAGTAAGTAGATAGCGATACTAGAAGTACGAAAGCCTAGCTCGCCTTACTTAAATCGCAATAAGAATCTTGAAGCTTTAAATTTGTATTTAACAAAAGCAATTCGACATATAAAAGAGAATATCCTGTACAATAAAGAATTAAATAAATAATAAATAAATACACCCAACAGTCACACACATAGCCCTGACCCCACATTAAGATACGAGTCTTGTGTCGTGGGTATCAGAAACTACGAGAGACTTTTCGGTCTCACAAACACCCAGACCCGAAACAAATATTTGTGGATCACACAAACATTTGTCTCGGTGCGGGTATCGAACCCGTGGCCGCTCGTTTCGCAAGCTGGTGTCTAGCCAACTGCGCCACGGGGGCTGTCAATTATAAACTAGACATTTACAATTAACGTGTAACGCTTTTGGGTTTCTATCTATATCTTCTAAGTGACGCCACTAGTTCTAACCAGTTTTAACTAGTACTAACCAGTAATTTTAACTATTTTTTGTAAATGTTGCCATTAAAAAATGCTCATCCCAAGTCAATCGGTTTAGAAATATGCGTGGGCGTTCGCTGGCAACAATAAGTGACTTATTGGATTTCCCAGAAAAATATCTGGAGTGCGCTTTTCAAAGGGATATATTTAGTTTTTTGGAGGAAAATAGAACTGCGATTAGCGTTAGGGCTATTTGTGAGAATTACGTTATATATTTTGACCTAGTAATTGCGTCCATTTTTGAAGTTATGCGTGTGTTTATAATGAATTATTACTGACGGCGGAGGAAATAATCGGATGCGCGGCTAAAAAGTACTTAATTTTATGGGTGGGTAGATCACTGAAGCGTAATAGGCCAGCGTAGTGGTCCAAAGCCTAACCCCTCTCCGCTGTAAAATAGACCCGTGTCCAGCATTGGTCTGTACAATGACTAACGATGAGCAATTGTATCAAGTCGTAAAGGAATTCTTTGCTCTGGCTAAATTATTGTGTGGTAGTAAGCAAACTGCTGTACTGACAAAATTCTTCCAAATGAGTCTGTCTTTTGCTTAAAACCGCATCAAAAGACATTCTATAGTTTTTAAGTTTATCACGAATAGAAAGGTCGACGCGGTGAAAAAATAATTAAATGGTTTAATTTATGGAATGGTTGAAAATATTTTATAATCTATGACAAAATAAATTAAAACCTCTGGCACGAAATATTCATTTTTCTCTAAAATATTCTAGAGATTCAGTGCTGCCAACATCATGTTAATAACATTCTAAATTTAAACAATCCACCTTTTGAAATTACACCCGTATAAATGTGATTTTAAATTAAAAGTAAAATGCAAACCGGTGCGGTCTGTGCAAGGCAGTTCGTTAAGGTTGTGCGCTCGGGTCGTTCCTTTTTCAAATTCATTTTTACAGTTCTGGAAATGGGTCTTTTAAGATACTTCAGTTAGACAAAGGTAATGATGCGACGAGTTTTGTTATATATTTGTATATTTTTTACTAAAATGTAGAGGTAAAGAACATGAATTAATAAGATAACTTTGATTAAACCCAGTAATATTTTATAATATGCTAACTGTAAGATATGTGAAAACCAGAGAATATACAACAGCTATTTTCCTATTTATTAAATAAAAGTCTGAAATTGATAATACTTTGAACTCCCCCACACAATACCCACTTGTTCTTTATATTAAAAAACATTATTCAATTGTTTTTCTAAGTTTCCCAACATACATTGAAACTAGTTGTCTAGTCACTTAGCCATTCTAGTAGTTTCTGTGACTAATTGCTTGTTTTTACTCACTTGCGTGATAGGTCACTAAGTGTAATTGGGTTTCGGATAGGAATACGTCAATTAGACGTAAGACTTCAGTAAATTTGTTAAATGTTCACAAATATTTTTTCTACTGCGTTTTTCGGAAACATTTCCAAAATGCGTGATGCTAGTAACAATTTTCTACGGGAAACACCTGATAACACTTCGTCCGACCCGGGAAATCGCAGCAAGAACCAATAAAAATAAGGCTAGTTCTCATTAACTAAATGTATTAAAATTACAAATACATATATTCAAATCTAAATTTTGATTCAAACCCACTACCATCATCAAAAATTGCTTCAAAACGAACAAACATTCGCCCAATGATCCTATTCATGACCCCTCAAAGAAATCATAAATATAAAACCTCTTTTTTTGTATCCGTACTCGGCCTCCATTATGCTTTTATTTTTCCCGCGCAATATTAATAATGGTGTGTATCCCTCTAGAGGCCCCTCGTCACGGGATGATGAAGAGGGTAACAGGGACTTAGTGTACCTGAATCCCGTCAACAGTTCCCGAAGATGATTTAATATCGCGTATTGAAAAAATTGGCCCTCTGGGTTTTATCAAGTAGAAATGGATTGGCCTGGCATTCCACAGATAATATCTTTGCCTAATGTCAGAATGTTTCGTTTTATTTGGCTGTATGGTGTTATATGCCTTTGCCTTTTTTATGAAAATAGTATCCATGATTTGAAGAGAGTATTATAAAATTTTGCTCTTAAGCTAGATATATTAAGTAAAAATCCAATATTTTAACATGAAAGGAAGACTTTAATTACCATAGTTATCTATTAGGTTTTATCGTTTAGGTCGAATATTCGCCGTTTCAATGTTTTTGATCACCAACTAACCAGTACTGGGCTAGCGTGGTGGACTGAGACCTAAACCCTTTCAGTTACCGAGGAGGGCCATCTCCAGCACTGGGACGTATTATATTATGATGAAGCATATTCACAGTAAATGTTCCTAAATATGTAAATTACCAAACATACAAATCGACCTATGCGCAGAATAAAATTAATATGTGCTTTTACACAACTTCTCTTTCTCAGCGATTTAAACTTAATTGGGCACAAAAATATCAGAAACTTTTTATGTTCTTCAAACAAAAACAAAATTTATGATCATTATTACTTCACTAGTGCAATATATAAACAATTTTAACTCTATTATAGACATAAACAGTACTTTGGTGTTATAGTCATAAGTAACCTTATTCTATGCATAGGTCGAAATATTGTTCTAAAGCTTTACGATCCCATCTGTTTACAACCGCACGGAAACACTTGGCAAAACTACACTAGCAGAGATAATTAGATGCTTGTGTGAGAATTATTTTGTTTTATTCACTATGGATAAAGCTGGTATTGTAAAATATGTCGTATTTTGGTAACGCGGAATTTAGATTTGTACTAAAACAGTCAGAATATGAGAACAATTATAAAAAAATACAGTACAAATTAAAGTTTTACGTTAGGTTATTAATCTCGACACTGGTATATGTCATTATTATTACTATACAGGGTGTATTCAAACCATGATCGCTAACTAAGGCAGGCAATAGCTTTGGTGATTACAAACCCCTCGGCGTTAAAGAAAATTCCGACAAAAATAAAAAAAAATGGCGTTATCCATACACCTGGTTCGATCACGGTATAAATACACTCTTATAGTTACTATGAGTATGTCTAAATTTGCTAAAAATCTTTTAAGCTATGAAAAATATTTAGTCAACTATATCTTTCATATGCAAATTGTTTAAGGAAAGCATGTTTCACGCACGAAGTACACCCTGTATAATGACATCAAACCGAACCCCGTATCTTCCAGTCGGCTGGCTGTGCATCCGGCAAACCATCGGAACACACGAAACACAGCGATAACCTTTTATTCATATTTACGCTCTGTGATGCGGAAATGAGTTATTTCGGGCCCGCCATTCTCATTTGCCGGGATTTATGTGGCTTATAGCAGAACGGGGATAATTGGCGCGTAATTGAGAGATCTTGGGTTTGAATTTCGGTTGGGAATATTACTTAATGTTTTTTTGAATATCGGTGTGGAAAATAAATGATTTGTTTTTGTACCAAAAAATCCTTATAGAGACAATGGAGTCTAAATCTAGTTTCATCTATCAAAATTTGTATTGCCTACAATTTTTGTCAGAAAATAGATGTAAGTAAAATTTGTATATCTTAACTCGCCCAAAAAGATTCCATAGTGATGCGAACTTGTAACGAAAAATACTTAAGGTATCGAGCTTATTTTAAAACTAGCCGAAGGCTAAAAGGATAGGATGAGTTAGCAATGAGGCAAAGGCGAAACACACATACAGCCGCAAAAACTAAATGAATATTAACATCGCTCACGCCTGGCCCACGTAGGCTTACATTTTTAAAGGCAGCCTCTCCAATTCCAGTGGTATGATGCACTGCATAAACAAGTCTCGAGCCACCGTCAAATGTTTGCTTATTCAGCGGTGTTACGCTTCACAGCGCTGGCTTTATTTATAAGGAACTTTGCATTCCCGCTAAAAGCGCTTTTTGGGGGAGTAGTCACGCGTCGGCGATGGCAACTGGCCGTAAATTTTGAAATTGAAAAATATCTTGAATTTGGAATGTTTTTTTTTAGTGTGGCTAAGTCTGGTTTTGAATATTGTCGTTGCTTATGCATTTGTGTTTTGACTTTTATAGGTTAAAATCATTATCTAAAATGTTTTAATACTTGGTTATTTCCAAATAATCTACTACTATTTACTATCTAACCCCTTTATATCTTTAGCAGTTATGCTAGATTTTAAGATCTGTGTTAGTACTGCTAAGTTTTTGTTTAATTTAATTTACAAGAACAAAGTTAAACGACGAGAACCAGACTATTGTGTCTTCTCTAAAAAATATATATTTTAATCATGTAGTTTATTCTGGCGGATCTTCTGCTAATTACGATGTTTTGACAACAACATTACATATACCTTTGATTTCACGTCTTTTAATCACGGGGCAAATTTATTACTACCTTCGACAAAAATGTAACGAAATAAGAAAAGAGTCCATTATAAAACCGGTCGAAGTAACCTTCATATATATTTAAAAAGTAATTTACAATAATGTCCCAGTAGTAACATCAATAAATGTCTGTTCATTATAGGAGGACAATAAATATACAATGAACGCCATTTGGGTAAAATTAATACTTGTATCTTAAGAATGAGACAAAAAATTGGTGACGAAATCAGCACTCTTTAAAAAAATCTTGGTAACTTCTTTAGAATGTAGTCTGCTCTTAGGCCCATGCCTAGTATTAGGACTCATCCAGGCTGATAATATAATTATCATATAATTATACACACGTTTAGCGACCTGTGTTTTCAGTCTTGATCGCTTACATGAAAAGAAAACTCCAATTTTTTTCTCCAGTAGGGAATCGAACCCAGGACGTCTTGATCGCAGTCACCATACCACGAGAATACAAAGCAGTTAATAAAAGCATTAGGGAAAATAGATTCTGTGCATTTCGTACGTCAACAATACACGCGGGCTGGTTGCCAAGACTCACGACCGACGTCTCAGTGACGAAAATTTTACACCATCCGCCCCGTTTTATCTGGCAACACCGGATCTTTGATATCCAAGGTTTTTTTTATACCGGTTGTCTGTACTAGGAGATCATAAATTCGAAGATGTTCTGTCGGTTTGTGAGACACAAGGTTTATTCGAACACCGGGGATTTGTATGGTACTAGGAAAGCATAAATTAAAATATTAAGTATGCCATTTGCTTCCTGAGAAAAAAATCTTATTCTTACACTAGTGGTTTTTATGTTACTAGGACTTCATAAATTCAAAGCTATTCTATTTCTTAACACAAAGCGAGCAAAACGTATTTTTTTATTTACGAGGAGTCTCGATGGTACTAGGACTTCATAAATTTAAAGTAAATCTGTCCCTTTGTGAGACACAAAATCTAATTCTCGAACCGGGGATTTATATGTTACTAGGAAATCATAAATTCTCAGGTATGTCATAAAATTCTTGGGGCGCAAAATGTTATTCTTACACTAGGGGTTTTTATGATACTAGGACTTCATGAATTCAAAGATATTTTGTTATTTTGGACTTCATTAATTTAGAGATATTTCCCTTCTGAGATACAAGATCTTATTCTTCCACCGACGAACCCGAAAAAAAGTAAAGACGACTGAGAGTAAAGAAAGGATAGATGAGATTGTAGTCAATGTCTATAATTTAATATAATACTATATATTATGATATAATAACAATAATAGTGTACATATGCATAAGCCTTTCACAACTATTATATCCTTTATATGAATACACTTTCATAAGTACTTTTCAAGTTTAAATTACCTACCATCAGAATGTGGTACAAGCGGAAAAACGAAATTTAATAAAACGGACGTTAAAAGCCAATCTAGAATAAAAAATGAATGTAACGTTTTAAAAAAATGAACGTACTCGTATATACACAATATTCACGAACATATCGGAAAATATACGTACTTTCGATATCAGTAATAATTCCCGATCCTCGATATAAAATATGAAGTAGAAAAATATTTTGCCAACCAAAAATAAATTCGCCCATTCACAAATACGATCGCTTACAGAGAGCCATCGAGAATTTTAAATTTAATTTCCATTATATTCGCTACGAGGATATTGGTATCCGCTCGGATAGACGTCACTTTACGATAATGTGTACTATAAATGGGATAGGGTGA
This sequence comes from Cephonodes hylas, assembly GCA_030295005.1. NCBI lineage: Eukaryota > Metazoa > Arthropoda > Insecta > Lepidoptera > Sphingidae > Cephonodes > Cephonodes hylas. The sequence goes on from AP025383.1 coordinate 2,068,250, forward strand.
ATAACATGCTGTATTAAAATATTCGACAAGTCATAACGCCGGCAACCGAATTATACCTACCCATAAAGAAATATTTTTAAATCCATTGAGTAAATTGGCAACAAATACCACTACCAATGTCAAAACGTTATATTTATATACAGCAAAGAGAATTAACAACATCATCAATGAAGTGTTAAAATATCTATGGTTCGTGACTAGATAACATACGTTCTGACATATAACCCAATTCAACGTTAGAGAATGAACAAATTTCCACAATACTAAAGCGCAATAAAACATACATCGAAACTGCCAACATTCAAAAATAACTGTTATTGCCAGAACGGCCGGCCCACGAGAGAGCATCTGTAAAAATAGTGCCACGCCAACGGAAACAAGCGCATCTTCAGTGTATTGCACGCCGCGGAACGGAAACAACCTCCTTTATATTCGCAATACGTACGCGAATTCGAATTTCGAACGCGAATGGTGTGGGTAAATTCAAATTTCGAGCCAGTTTAAGCGTATGCGATTGGTAAAAAAATCGAATGAAGTTCAGTGGATCAAATTCAAATTTGGAACGCCAATTGCGGAATTGATTGTGAGTTGATTGAGTATAATGCTTTTTTATTCGAATATGGAATACTTAGCAACTGCGAATGAATGAAATACGTTAACGGCCATCGAATAAGTTTAACTCGGTTTAAACGCTTGAAACTTGTAAAAAGTATGTCAAAAACAACTTTATTTACGCTGTTTCGAATAACAACGTTGGATTTCATGGCTGTACCGAGAAGGCAATTGACACCAGGTTCTTGACAGCTCTCAATTCCCTTTCAATTAATTTCGAAATTGTTGCCCAAAGTTTGTTTAATAAATTCGCATTTGAATTGAAATTTTGCTTTCCGTTTTAGCGGAGAATTGAAATTTACGTTTAATAGTGTTAAATGGAATGGCGTTTCTATTCTCATGATGATAAATTTGATGGTATTTATAAATAGAAAGCACAACAATTTACTGATGTATACAATAAGCATTGCAAATAATCATAAAAACCATTTTGCAATAACCATTAAAAAAATACATGATAAGTAATGAAAAAGTGACAACAATAAATAAAATTACAGTACAGGTCTCTAACAGAATTTTTTTTTGGCAAAATATGTATTTCATGTGTTATCGTTTTAAACAATCATATTTTGTCGACTGTAAAAGTAGGTATCCAACAACCACTTGAATATTCTAAGGATTAATTTTACTGACCGTTGCCAGCACTCAACTGCGTAGGAATAGAGGGAAAATACGAGATGAAATAGTAATCCTTACTAAGCCATTCGCAATGATTTGTATTTGAAGTTTATAAGAGATTTACTATTTAATATTACCTCTTTCATTGCTGACCACGTTTACCAGCTACGGCTTAAATTGCTTTTAATCTACTTTGTTGGTCTGGGCCGGCCTTGTCTATTGTATGATATTAAGCCCACACGTACCCACTGCTGGGCACAGGCCTCCCTCAATGTTCGACTTTCTAGCTGGTCGTGTGCCCTTTTTCCTTGCCTCCCCGAAGCCACGATTCTATTACGGCCTTTTTCAATTACCCATCATTCCTCCTTGCCAAATGTATGTATGTTACTGACAAATTCTTCATTCAAGATTTTAGTATGTGCAATGAGCATGCTTCCTCGCAATAAATATATGTATATCTGAACTCGCGATAACAAAGCTGTTGTCTATAAACAATCTCTACACACGAGGCTATTATGGCTCCTAAAGCACTTGTCCTATCTACCAGTTCTAAGCTCAACATTCCTCCATTCCAGGTCAGCGGTAGTGAGTGTCGGAGTGCGTTAAGCCAGTGATGCGCGAGTGACGTGTTGTGAACAGTGACGTCAGCGCGTTACGTCATCATGGAGCCGACTGCCCTGCCGCTGGAGGACGAGGAGAGGCCACAGCAAGGATCGTCTACTGGAAGCGGGTCCTCTTCTGGAACCGGGTATTATGGACATAAGAATGGTGAGTCATAGTGTTGTTTCTACATTTTCAGTAGCAGCATTAAACTTGCCATTCATACCTATTAGAATATGGGTATAGAATGCGCTTCACAAAAGTTTCACCAGCTATGTTCTAGTATTAGCTACGCATATTCCCAAACTATTGTTGCTAGAATTTCCTTACTCTTGACATATTGACCATTCTTGAAAGCCACAGTAATAATCACAGACTCCAATTAACCAACCAACCTGCCCGGTAATATTTTGTTGTTACGAAAAGGTACATAGCCTAAAGTTTCCCGTATTTAATAGAGAACTCTTCATTTTTCACTCATAAAAAACTGCCATTACCTCAAGGACTCAATTTTCTTTATGTCATAATAAAAAAATTCAGCGTTAAGATAAACAAACTGCCGACAGGCTGTGTATACGAGACACATTACTGCCTACCTCGTAACTTCACGGCTGTTTCAGCTATCGCCCAAGATTTATTTGTGAGAAACTTTAGGATTGTTTATTGCGAATTGTACTTTTGGCGTGTGTTTACGTGTTTCTAGACGCATATTTTATGCTCGTATGGAGAAATAATGGGTATATTTTCACGGAAATACATTTGATTATTAACTAGGCATAATATGATTTAATTTGAAATACATAAACTAAATCAGGCATTAAAATTTAAATAATATAAAACTATTGAATGTAATAAAAGTAAATTAATTTGAATTAAGAACGGAGACACCAAATTACTTTCTATATTTCATTCAAAAATTCAAATTTTTTAAATTCGAATTGAGTGTAATTCGAATGAACTTAAAATTAAAATACAAAAATTAAAAAAAAGAAAACGCACGAAATAAAATTTATTATTCGATAGATGATGATGCATTTTCCGTCGACCTTGTTGGAAGTTTGAAAAGTTTTTCGTGTACGTAAGTGCCGTTAATAATATACTTGTACCGTGACTCCGCTCGTGTGTTTCGATGTAATGAGATTTTGATGGCTACGGAGAAACTTAAATGAGGTTTATTAACGTAATAACCTAACGCAATGTGCCACTAACAAAACACTGGAAGGGAATTACTCATGATTTAGATTTTGTGATAAAATGGTAATTCTCGAGAATTCGGCGGTAATTTTATCGCAGAAAAAAGTGACATCAAGACAAATAAATACTAATGAGTTCAAACAAATCAGAGAAACATTTTTATCAAATATTAACCCCTTTGCTTTCTAAATTCGTAAAAAGTTTTTAGGCGTGTCTCTTTACTCCTGGTTACTAATCATATTCTTCATTTTCCTAACTAGACGATGGCAGAATAAAATGATAATAAAACCCATTTTTCCAAAAAAAATGCATTAATCTCAATAATGAGCTGAACTTATTATTTATTCATATACAGTCAAAAATAAAATTCAAATATGTAACATGTCATTCATTGACTGTTAGGGCGACACGAAATTTGCCGGGTCAGCTAGTTAATGAATTAAAAACCACACCATTGATATTCTCCATTCAAATTTCTCTTAATATTGAATTAGACAAAAGGTCTTAGATCTGATATTCTCACAATGAAATCAATGTACCGTGACGCACTTAAAAGCACCTGCGTTTAATCACTTTCGAATGTGCTCCAACTTACTGATCAGGGGGGAAATCTTGATAACTTAACATCATAGCCCCATGGGGCATTAAGCCACCAGCTTGTGAATCCAGAGGCCGCAGGTTCGTGTATCATGATACAAAAATATTGGTCTTTTTTATACGAAAAGCGTACCGCAGTTAGCAACTGGTTTGTGAAACGAGAAGTTCTGGGTTCATGTATCATGATGCTCAAATATATAGGTCTTTATGTGACTGAAAAGCGTAGCGTAGTGGACTAAGGCCTAAACCCTAGTGGACTAAGACTAAGGACTAAGGCCCTTTAAATAGTAGAGGAGGGGTATGATGATGGTGAGATAGAAAAGGCTTCCATAGTATCTGGTACCCTCGATAAAAGACTTGTAGAAGTGTCAGAACTATGTATGTATGTGACTGTTAGGCGTATTTGTTATTATACTTGTTGTGCAAGGAGTAAATGTTTGTTGTATCTCATAGGTTGTGTATGAGTTAAGAATTATCTACTGTTGAACACTATTTTCACGGTTAACAAAGTTAAGCCTTAGTCGATCACGCAAGCCTTGTGAATTGGTAGGCTTTACAGTCCTGTGAAATTTCTTAATCACTCACATATACCTCTCGTTTCTACATATTCGTACATACAATTAATGTATAATTAAAAAAAAAATTAAATGTAAGTTTAAATTGATATTCGAAAACTACCACTTTGGCAATCATATTTGCTTCTAAGTAAGCTGATTTTTGTTTGAAACTGTTTTTAAACCGTCAGTTGTTTTTAACAATCTCATTTATTCCGTCGTGCAAACCGAAATGCGTGCGTGTGTTGATATTCACACTTTTGTAATAGCCCTTCTTTGTAATTTATAACGTTAATAAACATTACAAAATATGAGTGTGGAGGTGGAAAATATAATGTACGCAGGGTATAAAAAAACAATTTGAATTACCGTGACAATCACGCGAAAAATTAAATAAATTCTAATTACAATTACGGCGTCAAGGCCTCGGATAAGCGCGTGGTTAATGCTGAATCTCGGTGGTAATGAATTTAAATTTCGGTCATCTTCATCGCCATCATCATTGTTATCATCATCTCCATCATCATCATCATATTTATTACCATCGCTATCATCGTAATTACCACCGAAATCCAAGGAATAAAGTATCTGAAGTTAAGTTAGAAAGTCAAAAAATGTAAATGGTTTCCACAAAGTAATTCTTAGATATTTTCAGTACCACAAATTCAGCAGGGTATAAAAACACAAAATAAATTTTAATTCAAAGTTAATACGACAAAGTAATTACTTAAACGTTCAGTAATCAGATGAGCAATTATTTACAAACTTTTTAGTACCGTATAAATTACAATCCTTTACGACTTGATTAAATACGTAAAAATTCAGAGTATTTCGCGCCCATTTGGACTATTTTCAAACATAAATTATATAGAGACATTAATAGGAATCCGGAAAACTTTTTGTCATTATCTACACATTTTTGGTGTGGAGATTAGTGGGGGTGTAGAAGGGAAAGGGGAGGCGTGGGACAAATGGCGTCGTTCGTGCGCACACGATATTGATAATTTGTTTTTGGTACGTATGGCGGGATTTTGGAATTAATTGTTTATGCTCATATTGTTTTGTAGTACTTTTTGTGAGGGCTCAAACATTACAGAATAATTTTCTCATACATAAGTACAATGATTGTATTTTAATGACTTCTGCTTGCGCCTTTGACTTCCGTAATAAAATAATTTAGAAATTATTATATTTATACATAAGCGATATTTCTTCCTCAATTTATCAACTGTCGCGGGCCTTGACACCAGCTTTTGAAACGGGAGGGAAACAAATGTTTGAGTGGCACAATAACTTTGTTTTGATTTTTGGTTAACCCCCATTTGTGACATATGTACAACGTTCTGCCCACACACTAAGTCTTGTGCCGTGGTTATTTGAAACCTAAGCGGTAGGAAAAGTAACTTATTAGCACCCACTTTTCGCCAGGCAGGTCTCTGCCCTACATAACAGAGGACAAGACTATCGTCATTTATCGACTACATACATAGATAGATCACGCATTGCCTACTGAGAATTTCCTAATAGAATCATCCAATAACACTTTCCCTAAACTGGGTTCTTTAGTCTATTTTATATTTGACCCGCGAGACCACTAAGCAGTAACACTAATTGAAATCCTCAACGCTGTTCCATACCGAGTTACTTTGACAGCCCTGTGGCGCAGTCAGCTATACACCAACTTGCGAAACGAGCGGCCGCGGGTTTGATCCCCGCATCACACAAATGTTTGTGTGATCCACTAATATTTGCTTCGGGTCTGGGTGTTTGTGAGACCGAAAAGTCTCTCTTAGTTTTTAATACCCAAGACACAAAACTGGTATCTTAATGTGGGGTCAATGTGACTCTTGGGTGTATTTACACCTGGTCAAAACAATTGGCTAACCAACCGATCGCATTATCATCATCATCATCATCATCATCAACAGCCCTTAATTCGTCCACTGCTGGACATAGGCCTCTCTTAACAAAAACTTAACTTATAGCTGGTTGAAACAAAACGATCGCATTATACTACGATTCAAACGGCGGAATAGTATCCACATCTCGGTTTCAGTGTCGAATTTATTGGCCGGCCTTTGATCAGCGATCCGCGGTCCCAATTGTCATGTATCCGCCGGTGCATCCGACAATCGCGAGCGAAGATTTTTTGGAGCTGATACAACTTTTGAGCGAGTAATTAGGCTTACAAATCATTAGGTGTTTAAACTTATTTTACAAGCGAAAGGTTGTAATAATTAAATACAGCAGTCACATACATATGTAGTTCTGGAAAATCCTTTTCTGCGTCCCGGATGTTAGTATTTCTCAATCTTACAAACATCTAGACCAGAACCAAATATTTATATATTAGTGTATCTAAAGAAAAAGTAAGGTTGTCTCGCTCTTCTCAATAGACAAGTCTAGTATAGCTCGTAGTCTCGCGGTAAAAGTGCGTAACGTGCGATCAAACCAATATATCTGGTTTTGATTACTGAATGGCATAAAAGTTTATTGAATTTTTTCACAAGAAATTCTCAGTAGCTCTAAGGAGTCTGAAAATATGCCCCAAACACGACAATAGGCTCGATCTTTGTCATCTTGTCTTTCACTAAGATTTCTCTACTATCCTGACAGGAAGTTCAACACATTTTATAACTTCTGTTATTTGCCCCCATTGCGTGTCAGTTACGAGTCTAACAGCATTTTATTAATGAGGTGTTATTATGTAAATATGGCTAATTATGCTGCCAGTTATATGTGGTGACGATAGGGAAGTCGCTGGTTTGATTTAGGGTTCCCTGGTCTTAAAATACTTTGGAAAAGAAATAATTACATAAGTCGATAAGTTTTCTATGGCGAAAACAACCGACACTAGAATAGCCACTAGGGGGTGATCTAAGTTTTAAAAAGTCACAATGTCAACAAAGGGTTATGTCTATGCATATGTGGTTTAAGTCCCTATTTCCACGTTACGGACGTATTTTCAGCTTTTACGCTGCTTTTGCAATTTCTCTAATAGAAAAACGCAATAACACTTCGCCCAACCGGGAAATCGAACTCAAACAACTTATTAATCAAATTCCAAATTAAAAAAATCAATATTACAACTCTATAGACATATTCAGATCTACAATTTGGCGGCTTGATTAAAGGGTTTGGCGCGATTGACCCATATAACGACCGGCGGGGGGCGTCATGAGGTGCGTAGCGGGCGTAAGGGGGGCGTCAGGGGGGCGAGGGTGTACATAATCGTGGACAGGGGGGCGGGATACGAATTGTTAATGTGGCCGAGTGGAACTGTGACCAAGGTTATTTATGCTGTTGAAGTTTCAGATTTTTTGTCCCTCTCTAACACCGTTTGAGGGAGTGAGATGCAAGATTTATAGTGCTACGGATGGGTAACTGAAAAAAGCTAATTTATACGTCCGGTTTAGTTGTTTGTTGAGTTTGCTGTTTGTTGAGATTCGAATCTATGTATATAAAGTAAGAGAGTTCAAAAAAAATCAGCAAGTTTTGATTTAAGGACGTTATCTTCTTCTTCTTCTTCATCAACCCATATACGCTCACTGCTGAGCACGGGTCTCCTCTACCATTGAGAGGGTTTAGGCCATAGTCCACCACGCTGGCCTAGTGCGGGTTGGCGGACTACACACCTAAGAAATTCCTAAGAACTTTTTAGGTGTGCAGGTTTCATCACGATGTTTTCCTTCACCGTTAAAGCAAGTGATAATTCAATTTGAATACACACATAACTTCGAAAAGTCAGAGGTGTGTGCCTGGGGTTCGAACCCGCGACCGCCGAGATTCTCGACCGCGCGCCTAAACCTCGAGGCCATCACTGCGTTAAGGACGTTAAGTAAAGATTATTGTAAAAAAAACAAATCGATAATATTATGTAGGGGAACCTGTTGTACCTTGGCCCCTGTTGTACCTAGAGCCACTCATTTTTTTTTAATGTTCGCGCCTTTTTTTCGTTTCTTTCGCCTATAGTAAAGTTAACTTTTACAAGTCTAATCAACATGAAGTTAGTTGCTGGCGGCCATTGCATCGAATTTACATGGTAGATCATTTTTAAGTTTTTGCTGCAAAAAAGTAAGATATTTAATATTTTTCATTTCTTTCATTACTTCTGTTATTTACTACGTAAATTTTTAAAACTCTTAGATTTAAACAAGTACTTTAGCCAAGTTTAGAATGTAGTATGCTTATTTGAGTTAATCATAACCTCCATATTTATATGTGCGAATAAACATAAAAGGGTAGGGGTGTTGTACCTTGGCCATAGTAAAACAGCTGTACCTTGATCATATGGTCAATGTACCAACATCAAATGATTCTTGTTAATTCTGTTTAGGAACGCACATACATATGTAGCAAACCTCATGCTGGAACTTAATCTGAAGAAACGAATGAAATTCTTAAAATAAAGACTTGTTGCTAATGTAATTAAAATGTTTAGTTAGGCGTTACGAAAAATACTGATTTTATTTATATACATTTTGTTAATTGATATGTCATAGATATTAGATGAGTTATAAAGATATTTATAGACATGTGTAAGCTGGAAATAATAAAAATATTTGCTATGTGTCAAGTTTATTTGATGAGTTCTAACTATGACCAAGGTACAACATAGGCTGGACCAAGGTACATCACCCCTGTTGTACCTTGGTCTACTTTCCAAATTTTTCTTAGTTCATGTAAAACCTGTTAAAATGATGACCTATGCTTTTGTATAATTTATATTATATTCCACATTAGTTTGTCTAACAGATAAGTTTTATTTAATCGCAATAGTTATAACCGTTTCTTTTTTTTAAATCATTGAAAGAAAATGTGACCAAGGTACAACAGGTTCCCCTATACGTATACCCAACAATGTAAACTATGACAGATTTTTCAATCTGACAAATAAAGTTCAAAAGCCCATACGAAATTCAGAATAATAAGTTTTAATCTTTATTTAACATAAGTTATTTGATAATTAAATGAGGGTATACTGACCCACAATAAAATATTATAAACAAGACACTACACAGTTAACCTGTAATTCTTTTAGGCTACTATGGAAGTACAGCGCCTATCCGAAAATTAATTTGTGAAACAAATATTTTTCTCGTGCGAGGTTCGATCACGCTGTCCCTCGACAAGCTGATTTCTAACAAAAAGGCTCACAGCGGCTGTCATATAATAAAATTAATCAACCTAGCCTTTCACGCCCGCTGCTGGACAAAGGCATCTCCTATGGCACGCCACTGGGCTCGATCTTCGGCCCTCCTCATCCAACCGCTGCCAGACACCTTGCGAATATAATAATACAAAGAGATAAATAATCTCTTAAAATAAAATGTGGCATCTTATTTCTCAGCGCTAATATCTTAATCCCATAATTACGGCCACCGGATGTTTCTCAAACTCTTCTATTAATTTATGTTCCACGGTTGATTAATTTTTAAATCCATCTTGTTATAAATATGTAAGTAACTCTGCCTGTCTTATTATTTTACGCGTAATACGTTAGGCCAATGATTAATGGTATGGAGATATACAGGGTGTATTTAGACCGTGATCGAAAACTGAGGCAAGTTATAGCGACGGTGATCACAAACCCCCTGGCATTAATGAAAATCCCGACAAAAATAAAAATTTTGACGTTTTCCATACAACCATCGGTGTTAAAAGTATGTGGTATGTATGGAAAACCTCAACAATTTTATTGTTCGTCGGGATTTTCTTTAATGCCAGGGGGTTTGTAATCACTATCGCTATTACCTGCCTCAGTTTTCGATCACGGTCTAAATACACCCTGTATATACCTTGTATATTACTAGGTGATACTTAGGATTCTAAAATGGCACTCAGTCACATTTTGATGAATCATCATCATCATCACCCAAAATAATTCTGCTGGTGGACATAGACTTCCAAATTTTTCTATCGGAAGCAGCCTGCATCCAGCGGCTTCCCGCGATTTTCACCAAATCGTCGGTCCACCTTGCGGGTGGACGTCCAAATTTGATTTTGCTTAAACACAATATTCTAGTCTGAAGATCAAGTTCTGTGGCACACATTATCTTGGCTAAATGAACTGATGGTGCTGTCAAAACAAATTACCAATTGCTTAGACTTTCATCTCTCGTCACTTGATAAATTCAACCCCAGCTACAGAAATTATCCTTCTGTTTAAATTTAAAGTAAACGCTTTTACTAGCATTTTCAAAGTTAGCTAAACATACAAATTCGCTTACCTTACGGTCTCAACCCGGATTAAGTATGACCACAAAGCATTTAAATTAAAGTCCTTAATGTTAAAATTTCGCGTGTGCAATACAGCTTTTTGCATCATAAAAAAAATGATTAATGAAATAATTAAAATACAAAGTAAAATGTTAATTTGCTTTACGATGTGCATAAAATTATTTCGAGTTGAAACGGTCGAGAGGGCCGGTTAATGAAGTTTGAAATTACAATAATAAATGACCTACACTCGTAAAATACTTCGTGGTCAGTAGTACTACCCTTGGTAGAAAGAAAATTTCTACGTATAAATATTACTTAATTATTTATGTAAAACGTCTTTAGTACCTATACACCTACCGATTTTCATCACTGCATCGCCCAAAGGTAGACTGGCAGTAAGTGCCTACGGCATTAAGTCCGCCTTTATACATGCGTGTATATAAAGGTTAAATAAATAAATAAATAAAATGGTCAGTGGCAGTACTTCCATAGAAGCGCAAAAGCTTTACATGTTAATAGTGTAATGTCTAGTGTATATTTATTTATTGTGGGTCAGGATATTCTCATTTAAATATCAAATTGCTTTCGAGAAATAAAGATTTCAAGCTTGTTTTTTTTTTTATTTTGAATTTTGTAAGGCTCTAATCTAGTGGTCAGGGATGCTCCCATCTAGTGGTCATGGTCTGCCCTAGAATGGGTGCTACGAGTACGCGACCTCGGCCCCCGAGCTGCTGCAGTCACTACCAACCTTCCCTTCCGTGACTGCAGTATCCACTCCTACAGGCCACATTTTCCTCTCCCATAACTTCCTCTCTCTCTCACTATTCCCTTCACCCCCGCTTGATGACGGGCAGCAGCGTCATCAATGCGATTCCCCTACTGCGCTCGCCAACCCGCCTGCCAAGCGTGGCGAGTATCGGCAATATCCCCCTCATGATCGAGACTAGGACCAGGCCCCCAGTCCCCGGCAGCCCCACTATTCCTGGCTACGGTAGCGGCCATGGTAACGGTGGGGCGGGGGGTGCTAAGAATCCCCGGGTTGGCCCCGGCTACCACCCCCGACGACGACTGGCCCTGGTAACACACAACGTACGCACTTTGAGGACGGACGAGAAGATTGTCGAACTGGAAGAAGAATTGAGCGGGTTACACTGGGACATTCTGGGGTTGGGTGGTTGAAGTCCGCAGGATTGGGGAGGACACGATAACCCTGAAGTCCGGTAACCTGCTCTTCTACCGGGGGGACGACCAACAGTCCAGAGGAGGTGTCGGATTTCTCGTCCACAGGTCTCTCATTAACAACATCGTATCCATCGAAAGTGTGTCGAGCAGGGTAGTGTACCTTATACTCAGAATATCCAAAAGATATTCGTTGAAGGTCATACAGGTATACGCGCCGACCTCGACACACCCAGATGAAGAAGTAGAGGAGATGTATGAGGACATAAGTCGGGCCATACATACTTCCAAAACCTACTTCAATGTTGTTATGGGAGACTTTAACGCAAAGTTGGGCATGAGGAGCGATGCGGAGTTGAAAGTGGGGCAATTTGGACATGGGCAACGGAACCCCAGGGGTCAGAGGCTGGCCGAATTTCTGGAGAAAGAGGGACTCTTTGCGATGAACTCTTTCTTCCAGAAGCCGCCTCACAGGAAATGGACCTGGCTGAGCCCTGATGGTTCCACGAGAAATGAGATAGATTTCATCTTGACGACGAAACGACGGATATTCAGTGATGTCTCTGTGATCAACAGGGTGAAAACCGGTAGCGATCACCGAATGGTTAGAGGCTCATTGAATATCAACGTCCAATTAGAAAGGCGTCGCTTGATGAAGTCTACGCTCCGACCTACTCGCGCTTGTTAAATTTATATGTTAGATCTGAGTATATAAATATAGGTATATATCCAAGGTAAATGGGAAACCTCATAAATGATATTCAGTAAGTATAGTCCATTGTTTTATTACAATATTATTTACAATATTACAATATACATAATATACATAATATAATATATTATCCATTATCGTTATCGTTATGTACAATATACTATTATGGCTAACAGTATAAGGAATCTATATAAATAAGGAAATATACTTATCTTAGTCATTTTATAATACTGCTCCAGCCATGGCCACTACCAGACACGAACTGTCTGTCGTTCCGATCGAGCTTGCTTTTATAAGGGTCTGCTATCCCCACTAATTGCAACAGGTAGTCGGGTAGTTACAATAGTTTTGTTAATCAATATTCAACTTAACGAAAACGCGACTACCGACTAAGATATTCAATAATTTACTTAGATATACCATATAAAATAATGGATATATCTAACACGCTCATATTCAAAACCCCGAAAGCTTTCAACTCGAGCTGAAAAATCGCTTCGAGTGCCTGGAAGAAAACCTTGCCGTGGACGAGTTAAACAGCGGTTTGGTAGAAGCTGTCCATGCGGTGGGATCTAAGCATTTTAGACCTCGCCGCAGAGATAGACCTCAAAAACTCTCGGTCCACACTCTTGACCTCATGGCCGAACGTCGATCTATGGCGCTGCAGTCTTCCGAGGACGCCGAAGCATATCGTCAGCTCAATAGACGGATCTGGAAGTCCTTGCGACACGATGTCCGTGCTCACAACACTGTGAGCATTAAAGAGATAATAGAGCGGAACGGAGGCTCCAAAGTGTTTGCAAGAGACTTGTCTATTGGGCAAAGACAGTTGTCTAGGCTGAAGACGGAGGGCGGCCGCGTAGTGTCGACGAAGGCAGAGGTTTTAAGGGAGATCGAGAGGTTCTACGGGCAGCTTTACACCTCGGTTGCCAAGCCCGCTGTTCGCTCGGCCGAAGACCCGAGAGCCGAGTTGATCCGCCACTTCAGTGATGATATCCCGGACATCAGCCTGTGTGAGATTGAGATGGCCCTGAAACAACTTAAGAACAACAAGGCGCCGGGTGAGGACGGAATCACTTCAGAGCTTCTGAAAGCGGGCGGAACGCCGGTACTTAAAGTCCTTCAGAGGCTCTTCAATTCCGTTCTCCTCGAGGGCTCAACGCCAGAGGCATGGAGCAGGAGCGTGGTGGTACTGTTCTTCAAAAAAGGTGACAACACCTTGCTGAAGAATTACAGGCCCATCTCGCTCCTGAGCCATGTCTATAAGTTGTTTTCGAGGGTCATCACAAATCGTCTCGAACGCAGGTTTGATGACTTCCAGCCGCCCGAACAAGCTGGTTTCCGAAAAGGCTTTAGCACCATAGACCACATCCATACGCTTCGGCAAGTTATTCAGAAAACCGAGGAATACAACTTGCCGCTTTGTTTAGCGTTTGTGGACTATGAGAAAGCCTTTGATTCGATCGAGACGTGGGCGGTGCTAGAGTCTCTCCAGCGGTGCCACATTGACTGTCGGTACATCGAGGTGTTGAAAAGTATATACAACAACGCCACCATGTCGATCCGAGTACAAGATCAGAGCACGAAGGCTATTCCACTACAGAGAGGCGTGAGACAGGGAGATGTTATATCTCCGAAACTGTTCACTGCCGCGCTGGAAAACGCCTTCAAGCTCTTGGAGTGGAAAGGATTCGGCATCAACATCAACGGCGAGTATATCACACACCTTCGGTTTGCCGACGATATTGTAGTCATGGCAGAATCGCTGGAGGACCTTAGCACTATGCTCGAAGACCTCAATCGAGTCTCCCAACAGGTGGGTCTTAAAATGAACATGGACAAGACGAAAATCATGTCGAATGTCCATGTTGTGCCCACCCCAATCGCAGTTGGGGGCTCGACTCTCGAAGTTGTAGACGAATATGTCTATTTGGGACAAGTGGTCCGGTTAGGCAGGTCCAACTTCGAGAGAGAGGTCAATCGTCGAATCCAACTCGGTTGGGCAGCGTTCGGAAAGTTAGGAGACGTCTTCTCGTCCAATATACCTCAGTGCCTGAAGACGAAAGTCTTCAATAGTTGTGTGTTACCAGTGATGACATATGGCACTGAGACGTGGCCTCTCACTAAAGGCGTCATGGGTCGGCTCAGGGTCACTCAACGAGCTATGGAGAGGGCTATGCTCGGGGTTTCCCTACGTGATCGAATCAGAAATGAGGAGATCCGTAGGAGAACTAAAGTAACCGACATAGCCCAACGGATTAGCTCGTTGAAGTGGCAATGGGCCGGCCACATGGCGCGGAGAACTGATGGCCGATGGGGCCAAAAAGTTCTCCAGTGGAGGCCACGAACGGGAAAGCGCAGCGTGGGACGTCCCCCAACAAGGTGGTCCGATGACCTTGTCAAGGTCGCGGGACGTCGCTGGCTGCAGGAGGCTTCCGACCGTTCCCGGTGGAAGTCATTGGGGGAGGCCTATGTCCAGCAGTGGACAACAATTGGCTGCTAATGATGATGATGATGAAGGCTCTAATGTGATATTTATAACTGCTTTTCAAGTTCCAAGCTTCAAATATTGGTTTCAGTACAAGAACAAATGCAGTCTTCGGCTTATTCTTCATCAGTTTTTTCGTTTATTTAATTTATTTAAATGAAATACTTGAAATCAGTAACGCTCTTGTCAAATTATATCAAAAACTTGGCTTTATGAACGCAATTCCTTTGTCTATTTTTTTAAAATATCCGAAAAAATATTAACTTGGATTTGCATAATTGATTTGATGTAAATCTAATAGACAAGCTTCATTCATCTTAATGACTATGATTCATGGCGAAGGTTTTATAATTATATCATTAGTAATAAAAATTAAAATGTGTGTTTGTAATATAACCTACGATACAATCTACCATATTTTAATACACTCATGCCATATAATCAGTTATTATGGTAAATTAATCATCATCATCATCTTCCACACCCACATGAGTTTAGGCTGTCCACCACGTTATCCTAGTGATCATAATAAAATTGACTATTAGGAAGAATCGTATCATAAAGGCAAAATTGATTTATTATCCTCAAATAAAACAATATCGTAGCAATTTGTTCATGCCGTGTCCAAATAAAAAGACTATTAAAATGTGTTTGTATTATTTTATGCTAACGACGTCAATAAAGGCCCAAGCGACCAGTTTACTTAGACCCCTGGCATATTTTTGTTGAAGAATCCTTAGCAGTCACAAATTGCGGCAAAGACGACCTGATATTTATTTTATTTATCATCATCCACAAGCCTATATACGTCCCAGTGCTGGGCACGAACCTCCTCTACAACTGAGACGGTTTAGGCCTTAGTCCACCACGCTGGCCTAGTGTAGCTTGGTAGACTAGACCTAAGAAATTCCTAAGAACTTATTAGGTGTACCGGTTGGGTTATCCATGACTTTTTGTTTCGGATATTACAGTCTGTTCTGATACAATAAGTGAAACTATGCCACCTTTATGTGAAGTCACAAAAATAGTCACAATTAGATATAAACTTATATTTGTAATTAAAACGCTTGCAAGAGAAAACATTTCTAAGAGTTATTTTCTAGTTTTAATACTTCAAACTAGTGGTCATGATTAAAGGATAAAAAATTCAAAATGGCTGACGGCAAATTGTCGTTGTCAAAATGAAGAAATGCTTTGCTGCTTCACGTACGTGTTAAAATTATACTCAGCCACAACAGAATATTTTTAATATTTCTAGTAGTTTTTTTTAATAAATGTTGTGATATTTTTCTTTGGAATTTCAATGAAAATTCCGGTGCCCTTGTATCTATTAACAGGTGTGCGAAATTTATAACAGTCATCTTGTTAAATAGGGTCTGACGGCCAGAATTCTTATATGTATTTCGAATTTATGTGTGTTTTCATATGTGTGAAGTTTCGGAAATTTCTATGGTCCGTATAGGAATGGTGTTCATTATTTTATGGTACAGTTTCAAATAGGAATATTTTCGAAAAAAAAATTATACATATTTGAAATTGGAAATAGTTATGCTAAAACTTATTAAATTAGCTTTAAGAACGTTGTGTATTAATTCTAGCAAATTACATTGACCTTAATAATAAAACCTCATTCCCCTGTATCGATTTAAGGAGGTAATGAAAATCATAACAAAAACAGGAATAGTAGATATTCCTAATTTGTATACACAATTACCAATACATTTTCCTTATTTTATTTGACTTTCTTTCCTACCATGATGTCTTTCATCCGTGTTCCAAAAAAAGTAATTTCATTGGATGAGTAAATAAGAAGTGGGTTGCTAAGGAAACATTAATATTTATTACTTGAGACCAAGATCTCTTGGTCTTATGTTATGTTGCCTTAACTTTCTATTCACGGATATTTATAAATGACTATTATTTGATTTCCTAGTTAAATAACCTTGACTATTGTACTGTAATTTTAATAGTAATTTTATTAAAAATTATAGATTACTAATGTTACATAATAAAATGTGAGTTTTTTTTATCTCTCTTTGGTTTTCAAACCTGCACCTAAAGTTATTACAATGTTCTTAGGTGTCGACTTCACAATCGTCTAATAACCCAGCAGACAACAAGCCTGTACCCAGCAGTGGGACATGTGTCGGCTGAAATACAAACGTTTTTCAGTAGTCTTATGACTTAAAATTACACAATGCGATCCAGATGTCCTTATGTTATTCGTTTTTAGCAAAATTCCCACGTTCATTCTCAAGGAAATTTAAGCTAAAACTGACTGCTTTAAGTCAAAAAGGCTAAGGACAGACTCGAGCTGGCTGGAATACTCGAGGCCGACGCAACAAGATGTAGATGATATCCTATTTGAATATAATAAAGCGTAACATAGCTCGGTAAATATTCATACAACAGAGTGGATTATGCAAATTCCACGGGACGGCGACGCTCGATATGGCCCGATCTCCCCTTTGGCTTCGGTTAAGTGAATTTTGCTTTGTAATTGCTGTTTAGCGAGCTGTGATGTCATATTTTTCGCGAGGGAATTTTTCTTGAGATCCATTTTTTACATGTAAACTTGAGGAATATGATTTTTATTATATTCAATTGATAGCGTGAGGCAGTTGGCTAGACACCAGCTTGAGAAACGAGCCACGGAATCGATCCCCGCACCGAGAAAAATAATTGTTTGATCCACTAATATTAGGGTGTGTGTGAGACCGAAAAGTCTTTCGTAGTTTTTGATCGACAGCACAAGACTCGTATCTTAATGTGGAGTCGCATATTATGTGTGTGACTGTTAGGTGCATTCATTATTTATTTAATTAGTCACTCGACACCGAAGTACTAGATACAATTGCAAAATGTGCTTTAAGTCACAGTAATATCCATATTTCAAGAGCATGCTGCTTGAAATGTTATAATTAAAAAGCCCAATGATTCTTACTACGACCCGATGATTGAAATCGGGATGTTGAGCATACAGTCAGTAATAATGATATAGGTAAATTATCTACGCAATTATAGAGTTAAATCCGTTACAAACACAAAACAGCTGAATAAGATAATGGTCAAATATATAGTATTTTGTATGGGGACGAGTGCCACTGCTTGTCTGTCACCTATTCATTCTACTACGATCACACGACCAATTTAAGATTTTTTTGAAAACATTGAAGGGTTGCTGTTGGTTGTCACATATTTACAAAAGTCTTGATATTACACGCTGCCCGAATTACTAAGAAGCCGCCTTGTCAAACATTATTTTAGATAGTGTAATCGTAGATTCGGCACGCTCGGTATGCTGACATTTAATTTCAAGTCTTATTCAACTGTTCTGCAATCACAAACAGGCGACAACCGTAATGGTATCATAACTATAATTGCGTATCTTAATTATTTAATTTAAATTACTTTCACGCACTTTGTACGGCTAATTAAAATGGCGTGGCTACGTTTTTTAATAGCCAAAGTCACGCGTATACTAAAATAAATCACGTTTAATATAAATGTTGAAAACTTCGCCGTTTGCGAAACAGAAAGAAAACCACTTTTCCGGGAAATTTACCCAACACTTCCCTCAAAAGTTTCCACATTGTTATTAGTTTAAAATGGAAATAGCCACCGTAACTGTTTTCGCGGGAAACTGTAAGGTTTCTGTGGTAGGTTGGAAGTTCTAACTGATTTCTCCACTTTATGAAAATATACTTTCGAAGTTGGATGATTAATTATCGTATTTTTTGCTATTCCTAATATAAATTTGTATTCATGCTAGCTCTCAGCGTACACGTTTGAAGTCTCTATATCTCTGACCTCAGTTATAATATTTGAGTATGTTCTACTGATATGTGTAAAATAAATTTTTCATAATGACACGTTAAAAAGTTAAGGGACTTTGAATTTTTGACTAATTGGCGCGCATGCAGTAGGTACTTAAAAGCTCATTATAAAGTTATTAAATTATAGATTACATATTTAATTTATTTAAACTGTATTATATCTACACGTCTGTATTTAAAGGCGGACTTAATGCCTTCATGACTTATTTTATAGATTAGATAAATATTAGATCAAATATTACTGGAATAAACACTTAATTCATTTTATGTTTTAATTGCATTTTTAGCTACAAAATAAAAGTCAAGGGAACACCCTGAATTGTCAAATACAATAAGATTGGAGTATAAAACACGCGACGCTGTTTTCGCGAGTACAAATCCGCTGAATTAATTAATCATGTAAAAATTCACTTGTTTATTTCGGATTCGTGTAGTGGAAAAATAAAGTAATATTTCCGGATCTTATTTGCATATTCAGAATTTATTGTTCGTTTCTAAAGGGTTGGCTTTAATAGAGTTATTTTGCGACTTAGACTATTAAGTTGTTTGGCGTGAATAATCTATTTACACACCCGCACTAGGTCAGCGTGGACTTAGGCCGAAACCCTCGCAGTTGCAGAGGAGACCCACAGTCAGCAGCAGTGGGACGTTTATGGGCTGATGATGATGATAATCTTTACAGGTCCGCAATTAACTAATGTTAACAATAAATAACACATTTAGCAACATTCCTTACGTAGAGTAAGGATAAGGATACAAGACTTCGACGGAATAAATCGGGAGACTACTCGAAACCTGAAGCAATTAAGGATTATTTTATTAGTTTAGTTCTATTAGAGCAACAATTACGTTTCACCATTCGACATAACTATGTATGCCAACGCCAGCGGTAATCCAATGGATATATTCAGACTGACCACACCGCTATATTAATTGTGTAATGTCTAGTAATGTCTAATTTAATTGATTATTGTGGAATCATGATGCTCTTAATAACACAGAATGCATACAATCCGTGATCGAAAATTAAGGCAGGTAATAGCTACGGTGATTTCAAACCCACTGTCGCTATATTACTTTTGTAGGTTTTATATTGTTAAAAAGAAACAAGCTATTATGTAGTACTAGCTTTTGCTCGCGACTCCGTCCGCGTAGACTACAGGGTTGAGTTCAGAAGGAAAATAAGTTGTAGTCTATTTTACTGCTCAGAGTCCTATTTATGTCCATATCAAAAAAACATACAATTCGGTCAAATTGTTCAAACGTGAAACCGTAACGCGTCGATCGGCGCCTTGTGCATCATTACTGCGCGCTTGATCAATATTTTAAAACTGCAATATCTTCTAAGATGCTCAGTGAAATCAAATGATGTAAAGGGCAATTATGGGTACTCCATACTATAACTCGAGTCCTGCCACAACGAAACCTCTATACAGTTACAAGTTACACACATTTATAAGAAACACAAGGTCATATAATAAATTCAAGCCCTCAAACTCTCATTCTACTTAACAAAATTCGAAAACTGGAAGATTTTAAAACATGTCCCACAAAGGTCAAGTCACACTGGTCGTGTTTTGTTTTATTTTCGCACCGGCTGCCCCCGAATTATATTCTCAGCATGCCGCAAACAGAACAAAACCTCATTTCATCTCATTACGAATGCGGAATGGAAACAATAAAATAAATTTAACATATTTGACCCCGAGTTTTGCGGGTACTATTGGGTAGTACGTGCGAAAATCAGTATTCGATTATACGAACGGTATATGATCGAAATAATTAGTTATATGTTCCGTGTTGATTGGCTATTTTGTTTCTTTTTATAATGACTCAAATAAAATAAGATAATATTTATTAAATCTATAAAACGTAAAATAAATCACTGAGAATACTGATTCTAGATTATCATCCTGTTCGGAATACATAACACTAATCATCATCATAAGCCCATATACGTCCCACTGCTGGGTAAGGGCTTTCTCTTCCAACAGTCGCACACATAGTCCTGATCCCATATTAAGATACAAATCCTGTGCTATATGCATCAGAAACAACGAGAAACATCGGTCACACACCCAGACATTTGTCTCAGCGAGGATCGAACCCGCTGCCTCCTATTTCACAGGCTCACTCTATCCATATGCGTCACGGGGCTATCAAAACATAATATCCACAATACAGACAGCCACAAAAGCCTTAAAGTGAAATTCATTGACAGTGTGACGCACATTCATAGCCAAATCAGAATTTATACATCCATAAGATTTCCTATCACGGCGTGTGGCGTAGATTGTAATAAAATTCATTTTATGTGCCATTGGGGTAACAGGATCTCAGGTGAGGGGGAAATATGGCTTCATTTGTTATTTAGGATGGCTTTTGTTTATTGAATCTTTTTGTAAGAAGTCATTTTTTTTCTATATTACACACATAAACTTATGGCGCCTTGCTTGTGACAAATTAGGTCCCCTTATTAGGTGAACGCAGTGATGGCCTCAAGGTTTGAGCGCGCGGTCGAGAATCTTGGCGGTCGTAGGTTCGAACCCCAGGCACACACCTCTGACTTTTCGAAGTTATGTGTTATGTGATGAAACATCGTGATGAAACCTGCACACCTAAAAGTTCTTAGGAATTTCTAAGGTGTGTAGTCCGCCAACCCGCATTAGGATAGCGTGGTGGACTATGGCCTAAAACCCTCTCAATGGTAGAGGAGACCCGTGCTCAGCAGTGGGCGTATAGGGGTTGATGAAGAAGAAGAAGGTCCCCTTAGATTAGCTGAGCTTCAGTGCTCGGCGTCATCACTGTGCGTGCTATTGACCCTGGAGCACAGGAGTTACAGTGGGGGGTGTGTGTTAGGATAGAGGAAAAATTATGTCACACTACACAGCAATCACTGCATATCATGTACACTAATTCCTGCAGAACGTTTCTTACACTGTTTAGATGTATTTACGGTCTGGGACTAAAATTTAAGATCCTGACGTGCTAAAAAGCGAAAAGATAAAATTCTTCAACTTATAAAATTAATAACATAATTTTACTTCTGCTATTTAGTCTATATAAAAATGCAAATTCAATCAAAAACCGTGATATTTAATTAATTTCGCCCGCCCTAAAAGGTTTAATTAAATTAGATCCCTTAAAGCGTCATTTGTCGCAAGCTGGGAGTCATTAGGTTATATCCGCCTTTGACGACATTGTTCCAATTATGATTTTAATGGTATTCGTAATAAATTACGTTATGTAAGTGAAAATATCATCAGAAACTTCGAATAGTTGAATAAGACTAGAAAGGAAATTTTACCGTGTCAAGCGTGCCGAACATACGACTAGATTGTCATGTTTGATACGACCGCTTCTTAGTCGAGATTTAAATGTCTATCAATCAACAGCAGTCATTTTTTTTGTTCAAATGTTTTATCATTAGTCGTGTATTTGTAGTAGAATGAATAGGTGAAATACAGTTTCCTCTCGATTTTTTCTTTGCCGTTCACTCAATAATTAAAATAATAGGTAATACGTTCCATAATATTGTATGTAAAATACACATACACTAGATAATACGCAGTTCGATCTGATTCTTTTGTCTTGGACTGTAAGGCCTATTATTTCACAAACCAGAATCTCACCAACTGCAACAAGAAAGGTAATTATATAATAATCCACATTTTAATCAACGAATAACAATCTACATTCAATTCAAAGTTGTTCAAACCAAACACTTCCATGCAAATACTAGATGAACAACTAAGGTCCAAAAGTTTGCGCAAACTGCGGCTCAACCTCCGAACTTTGAGCTTTCGCGAGCTTACCGAGCTTGCGAGCTGTCCGGCAAATGTCTGTGTAACTCCAGCTATTACTTAGTCTAACAAATGGAGATTTGGAGCTTTCGTTTCGATATGTTGAAAAACTTTGAGCTTTGGTTGATAGAACTGAAACCTGGAGATGTATTTAACTTAAAAGAGGTTTTAATTTAAAACTTAAAATTAATTTACTACAAGTTTTACAATTTTTAGCACATATTATTTGCAAGCAAAAAGGTCCTGTTTCGCCCAGGCGTAGTTTGACAAAAAGTTTATTTTTTTTTATATTTTCTCTTTATAGCACTCGTGTTTTGTGGTTGTGACAACTAAACGCAAAATTGACAGATATGCTGTTTCTGATATTTTTATGGATATAAAATTGTTTTAAAACATTGCAACGGATTTCATATGTACAACTTCGCTGCCTGTCAAAGCCAAAACCTGCCATTATGTTTCCGTATGTTTATAATTGCAACGGCAATTATAATAATATTATGAAGTAAGAGAAAAAAAAAATGGTTAAGAAAAATTAATAAAAAATATAGAAATAATTGACTCTTTCAGCCAACATTTCAGACTTGGTGTGCCTAAAAAGTAGTAGTGCCTAGATGCAGTGATGGCCTCGAGGTTTGGGCGCGCGGTCGAGAATCTCGACGGTCGCGGGTTCGAACCCCAGGCACACACCTCTGACTTTTCGAAGTTATGTGTGTATTCACATTGAATTATCACTTGCTTTGACGGTGAAGGAAAACATCGTGATAAAACCTGCACACTAAGAGTTCTTAGGAATTTCTTAGATGTGTAGTCCGCCAACCCACACTAGGCCAGCGTGGTGGACTATGGCCTAAACCCTCTCAATGGTAGAGGAGACCCAGCAGTGGGCGTATATAGGTTGATGAAGTACCTAAAGAGTTCGTGATGAAAACATCCAATGGCTTTTTGTTCCCACTCTCCAACAGCGCATTGCTCTCTTATATAATCACCCTTTTAATGTGAATATATTTTACGTCATTTTGTTGATTTCTAAATAATTTTCGCTTTCATGTCTGTTCAGAATAATTGTTTTAGGTACGGTATATGTTTTTATAAGTTCAGATATGTATTTTTGATATTCAGGATTTGTTCAGGGATGCTCCTATCTAGTGGTCATGGTCTGCCCTAGAATAGGTGCTACGAGTACGCGACCTCGGCCCCCGAGCTGCTGCAGTCACTATCAACTTTCCCTTCCGTGACTGCAGTATCCACTCCTACAGACCATACTTTCCTCTCCCATAGCCTCCTCTCTCATTCACTATTCCCTTCCCCCCGCTTGATGACGGGCAGCAGCGTCATCAATGCGTTTCCCCTACTGCGCTCGCCAACCCGCCTGCCAAGCGTGGCGAGTATCGGCAATATCCCCCTCATGATCGAGACTAGGACCAGGCCCCCAGTCCCCGGCAGCCCCACTATTCCTGGCTACGGTAGCGGCCATGGTAACGGTGGGGCGGGGGGTGCTAAGAATCCCCGGGTTGGCCCCGGCTACCACCCCCGACGACGACTGGCCCTGGTAACACACAACATACGCACGTTGAGGACAGAGGAGAAGATTGTCGAACTGGAAGAAGAATTGAGCGGGTTACACTGGGACATTCTGGGGTTGTCGGAAGTCCGCAGGATTGGGGAGGACACGATAACCCTCAAGTCCGGTAACCTGCTCTTCTACCGGGGGGACGACCAACAGTCCAGAGGAGGTGTCGGATTTCTCGTCCGCAGGTCTCTCATTAACAACATCGTATCCATCGAAAGTGTGTCGAGCAGGGTAGTGTACCTGATACTCAGAATATCCAAAAGATATTCGTTGAAGGTCATACAGGTATACGCGCCGACCTCGACACACCCAGATGAAGAAGTAGAGGAGATGTATGAGGACATAAGTCGGGCCATACATACTTCTAAAACCTACTTCAATGTTGTTATGGGAGACTTTAACGCAAGGTTGGGCGTGAGAAGCGATGCGGAGTTGAAAGTGGGGCAATTTGGACATGGGCAACGGAACCCCAGGGGTCAGAGGCTGGCTGAATTCCTGGAGAAAGAGGGACTCTTTGCGATGAACTCTTTCTTCCAGAAGCCGCCTCACAGGAAATGGACCTGGCTGAGCCCTGATGGTTCCACGAGAAATGAGATAGATTTCATCTTGACGACGAAACGACGGATATTCAGTGATGTCTCTGTGATCAACAGGGTGAAAACCGGTAGCGATCACCGAATGGTTAGAGGCTCATTGAATATCAACGTCCAATTAGAAAGACGTCGCTTGATGAAGTCTACGCTACGACCTACTCGCGCCCATATCCAAAACCCCGAGAGCTTTCAACTCGAGCTGAAAAATCGCTTCGAGTGCCTGGAAGAAAACCTTGCCGTGGACGAGTTAAACAGCGGTTTGGTAGAAGCTGTCCATGCGGTGGGATCTAAGCATTTTAGACCTCGCCGTAGAGGCAGACCACAAAAACTCTCGGTCCACACTCTTGACCTTATGGCCGAACGTCGATCTATGGCGCTGCAGTCTTCCGAGGATGCCGAAGCATATCGTCAGCTCAATAGACGGATCTGGAAGTCCTTGCGACACGATGTCCGTGCTCACAATACTGTGAGCATTAAAAAGACAATAGAGCGGAACGGAGGCTCCAAAGTGTTTGCAAGAGACTTGTCTATTGGGCAAAGACAGTTGTCTAGGCTGAAGACGGAGGGCGGCCGCGTAGTGTCGACGAGGGCAGAGGTTTTAAGGGAGATCGAGAGGTTCTACGGACAGCTTTACACCTCGGTTGCCAAGCCCGCTGTTCGCTCGGCCGAAGACCCGAGAGCCGAGTTGATCCGCCACTTCAGCGATGATATCCCGGACATCAGCCTGTGTGAGATTGAGATGGCCCTGAAACAACTTAAGAACAACAAGGCGCCGGGTGAGGACGGAATCACTTCAGAGCTTCTGAAAGCGGGCGGAACGCCGGTACTTAAAGTCCTTCAGAGGCTCTTCAATTCCGTTCTCCTCGAGGGCTCAACGCCAGAGGCATGGAGCAGGAGCGTGGTGGTACTGTTCTTCAAAAAAGGTGACAACACCTTGCTGAAGAATTACAGGCCCATCTCGCTCCTGAGCCATGTCTATAAGTTGTTTTCGAGGGTCATCACAAATCGTCTCGAACGCAGGTTTGATGACTTCCAGCCGCCCGAACAAGCTGGTTTCCGAAAAGGCTTTAGCACCATAGACCACATCCATACGCTTCGGCAAGTTATCCAGAAAACCGAGGAATACAACTTGCCGCTTTGTTTAGCGTTTGTGGACTATGAGAAAGCCTTTGATTCGATCGAGACGTGGGCGGTGCTAGAGTCTCTCCAGCGGTGCCACATTGACTGTCGGTACATCGAGGTGTTGAAAAGCATATACAGCAACGCCACCATGTCGGTCCGAGTACAAGATCAGAGCACGAAGGCTATTCCACTACAGAGAGGCGTGAGACAGGGAGATGTTATATCTCCGAAACTGTTCACTGCCGCGCTGGAAAACGCCTTCAAGCTCTTGGAGTGGAAAGGATTCGGCATCAACATCAACGGCGAGTATATCACACACCTTCGGTTTGCCGACGATATTGTAGTCATGGCAGAATCGCTGGAGGACCTTAGCACTATGCTCGAAGACCTCAATCGAGTCTCCCAACAGGTGGGTCTTAAAATGAACATGGACAAGACGAAAATCATGTCGAATGTCCATGTTGTGCCCACCCCAATCGCAGTTGGGGGCTCGACTCTCGAAGTTGTAGACGAATATGTCTATTTGGGACAAGTGGTCCGGTTAGGCAGGTCCAACTTCGAGAGAGAGGTCAATCGTCGAATCCAACTCGGTTGGGCAGCGTTCGGAAAGTTAGGAGACGTCTTCTCGTCCAAAATACCTCAGTGCCTGAAGACAAAAGTCTTCAATAGTTGTGTGTTACCAGTGATGACTTACGGCACTGAGACGTGGCCTCTCACTAAAGGCGTCATGGGACGGCTCAGGGTCACTCAACGAGCTATGGAGAGGGCTATGCTCGGGGTTTCCCTACGTGATCGAATCAGAAATGAGGAGATCCGTAGGAGAACTAAAGTAACCGACATAGCCCAACGGATTAGCTCGTTGAAGTGGCAATGGGCCGGCCACATGGCGCGGAGAACTGATGGCCGATGGGGCCAGAAAGTTCTCCAGTGGAGGCCACGTACTGGCAAGCGCAGCGTGGGACGTCCCCCGACAAGGTGGTCCGACGACCTTGTCAAGGTCGCGGGACGTCGCTGGCTGCAGGCGGCTTCCGACCGTTCCCGGTGGAAGTCATTGGGGGAGGCCTATGTCCAGCAGTGGACCACTAATGGCTGATATGATGATGAAGGAAATGACCTAAAATACACACATCAAAAGATTCGATGAATAAAGGGATGACTTGAAAGGCTTCTCAGCAACCCGTTTTGTATCATTTCTTCAACGACGTTGCCATGGAAACCTGATAACTTCAAAAACGACATTATTAGACTTCGTACCTCGGGGTTGTAGGTTGAGCAGGTGTTGTATAACAAACGCGGGGATCTGAGTTCAATTTCGTGCTTTGACATATTTGTATCTTTGTTTTTAAATATTGGCATAGGTAGGGTTTTGTTATATGGATATATATGTTACTTTCGATTAAGTCTATTTATTAATTTTATATCACTAAAAAAATGACGTGGTTGAAGGCAGTAAACGGCAAGTAAACCAAAATAATTTAAATTTCCAATTCAGCGCTTTATTATCTTGAATCTACGTAAATTACTTGGCCATACGTTAAACAATTACTATAAACCTATGAACTACAATGTTTTTTAACGAGCAAACAATTTTGGTCTCCACGCGAATGAAAATCATAGATTTTACTGCACTATTCATATTTTTATGGGAGAAAGCACGAATGGACATAAGCGTAATATGATTTACATATTTAGGAAAAAATTTGGATAGCTCAAACAATTCTTAACATTTTAGTACTGCATATGGTTATACTAGTATAGGTCTACAATAGTTATTAGCTTGTAGGAACCAGGTTGATTTTAATTATATATAATGTATCTATATATTTTATTGTTCGACGAACTTCTTCTTCATCAACCCATATTCGCCCACTGCTGAGCACGGGTCTCCTCTACCATTGAGAGGGTTTAGGCCATAGTCCACCACGCTGGCCTAGTGCGGGTTGGCGGACTACACACCTAAGAAATTCCTAAGAACTCTTAGGTGTGCAGGTTTCATCACGATGTTTTCCTTCACCGTTAAAGCAAGTGATAATTCAATGTGAATACACACATAACTTCGAAAAGTCAGAGATGTGTGCTTGGGGTTCGAACCCGCGACCGCCGAGATTCTCGACCGCGCGCCCAAACCTCGAGGCCATCACTGCTTCTGTTCGACGAAAATAGCCTTCATTCTCCGAGGAAACAAAATTAATACTAACAATACTTCAAATTTTTAAAACAAATTCCGTGACAACTTTTTCTTCTTCTGAACTGTCACTTCAATTTGAGCGGGTTCTAAAGTGCTATCACTAAGGAGATTTTATTTATTGTAGCGGTACATTACAAGCTCACATAAGTCCAACCGCTGAACATAGGCCATCTCTTCAACTGAGTGGGGAACTAAGTCAAACGCCAGGCTAATGCGGGTTGGCGGACTACACACCTAAAAAAATCCTAAGAACTGAGGTGCAGGTCGCCTAATATTATTTTTATTCACTGTTAAAGGGTAAGTGATAATTAAATATGAATATACACATAACTCCAAAAGTCAGAGGTTTTGAACTCGAAACTGCCGAGGTTCTCGACTCGACCATTTAATGTCGAGACCATCATTAGTAAAATGGATATAAACAAATGCAATTATATTTAAATATGCCTAAAAGTAATCACTATAATTTCCCATACACACTATTATGACCGGAAATTAAATGTAAGCTTTTGTGGAAAGCTTTTAAAGCTTCAGAACTAAAATGGCCATTAAATTAAATAACTTCATGAAGATTGTGAAAAGGTTCTGTTTTAATGATATTTGCATTTACTGTAAATAGCAATTTATATATAAATCTTGTAGTAATTTATACACTCACGCCTGCAGTCTTCAATAGGGTGGGCAGAAATGCATTATCGCATCCACATTTGGTATATTGTGTTTTCACCCCATGTAATAGGGGGCGGGTTTATTGTCGTTTTTCGGGTATAAGTAAAGACCACAAGTTAGTCATTTTTCCTGTCGTTAAATCATCAATACCGTACTAACCAACCATTTTTCAATCAAAAATTCGTTCTTTGACTTTGAAAGGAATTGCTAACATATGTATGTAGGGACCCGTTTCATATATTTTAAGTTATAATTTTCTATACGACTTATTTTCATATACATAATACGTCTAGTAAAATATGGACAACATTCATGGAATTTGTTTAACTGGTATAAAACTGCTATAAAAAAAATTACCCAAAGATAATATTTACATAATATTTTCACTTCGACATAAACATACGTATATTCCTTTCAGTGAAATATTATAAAAATGTAATATTTCTTTGACAAAAGTCCCTAGCGACAAATAGAACAACTTACATACATCTCGTAATAAAATAAGGCACATAAAAAAACTTTCTCCTTCAGTTATAACGGCATAATGTCTTTATAACAAATATCAAAACCGGCACTCAACATTTACGAGGCATAAAATATTAAACTTTCATGAGCCTAAACCGTAAATTATTATTTTAATTTACAATCGAAATACCTTTGATCTTAATATTTTAAGCATGTCATGTTTTCTGGTTTACGATACCTGACGATGGCTTTTTCCGAGTAATTTATAGCACCTGATTATTGCAATATGTAGGTAGTTTGACATATTTTCAAATTAGTTTAAAGTGTTTAAAATATTTTATTTATAGCCTATTAATTTTTAAAATATAGAGAAGATATTTTTGTCAATGTGATGTCGACAGTTTTGTTTTAGTATAATTTATTGAATCTTTTTATGTTAGGTCTATTTTCTGCCTTCGTTACTCATAGATCCAGGTTGCTTTAGGCATTAGGCCACCCGTAGCATGTAATATGAAGACTTTTATAAATCTGTGACAACCAATAGCTTT
The DNA here is from genome assembly GCA_030295005.1 of Cephonodes hylas. NCBI lineage: Eukaryota > Metazoa > Arthropoda > Insecta > Lepidoptera > Sphingidae > Cephonodes > Cephonodes hylas. The sequence continues at coordinate 2,097,820 of AP025383.1, forward strand.
CTATGTTAAATTTTTATCCTTGGTCGCGTGATCGTACTAGAATGTATAGGTGACAGACAAGCGGCGACCCCAGTCCTCATACAAAATAATGTCTTTTCCCTTTCAATCTTAGTCTGCTGTTTTGATCAGTGACGATATTTCTATAGGAGCCCAAAAGCCCAACTAACCTTACAAAATTCCATATAATTGCCATATAATAATCTTAAACCTTTAAATATTTATTAGCAGCAACCATAACCTGGTTCTAAGTATAAGTAATGAAAGTAAAAATAGATCTAATATAAAAGCAATAAGTTAAATTAAACCAAATACTTCATAAATCGGAACGCGTGAAATTTGTTTCAAAATGGTGGCACCACAGACAAATGTACCCACATTTAGCCGTACGAAAACCGCGTAATGACAAGTACAATTTGTAATGACGCAGCATTTTATTACGCCTATTACACTGATGAAAACAACGTGGTTGAACTAGGGTTGCCAGATAGCCGGGAATTGGCGGGATTCTCCCGAGTTTTGTATGCCCTCCCAACTTCCGACGAAGCAAATAATCTCCCGAAAAACCAGCTCGATAATTTTAAGTTCACGTTTTCGTCAAACGAAACTTGCAAACTACTCGGGCGCTTGTCACAGAGCGAAAAAACGTTGCAATGCATGGTAGAGTGCAATGTAAAATATGTTTATGTTATGTTTACTTAATATTATTGTCTTCATCAACCCATATATGCCCATTGCTGAGCGCGGGTCTCCTCTACCATTGAGAGGGTTTAGGCCATAGTCCACCACGCTGGCCTAGTGCGGGTTGGCTGACTACACACGTAAGAAATTCCTAAGAACTCTTGGGTGTGCAGGTTTCATCACGATGTTTTCCTTCACCATTAAAGCAAGTGATAATTCAATGTGAAAACACACATAACTTCGAAAAGTCAAAGGTGTGTGCTTGGGGTTCGAACCCGCGACCGCCGAGATTCTCGACCGCGCGCCTAAACCTCGAGGCCATCACTGCTTGCTTGGTATATTATGTTGATTTTATATCATTTACTTTTTTTTACTTCTCCCGACCAAAGCTGTCAAATCCCGAAAAATCGGTTATTGATCCCGATAACTGGAAGATTTGATATGGCCACCCTAGGTCGAACCAACTGTTAAATGTTTACTACTGTTTTGTGATAGTGTATGTTGCCTGTGGTTTATTTATCCGGCGCGGATAATTTATATCTATTGGTTTTCGGGATAAACTATAAAATACGGGATGGTAAATGTAAATACATTCGGTGTCGTAAAAGGGTGATGGTAGATGTTTTGTAGCGGATTCGAATACTGAAGGAAAATTACTGGGACTTCGATGTTATCAACACTTAAAAAGTAATTAAACATTTGTGCATCATATAATGAAATATAAAAAAGTGATGGCCTCGAGACACACAGCTCACACTTTTCAAAGTTATATGTACTTTCTAAATGAATTTTGACGTATTTTAACGGTAAAGGAAAATATCCTGACGAAACCTATTAAATACACCCCAACAGTCACACACATAGTCCTGACCCCACATTAAGATACGAGTCTTGTGTCGTGACTATCAGAAACCACGAGAGACTTTTCGGTCTCACAAACACCCAGACTCGAAACAAATATTTGTGGATCACGCAAACATTTGTCTCGGTGCGGAGATCGAACCCGCGGCGGCTCGTTTCGCAAGCTGGTGTCTAGCCAACTGCGCCACGGGGCTGTCAAATTGTATTGTTTTTAAAGCTATGAATTTAATTTCAAAATATTAAAATGTTGCGCGAGTTTTCATGCCAATAGACTTGTTTTTAATTTTATATTGGTCTGGGACAAATTTCGCTTTCTACGTTGACAAAACCATCACCATCAGCCTTCATTTCGCCCACGGCTGGACATAGACCTATCCCATGGCACGTGACTGGGCTCGATCTTCGGCTCTCCTCAAAAAACAAAACCATAGCCAAGTGTATACCATAATTCTTGGAACATTATTCAATTACGTCCATAATTCTCTGGAAATGTCCGATATTGACATTCTTGCCCGCTTAACAATCCATGATTGATGGGTATGCGATGTTTTTTAGGGTTCCGTGGGAAATAATAAAAACATTAATGTTACAATATTGTCTTTCAGATTAACTTTGTTGTGGGATTATGACAATTAAGGCTTCATTCGATGAGCTTCATTACTCGGCGTCTATACAGCGCGTGCTGTTAATCCTGGAGCACACGAGTTACAGGGACAGGGGTGATGGGATAGGTAAAAAAAATTACTTGCATCGCGAGACCACGTGGTTTAAAAGTAACATTTAACAAGCACAAAATCAAAAGAATACTGTTTTTTTAAACTTTACTACAAGTCTGTGTCAAATAATACCCTATAACGAGGAAACTAATAGAACTAAGAACACTCCCTCAGCTGTAAGTCTGAACACAAATAAAACAGAATACATTACTCGACCTCCTGCGAGAATCCTCGTATCTATTGTCATGTTTATTTTACCTTCATTACTCGACTTAAAACGTCTTTCTATCGGTGTATTTACATATTGAACGTAAAAGAAATGTATATATTGTAACTATTCTTATCACTGGTAGACACGAAAAATCAATTTCTAAATGCTATTGCTCATCATTCTGAGCTTCTCATTGCAATTTCGTAACTCTTTTATAAGAAACGTTCTTTAAATTGTCCATAACCACATAATCACCAGCACACATGCCTCCCACTGCTGGGCACGGGCCTCCATTACAGCTCATTCTATTTAAGCCCAAGTCCACCACGCCTGCCTTATGCGGGTTGACGGACTACACACCTAAGAAATTCCTAAGAATTTTTTGGCGTGCAGGTTTCATCACAATGTTTTCTTTCGCCGTTAAACATTCATCCACTCTTCTTCATCAACCCATATACGCCCACTGCTGAGCACGGGTCTCCTCTACCATTGAGAGGGTTAAGGCCATAGTCCACCACGCTGGCCTAGTGCGAGTTGGCGGACTACACACCTAAGAAATTCCTAAGAACTCTTAGGTGTGCAGGTTTCATCACGATGTTTTCCTTCACCGTTATAGCAAGTGATAATTCAATGTGAATACACACATAACTTCGAAAAGTCGGAGGTGTGTGCCTGAGGTTCGAACCCGCGACCGCCGATATTCTCGACCGTGCGCCCAAACCTCGAGGCCATCACTGCTTACTTTCATTCATCCACTGCTGTAAAACAAATATATACAGAACCGCTTCGAAAAAGTCTGTTTTATTTAGAAAGATTTTAAGCAAATTTGTCAATATAACGTATATTGGAAAAGTGGATAAGGAAACGGGATGGGGTCAGCACGACCGCGCTTCGGGCTACGGGTTACTAATATCTCAACCCTCCAATTTCACCCGATTTAAGAAGTCACTTGGAAGAAATTAATCAAAGTTTGAAGGGAGCTCAAAGAACAAACGGTTGAAGGGGTTAGATTAAATCGCCTGGAGAAGACACGCTTTGATAGCAATTAATATATTTATTGATTTAAAACATAAAATGAGACATCCTTAAGTTTGAAACGTATTATCGCTGTGGAGAAAAAACAGTAAGAGAACAGAAATGTATTTTTTTCAATTTTGACATTATGTCAATTTAACATTATAACTGTTATAATACAAACGGACGGGGTTCAAATCCAAGTTACCATTGTCCTTTCGAATTCACGTACACTTAAAATGAATTATAAAGCCTTTAAGCCACCTATCCCTACCACTTTACATACCAACGCACTAATTTTAAAACCCCCAATTGAACCACCTAATAACTTCACAAATAAATCACGATTAATCGTGTCGGATCCGTCACGTTCCATGTAAAGTTGCGGCCCAAGGACTTAATTTTATAGGGCTGAGACCTCGGTAAACCTTGTCGGCTATTAACCAATTACGCTAACTGAGCCATCGCCCGAGGTGTGAACCCGATACAAATTAAACTAATTTTACAGATTGTCTCTCGATACTTGACGACTATTAGTAGTATCGTAGGGTAGAGTGGTTTAGGTGTAGTCGAGAATCTCGGTGGTTGCGGGTTTAAGCCCTTGGCACATACCTCTGACTTTGAGAGGTTATGTGGGTATTCACAACGAATTATATCAATTACTCAAGGGATTATCTTTTGATAAATAACGTCTATAAAGGGTGTATTCAGACTGTGATTGGAAACTAACGCAGATAATAGCTATGGTGATCACAAACCTATTGGTGATAAAAAAAATCCGGACAAAAAAGAAAAAACATGAAGTTTTCCATACAAACGACACATTTTAGGGATGTAATTTTTTATTTTTTGTGGGGATGTTCTGTTACCTGTCTTAGTTTCCGATCATGGTCTAAATACACCCTCTTTGTATAAAATATAATGTATTAAACTATGAAATATATAAGAACAAAACTCCATGATGTTATCGAAACACATTCTGAAACGAAGCCGCGATCCTCTTAACATATTAAACAGTAAAGTTGGATACAGAAAGTCGGGGACAACTTTTACAAATTTCAACTCAACACTAGTACTCATAGTTTGGCGTATGACGGAGTTTCTACAACGCCGCGGTTTTGTATCTCTGTGGGGAAACGGATTTAACGAACTGGGTTTTATCTGAAATATGTCCTCTTCTATCCTGATATTTTTAGTATATATGCATGGTTTATTCAGACCGTGGTCGTAAACTAAGGCAGATAAGGTAAGCCAACCTTTACATGCTTACAAACATGCATACAAACCCCTCTGGCGTTAAAAAAATCCTAGTAAAAAATAAAAAAAATTGAAATTTTTCTAACATCAACTTTCATATGTAAATAGACGTTATACGGTTTCGATAACTCTTTATATTACCAGCGCCGAATTATTACAGATATATATGAATCATTTTAAAAACAATTAAATTCATGAATCAATTCTTTTACTGATTTAAAAAATGTTCAAACACTTTAGTTTCCGTAGTTACGAATTTTGTAGTAGAAACCAATAATATAACACCTCCTCTTTAGCCTTGATTTTACAGACACATACAATTCTACATACAGATACAATTCTATTTATTGGCAGCTTTGTGGGACAAGCATTTCTCGCCCTTCAAGTGTTCAACACAGCGTCACTGAAGCGCTCTCACAAAACTAGAACACCCGTAGATTATCTCCCAATGTAGGAGAGGAAAAGAACCTACTCAATTCTATACAAAATTCTTTTAAGGTACAAGAGGTGACAATGAAATAAGTCTGTCTCGAGGACTCAGAATTCCTAGGATAGGTTTTTATTATAAAGAAATTATTAATAACGTAGTCTGGAAATTTGCTCTAAAAATGGTGATGCTCTTGTCCAATATTACGTGGGGTTTGAAATAAATTTAATTAAAGAACCGATATATGACGCCTTATATGTTATGGCCTCGAGTTTTAGGAGCGCGGTCGAGAATCCCGATATATAAGAAGGATCTTATATCTAACCATTCAAAGTAATGCGTGTATTTACAGAAGAAAACATCGTGATGAAACCTGCACACATAAAAGTTCTTAAGAATTCTTAGGTTTGTCCACCACCCGCACTAGGCCAGCAGTATGGACTAAACCCTATCAGGTTTAGAATAGGCCCGTGTCCATTAGTACGACGTATGCTGATGATAGATATGATGGTGTATGTCCAGCAGTGGACGAATATTGGCTGTTAATGGTGATGATGAAACAAGGATAAAATCCTTATGTTTCAAAACCTGATATCTAACTGTGATATGTATTATAGTTGTTAAATGTTAACACCGCATTTTTAGCATTACTAATATCAAAATAACTTACACATGACTGCCCCCCGCTTCCATAGCTAGCGTAGTCGCACCACAGGTCTCAGCGGGGAACAAACTTTTGTATAACAAGCTTTATATTTTAACGAAGTTGTGTTCGGTGAAAATTTTTAATGCCGCCCTAATATCGCGGAGTTCGTTCGCAAATTATCAAAATAAAGTTTTGTGCGCTCGAAGTTACATCGGTTGTGGTTTAGCAGTTTGCTGTAACAAAAGAATTTCGGGGTAGACGTTTCAATGTGGCTTTTGCGCGAAAATATTTGTAATGTGGATACTGACTAGTTTTTTGGGTTGGCATGAAAAAGACAAGTGATAGGTTAGATACAGTTGTAACGAAGGTGGAAATAAAAGGTTTCTTACAATGTTTTCACTTCAATCATGCGTGTTCACTGTTCATGCAGTGACGGTACTTTCCAAAGGGTGCCTGGCCGAATGCAAACGCGAATCCCGCGCCCGTGTATTATGGAGTTAGTGGAACATCACGGGGTTTTAGTCGGTAGGACGAGCTATTGCTATATAGATCGGTGAGTCCGACATACCTCTACGCTTGGAGATGATCTGTAAACGGATTTCCCCGTATAAAAAAAAAAGTGACGGTACTTCCATAGAAGCCCACAAAAAAAAATAGATAATGTCTAGTTTATATTTGTGTACTGTGGGGTCCAGATATTCTCATTTTTATATCAAATTGTTTCGTTAAATGAAGATTTTAATATAATGGAATGAAATTTTGTGTACAAACATCCAATCATCATCATCTGTATCATCGAAGAGTAGGTAGAAATACATTTCTTTAGCCAAATATTAAAACCTTGTGGTTTCAATATAATAATAGTCCTAGTCTTCTATTTTCAAGTATATCAGTCTTTGCGCATTACTCCTACTCTCTAAAAACTTTCGCAGCATCGTTCTAATAAACATAATGAAAAATCTTGATTAATATGGAATCCTCAGCGCATTCACCGACTAAAATATTGCATTTTACGTGAATAAACAACTCGGGGCTTTGAATTATTGAGTGAATGCAGTGTAGTGAACACAGAAAGGGTAATGGTTTTAATTATTTTAAAAAGTACGTAGGTACACGTCGTTTCTCGGATAAATTTCCAAGATTTAATAGTTTTATTAAGTACCTATCTTGTAAAATGGAATTTCGCTGTTCATCGTTAACTTTAAATATGTTCTTGCTACTGCTTAATATTTTCACTTAGAAAATCCAATAACTGTTTTTCTTACCAAGACTATAAACCTGGAACTCGGATAAAGCGGTCCACTATTTAAAATTTATTATCACGAACCGTATCTTTCGAAATGAACCACATTCAGAACTCTATCCTATCAATAACTGTAAAATAGCTACAGTGATTACGTACCCAGTGACGTTTTAAAAATTACGGCAAAAATTAAAAAAAAAATTCTTACAAAGGTTGGTGGTATTTTTTGGGAAAATACAATTTTTTTTACAACCTTCCTTAATTTCCTTTCACAGTCTGAATAAATATATTTAAAGTATGGTGCAACAAAGTATAGTCAGGTAGACAAGAGTAACGGTTTCTCGGAATCCTAATTACGAAGCTATGTAGTGCAATACGGCAATAAAGGGATATCCAGCAAGCATTCGGTTAATGACGCGCCGCGCTGGCACGGGACCAACCGCGCCTCGGATCATACTACGAAATATTCATCATTTGTTGCTGGGATTTTTCATGTCATAAATACACCCAACAGACACATACATAGCTCTGACCCCACACTAGGTTCAAAGACCTGTGTCGTGGGTATCAGACACTACGAGAGACTTTTTCGGTCTCACAAACACCCAGACCCGAAACAAATATTTGTGGTTCACATAAACATTTGTCTCGGTGCGGGGATCGAACCCGTGGCCTCTCGTTTCGCAAGCTGGTGTCTAGCCAACTGCGCCACGGGGACTGTCTAAAAATGTCATGTGCGGTGGTTTGGGTTTTCAATACTTACAATTTTGTTTTTATATGTAAAACTTATAATTTTTTAATATTTGATAAAATATAGTGCTTTTAACATTTAAGTGTATATTTACAACTTACGAGTACTATCATTTTATACTAAGATTTTACAAGTCATGCGGAGTGGTGGTCTGTGTTTCCTGTACCTAAGTATTGTTCTTAAATTTGAAATTTACTTATGGTAAACGGCACGGCGAGTGTTTTCTGCAACGATTCGTCTTGTTACGAAAGCTATATGTAACAATCAATAATGTGTAAACTGGTGATAAAAAAAGCCCAAACTAATAAAGGCAGTAAAAACATATTCTTAGAACTTATTTTATGAGACTTATGCAGAATATCTTTTTCACAAGGACACTTAAATAAGTTTCTCCAAATTCATAGTAGCGGTCCATAAACATTGTGTATCTTGGCACCTGTCGCATCATCCTTTAATCTTATCATCTCATCGCGGCGGGTGATGGATCGCCAGAAATCATACAGACAGATAACACCATCTGAATTTATCTATTATAATTTTAGAACGGCAATTCTTGGCATTTTGTGATTGCGAAAGCACAGACTGCAGAGTTGAAGTAACCCAATTCTGATGAATCTTTTTGCATTTTCAGCTTCATTATTATCATTATAAATAAATAAATACACCCAACAGTCACACACATAGTCCTGACCCCACACTAAGATACAAGTCTTGTGTCGTGGGTATCAGGAACTACGAGAGACTTTTCGGTCTCACAAACACCCAGACCCGAAACAAACATTTGTGGATCACACAAACATTTGTCTCGGTGCGGGGATCGAACCCGCGGCCGCTCGTTTCGCAAGCTAGTGTCTAGCCAACTGCGCCACGGGGCTGTTATTAACATCATTATCACCATAATTATTATCATCAACAGCATTTTCATCATTATCATCACCTTTGTCACGTCCACTGCTGGATAAAGGCTTCGCCTATGGCACGCCACTGGGCTCGATCTTCGGCTCTCCTCATCCAACTATTGCCAGCCACCTTGTACAACTATTTTCCAATTTTGAAAAAATATATTGCTAATTAACAGGATATTATTTATTCAGTTACATCAAACGTAATTCATACGTTATTCGAAAATATTCGACTTCAAATAGTTTAATAAGAAGCTATGTATAAAGTTTTGCTAAACATAATTGAACATAGATGTAATTCATCCGCCAATTACGGACTGATAGATTGTAAGTGGCGATCGTTAATTGATGAATCGTTAACAGCGTGTAATGAATGGATGAACGAGAAATATCACTTTACTTTTTTATGGTTAATAATTACCATTTTTTTTATATTTTATTTAATAGACCTGGTATTCTGCAGTAACGTCAGTAACTGTTAAATATAAAAAGAGATGTGTGAGATAATGGAGATCTAATGACATACCCGTAACACAGTTGGCTAGACACTAGTTTCTGAAACGAGAGGCCGCGGGTTCGATCTCCACACCGAGACAAAGATTTGTGTGATGTACAAATATTTGTGTCGTGCCTTTGTTAGATAATAATAATAATAAATTCTTTATTATAATCAAACAAATTAGCATTACATAGGTTTCCCTGACTTCTGCACTAGCAAAAACTGTGCGGCAGAAGTCAGTGTCTTCCCTTAAATCTCCGTCTCAACTTAAAAATATATAAACGAAAATAATTACATCTAAAACAAAACAAGGCACTTATTAATTAAAAATATTAAAAAGAAAAAATATAATAATAAAACAAACAAACAAAACAAAACAAGACTAATAAAACAATTATAATATTATGTATAATAAAATAATTAAAATCATCAAGATCAAAAGGTCTCTCGTAGTTTCTGAAATCCACGACACAAAACTTGTATCCTAGTGTGGGGTCAAACTATGTATGTATGGGACTATTGGAAAAAAAAGTCTATAGCCTTTTATGGCTCTGTGCTTCTATAAAAAAATCTAATAAAAAGAAAATCTCGAGGTCGCACTACTCAAACTTCAAGAGACCAAGAAGCCCTCATAAAATATCTAAACATAGCAATGAATAATTTAAACAAAAGCGAAAACAAAGAAAGGGATCCTCTGTTATATATTCCGGTATCTCAACATTTATTCCCCAAGGATAAATAATAAAGGTCCTTCGGCAGCCATTTTTGCCGGCAAAATATTAAGTGTCACTAAAATGTCTTTTATGTTTCGAGGAAACAATTTCTCGACTCGAGATCTCACTTTGACGTCGAAGGCACGGCCTGGCTCATCTCTCACGAATATTTATTTCACTTCCTGCTTTACTATCGATTTGCATGACATTTCAATAAACATGTACCATGATCAAGGAGATTCGTGATGAAGAATTGTTTATTTTTCCTTTCTATATAATATAGGAACGATTGTTGACTTGCGAAACATATTGTGGTCAGAATATCCCGACTAGAAACGAATACTTTCTTAATTCTAACGATGTTTTCCTTCACCATTTAAGAATATATTTATTGTGAATAATATAATTTTGACAAGTTAGAAGTTTGAACCTCGAGATTACTTTTTTTTATGAAATAAATTTTATTTTATCACAAGTAAATTTTGGAAATTTAACTACAAGAATATCCTCCTAATTGGTCCTTCTATAGGTAAAGTCTTGCTAAAGGTCTTTCTTATGGTACTACAAATACTCTTTTAATCATAATTCACTTTATTATCGCCATAAATCAACGAAATTGTAACTGTACTTTGAACTATTAGTATCAGACGACTGCATGCAGCAGAAATGCGAATGTTGCGATGGATGTGTGGTATAAAACGGTGTGACAGAGTGAGGAATGAATACGTTAGGGGAAGTCTGAAAGTAGCTCCTGTGATAGAAAAGATGAAAGGAAACCGTCTGTCGTGGTATGGGCACATTATGAGAAGGGATGAATCATATGTAGGAAAAAAGGTGATGAATATGAAAGTGGATGGATGGGCGGGCCGAGGAAGGCCAAAGAAGAGATGGATGGAGTGCGTGGCAGAAGATATGAAAAAGAAAGGGGTGAATGAAGACATGACGGCTGACAGGGATGTGTGGAAGGAGAAAACATACTGCGCCGACCCCAAGGACTAAATTGGGACCAGGGCAGGGGGATGATGATGATGACTTTGAACTATTAGTATCAAATCTATCGGAATTCCGTTTGGGATTCCGTCAGCCACTATCGGAGAAATATTCATTCAGGATATTGGAACAATCATTGGAAAATAGCTTTCCACCAATTAGAATATTTATAAATATCTTGATAATTTAATTTAGTACATCTAAATACAAAACTGTTCTAGACGAGCCAGGTTTATATGCCATCATCAGCCCATATACATCTCACTGCTGTGCACGAGCCTCCTCTACAACTGAGAGGGTCTAAACCTTAGTCTACCACGCTGGTCCAGTGCAGGTTGGTAGACTAAACACACTTAAAATGGATGGTTCAAATAGGTCATATTCACTCGGTTGTACTATGTGGGTTTACACAAAAATGCAACTACCCTCTAATAACTTGTTCCAAATAAAACATTCCGCAAAAAAATGGCAACTTTAATTACTCAAACGTGTCCCGTTTTAACAAAAATATGCAGTAAATTTTTCCAAATTTGCAGCTCACACACTTGCAAATTTACATATAGGTCGTCTAAAAATTCACAGAGATTCAGGTTCAAAAGGTTTCGTGTGCACACCCGCATAAAAAATCTCTACAGATCCTCCTTTATTTAAAACGAACGAAAGCTAAACAAGAGTATTCCAAAAATAGTTTTTATTTATTCACTACCGTTTGCCGTGTGACCAGTTTTCGTCAAATTTTTTCGTTCAAGTTTTAATTCGTTTAAATCTAACATGAAAAAGCAATAGCAAAGAGGTTTGTGAGAGCGAAAACTCTTTTGTACTGATAGCCACGACACGTAAATTTGTTTATTATAAAAAACTACGAACCGTTTTAAAGAACAAAAATGGCGTAGTTAGACGTTTTTTTAACAATCACATACAATTAATGGGTCACAAATACGTCAAGATGTTTATTTTTGTCACGATTTTTTTAATGCCAATGGGTTTGTAATTATTGTAGCGTATCGTATCGTCATAACCCGCCTCAGTTTTTGATCACGGTTTAAATATGTATGCTTAAAAATACTAATAGATAGAATGCACTGTGTGAAAATGTATCAATGCAGGCATAACGTTACCACTACATAGTATAAAACAAAGCTAAAGCTTAAATCTTTAAAACAACGCAACGGATTTTAATGCGTTTTTTTATAGATAGAGTGATTGAAGAGGAAGGTTTATACGTACAACAATATCCATTAAATATCAGCATTGCAACCGTGCGAAACCGGGGCGGGTCGCAAGTTTATCTACAAAAGTCGTTTCAAAATACCCGGAAAGTAACCTAGATATTACGCTGGACAGAATAAAGCTATATTCTCCTCACGTCCGTATACACATAAAAACAATAAGTCTTGTCTGTCCGTGCAGTGTGTAATGCGTTTTAGATGACGCCCCGCACCTGCTTGTGACGGTTTTGTTACTTTATTTATGGACAGATTGAGTGTAGCATTATTGTGCTTTATATCTTTTGTGTAGATACAAAATTATGTAAATATGGCGGGTACTGTTTACAGTGAATTATCCTTTACTTTAAAGATAAATGAACAAATCTTTGGGATTTCTTAGATGTGTAAACTGCCAACCCACACTGCGCTACCGTGATGGACTGAGGCCTCTCAAGCCCAGCAGTGGGACGCATATTGGGAGAAATTTCCAGTATTCGTAGGTGTCAAAAATTAAAGTGCGATGGACTAAGCCCTAAAGGCCGTCTTCGCCAGCGAGACGTACGTACACTGACTGATGACGACAATGATGATCATGGTCTGAGCTTTAAAGACATACATTTTTATACCACTCCTTTTACTAACAATTCTGTTAAATATTTGTCACATTTTAGCTTCCAAATGTTAGAAAACTTACAAAGTACCATTACATAAACACGTCCAAGAAATATTAGCAACATAACTAATTAGTTGAACTTACAAAACAAACGGCAGCCGAAACTCTATAAGCGCTAATCTAAATATCTGAATGGAGCAGTTTTGCTGGAATTAGAGAAAGTTTGTGTGTAGTTTGAAATAATACTGTTCATTTAGAAATAAGTTTGCCAATTTCAAGTACATGAACCGTTCACAACTTTATCCGATATTCGATTACGTGGATAGGTTTATAATTCATTCTATAAGATATTAGAGCGTAGAAAACGAAATTTTCGATTAAATGATCATCACCCCCTATAGGTCCTAGATCAGACTACTACTAAGGCCTAGTAAGGTCTACTAAGGCCTTAACCCTTTCAGTTGCAGAGCGAAATATTTGTCTCAAAACATATTGAATGTGATGTCGGTCAAAATCATCATCCTTTTACCTTACCTCTTGCTTTTATACGTCTCATTGATGGGTACAGGTCTCCTCTATAACTGAGAAGGTTATTCTTATTCTGATAATAAGAGTGATTCCAACAATGGGTGCCCACCCGCACTAGGCCAACGTCTCCACACACTCAGTTGTAGAGGAGGCCCGTGTCCAGCAGTGGGGCGTAAATAGGGTGATTATGATGATGCTTAAGAATGAAATATGACCAATGAACAAACTCATTTCACAAACTTGTTCATCAAAACTTTAAAAATCGCTAGTTAATACAAAATTCTACCCATTTCATTACTCCATTCATTTTATTAAACCAAAATACAGCAAGTTAACCCCAGCCGAATATAGAACAAATTAGAGCAACTCGTTTTTGGGCGGGCCCTAAAACGCTCCAGCTAATTTTGATAGATTGCTGACCTTTCTAGCCAAATTGACATTGAAATATTGTTGCGAGAGGGGTCATCGCGCGGGCACGGAAGCTTTTGTTACACAAACGTTGATTTGATGGTAAACATTCAGTTATTTATGAGACTGTCAACACAGGGATAAATCGTATTTGGTAGTTTTCGACTTCCTTAAAATCGTGAAATATAAGACAAGAAGGCAGCTGTGTATTTACGATAAACGCAGGTTACATAAGTCAGGAATCGAACCCGGGCACGATCAGTTAAACACATTTTACATTTCAAGTTATGTGATTATTATTAACGTTGGAAAAACGAGAGATATTAACAAGAAATTTCTTATGCATAAATGGGAAATTAAAAAATATTATTTAATTACATATCAGTTTATTAGTTACAATAATTATTTATTACTACACTAGGCTTAGCCTGTGTTGCTAGATACACGTTATAGATACATACCAGTGGCAGTATTTGGGTAGATGCCCAAAAGCTTTACACGTCAACTGTATACCTAAGTTCATAATTATTGAGTACTTTCAGGATAATCTTATTTATACATTAAATTACTTTTGTTAAAATAAAGATTTAAAAATTGTAATTTTGTAAAGTGGGCTTTTGGGTTTCTATGGAAGTACCGTCACTAATACATCATCATCATCATCATCATCATCATCATCATCAACATCCCCTTCCTTGTTCCCAATTTCATTGACAATGACGAAGTATCTTACTGATACACACATGGAATAAAACGCCACAAAACCCCCTTTAAATTTTAAATCACCAATCACATTATCATCAAACGAAGCACATGGTTCTCGTCAAAATATTGCCGAAAACCCGCGAGCATTAACAAAAATCTCCGGTGTACATAAACCAAGATTACAGGACCCCGCAAACAACGCCGAAAAAATGGCCAATCATTAAGGAAAACAAGTTTTTGTCAGCCGAAAATCCCGACGTTAAAATGCTTGATGGGTATATTGTGGGGGTCGCGTTTAGAGGGTTCATTTAGGTGTTCTCGCGAAGTTTGGGAGGGATGCTTAGGTAATTTAGGTAACAATCGTTGGTCTATTAAGTGCTTATGATTAAAAGTGAATGGTTCCAGGTTAAATAGTAAGAATATGTTTTTCTATGAGGAGATTATGATGAGCAAAATTTAATAAGTCTTGAGGTCGAGTATATCACGAGGTTAGATTCGAACCCTAGGCGTACACCACTGACATATAAAAAAAATGTGTATCCATCAATTATTAAATAATCACGGAATTTAACGGTGAAGGAAAATATTGAGAAAAATCCTACACACCTAAACGGTCTTAGATTTTTTTAATGATTGAACAGCGGCAATAAGCACTTCGTGGGATTTAAGATATCTGGGGTAATGATGGCTTAAAAATCAATTTTTACCTATCTCTTTAATTATACAGCATTACACTTATAATTCTACTAAATAAAACACTTATTCCTACTTTTCTGCTGCTCTACCCTCTTTTCTAACAAGTTTCGCTCAATCTACGCTTTCTTTCATCTAAGAAATACCTTTCACAGCTCCAATAATTTTCAGCTACAATATTCTCACGACGTCGTCCTTCACTACTAAAATGTTTCAATAAATTATTCAATATCCCTAAAAAGCCTTAAGCCCAACTATAAAGTACATACGGATATGGCGATAGTCAAGTTTTTTGAAGGCTTTAACCCTTTGAGCCGCCGGTCTTTGCGGACTTATCGTCCCCCGATATGAATGGACGAGACCTAAGTTTGACGTGGACACACTGCTTAGACGTTTGGTGAACAGATTAGTGTATTTTATATGGAAAAAATACGGTGGGAATCAATAGAAATTGTACCAATAAAATGTAACGGCATTCTTTAAAGTTTCTAGTTTAATAATTTACTCGAATTCTGCAATCTTATGAGCGTATTGCTTGTGGCTAATTAACATTTCATTTAATCGTTGATTAATAACTTTATCTCAAACTATATCGCATAATAATTAATTAAACAAAGCGACCTTTTAAATACCACTGCCCGTTCGAATTTTATTCTAAAATAGTCAATAAGATATCAAAGTAAATCAATACCTACTTGGTTTCAATAAACCATAGTTGCAAAATAAAAATATTTTTTGTTTGTTTTTGAGGCAATAATTACTAAATAGATTACAATAGAACATGGTATGTAGATAGCTGAAACCCTGTATTACCACTGAGGGTACTGTTTAACCCGAACTATCAAATTCGATACGAATGAAACCGCAAGGCTCTATACTTAATATTTGTTGAAATGAAAACAACCGTATCACGTACGTGACTCGTTGACCTATTTTATTTTTCAATCAATTTTCTCTCAATAGGGATTTTATTCAATAAACCGTAAATTTATTGAATAATCAAATCCATTATTCGGTCTCGCGAACATTGGTTATATTTTTTGCCCGTATGTATCGAAACGGGGGCAGGCAAAAATCGACTTCTAGCTAATAAAAACAAAGTTCCTTTTTAGTTTTCGCAAACACCGCACATTTGTTTTTATTAGAGCGTAGCTGGATGGTCTGTGACGTTTTGTTTCGTCTCATTTTTTATTTTCACTTCTCTGCGATATCTTTGTAGAGGCAATTTTCGTTTTATTATTTTATTTTCAGTTGACATTCGAGACACATGCCTTTGAAATTTTGCAATTTGAAAAATTCTGGAAAACACACAACTATTACCTAAAGCTTTCATTGCTGTATTGTGTTTTCTTCTTTTTATTGTCCTGGGTCCTATTAGCGTGGTCAAAGTCAAATAATCTTCATCCAAATTGTTTGTGACCGAAAATTCTCTCATACTTTCTGATACGACACAGGACTTGTATCCTTGCGAGTATTCTAATTTTGTTAATTTAACATTTTCAATGTCATCTAAACCTCTGACCACTCTCTCTACATTAAAATTTTGTTGGCTTCTTTCCTTATAAAATTTACAATCGTTGCTTCAACTTTGTACTTCAACCGAACTCAACACCATTCACCATCACAGACTTAATAAAAAAAATGATAAACAAAACTATAGAAAACAAAAGACCAAAAGATAAACAGAACTTGAAACTAAAAGAAACTAAAAAACAAAAGATAAACAAGACTATTGAAACCTCCTTCCAAAGCCATCCATCCAAACTCTAGGACATAAACAGGCCGATAAACTTAAGTCTTTAAGAGGGTAGACTTTAATTTCGTGCATGCTTCATCAAGCAGGGTCCCTAGAGGGTTGTTAATAACAAAATCCCCTAACTTGGTGTACGTATACTCCCAAATTCGGTCCCTTTCGGCAAATGGGCGGTTTATTTAGCAACAGGATGTACAGCTTGAAGAACGTCGGCGATTTATTTCCGTCCAATTCTAGACAGTGGGAATTAAGATACATGAAGATGGCTTTTTAAGTGTCTGCGTTCATCACGCTTGTAGACAGAGGTACTCGTAGACTGTAATTACTTTTACTTTAACTGTAATGTGGGTGTTTAATTTTATAGATAAATATTGCACGTAATATTATACACTGACCCGCACTAGCCCAAGGTCCTTATCCACCACTAAGGTCTAAGCCATCACCTGTAAAGAAGACCCGTACTCCGCAGTGAGGCGTATATGATCGAAGGCTGATGATGATAATAATGATGATTTTGGTGATTATTACGATGCCGATGAAAATGATGATGGTGATGATGACGATGATATTGATGATTATGCTATAGGCTTCATACGTTTAATAAAGACCACTGCCTTTCCATACAGCAGGAAGAGATTAGGGCTTAAACGAGACGTAAGGGTTGATGAGTTGCAAATCCCTTTCCACCTCATTAGAAACAACATTTAAAATTTCAAAATATTTTGTGAGGCCGACAAATATCTCGTTGTTCCTGATATCCACAAATAATTTAAGTGATTGTTCGTTGTATTTATTATTTATTTAAAATGCCGTTATAATTATGTTGATAATGAAAAGATATACGCGATAATCTATCGGAGCACGTCTCATATCATTTGTGTGTTTAGTTGCTCATCAAAAATAATTCAAAGGGGTTAGCTTAAAGTATATTAAAACATAGTACACTTATAATGACAGGAGCGTTCCCGGAAATTTCCAGAACAGTTCGCAAATTATGATAGAGCTTGAACATAACGCCATAGCTTTATGCCCCCGCAGAGGAGCGTAAATAAGTAAATGAACCTCGCAAATATAGCATTTGTTATTCATTTTTATGTGTATTGGGTATACATAAACTCAAGGTTATATCTCTGAAAGGGTAGAAGTACTAGACTCTAGAAGTACTAGCGTATCTATGCTTCGCCAGTTGTGTTTATAATGAAGTGAGATAATTTTTTTTGAACTGTTCGGAAGGCATCACAGGAGAAAAACTGACAAGAAACTCAAGTGATGCTTTATTTCAATCAAGAAATAGTTCACAATAGTGAAGCAAAGATTGCACTTTTTAAATCAGAACAAAATATAACAAAAAAATGTTTAAGGTAGATAAACTTTAAGTTAAACGTTACTAATATTTACCACTTTAGTTGTTCAATTCTATAACAATAGCAAGAATTTCACTTACTTATACTTCTCTCTCTCGATCCGAGAGCCAAATCTGGAACATCTTAAGCATACGCTCTTTTTACAACGCAGTACAAGGCAGATAAATATTGTCATAAATATCGACATTTATAACGTCCCACTGTAAAAACTGCATCAGGCTGCGCCTTAAAAATAGAGGGCATATCAATATAAAACCAGCTTCCACGAGTACAGCTTTTAGTCCACGTCCTATAAAATATTTACAGGTGTGCTGTGGCAATGCAATTTGTTAACCAGAAGTCCGCTACGGTAGTAAAATGCGAACATGCGTTCCCGGAATGACGAAAAATATACAGGCTTTTTTATATTCCTGAGAGCGTAAAAAGTAGCTGATCGTTAACACTGAACTATATAGTCCACCAAACAGAGAGGCTAGATGGACTAAACCTATATTAATAAAAGAACAGACCCAAACCCGGCACTGGGTCATACACTCATATTCTGACTGATATACATATAGAAATAAGGTAAAAACATATCAATGACATACACACTCATACTCATAGTCCCAAAGAAGACAGCAGACACTGAAAGTAGTATCTCAGTAGTCTCATGACCTCATTATTTTTGATACGAAGGACTTTGGTTTTATGTGACATTTCGTGTTGCTAAGAGTGTCTTGCCGGTGTTTTTTTCCGCAGTGATAACACTTTAGCGATAAATAAATGATTCAAAAGCACTTGTTGAAGTGTAATTGAATAAATATTATATTGACTGACTAATGACGACTGCGTCATCGGAACTAACATTTTATTGGTTCATATTATATTTAATTGTTATTTTTGTTTCCAGGTAAGAACCCTTAAGTTGAGAAGTCACGGCGCACATCGCAAGGTATTTAAACTTACTTCTGCGTTACCAAAATAATGATTTTTTTTGTACTCTATTTTGGTGCGTGGTCTTGTTTACTGAAATGTTATTTTTACTATAAATATATTTGTGTCTTACGCTGAACATAATATTACTTGTTAGCTCTACCTACTTTCTTCTTCTTCTTCATCAACCCATATACGCCCACTGCTGAGCACGGGTCTCTTCTACTATTGAGGATTTAGGCCATAGTCCACCACGCTGGCCTAGTGCGGGTTGGCAGACTACACACCTAAGAAATTCCTAAGAACTCTTAGGTGTGCAGGTTTCATGACGATGTTTTCCTTCACCGTTAAAGCAAGTGATAATTCAATGTGAATACACACATGACTTCGAAAAGTCAGAGGTGTGTGCCTGGGGTTCGAACCCGCGACCGCCGAGATTCTCGACCGCGCGCCCAAACCTCGAGGCCATCACCTACTTTCACACAAATATATTTAAAAAAACTATTAATGATTAATCGAATCACTTATGTACTCGTAGGTCTAAACATACTTACAAATGAACATCTCTTAAACATCTAGACTCAAAAAAAAATTGCATGACACAAATATTAGTCTCGGTGCGGGGATCGAACCCATCTCTACTCGTTTTAAAACACAACAGCTAAAGCTGTCAAAATGTAGGACAAGTTATATCTGTGTTTCTCTGTACAGCGTTTAAACATGGCGTTTAAAGCGAACAAAAGATAAAGAGACGCAATTTATCAAACAGTTGGTTTTAAAATAAATAGGGTTGGAGATTTTGTAGTATTTACTTTTTTACCATTTCGTTCCAAATGGGTATGTTTATATTTCTCATTTTACACAACTTTGTGACTTTAGGGAATTGTGTTGATACTCTAACAGAAATTATGACAAACTCTCCGTGCCAAAAAAAATTACAAGCTATAATTTTATTTAATTAATCTTATCTTTTATCATTAAAAATTACATCGCATTACTGAGAAAGTTTCTTACTCCACAAATCCTCTAATAGCAATAAGCGATGCCTAAATCCTGAATTTATACATAACTTAATTTGTTACATAATTTTTAACATATTTGTCTATTGCGTTTCCATGGCTAAACCAATCAACTGAATCGTTTGCTTTTTGAAAAAGAAATCAAAAATACGTTTAGTATTTCATCATCCTTATCAGTCCATATACATCCCACTGCTGGGCATGGGCCTCCTCTATTACTGAGAGGTTTAGGCCTTAGTGCACCACGCTGGTCTAGTGCAAGTTGGTGGACTACACACCTAAGAAATTCCTATGAACATTTTAGGAGTGCACGTTTCCTCATAATGTGTTCCTTCACAAAGCTTCGAAAAGTCTGAGTCTTGAATCCGCGACCATCGAGATTCTCGACCACTTGATCCCCGATACAATTTTATTTCTAATCAAACAAAATTTCTCCCGAACGGAGCTGAACTTAATAAAGCATATTGTCACCTTTGATTTACATTTGGATACAAAGACTCTACTGACAAAGCAATGGAAAAACGGCAGCCCTATCTAGTGCTCTAGGCTGTGGGGTGAGGGAGTGGGGGGGTGTAAGGACTAGCTTTGTGATAAAACCTCTAGAGCACGAATCCCACGGTCGAATGTGCACATTGTTGAAAAACGCGGCGCGCAGTTTGTTCCCAAGGAACTGTCGTATTGAAAGAGACTTACAAACAAGCATTGGACCAGTTTTTGAATCCCACGCTTTCTCACTTGATCAAATAATACAAAAAACGAGTGATAATTTTCTAAGCAACGCGTTTTAAGTAATATTCACATGAAATATCAATAAAATCCGTCAAATTATTTATTCGTCAATCCTAGCATGGAAATGGAATGGAATTTGCTTCAACCATCAAAGTTGTTGGTGAAAACCTTCTTTATGAATTTTCTCTGACGAGTAACACAAGGTTTCTGCCCTCAATCTTATTAAATTTAGTACGTGGAGAAAAAAAATACCCCAATACGTAAATCTATTGCTAAAGCTAAGCTCAAGCACGAAAAGTGTTATGGGACAGCACCCTAAATCTTTTTTCTAAAAAAATACCTCCACGTATTTGAACCTTCATGGACTCGTGACGAAACTGCAATATACATACTTTTACTTCTCTTTTGTAAACTAGAATCATTGGAAATCACTGGCAGTACTTCCACAGAAGCCCAAAGACAAGCTTGCCTTACAAAACTTGTTATAATGTTTAATTTGCGTGCTTGAAAATAAAAAAAATATTACAAATGACATCGATCTTGTAACACGTGGGACCCGTCTGTTATTACTTAAGACTGTATGCTTCTGCCCATCCCTCTGAGGATAGAAGCGTGTATGTACACGGTAATAAAATCATTACAGCCTTGTAAAGACAAGACTTGATGATGCCTTGTATACTCACTGTTACAAATACGACTAAGTCAAAAGTCCATTGAAAAAATCGCTTTATATTTTTCATAACGAGCTGCCTTACAAGCTTTCTAAGGGCAATGAAAAAATGTTCTCGTCTAGACAGAACAAGAAAAAGCGACCATTACGCTACTATATCATTTTCAAATCGGTAAAAATGAATGCTCGAAGCAAACTGTAACAACCAGATGTAAAAACAATTTGAACGGATGCCAAAATGACTGCTTAATAAAAATATAAGCAATGAGGGCTCATAACACGTGTATTTTAGTTATAAAACAATTTGTTTTTCATTTTACGACGGCCGTGACCTTTGAAGACTTTTATTTCGCCACGACTAATGGCCTTAGTCCACCGGAATAGATTGACGTGTGTTATTATAGGAAGTAGGCCACAGAACTACAGACTAGAAAAATAAATGTGAGCATGCCGAGCGTGCCGAACCTATGATTAGGCTATCATATGTTTGTTACGGCCGCTTCTTAGTAATTCGGAATCGGGTTGCGTGTAATATTAAGAATTAAATATGTGATAATCAATAGCAGATAATAATTTTTGTTTGAAATTTTTATTATTGGTTGTGTGATCGTAGTAGAATGAATAGTTGATGGAAGAGTTTCTTCGTACTAATTATTATAAAATCGCACTAACAATATAAACGCGAAATATAATAATCTTTCACATAAAAATTACTGAACAGATTTTATTAAAGATAAGTATCGACGTATCTGACAAGTGTCCATGGAAAATAATAATTGACGCGGTTGAAACACTAAACCACAGGAAGTATTTCAATAAACATAAAATTTATGATTTGTAATAACAGAGTATTTCGAGCATAGTTTCACGGAAGCTAATCTATCGTTACGGATATTCATACTTATTATGTATAAATTTATAAAATATCCGTAACCACATTGAATCACAATGAATTATCACTTGCTTTAACGGTGAAGGAAAACATCGTGATGAAACCTGCACACATAAAAGTTCTTAGGAATTTCTTCAGTGTGTCGTTCGCCAACCTGCACTAGGCCAGCGTGGTGGACTGAGGCCAAAACCCTCTCAATGGTGGAGGACGCCCATATTTTAAACTTGACTGCGCTCCTAAATAACCACCACATACACATAAGTACACTACTAACTACACACCATAGAAATTCCTAAGAACCTTTACGTGAGCAAGTTTCATCACGATGTTTTTCTTCACCGAAGCAAGAGTTAATTCCTTGAATTATTGAAAAAAGAATTGTCGAATTTAAAAAACCCATAACATTTAGCCGACCCGATAAAAACCAAAACTAGATCCCACTGCAGACACTTATACCCAGCCAACTATGAATGTTCTATTTACTTAAAAATACTCAGTTTAAGGATTGATGACTTTGCCAACATTTAACTTGGATTTCCGTGAAGATATCGCCAGATTCAGTAATACGTATTAAGAGAATCTGAGCTTTCCAAATCCTCTGAATATTGAATAGGCTGCGAAGAAACCTCGACGATCGGCGCCTTCGCGACTACTTATTTAACTGGCTTTTTGAAAAAGCATGAGAATTAGAGCAAAGGAATTGAGAGCATTGTGGATTTGGAAGATTGAAATATATTATTAAAAGAAATCATTGGTAGGTAAACATGGGTAAATAATACAATATTTTATCATCATCATCATTATCGGGTCATATAAATTTTAGGCCCTAGTCCACCACGCTGGTCTAGGCCAGGTTGGCACAATATTTAATTATTTTATTTTTAGCAGAACGAAGTCCGGAAATGTTTTCGCAAAACGGCAATAAGCTCGCCTATTACGAGAAACTAATACGTACTTGGTAAAATGTGTTTTTGCAAACTTCATACTGCTACAGAAATATTTCAAAAAATCACAAGGAACTTAGCCTTATCAGATCTATATAACCATTGACACTATGTAACCCTCTTTATGGTAGATGAGGCCAGTTCCCAGCACGTATATGACGATGAAGATGACATCCGAAAAAAATATGTACCTACCATCACATTTTTCACTAAAAATTTGCTACGATACAAGTCTGTTGAGTATATTACTGAGCAACTAATCAACCTTGATAAGATCATTAGCTATAAAAGAATGGAGACATTAAAAACTTCAGAATCACTTTATGAGCATACACAAAATTTTATAGTCGTAAAATTTTACAGTCACCGCGAAATATCAACTTCTATATATTTTTAGAATGAAACGTTGAAACAGAAATTTATTCAATCCCCGATGAATATTTATTATTGACTTTGAAGAATTTTAATAGTATACAGTTTTATTTTGGTTTTCAGCTGTGGGTTTCGCGAATTGTTCATAAAATCACCTGTATTCTATAGTTGTGTCTTTTCTTTGCTTTGCCAACATCAAAATATGTCGTTGATACATGCATACTTGCGCTTGTATCCTCTAAGAGGAAGGCAGAGATCTCTTTTGGCATTACAGTTTGGCCAATTAGTAGGTTTTTAAGTCCCCTGTGACGGGGGCAAGACTATTACCTTTTATCGAGTAAATTTGTATACCATATAATGCTACTTAGAATGCTTACAATAAATTATTAACATTTT
This sequence comes from Cephonodes hylas, assembly GCA_030295005.1. Lineage (NCBI taxonomy): Eukaryota > Metazoa > Arthropoda > Insecta > Lepidoptera > Sphingidae > Cephonodes > Cephonodes hylas. The sequence goes on from AP025383.1 coordinate 2,121,937, forward strand.
AAGAAACCTTTCTTGATCGAATGGCATTTGAAAAAATATTATTTTTTTGGAAGTCTGAGTAAAAAAGAGTGCGACTGATGGCTTATGTAACTAAGTTTTAATAACTACGACCCATCTTATCTCGGATTTTTAAAAGTAATACTCTACTAAACAATAATGGAACATGTTTATCAAAACACTTCTTTCAAAGATTGAAGATTTTGTCTTTATTTTCAAGCCGCCATATTTCTATCAAATAGTGACCGTAAACAGACGTTTCGGCAATTTTACGTTCAACATAACCATCAGTAAACTAAATCGGAAGCCCCCAAGGGGTTTCTAAAACGGGACTTTAGCGGGATTAAGCATTTTGACATTTATGGGTAGTGTGGTACACCGCGCACCTGCGATCGTCCCTGACGACCATAAACAGTAGCAAAATGGGGATAATGTCTTCCCTAAGTATGACATCAGTTATCATTCATTACCAGCCCATATACGTCACACTGCTGGGCACGGGCATCCTCTACTAGGGAGGGGTTAAGGGTTAGTCCACCATGCTAGCCTAGTGCGGGTTGGTTGACTACACACCTAAGAAATTTCTAGGAACTTTTTAGGTGTGCAGGTTTTACCACGATGTTTTCCTTCACCGTTAAAACAAGTGATAATTCAATGTGAATACACACATAACTTCGAAAAGTCAGAGGTGTGTGCCTGGGGTTCGAACCCGCGTCCGCCGAGATTCTCGACCGCGCGCCCAAACCTCGAGGCCATCACCATTACCAGTCCATAAATACGTCACACTGCTGGGCAAGGGCATCCTCTACAACTGAGAGGCTTTAGGCTTTAGTCCACCACGCTGGCCTAGTGCGGGTCTGCAGACAGGTGTGCAGGTATCCTCACAATATTTTAACCGTTAAAGTAGGAAAAATTTGAAAGACATATATAACTACGAAAAGTTAAAGGTGTATGCCTGGAGTTTGAACCCGCGATCATTCAGATTTTCGTCCGCGAGTCTAAGCGTCAAGGCCATCATATTTTTGACGTCAATGCAGTTAGCAATAGACGTAAAAAAGAGTAGTTCCATTAGTAACAAGACTATTGGGAAGAAAACTGTTCCGTTCAGATATTCGTGAATTAATGCGCATCGTAAATTCAACAAAATATTCCCAGCTCAAAAGTCGCCTTCGTAAATAATCTAGCACTTTTTGTATTTCCGTACGACACAAGATTTTAGCGATTTTACTTTATTTTAATAAAGTTTGAAAGATAAAAACAAACGGAAAATCGTCACGAGCGCAATTTGTAAGTGTGAACTTACATTACACTCACATTTAGGCAATATTTGTAAGTCCCACGGTAAAGTGACCGAGCCTTATATCGCTTTATAACACATTACCTGAATTAGAAAAAATAACCTATATCGGGTGTATTCATACCGTATTATTTTTTGTCGTTTTTTTTTTAATGCCAAAAGGTTTGTGATCACCGCAACTATTACCAGCCTTAGTTTCCGATCACTGTCTTAATACAACCCGAATGTCGCGGTACAGACTTACGCCACGATAGCTAATATTAAAGCACGGCACATAGTTCTTCCAAAAGTCCACGAGACATATAATAAAATTTCGCAAAACCGCGATCTCTCCCACAACAGACCATACTAGCGGCTGCAACGTCCCCCGATTTGCATCCCGTCGCAAGCGCACCCAATGAATTATTCACCACGGTGCAAAATATTTATCCGGCAGCTTTCACCTGCTTACTGCCCGCCATACACCCGGGTATGACGTAACATTTACATTCTGTCTCGTTTATTTATTAACCGTCTGCTGCTTTCTGACTGAGCGGGAACTGCGGAAATTTATTTAAAAGGTTATTGTTAATATTCAAACTATAGAGTACTGTAGGCTGTATAAAAGGCGGATTTATCGTATTAGGCGATCTCAACGATAACGGATAGAGATATCTTGGATTAGCATGTATCGGATTTTTGGTCAGAGTTTTTCGACAAGAAAAAACACTTTAGGTGCCTGTTTGGTGACGAAGGAAAAAGTAAAATGACAAACTTAGGTAAGACAAACATATTCCGCAAAAATTACTAAAAATATGGTTGAAAATTATAAAAAAGAGTGCCACAGAATAGCACCCAATTTGACTACACATAGGTAATAATAAAAATGTCTCAATTTATATCCCATCATCTGCCTTCCCTTTTTTATATTGTCATCAAATTTCCAGTTGCAAATCCATTTGTTTTGTCTATCCATGAGACGTAATAGCAGAATGTCCTCTAAACATCAGATTTCTGGGCTAATCATCACAATTTATTCCATAACGTAATTAACTTAAACTATTTAGCGGATACATTACTCCTAGGGTTTGCAATCCCGCACAATTTTTTTTCCCGCGGGAAATTTGCGGGAAACTTGCCTTTCCCGCGGGAATTCCCGCAAAAATTCAAAAATATGCATATAGTAATTCTATATTTCCTGTACATTTGTTATACTATATTAAAAAAAAAATAATAATAGAGACATTCATAAATTTATCTAATAGAAGAAGTACTTGGTCATAGTTTTTATGAGGTAAGGTAGCGGGTTAGCAATCCCGTATTCTGCGTTCCTACATTCCTAAATAAAAAATAGTAACCTAAACAGCATTTAAACCCTCGAGGTATAGGCGCGGTAGAGTATCTGGGCGATTGCAGGTCCAAACCCCAAACACACACGACTGACTTTTCCAAGTTACCTATGTGTGTATTCACAATTTAACGGTAAAGGAAAACATCGTGAGGATGGAAACCTGCAAAAAACCAAACTAAAACTAAACCAAACTATTTCACAAACCATCGTGGTGGTTAAGACCTACAATCGATGGTAAAGGCGACCTGTGCCTAGGCGTGGAATGTTTATGCGCTCATCATAATGATGAACCTAACCTAAATAATTGTTACTACCATTCAGTTATTTATATACTCAGGATATCTTTTTCTTTGCCTGGGGAAAACTACTACTGACCAGCAGGATATGTCGAACTTTTACCGTCTAAAAACCCCATGGTTCTCAGTTACCGCGTGCAAAGGTCACCGGGATCTCGAGAAGAACACATACCGGTAATCCTTCTTGCGGTTTGCTTATATGCTCTTCACATATACATTTCTAAAAAATCATTATCTTAAGTCTTAACTTGCTCGAAACCGATTAGAGGTTACAGCGCTAATTTGTCGGCCTCTTTGTCTACGAGTGGGATCGGCTTTTTCACGATCCCTCTCTGCAGCCTCTTTCGTTACCATGACAGCCTCGCAAAGCCTATCGCCGTCTACTGCTGAACGTACCTAGGCCTCTCCAAAAAAAAGCGTCAACCATCCTGGTCTTGAGGGATTCTTATCCATCCCTTACCCGGTTAATTGTTACCTACTGTTGAGTTATTTACTTTATCGATAATTTACTGCATCGATTTCTGCTAATTACATTGTGCAATAAATAAACGAACAAAACTTGTAGTAGCCTGTTGTAAAGTGTCCCTTTAATTGGAAACTCTCACTTTTTTTCTAACAGAATAAACAAACCGCCGCACATTTCAATCTTTTACTTCGCTCGATCGATTGATCGATACTGTCCGATACGCCCGCACTGTTGGGGTGGAGCTAATAGGCCGTCAGTGATAGCTGAATTACCTTGCCGAGTCATAAAATTTCCGCGCGGAATTCCCGCATAATTGCGGGAATTCCGCAGGACTTAAAAATATGCGGGATCCCGCGGGAATGCGGGAACGCGGAATGCGGGATTGCAAACCCTAATTACTCCCCATAAACATCACGTCAGGATAAAATACACCGTTTGGCACGCCATCCCACCTCAATGTAGGATAAAGTAGGACAGAAAACAATTTATCATTAGTTTCATGTTTATTAATTACCTACATTGATACATAAATTCAATATAATTTTGTGTGCAGGCTAATTTGAACTCTAGTGCATTTGTAATAAAGGGGAAATTTGGTTATAGAAACGGTTTATGGGCACATTTAACAGGCGATCATAAAACTATATTAATAAAGCGATGTTCCAATTAGATTGCGCGACCTAGGGACTGTACCGCATCCGTTATTGACCGGTTCTTTGGTAATTTGTTTCAAAATTGGGCTTGAATGAAAAGTAAAGATTTTGGCTCTTTCGTAGCAAATATACACACCCAAAAGTCTCATAAATCGTTTTGGCTTCACACTGAGATGTAAGTCTTGTGTCGTGGAATCAGAAACTGCAGGAGTCTTTTCGGTCTCACAAACACCGATTTGAGTACATGATTTTAATTTCAATTCTATACCTCTACACGTTCTTGATAAAATATAAAGGGTCTTCACAGATAGAGAGAAATTATATAATGATAATGATTATCTAAAAACGGAGAAATAAGTTACTCTGAACGAAGGTTGCCGACATAGCTCGAAAGATTAGCAAGGCCGCTTCCAAAAGAAAACTTTGGAAGTCTGGGGGAGCCCAGCAGTAAACGTCTTTAGGCTGATGATGGTGATAATGATAATTTTGATGATGATGATGATGAAGGTGCTTTAACATTGAAAATTTATAAGCGTACCTACAATCCTACATACAATGAGACACAGCAAGACTTGAGAAAAAAAAATGTGTACCTAATTGTAACCCTACTATATCTCACTAAAGTATGTCCCTACAGTGGCGTATGTATGAGCTAGTATTATTTATAATTTTATTAACAACGTGATGTAGTATCGCTGGTCGCCCATCTAAAGGTGACCATTGCAAATCTTGCAAAACGCGACACGCTTACTCAGATACAATTTATTACTTGTGGTTTATGATTCTAATAAATTAAATTTAATAATGGATTCGTTGTTTACAGATTTCATATTAGACTATTTTGTATAAAGTCTAAGATTCAGAAACTGATTAAATAAATATAGCCAACAGTCACATACACAGTTCTGATCTCACACTAAGATACGAGTCTTGTGTCGTGGGTATCAGAAAGTACGAAAGACTATACTCTCTCACACACCCAGACCCGAATCAAATATGTTTGGTTCACACAAACATTGATCTCGGTGGGGTGATCGAACCCGCAACCCCTCATTTCGCAAGCTGATATCAAATACACCACGTAAAATTTATTAGACCGGACAGTCTCTCATTGTTTCTGATACCCACGACACAGGAGTTGGATCAGAATTATGCATACATTTAGTCTTCTTCATCAACCCATATACGCCCACTGCTGAGCACGGGTCTCCTCTACCATTGAGAGGGTTTAGGCCATAGTCCGCCACGCTGGCCTAGTGCGGGTTGGCGGACTACACACCTAAGAAATTCCTAAGAACTCTTAGGTGTGCAGGTTTCATCACGATGTTTTCCTTCACCGTTAAAGCTAGTGATAATTCAATGTGAATACACACATAACTTCGAAAAGTCAGAGGTGTGTGCCTGGGGTTCGAACCCGCGACCGCCGAGATTCTCGACCGCGCGCCCAAACCCCATTTAGTCTATTGACTTTTAAACCCACTTTCACTCAGCTTTATTGCAAACCTAATCCCGCACTTAATAAACTTATATTATAAGCATTTAAATGTAATACATAATAAATTAGTGCCACTCCGATATTAATACCGAGATCTGCGCGCATTACCACTAAGCACTCGACGACGGCTCGTAATTATTGCGGGTAGCGTCACTTTTACACCACATTAACTGCTGTCAATCTTTAGCGCCGAAATGAACGGCCTTGGCGAAAAAAGTGCTGTTGCAGTATTGAAATATGTTATAAAGGGTGAATTCGGACCGTGATCGGAAACTCAGGCAGGCATGGCCCCTGGCATTAAAGAAAATTCCGTCAAAAATTATTATTTTGACGTTTTCCATACAACCAAAGGTATTAAATGTATATACTTAAAACTTTTATTTTTATCGAGACCAATACCCGATAGTTTTTTTAAGCAAATTTCTTCACTATGTTATGCTTCACCGTTAATATTATATCTTACGCATGAGAGAAAATTATATCAGTCGAAATTAATATTTGCTACTAAATCTAAGTGATATATTTGATAATAATAATTTATAGATCCAATGAATACTATTTAATTTCATCGCGATTCAAATTAAACTTTGGACAGTATGACTGGATGCGTACTTACAAATTGTCGTGTCGCTTCTTTGGCATGCAACGAGTTAGAAATGTTGCGGCGACACGGCCTCTGTCGCGCGACACGAGCGCAAGCGACACACAATTTGTCGCGCTGTTGTACCACCATTAAGTACTACCTGTGTATTTGTTATTACTACGAGTGTAATTGTTTGAATATGTGTCATTTGAAATAATTAATCATACGTTTTGTATATTCATGTGCCGTAAGACGCCTTCTGGTCAGATATTCGCAAGGTGGCTGGCAGAGGTTGGATGAGGAACTGTTAATGATGACGGTGTTGATGTTGACAATGAAGATGACGTTGACGATAATCACTAATAGTTTAGATATACCAGAGTTTTTCAACCGTATTCACACCAGCATCCTCAAAAAGACAGGCATACAAACATATTTTTACATCCACGTTTCAGCAGTTCTCAGTTCATTTCTGACGTGGTGATAGCGACAGTCTATCGCCGTACATCGGGAACACTTCTAACTCCTTAATTTAACTTTAAAAAACCCGCTATTAGTAGCATGGGTTAGCCTATGCCTCGTCCTTTACCATAGTGTGAGCCTGCACACGTTAGGACACCTCGTCACGCGTCGCCTCCGCGGTTAAATTGGAGCCACCAGACGGACGGATTTACGGCCTCCAGACGAACGGCCTACTGCCTCACAGATTTATAACCAGACGGCGGAATAAATCGTGCATCTCTGGACCGGTTGGAACTGGATAAAACTGGATTGTACTGGATTGTTGTGCTTGACGGTTTTGTGATGATCATTTTTTTAGTAACTAAAAATTAAACAAATAGGTATACCCAACCATCAGATACATAGCTTTGACCCCACACTAGGTTACAAGACCTGTGTCGTAGATATCAGGCTACGAGAGAATTTTTCGCTCTCACAAACACCCAGACCCGAAAAAAATATTTGTAGATCACCCAACATTTGTCTCGGTGCGGGGATCGAATTTGCGGCCTCTCGCTTCGTAAACTGGTGTCTAGCCAACTGCGCCACGGGGCTGTGGTTTGTCATGGAGTAATATCTATCCCAAAAGTGGGCTGAAAACATAACCTTAGAAAACTATTCTCCCTCTTTTAAACCCTTTTTGTGACTACTACTTCAGCTCGCTAATCCTTTAGCCCACGTCGATAACTTTGGTTCTCTGTCGGATGACAGATTCTGATCCGTTCTGTTCAGAGTTCTGATCCTATCCATCAGAGAAACTCCTAACATAGCCCTCTCCATAGCTCGCTGATCGACCTTAAGTTAGTAGGTTAGTCGCTTTATAAAAAAAAATATATGTTTAAGTATAATTCGGTATTAATTTGAGCAGTGGTTAATGGCTGCTCGTAAACCGGGTGCTGAAAAGCGTTTATTACGAAGATCGTTCCTACAGAATTAATTATACATCGCTTAATAATACAAGCGAAATTATTCCGCTTCAGCTATTTAAATATGATTAAGTTTAACACTTACGCCTGTATTATCCAAAACAGGCAGAGATATAGAATACTAGTCTCTTGCCATTTTTCAAGCATATTTCCAGACTCTGTGTTGCTACTGAGAATTTTCCCATGAAAAACCCCATCCTAAATCGAACCGGTATCTCAAGATCGACATTATCGAACTTTTCTATAAACTAAAATTTTCTTTAAAGCCATATTAATTCAGCAAGATGTTTCTAGAGTCTTAAAGAATTCCATCTGATTTGCGCACTCATTAAATTTTGTTTACTCAGTCGTTATTTATTCAAAACATCGTACAGAGTGCTATAAATATTAAATTGTTTGAATCTTAAAGTGTTCGGAAGTTTTAGCCAAGTTCCTCTCGACTTGATAAATAAATAAATATCACTCACACACAAATGAACACACTCTTAACATAGTATAAAACAAAACATTACGAGAACTTTTTTTAATTAGGGAGGAGATAATTCGACGATAAATTTTAAGTTATCGTTATTAGCCCATATACGTCCCACTGCTGGGCAAGGGCCTCCTCTGCCATTGAGAGGGTTTAGGCCTTAGTCCACCACGCTAGGACCGCTGCATATTGGTGAGCTACACACCTAAGAAAATCCAAGAATTTTTGGCCGTGCGAATTTTCCCACAATTTTTTCCTTCGCCATTAAATTATTTCATAATTCACTCTGAATACACACATGACCGAAAAATCAGAGGTGTATGCCTGGGGTTTGAACCCCCAACTTCCTAATTGTGACTCTATTGCGCACTCACACCTCGAGGGTATCACGTGAAACTTCAGTAATTTCCGTTCCTTGTTTAATCTTGAAGTAGCAACAACTTTGCATTTGTAATTTGAGTAAAGGACATTAAAATTCAGCACTTTCGAGACCGAATGAGAGGCAGGAACGAATGAAAAAGGAATGAATCCCAAAACGAACGCATCCACTCGTTAAACAAATCCTTTGTGACTGAATGATTGAGATGCAAATCGTGTGTCTAGACCGGTGATTTCGCAAACGCATTCTCGTAATTACAAAAACACATCATTTCTTCGTAAAAGCTTTTTGTTTTCGATAACTAACGAACTAGTAAAGCAAGAAAAAATTATGTGGCTGATTTATTATTATTCGTAGTATTGGTAAAGTAATACAATTGAAGAGAGCAATTTTATACAAGTCATAAATATTTATGAAATCACATGAAATTGTATGCGTGTATCTTTCTAATACTTCGTTTGTGTGGATTATAGAATTATAAAAAGTAGAAAGAAGAAAATAAGTAGTTTAGACACATGGCCGAGAATCCCAGCCGTCGCAGGTTCAAATAGTAGGCACAAAACTATAACTTTTAGAAATTATTTGTGTATTCACAGTAAATCACGTGCTTTAATATTGAAGGAAAACATCGTTAGGAACTTGCACGCCTAAAAAATTCTCAAAATTGCAGTTTGCCAATCCGCGCTATGCCAGCTTGGTGGAGTCCACCAGGTGGACTAAAGGCCTAAAACCAGCTGTAGAGGAGGCTAGTGCCCAACCGTGGGACGTATGTGGGCTAATAATGATGACACAAAATACAATACAAATCTGTCGCTTAAAACAAACAAGACTACAATCTCTATCACACAAAGACTCAAAAACAAGCAAAATGGTCAAACAAAATTTCTCTTTTTGTGCAGGAAAATTGTTAAAATCACAAATAGTTCTCACATAATATGTTAAAGTGGGTCAGAGCGGACAACAAACGGACCGACAAATTCACAGGAAACCGCGTAACACGATTACGTTGGGAACTTCGGAAAACTGTTAGAGATTAGTTTTGTTATAGTTCTATATGTGTTTTATCTGTTTTTCGGTTATGACATAAGTTCTTCGAGTATGGACTGCGACATTATATTGTTTAGAAGAAGTATTATAGTGTCTAGTTCAATTATTATTAATACTATACTGTGTACTATCATATTTGTTCCAATGGTTCAAGCGCGAAGAGATGAAATCATAACTACCTCAAAATCTTGGACTGCCTCGTGGTCTCGCGGTTGAAATGATTGCCGTGCGCTCTAGAGGTCCCATGCTCGATTTCCGGTTCAAAAAAAGCGTTTTAGGATAGTCCTCTAGGTAATTGATAGTAGTTGCACTGAATCCGAAAATGTGCTCGAGAAACATCCCTTATTACCTATCCTTTCTGGGAATTCAAGCATTAGGGTTAAGTATGTATGTAAGTATACAAACAGCTTTAAACTCACAAAGTTTGACATCAAATTCCACTATAATAGACAGCTATCGGATTTTAATTCTTTTTCCATAAAATTATCTTTAAGTAGAACCTAAAATCCGCATATAGCTGCGCCGTAAACTTCAATCGATTATAATGTTATGTCTTATTTAATCGAAATTGTATTTCTCAATGGTCTTCGAGGCAATAGTTGAACGCCATTAACACTTTACGACCACGCTGCAAAAATATCTTAGCACAACTATATCCACATCATAAAGTAGGTATAGTCCGCGCTATGCAACAAGGCGCACGTTTAAACTGTTCTACTTGTATACAGCTTGTTAAAATTTACGTTTAATACAACTAAGACTTCAGGAGTTGCGCGCACTATACTTGAAATATGACATTAGGATTAACTTTAGTTTCCCTTTTACGAGGCTATTTAACACGTATATTATTTTAAACACTTCTTTCGATTTTACACCATTTCACATATTTTTTCGTGTCCATTGTCAAATTATAATATAGAATGGGGTGTTAAAGAAAATATGATTGCAGTGATCGCCTTGCACAAATTCAGTATGGAGCCGTCGGTTATATTCCGTACACGTAGAAAAGCTTGGTATCTTGGTATTCGTACATCGTACTATCAAGAAATACAACAACACTTCGTCTGTCGGAGACCAGAAAAGGCCGGGACGGCCGCGTTCTTTTATATCTATTATATTTTTTACTATGAACCTAGTTTTTTATAACCCCGCAACTGAATCAATCACATAGAAGATATAGCAGGAGTTGAAGAGTCGTCCAGTTCCCACCACATCAAAGCGGGGACAAGATATTGATCTATTAGGTTTCACCCTCAGAAAAAAATGCCTTTAAGTAGTGAAAACGCGCGAGTCGAAGGTATCAAACTTTATCTTCATTCAACCCCTTAATCAGAATACCCACAAGAGTAGTGAAAAACCAAAACTCCAAGCAAAAACCGCCCCTAACACATGAAGTAAAACTTTAAACCGGCGTGTAGTTGGTTTGTTACCAAACGTCCGCCGTCCAACGTCCGATCCGGTTCGGAAGGAGCGTGTAACCGGATTGAACTAGTTTGAACAAGTTAGTTCCGGCTGCAGCTCATGCAGCCGACATCACGCGTCGATACCACACGGGCATATGACTGTATGTTGGAAACTTGTGTGTTTTGTGGTGGTGTTTTAGACATCTACACAAATATTCATATTTATTCGTCTTTTTCATCAACCCATATTCGCCCACTGCTGAGCACGGGTCTCCTCTACCATTGAAAGGGTTTCGGCCATAGTCCACCACGCTGACCTAGTGCGGGTTGGCGGACTGCACACCTGAGACATTCCTAAGAACTCTTAGGTGTGCAGGTTTCATCACGATGTTTTCCTTCACCGTTAAAGCGTTCAATGTAAATGTATTCATTATACCCTGTTAATTGTAAGGAGGCCAGCTCACAGCAGTAGGACGCACATATATGGCCTAATGATGATGATTCATATATGTATGTGTATCCCCAGAAGGATAGCTAGAGGTGTGTTTCTCTAATCATCAGAATATATAAGAGTCTATGTTGGGTTGAGGTCCCCTTTATAATTAAGTCCACCAAGCCAGGCTAGTTCAGGCAGGCGGTCCACACACCTAAGAAATTACGTAGAACTTTTAGGTGTGTAGATTTCATCACGATGTTTTTCTACGCTCTTAAAGTTAAGTAAAATTCATAGTATAAGACACACATATTACTTATATGTAATAGTTATATAACAATCTCTACCTGCGACGCTTTTACGCTTAAACGCTGGGCAAAGTCAAACGATTTTTTATTCTTTTTATCCCAGAAACATCCATTATACTCCAAGAGCTTAAAAATCAAAACTGCATAGCATAATCATAACAGTCACTTTTTACTAGGTAAAATACGGTTCGTTTCCTCGTCTTCTTGAACTAACATCACTAACTTTACGTCCTCAATTTTTACTTGCATCGAGTCGAGACGATCTAAAGTCGAATCTATGACGACATAAAAATTCCAATCCGTAACGGTTGAGGTGTTTCGCGAGTAAATGACGCATCACGGAAAAGCTGCCGAGGTGTCATAAAAATCGCAGTATGGGATCCATTGACGGATGGCACAATATTATAAAAGTTTTGTTTAGTAAGGAATTTATGAAAACAGGCTATGGACTCTACTCCTGTACAGTATACTCAAACCGTGATCGGAAACTTAGGCAGGTAATAGCTAAAGTGATTACAAACACAGCCCCCATGGCGCAGTTGGCTAGACACCAGCTTGCGAAACGAGAGGCCGCTGGTTCGATCCCCGCACCGAGACAAATGTTTGTGTGAACCACAAATATTTGTTTCGGGTCTGGGTGTTTGTGAGACCGAAAAAGTCTGTCGTAGTGTCTGATACCCACGACACAGGTCTTGTAACCTAGTGTGGGGTCAGAGCTATGTATGTGACTGTTGGGAGATTTTTTTTTTTTTTAAACCCTCTGGCGTAACCTGGCTTAATTTCTATAGTCTGAATTATTGTTTTGTTTTTTCCAAACAATCTCGTAATATGTATATAGCTCTGACCCCACACTAGGTTACAAGACCTGTATCAGACACTACGAGAGCCTTTATTGGTCTCAGAAACAACCAGACCCGGTGCAGGGATCTAACCCGCGGCCCTTACATTCCGCAGGCTGGTGGCTAGCTGCGCCACAGGGCCGTCAAATAAATTATACCCGGTATTTATGTTATGAACATTAAAAAGGCATGATAAGGTCACGCACGTCTCCGTTATCACGCATCCCAAACTGACCCCACAAAGGTCGCCCTCATGCCGATTAAAACTTCCGAATTCAAGGGACTGGGAAAGTTGGTTATCTGTCCGAAGCCCGCAGCTGTAACTAGATGGCCAACAGTTTGCGACAGACGGACTCCCTTTGTCGATGTAGAATTGAAAATAGTTTCGACGTTTTTGTTTAAGTGTATTGCTCATGAACTTAGAGATGTTAATAAATATGAAGGGAGGTCTGCGCCTCACCCCTAAAACGCCCCCTTTGCATTTTCAAAATTGAATCTTTGTCCGTCTCGAGAGTCTAACCTGCGACCTCTAGATCGCATTGCACTGGTACCGCGGGACCACGAGGCAGTTAAATATCTAAAATGTATGCACAACCACAACTTTTAAATATAGGTACGTAGACATGTGGTTGTTAGGAAAATGTACATTTTATGACATTATAGCCTTCTTTAATAATATTTGCTATCTGAAACAAAAAGAATTATTCAAATCGTCTCACAATTTGCTGAGATTATCGCGTTCAACCAAACAAACTCTTCAGCTTTATAATATGGATATTCCAACATTCCTATTTCTAAAGCTAGTTAACAAATAAAACTAAAATGCGCTCCACATTCATACCATATCAAATTACTGAACAGATCTTGTCTAGTTCCCACAAAACTATGTTATTCCGTTGAAACATCAAGTATGTTTTATTTCATGGTCAGTAATACGACGGCGAACTGACGGCTGTTGTGCCAGACGAAAATCAACTTTAAACCGTAACAACAAAGTCCAAATCAGCGCTGAAATTAAATTTAAAGTTTAATATGGATACGGGAGCGGCCGAGTGTGAGCGATTGCGCCCTAAATATTTAAATAGAGTTGAAGTAATTAGCACTTGTTACTAAATTAAATGTGATTTGGGAGTATTATGACGTGGGCTTAGAATTATTTTGAGAGAAAGTTGTTTGTTTAATACTCGTATCGTACCTATGTCTTTATATATTCACGCCTATATTTACCGAAGATGTAGACAGGCGATGCATTGCTGCACTCATATTTCTCCAGGTATGTATCATTCCCACATAATAGGGGGCGAGCCTACCTTAATAGGTTTTTCGGGTACAATTTCAGACTCCATTCCGCTACTGATAATTTCCTAATGGAAAACCCAATAACACTGAACGATTCGGAAATCGAACTCGAGACTACTTAAAGCATGGCATATACATATTTGTACCGCAAGACCACGAGGTAGTCAGACATACCATACATTTTATTATTAAAGTCTGCGATGGGCCTGCCCTCTATTTTGTGAGATTGATGCATGACTGACAAAAATGAATATAGAAATACACTTTTATCTACACAATCAATAAGTACAGTCGTATAACCACATGCCATCGCTCATTTAAAATGTATAATTATTTTCAATTTAAAATATTATTTTTTAATTGGGCCACACCGCAGCAAATTAATTTATTCCGTAATATTAACAAACTGTTATGTTTGAATTGGTAACTCAAACAAATCGCTCAATCCGCACAAAGTTGGACAAACATTGCCTCTCAACGTTGTGCCAACATTACAACAATACGCAACGGACCTTTTTACAAAATAACGTAGAGTATTTAGTATTAAAAGAAAATAACAAAAATAATTATGATGTCTTTAATCTCTATACCGTTCATTTTGTACTTGATCAATTATGCATTATTTAAAATTTATATCATTACAATTTATATAGGTTTTATATAATTTATGTGCTAAAATAAGTAATTAATAGGGAGGCACCTAAATTCGTGTCTTTTTTCTTGTTTCGTTTAAATTGAATTCATTTATAAAAAAAAGATTGTTAATAGTAAAAAGTATACTGTCTGACAAACTCTGCGGTCCAATTCTTCGACCTTAGCACAATAATCCCAACGCTTAATAGCGAAAAAACTGAAGTGAAACTAAAGTGAATTGAAAGTTCCCTAAGAAATTTCCCCTCAGACTTTCAGAGTTAATTAAATGTACAAAAGTGTAAGTTTTTCTACTTCTTTCCTTTTTCTTGTTGGAGTGTGCGTTTCAACTTTGGACTAACTACTTTCAGATATGGCGAAGGTTCTAGAAAACCACATAATTACATGTGGCGGTACTTCCATAGAAGACAAAAGACGTTAAATGTATAATTTCCAGTTGACATTTATATGTTTTTGTCAGATCAGTACATTCTGATTTATACATATTTTCGAATTGCTTTTGTAGAGCAAAAGGCTCTTGTCCACCAGTGGGATGTAAAAGGACTGACGATGGCTATTAATCAATTTTTGTCAAAGGTGTGTACCTGGCGTTCGAACCTGGGGATCGAAATTCCCGACCGCGTGTCATTATATTAGTATTTCATGTCATTATATTTGTACATTCTATTTGTATTTTTATTACTTACCCGTGTAAGTATGAAAAAAGGAACATATACCTTACTGCGATGCCTTTTGGCTGGATTTATTAATCAAACGAGGCAAAATTCCAACCCGCCACACGCTGTAACTGCGACCACGCCCTATACAAACAAGGTTGGGCTATAACCCGCCACAGTGTTTGACTTGCGAACAGTAACTACCGGGGCGATCTACCGCCTCTCCCGATAGAGTTTAACTTCGTTAAAATAAATGGTATATCGATAGGAAGTTCCTATAGAATTGTTGTGTTGTTTTTACGATCCTAGAACAAAAGAACAATGGCTTTCGAAGCTACATTGTTATCACCGTTGTACATAACACTTATTTTTCATGGCTCCTTTTCAGTGCAAACTGCTTCAGTGGCCATTTTGTGCCACTATGTGCCTTGTGATCCTGGATTTCATTACCAGGTCGGATCGAAGCGTCATTTGATGTCGTCATCAGCGCATTTTCGGTCCCCTTGCTAAGCTGGGGCCTGAAAAGGCTGAGACGTTAATCTATTACGCTAGCCGATTCTTGATTGGCGGACGAAAGATTTGATATTACCATTATCAAATCTTTAGTAGCATGAAGTCTGGAAATATGTCAAAAATAATTGGCTCGACCCTCTTATGTGCAACTTAAAACAAATTTGGAGATATGTATTTGCAAAATAGCACGACTTCCTACCCTAGGAACATTTCTGCACCCATATTGCCTATTTCTTCTTTCATGCTACTGAACCTTTGTTCTTATTGGAAAAAACAAAAACCGAAAGGGCTTACAGGATACCCGCTTTAAGCTTTAAATCTTTATTTAATAAAAGCGATTTGACATATTTATGCAATAAACAATTATTGTAAAACAGAATATACGAATTAACGTGAAACGCTTTTCGACATCTATGTAAGCACCGCTGATGCATGTAGTTCTTTATATACAATATACAAGCTTCCTTTATGAAATAGGTAGCTCATTCACTCAACATTAAATACAGCATCATTCAGCACACTCGGCAAGGCCTTTACAATTTAAATTCACTAAAAATATGCAAAAAACCTTCTAGCAAGTGGATCAGGAATGAAATTCTTGACACACTTCTTTATATTCATTTCACTTTGAGGGCGTCGTCTACAGTTTTATCGCTTGGTCGGTATGTAAACGGCTAGAGAGTCAATTAGACTGGCTTTAGCACTTTGCAGCTTTTATGGCGGCTGAGTGTGTGCAAATTATCTAGTCTTTACAATACCGTTGCAGCGCTTTAAGCGGCTGTAATACGCGCCACGAATCTTTTGTCTGTGGCAAAGCGAATGCGCATTTTCGCCATTCAAACATCAGTCTCAGAAAGATACGAGTGTATGCCAGTTTATGCCTCTAATTGCTTCGTGGTATGTTTAGTGGTTCTATTTCTAGACTTTAGAGAATTTAGCAATTGAAAAATCATTGAGTTTTGAACGCACATGGTAACATACCTGGGAGACAAAAGTTGAGGTTTCTATTAACGAAGTTATAATACTTTTTACTGTCGTGATAGCCTCGAGGATTTGCTAAAAGAAACTTTATCATCACCGGCATTTCACGTCCACTTCCGGACATAGGCCTCTCTTATGGCACGCCATTGGGTTCGATCTTTGCCCCTCCTCATCCGACCGCTGCCAGCCACCTTGCGAATATCGTCACCCCACCTAGCTCGAAGGTGTCCTGCACTATGTCAGAAACGTAGTAATATTAAGAAAATAAACTTAGAAATTTGGAAATGGAATAGATGCTTCGAACCGCCCAATTATTTCACTCCACTGACTAACTATTGAAGCGGCTTAAGTCTACTCCACCTAATTTCGTCAGTCAAAGGGTAGGGTACCTAAACTGCCTAACAAGCCTAAGAAATTTCGAGACTACGGATTTTAATTAATTTCAAACTGTTATGTTATCTAGAATTTTGAATTGTCTGGGACGTCTAAACAAATGTCGAAATTTTAAAAAACTTCTATTTAACCTACTGCCTTTATTCCCTAAGGGATTTTCTACAAACAAATTTGTATTTGGTGTTACGGCATTTACAGGTTTAGTCCCCGTCGAAAAGATTAGGTTAATTGAAGCTTTTTCGAAATATTTACAAGCTTAGTACAGCTACTTCTAATTTACTAATGAAAATTTACTTTTTTGGCCCGAGATAAAACTCGGAATCTCCAGATCAAACGAACACTTTTACCTGGAATCAAGTTTATTCGTTTACGTTAAATACTTAGTGAATTATTATATTTAATTTATTAAATACATTTATCACAATAATTAGTTGCGAAACCCAGGTATCCCCAAGGATTTTTTATTACTATACCGTAACTTATCCATTACGTCAGTGTGTAGTTCTTAAGCCTAAACATTCGTTATAGTCAAAATTAGGCGTGGAATTAGTTAATCAGATGAGAAATAATTACATAAAAAGAGTAACACCGAGGATTCTACAAAATAACTAAAACTACAAAGAAAGTACAACAATAAAGAAAATCCTATACCATTGTCTTTTCAACGCTTCCCCCTTCCACTTCAGCATTACTTACATTTGCATATCTTGATTCTGCCATTCTATTGAGTGCGAAATCTTCCGACAATTTCCATCGCATTTAATGCATGATGTTTATATTAGACGCTGCGACTAATTCTGGAAGTCGTTAGCGATGGTAATTATCGTGTTCCAGAACAGCGCTGCGCTAATGAACGCAGTTCAATCCCTAATGTATATAGATACTGCCTAACGAGCATTGCAACTATTACACTTTACACGCAATTAGTTATTTGTTTAATAGCCGAGGCCTCGTCTGTTCGCAGAGATCGTCATCAGCCCATATACGCCCCATTCATGAGCACAGGCCTCGTCTTAGTCCACCACGCTGACCTAGTGCAGGTTGGCAGAGTACTCACGAAAGAAAACCCTAAAATGTTTTAGAGGTTACTAAACCATGTTTTCCGTCATCGTTGAAGTATGTGGTAAATCACTGTAAAGAGTCACATAACTCAGAAAATTCAGTACTTTATGCCTGTAGTTTCAACCCAGGACCGTCCTTATTCTAAATTGCGCGCGTAATCCTCGAGACCGATACCAGAAAAAGTAGCGCTAAGCTTACAAAAATACACCAACATTAAACAATTCATATCACTTACCTATAATGCCTTATCATTAGCGGCGCCTCAAGGGAAGCCAGTGTCATAGATAGCGCCCCTATACCACCTGCGTGCGACGGATCATTTATCAGATACTCTGTCCATCTTGTCTATGGTCCCGCCTCGAAAGTTTTGCTCCTATATTATGCGAGGTGTAATTATAACTTCAAATAAATGATACTGAAAGGGAACATGAGATACTCTGATTGACGTAACAAGATGCATTTGAGAAAAGGCATGTAAGGTTCATGATCATTATAAAACCATTTACGTCCCACTGCTGGGCACGAGTCTCCTCTACAACTGTGATGGCTTGAATTTTAGTCCACTACGCTGGCGAAATGCGAGTTATCGAATGTCACTATAGCAATAATTACACTTAACATTATACCTGATGTAAAAAAAATTGTAGACTCCATATTCTTTTCTTTGATTCATAAATTACTATTTTCTTTTAAAAGGAAAGGATTTTCTCGTGCCAGCTATTCTAAATCCGCGTTCCGAAGCGGTCTTGGTAATGGCTTCTCCATGCAAAAGAACTTTTAAATGACTTTTGAATAAATAATCCTTATTTTGTATTTAAAATATCTTAAAATTCATTGAATATGTATTATTTACTAATATTATAACTTTATAGAATAGGAAATAATCGTAAATAGGTTGACAGCCTCTTTGGACCAATTGTCTAGATTTTATACTTATTTATATCCACATCTGTTTACCGTAGCGCTAGGCAGATACTAATTTACTATACTCGACTATATACTATGTACTCGACTTTACTATTTTTTTCCCATGAACAGATTCATTAATAAACTAAGGTATAATTAATTCTTAGAAGCTACACCTAAAATACATTTATAAACAAATGTTCTCCCACCAAGTCAACGCAATACAACTTATTCATAATCCCCAAAATTTTGGATACAAAACAAACATCCTAATTTTATTACCGACCCGTCAGTCGGAAGCATATATCAAATACCCCAAACCCTTTACGCTTCAAAGAGTACCCTTTTAGAGTATCCTTTTCACTATACAGCCAATGAAAAATAAAACAGGATCAAAAGGTGAAAGATTTGGCGCGTGAAATGACAGCTGTCAAACGGGGATTAAAGATGGCCGCCGCGCGTGGCAGATTGACGTACAGCCGGTAAATAATAGTTATGGCGGGCGGTGATTTATGCATTTAGATATTGTGTTTTCGCGTCGATGATAATAAATTTAAATCTGGCGAGAAGTTACAGGATAAATATCTGAGGAACCAGCTGTGACTTCGAAGGAAAACTCTATTATAATTATCTATAAAGATTATTGCTTTAATTTTTGTACTTGAATAGGCTAAGACACTTATTTTAAAACTTTTATCAATTCGTACTTACCTCAAAAAGGTTTATGGTTATATTTTTATATGCTTAATGATAAAAAACTTTAAATTCAATCCTACATTAATAAAAAGGACACTATAAAAGCGTAAAGGACGGCGGTTGGGCTTGATGTTATAATCCAATTACGCTTAAGGCTTAGAAAATGTCGATTTGTCTTTGAAATATAATTTACCTTTCAAATGGAGGGAAATTTAATAGTTATTATTATACATAGTTAATACACCGATTGACAAAATCAGTTACCCCGTAATGAATTATAATCAACCTCTATAAATGGAAATAGTCTTCTTTACATGCTTCACTTTACTACAACAGCAATGTATAGATTGAGCCTTATAAAAAGGTGAATCAGTCAAAATTGCTAGATTTGTTAAAAGTTATGGCAAAAAACTATAGTTTTTTCAAAGCATAATAATGAAACAATATTATTTGAAAAACCAGTTAATTTCATAGTTGCCCGCATAATAAAATTGATAACTTTTAAACTCTATTAAGAAAATATTGTTGTATCAATCATCATTACCGAATAACAACAGTTAAAGAAGATATTTAACATTCAAGCATCTATCCCTTATCAAATAAATGTCAGTTTGTTCCAAAGTTAAAGCATTTTATTTAACTCAATCCCACATGAGTTGTGCATTTTATCATTTCATTCATAAATAAGACTGGCGACTCACTTTATTTTACAGGCAGTAAATCAATATGAAAACAAAAAAAGGGATAAATTTCAACAATTTAACAAAATAACCGACGTGAATCTCATAATAAAAATCATTGGAATACGCCCCAGTTGTTGTCCATTTTAAACACGTTTCACAACAAAGAGAAATCTTCTTTAAAATCCCATTTGAAAATATTGTTGGGTTTTTTAACGCTGGCAAGCTTTGCCGGGCGAAATTGGCAACATTAATTACTGCGGAATGACACTGGGGCATAAAAATCGAATGTATAGTGTCTATTAATTTTATGCTGTTCTCTATTATTTGTCTTTTAGGGGCTTTTGTGATTAGCTCGAGGCGGATTGTTATTGGTGGGCTCTCTTTTATGTACTGGCCTTTAATTGCAGATAAAGTATAATAAATAAATAAATACACCCAACAGTCACATACATAGCTCTGACCCCACACTAGGTTACAAGACCTGTATCGTGGGTATCAGACACTACGAGAGACTTTTTCGGTCTCACAAACACCCAGACCCGAAACAAATATTTGTGGATCACACAAACATTTGTCTCGGTGCGGGGATCGAACCCACGGCCTCACGTTTCGCTAGCTGGTGTCTAGCCAACTGCCATAATTGAGAAACAATTGCATTATTACCGAGCTTATTAAATGTATAAGTAATGAAGGCCTCGAAGTTTAAGTGCACGGTCGCGGATTCAAACCCCAAGCACACACCTCTGAATTTTAGTTGTGTGTATTATACAATGAAATTTGTTTTAACGGTGAAGGAAAACATCGTGATGAAACCTTCACACCTAAAAGTTTTTAGAAATTTCTTAGGTGTATCTCGGCAATCATAGGCCAGCGCGGAGAACTAAACCTAAACCCACCCCCTCAATAGCAGAGGAGGCTCTCATCCAACCGTGATACATATCTGGGCTGATGATAATGATGATGATGCACTCTACAACTAAACCGCTTTTGTTCGCAGGTGAATGGCGTGGGGAGAGGAGAATGCTGGACATTACCAGGGACAAACCTGTCAAAGTGTGCGTCAGGGTCGTGGTGCCTGTTCGTGACCATCCTAAAGTGAGTACAGGAGTTTTGATAATTGATATACCTAAGGGAGTAATCATGGACAATCTTGACCTTTGTGATACAAATTACTTTTTTTCATGCTCTCACATTACCTACGTATTTATACATTTAAAGCTTACGTTTGATAAATACGACAAATGCAATGAAACAAGAAAAAAAAACATAATTTGAGGAAAAAGGCAATTCTATTAATCTTTGGAAATTAAGAGAAAAAAGAGTTCACTGATCGAAAAGCCTTCAACTTGTTTTCCAAAAAAATGTCTTACTTAGTATTTTTATTAAAATATCCTCATGGAGTCAGCAATTTTCTAAAAACTTCCCCCATTGCACATCACTCTAATCACATGGGTGACGAAACGTAAGCTTTAAATAAATACAACTCCGTTTTTCGGGATACAGAAATGCAGTCGTATAATATGAACCGAATCTATGTACAATGTTTGTACGTCTCAAAGGAATAGTGTCCAACGCTACAGAGATTAAAAATAGAAATAAACCACGGAACATGCAAATATTCCGTTAAGCCTCGCTCCTTTTATTACCGGTACGGACACAGCTAGGTGGGATGACGATATTCGCAAAGTGGCAGCGGTTGGATGAGGAGGGCCGAAGATCGAGTTCAGCGGCGTACCATAGGGGAGGCATATGTCCAGCAGTGAACGTGAAAGGCTGGTGATGATGATAATGATGACGGACACAGCTAAAGGTCCCTTTCATAGAAATATACGACTATCTACGTAAAAACACCAAAGAGCGTGGCAGTCGTATTTAAATCTTTGCTTTTCTTTCCACTCATTACTCAACAGGACTCCTTATCGTCGGTCGGTCGGTAGGTCGTGATAAAAAAGAGAATATGAGCATTGACAAAATATTAAAAAAATGTATTAATATTTATTTATGTGCATAATAAAATCACTGTCATTAATAAGTTTCGGCGCTCAACTATAAAATAGCATAGTTAATAAATTTTACTTATTTGAGTAATAAATATGTTTTGTTTTAGAACCCCATTGTTCATGCTAATTGATACAAAAGTACCTTTCTCAGTTTGTTTCACTTTCACGCCCTAAAACCAATTGAGATTTTTGGATGACCCAGATGGAACCCTAAGAAAAACCATTTCATTTTTTATTGGGCCCAACTCCTAGTCATTTATAAGTGAAAAATCAGATATCTGAGTAAAAATATGGTTATGACCAATGTCTTGATATATTTGTGTGTCCCTGTCGTGCCGATCGTAAATCCAGCGAATGTGAGTCTCATGTTCGACGCGCGACGACGCTGTCTATCGACGCTGTTGAAAAATTATACGATTTTACGCGACGCGGTAGGCTTGTTGCAAACGGTATCACGACTTTTATATATGTGGCGTCATGTAACTAGCAACCCGCCCCGGCTTCGCACGGGTGCAATGTTAATATTTAATAGAGGTTATCATACATATAAACCTTCCTCTTCAATCACTCTATCTATTAAAAAAAGCCGCATCAAAATCCGTTGCGTAGTTTCAAAGATTTAAGCATACAAAGGGACATAGGGACAGAGAAAGCGACTTTGTTTTATACTATGTAGTGACTGAATGGTAGAATATTCTTATTCTCTTGGACAGTGACAGCTGAAGATATATACTTAGCCTATCGCCGTCCTCTGGTGAACGTAGGCGTCCCCAAGAAAGCGCCAACCATCCCGGTCTTGAGCAGCCCTCATCCATCTGTTATCCGTTGACATTATACTGCAGTACGTCCCACACTACGTCTACGTAAACGAAACGAAAAGGAAAAAGTGAAATAAAAGAGGCTCCAGCTTCGATGTTCACACTGAGACAAATGTTTGGAAAACCGATAAATAACACTTTCAGTAACACACTAAACAAGACATAGTATGGAAACAAAACATGTATTGATCATTTCTCTTTATCTAAAGTATTTTAAATGCAGTTATGAATAAAATATTTTTTATATATCTAAATCAATCTGCGAAAAAACGGGTGTGAAGCCAGCCTAGCCCGTAAAATACGTATAGGGCTGCCGTCAACGGTGATTTTTTCCTCATTGCACGCGTCATTGTTAGTCAAGAAATATGCGTATTTTGCGCCCGATACGTGACGCCAGCTCAACCGATGGAGCCGTGTGTCAAAAAGCAAATTGGATTTTGATAGATTGTGTACAAACGATTTGCAGTAACTCCCGCGATTTGGATAATGGAATTGTTCAGCTTTAGAACAGTAGGTTCAAATTGATTTTTTGTTTTGGTGTGGTGATTAACGACGTGAAAATTCTATCATTAGTCCATATAAGTCCCACTACTAGGCACGGGTTTCCCTTGCCCTTGAGAGGATATAGGCCTTAGTCCAACACATTGGCCCAGTTCTGGTGAAAATTGATCCGGGTTTTAACTTAAGTTCATTTCAAGGCATTGGTAATCTATTGCAGGAAAAATAGAGGGGTATAAATAATATCGTAAAGTGTTAAATCCATTTAAAAACGAAATAAAGTGGTAGAGTAAAAGGTTATAAAGATAATTCTACTTTTCGAGCTCACAATAGTAAAGTTTAATTCTTGAACCACCTACCTTATTCTAGACCACTACTAATAAAAAAAAAATCCATTCATAAAAATACTCGATAATTCGTACAAAGAAAAATGCCCTTATCGCAAACAAAACGTCATTTTTAACAGCAAACCGCATAATTAAATACAATAAATTATTGAAAGGCAACAGCCAATTAATGTTAATATGTTGGGCTATTTACGTAATTGGGGTCGTGGATCAGTTAACGCGCCTGCCTCATTACGTAACGTAACCTAAAAGGACTCGGGAATTATCCACATTTCATCTTTAACATATTATGGTTGAATAGCCTTTTAAAAAAAACTTGTTTTTCATACATATTTTTTTGTTTCAAGTATCGTAGCAAACGATACTTGAAACAAAAAAATATATTATGATTTGCTTTTTTACGTGGGACCGATATATACTGGTGAAATGTAGGTTCAGAAATGTCCTTCTGCCTACCCCTTTGGAGAATACAGGCGTGAGGTATATGTACTAAAAAAATCCGATAATATTTTTTTTGCCGACTTCAAAAAAGGAGGAAGTTATCAATTGTCTGTATTTTTTTAGCCGACTTTACAAAAGGAGGAGATTATCAATTCGTCTTTTTTATGTTTGTTACCTCAGAACTTTTGACTGGGTGGACCGATTTTGATCATTCTTTTTTGATTTGAGAGCTGGTGCTTTTAGATTGGTCCCATTTTAATTCGGTCTAGTTGTAACCATGGCTGCCATGAGAAAACCATAAAGTCTTGAATTTGCACTGATGTGCGTGACAAATCGACGAATAGCTCAATATAATGCCAACCGATTTTGATGATTCATTTTTTATAAACCTATCTGCCTATCTTCGTTTTTGATCACGGTCCACATACATCCTGAATATGCATACTTATCTTTACTATATTATCCGCCTTTAACCTCCTGAGTACAAAGGACAGTTTTTCGGAATTTCTTTCTAGTTTTTGGCTAAGTACATCTTGGTATGATAAACAATTTAGGAAAATATACCTTATATAGGAATGTTTCGTTTTATGCAGAAAACAAATGGATTTATCTGCTAATATCTGTTCACAGACATTTTTTATTATATCTATGTAAAGGATAATGTTCTCAGGAGGATATACGTTCCACTGCTGGACGGACACACTTAAGAAATTCCTTATAATTTTTAGTAGTGCAGGTTTCCTCGCTATGTTATTCTACACCGCTAAAGTACTCGATGTCTACCTTACCATACTTCGAGAATCAAATTCTCAATACCAAGTAAGAAGTTTCATAACCAGTGCATGTTCCACGCTGAATCTCTAAATAATACGAACCCAGATGCTGGATATAAAGTTTCACGACGAGTTTATATCAGAAGCGAGTATTACATAACATGTACTATCCAATCACCGTTATGCAACATATCTTAAACATGCAATCACGCCTGTATCCCTTACGGCAGGGCTTCCCAAACTGTGCGTCGCGACACCCTGGGGCGTCGCGGCATCATCCTGGGGGCGTCGCGAGGCGATCGGCAAACATTTATTTTGCTGATAACCTCATATTACGCTAACTACTGCTGTTTTTATTTCCAGTAAAGTGGGTAGTTTTGATGATGGGGCATTGGGTGCGTCGCATGAAAAATAACAATTCTATAGGGCGTCATAGAGTAAATAAGTTTGGGAAGCCCTGCCTTAGGGGTAGGCAGTGGCGGGACTTCCAC
This sequence comes from Cephonodes hylas, assembly GCA_030295005.1. NCBI lineage: Eukaryota > Metazoa > Arthropoda > Insecta > Lepidoptera > Sphingidae > Cephonodes > Cephonodes hylas. The sequence goes on from AP025383.1 coordinate 2,147,570, forward strand.
AGAAGCCCAAAAGCGTTACACGTTAATTGTGTGATGTCTATTTTATAATTGTTTATTGTTGAGTATATTTTCATTCGTTTGTCAAATTGGTTTTGTAAAATAAAGATGTTAAGTTTCAAGAATTTAATATTTATGGGGCAAACTGTATTATTTGACTTCTATGGAAGTATGGTGATACTGAAAGTCTGAAGTAGAGGTGTATTTCTATACACCTTTTGCCAGTTATGTGTAGTCTCACGAGCTCAATATCACTTATCAAGTCAGAATTGCTACTTATAATTCACCCAAAAACTCAGACACGAGCATCGAACTCGAGACTCCAACTCTCAGGTAACACATCAATACCACTGACACAGAAATTTAAACCACCAAACAAAAATAAAATTACTGAGCACAATTACAATGGACCAACATAAAAGAGATTTTACGCTTTTTATTCAAACAAAGAAACTTGAGGGACCTCACCTTGGACCCTCAAGGCTTCTTGTTAATGGAATTACCTTCACTCGAAATCAGGACGACAAACAGTAAATATGTCTGAATTATATAAATACACCCAACAGTTACATACATAGTTCTGACCCCAAGCATAGTACAAACTACGAGAGACTTTTCGCACTTACAAATACCCATTTGTAAATGACATATGTCTCAATGCGGAGTTCGAACCTGTGACCTCTCGTTTTATTTACTAGTATCTAATTTTACTAACTGCGCCACTAGACTGACTGTAACGCCCACCTACGCCGTAGCTCCGTAGCTCCGTAGCACCACAGTTTCGTAGCGTTCGCAGAATTACGTAGGCTTAAATATTTGTCGACTAAATTTATTAGACAATGTTAATTTATTCGCATGAAATAAGAAATAAATTTCGGATTACATGTTTAGAGTTATCAAAAATAGTATTTTTTTTCCCCTGCATCCCGTAAGACATAAAGAGAGGTTGATTTTCATACTTATTTTATCACATAAAAGCTGAATAAAATTAGCAGGATAATAGACAGTATTTGTATGGGGACGAGTGTCGCTGCTTGTCTATCACCTGTTCATTCTGCTACGATCACAGGAACAATAATAAAAAGTTCAAACATAAATAAAACACTATTTTTTAGGGTTTCTATTTTCTATAGTCGTATCTAATCCCATGACAACAATCACTAAAATTGGATCTGTTATTTTTTTAATTTATTTATAATTTTAAAATTTTATATGTATAGAAAACTAACAACCGCTTTTGCATTGTAAATTAATCTTCATATTGTAAAAGTTTTTCTTTAAACAATAAAATAAAAATTTACACCATAAATCTCATCGTTATTGAAACACCCACATATCTTTATTTAATCCGGTGCGTGGGTGGTCCGCGTCACTCCTAGACAGACCCTGATAAAGGTCGCACTGACCCTTTATATAAAAGTCAGTCGAACCATTAGCCGCTTAGACGTGTGGGTGAAACATCTGGCAACATTTTTTTCAATATATTTTATCTTAAATTTTTACTCGAGTTCTTGGATAAGTCTCTGGGTAGAACTAAGTATAGTAAGACTGATAATAGAAAATATACCTAACAGTATACTTCTTACTATTTATGTGCATTCACGCTTGTAGTTCGCGAAGGGGTAGGCAGGGGTAAGTAGTTCTATGCTCTATGCCATTACGCCAATTGAGTTTTCATTCCACCTAGTTAAAGGCGATTATAATGGAAAAGATTTTTGGGCGCAATACCAGAATGGCTACTACTGAAAATTTCCTAATTCAAAAATGCAAGTTCTGACAAGTTTGCAAAATGTACAAAAAATCAAGTTCTTCCCGACCTGGGAATCAAATTCTAGATCTCAATTTTTACTCTTAAAAGTTTCATCAAAACAATTTCCCTAACAAACTTTAGTCCACTACGCCAGCCTAGTGCGGGTTAGCGGAGTACACACACCTTAGAAATTGTGTAATAAAATAAAATTACAAGTTATGAAAATTATGAATATTTCATACAAAAACAATTTTCTAACAAACTTACCTCATGCCAAAGCATCGATAGTAAATCCCGCACTTTTCAAATATATCCAAAACCAATCATTACTACCAGAAAGTTCGGAAACAGCGTAAAGATAAGCCTAAAATACATTTAGCCGAGTGAACATATACATATCCATTTATATCTACCCCATTCACGTGATAGCCTGAAGATAGCTTAAAGGCACTACACTTTCATAACTGACAGTTACAGTGGCTATATCATCGCCCATTTTGGGTTCTAGTACAAGGAATAAGCTTACGGCGATTTTGTAACGATTTCCTAAACATGGTTTTATTTTATGCTAACTTTAGCTTCATTTTTATGATCGTAGTAGAATTTTTACGAGAACTGTTTGGTTGAATTAATTATGACAACTTCAACCAGTCGTTGCATTTATATACCATCGTATCCAATATGGCGTTTTCTGATCGTTACGTCATCATCAGTAGATAATATTGTTGTGTGGGCATCATGAATAAACAAAAAGGCGATCGAACATTTGTCTCGGAGGGGGGATTGAACTCATGGTCTCTCCGGTTCGCAAGGAGGTGTCTAGCCAACCATGCCACGGGTCTGCCACATGTGTTTAAATCAATTTTACTCACTTAATGTATCTATAATAAATCTTAATTACTTCTTCACAAAATTTTAGCGAACTTAACCCCATCGTTGCTGATAATAATAATATAATTAATTGCTGCCCTCTATCGCTACCTCCTACCCCCCGATCCCCGGCACTCGAAGCGCCCGGCAGCGTGTTTGCCAAGCTCTCGACCCATCGGATGCCATCACGTGATATTCAGTGCCATCGCCCGTAAATGTCCACCTGACGCTCAAGCTGACGGATTGTGGCCAATTTGGAGCCTGATTTGTCCACTATAATTGGTTTAATAGGTTAACGTTTGGTCGGACTTGGAAAGCGATAAATAAGGTAGCATTATGTGCTTTTTGATAGCTTGAGGGAGCATATAGAAGAGTGAATGTTTTAACATAGTTATTGCCCATAAAACTTTAAAAAAAATTACCAATATTATTCAAACATAGTTTACGGTTTAAAGCTGTGTTTAAGTGGGCTTAGTTGTAACAAGGGTTGACAATTTTTCTGTACCTATTGGCAATGTTTGTCACAAAACTCTGGAAAGAAATTTGACTATTCGGGAAAAGAGGGAAGACAAGCATGCAGACATGAAGACAAAAATTGTAATCAACCCCTCACTTTTTGAATAAATAAACCTTATCATCTTGGGATTGCTCTGTAGCCAAAATTAGTGACGAGGGTATCAGAAACTACGAGACACTTTCCCCTCACAAACACCCAGATCCAAAACACAAACAGATCACACAAACATTTGCCTTGATTCGGAGATCGTACCCGGGGCTTATCGTCTCACAACCATGAATGAATATTAAAAGACTAAAACAAAATTCCTTAAAAACATACAACAACTAGCGCCATCTGTTATTCAGATCAAAACATTCCTTTTCACCCTTCAACGCATTTCCCAACCGTCTTGTCAGTAAATTTGTCAGTCCACCGAACTTATCCAACCCTTCAGTTAAGGCTTAACGCGTCCAACCTGGGCCCATCCCAGACGTTTAATAGATAAGGATGCATGAAAGAAAGGATTAGTGTAATCTGGGTGTATGCTTTCTCTGAAATACATTTGAGTAATTAATACTCGTGTCTGATAGTATTAAAGGGACTGTCTTAAGCTGGGTACTCGAAGTATTAACATTAGGTAAAACGTGCTAGTTTTAAACGAATTAGTCCAATAAAGTTTCATAATTCGTCATCAACTCTTATCCGTCTCACTGCTGGGCGCAAGCCTCCTTGAGGAATGATAGACCGTTGAGAGTGTTTAGGCCTTAGTCCACCACGCTAGCCTAGTGCGGTTTGGTGGACTACATAGCTAAGAAATGCCAAAAAACTTTTAGGTGTGAAAGTTTTTATCCCGATGTTTTCCTTCAACGTTAGAGTTACTGATATTATTGTGAATACGCACATAACTTCGAAAAGTCAGAGGTGTGTACCTGGGGTTGGAACCTGCTACCGCCGAAATTCTCGACCGCAGCCTAACCTAACCTTGAGGCCATCACTGCTGAAAATATAAGATAAATATGCTGATATAAAACTGTCAGTTATATTTTCTTAATTGTACAAACACAATAATAAATCCGCGAATAGATTTTTTAATCTCTTAAACATAATGTCGCAGTTCTAAACAAGGACTAATTAGTCAATCAAGACTGGCCAACGTAGTGTAGATTATTTAATAAATTTTACTAAATCGCTAGCATTTAGTATCAAAGGAAAGTTTTTTTGTGTGTAAATATTATCAAAATTCTAGGTACAGATTTAATTACAAGTGCTATCTCGAGAAGCATTACGCTGATATAAATTAATTTACTGCCTGTTCTTAGAATTTATTACGAAAAACTTTTAGATAAGGTGAAATTCACGATCAATTATACTCGTTTTAAATTTATTAATATGATTCAATTATATTACTTATAATCTGTTAAATATCGCTAATTCTCTTTTGATTTTCAAGGTAGTATAGCTTTTATTTTTTCCCGATACTTAAAAAATATTAGCAAAACGCGGGTGAAGAAATGCTCCTTTTTAAGATACATGTAAGACGCATATCGGATGAGTCCACCACGCAGGCCTAGTTGGGATTGGCGGACTTGCCTAGTTGGGATGGGTGTGTAGTTTTCGTCACATTATTTTCCTTCACGATTAAACAAATGATAATCATTGTGAATACACATAACTCTGATTTCAGTTAGTAAGTCCAACCCGCGACCGCCGAGATTCACTGGCTTTAACCTCGATGCCATCAGAGCTATGTCTAATTAATATCCGTACATTTTTTGCTTCGAAGTTCCAATTGCGTACGTGATAAAAGATCGTTTCATTAAAAAAGAACTGGGGAGAACTGTTTGAAACCACCGGGAACAGCTCACAATCAGTTGATACAAACACGTTCTGTAAACAAGGGACGTGCGAGTTAGTACTGCCAATTAAACAGCTTAAGCGCTTTATAACAAGCTCGCACGCGGATTGCACGCTAGACGACCGATTGTTTGCAGCTCTAATTGTGTTTGACGTGTAGGAAGTATTGAAATAAAAATTAAATAGAGGTCTTTGTACTACAGTATAAAGACAGTAATTATAAAGTAACAGTAGCGTTGCATAGGAGAGGTCTATGTCCAGAATGCACGTGAAAGGTTGGTGATGATGATACCACCGTATATAAGACCATATACACCTCTCTTCTTTAAAGAAGGGGGGCCTTTATCATACACGTTTTCCCATACATTCAGATATTCACGCTTTTTTCTTATAGTAATACCAGTAGATGTGTTTTTAAGTCCTGCATAATATTGTATGTAATCTCAGAAAAAAATAGGTGTGTAGGCCAAATCCAGCTAGGCTTAAACTAAGGCTAAAACCCCCTGTTTTATTGGGTAAGTTCGTACCTTGTGTGGGAACATACATGAAATTCAACATTGCCCAAACACAAAGAATGTTTTATCACTCCATATTAAGTCATAAATTTCAACATCACACAAGCAAACTGTCTTACCACTCCATAAATTAAGTCTGACCCAGAGACAATAAGCATCGCCAACTGCCAGAAAAAGGCTAGTGTTTGATCAATTAACAGATTGATCTCGTAGTGAAACAACACAGATAGCACCTGCGATTCTGCCTCAATTATACGGAACAACTAGTCGATGCCCAGAGACTTCGGAATGAACGGAATGGACAAAGAAACTATAGAGTCGCTTATGTAGGAAAATATTGAGAATTTAAAAATAATTGGCAATAAGGTTCGTGAAAAATATTATTTAAGACTTGAAAAGAATGGTAAGAAATAGGGTTCGTTATCAGCCAATACACGTCCCATAGCTGGGTATGGATCTCCTGTATCATTGAGAGGGCATTAGACACCACGCTGGCCTAGCGCGGGTTGGCGGACTAAACACCTAAGAACTATTGAGTACGCAGGTCTCATCAAGATGTCTTGTTTCACTGTTAAAGCGTCATAACTGATTATTAATACACATATAACTTTGAAAAATGGTGTGAGCCTTAAACCCGCGACCGTCGAGATTATCGACAGCGTTCCTAAACCTCGAGGCAATCACTGCCAATAAAATAAATAAAAAAAAATTGTTAATGAGCCGCTCCACACCTGTCCCTGTTCTAGCAGTCGGCCCCAGTGGTCTGAGGCGATCATTGGTTGCGGAGAAAAATTAAAATGTATCGACCACTGGCTGATTTCGACGCTCCATGAATTAAATATAACCTTTATCGATATTCTGTATATTAAAATGGTAATTGGTGTGGAATGTTGAATGAATGGACATGACATAATAATGCGGGAAAGTAAAAATCTGTGTATATTTCGAAATGTATACAGGGACGGTACTTTCATAGAAGTTTAAAAGCGTTACACGTTAATTGTGTTATGCCTAGTATATAATAATGTATTATTGTTGGGTCAGGATATTCTCATTTATATTTGAAATTGTTTTTTTTTAAATAATGATTATTGAGAATTTTGCTAACTGGGCTTTTTGGCTTCTATGGAAGTACCACGACTGAGTTTATATATATAAGCGTTTATTTGTCTTGTAACGTCGCGAACCCGCGTGCACACACTTGTTAACGAGACTGTCTCTTCGCGGAGATCGAACCCGCGGCCGATTGTGAACTTATATTAAGAGTCAGGTTTATATACTGATAAATCGATCTTTGCGTATTGTTTTTTTGTACACAATTAGTAGTATATCTATTTGCTTATACGGTATTTAATGTTCTTATATAAAACCAATGGCATCTTACAACAATTAGTTTAGACAGTTGTTTTTACTTTTTCAGTGGCGTTTTTATGAATGGTGATGCTCCTTACAATGAAGATATTTTTTTAAGAAATTTATCATACCCGAGCCCCCAAGCTGCCGTGGTACTCAAGGCCCTTATAAAATTATTAACTATATTGTGCTTTTATTATGCTCTCAATTGTAGCTGAATAAACTTACAAAAATACATAAAATGCTTGAGAAAACTGTCCACCTTAATTCGACCTCAACAAATTAAACGTTAAAGTATCACAAACCCCAAATAGACCCATCCATCTTTCACCTTAAACGCCCAAAAAGGTCTATCTTATAAAAACAGCGCCAGAAAAAGAAACGATTTTTAAACTGTATTTTTAACTCAATCCAACTTATTTCCAAGCGACTAACCGGTCCTTTGCTGAAACATTGTTTACGATGAATCTTTTTCTACCCCGAGGTCTTAAAACGGAGTTTGTATTACAAATAAAACGGTACGCGGTCCAATTCACTCACCCAGACAATTTTTACAGAAGTTTTAAAAGACGCGCTCAAGTTTTTTTCACAAATAAAAAGCTTCATAATCTATCACAAAAGAAATTTCACGTTATTTTGAATTGTGAATCAATGAGCTTTCAAAACATTAAAATGTGTATTCATACATCTAATTACAAAACGTCATAAACAACAATAAGTTTACGCTATTTTCAACACCTTATTCCAATTGTTTCAGTTCAATTTCGTGGGAAAGCTGCTGGGACCGAAAGGCAACTCGTTAAAGCGTCTTCAAGAGGACACTATGTGCAAAATGGCAGTGCTGGGAAGGGGCTCGATGAAGGACCGCCAAAAGGTATTTCATTCCACTTATATTAAACCCTAGGTGTTAGGATTTTGACGAAGGACTAAGCTCTTTAATCCGGTGTGCTAGGTGGGTAAGAATTCTTTTTAGGTAGGGAATTTTTATGTAGATTTTGTGTGTGACTGCAGTCGTTTTAGTATTAAATTCTAGAATTCTTTTAAAGATTAATATGTTATATTCGTTCGTGTGTATGTGGATGATTTTCTAAGGGTCGTGTCAATGATGCATAAATAAATGCATACTCACCTATGCATATAGTTCTGATCCCACACTAAGATACAAATTTAGTCTTTTATAAATAACTTTTCGTACCCACAAACATCCAAGACCCTAAACAAATATTTGTAGACTTCATAAACATTTTCCAAGCTGATGACTAGCCAACTGCGCCACGGGGCTGTTTTATAACTAAAGAAAACGGCAATTGTTTATGATGATTCCTTTAACGATGATAATGATGTGGAACCCAATTGTATGGTTGCAGGAAGAAGAGCTCCGTGTGTCTGGAGACCCGAAGTTCGCCCACTTGTCCGACGAACTGCACGTGGAGATCAGCGCCTTCGCCACGCCAGCGGAGGCCCACGCCAGGATCGCGTACGCTCTGGCGGAGCTCAGGAGATTCTTAGTGCCTGTAAGTGATTCGTTTAGAACCCTATTTCGCCAGCACATAGACAATTGCTACTCCTGTGCTTCAGGATCAACATCGACATGAACAGTATTGACTAGACATTGAAAGTCAGTTAATTTGAGGGAAATTAATGAGAAAAGATGAATGAAGATTTGGAACAGAGATTTTTTTACTTGATTCTTACGTATATAGGTACGTTGTCCAAGTTTTATTAAGACTCAAAAATATGTCGAAATAATAATGCCAACCTGAAGACATTCACCGTCAGATCCTCGGACATGAAAGAATTTGTCAGTATATCATATTTTCGGATTCCATGTCGCCAAAAAAATCCCTGTAGAAAAACGTAACATTGCTTGACCCGAGAAATGGTCCTGGGATCTATCGATTACAGGACATAAGATAGTGCCGTGAGAGCATTGATCTATTTCGCATTTCCATCCTACATTTATTTTTATCTCGTGACCAACTCGAAAAAGTTTTCAGTGTTTCATTCTGATAGTCAGAATCTATTCTGAATACAAAATTCCCAACACCATTTATATAAACTTATGCATAATTTTCCAATAGCGAAAATGTCTTTTTGTACGCCAAAAGTATTATTAAAATGTTATTTTGGTCACACACGGCTAAATGCGTCCAGTGTCTCGAATAATAGTTGGAAACAGTGACGAAATTGGGAGGGAATCAAAATAAGTTTAATCCATACTTTCTTGTCTTTGCGTAATATTGCTTTTTCATTAATTTTATCCAAAATTGTAGCTGTAATTTTGCATACCGTGGTCGCCTGTTAAGTTCAAGCGAAAAACATTAACTTTTTATTGTAAAAAATAGTTACTCTTTACAATAAAACTTAATTATTTTTTTTACAATAAAACTAAAGTAAATACCGTCAAATTTTACGCAGTTTTTTCATAAGACTTACTAAAAATAACTTCGTCTGTTCTCCAAGCTTCACCTTTACTGTAATATTTCAGCAAAAACATTAACGTATGCAGGACAATCTGCAAAGACAATATTATTTATGGCCGCGACCGTGGCTGATTGCACTCTGGTTTACGACAGCCCCGCCAGGTGGCGCTTTACGGCTCTTTCATGTTTTTATTGAGTTGCAGCGTGAAATTTGTCCACGGTAACCCAAGTTATTGGTAAATATTATATTTATTTATGAATGTGGAACTGAATTATTAAGAATTACATGTAAATCAAGTGTAAATCGCAAAAAGTCTAGAAATTAGACTTAAGAGTTGCCTATTTTCGTCATACTAACAATTTAAAAAATGATTGTAAAATACTACTGTATATTTAAGGATACACAAGTGAGTGAAAGCATCATCGAAGGCAATTTTGCTAGGCATAAGTGTATATATTAAAGTAGTCTGTAACTTTCATCCAGACAGACAGGTCTTTAAAATTTCATTTAAAAAAGTGTAAGCCTTCAGTAGTCAACCAAACTTGTTGGACTCTACTAGGAATCATTTATTCATTCATTCAACCCATATACGCCCCACTATTAGATATGGGTTAGGTTTACAACTGCGAAGGTTTAGGCCTACGTCCATAACCCTGACCTAGAGGGCGGTTGATTACACACCTAGGAAATTCATAAGAACGTTTTCAGTTTGCTTGTTTCTCGATGTTTTATTCACCATAAATGTACAACAAAGAACCTTTATAACCTTTTTTGACAGCCCCGTGGCGCAGTTGGCTAGACACCAGCTTGCAAAACGAGCGGCCGCGGGTTCGATCCCCGCACCGAGACAAATGTTTGTGTGATCCACAAATATTTTGTTTCGGGTCTGGGTGTTTGTGAGACCGAAGTCTCTCGTAGTTTCTGATACCCACGACACAAGACTCGTATCTTAGTGTGGGGTCAGGACTATGTATGTGACTGTTGAGTTTATTTATTTATTATGGATTTATAAAGTTTGCCTCGTGGCATAAGAGTGCAGTCTGTAATCTTATAGGGTTCGATTCTAATTTCGCTACGTGGTTTTTCATTAGTACATCCGCAATAATACCACAGACTCAAACCTATTTTAAAATACTTATAAAGTCCCATAGTATTTAACTATGTATGTTAAATGTAATCTATCTCTATTCCCTTAGAGGCTAGACGTAAGTGTATTAATGTAGTCATTGTTATTGGATGCTCCAACATTTGTCGCAGCACAGCGCCAAGTCAAACATCCCTGTTTGAGATTCGTATCTGCGTCTCCATATGTCTTGCCATACTGAATCTAAGTACTTCGTCTTGATGTGCCAACATTTCCGTAGAGACGTGTAAATAGATTTCAGTGGAAATGAAGTTATTACTGAGCTAACTTAGCTGCGAGTTCTGTAGGAAATATTAAATTATACTTCCACTAAATCCAGATTTTGATTATGAAACGTTTGTTTAAATGGAAATTCATAGGATGTAATATTGTCTCTAATTAGATGTCTGGGTTTAAAATAACTGCCGTGTGGTCTTGCGGTACACGTAGTGGCCTTGCGTTCGATTTTCCGTGAAGAAACATTTAGTAGCAGCATGGAATTTAGATTTTTTCCTGTTGAACGGTAATAAGCTCACCCACAACAGAAATACACCTCTGATTATCCCTTCGAGGAACACAATTTGAGTATCATTGTACATGGATTTATATAAATTTCAAGGCGTAAAAGAATATTATATTATGATTATCAGTTGTTGAAGTTACCAAAAAAAAACAGATATGTCCCCTATGACGTTAAGTTCTTTATTTTAAACCATTGAGGCCAATTCATACACCACAGTCTTCAACCTTTTAGCTCATTGACCAAAATCCTACCCTTTCCACTCTAAGAATCCATATGTTTAATACAAGAGCATTTACGTAATACACTTATGAAATCCGAGATAATTGAGTTCAGTAATTCCATTTGAATTCGCGCGGAGAGCGTTCGTCCGGCACAAATAATTGCCAAGAACTCCGCTTGGCAGACAAAACATCGTACATCATCCCTCCTTGAAGTATAATTTGAATGGATATTTACGGAGCTGAACTGATGCACTGTGCGAAATAACTGCGATTTACGAACCCACGTTACTGACACAGATGTTTTTTTGGGACTGGTGTGTTGTGATGGGTTAGTTATTATTAATGGATCGCTAAAAATTGTTTATATTAAATAGAAATAAATTAAAGCAATAATTACTAACAGTCAAACACTGCATGCACCATTGAATCAGTTTGAAATAATATTAAAAAAATAATAAACAGAAACTTTAGAGCGTAACTAATTTTATACACCTAATTTAATTTCTTTAGCGGGTTTATTAATCCTATTCTAGTTAAAGACAATGTAGAGCAATGTCGTAGCTAAAGAAATTTGTATTAGAAATTGGCTTAATCGACCGCGGTAATTCTACTGCCACGAACAAGATGACGAAAATTTATATTTACTTTAACTTGTTAGTAGTGTCTTTCTTGAAGTAGTGATGGCCTCGAAGTTAAAGCGCGCTGTCGATAATTATGTTTGTGGCGGATTCAAACCTTAGGCACCCACCTCTGTCTTTTCCTAAGAACTTTTTAAGTGTGCCGGTTTCATCACGATGTTCTTCTTCACCGTTAAAGCAAGTAACTCATTGTGAATATACTACAAAACAGCCTCTACCTACTAAAAATACCCAAGTCCATCCCATCACAATTTTGTATCGTAGTTTCCCGTCTGGCGCTGTAAGTAGTCGGGGAAAGGTTACAGTCACGTTCCCAATGATACTGTTTACAGATCCTACACGAGATTAAACATTGTGGAGTTTACTCCACGTGAACGGGCAGTTACCCCATTTATTGGGGTAGTTATATTTTTTATTAAGTCTTTCATTTTTATGATAATAGTTTTTTGAAGGAAAGATTTTTGCCTTTTAGAGGTGAATTATGGTGTATTAATACATTCTCTCCGTTAGCGAAACGTGAGATTCGATATGAACGTGCCTCTCATTCAGGGTTGAGAGTTATTTGGTTAACTATAACAATAAAATACGAAGCGGACCACCTCTATAACTTCTCAGTTATATTATTATTTAACTCTCTCGAGTTCAGGCTTTAGTCCACCACCCTGGCCAAGTGCAGGTTGGCGGACTACATACCTAAGAAATCCCTAAGAACTTTTAGGTGTGCAGATTTATCACGATGGTTTCCTGCTCCGTTAAAAGTGATTATTCATTGTGAATACACGCATAACTTGGAAGAGTAAGGGGTGTGCCTGGGGTTTGAATCTGCAACCACCGAAATTCTAGACCGCACGCCTAACCCTCAAGGCCATCACTACTAGCCAACTCCGCCACGGGTTTTTATTGAAAAGAAAATTCTATTGATCCTAATTCATTTTCGCAACGTCACGATATCTAATTAATTAATAGTGTAAACGAGTGACGCATTGAATTCATCATGCATATTATGAATGAACGCTCGCGTAATCCTCACATGAATTTTGACGAGCGACATTTGCAATATTAAACCTGTTCACACAACTAGGCACGGATATGGTTTCATATTATTTGTGGGCGTGTTTTACATTAATACTTTTATTTATGTAAAAGACATAAAGTTTAGAGATTTTGGTATTGACCCTAGATGGAGTCACAGCGTGAGGTTTAGGTGCGCGGTCGTGAATCTTGGCGGTCAGTTCCAAATCCCATGCACACATCAGTGAATTTTCGAAGTTATGTGTATTCACAATGAACTATCACTTTCTTGCATAACTAGATAGTAATATACTAGATAGTGGTCCAAGGCCTAAAACCTCTCAATCCACTCTTTCGTGATAAAGGAGGTCCATGCCCAGCAGTGGGTCGTATAAGGGCTAGTGATGATGATGATGATAACAACTTAATGGCAAACCTTAAATAACATAACTCAAGCATAAGACGAGAAGTCTCGACCATACACAAAGATATTTTTAACCAAATTACAAACATCCTCGATCAAAACATTATTGAACATTATCCCTTCGTTCCAGGACTACAACGACGACATACGACAGGAGCAGATGCTGGAGATGCAGATCCTGTCTTCCCAGACGGAGCAGAGGAGGCTCACACCTCCCGACTCTTCGAGGAGTGGCAGCGAGGAGACACTGCCTCTACGAGACACGCACAAGCAAAGGGTACGATAGTTTCAGTTTTTAGCAAACCTCAATTCAGTCGACTTAATCTTGAGTCTAAGGAAGCTGGAATTAAACCCAGCGAGCCTTTTAAATAATATTGGCCGTTATGATGGAAGCTTTGCTGGATTCTGTTATATTTCAGAGATTCTTGTATAATTGTAACCACATACTATATACAGAGTGTATTCAGACCGTAATCGGAAACGAACACAGGTGATTTACACTAAGGTGATTACAAACTCCTTGGCGATAAAAAAACTGACACAAATAAAAAAGTATACGATTTCCATACAAACCACATACAACTAATAACGATGGTTGCCGCCTTAGTTTTCGATCATATAAAATCATCATTCATACCTAATTGATACTAATCAATCCACTCTGTTTTTTAATATGTTACTTTATATATATTCCACCAGATCACAGGAGTCCAACCCTCGCCAGCGCCAGCGGCCTTGCCTGGTGGCATCGCAGTGAACCACGGAGCGACCGCCCGTGACTTCTCGCCTCCAGCGCCCACGCCTGCACCAGACCATCTCACTGCTCATCATCAGGTAAAGACCTAAAGACTCAAGAATTTAATCACTGATTCAAATGCTGTGGAATTGGTCATGAGCGATTTCAAGGTCAGACAAAATGTTACTTGATGTCATTTTAATGACAAAATTTTCGCTTCTATGAAGTATAAAGCGATACCTCAAAATTTTAATAGATTTTCCGGCTATATTGTGGAATCTTAGATATAAGATTTATAACTTACTTTATCAGGACAATAATGTTTATCTACTTGTAGACTAGTGCTAAGCTTTACTTAGGCCTACCAGACATTGCCAATCTAGAATAAAATAAGCTTCTCATCCCCCAGGGCTGGTGATAAGTTGAGCCTTATCCACCTTTCCCTTCGAGAAAAAAAGGCCTGCCAGCTTAAAAATTACTTTAATCTCTTCACAGTTGGCTGCTGGTCACACAGGCCACGGTATGCTGGTCGGTGGAGGGGTTCTCCAACAACCACCCACACATCATCTTCTCACCCAGAACTCTATACTTGGTAAGTACTAATTTTTGGTAATAATACTTGTCAGGTAACTATTCTGTGGGTGTAAACCCACACATATAAATATTATTATTATTACAGAGAGATTGACAGTCACTTGTACTCAAACATTTTCTTACATCGATCCTCGTACTTACTTTGCTTTTAATGTGTGTTAATATGTTTTAAACAAGCGTAGCGTATATAAAATATGTTTTTAACGCATCAAATATCGCTTATACACGCACAATTATTATGCTATTACTATCAGCCCACTTATACAGCTGGGCACAGACCTTTAAATTCGGAACAGGTTAGAATTTAAACCATCACGCTTTTCTATTTGGAGCTGAATAACTTTATGAATATTTTTCTTGTTCAAACAGCTTAGATATCTATCCTCTCCATTTAAATGTGTTACTTTATTACGTCTACATTGCATTTAAAATCAGAATATGTTCTACAAACCAGTAGCCTTTTTCTCAACCATTACTCAAGGCACTTAGAATTTCCAAATTTCGAAATATCCTCTAGACTCGAACGCGTAAACCTCTAGCCAATCCGACTAAAGTCAAACAACTCTAATACGCGTAATAATTAACTCTGCATCGGCCGTAGTTCTGAGATTGGCAGTGCAGGGATTTCAACCTCAACTCCGACTTATTTTACATTTAATTAACCACGCTTGTTCCCACCTTGTATGACTTCGCGTTAAATAAAATTTACTCTGTAATAGCGGAATGGTGCATAGTAACTGATGACTTGCATAATGTCTCTGAACAAGTTTACAAAAATGTAACCGCCGTACAAATTTCTGTAACTTTCTTCTTTCGCTCTCATTACGTGGGAATAAATGGGTTAATCTGAAGGTATAAGTACATCTGTGCCCACTTCTTCAAATATATGTATTTGTTGAAAATCGAAATACTACTTAAAACACCTAATACTTTTTAAATAGCATACTACATAAATTCAAAACTGATCACCTTATTAACAAATCCCCCCGAAACGCAATTTGACGTCATCAGCCCAGGCTTAATCTACGTCACTAACCTCCTAACCAACCCTAACCCGACTAACAGGTGGCGGCGACATCCTGGGCCTGAGCAGCCCAATGCTGGGCGGGGTCCTCCACGCCCACCCCGCCATGCGTGGGGTCAAGCCTGCTGCGGTCCACGCGCTCGCGACGCAAGGTCGGTACGTCCATACTTTTATACCCTAGGAGTTAGGGACGGGGGACCCCAGCATACGCTTTAGGGCTGGCGGGAAGTAGGGACATAAAAAGCTTTCCCCTCGAGAACAAGAAAAAGGAGTTAGTATCCAGGTATATCTGAAGAAGGACCCTGATATACGCTTCCCGCCCCCCTCCCCCAGGGTCGACGGAAAATAGAGCCATAAACAACTTTCCCCTCGAGATAAAAAAAAAGAGTTACTATCCAGGTATACCTGAGGAAGGACCCTGACATACGCTACCCGCCCACTTCCCCCAGGGCTGGCGGGAAGTAGAGCCATAACCAGCTTACCCCTATAGAACGAAAATAGGAGTTAGTGTATAGAGATTAATGAGCAAAGTCCAGTGGAAGTGGAGTCAATAGATCAAAATATACCCGTAACTGGCGTATAATGTGATCCATAAGTCAAATTTAATAGGGCTCGACATTATCTATAACATCATAACAATGCAGTGTTTAAAATTGTAACGTGAGGTAAATAAGTAATAGAATTATGTTTGAAATCAGATATTTCTAAAGCTTGACTTAGTAATTTTTTCAGCCTATTGCCGTCCATTGCTAAACGTAGGCCTTGCCAAGAAAGCGCCAACCATCCCGGTCCTTATTTCTCTGCAATAGTTTTCAGACATCGACACTTTAACTAAGTCAATTAGAATTATCATAGTAAAATTAAATTACAAACTAATCACGTTCTTTTATCCAATTAATTGTTTTAAACTCACTTCTTCAATCCTTCATTGTAAATTTTGAAAAACAACAAATATGTAATAGGTAGTAAAGAAACCTTTGCTACATTATTAACGAATAATATAACGACATTGACTGCAGAATACTTAGTCAGCCATTGTTTTAGCATTGGCAAAACCTTATAGCCCACGATAACGTCATAATACACCTACTCTTTTATTTTTTTATCCATAAATTCAATCACGAAAGGGTAGACAGGTGCAGTTCTGCACCCACGTATCGCCAATTGTTATTACTTTGTCGCAAAAAATAATAACACTGCCTAATTTGATTATCGCACTCATGTATGACATAGAGTGGAGATACTTTCATAGAAGCCCTAAAGCCCGGCTAGCCTTGAAAAATGTGATAACAATCTTGAAGATATAAATATTTATTTAACTAAAGAAGTTTGACGTATAAACGAGAATATCCTGACTCCACACAATAACGATTATAAACTAGACCTTACAATTAAAGTGTTACGTTTTTAGGCTTCTACATATATGAGTACCACTTATCAGTAAGCAGTTCTTTCCCATTTCATACATAAACATACTAATAAATCCTCGAAGAATTAACAAAGGCATTTCCCACGTTTTGATTTATATTCCACTGTGCTTTCAAACCTCTGCAGTCACTTTCAGCCATTCATTTCATTCAGAATAGAAACACGTTGTAGCCCAAACAACAAACTAAAAATCGTTTGTAAAACTTTAAATGTTGATTGGAATGTATCAGACAAAAATGTCGTTCAAAGCAATATTTCTCTCCAACTGAAACGTCCACGTTAAAGAATACGCTAATTGAAAACCATTCTGAACGTGAAATTTGAATGTAGTACCACCACAAAAATGTCCAACAGTTTTTGTTACGAGTCACAAGCGCTTTGCGGTCTCAGGTTTTGTCATTTAATTACAGCTTGAATCTTTTGTAACAGATCTCTTACAGACAATGAAAACCGCAGGACTTTTGTTACTTTACGTGACTTAGAATATTATTAGTAGTGGCACTTTAATTAATAATAGAATATACATATATCAAAACATACAGAACTAACATAGGGTATGCTAAAACAAATTTTCACGTGTTTATTATTATATATTATTTATAAGGTATTTAAAATAAACCACGATACTCATCAAGTAGTGATTGCATTAAAAAAGTGGATAAGTGAATAGTCAGAATATTAGTTTCTTTTTCTTAATAATGTATTTAAGAATATGGCAATTTTGTGTGTGTCCTTTTTCGTTCTAAAACTTATGTTGTTTCTTTGTTTGTATGAGAGCTTTCACTTTAAACAAGCTGATATAAAATAATACGTACTTAACTAATACAACAAAAGTGCATAAACAAATTCATTAAAAAACGTACATTGCTTTTTAAATATGCGAGCGAAGCCGTACTTAGAAGCTGTATAATAAAACGAAATCAGGTCGCAGCTATGTATTTGACTGTGATCTAATTACATTTATAATCGAAAAGAAATTACGTGAACCCACGTACTTCCTTTCGCGTTCCTGAGCTGGGAATTTAATTAAAATTATTAACTTAAGCTCCACACGACTCCACATTGAAGTCTTTCGAATAATTTTGTGCGAATAATTCTTTTAACATTTCGTATTGAATGAAAATGTATTATGAGAGTTGTATTGTATTGAAATACGTTTTTTAACGTGTTTTAAAAGACTGTAAAGTGGATTGTACATCATAATTTATTTTGAAAAATAAGTCTTTATACAAACTTAATTAGTCCAAAAAATCATAAATAAGTGGGGTTTATACTGGCAACTGGAAAAATCACATTTTAACTTCCAAAGATTTCTCTTTAGTCTATACAGTTCCTTCACCGTTAAAATAAGTAATGATGTATTGTAAATACACACATACCTTGAAAAGTTTGAACTTTCGCCTGCCGAGATTCTGGATCGCGCGCCTAAACCTCGAGGCCAATTTCTTCCATTAACACATCAAGAGTCATATTAAATACTGCACACGCTACCACTTATAAACGGTACCACACGTTAACTTGCCAAATATGTATGTAATATCGCTCCATCTTTGCATTAGCATTGCCAGGCGAATTTCGACGGCATTTACAAATAAAGCACGTGATGAGAAAGCCAAGAGAATTTTTACGTGGATATTTGGAATTTTGTAGAAGTTTGACAGCTCTGTGGCTAGACACGGTTGTTTGTGTGATCCACAAATATTTGTTTCGGGTCTGGTTGTTTGTGGAACTGCAAAAGTTTTTGGTAAACTCTGATATCCACAGGGTCTGTATCCTAGTGTGTGGCCTGAACCATATACGCGACTGTTGGGTGCATTAATTAAATTAATTAGTCTATGCTAGAAAACGTTGTGAACAAATTTACATGATTTTTTAAACTTAGGCAAAACAGATGAAATTTTTACTACCTGACACCACCAATCACACTTACCTAACATGGATATAAATTTAAAAAAATATATTTAAAAAGGGTAGACTTAACAGGTTGTGAGAGTTTGTCATGAGGTAACGGTGAGTTATAACATCGTCACAGAAAATTCTAGAAAGTGGCACGGTGTCTAAGAAGTTTTGGTTTCCTATTATGCAGGATTGTCTCTGTCTCTAGGCATAAAGGCGTAAGAACATTACGAACCGAAAGATATGCTAACCATGCTTTATAAAAAAGGGGTGCCTATGTCCTTGTGGAAACCTGTCATTTTAAATTCTGTTCTTCATCAATAAGCCAGCATGGTGGACTTACCCAAACCCTCTTTATGGTAGAGGAGGCTTGTGCCCAGCAGTAAGACTTATTAGGGCTGATAATGATAGTGATAGAGATGATGATAATGATGATGATGATGATGATGATATGATAATGATGATAATAATGTATATGATGTAGTCATCGATGGTGATCATGGTGATGATGATAATGATATTGGTAATGATGATGTGGTTGATGATGATAGTGACAGTGATGATGTCGATGATGAAGCTCTCTAGAATTGCACGAATTTAAAATCCCTACCCCCGTCGTTAAGTAGGCGTCATTCGTTCACCGTAGCCCATGTCGAGGTGGTTGTGGACAGGTGCGGGTGGGGCCGGCGGGGGCGCGGCGGGGGCGAGCACGGCCCGCAAGCGGCCACTGCTGGGCGGCGCGCGGGCGGCCATGTCGCCGACTAAGCGGGCCGTGATGACGCTGCTGGCGCGCGCGCGGGCCGCCACACACAAGCACGCCCCGGCCTGGCCAGCGCCTCACGAGTGAGTATGCACCACCTTTCATTATGGGGCCGCGGTTATACGCAAAGCCTTAGTCAGAGTATCGCCGTCCACTGCTGAATGTAAGCCTTCACAAAGCGCCAACCATCCTGGTCAATAGCAGCCCTCATCCATGCGTTACCTGCCACCTTTCTCAAGTCGTCGGACCATCGTGCTGTGTAGGTATCCGCAAGGTGGTTGGCAACGTGGGTGCTATAGAGGAGGCCTACGTCCAGCAGTGTACATGAGAAAGACCGTTGATGATGCTGTGGGCCAGGGTTCGACCCTTTAGGAAAAATTTTGATGTATTAGGATTTTATCAAAATATGAGCTGGGATAGAGACAATAATGCATTTCCACACCCATTTCATTTTTTCAAGTCCCACATAGGAAGTCTATTACCGTTTTCGGTGTAAATTTTTAACTCCGTGCTACTTACTAAGAATTTTCTAGTGACATACCCAACGCCGCGCCTTACCCGGGAATCGCGTCCACCACTAGATGATAGACTTAGGTGGCTCTTATACACCTCTGCCTCTCCCTTTATTTTACATACACACACTATATTCATTTACCACAGTGACATATGCATTCAAACAGAATTAATCCCTACTAAAAATACAAGCCAAATAGATTTAAACCACAAAACCGGGCTTTGGTTTCGAGATTAGTTTAAATATGTGAAATATCGCACGTCAAAATACGTATATTTGTAGGATTAAGCATGCATTAATTAATATGTTCATAACGTATCAATACTAGCCAAAACACTGACATTGTTCGTATAGCTGAATAACATAAAAAGGGAAATAACATAAATAGGGAAAGTATTATGTATCGAGACGAGCATCGCCGCTTGCCTTTAACCACAACGCGCGTTCATTCTACAACGTACAATGATAAAAAATTCTAACAAAAATGAAGGGCACTTTTTACACATTTAATAAGTCTTAAATATTACACGGTATTTATTATCGAATTACCAAGAAGTATGTGTCAAAAATATAATGACGTAATTCTAGCTTTAACACGCTCGGCATGCTGATTTTCTTTCTAAATTGCACAACAGCGTCAGACATCCTACAACCTAACCTGCTCGTTATTATGGCGAGAACTGCTTTGCACCAGGGAGTGACTTGACTAGATTCTAGTTTCTATAAAATATACTGCAAATAATTACATTATTTGTGGAGAAAAAATATATCTGTTTGACAAATTAAACAACTATGTTATGTGTACCGTGAAAAAGAAAAATCAGGTCAGGAAAAGTGCCATTGATTTTTTTCATATAAAGTCCTCAGTGGTTTTTGAGAGACATAGAGTGTGAAGAACACCCAAAAACGGCAATAGTCCTCTACTACGTTTCAAAAATTGGCAAATCGTGGTTGAATAAATACAAGTATGGAAACTAACAATATAATTGCGGGAATCCGATGGATGCAGGCCGCTTCCCCAAAACGCTCTGGAAAACTATATCTAGCAGTAGACGTCTTTCGATTATAAAGTAATAAGTAGACAAAACAAAAGCTAAACAACGAATCTAATTAACCCATACTAACCATCTAAAATTCGGTACAGCGAGCAAATACGTAGAGATCACGCGTGTTTCGGCATCAGCTCGCCAGCTCGTCGACCAAGCGTGGTTATTCGCACCACTGGACACATTATCCGCACGCCACATACCGCCTAATTATCATACTGTATTACCGTTTCATTTCACCTATTAGTGTTATGAATGGCCTCGGGCGTCGGTGGTTGATTGTTTTGATTACTGAAATGATACGGGAGATTATTAAAGTTTTCTTTGATAAGAGAAGTAGTGGTAGGGGTCTGGAAATGGAGGGTAGCCAAGCTACCTAGCTATTAATAAGGAATAATAAATATATTACACAGTAACATACCTACATAGTTCTAACTCCACACTAGGATACAAGTCTTCTGTCGTGTGTCGGAAACAACCAAATAAGAATAAAATAATTGTGGATCACATCACATTTGCGTTGCGAGAATTAAACCCGCGGCGATAAATTTCTACATATGATTTTTTCTATTTTGAACATTATTTAGACTACAATGCAATATTTGCAAATTTCAATGATGAAATGATCAATTTGCATTGTTTTGCGAAACCATTGGATAGGTAGCTAAATTTTAATCCTATAGCGAATATGTCTCCGAAATATACATTATTATACCACATGGTATGCTCGAAAAGGAAAATACATTTCTTATCCCACTTGTTGCTATCTAAGTCTTAAGTAAACGCGAGCGTATTTTCGGGCCCTTTCTCAGCTCTCTTCTAGAGAAAAAAAAACTAAAAGTTCCACGCCTAAATTTAAGCTGCGAAACGCTAAAACAATAATGCTATAAAATTCCTTACAAATATGGTTTCAAATATACTATAATCTTTAGCTTGAAATACATCCTGCATGAAAAATCATTGTTATAATATTTGTTAAAATTTTTCTTTTTGTTACTTATTAAATACAGACTATTGTGCACCAAGAAACAAGAAAATCTTATATTATAACAATTTTGAAATTATGCATATTTTTGTTCTTACTAATAACTCTAAGATTATAGATACACAGAGCTATCCATATGGATTCAATTGTTTGATCGGCGAAGTAGGCAACGATGCATATAAATTTTGTTATGCTCAACTTAGCTTTCATTTCGTTGTTTTGATGGGATGAATAATACATAGGCAGTGATGGCCTCGAGGTTTCGGCGCGCGGTCGAGAATCTCGGCGGTCGCGGGTTCGAACCCCAGGCACACACCTCTGACTTTTCGAAGTTATGTGTGTATTCAAGTTGAATTATCACTTGCTTAAACGGTGAAGGAAAACATCGTGATGAGACCTGCACACCTAAAAAGTTCTTAGAAATATCTTAGGTGTGTAGTCCGCCAACCTGCACTAGGCCAGCGTGGTGGACTATGGCCTAAACCCTCTCAATGGTAAAGGAGACCCGTGCTCAGCAGTGGGCGTATATGGGTTGATGAAGAAGAAGAAAATTACATAAATCAATTTAACAATTAATATAAATTTATATATTATAAACATAATTTTAAATAAACAATGTTTCTACATTAGTATTAGACAAATATTTATCCGTTGAAAACAGCACAATACGAATAACAGTATGAACTAATGAATATATAAAAACTATTAAAACACGATTCATTATATACATATACGATATACATACAAATTATTAAGTAACTCAGTAGTATAGTAAGCTTATATCCAGCCATAAGGGGACGTATAAAAACCGATGATGATGATGGTGATGAAGATTATTTCAAATAATTATCAATCCCGTAATCTCATTCACTCAACAAAACCCAAAATCATTGATATCTTCCCATTCACTTTAAAACTTGCTAGTCTATTAATTTCACTTAACTTTCATAACACTAAATATGTCTTGTCCACAGAATTAACACTGAGGTGACACACGCACACACACAAGCACACGCACACACATACGGACACGCCCCCCTAGTAAAACTGTATGAGATACAGCCTAACTTATTAAACTGTCTCATTACCGAAGATACAGAGAATTCATGCATCAATCCACATCTCAACTGAGAATTAAAATCATTTACTTTATTCTTAGGTACGTACACAAGTTTCTAAGTTTGGTGTGTATGTTTATTTTTTATTATAGGCGTGTTTGCACACATATTACATATTTCATACGCTTGTGTTCTTTGAAGGGATAGGCAGGGATGCATTTCTGCACTCAATTTTCGCCAAGTATGTTACGCGGGCGTAGTAAATGGTAAGCTTATTGCCACCGATCGAATATAATTTCAAACTCTGTGCTGCTCTTGAGAATTTTCTAATACCCAATAGCTTTGTCCAACCCGGAAGTCGATCGATATATCACAGCAAGTACATACTTAGGCCGCGAAATGGTAAGGCAGGCGAATTTCACGTGCAAATCTTTTGAGTATCGCTGAACTTCTCCCGTGAAGAAAAAATATGTCGATCAAAATAACTAAATTCATTATTATTTATTCCTTATTCATCCCAACTACATATCATATCCATTACAGTCACGCCTATATCTATGAGTACGTAGGCTGAGATGTTTTTAGGCACCCACTCTCTCTCTCTCATCAGCCTATCGCCGTCCACTGCTGAACGTAGGCCTCCCCTAGAAAGCGCCAACCATCCCGGTCTTCTGCAGCCCTCATCCATCCGTTACCCGCCACCTTTCTCAAGTCGTCGGACCATCGTGCTGCACCATTTAGGCACCCAAAATGTCGAAATTTTAGAATACTCGGCTTACAGCCCTTTTTCATTCGAGGGGAAAGCTGCTTATGGCTCTACCTCCCGCCAGCCCTCAGTGAGGGGGGCAGGAGGCGTATGTCGGGGTCACCGGCCATCCAGCCCGGCAGATGTTAGTGCCGGGCTGGGTCCCTAACCTACCCTAACCTACACCGGCATACCGACCAAAACCCCCCGGTGGCCATCTTCGCGCCAAGTAGGGCGACCGCGGTGCGTGGGTAAGAGACGCCCACAATGGTTCCGCAGCCGCCCAGTGCGCCTCCGAGACGAGAGCGTCTCGGCCTTCTCATAATGGAGTCTTGCCACAGGGCAGGGCGCCGGGTCTAATTATCTCCATTGACCCGGCGCCTCCTTCTTCGACGCCTTTGGCGGGCGGGATCATTCCTTTCACGATCCCGCTCCGCACTCTCCTTCTGCGACATTACGTGCTCGCAGAAGGAGAGCATCGCTCGCCACGACCTCGCACTCCCAACCATGGAAGAGACGACGGCCGGGAGTGAGAGGTCTGCACCTACTACAACGCGGAGAGCGCTGCGCTGAACCTCCCAGGCTGGACACTCTTCTAGTGTGTGCTGGGCTGTATCGTCTGGGCAGTTGTCACAATGGTGACACACGGTCGACACCTCCTTCTGTGCCACCCGACACAGGTAGTGGCCGAAGCATCCGTGCCCCGACAACACCTGCGTCAGGCGGAACGTCGCCGCACCGTGGCGCCTGTCCACCCACTGGACGAGGACAGGGCGCACTGCCTCAACGGTCACAGCACCAGCACTGGGATTCTCCAGCCTGGTTCGCCACTCCTCCACGGCGGCTGCACGGAGGGAGGCTTTAATCGCCTCGACCTCCCTCGGGGCCAGTCTGTCCCCGCGACTTGACGCCTCCTCCCGCTGGTGGTATAACCGCGAGAGGAGTTTAGCGTCAAGGTCCCATGGCAGGGACCCAGCCAAAACGCAAGCCGCCTCGTAGGATATCGTGCGGTAGCCCCTGATCATCCGCTGCGCCAGCGCTCGCTGGGGCTTGCGCAGGAGAGCGACGCAGCGCCTGTTCAGGGACTCGGCCCATACTGGACTTCCGTACAGTGCCATAGACCGCACGACTCCCATGTACATACTTCGGCAAGGGATGCCTGGACCTTCCAGGTTGGGCAGCAGGCCGGATAGAGCGCCTGCTACCCGCAGCAACCTCGGCTGCAACATCTTAAAATGGGCGCGGAATTCCCATCGACTATCAAGCAGCAGACCTAAATATTTGATCTGCTTGCCGATAGGAATTCGCACGCCCTCGATCACGATGTGGGCCCCATCAGGTGGCCCCTTCCGAGGCCGGTGGAAACAAATGGCCTCGGATTTGTGAAGAGCCACCGTGAGGCCCAGCCGCCGAATTCTCCTCGCCACATTGCCAGTGCCGACGGCGGCGAGGTCGGCGGCTTCCTGGAAGGTCCGGCCCGTCGCTATCACGAGCGTGTCGTCGGCGTAACAGAATACGCCGACGCCCCGAGGGTTGGTACCACGGAGCACCCAGTCGTAGCCGATGTTCCACAGAAGCGGTCCAAGAACCGACCCCTGTGGGACACCGCACGACATCGCTCTTCGGTGCCACCCGTCGGCGCCCGGATACACAACGTCTCTATTTGAAAGATACGAGTGTATCATACGCCTGAGATAGGGTGGCACCACGTGGTACCGCAGTGCTTCCTCGATGCAAGCCCAGGGCAGAGTGTTGAAAGCGTTGGCGATGTCTAGGGACACCGCCACAACGCATTTGCCCTGGGCAACCGCTTCCCCTGTTAGTGCCTTGACCCGCAGAATCGCCGAGATGGTGGATCGGCCGCGCCGGAACCCAAACTGGCAGTCGTTCAAGTCCGGACCAACCCTCTCGAGATGCTCGACGAGGCGCGCGTGGATGATGCGCTCGAAGAGCTTGGCCACCTCGTCGAGCAGCACAATGGGCCGATAGGCCGACGGCGACTCGGCGGGTCGTCCTTCTTTCCTGAGCAGGACCAGCTTTCCTGTTTTCCATCTTGATGGAAACTGGCCCTGCTCTAGGCACGCGGAGAATAGGCCGCGGAGCCTCGCCCCCAGGAACTCGACTACAAGCACCCAGACACTGCCTGGGATGCCATCAAGCCCTGGGGCGGAGTTCTTGCTCCGCAGCCGAAGCACTGCTGCCTCAAGCTCCCCGGGTGACACACCCGGTGGAGGACCCTCGGGGTTCTCCCTTGCCGAAACTAATGAAGACGACGATGCCGCTGGAGATGTTCCGGTCGGTTGCGACCAAGGTCTCGGCGGCATCGGTGGAGGAGTAACGACGGTATTGGTGGCCGGAAAAAGGGCGGCGACTACGTCCTCCAGGAGCTCTGGTCGGAGAGTCTGGGTTAGGGGGGGCGCCGGCGGGCGCAACTTGTTCAGCGCCAGCCGATATGGGCGTCCCCACGGATCGCGATCCAGACTCCCCAGGAACTCCTTTCTAGCCGTAGTCTTTGCCTCTTTGATGGCCACCCGCAGCGCTCTCCTGGCCTCTTTATAGAGACCCCGGAGTAGCCGCTCTTGGTCCGAAAAGTCAGCCTGGCGAATCCGCCGGCGCCTGAGTCTACCGAGTCGGCGGCGCGCCACCTCACATTCATACCGCAATTGCGCGAGCTCCGCCGACCACCAGTATACTTGGCGCCGCGGAGGGAGGCGCTGGATTCGGGGCATCGCCGCATCGCAGATGCTAGTCAATGCTGCCCCGAACCATTCGGCCTCCTCCTCAACCCGCACCGGAGATTCCGGAGCGGGGAGGGGCTTACAGCCCTGACTTAGCCCTAACGACTCTTTTACGTTCCCTAAATAATAATCTATTAGATTGTCTATATTTATTTCAGACTAGCTGTCCCGGCAGACGTCGTCCTGCCCGGAAAAGTTTTAAGCGATATGCCGAAATCAGCGCCATCTAGCAGGTCCAATTGTGTTTTAAAGTCATCTAGGGACCCATTAATATATGTATATACATAAAAAAATCATTCCAATGGGTCCAGTCGATTAAGAGGAGTTTGAATGACGGTTGGGCCACATATCGAAAATTGGTCGTACCAACTCAGAAATCTTCTTTAGCTCATGCAAAACAACTTTAATAAGGATTATCTCATGATCAAATGCATAGTTTACAATTCTATTAAGGAAAGACTGGTCATTTTTATATAAATAGATTATACAAACTGATTCATCCATTTTTGTTATATTCTGTTCCTTTTCCAAGGCGTTTCATTCTATTATAATTTTATTTTGCTTTTTACTATTTATAAAGGGTTCAGCGTTGGTCTTATTACTGGGCCCGCCCTCATAGACAGATATCCCAGAGCCGCCAGACCTTATTTATTTTCTGATGGACGAAATGTGGACCATTGGGTAGTGTTAGTATGTACTACCATCGTATGCATACTCGCTTACTTGGTCGAACAGCCAATTTATTAATATCTGGTGGTCAGGGTACCTAATAGCGTCTAAACAAATTTAGGAAAAATTGACCCCCTAGATCGGTCTGTCTTCTTGTCAAAGTTCTTAAAATATCTGTCTGGTAAACGTATATAAAAATGGAACATCAGAATTTAGGTGAAGTAACTCATTATTTTGGATCTTCAAAGCATCTGTAAAGCAATATTATTAATATTAGCCGGCGGGAAATGCCTGGGAGTATTGACGCCTTATTTTTAACGATATTATCTAAAACATACGTGAAAATCAGCCATGATAATTTACTTGACGCTTTTAGATAACCTGACCAGCTGATATCTGTAAATTGGCCGTTCGATCAAGTTAGCAAGTATACATTCGATGGTAGTACTTACTAACACTAACAGAAAATAAGTAACGTCTGGCGGCTCTGGGATCTCGGTCTATCAGTTGTAAATTGTAAACCAGGCACACCACAGGAGATAATAATAATTAGACTTGATATATTTTACGCAAAAAAATAGTTCTGAACGCTGACATAAATATTTGACAACCAACAAATATGTCAATCCCTATTAATCAATGACGCTATTTTTCATTTTAAAATGTAAAATATGCAATTATCCGAATATTGTAGATATATGTTGTCGATTTGAAACCTTTATTTTAATCCATTCTTTAATTTGAGGGGACAATTAACCGTATTGAAGGGATAAATGTTTAATGTTTGACAGGACATTACGTAGAACAGTTTATATGGGAAAATGAAATTCTTGTTTTTATTATATTCCTCGCAATTTTTCCATATTTTCTCACCGTTTAAACCTTCCCTGGACTTCAACGAATATTTCAAGACTAAAATTAGCCAAATCGGTCTAGCCGTTCTCGAGTTTTAGCGAGACTAACGAACAGCAATTCATTTTTATATATATAGACAACTTAAAAGGCAGCTCGTATTTAGCTATTAATTACTATAAATTTAATATTACGAGACCACGGCTCGGTAAAGATAGTGTAGGACGTTCTTTGGCTGGGTGGGGTGACGATATCCGCAAGGTGGATTGCAGTGGTTGGATGAGGAGTGCCGAAATCGAGCCCAGTGACGTGATAGGAGAGGCCAATGTCCAGCAGTGGACGTGATGATGATGATGATGGTGGTGATGTTGGTGATGATGATGATGATAATAATTGTATATAATTAAACATTTCTTTTTCAGGCACACAGCTCTTCTACCACTCATCCGGGACGAATTTGTAACAGGAGTGGGAGTCAACATAAATCTAGCATAACTTTATTATAATCTAGTCAAATTTCATTAGCCTAAGACGTTTAGTTACTGTAGATACAATCGATTAGCATCGATACTGTCTTTTGTTTCACGCAATTAAATAATCGTTATTAAGCAGACATCGATTCATTTTATGATATGATTTTGCTGATAGAAATTATTGTAATTTAGAAGGTTCTCAACTAATTATGACAACTTTTATTGGTAAATCAAATAGACATAGTTGAGATCCATTTAATATTTTTTGTTATATAGGGCAGTTCATGGCATTCTAATTTAAATTATTTAATATTTCTTGGATATATAAACCACTGTATAGTAAGGATAAATTCCGCCAAATGACCAGAAAAAAACTCTACTAGATTCTGAAGAATATTCGAAGAACACTACACATTTTTCGAGTTCAATTATTATTTTTTAATCTATCCTTTCCTGTAATGACCTAGAATTGTCATGAACTACCTTTAATATTTTTACCAAAGAAGAACCTGTTATAACGACCAAAAATTTTAAGCAGTATATCGTGATAGAAAAATTAACAAAAAAAAATTGGTTCGATTGAAAAATTCTAAAAGTAAATCTAAACTGCTGTGTTAAAAATTGGTCGTTATAAAAGGTAATTTATTTTCGTCTAGTCAATTTAAAATAAACCCCATGATTAGGCTTGCGTAGACATAATTAAAGGACCACGATGTTTCATGTCCCATGCCTTCTAGGTGAACTGTACATAAACACTTATAGAATTAGGTACGTAATATATCTATATTTGAATATATATAGTTTATAAAGACTGCGGTGAGGTATTTTCTGCTTTGTGTCAAACGGAAAAAAGAAAATAAGACACTTCAAAAAATTAAGAAGAAAAATATACTTTGGACTTCAAAAACAAATTAAAATATCAAACACTAATAATCGTATTTCCTCGGTCCCATGTTTAATGAGAGTAATGCATAGACAATATGCATGCCATAAAACCGCATTAATTTTATGTTTTCATTCCATAAAGACGATATACATCGTTCAGTTTTTATATCGACATAAAATGGACCATTATCCAGCAGGTCGTCTCTGCGGCGTGGAGTAATATTTAATTACAGACAGGACAATGCTTCCAAATGCTTTTTTTTGTCCATGACTGCTAACTTTGGTAACTTGGTGTTAAAAATGTACATGTAATCATTAAAAAACAAGTGCAGATTAAAATTGAGTATTGTTTTTACCTTTACCTTGAAAAAAATAAGCCTTTATTATATAACTTTTAAACTGATATATTATTTATTCTTTAGGTTACTTTGTGACAACTTTTCACTTGTTTTTCTCCCACATAACGTTAAAGAAGTTCCAATTCAAATATAATTTTTATGTTACTTATTTCTTCAGTATATTTCACTTGAAGTTGATGTTAAAAGTAACAGTAATAATTGCGTTAATGAATTTTTTTTTTATTATTAGTCATACTCGCCACTTCCAAAATATTTGAATAATATCAATAAATGATTATTATCAAAAAATAGAAAATATCTCACCTCGATTATGTATCATATACTATGATGTAAGTCAAAGTTTACAACATCGAAAATTATTTCGTTGCTATTTAAAAAGAAACATATTGTAAGCTTTGGCATATACCAATAAGTATTTTCTAAATTAAAAACACCGCTTACATTTAAAAACACTTATAAAATTCATCACTTAACAAATATAATTTAATTCAAAGAAATACGAAATCAGGCACATTGTTTTACTCATGCACCGAAAATCAGTTCCGATTTAAAGTTACAGTGTTCATATTATATATTAAATTATTCATCGTAATAAGTACTAATATATTTGTTAAAATAGTAGATAAAGATGTTGTCGACGAAATAAAGATGGCGGGATACTATTACAATGTTAATTGCGATCTCAAAATATTTGAAAATTATCTTTTTTTAAACAAATAATACTCCCTAGAATTATACCCTCAAATCATGGCAGAACATGATCATCTTTACTATCAATACTTTGGAAGCCTGCCAATATTTCGCAGTAAATGTTAAAGTCTAAGTACCAATGGACACTTGTATTGTGGAATATAGAACATAGTTATGCCATCTAATGGAGATATCGCACGCTTAATAATATAGTGACCTAATTCAAAAAGCCGAGTCTAAGGTAAGTAAATGGGGAAAAATATTTTACTTCGTCAAATACATTTTGTAGAAAATATTAAAAAATCATTAAGTTTAAAAAATGTGTGTACTAAATACTTACATTACATCCATTACAATTTTATTATTTAATCCGACTATATTTAATCACAAAGTGAATGAGGTTGGAAATACAAAATTTTGATTTAGGTCACTATATTTTTTAAGCATGCGATATGTTTACATCACTGTAAATGCTTGTGTAAGAGTTATTTTATATTCTGCGTTCCAAAAGAATATAATTAGGCATTTATTTAATAATCGAGATAAAGTGATAATTTTCAAATATTTTGAGATATTTAAAAATATTTTATAATTCAATTGATTATAAATTGTGTGTTAAATAGGTAATTAAAAATTAAATCATTGATGTAAACTAAACTAATTGCTTAAACTTCATATGTGTTTTGTGATATGTAGATAGTTAATTTTCTCAAAATAAACCCTAGTAAGATATACAGACATGGATTATATATATATAAGTCAAAATGACACCAAATTTTTTAGTATATATTGCTAAAAATGTATAAAAATACATATTTTCCAAAATCACAAACCAGTGCTTTGTGGAAAGTATTTTTCTGACAAAAAACGAGTTTATAGGACTCCGAAGATTAGAACCTATTTGAAGCAGGATCATAATAACCTTCAATGTAATTAAGTAACATATTTAATATTGTTAACAACAAAAGTATTCTATTACATATCCCTTTTTTAATTTCTTACAGACTTTATGTATTGACAGATCAACTAAAGTTTTAAAATTAATATTTCCGAGTAAAACATTACGCCATAACGTCTAAATTGTTTATGGAAGCAGAATATTGGCGCCAAAACACCAAGATGTCATCTGTCATCGTGACAGCGTTTAATCATAAATTATTAGCTTGAAAAGCCTGCTATAAATAATAATTTCTGAATGTGTTACTTGCGAACCAATCGATCTTATCTTTTGACTTTTCGAATTAATAAAAGGACATCCCATCAGTATTGATAAATTAATATTTATAGAACATTATAATATCGAACCAAAATTAACGTTTAGTTGGAATTTCTAAGAAATATATATTTGTATTGTATTTTATATTTTGTTTTGTGGATTTACATTGTGAAGTATTGGAATAAAATGGTTCAAAAATATTTGAACTGAGATCAAAAGGCCTTTGACCAATAAGCACCATAGACAAAAAATAAAAGGAACAAAAACATCCTAAAATGTTTTAAAAATCATTACAACTTTTCAATCAATTGTCTCACGGAAAAATAAATTATTAATGTTTAAATTCATATTTTTAATGCAATGCAATTAATTTTTTGAACAACTAGAAACAAAGAATCATTATCGAGATATATTTATTCCAATACTTCTCATATTAAATAGCGAATGTATTAGTTTGTGAAAAATACTGTGTGTATGTAAAATATTGACTTATGTAATTGTGCTTTTTGTTAATAAAATAATCTATGAGAACTTGTGTTATTAAACCTGTCAACCCAATTCCAGATTATTTATGCGAAACGACAGTCGCGTAAATATTTTTACGAACGTCATTCGACATAATGCATTAGTC
Organism: Cephonodes hylas; assembly: GCA_030295005.1. Taxonomy (NCBI): domain Eukaryota; kingdom Metazoa; phylum Arthropoda; class Insecta; order Lepidoptera; family Sphingidae; genus Cephonodes; species Cephonodes hylas. The sequence goes on from AP025383.1 coordinate 2,180,071, forward strand.
CTAAACATGTTATTGCAAAATCCGTTCAAAATACACATGCGCTTGTAATTCTGAAGGTATCGGCAGATGGATATTTCCATATACACACGAAAGATGGGTTAGTTAACATTATAAGAGTAGGGGTCTGATTGAAGAATTCCCTCAGTGCTCGATGGTCGATTTTTTTAATAATTCTTTATATTATACTAGCTTTTGCCCGCAACTCCGTCTGCGTGGACTACAGGCTTGGGTTCAGAAAGAAAATAAGTTGTAGTATTTTACTCCGCAGAGCCCCATTTACTTAAATATACAAAAATCATACAAATCGGTCAAATTGTTTCAACGTGAAACGGTAACGCGCCAGTCGACGCCTTGAGTATCATTATTGCGCGTGTTAAATTTATATGTTAGATCTGAGTATATTAATATAGGTATATATCCAAGGTAAATGGGAAACCTCATAAATGATATTCAGTAAGTATAGTCCATTGTTTTATTACAATATTATTTACAATATTACAATATACATAATATACATAATATAATATATTATCCATTATCGTTATCGTTATGTACCATATACTATTATGGCTAACAGTATAAGGAATCTATATAAATAAGGAAATATACTTATCTTAGTCATTTTATAATACTGCTCCAGCCATGGCCACTACCAGACACGAACTGTCTGTCGTTCCGATCGAGCTTGCTTTTATAAGGGTCTGCTATCCCCACTAATTGCAACAGGTAGTCGGGTAGTTACAATAGTTTTATTAATCAATATTCAACTTAACGAAAACGCGACTACCGACTAAGATATTCAATAATTTACTTAGATATACCATATAAAATAATGGATATATCTAACACGGCCATACTGACCTGTACTTCGTCCCCGAAGTACCGTTCTCATTTTAAAATTAATTAAATATCAATATTGTATCGATTCAATATCAATTACAATTTATTCAATATAATTACTCTACTCAACCATATAACTAATTATTATATACTTATCTAACTAATGACCTCCCTCCTCGCGTAGTTTTCTTTATTGCTGAGGGTCGTGATCCCCAGCACCAACAGTCGTTGTCCTCTTTACTATGCTGCGCCACTTGTTCCTGTAGAGTCCCGAATTATTCGTCGAGTAGATTTGGTTCGACCATCTGACGGGTCACCGGCTCCTCGGATGTTTCGACTTTATCAGTGACCATCAATCGTTGAAGTCTATCTCCATCTTTTCTGGCTTTGCGACTAAAGAACTCCGGTATTCGGCGGAAGCAGATGGTAGAAAGTCTGGTTTTGATTTAGAGATCGCCAAGAATGGACGTGTTGGTGCGGAATGCAGTCCACGTAATATGAAGCGTTTTCCTCCAGCACCACATCTCGAGAACATCTTCTGTAAGGTCCAAGCTTCTGATCCATGGTTGACCTAATACAACTAATTACACAATTATAAATTATAAAATTATGTATCATTAACGTCAATATTAGACATATAACCAATTAGTCAATTACATAACCAATTTAATTAACATTATTATTAATTTAATATTAATATGTTCTTATTTCATTTTTGCTCTTCTTTTTTATCTTGTGTTGTTTTCTTTTTTTCTTTTTTTTTTTTTTTTTTTTTTTTTTCTTTGGCCGTTTATACCTTTAAATGATCAATGAACAATTGACTTTAGTGTACTAATAGTCCCTACTCGGCCATACTGATATGTACTTCGTTGTCGAAGTACACCATAAAATTCTTTCACGACCATAGCCGTTTGTGTAGAAAGATATAACAGTACGGAATTAAATACTATACTAGTTACTTGTCGTATAACATATAATTGTAAGTAATTAATAAAAATAACATAATAGAAAAAACAATATTATCCATATGATTGGTTATAATATATATATATATTTGTTAATTTGTTAATAATACCTCACTGATGTATCAATCACCCGCAGTCGGTGAAGCTTAATCACCCGCGACAGTGAATGTCTATGACATAACATCAGCTTAGGTTAAATAAATATATTAGTAATGAATAAGTATTAGAAATGAATAAATACTTATATATTAGTAATGAATAAATACTTTTTTTCGACTCAACCTTTCATTGGGCATTCACCCGCAACAGTGAAGCTTAATCACTTGCAGACGGTGAATGACTTACACAACTGGGCTTCATCATCGATATATATGTATGTATTAATATTTTAGTTCACCATAGTCCATCATAATCGTCATGATCTCAAATCATGATCTCCATAATCATAATCATCATAATTTCATAATATTTTCATCATAATAATTTCATCATAATTTCATCATAATTTCATCATAATTTCATCATAATTTCATCATAATTTCATCATAATTTCATTATAATTTCATCATAATTTCATCATAATTTCATCATAATCTTTACAATCATCATAATATTCATAATTATATTAATCATAGTCGTCTTCATTTTCAAAACATCGATAGTTGTATTTGTCATAGTCATACTCAGTCATCATAGTCAAACGGCTTTCGTAGTAATCATAATTATCTTCATATTCAACCATCGATTATCTTTCATGACATTACCGGGAATAAGGAGTATATAAATTTTTTTTTTGTCAGTTGATTTAACAGATGATATATAGATGGGACATTGATATAATATATTTTTTTTTTACCAATGAAGAGCCTTATAGGCAGAAAATCCGTGGAATATTTTGAACAACTGTATCATTTGCACTTTAAAAATATCTCTCGGCCAGTCTGACATTTCTGTAAAAGACATGCTTCGCATATTTATGATGGTAAATCTCTACTTGTCTGTTGGAGACTTTCGCAATGAATCAAGTAAAACGTAGGGAACCGTGTAACAAGTCCAGTGGCCTGAGAGATTAGTGAAGCAATCTAATACTTAAACAAGATATTTTTAATCTGGTTTAAAAATGAGAAAGTCCCAGTGCAATTTAAGTTTATTGGCGATTCAAAAGAATGTGCGAGAGTCCATTTGAATAAAGGATGATTTTGATTTAGGCTTTGGTCCACAGTATGCAGCGGAATGGTTGGTTTACCCACTTAATTTTATACCATGTTTTGATCCATGGTAAGTTGTGTTTCCTTTACACAAAATGAGGATGATATCCCCTTGTAAATTTCGTTATTTTCAATTAGCCATAATTATTCCAATAAGCCATCATAATTTTTTTTTTATTAAGCATGGCAATTCTTATAATAGAGAACATCTAGTGTGTCATATCTGGGATGTATAATTAAGGGTAGGGTAGATTTTTTTGCAATATGTTTCGTACCTTTTTTCCAGATAGAGTCTGGAATCATATCGACCAATATTTGGGTTTCCAAATTCTCAAAATCCCTTTTGTTATATAAAATTTAAATTTTGTAAGGACAAAACTATTTCGTACCATATTTTACCCATTGGATTAATATTTGAATTCAAAAATTTTAATCTATACTAATATTATAATTAAAAAATTACTGTGCGCTTGATCAATATTTTAAAACTACAATATCTTCTAAGATACTCAGTGAAATCAAATGATGTAAAGGGCAATTTTATTTAAAATTAAATACTTGTAATGAATAACGTATTTATTTGGATAAGGATTAATATCATATTTATAAAAACACCTTCACAAATAAAACTTTATTTTAAAATTTGGTTAGGATAAAAAACGTTATAGTAAGCCAACCTTAAAAAATAGACATATGCTGTCGCGGACTTTTTTTTAGAACTCTTAACGAGGAATATTTCTCTCAAACATTATTTTAGCGAAACTTTAACCGTTTTCGCAGCGCACGCAGCGGAAGCTCACAAAAAGGAAAAAAGTCCCCGATTTTGAAACATTCTTTATTGCTGCTCAGCTCCTATGAGTCATAGCGTGATGATATATAGCCTATAACCTTCCTCGATAAATGTTCTATCTAACAGTGAAAGAATTTTTAAAATCGGACCAGTAGTTCCTGAGATCCTAGCGTTCAAACAAACAAACAAACAAACAAACAAACTCTTCAGCTTTATAATATTAGTATAGATACTTGTATCATCACTTTAAGAGAAATTGGACTTCGGTTCAGCAACAGAATATGTGGTCAACCTCAGGAATTAACATTTTTTTAGTACTCTAATCTTTGCGATATGGAATTGAAAACAATAACTAGTTTATATCTATGACAAAAATTGATTGAAAAGGCGAGTATGTATAACGTAAATAGATTTACAATTATTATTGTAATACTTACTTATGATATCGACCCTGATTCATACTACTGGCCAGGCAAGCTGGTTCCAAGAGAAAAAAGTTATGAGGCCCTACTACGTCCAGCAGTGGATTTTTAGATACAAATCCGATCCCGGTGGATGTCATTGGGGGAGGGAGGCCTATGTCCAGCCGTGGACCAGAATTAGCTGAGAATGATGATGAATAATAACTATGTCGCGTCGATTAGATTATAAATTTTAAAATATAAATATCATGCACAATACTACCGAAATGTATTAAGACCCTGCCTATATCTTCCAAGACACAAGTAAACAGCAATAATTACAGTCAATACTCAATACTAACACAATGACCCTAAGAAAAATCTCGGCAAAAAAAGTCTTCCTAATCGCCACATACATTTAAGACTTATGGTTGTTAGAAAAAAGTATTATTTTAATTTATCTCTTATTTTTTTCTTTCAATGTGTCTATATATTTGAATTCTTCTTACCTTTGTTTGTAGGATTCGAGGTCCTATCTCTATTTTAGTAGGACTACATGTACCCCCAATATAAAAGTATACAAAAACAATTCTTCACAATATTATTCTTGTTTTTCACCGCGTGTAAACAAGTTTGCGATAATTTATGTCAGTTCTGTTACTTCGCCCTTTGGCTTGATAAACAACATCGTGAGCCTGCGTCAGCGTGTTACGATAATAAATTAATAACTTACATATATCTAGATTTTACCGTGACTTGTGTAACTAAATTTCTAAGTAAATTCAAAAAGAATAAAAGTTTAGAAGAATAATTGTTAATACACTCAACAGTTTATTTACATAATATAAGCCGGTATTGATATAAAAATAAAAATTGAGTAGAAATTATTGGTATTCATATTTCAGAAATAAAAAAAAATGTTATGCGAGCTTCTGGTATCATATTTTAAAGAGCAAATTTGACATTTTATGTTTCTGAAGAAGTTTCTCGCGCCGATTCTTCTCCAAAACGACAACAAGTTCCGAAACAACAACAGCTTACTTAATTAAACTGACAATTTATAACTACTCGGAATAGCCTACTCTCATTTTATTTTGGCTGAATTAAATCACACTACTGCATAGCTCTACTACTTAATCATCATTTCTCTGCCCTACTGGCAATTTCATTTGGGGTCGGCGCAGTATGTTTTTTCCTTCCAAACATCCCTATCAACTGTCATGTCTCCATTCACCCCTCTTCATTTCACATCTTCATTCACGCACTCCATCCATCTTTTCTTTGGCCTTACTCTACTATTCTATCCTTAAACTTTCATATTTATTTTAACCTCCGTACAGCATAACTCTATTACTTATAAAACGAAATATATCCCAAAGCAAAACACTCAACACCAATTTATTGTGAAACAATAAAAGCATATACATTTTAAGAACGTTAAATATATTCGAAGCGCGGCAAACAACGCTCTCCATTAAGTTAGAACAAATAATATTCTGTGACTGCGGTAGGGATGCACTCTAACGAATATTGCGAGTCGACAATTAAGTCATACTAAAATTATCGACTTTCTCCTCACAGATGCACCGGGAGTTAGTTCGTTCTTTATTTGAACTTTAAGAATTATTTTATGGTCTTTTAGACAACGAAGATTTTTTAAACAGACCCAATAGCCACATACATACCTCTGACCCCATATAACATACAATTCCTTTGTCGGATGTCTGAGAAACCACGAGAGACTTTTCAATCTCACAAACACCCAGACCCGAAGCAAACATTTGTTGATCGAACCGCAGCCTCTCGTTTCGCATGCTAGTATCTAAACAACTGCACGACGCTGTTTTTCAAAACGCAGGATTTTGCCTTTGAAAATCCCATATACGTCCTACCGCTGGGCACAAGGGTCCTCTACTATTAAGAGAGTTTACAGTCCATCACACTGGAAAGTACACACTTAAAAAAATTCTAAGAACTTTTAGGTGTGCAGGTATCATCACCATAGCTTTCTTCCTGTTAAAGTAAGACAAATCATTGTGTGCCTCTAAAATTTAACATTTAAACAAAATCGTACAGTTACAATACAATCGATAGCACCCCATCACTACTCCTCTCCCGGGAACAAACAATAAACACCAACAACGATGAAAATATTCAAATCACTGCAAAGTGCTGAGTCGATTCAATTGTCGCGGGATTTATTTATCGACATGTAGCTTATATTGCTCTGTGACGTCACTATGTTGCCGCATAGAATTCAAGTTGGAAATAAGTGAGTTCTGGTTTATAACTTGCGTACATAAATAGGTGTTGGGATTATTGAATAAAAAATAACTGCAATAATAAATACGTATTTTTTACTTATTTTAAATTAAATATAATAACTCAGGATTAGTCGCGCGGTCGAGAATCTCGTTGGCCGGGGGTTCAAACCCAGACACATCTCTGACTTTACGAATTTATGAGCGTATTCACAATGAATCATAACTTACTCTACGGTGAAGAAAAATATCGTTAGGTAAACCTGCACACCTAAAAGTTCTTAGGAATTTATATACATACATTTGTGTAGTCTGCCATCCAGCACTTGGCCAGCGTGGTGGACTAAGGCCTAAATTTTCTCAGTTGTAGAGTGGACCCATAACCAGCAGTGGGTAGTTGATGTTGCCCAGCTATGGGACGTACAATACAATTAATACATTATGTACTCTCCGAATTTTCACTCTAAACAGCGCTAACACAATAAGGGTCAAACTCGTTTAACTGAAACGTTTGGCAGTTAAACTAACTACTTCCGCAACAGTTAGTAACTGATAACTGAAATTTAATGCATCGATGATACAGTTAGTGGGTTTGGTTACGCACCGGTAACTACGGACAAGTATTTTACTTTGGTAAATATTCGGTTCAATATTCAAATTCAATTTGATAGCCCCGTGGTGCAGTTAGCCAGACACCAGGTTACGAAACGACAGGCCGCAGGCTCGATCCCCGCACCGAGGCAAATGTTTGTGTGATCCACAAATATTTTTCGGGTCTGGGTGTTGGTGATACCGAAAAGTCTCTCGTAGTTTCTGATACCCGCGACACAAGACTCGTATCTCAATGTGGAGTCAAAACTATGTATGTGTATTTATTTATTTATTATACTATTTATACTAATATTAGAAAAGTAAAGTCGTAATGCCCCCGAGGTTTAGACTAGCGGCCGAGAATCTTGACGGTCGTCTTCAAACCCCACACGACTCTGACTTTTCGAATGTATATGTGCATTCACAAATATCTTATTCCATCACACTAGCGTAGTACAGGTTGGCAGACGACACACCTAAGAAATTTCTAAGAACTTTTAGTTGTGATGGTTTCACCACGATATTTTCCTTCACCGTTAAAGTAAGTAACAATACACAACCTCGAAAAGTCTAAGATTTTGGGATTTGAACCTGCGACCGGCAAGATTCTCAACCGTGCGCCGAAACCTCTATGCCATCACTACTCACATAATGTAGTTATTAAACCCTCAACATTACATGAAACTCAGTTACCCGACTGACTAGTTTCTTAAGCGATGATATATTAAATTACTAGCTGTCCCGGCAAACTTCGTATCGCCCTACCAGTCAATGAATGTCTTGTTACTTATTAACAGAATTTAATTTTTAATTACTTAGGTATATCATCATCCCCTTGCCCTGGTCCCAATTAATTACTTGGGGTCGGCGCAGTATCTCTTCTTTTTCCACACATCCCTGTCAGCCGTCATGTTTTCATTCACCCCTTTCTTTTTCATATCTTCAGCCACGCACTCCATCCATCTCTTTTTTGGCCTTCCTCGGCTCGCCCATCCATCCACTTTCATGTTCATCACTTTTTTTTCCTACATATGATTAATTCCTTCTCTTAATGTGCCCATACCATGACAGACGGTTTCCTTTCATCTTTTCTATCACAGGAGCTACTTTCAGACTTACCCTAAAGTATTCATTTCTGACTCTGTCACTCCGTGTTATACCACTTTGCTGCATGCAGTTGTCTTTCGTAAGTCTTCGTCGTTGACCATTTTTTTTTTCCCTTGACCTACCATTTGTCGTACCTACATTCCAACTTGCATACCTCAATCTCATTTCCCGGGCTAGTGTCTTACGTTGCCCGCGCCCGGGCTGGTGTAACAAACCTTGCCCATTTCTCATAGGAACCGGGTGCTGCCCCTGCGCGTCGGCTACGGGGGACGGCCTAGGCCCTGTCACCTTTCTTATTATACATACTGTATAAATGTTTTGGCAAATGTTTTACGGCCGCCCGCCTGTCTGACACCAACTCTCCTTGGGGCTTTCGTTCTTTTGGTAAAGGGGTAGAGATAGCGTGTGTTTGGGTACAGGATATTGCAGGTAACGATTTTTGGCCTGATGGTAAGGATGCCACAGTCCCGGATAAGGAAATAGTGGGAGACTCCAACAGCTCGGGGGGCCGAGGTCGCGAACTCATAGCCCTGTTCCATGACTGGCTAGATCAATGGAAAAGGCATCCCCTGACCATTTATTAATATTTCTTGATGGAGATTTAGAATATTTTAGATATTCAAGCATAATAAAAAATAAAATATTAGGCACTACCAAGGAGATTTGTTACACAAAATAAATTTCTGAACGCCTTAATATTTGACAGCCAAAAAATGTCAATCCATTGTCATGAGAATTCTGCATTTTTAACATCTAAAATACGCAATAATTCGAATGTTATAGATACATATTGTCGATTCAAAATGCTTATTTTAATAAGTTCTTTTATTTGAGGGGGCCTCTAACTGCATCGACGGGATGACCATTAAATGACAGGAAATTTTGTATGGTGTTAAAGTTCAAAATGACTTAAGTATCATTACGAACCTTTTGTATGGGAATATAGAAAAGTATTATTTTTAGACCTTTTCAGGCAATTATTAAAATGTATCTCTCCGTAAGAACAATCCTCGTACTTCAAGGAATATTATAAAAAAAGAATTAGCGAAATCGGTTCAGCTGTTCTCGAGATTTGCGCTTAGGAACACATCGAGCAATTCATTTTTATAACATAGAACTCCTCCACTACGATTTAAACTTTATTGTATTGTATTAAAGTTTAAATTGACTTAATTATTAAAACGAAACTTTTGTATGGATAAAGAAAACAATGAAAAGTCCCACGGGAACGCTATCGAACGGGATAAAAAGTATCCTATGTCCGTCTCCTGGCTCTAAGCTACCTCCCTACCAATTTTCAGCCAAATCTGTTCTGCCGTTCTTGAGTTATAAGTGGTGTAACTAACACGACTTTCTTTTATATATATAGATGTATGCGCTCTCAGCCGTGCAAGTTCGTGTCAACAAGTACGGAACGGGAGCAAATAAACACCTTATGTGTACACAGTATCTATTCCATTGTGTTGCTCTATCTCTGGAAGGCCAAACGTCTTTATATCTGCAATAAAAAATTAAGTGAAAAGCACATGGGTATACGTGAAAGTCTCCATTCCATGTTTATTTGATCGTATATTTAATTCCACTTAATAGAGGTTTGGAATACTGGAGCTTTTTTGTCACATATTCGAGCTTTTACTGAGAATTTCTTGATGCAAAAAGACTAATACTTTAATCTAACCAGGAATCAAAACTGAACCTCGGACCGTAAAGCAGTCACGGTAATATTAAGAAAATGTATTTTTTCTTGAAAAGTTATGAATAGAAAGTCGGGGTGTCTAGTTTTAATTGTGTCGAAACAAATAATTTTTACCCCTATTTATATCGCCTCTGCAAAATTTACCGATAATGCTTTATGAACAATAGTAGTTCATCCATTTCTACATTTTAGAAAGTTCTCTTATAGTCACGATTCAATTGTTTGTAAACAAAAACCAAAGTAGAAACTACTATTTTTTAACTTCTATTTTTACTAGTAAATAAATGAGCTGTTTTAATTTAGATGAGTAAATACACCGAGCTCACACTAGGGTACAGGTCCTTTTTCGTGGGTATCAGAAACTACGAGACACTTTTCGGTCTCACAATCAATAACCCCATAATACTTGTGCAATTTCATTGTAAACTAGATTTGAAAATCAAAATACTACTAAAGGTTTCAAATAAAATCGCTTAGTAATTTAAATTGAAAAACATTTGAAGCTCAATATGTTGTATTTCACAATTTATGGATTAAACTATTTCAATCTATTCCAGTTCGCCCAGAAACCCATTTTGATAATCACTAACTGACTGGTAACCTGATTAAAATTCAATTTATATTGACCGCTCCTGAAATCCGCCATTTAAATCGATTCTGGTTATATAATATTTCGATAGCTGAAAGTAGATTGAGGTCTAATCAGTATAATGAATGGCTAACGATTTAAGCTCCATTTGGACTATCAACACAATAATGCCACCATTCTTCGCTACTACCATTATCATCAGCATATTTGCGTTCCACCTCCTCTACTACTGAGCCTTAGTCTACCTCGCTGGCTTAGTGCGGGTTGGTGACTACAATCTAATTCAGACTACAGTGCAGATTTTGACGCGATTTTCCTTTACCGTTAAGTAAGAATTATTGTGAATGTAGACATGACTTCGAGAAAGCACACCTAAAAAAGTTTTTTAGGAATATCTTTGTAGTCCGCGAACCCGCACTAGGCCAGTGTGATGGACTAAGGCCTAAACTATCTTAACTGTAAAGCAGGCCCGTGATAGCAGTGAGATGTATATGGGCTCAGGATGATGAACGATTCCATTTAACATACATAAAATTGTCTCTCAAACCTTCGATTCAAAAAGTTTCCCATCAAAGTCATTATGGCTCAAAATTCATTCAAAGACGCTTTGGGTCTATAAGGCAAATCGAACCGTTCGATAGCTATTGGCTGTCCAAAGGATTGGTCGTAAAGGCGCTCAGTTATGGGCGTCGTAAAAAATATCTGCGGGAAGCTGGGATGCGGGAATATGGGATCGGGGACTAAAGGTGACCACGCACGAAGTTTTTATTTATACGAAATTTTAAAAAAGGATTTGATGAATAATGTTTAGGATTAAAACTATTGAAGTTGTCGTTGTCGTTGGCTCACCTGATTAATTAATCAATTTAATATACTATTTTTATATTATTCAAAATAATCTGTAAGCACTTTACTTATAAAAAGAGAAAACGATGTTATTCCAAAAAAAATAATTACATACCTACATACATATTTAAAACGGCTATTAGAACGCAATCCAAATTAGAAAAATTATAATATTAATTTCCACTCCACCGTCATCTACCAAACCACATTACCCCGAGAACCTAGAAAATTCTAGAAGCATTAGATCTACTAACAACGCAAACCGAATCATGTTTAAAAAAAAAAACAAAAGCAAATTTTTTTCCACTCCAACATCATCTAACAAACCGCATTACCCCGAGAACCTAGAAAATTCTAGAAGCGTTAGACCCACTGACAACACAATCGGAATCATATTACAAAAAAAAGCAAAATTAATTTCCACTCCACCGTCATGTAAAAAACCACATTATACCGGGAACCTAGAAAATTCTAGAAGCATTACACCCACTAACAACGCAATCCGAATCATATTTAAACAAAAACGAAAATTATTTCCCCTCAACATCATCATCCAACAAACCACATTATCCCGGCAACGTAGAAAATTCTAGAAGCATTACACCCAGTAACAACGCAATCTCAATCATATTTAAAACAAAAGCAAATCTATTTCCACACCACCGTCATCTAACAAACCACATTATCCCGGGAACATGGAAAATTCTAGAAGCATTAGGCCATCGATAGGTGCGCCCGGGCCGGCGGCGATAAGCGCTCGGAAGCGCTCGCAGCGGAAGCTCTCGAGCGTATCGCGCTTGCCACACCTCGCATATCGTGTTGGAAATTGTCCCAGCTTCAAATACGAGCGTGCTTCCTTATACGGTATCTTTTTTTATTTCCTACCTGTTCTTGTATGGCTAATCATTTTTTTAATGTGTTTTATTGTGCATCACATACAGCCACTATTGCGCCACAAAAGGTGGTCTTATTGCTGAAATAACATGATGTAATACGCATTTTTAATAACTTTTTAAGCAGTTACATAAAAAAATGTACGTTTAACGAATGTTATGGAACTATTTAAGCGATTTGAATGATTTTTGGGGTGAACGTACATTGGACAATAAATAGTAATTATTGTATTTATTAAATTTGCTCCCGAACAAAACGATACTTCATAATTATTAAAATATGTAAATACATAAGAAAATGTATTATAATTCATAAGAATGTACATATTTTTAGTAGTAATTTTACTAAGTTACTAATAACCGACGTGAAACGTACTTATCAAAGATCACAAACGCGACATAAATGACAATAAATTAATATTAAAAATACTCGCACTTACCCATAAACTCACGATAACTGACTCTTTATAGTTGTGTCTTACTCGTTGGTCGCCGTAGTAGAACTGCCGAGTCCAGACATTGTCTATTCTCATGTATGATAACTACCGTCAAACTTGTATCTTAGCCTTCATTCTTATTTATGATAGAAGTACCCTCGACTAAATAATCATTTTTTACTTGTTACAATTGTTTTATTTTTCTTCTTTCCGTTAGCTAATAATACATTATTTTTCCTCTAATTTTAGGACTTACTGATAGTTTTGTATTTGTATTAAATAGTTTATAAAATTTATATTGCATATTTCGGCAATCGAGTTCTCTGATGAAAATCCGTACAAAGGAAAATAAAAAAAAATTTAGTACTTAAAATATAAACATTGTATAAAATAAGTACTTTTTTGTTGTTATAAATCTTAACTACATACAACATGTATCAAACATTATTACAAAAATTTCGTACTTTAGATTTTATTAAGAAAATATCCCCTTTTCATCCCTTGAAACAACACTCATATTTCAAAATAAAACAAAGGAAGATAGTTAACACTGTTGGTGTTATATCGCACGAAAGTTCGGGATCGAACAACAGTATTAGATATTGGAACTATAATGTAGTAAATTGCAAGTTATTATAATTATAAATTATATTGCAACTTGCAATTTATAAATAATTATAAATTGCAAGTTGTTATAATAATAATATAAGTAGTTATTATAATTTGATCGGAATTGCTATACAAGATATATTCAAACCGCGATCGAAAACTAAGGCAGATCATTAGCTACGGTAATCACAAAGCCTTTGGCATTAAAAAAAGTCCCGGCAAAAAATAAAAAATGATGTTTTCCACACGAACATCGGCGTTAAATGTGGTTCTTACAGAAAACGTCCTAATTTTCTATTTAACAAACTTTATTTCTATTGTCTTTTAATTATGTGGCCTTGCAACATTTTATAAATGTCTATTGGGGTGTTTATAAATGTGTTTAAATCAACAATACACTCAATACCTGGCAATCAAGAAGCGAAATAAACATGAAAAACGTGCCAAAAACACGGCACACGTGAGATATATGGCGGAATCGTGTAATTTATACGTGATTGAATTGTAAATTCCATCGGTTTTGATTAATATCTGATTGCCGAGACTGGGGATTGGGACAAGGCTAGAGTTTTAGCGGACAGAAGTCCTTAAAGGGAAAGATTTTCAATTAAAACTACCAGATAATTAAAATAAATGCATCGTGTTAAATTAGTTGTTACTATATCCTCTCTCTTGAATAAAAAAAAAAGTTGAACATTGAAACGTTGACTTATAAATGCATTTTGAGGTCATTTGAAAATAATTACGTCATCCGCTAACTGCTTTTTTTTTCGAGACAAAAGCTGTTTATGGCTCTACTTCCCGCCAGCCTGACTTTATTACAATATTTTTTGCATCTTTAATGAAATAAAATTTCAATGTTTCAAGTTCAGATTATTATACTGTCCCTGCAATCCTCGCAAACATAATTTAAAGGGAAATGTATTTTAACCATATTAATGAAAGGATTGAATGAAACAAAGCCGCCATTACAACTTATTTACAGGTCTAAAGTCTCTGTCTCCTATCTTTCGAGGCACAGGCATTTTCGCGCCGAGACCGAAATTAATTTGCTTTTAGTCCGTCACATAAACAAGTGAGAGCGATATGAACACGTGCTGGGCGAGCGTTGTCAATGTAAACAACGTGTCGAGCACCGTTAGACCTTCTATATAACCTTCTATACGCGAGACTGCAGCATAGAATCAGCTGCTGTGACCTAAGGCTTCACTTACCTCAGATGGATATTCCGGCAAGGCGACAACTATTTAGAACAGGTTTTTGTAAACTCTCATATAGGGGAAACAGTATAGTTATTGGCCAGTTAAGCGACCAGTTGGTAAAAAAACATAAATAAAAAATTATATCCTTACTGAAAATAAATAAAACTCACGACATTATGTTGCTTTGTTAATGTACTACAAAAGAAGGTACTTTATATAAACTTTCACTATACATGTTAAGAATAGTGTGAACTCAAAAATATTAAACTCAAAATCACAGTAATTGGCCATAACATAGTAGTTATAAAGAAAGTAAGTTATATTGCACCTTTAATATGGTAATAACGCATAAAAAACCATTTATTGTGAAGTATAAATCATTGACAAACTACATATTCATTTCAAAATATAGCGCCAAAAAAATATGCAGTCTTAACATTATTTTTAATCGCTTAACTGAATTTCTCCCTCCGGCAAAACATTACACATCGGAAAACAAGCAAACCACATACCTAGCGGAATTTCGATGAGACTTTATGACAGAGAATAAAAGTGTCGCCATTGTATAATTTTTAAATCTACTATGAGTATAGAATATTGCTAGTTTTTTGGTAGCAAAGTTGAAATGGCTAATAACTGTACAGGGGCCAATAACTATACTGTCTCCCCTATATTTAGTCTATCGTTATCCACTGCTGAACAGAGGCCTCCCCAAAACAGCCCCAACCACCCTGGTCTTGAGCAGCCTTCATCCATCCAGCGACTTATGTGTAAATCGTAAAAAATAGATTATCGTCATCATCAGCCTATATAGGCCCACTGTTGGGCACAGGCCTTCTCTACAAGTAAGAGGGTTTAAAACCTAAGTCCACCTCGCTGGCCTAATACGACTTAATGGACTATACACAAATAAATTCCTAAGAACATTTAGGTGTGCAGATTTCCTCAAGATGGTTTTCTTCACCGTTGCAGTAAGTGATAATTCATTGTGAATACACACTAGGTCTTCTTCTTCATGAACCCATATTCGCCCACTGCTGAGCACGGGTCTCCTCTACCATTGAGAGGGTTTAGGCCATAGTCCGCCACGCTGGCCTAGTGCGGGTTGGCGGACTACACACCTAAGAAATTCCTAAGAACTCTTAGGTGTGCAGGTTTTATCACGATGTTTTTCTTCACCGTTAAAGCAAGTGATAATTCAATGTGAATACACACATAACTTCGAAAAGTCAGAGGTGTGTGCCTGGGGTTCGAACCCGCGACCGTCGAGATTCTCGACCGCGCGCCCAAACCTCGAGGCCATCACTGCTTCATCACACTAGGTCAACTGTAATAAATTTTGGAGCGAGTAATCAGAGTGATATATTGAGAAGAATAGCTGTACCAAAGTGTAATATGAGGAACATCCACTTCCGAGTAAATTGTACAAGAGCCCGGTAAATTGGCTCCTGTGCGAATTGCATCAGAAGTATTACATCTATTTACCACTGTTATATTTGACCCCAATTGAATGAAACCTTTTTCGTCTTTGCTTAAAGTGATGATAGGATAGTGGCTATTCGACAGCGTAGTTGGTAATCCATTAGCTTGGAAAAAGAGAGGCAGCGAGTTCGATTCCCGCACCGAGACAAATGTCTACATGTACGATGCACAAATATGAATGTAGGTATGAATCTCTGCTTACACCTTTGGTAACACAGGTGTGAGTATGGAGTAAGAAATAAAATATCCTTTTTTTTATTATAATTAATTAATCTTTTCCCATAAAAAAATGTCAAACTCACTAAGGATTTGCAGCTAGAATATACATGGTTTGAAACAATGTAATATGAATTTCGTAAAACAATTTGTAGAACAATGTCAAATAATAGATAACCCGAGAATAATAGTAATATCGAACACAAAAACCACACTAGACGCGGTAAATCAAATGGAATTGCTCACACGCACTCCGTAGTGGTGTGGCTTGGAACTATCGATAACTACTATTTATTTTATACACTTATGGCACAGAACTGTTGAATAAGACTAGAAAGAAAATGTTAACAAGCCAAGCGTGCTGAACCAATATTGGACTTTCATATGTTTGTTACGACTAATTAGCAATTCGATTTGCGTGTAATATCAAGACTTATAAATGTGTGATAATCTATGTCAGGCTTTCATTTTATTTCAAATTTTTATTGTTATAGAATGAAAAGGTGACAGACAAGCGACGACACTCGTTCCCATACAAAATACTGTCTATTTCCCCTCTAATCTTATGCAGCTGTTTTGTGATTTTAAATAAACAATATTAAGACAACTTAGAAGGTTTAAGCCTTAGTTCACCACACTGGCCTTTCCTACGCAGGGTTAGCGTACTGTATACCTAAGAAATACCTAAGAACGTTTTTAAGCGTGCAGGTTTCCTCGCAATTTATTTCTAAACAATACTTTCCACAGAGAACTATCTAAAATGACTCCCGAATAACTATCCAATCATCGTGAAGTCCATCATACCTACCACTGGTTACCCTCAACGTTCTTACCTAAAATAAAGATCTGCAATTTCGTAAATTTCTCATCGCCACAAGAATTGCTAATCAATATCTGTCACCTTAACCTCACAATGATGCCATAAAATAAAAGCGATAGATCCATCGATTATATAGACGTAATGAGAACATCCCTACCGGCCACATATCGTCTAGATATATCTGTAGCGGATGACAAATGGCGGGGAATGCGGCGAGCTCAGGTGGACTCGTCTGAGAGCTCATAAGCTTCTTTGTAATGAATTAGATACTTTTTTTTACCATACTTGTACAGATTGTAGTGGAATTTGCGTTGCAGTGGTTACATTTGAATAAGTAGACGTAATTTCCTGTTAAAAATATCGTATTTTCAAGGCATTTTGAAAATAGTAGTTGATTTATGATTTTTTTTAACGACTAACTAACTTATATAGACAAATTAGTGTCCTAGTTTTCAATTTTAGGGAATTGTACATTCCTTGATTTAAACTTTATTAAAAACAAAACGCCTTAAGCAAAATTTCGAAGATTATTTAAAATTGCTCAAGGAATAAGGGCATCAAAGAGGATTAATAGAAAACTCTCCTTACTTTTGACAACTTTGTGCTTACTATCAAATTCTGCGTTGTCCTTGTCGTGCCGGTATAAAAAGAGGTAAAAATAAAAAGAGATTTTCCTACTACCCCTTAAGTTGCGCAGATTTCCAGCAGCGTGGGTAATGTCTGGACATACTCCATAATAATTATCGGGAAAGCATACTCTGGTTTGTTGTGCCACTTCAACGATAAATAAGGCTTTTACGTACTAATTAGCCGCTTGAGCGACGGTACCCCGGCCGGTGGGGCGTGGCTTCTGTGTCAGCGGAAAACTGAATATTTATAATGAATGGTGAAAAAATATTTTGTTGGAAGACTAACTTCTAATCGACGGTTTGTAGTTATAACATTAGCTACTAAATGTTATTTAGATATAGAGATAGACAGACAGAGAAATTGCGAGAGATAGAGAGTGTGGTAGGGAGAGAGAGAGAGTTATGGAGAGAGATAGATAATATATAATATTTAGAATTAATTTGAGAATATTTCTATACAACCACCGGTATTAAATGTATGTGATTTGAATAGAAAACATAATTTTTTTTCGGGATTTTTTAACACTATTGGGTTTGTGATTATCGTAGCTATTACCTGCCTTGGTTTCCGAACACAGTCTAAAAACACCCTGTATAACTCATGGTAAAGACCGCAGACAGAAATATAATCTTTAAAATATGTTGTTGAATGCTGTCTCTTCTGCCGGCCCTCCCGAAATGCCAACCGTTTATTTTTATTTTTGTGGGAATTTTTTAACCCATTGGGTTTGCAATCACCATTGCTATTACGTGCCTTTTTTTGATAACAGTCTTTACTCTTTATATACCTATATAAAGAACTCGAATAATAAATGATGTTTAATAGTGGGACCACACCTCGTCCATCGCCGCTCCCGTGTACGTAAACCAACCTTAATATCGAATAACACAACATTTCCATTAACGCAGCTCTCGTTAGCATGTCATTAATGGCCGATCATTCGCGCAAGATGTTCTACCTGCAACTGCCTGACTCGCACTTTGACGTTCGCGAAATATTTGCGTGGGGAATGGTAATTAATTTAGATATACTCGGAAATGTTTTGATATAATTTATATTTTGTAGAGAAAAGTTTGTAGTTAATTGAGTATCGTGCGATCTAGAGATCTCAGGTTGAAAGGAAGGAAGAAAGTCGAACGAAATGTGCCCGAAAAACGGTAAAAACTATAGCCTCTATCATGAGACTTAAACAAGATTGACGTAACGCGGTTTGAAAAATGAGGAATACCGGCATGAATGTATGTATATATTATGTATATACCAATACGACTCTTCAATGAAATTTCCAATGAGAACTATAAATAACTTCCGTCTCTGAACTGGGCAGAATTTTTGAGGAATAATGACAAATGTTACGGATAAAAAATATGCTTCAGCCCCAGAATTTAGGGCTTTAGTAGGTAGAGATTCTACCTACCCCCATGGAAGACAGACGTTACCTACCTACATCATAAAAGACCAATTAACAACCACAAAATGAACGCAATTTGTCTTCGCTTGTGTACAAGAGGTCAAAAAAAGTCTTCAATAACAAAAATATATTGTACAATAATGCTTAATAATTCCGCTCGCGTGCTGACACGGACAGTACGTTCCAATTTGTAGTGACCTCCATTCCCTATACTAGTATTTACTGAAGACAAAGTGCTAGGGATCTAGGGAAACTGGGCGCTCTCCACCACTTAATAGGTAATCAGATCATGTTTATTGAGATATATAACGGTGCTGTTATTGTTGCTGAAGAATAAATACTAAGACAGCCGACCTACAAAAAAATGTGGACTATAGATTTTGTTTTCTGCTTTCTATGGATCTATCTGGAAATTCTACCATGCCAATTGATGGAAATGTATATTCGAAAGCAACTTCAATGAAACTACGATATACATAATGCTATTGCTATGCAGAGAATTTGCGTTGAAGATTCTCTTTCTTCATGGAGCAATACATCTGCTGGCGTACCCCAGGGCGGCGTTTTATCTCCATTACTTTTCGCAATATTTATAAATTCCATTAGCCTTCATCTTCGTTCTTCCTACCACCTTTATGCAGATGATCTCCAAATTTATGCTCAAGCCAACATTAACAGGATTAATGATGCTGTATGTACGATCAATGATGATATTGCACGTATCTGCGAATGGAGCGGGTCTCATGGCCTTATGGTTAACCCATCCAAGACACAGGCCATTATAATTGGTAGTCCGAAGATGATATCCAAAATCAACTGGCCTGAATTGCCCCCTGTGTCTTGTGATGGTGTTCACATTGCTTACAGCGACACCGTAAGAAACCTGGGGTTGCACCTGGATAAATTTTTGTCTTGGGGTCCACAACTGCGTGAGGTTAGCCGTAAACTATTTGCTTCAGCCAGAACCCTGAAAAAATTGCGCAACCTTCTGCCCATTACTACGAAAATTACGCTTGCACAAACCCTTCTCCTCCCCATCCTTGATTATGCGGATGTCAGCTATCTAAATCTCACTAAAGAACAATTAAACAAACTTGAGCGCCTCCAAAATTTCTGCATCAGATTTATATTTGGCTTGCGCAAATATTATCACGTTTCTGATTTTCGTACACAGCTCAAGTGGTTACCTATTCGACTTCGCCGGAATACCCACGTTCTTTCTCTCCTATATAACATACTCTTTAACCCTCTTACTCCTCCCTATCTTAAAACTCGTTTTCATTTCCTACATGATTCTCATTCAAGGTTCTTGAGGTCATCAGAAAACTTGAAACTTAAAACACCAATCCACACTTCCAGTTTCATGGACAACTCCTTCACCGTCAAAGCGGCTAGATTGTGGAATTCGCTTCCACTGTCCATTAGACTGGCTAAGTCACTGCCTATTTTTAAAAAGATGTTGAAAGATCATTATCTGTCACATTAAATTAAGAATTGACTATGTATGTATGTTTGTATGTATGTATGTATGTATGCATGTATCTATGTATTTATGTATGTATGTATGTTTATTTATTTATGGAAATATATTTTTTGTTGTTCTCTGTTATCTACATCTATTTTTTGTACACTTATAACTACCTTCTCTTTCTGTTTCTTCATGTCCATTCCCGGTTGCCTGGGAGAGATCGCCCTTGGCGATAAGGCCGCCAATTGTACTTAATTGTTTACTGTATCTTTCTTATGGTTTCCTTTTTGTGTACAATGAAGTTTTAAATAAATAAATAAATAAAAATATATCTACATTACATACTTATATTTTTGTAAGCCATTACATTAATACTCTGCCACCAAAAAAATGCAAGATATCACAAGAAAACAACAGTAATCCAGTGTAAACTCATTTATAACATTTGTATAAAAATATTGATTAGCTACCTAACTTACTTTCAATTCTACTTAACAACAGTTTTATTGCTTCTATTTCTAACGACATTTGGTCTACTTTTACATTGAGCATTTCTACGGAAGACTTGGATTCTTCAACATATAATTTCGTTTGTTCTCTAATCTCAGTCATAGCATCATCTATCCCATGAATACGTTTAAAAATATCTTCTCCTCTTTTCATAATTCTCTCCCTTATATCTGGTCCTTCTATCTTTTCCACATCTTTCTTTTCCTTTTCCATACTTTTTCTCTCTTTCACCACAATTTCGTGGATCTCATCCATCATATTACTGAATTTTTGGAAATCTTTTTCATTGTCCATTTGTTTCTTTTGAAACTGAGCTGTGTTGAATATGGCGTCTTTGATCCTTGAAGGTAGAACTTTAGAGTACTTCCATCTTGGTTTACCTGGACTTAGAGTCATGATGCTGTGGACATTCCTCTTATTCTTCAGCCTATTATTAACTCTTTTTGGCAGTATTTTATTGAATAATTTATTGTAAACTAGCGTGTCTAATGTACTAAGAAACTCAACTTGCTTTGCCAACCTTCTAATATTACCTAGTACTTCTAAATCATTTATATCGTTAACAGCTACACCTACTAGCAAATTCATAAGTACTATAGCTGCTAGAATAAGGAATACTAAGAATATAAGTCTTACTATTACTAAGGAGGTAGCAAGTTCTTTGGAGTGCTCTTCGTCAAATAGGGCTACGTAGTCGAACTCTGACGTCATCATTACTATGGTTTTTACGAAGGCAGCCCAAGGCCCTTCAAACGGTATTTGTGAACGGAACTGAATCATGAAACTCAGCGAGAAACCAATTACTAGAAATGCGAATGTCAGGAGGATCTGAAAAAGGAATATCTTTGGTTAATATTTTTCCCAATAAAAAATATACTGAAGATATTAATATGTCTAAATATGTTCATCCATTAAAATGCATCACTAAGTATTACTACTCAATACTACTCAGTTTTCAACTATATGCATTAGAAAGAGTTTTTCAGTCTGAGATTAAAAATGTTATATATCCGACAAAATATTTAACCCTTTCATCATCAACCCATAAACGCCCACTGCTGAGCACGGGTCTCCTCTACCATTGAGAGGGTTTAGGCCATAGTCCACCACGCTGGCCTAGTGCGGGTTGGCGGACTACACACCTAAGAAATTCCTAAGAACTCTTAAGTGTGCAGGTTTCATCACGATGTTTTCCTTCACCGTTAAAGCAAGTGATAATTCAATTTTGAATACACACATAACTTCGAAAAGTCAGAGGTGTGTGCCTGGGGTTCGAACCCGCGACCGTCGAGATTCTCGACCGCGCGCCCAAACCTCGAGGCCATCACTGCATCCCATTTATTTCCCATTTAACCCTTTACCAAATTTTAATGGTTGAGAAACGATTATAACCTAATAGAATCTTACCTTAACAACATTAGAAGCGACTTTCCCAAACATGAGCACATAATATCCCCAATTGGGGAACCTGGATAGAAGGAACATCATTTCCACCCAAGAGAGGAGTAATGCTAGTGTTGCCACGTGTCTGGGCCAGTCTGTTTCATCCAAAGGCACTACTATTACTGCGTATGGAAGAATTACTGCTAGGCCTAATGAGCCAAACTTCACCCAGGTCTCCATTTGAAGGAAGTATGTACTGCTTTTTACATTCATGTACAGGAATTCCTGTGGAAAAACAAATCAATAATAGGTAAGTACTAAAGGGTTTTCTAATTTATTTTTTATTCAAAACTATCATAGATTATTGAATATTGAAGGTCATAATCGTCGCAAAAAGTGGGCCATAACTTCTGAAATTCTGTGTTAGTTACGAAAGGAAAAAAAGCCATATTGTTGCTGCTTAATTAACGAGTAATTAACGAAGTACCATATTTTTATAAGATTGCAAAATGATAAAAATATTTACTCACCTGCAAAAGAATAAGCGATATCGTAACATATACAACATAGCTCCATATAGTAGAGTCCAACCAATCAGGAGTATGGTCTTTAGTATCCCTATAGAAAAACACCGATACTATGAACACGGTCAGTGACATCACGAAGAAACCGTACAGACTTATAATGGCGTAAAAAAACGGCAACAACGCCTTCCATTTCAGATACAAAAAACTCTCTATCAATGGATGAACCAGCAACTTCTTTTGCCCATACCGATTCCCCGTCTTAAGCAAAGCTTCTATAACTTTCATCTGCTCCATCTCACAAACACTAGGCATTAATATATTATAATCAACTGTTATAACACAACTGGGATCTTGAAGGTCTTGTCCATTACTCGAAATGTACGAGTCAAAAACTTCTTCCATAAACTCTGTTGGCTTTGGCAAATTATTTATTATCATGTCAATTGCTGTTCTTTTGAATTTCTTCGGACCGTCAGTATACCCTGAGAGATCAGCACCTTCTTTAAGAAGTAGCGTTATGACGTCACGACATCCGTGGTGACTTGCTGTGTGTATCGGAAACCATCCAAGATTATTAACTTCGTGAATTATTGTTTTGTCGAAATTTAGTAAAATCTTTGCGATATCAACGTGATTTTTCACCGCAGCAATGTGTAAAGGAGTTGAGGCTTTATGAGGGCTGCAAGTTGTTCTCAAGCGTACATCAGCGCTTTTAGCTAGAAGTAGTCTGACACAATCAGGATGGTTGTTGGAAACTGCGAAATGTATTGGTCCGAAGCCACGCCTATCGCCAGCTGTTAAAACATTTATCATGGCTTGAGTTAAAGCTTCATCGTGATCTATTAATACTTCAAGAATCTCTAGTTCTCCATAATCTGCTGCTACGTGGAACACGTTAACATCTCCTGGTAAAGTGATTTTCATTGAAGCACCTTCTTTTATTATTTGCTTTACACATTCTAAGCGACCATGAATGATTGCCTTGAATAAGGCAGTTTCTCCTTCTTCGTTTTGGTAATCGAGCGCGTCTTTTTGTTTTGCTACGCTAAGGATTTCGTTAAGGACATCAATGTTACCGAGAGCCGCGGCTGAATGTATTGGTGTTTCTCCGTCATTTGCCTAAAAAAATATTATACTTTAAATATTAAGTCTTATCGAGGAATCGGTCTGCTTTTTCATTCTTTGTTTTAATCGATAAAAGTTCTCATTAATATAGCTAATATACTTTGTATTAGCTATATACAGTTTTGTGTATGAAGTTTTTAAATAAATAAATAAATTTCTTGGGAAATTAGTATTAACAATAGTCTCGACTAATTTAACTTAATTTCAACTACAAGCTAGTTTCGTATTAATATTTACCTTTAAAGTGACGTCAGCTCCTGCTTCCAAAGCTATGCACACTCCTGGAACCCAAGCGGCTTCCACAGCAGCCTGTAGTACTGTGTGCCCATCTTTATCTTTAACATCTACACATGCCAGCATAGGATCTACATTAATGTAATCATAGTTTGCTAAAAGCTGCAACAAATATAATAAATAAACTAAAGTTAGATAAATTCACTAACTGGTCACATACATAGTTCTGTCGTGGGTGTAACCACCAAAAACTTTTCGGTCTCACAAACACCCAGACTCATGACAAATATACGTGAATCACACTAAAATTTGACACGGTCTGAGATCGAAACCGCGGCCTATAGTTTACAAACCTGGCGACTAACCTCCTGCGTTGCGGACCTGTCTGTTTAGATTCACTAATTTACTGCACTACAAGATTTTTGCCGTACTTTATGTTTCCTCTACAGTCTACACCATAAGACTATCAACGACCAT
This sequence comes from Cephonodes hylas, assembly GCA_030295005.1. NCBI lineage: Eukaryota > Metazoa > Arthropoda > Insecta > Lepidoptera > Sphingidae > Cephonodes > Cephonodes hylas. The sequence continues at coordinate 2,204,789 of AP025383.1, forward strand.
AAATACAATTACTTCATCAATCACAAACCTGTAAATGTTCTTCCAACTCCTTCTTCACACAGACATGGAGGGGGGTTTCACCAGCTCTGTTGAGGCAATTGATGGACGCTCCAGCATCCAGCAGTTCTTTAATAGCCTCTAAAGAAGCGAGCTCCACGGCTGTATGGAGCGGAGTATCTACGAAATTGGGGGCCCGAGGCTTCATCGTGTTGAAGTTGCCGCCGGCTTTGAGCAGCATTCTTATTACTTCTGGAAGACTGGAAATAGGTTTGTGATAGTTTTATTTTTAGTATTATAGGCGCCATACACGATACGATCCGTCTGTACCATCCGTCGACGAATCGACGGTATTTGTCAAGATCGTTAACGATTTACTTTGGTTCTTGTATTAAAATTTTTGATGCGATCAATCGTCTCGATTTTCATCAAATCGATCGTACAGACGAATCGTACCGTGTATGGCGGCTATTAATTGGAGATGGTGAGATCTGATAAAGTTTTATCTTAAAAATATTTATTGGAAATTTTATGGACGATGTAAAATTAATAATGATAAATTAGCTACAAATATTTGTTACGAGCCTGAGGGGCCCCATACACCTACAATAATATTGCACAATATTTTTATTGTTCAATAATATTGAACACCCCCTTTGATTCCAGACGTTCAATTATTTCTGTCAATAAAATTGACTAACCAGTCTGATCAATATTTTCGTGCGAGCAACATGTCTGACGACGAAGTTTAGGCGGCAGCCACGCAGGTGATTTTGTTGAAAAGAAAAAAAAAAGAAAAATATTGCGCAATATTAACCCTACACAGAGCAATAAAAAAATATTGTTCAATAAAAATTAAGCTCCCTCAATCTTTTGCTCAATCACGGCGCAATGCTTCAATATTATCCCTACACGTTCAATAATATTGTACAATCACAATATTGTTCAATATTATTGAAGGTGTATGGGGCACCTAAGTGCTTGAAAGACTCTTACAGTATGTCTTGTAACTCGATCCTAGAAAGGTGCTAAGATTCTAGTAAGTAGTAGGTGTTCTAATAATATTTATTTAAATATTATAATTACCCTTTGCAACATTACAAATTAACTTACTTTACGTTTTTATATTGCTAGTGTAGATGAAGCGATATATTCACATTCCCAAGATGAGCGGATAAATATTTCAACTTAAGCTGATGCTGAACACTAGTATGATAATATTAAACAAGTAAAAACACTTACTGGTTAGAAGTGACTTCCCTCCTGGTATAATAAGCAGAGCCTACTACATCCAGGGCAGTTCGACCTTCCCCGTCACAGATATTGGGATCGGCTCCCGACGCGAGCAGGAGCCTGGTGCAGTGCCGCCTCATGCAGGAGCTCGCCACGTGCAGCGGAGTCCAGCCCGGCTGGAACATCTGGAAATACTGCTACTGTAACTCCTGTGCTCCAGGATAAAGAGCACCTACAATATTGTCGTGGAGCACTGAAGCTCAGTGAGTCTAAGGGGACCTAATTTGACAAGATACCGCAATTAAGTAAACCAAAAATATGTAAATGAGGAGTTAGAAAACAAAGAGTTATCCACTTTCGGTCTAGAGCAGAGAGGACGACAAAATTTTTACTATGAGATGCCATCCTCACATACGAGATAAATGTAATTAGTAAGGCAGTTATAGTAAGCATTTGCTGAACAAACCCTGAAATAACTAATGCTCTATTTATGTACCTTTAGTAACACGATAGTATGTATAATTGGTAGACTGAGATGCAATTTATATCGACCAAGCCAAGGCTCATTAGCGTTCTGTTATGGGGAACTTTGTGATTAGCTTTTTAAAAAATAAAAATACAGAAATGCTGGAATAAAACAGCCGTCTAGCGTGGAGTCTGGATTAGATGTAAAAATGGACTGACTGGCAGGGGCGAGCGAGACATATACTTATAATAGTTGGGAGTGATGAGTAGACAATAGGAAACATGCAAGGTAAGGAGATAAGGGAGCATTACGTAACCATAACAGTTCTCTATTTCGTCCAAATAAATATTATGAATTGTCTGAAATAACTTACGGTTAATACCATGTCCTACCAAAAATCTTATGTTTTACGTAAATATGATCGCTTTAGCTAAACTCTGTATATCAACATCAACCAATACGCCTCACTGCTGGGCACGGGCCTCCTCTACCTTAGGAGGGTTTAGATATTAGTCCACCACGCTAGGCCTAGTGTGGGTTGGCGGACTACACACCTAAGAAATTCCTAAGAAGTTTTTATAATTATAAAAGTAAAAACATTTTTAAACTTACATCACTCATGGTGTTTTTGATGTCTCTACACGCGTGGTCTATGTTGTCCTTCCAGTTCTTCGGCAGCACCATGTTTACTTCGCCGAGATCGCATCTCACGTTCGTCATTTCTTTGATGAGGGGACACAGCTTTCGCACGTCTTCTTCTGTTTCCGAAGACATGCTGTCATCTCCCACTCTGTCTTGGATATCTGTGGACCACGGTCTTTTAATGTTTATGCATCTAATAGTCATATATAAGGCAATGGCGTCAGTAATAGCTATCGTGGTTAAAAAAGTCAGTTTTTTGGATTGTTTAAGCATCGATATGTTTGTTATCACGTTTATTATTTCCTGTCTTAATATTAGATCACGGTTTGTTTACATTCTGTTTATATACAAAATTTATTTATTTCTAGGTTCAACTCTAGCGCGGCTTGTAAGCCAAAGCACTTCTTCAATTTCCGTGTCTAATAAAATGCTTTCGTTTTTCTGCGAATAGAAAATTCAAAGCATGACCACAGGAACTTGAAAAGTAAAAATACATATTTCACTACATCTTCAGAGGTAGAAGCGTAAAGGTACGAAAGCATAATTAATATATGACAGTTTAATCCTCATAATACTGGCAAAAAATAAACGTCAATATTTTAAAACAGAACGGATTAAACATCTGTCAGGTTGCGTCGATATTTTTGCTTTATTTATTGCTGAAGCATTTTATACAATGGAAATTGCACAGAATTTTATGGTACGTAATAAAAACAACTTATTTTGGCTAAAGCACGCGCAAATTTATAGACTTACATACATATACAGTAGTATAGAAGAGAGTAAAGAAACTTTAACCCTGACGCTTTGCTATTTCTTCGTCAAAAATTATCTTACATATTATAATTTATTTACCTAAATATCGACTCCTTTTGAAGTAGTTAACATTTATTTGATTTTTATACGTTCTTCTTAGGCACTCTTTGGATCAATTTGGTGCGAAATGAATGTTCTTAATACAAAAAACTTAATTAGAATACCGATTTACATTACAATTTTACAGCACTCACAAATCGAAACCGTGTCAAAAAAAACTGACAAAAACTTGCAAATCTACGATATCTATTTATTTGCTAGTTATAATAAAAATAATAGACCTCCTCACCAATTTCGGTGACGGCGACCCTAACTATAATCTTCGATCATGGGCCTTCATATGGCTTACAAAGCCAAATTTGCTAGTAGTAAAATATTCGTACCTAACCAAATAGCTATTACTACAGCAACAAAAACAAAGCAAGTAGGTACCCTACCGAGGTCTGTAGACTCGTGTCCATCAGCCCTACACAACTTGTAAGACATAATAATCGTTTCCATTCAATCGCTACTCCACTTGAAGCTCATTGCACTTAACACCAGGTGCCAATGCAAAGTTTGGTAGTTTTTCAAGTGTAAAACTTTCAAATTTAACTGCTAAAAACTTACTTAAGCAAGCATCTGTGTTTGCATGTGCTAAAACACAAAAAAAATCACATAATAAAAGGAGCGAACATATAATAAAAAAGGAATGTTTTAAACTTTTATTACACAACTTGTAATGGAATATACAGGGAGAGGAAGTCGGTCTCGAATCGCACATTTAAATGTCTCGTTTTGTCTGCATCTACTATGATACGAATTACTTTTTTCAACCTTAGGCTCAGGGTGTTTTCAACATCATACTATTAAATTAAACCACCTATGTCCTATATAACTAAGCAAATAATAATGTACATATAACTGCATTGTTCACCTGCAAAATAAGCTAAATCAGATATCTCAACTAAAATTTGAAAATTACTAAGTAGTTTCTGCTCTAATTTGGTACATTGCGAGGAAATATCACGAACGCGTATTATTAATTGAAGACATGATATGGAGTTAACTTTGTATAGAAAAGCCAATACGCTCTGCTTAAAGAACTGATGTTTATCGGAAGCATTAGCAGATTGGTTCCTACTAAACGTTAACATTATTTCAGGGTCCAGGAGCGACTAACACAATGATCCGTATCAATGAGAATGGAAATGTTGTTGGTACCATTATTGTCAACTGCGAAGGTATTAAAGAATCTATTATTAGATATTATTTTCGACTTTTTCTATTGTTTTTTTTATTCAGAAGTCCGAGTGAACGTCGCTTGAGCCTCCCATCGAAAATCAGCTTTGCAATATAGTTTAAATGTTACTTCAATATTTAACTAAATGGAAGAGATGCAGTCTGTTTTAATGTTTTTTTTAATATTGCTTGTGTTTTGTTATTCTGCTATCTATAAATGGTCCTTACTTCTTCTTTTTTATGGTCCTTTACACTTCAAAAACAAGCTTAAAAAATTCTTAGCTTTAGTTTAAGGCTTTTATTACCTGAATAGCTTAATCCCTGTTGTAGAACGAAATACAAGATGTAGCACCTATGCAACATCACATTTGTAAGATCGTGGATAACATAATTTTATTATGGCCTGGTCGTTGTAAAATCTATTTTTTTCTCCTGGGGTTTAAACCCAACATATCCTCAAACCTTATTTAACATAAAATGTAAACGTGCAAAAACTTTAGTCGCGATAAAAACCCAGATACGAAACCAACAAATCACGCAAACATTTATCTCAGCGAAACTTTCTTTTACCAACAACGTGAAGAAAACAAGATTCCTTCAAAGATTTAAGGTTTTGAGTGTAAAAATACAGCGAGACGCCTTCCACTTTGTCTATGATATAGAATTACCGCACTGGCATGCTCCACCGGGCCGTAATTAAAGCTATTAGTTTGTGTGTACTCAGTACTCGAGTACTGGTGTACATTGTTACGTGAACAAATTACAAGCAAGTACATTACGTATGAAGTAATCGTCCCGTATTATTCTTCTCCCGTTCCCGAGAAGAGCTTTATAAAATTGTTCGTATATAACTGTCTGTGCAAGGGTACATATGTACAGATCATTTATATAATCCGCAAGAAATCTTACTCTATCCTTAAAATGTTAAAAGGATACCTATATTTCTACCCCCAAATTTCGATGTTTTTGAAATCAGATTACATTTTGTAACTTAGGTAAGCACGCGGATCAAATCTGGGACTTTACTTTCACATGCTGCACACAGTGTACGATCTTTTGTACACCCAGAATGCAAAGATCGATACAATTTGTTCAGCAGTGACCGTTCACATATACTCAGCCTATTGCCGTCCACTGCTGAACGTAGGCCTCCCCAAGTAAGCGCCAACCATCCCGGTCCTGAGCGGCCCTCATCCATCCGCTACCCGCCACCTTTCTCAAGTCGTCGGTCCATCGTGCTGCAGGACGTCCTACACTACGTTTGCCTAAACGCGGTCTCCACTCCAACACTTGTCTGCTCCACCGGCCGTCCGACCGTCGGCAGACGTGGCCAGCCCACTTCCACTTCAGCGTGCTAATCTTGCGAGCAATATCAATAACTCCGGTTCTCTGGCGGATGACTTCATTACGAATTCTATCCGCCAGAGAAACTCCAAGCATTGCCCGCTCCATAGCACGCTGAGCGACCTTGAATTTGTGGACCAGGCCTTTGGTGAGTGTCCACGTTTCGGCTCCGTATGTCATTACGGGTAGGACGCACTGATTAAAGACTTTCGTCTTCAGGCACTGAGGGATCGACGACTTGAAAATATGACGCAGCTTCCCGAATGCCGCCCAGCCCAACCGTATTCTTCGGTCTGCCTCCTGCTCGAAGTTGTGCCTGCCTAGTTGTATTGTTTGGCCAAGGTAGATGTATTCTTGGACAACTTCGAGAGTGGCATCCCCTACGACAACCGGCCTCGGGAGAACATGACTATTGTACATGATTTTCGTTTTGTCTAAGTTCATCCCGAGTCCTATTTGTCTTGATGACCGGTCTAGGCTGTTGAGCATTTCCTCCAAATCCTGCAGAGATTCCGCCATGACCACGATGTCATCCGCGAATCGCAGGTGAGAGATGTACTGGCCGTTGATATTGATGCCCCGTCCTTTCCAGTCCAGCGTCTTAAAAGCGTCCTCCAACACGTTGGCAAACAGTTTCGGAGAAATTACGTCTCCCTGTCTTACCCCTCGTCGCAGTTGGATTGGCTTTGTGCTGTGTTCTTGTACTTGGACGGTCATCATTGCGGCTTCGTACAGACTTCTCATCACCTGGATGTAGCGGTAATCAATCAGGCATCTCTGCATGGACTCCAGAACAGCCCAGGTCTCGACGGAGTCAAAAGCTTTCTCGTAGTCCACATACGCGAGGCATAGAGGCTGGTTGTATTCCTCAGTCTTCTCTATTATTTGCCTCAGCGTATGTATGTGGTCCACGGTGCTAAAACCCCGCCGAAACCCGGCCTGCTCCGGTGGTTGGAAGTCATCGAATTTTCGGGCGAGACGATTCGATATGACCCTCGAGAACAACTTATAGACATGGCTCAAGAGTGCGATGGGGCGATAGTTCTTTAATAAGGTATTATCACCTTTCTTAAAGAATAAAACCACCACACTCTTGCTCCATGCCTGCGGTGTTATACCAGTTTGGATGACGGAGTTAAAGAGCTTAACTAGTTCTCTCAAGACAGGTATACCTCCTGCCTTGAGGAGCTCAGTAGTAACTCCGTCATCCCCGGGAGCCTTGTTGTTATGAAGTTGGTCGAGGGCCATTCTAATCTCGCCCAAATCGATGTCGGGAAGCTCGTCTGAGTAGTGACGGGTTAGTCTGGCTCGCGGATCATCCACGTTGTGAGCCACAGGTGGAAGTATCTTTTGAGCACACAGGTCTCCGTAGAACCTTTCGACTTCTCCGAGAATTTCTGGAATTGACGTGACGGTGGTGCCTAGATGACTTCTGAGCTTTGTCAGGTGACAACCGGAAGTGTGAGGCTTGGCGAATACTTTGGAGCCCTTGTTTTGCACAATGGCATTTTCTATTTCCAAAGTATTCGAGCGCCTTATGTCGCGCCGTATCAGCCTCTTCACCTCTCGGTCCAGTACCTGACGCTCCGGTGGTGTGGCGTTTAGAAGTTCTCGTCGTTTCTTCATCAATTCCAGAGTCTCAAGAGAGAGCTTAGATCTACGTCCGCGGCTCTTCGGTCGAAAGTGTTTGTAGCCCACGTCGCGAATAATCCGCACCAGACTATCGGAGGCGTCGTCAATGCTTTCAGTGGTTTCCAGTAGGGCGAATCGGTTTTGCAACTCCAGTTGAAACGCTTCACAGCCGGATTCTATCTGGGGCAGTGAAGGACGAAGAGTCGATCTCATTAACCGCGCACGTTCAATTTTGGTGTTAATATTCAGAGTGCCTCTTACCAGTCGGTGGTCACTACCGGTATTGAACCTGTTGACCACAGAGACATCTCTGAATATTTGGCGCCTGTCAGTGATAATGAAATCAATCTCGTTCCGGGTGATACTGTCAGGGCTACGCCAGGTCCACTTCCTTTGGGGCTTCTTCTGAAAGAACGAATTCATCAGAAAAAGCCCCTGAGCTTCGAGGAAGTTGACCAGCATCTGCCCCCTACCATTCCTGCTCCCATGACCGAACGGCCCTACCCTCGATTCGCCGTAACTCTGTACTCCCACTTTGGCATTGAAGTCACCCATAACAACGCTGTAAGAAGTCTTGGTACGAGACATAGCTTTCACTATGTCCTCGTACATGGCCTCGACTTCGTCGTCAGGGTGTGTAGACGTCGGCGCGTACACTTGTACAACCTTGAGGGTGTACCTCTCGGTTAATTTTAAGACAAGGTACGCCACCCTCGCCGACACACTACCAACTTCCACAACGCTGCTTTGAAGTGACTTATGGATGATGAATCCGACGCCTCCTTGGGATGGTTGGTGTCCTTCTCGGAAGTAGAGCAAGTGGCCGGCAGGTAGGGTAATCTTGTCCTCCCCCTGTCTACGGACTTCAGACAACCCTACAACATGCCAGTTAATCTGACTTAGCTCTACTTCCAATTCTGAGAGGTGTTCGTTCAACCGCAGAGAGCGTCCGTTATACGTCGCCAGATAAAGTCGTTTATGGTACCCTACCATAGCCCGGGGATTCTTAGCACCCCCCATCTCGCTGTTACCCTGACCGGTACCATGGCCAGGAACAGCGAGACTGCCGGGAACTGGGGGCCGTGAATTTACGGTTGCTGCCATTTGGGGGATTATGCCGTAGTCACCACGCTTGGCAGGCGGGTTGGTGACCGCAGTGGTTGGAGTGCTTTAACCTACGGCGCTGCTGCCCACCGTGGGTTTGGGTATTTAAGGCACTCCAACTAATAGGAGTGGTTATGCCGCCACTCATCGGCCGCCAGAGCCACATCCGTTAACCAGCAGGTGCACCGCGTGCAGGTAGGGTTGGCAGTTGGGGACGTAAGATGGTGTTTGCCCCCCTTGCACCCGTGACCGTTCACAACGTCAAGGATATTAATAAAATTAAAGCTTTCAGGTTAAAGAAAAAAAATTATTATCAAATTTAGTATGTAACTAATAATTATTAAAATACTTTAAAATACCTTCAGGACTGGTCTTTTTAGGACAAACCACATGAGGAAATTAGTACAAATGAGATTTTACCTTCAGTGAAATACAGAGGTATACATACTAAAGCGCTCAAACCTTACACGACCACCCTTATTCCCATTAATTTAAAACCCTGTTCATTTAGTAAATGGAATTATCCAGGATTCCCGGAGACCACAACGCTGGACAGTTTGACGGCGGCGACGTACTCCCTGCATATGAGAAACCTGTCCCACCACGCGTCGAATGCGCTCAAAGAAATTGTGAGTATGCAGTCTTAAAACCGGCTTCAAAAAAGGAGAAGGTTATAATACTAGTATAATTATGAGGAAAATAATACTTATTTATAATATAATGTTTAGAGTTTTGTACCCATAGGGTAAATCAGAACCCTATTACTGAGACTTCGCTGTCCATCTGTCCGTTTCTCACCAGGCTGTAACTCATGAACCTTGGCATGATATTTTTGCCATTATTAATAATGGTATGGGACCCGATTGGTTTGGCCAGATTTTCGACATACAAACTATACATTCACGCCTCTATCTCCCAATGGTATATGTATAGGGTTGAAGATCCATACACACGTTTCGCCATAATTATGCCGCGTGTTGACGGAAGCCTATTATTGTTTAACAAGCATATTTCACTTACTTCGTACGTAGGAACAATTGAGTTGAAGCCTGACACGGGAATCGAACGCACTGCCACTTAATGCGCACCACAGATCTGTTGTTCAATCACACTAACGAGCTGAATCATATTTGAGATTGTAGGAATGACGATTAACCCCAAATAACGCAAACCTAAAATAAGTTTATTTTACAAACATTAAAAAAATATGTATAAAGCTACTACATAACGCCAAGAGGCGTTCTCCACTTTTAGTAACAAAACTTATAATCTAGAGAACCTAGAGTACAGGTCTATAGGACTTTTCCATTAAGAAATTCTCAGTACTCGCCGAGTCTGATATTATGCCCGAAAAACGACAATAGGCTCGCCCCCTATTACGGGAGACAAAAAATGGCGAAATTTATGCATACATACACCCTTGCATACCCCTTCATACGGGCTTGAGGTCATGTATGTATGATTGTTTTTGTTTTATCTTCCAGGATGTGACAGACGAGCTGGTGGTGCTAAGACTGGTCTCCAGGAAGACTGAAGCTGTGGTGTCGCCAGATTCTGAGTTCCATCTCATTGTGGTTATGAGGAAAACATGATTTCTTTTACTGAGCCTATATTTTATCGATAATTTATTACACCCACGTCATCTCATAGTGACGGTTGTTGGATAGTAAAATACGGTCACATTTTTATATTAGTTTCTGCGGCTGAATTTACTTGATGAAATATATAAAAAATAAACTTAATTATTTTTGATTTTTACTATTAATGTATGTTATAAGACAAATTTCCTTGTTTTCTCAATAATTTATATTTAAAAGCCGGTGAAAGCTCAAACAAATACTTTTAGAAATAGGATAGGTAGAGGTGAATTAAAACAGCCTCAATTCGCCAATTTTTTTGTCTCACACAATTGGAAACGAGCCTATTGCTGTATTCCAGGTACAATTCCAGAATCTGTGCTTCCAATGAGAATTTCCTAATGGAAAAATCCTACTATACTTTACAAGACCTTCTAGATAGCTTACCCCATGCATATGTATACTGCGAGACCAATAGCCATTCTTAAAGAACATTATAGCTTAAATAAAGTAGACTGTACCTTCAGGAAAGTCCAAGAGTATAGCCACTTGTCTAGCATTCCCCGCCCAGGCAGCCAGGTGTAGGGGCGTCCTCCCCAACCGGTCTATCCGAAGCTTTTCAGCCCCGAACTTGACTAGGAGCGAGAGCGCATCGCCCCCTGTGAGTGCTGCTATGTGACACGCGGAGACCAGATCCAGACGACAGGTCGCGTTGGGATTCGCTCCCTTGTTGAGTAACCTGCGATGACGTAGAAATAACTGGATGATGTGGTTAATTTTAGAAGATAATCATTAGTACAGATTAATGATTAGTAATAGTTTTGATTCATTGTTTTTGGACTAGGCTTTCTCAGTTGTAGAGAAGGCCCGAGCCTAGCAGTAGGATGTTAATTATGGTTTATATACCACGCAGGCCTAGTGCGGGCTAGTGCACTACACTCCTATGAAAATCTTAAGCACTATAGATGTGCAGATTTTCTTACGATATTTTTCTTCCCCGTGAAATTTTGCAATAATTTATTGTTAATACAAACATAGAAAAGACAAAGGTATGTATCTGCCTGGGTCTTGTACCCACAACTGCTGAGATTCCCGATCGCGCAGCAAACCTTGACACCATTACGCCTTATAAAATTGGAAAATGTTGGAAATATATAGTTCATAATCTTTCCTTCCCCTAAGGCACTAAGCTCAGACAGACATCTACATCATAACCATCCTCACCTTTCCACCTCCTCCTACAATGAAGAAAAGTTGGAAATAAGTTGTTTACAATTTGTCTTGCCCTATAAGGTCAGATAGGCATCTATATCACAACCATTCTCACCTTTCCACCTCCTCCACATCATGTCCTTCGATGGCCTCCAGCAGTTCTGTATTGAGTCTTCGTAATCTCCGGTCACCACGTCTCCAGTGCTTGGTCATGGTGCTCCCTGTATCTATCACAGGGGTGTTCTGGACTGTTGAACTCACTGATGAAGGCGTCATGTCTGGAATAATCAGTTTCGGCAGGAGACGACCGGAGGTGTTCCTATAAAAGCAGATTTACTATTGAGAAAACTATCGCATGTGACTCCGTCTGCCTAAACTATAGGGTTGGATTATTTTATGTTATTCCTATGCTTTCTATGTTATTTTATCTAGTAAAATCATTTAAATCGATTCTGTATATTTGATACAAACAATCAAATCTCTCTACTTTAGAATAGGTAAAGATTGAGATAACTATTTTTGTACTAATAATTCTGTTAAGACTCAAATTTTGCGACTACTTCAGACGAACGTTGTAAGACGACTATGATAAACTCTTCTTCTTCTTCTTCATCAACCCATATACGCCCACTACTAAGCACGGGTCTCCTCTACACTTGAGAGGGTTTAGGCCATAGTCCACCACGCTGGCCTAGTGCGGGTTGGCGGACTACACACCTAACAAATTCCTAAGAACTCTTAGGTGTGCAGGTTTCATCACGATGTTTTCCTTCACAATTAAAGCAAGTGATAATTCAATGTGAATACACACATAACTTCGAAAAGTCAGAGGTGTGTGCCTGGGGTTCGAACCCGCGACCGCCGAGATTCTCGACCGCGCGCCCAAACCTCGAGGCCATCACTGCTTATGATAAACAGAGGTTACTAAATATATACTTGCGCACGTGTTGGGAGATAGCCAAATATCCGCACTCATACCTTCAATACGTAACTAATTGTCCTTTTTTAACAAAATGTGTCTAAATGTGTTTGCTAGTTTTTCATGTATTCAATATAGAATTACGTACAAAATTATGAGGTCATATATAAAAATAATATAAACAAAGGACTTGTTGCGTCAATTGTTCTATCCACAATAAGACTAAAGACTGTCATGTGGTCCAGCTCTGCGCCCTGGACTTTTTCCGTAGAAAATTCTCAATAGCATTTACTTTCTCTCGGAATATGTGTGTGAAGAACGGCGGTAGGCTAGCCCAGTATTGCTTGGTACTGATACATACTTGGCGAAATGTGGGTGCAGAAATGCGTGCTCCTCCGAAGAATACAGGCATTAGGTTATGTATGTATAATAAGACTTACTGCGTGGTGACTGGAAGGTTGAGGTTCCGTGGCCGGGGCGGGCGCGCTCGCACGGGAAGACGACCATCTCCATCAGGGCCCAGCAACGGCCGCTCGTTCTCATCACTGTCTTCTTCTTCAAAACCTTTTTCTACGTCTACAACAAGGTTATAGTAGATATTATGAGGTGATTTTTCTAGGAATTTAAAGACGGGGTCGAAGACATTTGTCTCTAAGCTGGTTGTTACGATATTGTGAAATAAATTAAACTTTCTAATAACAAAGACGCGATTTTTATAGTATAGTCTGATCTATAGGTATGCATAATAACAAATGTGTTGACGAGATTAATTACTTCATTTAACTGTAATTAACGATACAGTTTCGTATCTGTTCTCCAGTAAGAAGTTAATAATATAGTCCCTTATGTTATATTTTTTTTTGCTTTAATGTTTGTTTGTTCTAGGCACTCTATGCTTCCCTTTTTTCCTTTTTCTTATCCATGAAAGGGTTGTTCATAAGAAATTGCAAAAAGTAATAAGACTGCCAGCTGTACTTTATGTAAAGTTTAGTATCTACATTTATCGAAGTAATGTAAAAAAAAAATTATAAACAACCAATTAGCATTCAAGAGTGCTTACTATGATACACACGACGACTATAAATTGTCTATTATGCACCAGATCCTGAGTGCCGCGGCAATCACATAACACTATCCACGATGTAAGCTTTCGATACATTGTCCTTTCGGCTTTGTATATGATACTCAAATATTTAGTTTTCCTATGTTCTGTGAGATTGAAAAGTCTCTTGTTATGCTATTTCACACGCGCACGACAAAATTACCACCCCACCGGTCTTGCAGTATTTGTCTCCGGTGTGGTCAAGAGTTTCCGTGTTGCACTAGCAATATTCAAAGCTATGTTGCTTATTGGCTTAGCTTATTCTCTTTGTTTATTTGATTTGTATATTATTTCTTAGTGTGCAATAAAGAGTTTATAAAAAAATAAATAAACTATGCCAACCCGCCCTGGGCTAGTGTAGTGGACTAAGGCCTAAACCGTCTCAAGACTCAATAATAATAATGGTGGTCCGTCCTCAACAGTAGGACGTAAATATATGGGTTTGACGATGAAATGATTAGGTAGTTCTATTATACAATTCTTAAAAGCAGCATGTCGGAAATCTATACTAATATTATAAAGCTGAAGAGTTTGTTTGTTTGTTTGTTTGTTTGTTTGTTTGTTTGTTTGTTTGTTTGTTTGTTTGTTTGTTTGTTTGTTTGTTTGTTTGTTTGTTTGTTTGTTTGTTTGTTTGTTTGTTTGAACGCTAGGATCTCAGGAACTACTGGTCCGATTTGAAAAATTCTTTCACTGTTAGATAGCACATTTATCGAGGAAGGTTATAGGCTATATATCATCACGCTACGACCAATAGGAGCGGAGCAGCAATAAAGAATGTTTCAAAATCGGGGACATTTTTTCCTTTTTGTGAGCTTCCGCTGCGTGCGCTGCGAAAACGGTTAAAGTTTCGCGTAAATAATGTTTGAGAGAAATGTTCCTCTTTAAAAGTTCTAAAAAAAAGTCCGCGACAGCATATGTCTATTTTTTAAGGTTGGCTCACTATAAGGTCTTTTATCCTAACCAAATTTATTTTAAAACAAAGTTTTATTTGTGAAGGTGTTTTTATAAATATGATATTAATCCTTATCCAAATAAATACGTTATTTATTACAAGTATTTAATTTTAAATAAAATTGCCCTTTACATCATTTGATTTCACTGAGTATCTTAGAAGATATTGCAGTTTTAAAATATTGATCAAGCGCGCAGTAATGATGCACAAGGCGCCGATCGAATTGTATGATTTTTGGTATGGAGATAAATAGGACTCTGAGAAGTAAAATAGATTACAGCTTATTTTCCTTCTGAACTCAACCCTGTAGTCTACGCAGACGGAGTCGCGAGCAAAAGCTAGTGTATAATAAAAATAAGCCATAATCACTGGCTTTCCCTACTTAACACTACTGCTAACAATCAGGATGGATAGAAATATCCAGGCACTAGTAAAATTAAGTTTTTTACCACAACGCGCGATTAAAACCTTTACGTTAATTCAGGACTGACCGTAATTCTGTAGAATACAAATAGATGTAAAACAAAGTGATACACACTTTATTGAAGTGCTTCGTCCCATAATTGGCCGATTAATCGAAATCGGTATAGCGTACGATCAGCGCGACACACATTACTACGTTAATTAAACTCGACTAATTGAAACAACCGATTAATCGAACTTAATTGGTCGATTAATCGGTAATCGCCATGAGACGTTATCAGTGCATCTCTAATTATGTATTACTAGATTTACATAAACCAAATTAGAATGGAAAATGGAGTAACGTAAACAAATTGATATAAGACATTCCTCCAATATATGTATTACTTGGTACATTAATAGTACTACAAGGTTCTTAAAAATGCAATTTACAGTTATACGAGTAAAAATGACATTTATTTTCTTATGGTCTTATTTCCGCTTATTTCTTGTTCGCAATATTTAGTAAAAAAAACATTTCAAAGTTTTCAAGTTTCGAACCTAAAACATCGCTTTAAGTAAACACTGAGGAATTGCCTATGTAATCGTGACAAAAATTCAATTACATTCGATCAATGAATATTAATCAGTGCATATTTTAATGATACCTATAAAGATAAGATAAAGAAGCAGTGGCCTTGAGGTTTAGGCGCGCGTTACGATAAACACAGCGGTCGCGAGTTCAAACCTCTGGCACACACTTCTGCCTCGAAGTTTTGTATATATTCACAATGAATTATCACTGGCTTTAACGGTGAAGGAAAACATTGTGATGAAAACTGCACACCTAAAAGCTCTTAGGTGTGTAGTCTACCAACCCGCACTAGGCCAGGATGGTTGACTTAGACCGGAAACCTTTCAATGGTAGGGAAGACCCGTGTTCAGCAGTGGAACTAATGTACATATATGGGCTGATAATGATGATGTTAAAGATAAGATACCTAATACTTTTATGAAACTACTCACCTTTTTCGAATAGCGATGAGAATAATTTTTTCGAGCACATTACACTCTCGTATTTTTTAAATTAGTATATATTCACATTATTTATTTTTTTGAGGGAAAGCAGTTGAGTTTCGCGCAGTTAACCATTTTGTTTACATTTGCTACAGTATAAACCAGGTGATGCTGCAAACTAGCTGCTGATTCATTAATAAAATATTTGAGAATTTAACTACAACGCCACCTATTTATCTTAACTGTAAATAATCTAAAGTTTATACAGAAGTATAATCTAATATTATTTTTCTGCTCATCCTTATAATGAGAGCCACTCAAAAATTTACATTAAGACAAATTAAGAATAAATGTACCTATCTATTTTATTCGTAAATGTTGTTTGTTTTATTCTGTTTATTTATGAATTAATTCTAATCATACAAATAAGAAATAATAATATCAATGCTTTTTTTATAAATCCTGCTATATAAAAGCGCTTTTTGTTAATACGAGTTGTAATTATTAATCCTGACAAGAGACACAAAAAGTTCCGCCATTGTCAAATATAATTCACTGTTTAATGCGCTAAAATTTCAAATAGACAGTCTATTTGAAATTTTAGCGCGAATTAGTAACAATTAATCTAACTTTACCGATGTAAACAAAATCGTTAAATCGTCACTGAATGCACCAATTATGTCACTGCACCTTTATTTTATCCAAAAATAACTTTCATAGCCCTTTTAAAATAATATAACAGGAAAATTTCTCACGTATTTTACGAATGACGTGATTCACTCATGTCTCGTGGTTATGCTAACAAACTCAAGCGCCGCCTCGAAGGTCGCATAGTGACTTATACCTTGCATAGGTAAATTGCTATATACAATCGATTTTACCTCTACAATCGATTCTATTGTAAAACGAATTCGATTTTGACTACCTAGGTGATCCTGAAGCAATTGCGACCGGTAAATCGCTGGAAAATTTTCGGGTCAGGCAAAATTTTATTGTCCTGATATACTAACTGCTACTACTTAAATTTTAATTTTTTTTTTTACAAAACGTATGACCTAAGATTTTTTTCTTACAATTCAATTTAAACTTGCTTTTTGTTAATAATGTTAATTAATGAATATGTAAAATTCATCGATTCTAGAAATCGAATAATTTATCAATAGTTAATTGCCTAACTGATCGTCATATCACTATGCCAACTATAAACAATGCTATCTGATTTCATACTTTGTGAAGATTTGCATTTGAATATTCGTTCCACTTGCTCTTAATCCTTATAACACTAGCACAGATTATACCACAAAGCCAATATTATTGAATGCAACTGCCATTATGACGGCATATTATGAAACATTCTATTATGAGTATTATCCGCCAGACCCACCGAGTTTTTGATTTAAAATTACGACTCACTTAAATTAAGGGTAAAACCAGGATTGGGTGATCTGAAACTAGATAATGGGATGGTCTTGGCAAGGTAGCTTAGTTATGTGAGAGAAGTAGACAATTGTTACAAATAGCTTGAATTGGTAAAGGCAAAAAAAAACAATGGACGGCTATGATGGTGATTAAATGTTTTAAAACTTTCAGCGACCCGTTACTTAAGAGACATCTTGAAACAGTAATAGATTATCATGTCTCGACGAGTGATTAAATTTACCCTAAAATAAATTAGAAAGAACCAGTGTATTATATTGACGAGTTTATAAAAACATTCCATAGATTATAGAATGGATTCCTTGTTCAAGCTCATGAAAGTTTGTTGGTATAGACAACATTGTGTAAAGAGCCAAAGAGTTTTATCTCTAAATATTGTTCTCGAGAAAACCTTTGGCGAACGACTGTGCTCACTCAACCGGTATATTGTTCCGCAAATGAAGGGATTCTTAGAAAAAGAATATAGTTACAGCTTACTAAACTAGTGTTAGAGATAAAACCAGATGGAAGAAAGTTCTTAAATGTTTTTACTTTTAAAAATATTAGCATAATATAAGCCGAGGCGGTACTTCCAAGCTAATCCAAATATGTTACACAGTAATAGTCTAGTTTTTACTTGTTTCTTGTGAGGCTACTCTCATTAATATCATCTATGTGACATCGCTTTTGTTAAATAAGGATATAAAGATTAAATATTATGTACATATAAAGCAACTGTAATTTTACTCATCTCATGATCCCATACATAGTTCTGATACCACACTAGGATACAAATCCTGTGTCGTGGGTATCAGAATACGCAAAAGACATAAAAATTATTGTTTTGAAAATTAGCTCTTTATCCGAAATCTTCAGTATAGTAGTCATACAACTCCACATATCTACCGTATGTAGATGCCGTGGGCAGGGCAATTACGGACACAAATACTAAGTCAAATTTGTATAGGCTATGCAAATATTGGTGCATGCGGAATTGAAACCTCCACCTTCATAGTCTTGAAGGATAGTGTCGGCTTCGAAACCAACTTGATCTTCAATTGTTTTGCAATAACCTAAGTTAAGCTTTGCGTTGTAAGCTACTTTGATACATATTTTAATCAGCCTATTTATGGATTTGATGATTAAAATTTTGAGGTGACTGATACAGAACTTTACTATAGTGGAACTTATAAGGGCTCATGATGATTAATAGGTAAATATGAGTGTGATAACCTAATTTTTATTATTGCACAATTATATTCGCAACAAACTCTGAAATTGAATTAAGGGTTAAAGTGAGGCAAACCAGCCCTACTGAAGGCGGTGTAACTTCCTTTAATACTTAATTAAACACTTTGTTTCCAAGTTCACGACTTCTGCCCTCATATTTTATTACGTTTCATTCAATTATACTAAACAATGATTAATTTTGAATTATGCGAGTTAGCGAAAGGTGTTATTTTAATTTAGGGAAATAAGGCGTTCATTTAATAAAATTACGCTATGTTGACGTGCATGAATGACCAATGCTCAACGTTATATACAGCGTAAAGATATATTTTTTTAACTGTAAACTCTAAGGCTGTTAACTACAACAGCATAAATAGTAAAATCTAAACAGTCACAACTGTAATTTGTGTTTGCCTGTAAGTAGACAGAATATTTCATTGGGAAATGAGGAATACCAATTTAAATAAAAGGCCCTTATTTAAGACAATGTAAGATTTTAAAATTAATTCATTAAAATGAAGCTGCAAACTAAAGATAGAAAAGATACCTACGCTGAAAAAGCACGTAAAACATATTTTTTAAAGATTCAATTAAAAAATACATTTATTTAAATGTATGAATAAATGTGTGTATGACTTGAAATGATCACGTTTACCTCTTACCAGCCAATACAAATATACTGGCCTTGAAATCCTATTTGTAACTGTCAAAGTAGTTTGTTACGCTTTCCGGCTTAATAAAGACGTCAAGAGTTTTCCAAGCTGCTTTTATATAATAAAAAAATCAAAGGTAGCAGAAAGAAAATGAGAAATGTATTTACCTTTGTACGACATGATTAAATTATTCACAATTTCACAACATGTTTGACACTCGCACAGACTGACTCACAAACAACAACTCGGTCGTGCGATTACCCTTATCAGTTTCCTTTTAAAAAATTCAAATACAGTGCTATGAATTACACTGGTCTGCAAAAAAAAATTTTTTTGCTCCTTCTTGTTTCCATGCATGAATTCATCATATTTTGTGCTCTAAACATGGAATCTGACATACAATTAAGTACCACACGTAGATTGCCAATATAATATTTATTTAGTTAACAAACAATATTATGAAAATATCAAACATCTATCTTATATTTATTGGCTCTGCTCATAAAAAATATATAAACTACATATAAAATACTCAAAACCAATATAGAGAATAATGACCTTTATGCAAAACTTACCAAAATTTAATATTTATGACATTTTTTTTTAAAGGAGGATTTCAGTGCAGACCAGTGTTATCAGTACTCGATATATACAACCAATCCGTATTTATGAAAAAAAAATTAAAATAGTTTTGCAAGACAATTAAAAAACTAATGGTCTTCAAAAAGGGACGAAATATGAACTACTCTTTACAGACTTTAAAATTTACCTACATGGTATAAAAAGACCATGATCAAAAATTTACAAGTAAGAGTTAGGACGATTAACCAATACATTGACCCGATCTTGAATTAAAAAATATAAAACACTTTTTCTAACCGCCGTAAATATAAACGTATATGGTGATCAAGAAAAAGTCATTTTTCTCCTTTTTTTCTGATTTTATTAACGTCAATGTGTTTGCAATCACTCTATCGTTTTCGTTCACGGTCTTTTCATGGGACTATATACTAAATTAATATGTTGGTACATATTTTTTAAACTTTGTTCAGTTCTTTTTCAGTTATTACCACACCAATTTCGTCTATCAATTTTGATGAGAAAATATGCATTTGCCGTGTCTAATCTTTGTAAGTCTGTGGAAATCGTTCCTTTATCGGCTGATAAGTGTACAAACGGTATCTATAATACGATTCCCTTATAGATTACCTCCCAACGTCACATATCAATGGAGACTCCGTTGCGAATAGGCTTGAGAAAATACGATGATTGTAAAGTAGATAACTGCCTAAAGATTTCCGCCATACATGTGTTGACTGGTAATATAACCGATTTCCTATGTCTATCTATTACGGTTTATGAAATACCGCCTTGTAAAGGACAAACAGCGAATTCATAGCAATAAGGGCCTTTTTACTCTTCGAGTACGAAATCCAAAAACGAAATACACACAGAATTAAAAGAAATACTATGTTAATTAAAAGGTGAATATAATAAATAAGTATAAGAACAATGACGTCCTGCAGTACTATGGACCGACGACTTGAGAAAGGTGGCGGGTAGCGGATGGATGAGGACCGCTCAGGACCGGGATGGTTGGCGCTTACTTGGGGAGGCCTACGTTCAGCAGTGAACGGCGATAGGCTGAGTATATAAGAACAATTAGAAATATTTTTAATAATTTTATGTTGGTATTTCTAACATAGTTACCAGAAGCGAGACAGTTTAAATAATACGAAGATTTATGTTCAAGTGGAATACAACTATTTTTAAAAGCCGCAACTAAGTACATAAACAGACATAACAAAGACAAATATGATTCTAAAACCACATTAAGATGCAAGTGTTGTGTATTTTTGATCTCATAAATACACAATAACAAATATCGACTTTAACGTCGATCACACAAATATTTGATGCGGGGCGGGGTCGAACCCGCGACCTATCGTTAACCAACCTATCTGTTTGGCCTGTGTGTTTTGATTCACTATTTTTTCTACAGTAGACTGTTAATGACTCAGTAGATTGTCAGAAATTTTTAACTACCGAAAACTTTTAAAGTTGGCTGCCTATTACGATAGGAAGAAAAAGAATGTAAAGAATTTACTCGTAAACCGGCTTGCATGGAATGTCAATCATCGAACGAAAGATGTTGTTCTGAGAAGAATTTTGTGAGACAATATCTATCTCCTATGAGACCATCAAAAATTATAAGCGAAGATTATTTAAAGTTTGATTTAATGTGACTCATTCGTTCAAAGGAATTTGCCTTTATCAGCCTATACTCGAATTGAAGACAGTGATAGTGTATTAGAGAGTGGATAGATAGATATCCATGAGTGAGTCGACCTAACACCAATAAATGGACAAAGGCATGTTAATCGGGGACATTAAAACTGAAAGTAAAACTATAATTAAAAGCTAATATGTTGATATTATGTCTGTATTTCCAATGAATTATCACTCGCTTTAACAGTTAAGGAAAATGTGATGATTCCTACATACCTAAAAAGATTTTAGGAATTTATTAGGTGTGTAGTCCATCAACCCACACTAATCCAAAGTGATGGACTTAGGCCTAAACCTTCTCTGACATATATGGGCTGATGATGATGACGATGAATGATGAAACGTCTTACAAGCGAACAGAGATCTCATGCTTCAAAGACTATAGCAGCTATAAACGAAAAGGAAACATACAAACCCTTTAGAGCTCACTAACACTGCTCGCTTATCAAACCATATCAGCTTAAACGAGTCCTATTGTTGGTTACAGACCTCTAGTATGATTCAGAAAGATTAGACCACTGCGCTACCTCAGTGTGAGCTAGTAGACTTGATTAACATAAATGTATGGTAATGGTAACTTTGGTATGCAGACATTGATTAAATTTAGATCACACCCGGCCGAACCAAAACAATCTTTTTACTCCAAAAAACGCTTTATTTATCCTGTCCACGCATAACTTTGATCTCTTGCCCTAGTTAAGATAGATTCAATGATATTCCACCAGAAACAATGGCTGGCCTGGGCAGAACTGAAAACTCCTTGAAGAGACCTTCGGCCGAGTTGGCTCGCCTTTTATTTGTTCAAAAGATAAACATCGGCCTTTGAATGTAAACTCTGAGCGACTCGCTAACGGGTCCTACTGTGTGTTCTCGGCAGAAACTCGCAATTAAAAAAAATATAGATACTAATCACGGTGAAAAATAATTTATTATATAGTATAAACCTAAGTAATCTTTGAAGATTGACGATTCAAATAACTTGTAAGTGTATTTGAATTAAGATGATTTTGACTTTAAATTTGCTTATAAAATACTTAAAGGATATTTAAGGCACCCACCGTCACGACATTTTCCTTAAATAATAAACATAGCAAAGTTTCTCGTCACAACGAATTACCCCCTATTTTATGAAAACTATTTGTGTTGTTATGCCTCGCGTATGTGGACTACGAGAAAGCTTTTGACTCCGTCGAGACCTGGGCTGTTCTGGAGTCCATGCAGAGATGCCAGATTGACTACCGCTACATCCAGGTGATGAGAAGCCTGTACGAAGCCGCTACGATGACCGTCCAAGTACAAGAACATAGCACTAAGCCAATCCAATTGCGGCGAGGGGTAAGACAGGGAGACGTAATTTCTCCGAAACTGTTTACCAACGCATTGGAGGACGCTTTTAAGACGCTCGATTGGAAAGGACGGGGCATCAACATCAACGGACAGTACATCTCTCATCTGCGATTTGCGGATGACATAGTCGTCATGGCGGAATCTCTGCAGGACTTGGAGGAAATGCTTAACAGCCTAGACCAATCTTCAAGACAGATAGGCCTCGGGATGAACATAGACAAAACAAAGATCATGTATAATCGTCATGTTCTCCCGATGCCGGTTGTCGTAGGGGATGCCACTCTCGAAGTTGTCCAAGAATACAACTACCTTGGCCAAACCATTCAACTAGGCAGGCACAACTTCGAGGTGGAGGCGGACCGAAGAATAGGGCTAGGCTGGGCGGCATTCGGGAAGCTGCGTCATATTTTCAAGTCGTCGATCCCTCAGTGTCTTAAGACGAAAGTCTTTAATCAGTGCGTCCTACCCGTTATGACATACGGAGCCGAAACGTGGACACTCACTAAAGGTTTGGTCCACAAATTTAAGGTCGCTCAGCGTGCTATGGAGCGGGCAATGCTTGGACTTTCTCTGGTGGATAGAATTCGTAATGAAGTCATCCGCCAGAGAACCGGAGTCACTGACATTGCCCGCAGGATAAGTACGCTGAAATGGAAGTGGGCCGGCCATGTCTGCCGGCGGTCGGACGGCCGGTGGAGCAGACAAGTGTTGGAGTGGAGACCGCGCTTAGGCAGACGTAGTGTGGGACGTCCTGTAACACGATGGACCGACGACTTGAGAAAAGTGGCGGGAAACGGATGGATGAGGGCTGCTCAAGACCGGGATGGTTGGCGCTTTCTTGGGGAGGCCTACGTTCAGCAGTGGACGGTGATAGGCTGATTGATTGATTGATTTGTGTTGTTACATAAATTAAAGGTAATGTAATATTTCAATTGGAAATAAAATATTTTGTTAGATTTATTATTGTAGATTAACTTCAAAAACTACTTAATAGACTCGAGCAATTTTCGGTATAAACAAAAATGGGGCCTTGACATAGGGTATAAGCTATATTCTTTTTATAAAATTATACAAAGGCTAGGCGATAACCAACCCTTAGTAAAACAAGTTAGTTTTAGGAAGACCACGAAGTCACAAAAGCGCTCGAGTTTATTCCGATTGGGACCAATGGTAGCAAGCCACAGTGATAGGGGCTGCGCGAAGTTTAAGCCGGCCGGGACTTAAGTCTGGTTTAATCTAACTTGTCTGCTCTGTATTTACTTTTATGTTTTACATATTACGCCTCTGGTGTGATGCCATTACAATGTAGTGGCTCATGAAAGTGAGCAACTTCTACTTAGCAACATTGTGCGAAAAGAATCATAGTAAGGCCGCGTTCGTATGATGCAAATCGGTATAGTTTATTTTTAGGGCTTTATTTTAGTTGTATTGTGTAATAAGGAAGGAATTTAATGAATTTTGCAGATATTACATAAAAACAGGAAACTGAAATACTCTTATCTTGTTAAATTATTATATTATTTTGTATTCGATTTTCAAATATATAAATTATAATACATATCATGAAAAATTAAACCTTGGGATATGATGAAATCCTTAGTAGAAGAAAAATGTAGATAATATGTACACATGTGCCTAGCTAAAACAGTAATTTGCCTCTCATTACGTGGGATTTGATAGTATTCCGTGTGTATATCAAATCAGCTATATCTAACTAAATAAAGATTTAAAATATGGTACCTATATAAAAATCGTACGACTTTTCGTCATCAGTCTTTACAATAACATCCTTCTCCTAGACAAAGACCTCCTCCACAACTGAGAGACAATTTTGAACCTAATAAAATTATAGATCCCTAAGTGGTTACCCAGAATAGCATGTAAAGGCTCTTCTTTCTATAATTCACAAATTGTTTCCTGGATGCAAATACAATTTCAAAGACCATGCCGTAAGCTAAAGCTAAGTAATATTATCAGCACATATGTACTGCTGTGCATAATGCTATACAATTGAGAGAGTTTCAGTCTTAGTCTATCGCGCTG
Source organism: Cephonodes hylas (assembly GCA_030295005.1). Classification (NCBI taxonomy): domain Eukaryota; kingdom Metazoa; phylum Arthropoda; class Insecta; order Lepidoptera; family Sphingidae; genus Cephonodes; species Cephonodes hylas. Next base: position 2,229,403 of record AP025383.1, read on the forward strand.
GCCCCGTGCGAGTTCGCCGATAACAGACCTTAGATATCTCTAAGAACTTTTAGGTATGCAGATTTCCTTACAATATTTTCCTACACCTTTAAAGTTAGTGAATTAATAGTGAATACGCACATAACTTCGAAAAGTACTTCTTTTGACTTAGTGATGGCCTCGAGGATTAGGCGCGCGGTCGAGAATCTCAGCGCTCGCAGATTCAAACCCCAAACACACTACTGCAAATACAGCGAACAAGTTTAATAAAGACGTGGCCCCGACAACGCCTTGCAATACCTATTGAACCGCGCATCTATAAAATACAGAAACAGCGCATAAATTCCAGAACTTTCGATGTAAAACAAAAGCGAAGTTAGCAACAGATTTCAGAGCGATCTGGCTAGGTTTTAATAATTCATAAATATTTAAACAAGCCGTGTTTATTGAGAATACTTCACAATAACCGGGATGTAGTGTTTTGCCGTTATTGGAAATCAGTAATAAGCAGTCATGGCCTCGAGGTTTAGGCAGTCGCGGGTTCAAACTTTAGGCACAATTAATAATTACTTGCCTTAACGGTGAAGGAAAACATCGAGAGATAACCTGCACACCTAAAAGTTTTTAATTTCTTAGTTGCATAGTTCACCAACTCACACTAGACCAGCGTGGTGGTTTAAGACCTAAGCCCTCTCCATGGTAGAGGAGGCCCGTGCCCAGCAGTAATGTATATGGACTGATGAAGGGATATTCTAGATATCTATTCTAGTAGATAGGATCCAATCGAGACTTGAGAGTGATTAGCCTTTGACATTGGTTCGATCGCCCCTCGGCGTAATCCTGCATTTGATAGTGTTCATGTCTCCAATTCCCCAAATTTGAGTGCTATTTGGCAGATAGCTATGCCTGATAGTTTCGCTGGGGTAAAATTACATTTTCCGGGATTAAATAGCTGTGTTTTAATCCTAGGTGTATTTTTTTATTTGGTACATCGGTTAAGTGTGATACAAACAGTGTGAAATTAATAACCCTTCTTAAATATACTTGTTTACTGAAAAAACTATGTATATCTGAAGACAAGTTTTTTGTTTTTCGACTAGCCTAAGAGTGACTTAAAGGTTAATCTGACGTTCCGAACACTACAGTGAAAACCGGTTATACCGACACCGGTTATATCAACCGAAAGGTAAGGTCCCGGCACATTCTATATAAAGAAATTACTATCGTTTATAACAACTATCAGATATAACGTCCGAAATATAAGGTCCCTTCAGTGTCGTTATATCCGGTTTTGACTGATTTTGTAAATGTTTTAAAGTAACCTTTATAAATAGTTCTCAGTTATTATAAAATGGGCAGTAGGTATTAAATATAAAACACTCATAAAAATAACACCACCCAGTTGAAAAGTATAAGGTAACAAACAAAAAGAGGAGGAATTGAGAACCTCTTTTTTATTAAAGACAATCATGGCAAGTACGACTCCGACAGGAAATATTTAAATAAAATACGAAACTCAACTGTTATAACATTTTTCGCGGGAAAAACACACCTTTACCTAGGTATATAAAACGTTAGATTAGGTTATATGATGTAGTCTTTAATCCAACTCCTCGGCTTAATACGAGTCAGACATCTTAACAAGATTTCTTCTTGGGAGTTCTTAGGTACCTAGTATGCCAACTAGAAACGACTGGAAAAACTGACTTACCTTCATTTTTTTCTCAACGTAACTTTTACGCCAACGATGGAAATGATTTTTATAAAAAAAGTTCATTTTTTCTTAAGACCGTGTATATCTTTCACTTACACTACTAATCGTATTATGAAACTTAATTCGATTGCTGAGGTTGCCGCCAAATTTACTTTATTCCGTCAAATATGAGTTTTAATTGTTTATATTAAATAGGCGAAGGTGATGATGATGGCGAGGGAATTTGGCACATACAGCCAAATACAGAACATGAAAAAAACCTTTCACAACATTTTCAATTAAGTTAAAAGTGATACCCAAACCCAACGTTTTAAAAAAAAAATACGATAAAACGTAAAAATGACCGGCGATTTTTATATGTTTTTATTCGTGTACCAGTTCAATATTTATTTTTAAATTAAAGGAAACACGAACCGGCGCCCAATGTGCCAGCACTTTTACAGCGTTCGACTAATAAAACATTTAAAGGCCTGTTTCGTGTCGCGTTCCTGAAAATTTTGATCCCGATTTTATGTACGGGTAGGTACCACGTGTTAATATTTTACGAGTACGGACTGGGAGCTTTGTCTTGGTGCATTTTAAAACAAAGTCCGTCGTGGACCACGCTCGTGAATATTACATACAGTAATGCCAACTGTCATAGGTAATACGGTGTGGACAGATTAAATTTTAATTTCCTTTTTAGGTCGTGCTGAGGAAATTATTTCAGCTGCTGTACTGTTTCTTCATATTTTGCTTGCAGCGAGAAAAATAAGCTAGCCTTTATTAGTATAGTCATAATAAATGACCTTCATTTTGGATGCATTTATTTATTTATATACTTTTTTGTATAGTAGGTATATAATATTATATAACAACATAATTAAAAAAATAATAAAGACAGCATAGGAACAATAGGCGATCTTATCGTTAGCTGCGATCTCTTCGAGACTGAAATGATAGGTTGTAGTTCTAGCAGTTGTCTCCAGAATTTATTGTAAAAAGAAACAGAAAAAAATACCAAGCATGTATATTGTATATTAGTAACATATAGTTAGTCAGAGCTCACTATTCTTAACTTTATATTTGATTTAATTAATTCTTAGGTATTTGTATATGTATGTAGTTATGTATTTATATTCCTTTATTAATAGTGTTGTTTTAATTTATGTAATTTACTAATCTAATCCTTATACTTTTAGCTTGACTTGACCACGACTATGTGACCACCCCCTGGCGCTAAAGCTGGGTCCGCTCTCGGCCTTGATGGTCCAGTGTATATTACACCAGTCACTCAATGTTCTGTAAACAAATGTTTGTGTAAATATGAATACAATTCTTTCGTCGCTCAGAAAGTCTTTTCAGATATCGAAGTAGCAAACAAGCTAGACCTGAAATTCTTTTAGTTTCAATTCGGGGATCTATTTTGATGTATAAATTATGGGATATGTATGAGTTATGTCGTAGGATTTATATTCATATTCGCTAGCTCTAATCTTTTAAATAAGTTTCTTACTTACATATGTTAATAATAATATTTTTTTAAATGGTAATCTATACTAATATTATTAAGCTGTAGAGTTTGTTTGTTTGTTTGAACGCGCTATAGCAGGCGAAATCTAGTTTATTATAAAATTGCTTAAAATATGTTACCATCATTTTTGAAGTTTTGCTATAAGAACCTGTAGTGATGTAATTATTTGCTTATTATTAGTTTTAAATTTAGAATATGAGAAAAATGATTGTATATTATATCTACTCGTAAGGCAAAAAAAATGCAGTTTCAGACCATAGATTTAGTCGTTACTAATCTACCTCAAACCATAACCTACAAAGTTACACGTAAATAAAGCAAAGTTTAGAACACTCCGGTGTATTATAACCTAGTTTGAACTTCTAGCCGCGGTGCCATACCTGCAAATTATGCATAAAGCATTGAACGAGCGCCGGGCAACAGGGCAATCAAACTTCGCCATAATGGGAGCAAAAACACGGGTATTCCATCAAACTAACTTTCGTATATTGTTGCGCATTATATTGCGAGTATTTTTAATGGGAAAATATGGGAAATATACGATGAAGCGACATTTATATGGGCGCGCCAAAATATGGGTACTGAATCCTGGGTTATGAGAATTTTTTATCCTATCGCACATTTCTATCCCATCCTATTCTACCTCTCGGCACAAATCTTTAGTTCGCTAATAAAATTTTGATAATAAGATGATATGTAATTTCATAATATTTATGACAAATAATGACTTCCTCGAGATTTAGGGACGCGGTCGAGAACCTCAGTAATTGTGGGTTTATGGCACACACCTCTGACTTTTCAAAGCTATGTTTTAAATCACAATGACTAGGAAGCCAACACTCTTAAAAAAATCTTAGGAATTTCTTAGTTGTGTACTCCCAGTGATGGCCTCGAAGTTCAGGCGCACGGTCGAGAATCTCGGCGGTCGCAGTTTCGAACCCCAGGCACACACCTCTGACTTTTCGAAGTTATGTGTGAATTTCTTAGGTGTATAGTCCGCCAACCCGCACTAGGCCAGCGTGGTGGACTATGGCCTAAACCCTCTCAATGGTAGAGGAGACCCGTGCTCAGCAGTGGGCGTATATAGGTTGATGAAGAAGAAGAAGAAGAGTACTCCCACACCGCACTAGGCCAGCGTAAAGGCCTAAGCCTTTGCCGTGCCCAATAGTGGGACGTATGTGGGCTGATAATGATGACTATTCATTACTTGTTTAACTTTATCTTTAACAATATTTAATAACAAAACTAAATGAGAACCAGGTAACAAACGTAATTATACATAACAAACGTAAGTTTATTAGGATATGCAGAGAATTAATGTGGCGACTTTAGAACAATATCATCAGCAGTATAATCTTCCACAATGCCCTTCCAGTTTGAACTTAAAGTTAAATTAACACAAGTTATCTAGATATGCCCGTATTGTCCGGTTATATTGTCTAGTAACGAGCGTGTTAGTAGCCTTTTACTTTAATGAAATAGTTATACATTGTATTATAGAAAACATATTGACCAGTGTATGTTACGCCAGTTACACTTTGCTTTGTTTTTTTTTCTAGGTCTCCATACCTAAAAGAGTAAAACAGGATCCTATTGCTAACATTTCGGCACGGATTTCGCGTCTGTCCGTCTGTCACCCGGCTAACGCATGAATTTTGACGGATGATTACTTTGGATTAATATCGATATCCTCATGTAGGATACGTAGAGTTAACAGATATAAACAGTCTTAACCATCATCACGCTAGAAAAGGATCCTAGCCTTTGTATGTATCTAAAAGCTACATTTTTAATTAAAATATAAAAAATAAAATTCACATCTAAATAAAATGACTCCAATTAAATTAATTCTGAGAAAACATTTCATTTTGAAGGAAGGTAGTCAATAAGTTAGTTCAAAATACTTACAGGTTCGTTGAAAAAAAGTCTACCGCCGAGAACGTTGAGCAGGTGGCGCGCTAATATTTTCTGCACTTTTAAATAAAATATGGCGAATGATGGAGCTGTGAGAACGGTCTTTGATCTTGCATTTTGGGTACCGTTGGATTTATATAAGCTACATATTTCATAAAGTTCTTTATTTATTTATATAATACACATTTATGTGCACTATATACTCAAATTAATCGAACATAAATAATAGACTACTTTAAGGAAACTTAAAAAAAATAGTTAAAACAGGCGGTCTTATCGCTAACTGCGATTTCTTCCAAGCAACCCACGGTACCGGAATGAAAAGTTGTAGTTGTGGCAGTTGTCTTGTTGTGTCAGTTTTAAAAAAAATAAAATTGGTCCCGAGGTACATGTAAAAATCTACTTTGACACATATCAAGCTTAGATCGATTATCCGTTTAACTTTGTCCATTTCGATCACATTAAATAAGTTTCACTAACCAGTAATACTAAAAAAGCCGTTCCTCTAAGCAACCTAATCATATACCGGAAATCTATTTGTCCATGACGTTTCAACGGCTGTATTAAGGAGCCACGCAATAGGGAGCGAATCTATCGCGAGTTTATGGCCACATTAAAACATGCTGTTACTTGGAATTTACTGTAGTCGTATAGCATCAATAGAATTGTTCTCTGCGGCATATAATTGTGGGAACTAGCAAAATGGAAATTTAGTGTCTCAGCTGAAACAGACAATGAACTATCTGACCCTTTATAAATTGTAGAAGCGTTGTAGTTTAAAAAAATTGTAGCCTAAGATACGTTCTTTTATATTTTTACTGTATTTCTTTTCTATATGTGTATATTAAGTCTATTATAAGTTCGTTTAATAAAGAGAGTGCTTTAGTGTTCTTCTACTCTCCGTATTACTAATGAAAAGAACAACTTCTTCTTCTTCTTCATCAACCCATATACGCCCACTGCTGAGCACGGGTCTCCTCTACTATTGAGAGGGCTTAGGCCATAGTCCACCACGCTGGCCTAGTGCGGGTTGGCGGACTACACACCTAAGAAATTCCTAAGAACTTTTAGGTGTGCAGGTTTCATCACGACGTTTTCCTTCACCGTTAAAGCAAGTGATAATTCAATGTGAATACACACATAACTTCGAAAAGTCAGAGGTGTGTGCCTGGGGTCCGAACCCGCGACCGTCGAGATTCTCGACCGCGCGCCCAAACCTCGAGGCCATCACTGCTCCATTACATACTAACTACTTATAGCTTAAAAGCGAATTAAAGCACTTCTATTTCAAGTCACAAGTAAAATAAATATTACTTTGATTTTAAACCAATTGACTAAAGGAAAACGTAAATGATACTACCTGACTTGGAAAAGCTAAGTCTTTTCGCGCTTATAATCAAATCTTTATTCAAATACATTTTCAAAAGTTCTTTTGAATGTCAATTACGTACGGACACGAAATCAATAATCCAGCTTAAAACACAAAATATCCCTACGGAATTATGGCGGGAAATTTCAGTGCGCGCTTGACGGAATATTTTACGGTTTTAAAATTCAATACACGCGCTCAGGAGCGGCGCAGTCAACGATTGATACGAGGTCGGCATGGCCAAGTGATGCATTCCCGCCATAAATGTAAATAAACTATTCACACCCTTCAGTGATTACTACACTGGCTACCAGCCTTTTGGCCATGAAAACGAAATTTATTTTAATAAACTCTAAATTCAATAAATTCAAATTTCGAAGAGCCATTCCGATTTGCATGCGCAAAACGTAATAAAATCGTATTGAATAACTCAAAGCATAAATACTGCAAGGAATATGTGGTTCGATTTAAGGGACATTAAAATTCTTGAATTCAATACAACATGAACAAGTCTAGAAGTACGAGTAAATAAGTAATAATTATTTAAAAAAAAATTAATTGGGTGATCCACATATTGATTCTCATATTTATAGTATGTTTATGTGAAATGATTTATCAATTAAATCAATGAACATAGAGCGAGTCGTGATGAATATAAATAAAATTACACATTCAAATACCTATAAATTTAAAATACGTCAAAATTCCCGCCAAAAACCAACTCCTGTCAAATTCATGTACTAATTTAATTATCTTCGAGCATTGCATTTTCGACCCGTGGAATTTCTGCAGTATATTAAAATACCTCGATGTCCAGGTAAATGCCGAAGCTACAGCGTTGATATTAACAAATTCCGAAGTGAAATGGTCCGTTTAAGAACGGAATATGGCGGCTGATAGCCTATTGAGAAGGCATTAGGTTGTTTAAGAGGCTGTAAACATTTTATAGTGTGCCAAAGGAATTGGGGTTGAGACGTAAGATATTATTTTAAAAAAGGAACGAAAGTGAATGGCCGTTGTAAAATTTTGATGTTTTTATTTTACGTTGCTACGTTTTATTGCTAAAGTTATGTTGGTAGTTATTTATGTGGTTTTATGTGGATTCTTAATGAATTACTCACTTTAACGAGCAAGGAAATCATGAGAACTCCCTCAAGAAATTACGTAGCCATGCAAACTTCACCGAACCACATTATGTCAGAGTAGGTCGACTATGTCCAATATCCCATAAACTGTAGGGATGACTCTTGCCCAGCATTTTTGCTAGTATACATACTGACGAAAGGGCATAACATAATTTTCTATTATGAAATTACGGAAAGACGACACTTTCTCTTAATTTAGGTCATTTTTCGCCTAAAAAAGCAGGATTACTACTTGTGGCCTATACTATATCGGAGTATAGTTTTAGTTAAAATAAATATATTAATATTTAGATTAATCTATACTAATATTATAAAGCTGAAGAGTTTGTTTGTTTGTTTGTTTGTTTGTTTGTTTGTTTGAACGCTAGGATCTCAGGAACTACTGGTCCGATTTGAAAAATTCTTTCACTGTTAGATGGCACATTTATCGAGGAAGGCTATAGGCTATATAACATCACGCTACGACGAATAGGAGCGGAGCAGCAATAAAGAATGTTTCGAAATCGGGGACATTTTTTCCTTTTTGTAAGCTTCCGCGGCGTGCGCTGCGAAAACGGTTAAAGTTTCGCTAAAATAATGTATGAGAGAAATGTTCCTCTTTAAAAGTTCTAAAAAAAAGTCAGCGACAGCATATGTCTATTTTTTAAGGTTGGCTCACTATAACGTTTTTTATCCTAACCAAATTTATTTTACAATAAAGTTTAATTCGTGAAGGTGTTTTTATAAATATGATATTAATCCTTATCCAAATAAATACGTTATTAATTACAAGTATTTAATTTTAAATAAAATTGCCCTTTACATCATTTGATTTCACCGAGTATCTTAGAAGATATTGCAGTTTTAAAATATTGATCAAGCGCGCATTAATGATGCACAAGGCGCCGATCGACGCGTTACAGTTTCACGTTTGAACAATTTGACCGAATTGTATGAATTTTGGTATAGACATAAATAGGACTCTGAGAAGTAAAATAGACTACAACTTATTTTCCTTCTGATCTCAACCCTGTAGTCTACGCGGACGGAGTCGCGAGCAAAAGCTAGTACTTACATAAATTGTGATGCCTGTACTTCATTGCATCTGTGACTTAAGTGAACATTCTCGAACCTTTAGTAATGTCCCAAGACTACTGTGACTAACTATTATATTATAATAGAGCTGTAAACTTTATGGTACTACTGATGTTCAAATTTCACACAATAACATCTTGCTATCTCTCTCATACGTACATAACAAAGCTGCGATGTCGTTAAAATTTAAATTTCCCATCCTCATCTATAACGGGAATTGCTCATGTCAAGAAACTTTAACTTATGTAATTATAAGTTTTTTTTTTATTACGAAATGTATTGAAAAGCTACAGACACTTTGTTTATCCAACGTTACAAGTTTCAGAAACTACAAAACACTTTGCTGTGCAAATTTAGTACTTCACAAATATATTTTGTCTCGGCGCGAGGATCGAACCCGAGGTCTTTCAGTTTACGACCTGGTGTCCCGTCAAACTCGCCACGAATGCTGTCAAACATTTAGTCGACTATCCTATACCTAATAGATGAAGAATACTTAAGTTTTTAACCTGAGTGACGCACTTAACATAATATTTGTCATTTATTTTTCCGTAACCATTATAACTTGATTTAGCACGGGAATAAGGAAAATGCTGTCTGTCACAGTCTTTGCAACACTTAGTTACCATTAAATATAGAATTAACCATCCCAATGGAATCACAATATACATCTTGTAATAAATTTAGAGGAGCAAAATCTGGTGAGTTATAAGCATCAAATACTTTGTAATTGCTTTTCTGTGCCGTCTTGTCTGTGAGCTATTGAAGGGATAGAGGAATCAATATATTCAAAATGAAATTAATCATAGTAGTTAAGTTATTTGAATTATGGGCTGCTTTTTTTCAAAACCTATGCCTCTGTTTATGTCATAATTGACTAATGGACGGCTTTATATTCTAGCTTACACTGTAGGTATTTTTACTAGCTTATTCTCATTTAGGCCCTATCGTACCCTATACTTACGCCTATCCAGCAAAAAACGGATTTGGTCACTTTAACAACCGTAATAATCATAAATGTGTGTGGGTGTTTGTGAGACCGAAAAGTCTCTCGTAGTTTCTGATACCCACGACACAAGACTCGTATCTTAGTGTGGGGTCAGGACTATGTATGTGACTGTTGGGTGTATTTCTTTTCGTTTTTCTTAACACCCCGCTAGTCCCAAATACAACGAAAAATAGTGTATAGTCGAAATTAAATTTGTGTGTCTTTTCCACCTACCATGCAGTTCAATATATTTCACTTTAACTTTAAATTAAGAAAGGAGAATGATGATAGATTCCGTGCTTCTTCTTATCAATATTACCTGATGGAAAATCCAACAACACTCGCCCTATCGGACCATAAAGTATGAAACAACAGCGATGTCGTATTAAAATATCAGATGTCATTTTACCCGGAAAAGCTTTAAACGATTTGCCGACAGCAGCGCCACCTACCGGGTCCAACTACCAACTCAGAAACCTTCTTTAGCTCATGCACAACAACTTTGCTAAAGGTCATCACATGACCAAATGCATAGTTATTAACTCTGTAAAGGAAATACAGACAGACAAACACTTATTATACAGGGTGTATTTAGACCGTGATCGAAAACTGAGGCAGGTAATAGCGATAGTGATTACAAACCCCCAGGCATTAAAGAAAATCCCAACAAACAATAAAATTTTTTGTATTCCATACAAACAAATACTTTTAACACCGATGGTTGTATGGAAAACGTCAAAATTTTTATTTTTTGTCGCGATTTTTAATATCGACGGCGGGTTTGTGATCACCCTCGCTATTACCTGCCTCAGTTTTCGATCACGGTCTAAATACACCCTATATACAGAGTGTATTCAGACCGTGATCGGAAACTAAGACATGAAATAACTCAGGTGATCATAAATCCATTGGCGTTAAAAATGATCCCAACAAAAATTAAAATATTGTCATTTTGCATACAAACCACGTACATCTAATAACGAAGGTTTTATGGAAAACGTCATTTTTTTTTATTTTTTGTCGGAAATTTCTTTAACGCCAGAGGGGTTTGTAATCATCTTAGCCTTCACCTGCTTTAGTTTCCAATCACGGTCTTAATACACCTGTATAAATATAAAAGAAAAAGAAGAAAAATAACATTTTTTTTTTTAATATATCCAAATAGATGGCAAACGTGGTGCGCCTGAAGTGTTACCCCTGTATGCTATGGAAACCGTACCAGAGGAGCCAGTCCATGCTGTTCCACCACCATCCCCTAGGAACAGGAGTCGCAGTGATGCAGAAATGTACGTACTTCATCCGATGCTGGCACACACATATATACTCAGCCTATTGCCGTCCACTGCTGAACGAACGCCTCCACAAGAAAGCGCCTACCATCCCGTTCTTGAGCAGCCCTCATCCATGCGCATACATACACTCACGCCTGTGACGGTACTGTCGTAGAAGCGCAAAAGTGTTACTAAATTTTGTAAAGCTAGTTTGTATCTTTTTATTGTGGGGTCAGTATATGGGTAGTTCTTATTATGAAGGAATATTAACGGAACATTATTAGTCCCATGCTTTTTTTCTTAAATTTAGTATGCTGTGTAGCCAGAGGTCAAGATTTTTACATAAAGAAGCACTAGTTTTGCGGGTCAGACAAAATATTGGTAAATAATTAAATTATAAGGCCTTTAAAAAAAAATTAGGACAGGCAAGTGATATATGGCACAGGAAAATGAATATAAACATGAAATATGTATAAAAATGCATAATAAGTGACGTGTATATTATTGACTATATATATTTTATACATTTATTAAAAACCGTTAACAATCTTATAATGTGAATGTTATTTTACTGCCTGAAAAGTGAGAAATAACCAGGAAAGTGAGATTATTAAACACGAATTATCATATTTTTTTTTTATTTAGAAACAATGAATTACAAAATTTTAATAGTTAGGCACAAGAAATAATGGTAGTCTGTTTTAAACAAGTCTGTAACTTAATAGTCTAAATTTGTCTTAAAGAGAACAATAATCAACCTATTCTATGAAATGAATTTGTTATACATAAGTAACAAAAATAATCAGCAGCCTTTTTTGAGGTAGTAACTTTAAAGAAACTTAATTATTAGAATGGCATTTATAATCACAATATTTTTAATAATTAATCTGTCGAAAATTCTCTAAATACCTAGATTAGTTTTAGTTTTTTTAATCTCTTATTATTAGTCTTGGTTTTTTTAATCTCTTCTTGTTTTTCTTTTCCTATTCAGCCTTTCTTCATTTTCTGGAAACAAGTCTTTAGGGTCTATATTTAAAACAGGACCACTAAGCAAACCATCAGGATCATCAATGTTAAATGTCACATCACTAGTAAAGCTCAAAATATCATCCGTGTCCGGAGGATTGAGTATGCTCGGGCTTCTGGCAGAATTCCTTTCAGAGTCTGACTGGTCAAAGATATCTTCAACGTTTACTGTCGGTGTTAAATATACTAAGACACCCAACTGAAAGTGTTCACTAAATATGCTTGATGGAGTGCTCGCTCTTATAAAATCTGTAACACTCTTTCTCGCAGCACATTTTTTCTTATAGTATTTACTAGATCTTGCTCGCCACGACTTCCTGCAGTGCCTTTTTTCACGTTCAGTCATTTTGGATATTGTTTTTATTTTTCCTGTACTTCTTGACTTTAAATAATACTGTTTTTTCTTTTCTTTCAAAGTACCTAACTTCTCTGAATCATTTTTCATTCTTTCATAACGATTTCTTTCATTTTCTCGCTTTTGTGCTAGTACTTCTTCCCTGGTCTTTTTTTTTCTTAGGTTGTGGCGTTTTGGTTTCTGTGGAAACTAGGCCTCAACGGGTTAAAATATAAAATGTTAGGAAAAAAATAGAAATTAAAGTAAATGTATCACTTTCCTGTTATGTTATAACTTTCCTGTCTAAACAGATCCAGACAAGTGATATACAGGAAAGTGATAATTTTGAGGTTAATCATAAAAAACACAAAAACGCTGTCTTTGAATGACATTTCACTACTTCATAGAATATTTATACTAGGTATATTATTTAAAATAATAAAAAGTATATAAAAAATCTAAATATTGTTCACGTAAATACTTACCATACAAGTGAGAAGTTGTCTGTCCCGAACGCGTCTGCGGTCGATGAGAGCTTCGTAGCGACTGTTTGATTGGCTATTACGCGGAACTATAAGCGGCAGTGAGTTTACCTACCTTCGTACTTTGTCATAGAAATCTGGCAACAGCGCTCAATATTCAATTTATAGGTATTCTTGACACGTTTTTAGCTGACAGGAATGTGATACACAATTCTTGTCGCCCCTATTCTATGATTAAAAATCGTCAAAAAATAGGGAGACACGAAACTCTTTTTTAAGTATTAGCAAAGTTTTACTAATTGTTACTGTGATTAGTTATTGATTGATTTATTTATGTATTTACTTTACGTATTATGTCGGTAGAAATCTTGCGTTTTGGAAAATCGCCCCACAGGAAAGTGACAATTTTGCTCACATTTAGACATTTTTCTTAAAAAAGATATTTTCGAATCTATCTGAATTTCAGTGTCCATATAAAAGCCAATTGTTTAGTTATTCTAGATTTAAAAGAAAACAAAAATATTTAAAAACTAAGGAGTTATGATTCGCGGAAACCAAAATTCCTTCATTATAAGAACAAGCCATATTCTTATTTATATGTCAATTTGTTTTCTTTAATTAAATATTATTGTTCGGCTTTTGGAAGGCAAACTTATGTCGTCACGCCTGTATATACGAGTATTATTCGTCAAACGTGTCTTAAGTTTTACGTAGAAGGAAGCAAGCAAAATTTCAGGCATAGTATCGACGTGCTGATAGTAATTTCCTAATAGAAAGTCCCGACTTTATGCCTGACCCGGGATCAAGCCTTTTGATCAAATAGTATACACATGTACCGCGATACCACGACAGAGGAACCTAATCACCCATTTTTATTATAGGCATCACATACCAACTGTAGGTCACTCTACAGCTGAGAGGGTTTCGGCCTTAGTCCACTACCAAAATAACATTTCTAAGATATTAAAGTTTTTAAGTACTAATGCATTATTCAATTAAGGAAAACATATCGGGAAACAGTGAATTCCCAACACAAATAAGTAAACAAATTAGTCATTTAGAACGCTCAAAGGAGTTTTAAGAGAAATATTTTTAATAAGTTGATTGCAACAAACACTACCAGTGATGGCCTCGAGGCTTGGGCGCGCGGTCGAGAGTCTCGGCGGTCGCGGGTTCGAACCCCAGGCACACACCTCTGACTTTTCGAAGTTATGTGTGTATTCACATTGAATTATCACTAGCTTAAACGGTGAAGGAAAACATCGTGATGAAACCTGCACACCTAAGAGTTCTTAGGAATTTCTTAGGTGTGTAGTCCGCCAACCCGCACTAGGCCAGCGTGGCGGACTATGGCCTAAAATCCTCAATTGTAGAGGAGACCCGTGCTCAGCAGTGGGCGTATATGGGTTGATGAAGAAGAAGAAAGAACAAACACTATGCAGACATTATACATAGGCCTCCTTTACAAATGAGAAGGTTTAGATATCACGCTGGCCTAGTGCAGGTTAGCGGACTACATACCTAAGAAATTCCCAAGAATGAATATAAGACACTCTCCGTGTTTGATGAATGTTTTTTCTGGCAATATGGAATTTAAGGCATCTATAGGAAGGTACCCAAAACACTTACGAAGTAATCCACTCTCGTTCATGTATTTATGATTCTTATAAATTTAATTTTACATAGATTTCGTGTTCTGAAGTGGAGACCACGGCCCAGCAATCGTAGCCAGCGGTTAGATGAGGAGAGCCGAAGATCGAGCTCAGTGGCGTACTATAGGAGAGGCCTTTATCCAACAATGGACAAAATGAAGACTGTTGATAATGATTTAAATGTAATAGCGGACTTCTCTAACAATCACCCTTTGAATGATGTAGAGATGCAGTAAAAAGATTCTGATCTACCCTACATTAATATATTGGATTCCCTCCTCAGAAGTTTTGCGTACAACTGCGGCTCCCGTCATTTGCTATCCTCAATGGCGCCAGATACGGATAGTCTGGACTCCATGGCGGTCGGTGAGTCTCTTCCCAAGTTGTATAGACGAAGCGACAGACGCCTCCGACGACTTAACACCAGTCTGCTTGAAGCTATCAAGTGCAAAGACAAGCTGGAAGTGGAAAGGTAAATAACTGCTTTACTTATTAAGTTCATTATCAGCATTATCATTATCATAATTGTCTACGATTGTAAATCAGCCCTTTTACTTTAAACTACTAAGCACGGGCCTTTTCTACAATAGAGAGGCATCCCTTAGTCAACTTCATTCTTTTTTCTAACGAGAGGAAAACGCCTTAAGCTCCCTTTAGGTATCTTGGGAAAGGCTGAAAGGGGTATGTCAGGGTTTCAGGCTTCCAACTCGGCGGTTGTGTTTTTACCTGAGTTGGGTCACAAATCAAAATCCTACTCCAGCATACCGACTAAAACCTCTGGGTGGCCATCACGCGCATTTTGGTACTACGGCATCGCATTTAGTCAACTATGTTCCCCGACTGGGCTCTGTAGCTCGGCTAAGAATCTCTAAGATCTTTTAGATATCCTCCTTTCCTTACGATCGTAATTAATGTTTATTAATATATAGAACCTATCACATTACTATACAAGGAATATTTTCACTCGGTAGACTCCTGAACCAGGGTGCTAATCCAAACGCGACATGCTACTTGGACTACGTATCGGCGTGCCATCTAGCGGCTGTGGCTGATAGCGACATACTGAGCCTGCTGATCTGCCGAGGAGCCGAGAAGATGCAGGCAGACAGGCGAGGAAGGACTCCACTCCATCTTGCCGCTTGGATGGGCAACATCGCACAAATTGCCATCTTACTTAACATTCCTAAAGGTAGCTTGAATTGCAATATGATATCAAATATAATATAGAATATAAGATTAACGTAATAATGTAAAAAAAAAGGAAACAGGAATGATTCAAAACGGAAGATAGAATAAGAATAAAAAATGACAATTATGTTTGAAAATAGAGACAAATTAAACATTAACCAAAATATCAATCTCACTTATTTTTAATTTTTTTTAAGCTTAGTTTTGGCTGAATAACGTAAATGTGACCAGAATGAGATCAAATAACCCTGCTAATAGGGCCTATGGCCAGCCTTGGACGTATTTCTGCTAATGATGATGATGAATTATAATGATTTATATCTGCCAGTGCTCTTGTCCGCTATAGCTAAATACAATTTTCGTATCAAAAGGGATTTATTTCTTACGTCTCACGTAATCACACGCGTAAATTTTGTTTTTCAAAAAAAAGATGCTCATTTGTTAATCTATCTTAAATTCTAGGATTCTAGATCTATCCTCGATTAAGTTTTATTAAATTTAATTCATTAGTTATTCATGAGAGGGTAACGAACATCAATAAACGCATTTAAAAGATCATTGTGATTTCAGCGATACAAAACAAGATGAAACAGGATGTAACGGTAGAAATAATGGACGAGATATGGAATACAAATAATAATTACAAAGATTTGGCAAACGTGCGTTGCAATTTGGGCGAACTGACTCGAACACTCCCGAAAGACTGGCAGGACAACCTCGATCACAACTGCAGAGGACATGAAGACAGGGTGAGACTGGATTTCCTCTTAAATTTTAATATGAAGCTTAGGTAAAATGAGTGCCTTGATTCCTATACTGCCATAAGTATGCAGTATGGTCCCAAGTACAATCCTCAGCTAACACAGACATGTGTTTTTAAATTAACAAATACACTCAACAGTCATATACATAATACCGACCCCACACTAAAATACAAGTCTTGTGTTGTGGACATTAGAAACTTCAAAAGAGTTTACGACCTTGCAAACACCCAAACGGAAAAACAGATACTTGTGGACCAGAGAAACATTTATCCCTATGCGAGGATCGAACCTGCGACCTTTCGTTTCGCAAGCTGGTCGCCACGGAACTATCTAAGTATTTTCAAGATGGAAAAACCAAAATAACGAAAAGCAAGCACAGTCCATAAATAGATAAAAGTCAATAATTTCAATATCTCAATTGAAGATGTAAAAATTCATCGACAGACGTGTATTTTATTTTTTCTACAAACTATCCCAAACACCAATGTTTCCAGCTACCTCTACTGCAGCCCGGTTGGACGCCTCTACACGTGGCCAGCGCCAACGCCAAGCACAAAGCGGTACACCTGCTTCTAGCAGCAGGCTCAGACCCCAACATCCGAGACTTCGTTGGACGAACAGCCCTGGATGTCGCAGGGTTTGCCTTTTACAGCGGACGGCATGTCAGCCCCAACGAGTAATGTTTTTAATTTCTAAGATTTATTTTTATCTTGTTTTATAGTTGCTTTATCTGGACTATTTATGATATTATTTTTAATATTTTGATAAATTCAGGCGCCTGAGAACTCTCCATTTTCCGTTCCCATAAACTTTTCCATTGTTTTTGGAGTAGACTCACTCGTAAGCTCAGTATCAATATCCATTACAGTCAATAATATGAATTATTGTTTATATTTTCAAAGCGGCATATAATTTAATTTTAGAAATGCCTTTAAATAACTAAAAAATATCGACTACAAATTGCAGAAACAACACTAAGTTAACCGAAATTTTCAGCTTTGCAGAAGTAATTAAACTTCTTCTTAGAGCGGATCCAAAAGGGATCAATTTTCATCAGAATAAAATTCTGAACACTCCTCTTCACACTGCCGTTGAGTTGGAGAGCCTCGATGCTATAGCTGATTTGGTGACAGCTGGAGCTTCCGTACTCAGCCTTAATAAAAATGGACTCACTCCCATGCATGTATGTGTGAAGAAGCGACTTAAAGAACATTTACAGGTAGGTGTTAATGAATAACTTTCTATACTCTATCTACCAGTGGTAGTACTTCCATTAAAGTCGAAAGACCTAGGTCGCCTAACAAAATTCCGCATTATAGTCTTTAAGCTTTCAATTTTAATTTGACAGGTATAAATTAGAAAATCTTGAGCCTGCAATAGACAACAATTATAAAAAATAAATGCAATAGTAATCAACTATAAATTGTTAACTAATAACTTGTTAGTTTATAATTTAACTTTTGGGCTTTTATAAACGTACCGCCACTGGTATCTATGAGTATGTATTCGATAGTAATATCACGCTTGATATTTATTCTTTAATTATCTTGCTTGGAAAAATAATATCATCTAATGACCGTTTCCTGTCTGACTTACCAATTAAAACCTAACGAACACAAAGGTATATATATCATTATAGCCATGACAAGAAAAGACATTATCATCAGACACTTTTGACTTGAAATGTTCAGACCTTAGTATATAGTAAGATTCGGGGGACTTAGCTAAAAAAATCTATTAGCTATTAGCTGAAAATCTATGAAAATCATTTCAGGTTTTAATATACAATGGCAACAGCGATGCAGAATACGATATTTCAGTAGTGAACGAAAGAGACAAAGATGGTCGCACGGTGCTTCATTCCGCTGTTATTGCCAATTGGATGCCAGGTGTGTGTGTCGCCTTAGAAGCAGGAGCAAACATCTCAACCATGGTAAATTTTCCTATATACTCGTAAAGCTACGTTCATTCTAGAAAATTCTTTCTCATATTATAAATAATCTCGGCGGTCACGTGTTCGAACCCCAGGCACACCTCTGACTTTTCCATGTTTTATGTGTAGCCACAAAAAAATATCTCGTACTTTAACAGCGAAGGAAAATATCGTGATGAAGCCTGCACATCTAAAAGTTCTTAGGAATTAGATGTGTAGTCCGCCAACCCTCACTAGGCGTGCGTGGTGGACTAAGGAATAAACCTTCTCAATGGTAGATGAGACCCGTCCCGAGCAGCGGGGCGTATAATATAAATAATAATTATACAAATACCATTTCAGGCTCACGATGGAGAAACACCGATCCACTCAGCCGCAGCAATGGGCAACTTAGATATGATCAATGAAATACTCAACGTGGCTAAAACCAGGAACTTTGACATCGACTGCAGTAATGCATGTAACGAAACCGCTCTTTTCAAAGCTGTGGTCAATGGTCACGTAGATTGCGTAAGGAAACTACTCAAAGAAGGTGCTTCCATCGAAGTAGCTTTACCTAGAAAGGAGAATCTATTCCACACTGCAGCTAAAAAAGGTCTGTCGGAAGTGCTTAAAGTCCTCCTCGATCACGACTACTCCGTAACTAGGGCAATGATAAACTTCCTAACAGTCGACGATGGAATAGGTTTTGGGCCTATACACTTTGCTGTATTGAATAACCACGTGGAATGCGTGAAATTACTTCTATCTAAAAACGCTTACGTAAGTCTTAGAGCATCCTTGGGTTTCTATAAGCATTCGACACCGTTACATTTGGCTGCGATGAAGAATCATCTGGAAATAGCTAAAATTTTGGTCAAATTTGATGGAAGAACGGTGCACAATGTAAATAGTTTAAATTGGACACCATTGCATACTGCAAGTCACCACAAAAGCCGCGATGTTATAAGGTTTCTTATAGATGAGGGTGCTGATTTATCCGCATGTACCGACGGCCCAACCAAATACAGAAAGACCGCGATAGGTATGATTATGAACAACCTATCACAGCCTACAGAGTTCATAGAAGAAGTGTTTGACTCATACATAAGAAGCAACGATTTGAATCTCCAGGATCCAAAATGCGAAGTCGATGTCCATTATGACGTAATACTACCTAAAAGGTCTGGTAAAGGGCAAATAGCTGTTATTGAAGAAATCATAAAGACAGGAAATAGGCAAAACCAGGCGAGGTTACTAGTTCACCCACTTATAGAAAGCTTTCTTTACCTAAAATGGAGAGCTCTGTTGCCTTTTTTCTACATTATAGTGACAGTGTATGGGGCATTCACATTTTCCCTGACTATATTTATTTTGTCCACGTTCTATTACAAAGACACCGATTCACACACTCCTCGAATCCTGGATCCAGTCCCGTGGGCTGTAGTTGTTTACGTTACTGCTGGAATATGGGTACTGCAAGTAAGTTGAATTTCATTTTTTTTCATTATCATGAAGGACATGACGTCCCCTACTAAACAGAAATCATTTATTTAAATCCTACCTTTCTACTCAAATAAATCTTTGTGGCGTAGGTTTATTCATTGTAAACATATTTTATACATTAATTATATTGTCCACCTTTCAAATTTATATCGGAAATTTGAGTCTAGACTTTGAAGCCCCGACTTCCGAAATTTGTCTTCAAGGACATCCCGTCCATTTCTTAAATCCTCGTTAATTATATTAGTATCAAGTCTGAACCTACTTTTACCTATAAGACATGCGTAACCAAAATAATAAATTATTTACAGGAGCTAATCTTCTTCACACCGACTCGAAGATATTTCAAAGAATTGGAGAACTGGTTGAAGTTTTTCTCGGTCTGTCTCGCCGTCATACTGCCATACAATTCGATTCACCTCACTCCAGACCTGAACTGGCTACGTCACGTGGCAACCATGGCTCTGCTCCTATCCTGGGTGGAACTTATGTTCCTGCTGTCTAGGTTTCCGAAGTGGGGATATTATGTACCCATGTTCAGGAAGGTGTCTTTGAAAGTTATCAAGGTAATGTGGTATTTTTGTTTGAAATCTTTCGTGACTCTTTGATCCACGTGAATGCATTTAAGGCTTATGCAAACAATATCTTTTGAAATGGCACTACTTCCATGGAAGCTCAAAAGCCGAACTGACCTTACCAAATTCCGAATAATCTTGGTGCTTTAAATCTTTATTTAACAAAAGCAATATATATAAACGTAAATATCCTGACACCACATTAGACAAATATAGACTAAAAATTACACAGTTAACGTGTAACACTTTTGAGCTTCAATGGAAACAGCGGCACTGCCTTGCAGTACCATTTCAAGATTAGCCATTCGGAGCTGTTAGGTAAGTCAACTCTCTGCTTCTTCCGATTTCACTGGTCTAGAGAAAAATTATAACCATGACTTAACTCTTCCAGATCCTGTTCACCTTCGCATTCTTGATCATCGGCTTCTCCTTAAGCTTCATGATCCAATTTCACTCAAAAGGACCATTTGAGAACCCTTTCGCTGCTCTCGTGAAGACTATGGTGATGATGACGTCAGAATTCGACTACGATGACCTTATCAACAAAGATAAAATTAAAAATGCTTCACCGTCCCTACTACCTATACGTTTAGTCTTCCTAGGCTTTCTAATATTCACTGCAATAGTCCTGATGAATTTAATGGTAGGTGTTGCCGTTAATGACTTGCAAAACCTTGAAGTGATGGGCAACATACGTAGACTTGAGAAGCAAGTCGAATTTCTTGTGTCTCTCGAAGCCTTAGTCCAAAGCAAGTTCGTCCATAAAATTCTTCCATCGAGAATTCTAAAAGAATTCACAGTGAAAAAGCAGATAGTTCTCTTCCCCAGCGAGCATTCGTGCAAATTTTTCAAAATCCTACCAACTTACATAAGAAATTCTATATTTGACGTTGCTCAAAGCCAAAAGCAGAACACACAGCAAGAACTGGACACGAAAACTTTCAAAATGCAACTGGATGAACTTTACACTGCTATTGTAAGGAATAAAAAGGCTAATGATGAATGTCCCAAAATACTGGAGAAAAGAAAAAATGACGACGCGACGGTGGCAGAACTGAAAAATCAACTGGATATGTATTTTGAAAGAACACAATATGCCATAGAGCTGCTGAATATGAAATTGGACGCAATAATTGATAAATCAACTCAATCAAAGTAAACAAAAAGTATAAGTAAAGGTATAAATTTCCAGAACTCAAATATGTCAACTTAATTCAAGAAACAATACCAAAGATAAGATAAGATATAGTTAGAGAATGTTATTACTTATTTTAATATAAAATATTTTTTTCCTGACTAGTTTCTTTTATTTTTTCAGACATACATACGCTTTTATTCCCTGAAACAGAAGTGTTAAATTTCTGTATCCACATTTCGTCAGGTATCACTCACTATAGAGGGCGAATTGATTACCGTTTTTTTTAAAGACTCTTCCAGACTCCGCACTGCCACTGAGAATTTCGTAGTTAAAAAAAACAATAACATTTTACCGACATAATCTAGCCTGATATCTCTACATAGTGCTACATATACTGAAGTCGTGAAATATCTTACTTCGAATGCAAATTTCCCTTTTACCTACTATACTAAATACATCAAGCATATAACAGCTTGCGTAAACCATGAAAAGTGTCGCATTAAATTATTAATGTACTTTGTATCTGGCATGCAAACTCTTGGTTATGAGAAAATTAGATTGCTAGAGTTTAATGTGCCTCCATAGTGTTGTGCTCACTTAAAATTTCATAACAGCCACTGCATGTGTATTAGCAGTTTAAACTATGATGTTAGTTTAAATCTACAATAACTTTTAAAATTAACGACCAAAGTAACCCTTGTTTCCTGACAAAAATTGTAACCTTTTTTGTTTTTACATGAATCAGCGTTCAAACGGCGAATAGATAGATCAAGCTGGTAGTTTCAGAAAATCTTTAGTATTGTAAACTGGCTTTCGTATTGATATAAGCTATTAGCTCATGGAATAAATGATGTAAAGCACGTAATAAATGTGACGTATTTGGCATCTAAATCGTAATCTACTCGCAACACTACAGATTTGACACTATGGTCTCGCAAATTATTCACATTTAAGGGGAATATTTATTTAACCCATGTACTTAGAATTGTTATATGAAAGGATTATTGATTCTGATTTATTTCTATTGGAACTTCACATAACTTATAAAATTATGTTATTTATTTGACATATTATGTATATCATAGTAGTGATGGTCTCGAGGGTTGGGCACGCGGTCGAGAATCTCGACGATTGCGGGTTCAAACCCCAGACCTTTGACAGACAGACAAACCTTTGACTTTTTACTTCATTTAATTCACAATGAATTGTCACGTTCTTTAACGTTTAAGAAAAACATCGGGATATGTAGTCCGGCAACCCGCACGAGGACAGCGTTGCTCATTTGTAGAGGAGGCCCATGTCCAGAAATATATGACCCATATATGGCCTAAGGCCTAATGCAGGTTGTTAGTAATATATTATGCAATTACTTTCCAACACATCTACCGTAAACAAGATTACCACGACCCCGCATTTTTGTCTCAATCCATAACGAGTAATATTAAGGGTACATTAACTAAGGAATGGAGCCTTAATGGGCCCTCGTTAATAGCACCTCTAAGGGCAAATTCATCACAGCTTCATATAATATTTACGCATTAATTAGCCGAGCACGTGTCGACGACGTGTGTCGTCACCTCATTACTCACCGTCATTTGAAAATACACAAATGAAAATATTCATTGAACGAGGATGTTTCATACTGTAGACTATTGAGTAAATGTTATTAGAAACTTTAGAGGAAGTTAATTTTGAGATATTTCTTACAAATATTAGCTGTTGCCCACAACCAGATACCCTTATGATCAGCCCATGTAAACATGGGTAAATGGGGATTTTTAGACCTCAGTCACACCTAATAAATTCCTAAGATTTTTTAAGTGTGCAGGTTTCTTTACGATATTTTCCTTCGCCGTTAAAAATACGTGATAATTCAACGTGAATACACACATAAAACCGAAAACTCAGAAGTATTTGTCTGGTGTTTAAAACGGCTACTATCTCTTTTTAAATATTCCAACAAATTGATGATTAAAGTACTACAATAAAACATTTTAATAAACCAGATCTATAAGCAAAGTCATTGACGTTTAACGAAGTCTTAAGTCTCCAAGATATTCAGTCTGTAATGAGAAATTTAAAGTGCAATGTTGTTCATATTTGAAGAGAACACAACGTGAAAATTAATGAGATTACTCCGCATTCTTTAAAATTATTTGTACAGATTTTTTAAAATTAATTAATGAATGGGTCCATGAGAAATTAGGAAAGGTGTACAATGGATGAATAATTTTGCATCCAAGCCGAGATAAAGGGGCTACGTACTAGAAGCTAAAGAGATGATTAAAATGTTTTAAACAATCTTTCACAATCTTGCCTGTTATGTAGGCAAGATTCTCCATAGGGGTAAGCAGAGGTGCATCTCTCCATCCACATTTCTCGAAGTATCAGCCCCACGTAAAAGGAGACAAACCTAATTCCGCTTTTCGGGAACATTTTGAGACTCAGTGCTGCTACTGAGAATTTCCTGAAAGACTAAAGAGATCTTGCGATAGATATGAGTATATACGATGCGATAGAGACCCAAAAGCATTACACGTCAAATTATGTATTGCCTAGTTTTTACTTGTATATTAAGGAGTCACGATACTCCCATTATCTTTAGAAATCATGTTGCCTATGTTATTATATTAAGGTTTAAAGACTTATTTTGAATTTTGTATCCCAAGCCGGGTTTTTAGTCTTCTATGGAATTTCTGCCACTGCATTACATTCTCCAACACGTTTAGCAATATTTCAGCCATAGACCGATGCCGCGACAAAATGGACGCGGAATTTCAAAATCAAATTGCAACCGCTATCCGGCTAATTACGTTGAGTTTTTACCGCGGCAACTAATTGAACAGTATCGTTCGACCCCGATTCCCGGAGCTTCCCTGCTCCCGTTAAGGATTGCGGGATTATCGGATCCGGCTTTTGTACCGGACCTGGGAATTATTACCCGGTCCGGTCATATCCGGTGAAAAATAAAAAAGGATAAACTTTCAACGGTGTCATTTAATTTTCTGTCGTGTTTAAAATAATGCTGTAGCATATGTACGTCTACACACGCACTAGGTCAGCGTGGTGGACTACGGCCTAAACCATTTAAGAGGTAGAGGAAGCCCGTGCCCAAGCGGGCCGTATATAGACTGATGATGATTCATCCATACACCAACACGGCTATACGACTAAAGGGATAGCCAGAAAACCACCACGCTGACCTAGTCTAGTTTAGTACACTACTCACGTAAGAAATTTTAATTCTGCAGGTTTCACAATGATGTTGTCCTTCACAGTTAAAATATGTGATAATTCATCGTCATTATGCATGTAAATGTCTTGACATTGACGTATGATAAACTGATTCAAACATTCGTTCATTTGAGTGAACAAATCTTTAAGTGACCGATTGACCGGACCGGATCCGTTCGGATAGAAATTACCCGAACTGCAATCCCTTGGCATTGATAACTTTCATTATTGGATAAACTGAAATAGGTAGAGCCATGGAAATCTAGTTATGTATCTACTTCGCTACTAACTAACAACGTTATATTAATGCATTATAGCTTAATTGTTTTAGTGAACGGATCATGTCGGATTTGGAAACGTGTGTAAAACTTTGTAATGATCATTGAAGCTTATATAAGGTATCTAAATGCCGACTATTTTGGTGTGTGTTTTTTGTGGTCAATAGTTCGATATCTGTATAACGAAAAACATATTGGGTATTTCTTTTAGAATCCTTTCAGTAAAAACTTGGAGTGTCGAAATATGTGCATGTGAAGCTATTAGGTTTCCTTTAAAAGATTTGGTGTATCGAGAAAGTGAAAAAAATACGTACAGTATATAGGTTTTAAGAGTTCTAACTCAGCAGCTACAGCCTACAACTTTAGCAGACGAAGACCAGAATCGTGAATTTCACATAGCATGCATCTCGAACTCGTAATCAGCAGCCCATACGCGTGCCATAGCTAGGCACGGGCCTCTTCTACAACTGAGAGGGTTTTGTCCTTAGGCCACCACTTTGGCCTAGTGCGGGTTAGCGACTGCACACCTACGAAATCCCCAAAAATATTTAGGTGTGCAGATTTCTTCGCGAAAACTTGGAAAAGTCAAAGGAGTGTGGTTTTGGTTTGAACCTGCGGCTACAGAGATTCTCGACTACGAGCCTAATCTCGACGCCACAACTAATCGAACCCGTAACTTAGCGTTACAAATGCGGCTCTCTAACTCACTACACCATAAGGGCTACCGAGTGACATGTCTAAACCATCTAGATAAACCTTTGCGGATTTTCTACAAATTTTTAGATAGATATAATTTTATATATTATTGTTTTGATTTAGTTATATTTATACGATAATGCCGTCTTATAAAAAGAAAATTCGTAAGCGTGACATGCCGAAGGTAAGTAAAATTTGAGCTATATTTGAAAGAAATAATCTACTTTACATTTTTACGAGAGTCGCCGTTTGTCTATTCTATTTATTCTTCTATGATCACATGAACAATCGCCCTAATTTTTTTCTTTTAGTTTTTTGGTGTCAAGCCTTTGTCCTACTCTGACCTTAAACAGATTTTTAGTTACCATGGTAAGGTATATTTGGTAGATGAAGTCATGTACCCAAGGAATTCCTTATAAAATTCTATAAACAAGTATACTCACGATCTTTCCTTTCAATGAAAATAAAAAATATGTCGTTACTAATATCGATATGAGCGAAGGAATTTTCTTTTACATTTAACTCCGTAACTGCCAGTATTATTCTAGACGAAAGTTTAAAAAAATATTTAGAACCTTGTTGGTATATTACGTGCAGCTAACTTCGGGTCAAAGCCGAACGAGAGTCTTAAACAAGGTAACTGAGTTAGTGGCTCTTAGCTTACTTCACCACACTCAAGTCTTGTGTCGCAAAGTCACTGTAAACTCTACATATTATTGCTTCAAACACGATGTAGTCATCTTATCCTTGTACTATTTATTTAATAAAGAATTAATAAATACACCCAACAGTCACACACATAGTCCTGAGTCCATAATAATAGTCTTGTGTCGTGGGTATCAGAAGCTATGAGAGACTTTTCGGCCTCACAAACACCCAGACCCGAAAGAAATATTTGTGAATCACTGAGAATATATGACTGTTGGGTGTATTGACAGCCCTCAATTCGTCCACTGTTGGACATAAGCCTTCTACGGCACGCCCCTGGGCTCGATCTTCGGCTTTCCTCATCCAACAACTGCCAGCCACCTTGCGGATGTCTATATTAAGTTTATTCATTATAAAATTCTCAGAACATGACTAGAAAATATGATTTACTGTTCCAGGATTTTGATCAAAACACAGTCGACGCGATTAACAGAATTGTTAGATGTCACAACGTTGTTGGTGTACTTTTCTTACGAAACGGTATTAACATTTAATAATATACGAATATTAGTCACTGTAAAAATACATACAGGGTAGTGATGTAACGGATATTCTCATTCGCATTCGCGAATATTCGCATATTTTTCAATATTCGCATTCGCATTCGTATTCGCAAAAATTATGCGAATATTTAGCGAATGTTTTTAACAATCAAAAAGGAAATTATTTATGCATGCATATGAAATCCGCCAACCAGCATTAGGCCAACGTAGTGGACTATGACCTAAACTCTCTCAATGGTAGAGGAGACCCGTGCCCAGCAGTGGGACGTGTATGGGTTGATGATGATGCATATAAATTACTAATACAATAGATAAGATTTTGATATTTCTAATTAATCATATTTCTAGATTCTAAATTAAAGTCTCTTCTTAATGAATTTTCTGTGGACTGTGACTAAATTCATTCATTTAATTTATATCGGCTCGGATATTCTATGACTGACACGAAATGTCAAATCTGTCAAACATTATACGTGCGCTTCTTTTGAATTTTTTAAATATTCGTATTCGCATTCGCATTCGCGAATGTTGAAGATAAATATTCGCAATCGCATTCGCATTCGCGAATGTGAAAAATCCAACATTCGTTACATCACTAATACAGGGTGTAGTCAGACCGTGATCGGAAACGAAACAGGTAATAGCTAAAGTGATCTCAAAACGTCTGGCGTTAAAGAAAGGCCCAACAAAAGATAAAAAAAAACACTTTTTCATACAAACTACATTCATTTAATAATACGATTGTATGGAAAACATCAAAAATGTTATCTTTTGCCACGATTTTCTTTAGCGCCAATGTGTTTCTTATTATCTTATCTATTACCTGCCTTAGTCTTCGATCACGGTCTGAATACACCTGTATATCACCCACATAGTCATAAGTATTAGACGAGACGGGCCTAGAAAAGACAAATGACATGCTAAAAGAGAGGCCTATGACATATTTTTTTTTTATAGCCTATATCAGATCCCACTGCTGGGCAAAGGCCTCCCTCTTTTTCTTCCATACATCTCTATTTTTTGCCATCTTACGCCAGTCCCTGTCAAAGGCCTCTAGGCTGTCTTTCCATCGCATTTTTGGTCTGCCACGCCTATGACATATAGGATGAAAAAATCTATGATTGATGTATACGTATGTTTACATACGTATCTCTTATTTGTGGATGATAATAATCACTATTGCCATTTTTTTAACTTCGAAAAGTCAGTGGGATAATCCTTATGTATAATAATCCAGTGGAGATTTTTTCAATGCAGTGATAGCCTCGAGGTTTAGGCGCGCGGTCGAGAATCTCGGCGGTCGCGGCACACCTCTGACTTTTCGAAGTTATGTGTGTATTCACATTGAATTATCCCTTTAACGGTGAAGGAAAACATCGTAATGAAACCTGCACACCTAAAAGTTCTTAGGAATTTCTTAGGTGTGTAGTCCGCCAACCCGCACTAGGCCAGCGTGGTGGACTATAGCCTAAACCCTCTCAATGGTAAAGGAGACCCGTGCCCAGCAGTGGGACGTATATGGGTTGATGATGATGATGGAGGTTTTTTCAGGAGTTTCTCAGATGTACACCCTGCCGGAAACGTTGGCGCAAGTGATATCTGCTAAGCTACCCCCCCTCACATCGGCTATGCACCGAGCTGTCACTGAATTGGTAACAGAACAGTATCCACATCCCACGGCAAACTTTAATGGCATATCGTCTTAAACCCAAATATTTTTGAAGTCAATTTAAGTTAGGCTCAAAAATTATAGTAAAATAGCTTTTGCCCGTGACTTCGTTCGAGACTAGTAGAATAAGTAGACTACAGCGTTGGATTCAGAAAGAAAATAAGTTATAGAGAGAGTATAATTTATGTCCATGCCAAAAATCATACAAATCAGTTCGATGATATGAAGTTATGAATTGATCCCAACATTTGACTAAAAATTTCATTCGACGCACTTACTTACAGATGTTGTCATTAATTTATTTATGGTCGATAGATATGAGGATTAATAATTATTAATTTTGGCCTAAACAGTGAACCTCTATTAGGGATTATACATAGTATGTCATCACATTCAATTCTTACAATATTAACTTATTTAAAGACGGTAAATTTTAAAAAGCAGTTAATATTATCACCCATATGTACAAAAACGCTTAACAGCCAAAGTAGTACCGCTTGTTTAATATCTAATAAATTCAAATTCCATGGCCAACAGGATATACAGAACGACTTGATTGCATTCAGGCTGGAAACGAAAAAAGTTGAGATCGTGGTGGCTGCGGACCGAGAATTCGCTGCGTGTGTCGTGTACAGAATTAATAAGAAAAAACACAAGAAATCGCATAAAACTGCCGTACAGAAATAAAACTATCTTTGAAGGTTGGAAAATTATTTAAAAAATACATTCACAGGTAATCAGAAAACACACATAATACATTTTGAAAACAGATGTACATATTCTCGATGTATTTACTCCAGCCAGAATTCAAATATCGGTCCGTTCCGGCGCAATAATACTAAGTAGAATTTTCCTAAAGTTACTAAAATGCTGCGAAAAACGGAATACAAGTATTTCACTAACTTGTCCACAAAAAAATCTAAACACGACATCTATTGCAATGTTATGGTACTACATGAAGATTCTCTAAAGAATTTTAGCAATTTTAAAGCATAAAGCTGGTAGACAATATTGTATTGATGACAAAAAAAGTTAACAGTTTTTAAAGTCACAAATTCATTCACAAAAATCAACTATTCAAGCCGATATGATTGTATCAGATGGGGTAGACGTCTTTCTATACCTACTTAACCTCTGTAGCGAAAAATATTTATTTTCAGAAATCACTTGAAAAAGAAACAACATGAAGATTACGACAAACCTTCTAAAAGACGATCGTGACGAGTGGCTTGTTAAAACGGTAATTTTAACATAATTTAACTTGCTTATAGGATCCGCAGTGTAAGAGAAAGGTTTCGTTTCCGAGTAAAACAAAGTATTTCATATATTTTTATAGGATCTTTTCCTATTAAGTAAGCGAATTACAAAAAAGATGATAAATTGAAAGAACAAAAATAAATTGATAAACTTTTATTAATAATAATTCATCCATTTCAGAGCGCTTTCATAAACACAGTAAATCCAATGATAGATAGAATAATGGAAGATGAATCCGTGGAAGGCGTTGTTATGACAAACAAGGAAGGTATTTGATCAAAAGTATTCGAACTTATTTTATGATGTCCTCTGAGAAACCAGTAAGGGAAACACGACAATCTCATTCCTGTAAAACGTTTCAATGGTCTAACTGTAAATAGTCATGTTCATGGAATTTTGATGCACGGTTCAGAATGTTAGCGGCCGCGTGTTCAAATCCCTGGCAGACACCTCTGACTTTTCCAAATTATATGTGTGTTCACGATAAATCATAATATAAGCAATCTTTATTTCAGGTTCTCCAATACTAACCAATATCAGTTTAACAGCAGCAACTAATTACGGATTATTATTAAACAGATACGGAATTTTGGCGCAGAATTACATTAAAGAATTGGTATGTTTACCTGTGTTAGTGACTTTTTCATAAAAAAAAATGCGGCCTTATTTATAAACGTTTGTCAATTCAACAACTCCTTAACATGCTTAACGAGGCAAAATACTTTTAAGTATTTATCGTAGTAGATAAGTTGTCTAAAGTTTTAAAGCCGCAATTAGTCGAAATAACTTAATTCTACCCATTTTTAAGGATGTTTTTGACGCGGTACTTGTGGTACGTTTGAAAACTAAGAAAATAGAAATTATGCTAGCCCCAGACTCTGAGTTCAATATAGTAGTTATTCAGCATGCGCGACACAAAAGGAAACAGGATGAGGAGAAGAAAGAAAAACAATACTCTTAGTTATTTTTAGTCTTTAATTCATATTTATGTAATATATTACATTATTAGTGTTAAATAAATCACTAAGACGTAATTTGTGTTTCTTTTTCATTTTATACTACAAAGTCACCACCGAGTCCCAAAAAAAAACAATATGATTTTTTGAATGGCACGTGAAACGAATTTTAGCCTGGCATAGACGCATATTTGTGTCCATGAGCCCGAGACTGAAAAATAGAAGTTTTAGACAAATTAATTCATACCTTAAACATTAGTTACCGTAAAACGGGGTGAATAGCAACGGTTTCAAACTTTGCATGAAGAATATGTTGTTCCTAATTTTTTTTTTTCATCATGGGTGATTATATATGATGTCCGGTACCCACACGAAAAGATCTATAGCAATATTCTTTAAATATAATCACAGGTTTTTCAGAAAAATTGAAAAATATTGACCATTTCTATTAACCCAACGACTGGGGTCAATGAAAACAAGTAAAGGGGTGAATGGAAAAACTGTTAGGGCTGCACCAAAATACTTTTAACCAACATGCAAAAATGTGAGGTGCTGAATAAAAATATATCTTTCAAACCAAAACAATTTTTAAATGCTAAATTAAAATAAAATGTGACATAATATGTGGCAGAAGATGATGTATATATGGCATGATGATATGAAGAATATGTAGCAGAAGATGATGTATATATGGCAGAAGAAGCATGAAATTAAATTAATGCAGTTAAGATGAGAGCGCTAAGAAGCATAATATGTGGAGTGAAATTCGTAGATAGATTGAAGAATAGTGTGATAAGGGAAAACTTCAGCAATGATATCTCGGACATCAGCCTGTATGAGATTGAGATGGCCTTGAAACAACTTAAGAACAACAAGGCTCCGGGTGAGGACGGAATCACTTCAAAGCTTCTGAAGGCGGGCGGAACGCCGGTACTTATACTCCTTCAGAGGCTCTTCAATTCTGTTCTCCTCGAGGGCTCACCGCCAGAGGCATGGAGCAGGAGCGTGGGGGTACTGTTCTTCAAAAAAGGTGGTAACACCTTGCTAAAGAATTACAGGCCCATCTCGCTCCTGAGCCATGTCTATAAGTAGTTTTCAAGGGTCATCACAAATCGTCTCGAACGCAGGTTTGATGACTTCCACCCATCCCAACAAGCTGGTTTCCGAAAAGGCTTTAGCACCATAGACCACATCCATACGCTTCGGCAAGTTATACAGAAAACCGAGGAATACAACTTGCCGCTTTGTTTACCGTTTGTGGACTATGAAAAAGCCTTTGATTCGATCGAGACGTGGGCGGTGCTAGAGTCTCTCCAGCGGTGCCACATTGACTGTCGGTACATCGAGGTGTTGAAAAGTATATACAGCAACGCCACCATGTCGGTCCGAGTACAAGATCAGAGCACGAAGGCTATTCCACTACAGAGAGGCTTGAGACAGGGAGATGTTATATCTCCGAAACTGTTGTGGATTTTGCATGTTTTTATCAAGTCTGCTGATAAATGTGAAGACAGGTTGTCGCCAATTAAGCACTTTTTACCTGGTAAATTGTTAAAATAAGGGACCACCATATTTTGCACCCAGTCCTCACAACAGATTTCTTAAAAAAAATATTGTATTAATGTACCTGCAAATGAAAACTTCTCTGTAAAATATTATTTAATCGCTGACCCAGCGAACTTTGCACTACCGTCAACCTTTTCTGGGCTTGTAAGAATATTTTAAGACCAAAATTAACGAATTACCGTTCTCGAGTTAAACTAGGTACTTGCATAGCTTAACTATGTATTAACAATTATTGACAACCCTATGCGTCTATTTCTATTGACCCCTCATCTGTACCTATTTTCAGATTAACCGTTTCTATTATTCTTAACAATATTTCCATTAACCCCGTACTACTGTTCTAATCACCCGTCAATGGATTCTATTACCCCCTTTTATACAATAAATTTAC
Organism: Cephonodes hylas; assembly: GCA_030295005.1. NCBI lineage: Eukaryota > Metazoa > Arthropoda > Insecta > Lepidoptera > Sphingidae > Cephonodes > Cephonodes hylas. The sequence goes on from AP025383.1 coordinate 2,262,202, forward strand.
ATGTACAAGGATTTTAACAAAATACAGAATTGTAATAGTGTATTTTTACTTAATTTCAATAAATTTTAATAAAGTAAGACACATGTAATGATATGAACACATCAAACAACACATTTAATACATTTTTCGGACTTAAAATCAAAAGTTGCGGCAGTTCAAATAAACGTGTTTTCGGAAGGTAGACTTTAAAGTAAATTTTTAACAATAAATGTTAATTTAACATTAAAAAATTGTTGGTAGCGCTAAGAAAAGATATTGATGTGTAATAGTTTAAAATACTACTAAAATCCTTTAACGCAAAATAACCGAATAATTATCTTGAAAACTTTCCTGATTTTTGTTCTATTCACCCCGCAGTTTCTATACACCCCGTTTTACGGTATTTAGTTAACATGATCTAAGCAAATGTGTTGCTGTTCCTTTCTGCCTTTATCAAATTTTTAACAGGGTGGAATAATTATGTGGACTGACGGAGAATCATTCCAAGCATTTCGAATGTATAATAGCATGCAACATAATATCATATAGGCATTTAATTTTTCCAATATCCATGCAGATTAAAACATACAAATAACCAAATAGTCGATTACTAATGTACAACACTAGCAACTGTCACAAAAAATCGGATGCAGTAAACCATAGACAAGCCACAAGTCTCAATGTTTTCTTTAGCGTCCGGCGTCATTGTAGGACGCTAAAGTTACGGCATTACAATATTAGCTTGTTTAGGACATATAAAGAGTTTATTTAATTATTTTTACTTGTATTGTAACAAAAGTGAATATGGCGGAAAAATATGATAAAAACGGATATAATAGCGGTGATTTCAAGCGTAATTCTACGCAAGAACAGATGCAAGAGCAAGACGGACAAGATGGCGAAGATACTTCCAAATTGAACGATAAATCCGGCGAATACATGAGGGAATTATTGAGTGAAAAAATCAAAATTAATAATGCGAAATTCCCAATTTCATCCAGACTCATCGACCAAGGTAATATATTCCTCTTGTATAACTTATTTCACTAACTTTACCATGTTAGCGGCAAATGTAACATTGGGGTAATACCAAAAAATTACACAACGAATTAACAGTTGTCAGGTCAATGACCTCTTAAGGTGCAAAAATATGAATATATTCTTTACTAAACATTTTTCTGCATATTACGCATTTCATTTGCAATGTTCTAGCAACATAGAACTATTTAGAAATTGGATGACATACAATTCACAAATTAAGAAGTTAGATGTGGAATATACCACACTGTTACAGTAGTCAATAGTTCCAATCAGGTTTATGCATGTTTCAACCTGTGTTTTCGTTGACCCTGAAAACGTAAACGTGTTAAGACAATGTAAATGACGATACAAAGAAACAAACATCGTAACATTTATATTAATACCACAATAAAATGACAAATCATATACAATTACCATCTTAGCAAAAACAACTTGGGTTTTATTTCAAAATACCACATGTTAATTTTCATTAATCTTTTACTTTCACAGTAATAGTGTTGAAAGTAACCAAGCTCTTAGCAAAAAATAATGCACAATTAATTTCAATGAGCAACTCAATACCTATGATCCTGAGTATTATATTAGGATTATATCTGAAAGATAAGTAATACCATAGCAAAGATAAGTAATACCATATAGTTTATTAAATCACAGTATGGGGCAAATTCTAGCTTTTAATTGATTTTACAGTTGGTGCAATGTTTCCAAAGATGTCATAACACATTCATGCTTAACTTGTACTTCTGTATATACTTATAGTATAATATTTCTTGCAGAGGTTACTAAAGTGCAGGCATCTGGCCGTATGCCTGCCCGAGAATCAAAATACCTAGATGTGTACAGAGATAAACCAACAAAAGTGACTGTAAAAGTTTTGGTGCCAATCAAAGAACATCCAAAGGTAAGTCTGTTACTTCTCCCTTATCTTTAAACTTTATAGTATACTTAGGAATTTCTTTGCTGTGTAGTTTGGCAATTTCCACTAAGTCACTGGAGGACTAACGCCTTTCAATTGTAAAAGTGACCTGTGTCGGGACTGGGACTAGTGTGGCTTACAATTAATGAATATTTAAAATAAAAAGTATCTGCATGACTTCTGAGTTCCATGTCTAAAAAAAAGGATTTCTACAAAGTTTTGGATGTAGGGTTTCTAAATATTTATGCTAATAAAATATATTTCAACTGATAAACCACAATAACATGCCATGCCCTACCACGGAATAATAGTGCTAATTATTACATATAATGACCATGCAATGCAATTTATATTTCATTCACAATAGATGAGAAATTTCTTAATAATTTGAACTAAGTACTTTAAAGCTACAAAAAAATTCTACAATAATTTTCATTAGGCAACTGAAATATTTTAATAGCACATTAGCTAATTAGATATAATGTTCATAAATATGCACACTTCAGCTTAATAATCAATTTAACATTCACACATAAATTACTTCATAGTAGTTTCAGTTCAATTCTAATTATGCCAAATATTATTCTTTAGACATAATTAGATGAAATATTGATTTTGTTCATGTCTCTATTTATCGTTTTCATTTTAAAGATTAACTTATTAATGACCTAATTACTTATTTTGTCTTAAGATATGTTAGTCAGTTAGTTTCTTTTTTTGCAAATTGCTTTGTTTTTCTAATGCATAAACATATATCAAAAATATATTGTACTGACCCCCACATAGGTGTCTTGATAAGAGAGACTGAAAGTATGTTAGTAATTATATCACAGACACATTAAAACAATATCTTATCTTATGTGAACTTGAAAAGAAATTTGATAAAGGAACCTTGTTTTATTAATAAATTCTGTTAGAAAAACTAATAGATGACAAAAAAATTATTGACAAATGGCCCACATAGGAACAATTTGACTTAATTATATTTATATTTTAGAATATTATATTTGCATGGTACCAGTATGGTCACTTTGATGGTCAAATGACTTTGAATGAAATGTTGTTAAATCAAATTATAATCTATTTTCTATGACTAAAATCAGAATTGGAGCATCCATTGCTATGCTATGTCTATAGTGGCTTTTGTTCTGACCAATCATTTCAATAATGTGTAACAATTATTCATACAACTTGAATCCTTATTTGATTTAAATTCTCTTAGTTCAATTTCGTCGGAAAACTGCTTGGGCCCAAGGGAAACACCATGAAACATTTGCAAGAAGAGACTATGTGCAAAATGGCTGTGCTCGGCAGGGGATCTATGAGGGACAGGTAATGTTGCTTTACACATCATCCTAATACAATTAATTGAATTATAATTTTTAAAATTTTATATCAAACATTAAACCTCATTTGGTATAAAACAATATTATATGTATGTGTTAAGTCAAGTGTATTCACATTGAATTATCACTGACTTTAACGGTGAAGGAAAACATCGTGATGAAACCTGCACACCTAAGAGTTCTTAGAAATTTCTTAGGTGTGTAGTCCGCCAACCCGCACTAGGCCAGCGTGGTGGACTATGGCCTAAACCCTCTCAATGACAGAGGAGACCCGTGCTCAGCAGTGGGCGTATATGGGTTGATGAAGATGAAGAAGAAGTTAAGTCATTCAGTATAAACACTTTTACCTGTGTTACATGAAAAACTTCAGATTCACTATAACAAGGTTCTATGATGCAATTTTAACACTCATTTAGTTATGAACACTACAAGGTTCTCTGAGTTATATAGAAACTCATAGTATTCATAACTAAATAAGTGATAAAATTTTAACACAGAACCTAGTAATAGTGAGCCAGAAAATTAATCAAGTCTTTTGTGTAACACAGATAAAAGCCAAGTGTCATCGACAAATGAGATTATTTGGTAAATTCCATTACTCCAACTGTTCCAAAGCCGTAGAACTAAATCCGATGATATTACAGACAAAAAGAGGAGGAGCTGCGCAACTCGCTGGACCCGAAGTACGCGCACCTGACGGACGAGCTGCACGTGGAGATCACGGCGCTGGCGCCGCCCGCCGAGGCGCACGCGCGCATCGCCTACGCACTCGCCGAGGTGAAGAAGTACCTCACGCCCGACACCAACGACATGATCTGGCAGACGCAGATGAGGGAGATCGATAGACCTGAATACGGTATGTGGTGTTGGTGGTGGTTTTTTCTTTTTTTTTTGCTTGTGGCCAGTTAAATTTGGAGTTTTTGTTGTACTGGATAAAAAGTTTATGCTTTTGGTGTGGGATACATTTACCTAATTTTTTTGTTAGTGTAAATTCAAATAGGCTTTTTCCTCTACATTTTTTGTTGCTTTAAATTCAAATAGCCTTTCTTCTATCTCAGTTTCTATAAAAATCTCTGAATACTTCTGTATGTTTATGAACAAAAAAATATTTTTAAAACAAAGTAAATATTGGTTTTGCCAGCCATTCCTATATTGCCATAATAATAACGCATTTTATATGTCGTGTTCGGACATATACAACTTACGTTGCTTGCTTTTTAACTCAGTTTATTTTGCTCCTTAAAATCCTAAATTAAACAAAATTTATTTTTTATGCACAGAATTCCTGTTTCTATATTAATTAAAAGATGAATGAATTTTGAAAAATGGATTTCTGAAAATACCAATATACTTGGAATATGCCTGTACAGGACGCTCTAATATTTTGTGTCTGAAAACTTAACAAAAGTAGCTGTTTTGAGTGACTGCTTTCTACTTCATAAATGGTTTTGTTATCGAACCCTACGCCCACGCCTCTATGAACTTTTAATATTCGCGCACTTAGCGAAATCTAATCAATTAAAAAATCTGTCCAATCACACAACCCCAGGCTGGTGTCTGTGAACTTGAGTTGGAACCAACTTTTTATGAATTAATCTCGCTTTGAGTCAAACGTATCATTCGGAGTAATATAGTGTACTTGAACTTCTTCAAGATTACTTATAAAGTTGATTATGTCTATGTTAACCCAACAATTAGTCTTCCTTCCTACAATGTAGGGGAGAGTAAAGACTAAATATTATTTAGCTAAGACAAAACTGACAACATTTATAAGTAAGGTCCCCATCGCCCCAAATCCACGCCACTCCCTCTGTGTTAGCCAAACACTCTTCAATTGACTTGTGCGGGGAAGTGAGACTAACTTGTTCAGCTAAGACAAGCCAGTCAAAGTTTATAAGTAATGTCCATATGGTCCCAAGTCCAACCCGAATAAGACAAGACTGTCAATTACAAGTAATGTCCGTCCCAAGTGGACGTTGGCCGGCCTGCCTTGAACCGTGTGGTTGTCGGCAGATGTCGCGGCGCCTCGGCGGGCGCTCCTCGCGAGCCCGCGCCGGCCCGAGAGCGTCCTGTACAGTGCGTGCACGGTGACGCAGCGCTCGTGCTCGTACCGCGACCCGGTGCTTAGTAGTGTTGGTCCGGCAGGCTCGCGCGCCGGCCCGCCGCCCCGCCCGCCGCCGCCGCCCGCGCCGCACGCCATGCCGCACCGCGCGCTGCCCGCCAAGACCAAGGTCTTCAGCATCCTCGACCGCGCCCGCAGCGCCATGGAGACCTACTCGTATGAGGACCCGTATGGAGCGCCGCCTGAACCGCCGGTTAGTATTGATCATTTTGTTATTTATCATCAGCCTATATACGTCCTACTGCCGTAGTCCACCACGCTGGACTAGTGAGGGTTTACGGACTACACATCTATGAAATTCCTAATCCTAGGAACTTTTTAGGTGTGCAGATTTCATCACGATATTTTCCTTCACCGTTAAAATAAGTGATATTTCATTGCTAATTAATACACACATAACATTTAAAGTCAGAGGTGTGTCTAAGGTTTAAATCCACATCCGCCGAGATTCTCGAGAACATCACTGCTTAATTTTTATTATTACTAACCAATAATCTTGTTCGTTTTTCAATCAGAAGTAACATAAATATGTTTTATACAGATCCGCGGGCCTCCTCGCGTCGCCGCTGAGCCTGAAATGTACTACGAGCGCCCCCACGAGCGTTACTACGAAGAAGAAGCGTTCTACAAGGACGAGCCGCGCGAATACAAGAACTCTGTGAGAGAAGTCGGCACGCGCCGCTCGGCCGCGCCGCAGCGACACTACGCGCGCGCCTCGCCCTACGCCAGGCCACCGAAGAACGTGTAGGTGAAGCCTTATTACACTAGACCTACAGTAGTACCAAGCAACCTCAGAAATAAATGGCAAGAATGGCGCTATTACATCTCTGTGGGACCACATTTTGTTTCTGAAAAGCTTGGACAGATTATCATAGGCAATGTTACCAAGTCTGGGATTGCGAATAGCTACAACGTTAAAATTCTTTATAAAATAATTAGTATACAAATGTATTGTAATTTATATTGTACTTATTAGTGTGGGGTTAGCTCTCCCTCCTAACCACTCTCTACGCTTAAAACCTTAATATACTTAAAATAAAAGAATATGCAATGTTGCATATGGTTACAGGTCTGGATTAACGTAATAATTATGTTATAAATTTTATTCATCTACTTTCGAAATTACAGGCAAGCTCCAAAGAAGCGCTCACTGTGAATACCGGTGAGTAAAATAAGTTGGACGCGAAATTGTGACGGTCCAATACTCCAGCAATATCAAAAACAAGATTCTAGAGTCTAGACCATGTGTTAAAAAAATCTCGAAGATAGCCCTATTTTGCCTATCGACAAAAAAGAAAAAGCAATAAAAACGGTGGTAAATTGAAAACAAATTATGTGACCCAAAAAATAAACTCTACAATTAAAGTAGGTACAAAAGTACATAAATATTTACAGTAAAAAAAGTAAAAAATCATTTGTATTTGACTTGAACAAAATAGTTTTCAATTTAGCTAAAAAAAACTTATGCAATAAGATATGTCTAAAATAAGATTTTTAAATTCAACATGTTTTAAGTATAATTGCACTTGGATTTTTAAAATTAAGAATATAACCATATAGATTAGTTTAACATATATTAAACAACATGATGTAGCTTTCAACGGGTCTTCGTTGAAACATGTTGAACAAATACAATTGTATTGCAAAATTTTTGTGTGACTAAAAATAAAAAAATGTTAAAAAAGTTCATCGTGATTTTAATTTATATCAACGTAGACACTACAAACCTAAATAAATGTTGATGGTATTTCCAAATAACTAATGATCCAATCAGGACGAGAAATTGAAAGGAAAAATGAACTCAAAGTTCTATTTTTGTAATTCTAATCTCCAACTAAGACCAATCTATATTGTTTAACTAAATAGTTTCAAACCTAACCTTCTATAAATCTTCAGTTGATCAAAACTAACGAGAGGTAAAAAGTAAAACTATATATTGAAATTTCTGTATAACATTCTGTTTCTAAATGAAAAGGAAATACAATTTTTAAAGACCATACAGAATTAAAAGTTGAAAAAATAAACTCATGGCCTGACCAATTCACACAATCAATTTTAATAATTCTATTAAATGAAACTATGATTCAATGTCTTCCAACTATTTACGCCGTAACAAACCAATCAACATGGGTAAGTTTTCAAGTGTATGCTACTTTTTTGTACTCTTTATTTTTTACATTTTTTATGCCAAGTAGTCTTCACAGCACAGCCATGCCTAGAGAGTGGAGGGAGGGACTAACTGAAACACATAGTGCCTTATTTTAAACTGTCTTTCTCACTTAAATGTTTCAAATGAACCTAATGTTATACTTGGTATTTTTTATTGATAAACATTTTAAGATTATTGATGAGAAATGGACTATCAAACTAAATTTTATTTATTTAGCCAAGCTAAATCTGGCTATTATAATCCAATAACACACACTCTTGACATTCTTATCTGTCTTGGACCTAACAAAATATTTACACCATAGACTCCATTTAGAATGGGCAATAAAAAGGTAAGTTTCTAATTGTAGTGCTGAAGATCCCAATGCCAATGTTATAATAAATGATATTGCTAGTAATTCCAAAATGTAGTGATTTTCTCCCTAAGTTAAGAATTAATTAAATTACATGAAATATGGTGTGGAAGGAATGGCAACCTATCACTTTCTAGTGTTTACTAAAACTATACAATTAATTCTCTCTTCTCAGTTTTATTCTTTAGGATCCTTCTCGGTGTGTTAAGATACCTCTAGTTTGGAGCTTCCAAACATTGACATTGGGGTCTTCATTTTTTTTGTTGACTGTCTTTCTTGTTGTGCAATGTTGTTGCAAACACTTTTACATATTTATATTTTTACCAATAAAGAATATTTTATGAAATGGATGTTTTATTGAAACTAATTAATAGGTGTACATATATTTATTAACTTATAAATATGGACAGAAATAAATAAAATTTACCAAAACAATTATAGGCTTAAAAATAAAATTTTCAAAATGATTACACTGCAGTTACATAGCAAAAATAGATATTGTTTTGCCTGAATTAATACTTTAAATGCACTTCTCTACAGCATCAAGGGTGTTCTACCACATAATGGACAAGAATTATATAATGGAATCCTGTCCAAAAGATGCTGTATTAACAATGATGGATAAAACTGCATTCAAGTTATGTGTCACAAGTGCAAATTGCAATTATAAAAATAAATCTTACAGACTAGATTAGCAATGCATGTTAAGATCCCAACTAAGTGCCACTTTTAATTGAATTATATTGGTTGGATAATTCCAAGATAACTTTGATAGCTGTTATAGAAATTGATTTGAAGTTGATTGTATTATTATATCTCAAAGTATTATTCTTTATGCATTTTTATAGTATTGACTGTACTGTGATAACCAGAAATTATGCATTGTGGAAAAGCCACTATGAAGTATTTAGGGTATTAATTTAATTATGAAAGAAGCGACTACTGTTAACTTACTCTAAGATGAATATCAAGACATTTCCATCAGTGAAAAACCATGCCTACTAATCAGATGTGTTTTGTATGACAATTAGTATGAATTCTCTGTCTGGTGCAATGAGAATCTCATGTCTTCTACTCCTACAACGCAGGAATGTCAGCTCATTTGTAGAATCCTGAAAAAAAAACACAAAATATATTAGTAATGGTGAATGCTGTAATCTAAATCAAATATTGATTACTAACTTAATTGCAAAGATTAAAATCATTGTGATTTTTTTCTCTCAGCACACATACTTTTCAAAAAGCTTCTACACTAAGTTGAAAAGAATGATGCACTTATGAACATCATCCAATATGATATTATAACCCCTTTTAATTATTTATTTTTATGGGAAAGGAGGCAAACAAGCTAGTGAGCCACCTGATGTTATGTAGTCAACACTGTCCATGAACATGCACAATACTGAAGGAATTATCGGTGGTTTTAAAGATGAGCCACTTGCTTAAGGTCTATATGTTTAAACTAAAGTGAAAATAACTTTTATTTATTATTTAATTGCATTGTGCTGGTAAGCAGATTTTTCAATACGATTCTAATTGGATTGAAGTAAGAAATACATAGAACATGCTAACATACCATTTCACGAACAACATTTCTCGCTTTTTCGGTGAGCTGACCGATTAATCCAGCGTAGAGAACTGATGTAGCATTATCCAGTGAACTTTTAATGGGTATGCCTGGAAGAAGTTTTGGCTATTACGCAAAGAACACATAGTTTTTAAAAGATGTATGTATATATTACGGCCGTAGGGCGATCAATAAAGAACTATTATAGATACATCCAGTATGAAATGTAGGTAAAACCATAGCAACTGCGGGAAAATTGATCAAACCTTCGTGGTTCACTATGACGACTCCCATTACCCCCTTATGGGCTTGGATTCTTTTGATTGTTTCCTCAACTTCAGTCGCCTGAAATAAATTTAAACATTATTTTAACACTTCTGATTACCGCTATAAGAAGAAAATTACCAATACAAGAAATAAATACCATATTTAAAACTTTTATAAAAATTAACTTTCACACTAATACAGCAGACTGGTTGATGACAAACTGTGAACGAATGATCATTACGTTGACGTAAATGACTGAAGTACACCGAAGAACGAATGATAGTTCAACAGATGAATATACATACTGCATTTGCAACTTTTTTTTACAATCTCACTTGTCTTGTTAATCACATCGCTTCAAATGTTTTCCTGCTTCACTTATCATACTTCGTCTTATATTTTAGATTTAGACTTAACACCTCACTTCAAGCCTGCCTAAAATTATTTGTGATATCCCTATGTAATAACCGCGTTCGCAAACTTACTTTCAATATTACTACTACACAATACTCTATATCAGGGCTTCCCAAACTGTGCGTCGCGGCAACATCCGAGGGGCGTCGCGAGGCGATCGGCAAACATTCGCTGTCCGTATTTTTCTGATAACCTCATATTACGCTAACTACTGACATTAGTTATTCTAGCATTGCATTGTTAACTTCATTCCCGATTTGTTCGTGAGAATCTAAATATGAATAAGAATTTTCGCTACAATCGAATCGACTGTCGCGGTAAGAGTTTCTTAATCTATGGAACATACTGTTTTATAGTCTATTGCAGTAGGACCTACTGTAGGCAACAAAATCGGAATTCTGACAAAACGATACATCTTTTTGGTTACAAAAATTATTTTTTGTGATGTTTATTACACAAAAGGACAAAGGGAATAGATCACAAAAGCGTTTTGTTCAATGTAACATTGGCTAAAATGCGTTGGTTCTGAGAAAACAATGAACGATTGCGCGGCGGAATGCAGCGAAGCTTTAGATCCCCGAGTACAGGTGAAAATAATCAATATTTTGAAGGTAACAGGGGAATTGAGACACTTTTTGGGTAACTGTCAATAAGCGGACAATTAAGTGCAATACTCACGACATTAAGCAACTATTATATGTGATTTGAAAGTGTTTCCGACATTGAAAAATTATTTAAATTAATTTCAATTAAAAGTTTTCTGTTTCATGTGATTGCGCTGCTATTATGCAATTTCAGGACTTTTCATATATTTGTGGTAATATTTGGTTTTATGATGTTACTTTGCTGAAATATATTTATAATAAATTAAAATCAGTGAAAAAGTTTTGATTCTTAAAATCAAGGATTTCTTATTGGATTTTTAAATATTATTATGATTAGTATGTGCTATTAGCAACATTAATAATTCATGAATACTTTTTGATTTATATCAATCGAAATTCAATTGTTAGAAGTGACTGATGTCACTCAAATAATATTAAGGACATTTGCTAAACATGCTATTGAGAGATGGTATTATTATATTCTTGGGGAAGTAATTAATTAACATATTGAAATTTTTATTTTGCTAATTAAAATAAATGAAATTAATAGTTTTAAATAAAACTAAGAAAGACTAAATAACATTTATTCTAAATATAAATTCAGCACTATAATAAAATTGAAACTAGGTCAAGATGTTAAGTTTGAAGAAATTCACAACAAGGAATTCCTGAAGGTGCCCCGTAAATATGCAACCCATTATGTGGGACATAACTAATAATATGTGGGTGTTGAAATAAACAGAAAATTACCTCTGCCTACACCTTTCAGTTATGTGTAGTTTCCTTTTGTGGAATATTCCCGACTTACATATTTTGCTATAACAAACCCTAGTTAAACACATTAATATTTTTGTTTATGTCATAGTCTAGGTATGGTAGTTACATTACTTGCTAAATATATATTTAGCCTCACATCTGTATTCCTTAAAGGAGTAGGCAGGGGTTTGATTCTGTCCCCAACTTTTGCTAGGTTTCTCAACTCACAAATAAAATTAATGACTGCTAGATTGTCATTGTCTGGAAGAAATCATTGATAGTAATAGGGGCAGTCATTGGTTAAAAAACATAATAAATAAATACTTGAAGTCACACTTTCTAAATATTATTTATTCTGTACCTTACAGATAGAATTAGAGCGCCTGAACACAGCAACCGATGAGATTAACCGTTTGGAAGTAGAGTTAGATGAGGCCAGACTCGCATTTCGGAGGCTGCTGGCTGAGGGTCATCTCCGCATCCAGCAGCTCACCAAGAAACTTGGCACCAGTGTCCATAAAGCAAGGCCTTATTATGAAGCCAGATTTAGAGCTAATATTGTGAGTACATATTCTATTTACATAAGTCCTAAACTGGATGTGACTTTATTTGCAATTAACGGGGTTTACGCCCTCTTTCAATATACTGGCCTTGTGTCGAATTTCGCACCCAAAAAAAAGTATAAAACTTTTCCAAAAAAGTTATCCATTTTTTCGTACACTGTTTATGTAAACGAAAATATATTGTAAAAATTCGAAGTGTGTTTGGGGTTTGAACCAGCATCCGTCTAGATTTTGTCTGGAAGGGCGAGGTTGAGAATCTCGACGGTCGTGGGTTTAAGGCGCCTTATTACTTAATTTAACGGTAAAGGAAAACATTGCGATAATACCTACAAGTTTTTAGGAATTTCTTGCATGCAATCCGGTAACCCGAACTAGGCTGTCATAGTAGATTAAGACCTAACCCCTTTTTGTTGTAGAGGAGGCCTTATTCCAAACTGACAACACGGGGCCTAATATTAGAACCTTGATATCCAAACAAAGCAAAAAGTTGACAGAAATTTCCATCACAGTATAAAACCATGAACTCCGACTAAGAATTTTCCAAAAAATGATGATTCCAGACCACTGCATATACTGATACTTGATAACACGGTTCGAAGCAGCACTAGTTTTAGAAATAGTGTTCAAATGACGATTCAAAAGTACTTGTAAAAGATGATTTGACTCGTCCCATGGTCAGACATCGCAAGAGCTGCACACGGCGACGCTGTCCCTGGACAAGGCGCACAGCGCGCACGCGGCGGCGCGCGAGATGGTGTTCCTGGCGGAGCAGGGGCTGGCGCGGCTGGCGGACGGCGCCGACGGGGGCGTCACCCTCGACCCCGCCTGGCAGGAGATGCTCAACCATGCCACGCATAGGGTCAACCAGGTTGGTGCTTAGTTCAGTTCACTCGTAGACTCCACCCAGGTCCACCCAGCAAACAGCAATACCAATACAGTATGTTACATATTATGTAGAAAGGTGTGGGGCCCTTTTTACTGCTTGTATGTTTACATACGAAGGTATGTCGGGTTATAGGACCAGCCCGGGTATTTCCGGTTAGAATTACGTCGACATAATTTGACAGTCTACTTTGATATCAAAAATAAGTATGAGAGCTAGTTCTTATTAATACACGGTTTCGTGTTGTTTAAAAATAAAGAGTTGATAAACCAGACGGATTTTAAGTTTAACTACGCTGTATTAAAAAGAAATATTAGCAGTATTTTAGTCATTGCTTAGATTTTTCTTTTTTGTCTATTTCACGACACGATAAATTTGCCCTAGCTACAGGCTAATAACGAATACACGCAAGGTCATTCACTTTACGTAAGTACAGAGCATTGACATTACTGTTCAAAATACTAGGGAGTGGTCTTAAAAAAGGTAGCCTATATTATTATTATGTTCTTTACCAAAGTCTCATCTATCCTCATATCAAATATCATCCAAATAGGTCCAGCAGTATTTTATTTATTCTTTACAAAAAAGTAAACACATTTATTATATCCACTATTCATATTTATTGTTTCTCAGTTCAAGTCAATTCAAATTAATTCAAGAAAAAAGTAAAATAATATAGCTGGTGAGAGGGGTCGTGAGGTTAGTGTGTCAATGTCACGGGTAACCTCATTTCTAATTAGTGCCCCGTTTTATCTGTGGCGCCGATGCAAATTTATGAGTCGTGACGTTTGAGGAAATTCCCGCGCTTTTTAATCGTCCCGTACGCGCGATTTTTACGAGTGTTCTTTTGTTTCGTATACAGTACCTGAACGATTATAATAAAATAGTGTTATTTGTAATTTCTGTTTTTAATTAAAATTGCTTTATGTAGTGCTAGGTTCATAATAACTTGATGAACTAGTGCAGTATAATGGCAGCAGCAATAAGATGGATTTTAATCTTTTTTGAACATTATGGTATTATGGCGTTTTGTTAATGGGAGCTCTTGGAAAACAAAACCAACATTTCGTGTTGAAGTCTTAAAAAAACATCACCCAACGTAATGGTAATTGAAGTAACTATTCTCATTTTTATTTGTGTGCCGTTCTTTTTAAAATAATATCTCACGGTTCCTTTTACTTTAATACGATTTGTGTCGTTAACCTCAAAAGTTTCTTTAAATAAGTGTACCAAATTTACGAATTATCCTAAAAAAAAGTTTGGTCCGACAGTTTGAGATAAATGGCGGGAACGGTTTGATGAAAACTGCTCAAGATCGAGATGGTTGACGCTTTTTTGGGGAGTCCTACGTTCAGCAGTGGACGGCGATAGGCTGAGTATAAAACCGGGATGTTTAGCGCCTTCTTGCGGATGCTTTCGTTCAGTAGTGGACGGGAATAAGAGTGTATATAATAATGAAGTATTTTACGGAGTGTGCAAGTGACGTGTGCGTGTCAGGCGGAGTGCGACCGCGCGCAGGCGACGCTGACGCAGCGCGGCAAGGCGGCCTCGCACCGCGCCGCCACGGCGCTCGTGCACCAGCTGCAGAACTCGCTCAAGAGACACATCGCCAAGTCCAGGTATACATGCCATACGTACTGTATATCCCACACGTCTCTGTACTATACCTAATCGCTGGTTCACTATTATAAGGTTCTATGTTACAATTTCAGCACTTATTTACTTTTGGAGAGAAACTCGTAGTTTTCATAACTAAATAAATGCTAAAATTGTAACATAGAACCTTGTAATAGTGAGCCATCGAAATGCACAGATCTTGTATGGAAGGAATTTTGTAATATGTAGGTAGGTACTCGTTGTAGTGTGAAAAAAAAGGTTTTATTGTTGTTTTGCTCAAATAGAAGGTTATCATTGGACAATAATTGTAGTCTTCTTCCAATTGATGGTCTGTATAAACAGCATCGTGCTTATAATATTAAAAAAATATATTGTAATGGTATTATTATAAAAATGATATAATACAAACTCTAGAGTTCGAAAAGTAACTTAATTCATTAAGTGTTCTGTAATTCACTGCGATCACTGTAAAATATGACAGTTTACTGCAAAACTGCTTAAAATGGAACACAGTCCAAAAAGTATACTGTTGTCTGAAGTCTGTCAAGTCATTTCTGGGGGCAGTCGATCACGTTGGCACACCACTAAGAGCACCTTACTTTAAAACGCCATTCTCCACAGTACAAAAAATTGACGACGATTAATGACGTCATAAACAATAAGACACTGCGACAGTATAACATCAGTCTAGATAACGGAACGAACTTATTCTCAGTGTGAGAACTGTACAGTAGTGATCGTAGTGTATTACGGAACAGCCATCATATGCATACAAGATCTGTCCAGGCAGTAATAAAAACGAACCTTATGAACAAACAATAAGGTGACATTTAGCTTGCAGAAACAATTCTCATTAAGATGGTTTGATGAAATCCCGCATTTTGATTCTTGTAGATACATTAGCTTAGTAATTTTTTCGAATTTACTAACTTTCTGTAGTACTAGGATGTAAGTTGTCTCCAGTCGTATGCAAAAGTCTTTACGTATTCAATGAACCCTAAGTTATACTAAGTCACAAAAAAAAAAAATTAAATAAAAACACACTTTCTAAATTAAAAATCACTGAATTAATATTAAAAACTAAATAAGTGTGTTCGTATAATAAAGTAAAACTTATTAAAAAATATTTGTGTATATGTAATAAAAGTTTTAATATTAGGTCCTATCGCCATGATATTAAAGGTTTTAAAAGAAGGCCAATTTTGTGCTAAAAATAAATATAATTACTTATTACATTTTCAACACCTATTAATTGGAAATTTATCAAATTTTTCCACTAAATTACATCAATATTCAAGTACACTCAGTAAACAAATTTTAACAATAAAGGCAGTTGCACACGGCTGTATAATAACGTCCGCTTGTCTATCCGGCACAGAGTCCGCCGCCGCACCGCGACTCCGCCCGCCTAGCTATCGCTCACTCGGTACTATCACACTTTTTATTTTATCTAGTGTCTGTCTGCATGCCTTTATGTTTGTATTGCATGTACTAGTCACTGTGTGTATGCTTCCGTAGTTATTTTTATAAGTTGGCTGAGAAACAGTGAAATTTGGTTTATTGGAATCTTAATGGACCATTTAAAAAGGGCTCAAATTTATTCAGTTTTCCATTGGACAGGTTTAGTTTAAGAGTCAATTGGCATTGAACCAGTTTCGAAAATCTCATTAACAGGGATAATTTAATGGAAAATATAATGGGAACTCATTCAAAAGTTTAATATGGAGATTTCTCACTTATCCCAGCTCCATTTAACCAAGGTTGACTTTATTTTATTATGTTGTCTTCATCAAATATGGAAAATGGTCCTCGTTTACTTTACATTTGTTAATGTTTTTGATGGTCTAGTTAGTAAACTATGGTCCTTATTTTTACATGTTTAAAAAATAGATATATTAAAGTCGTTTAAAATGAAAGTAATTTCCGACATAAGTAAAAATAAATTATCTCTTTTACATATTATTTAATAATCGGTAAATTATATGTCTTTTTACCATGATGATACCAAAAGGGAGGGCGAAATTAGACAGTTAGGCCATCAATATATCAACATTAAAAACCATTCTCAGTTACATTATTAGTGTTTAACCACACCGTATCATGCCAAGCTACTAATAAAATCGCAATATTAAAAAAGGTAAGTACAACTGCTTTATGTATGTCATAACTCTAATAAAATGTTCCTTAATTCACAAAATATTTCATACATTTTCCAGGCCGTATTTCGAGGAGAAAGCTCGCATTAACACGGCGTTAGAGGCGCAGAAGGCCAGGATTCAAACCCTGGAAGAACAGGTAGCGGAGGCCAAACAGCAGTACTCGTCGGCTCTCAGGAACCTCGAGAGGATATCCGACGAGATACACAAACATCGCTCACGGAGACAGTCGGCTAGGAACGGTAACTAGTGGCCTTATTTCATCATTAACAGCCCAAAGTCTTATTTATTAATAAACAATAATAGGCATAAATGTCAGCACCGTGGCGCAGTTGGATAGATACTAAGACTAACTTGCGAAATTAGAGACCGTGGGATCGATGCTCGCACCACGAAAAATGTTTGTGTGATTCATCAGAATTTATTTCGGGTGTGGGTGTTTCGGAGACCCAAAAAGTCTGTCGTAGTCTCTGATAAACATGACACAGGATTTGTATCCTAACGTGGGGCCAAAACTATGTATGTGACTGTTGGGTCTATTTATTTACTATCGGATATAACGACCGAAATATACGATCCTTTCAGCGTGTTTATTTCCGGTTTTGACTATTTTATTTATACCTCAATTATGCACAGACGTGGAGCAGTCGACGATAACAGACACGGCAAGCGACACGAACACGACGGCGAGCGACAAGTTGGACGAGGTGTGCGACTCCAGCGCCGACAACGTGCGCGAGTGGCTGCGGCGCAGCGCGCGGCCCGACCGCGACAACGACACGTGGACGGAGATCGACCTCGACACTTCCAGCCCGGAGGAGGTCGGTACTCATCTGAATTGACGATGAGAAAATATTGGTACTTGTACTAGAATATATTGACAGTCCAATGGCGCAGTTGGCTAGACGCCAGCTGGTGAAACTAGCGGCCGGGGATTCAATCCCCGCATAGAAAATCAAAATCTCTCGTAGTTTCTAATACCCCTACAGACTCGTATCTTTATGTAGGGTCTGGACTATGTGTGTGGCTGTTGGGTGTATTTAAAAAAATTATGACAGGATACATCGATGGATATAACCCTAGAATGAGCTACTTTTGATACACAATTGTTTTGGGATTCTTTAAAGAAATTAATCTGTTTACTTATACATGTTATTTAAAAGAAAATACGAACCAATATATATAAAATAAAATATCCTTTCACACGAAAAAATTACTCAGTTTCCAAAAGCACCATTAAATTAAAAATTCATTGTACCTTACCCATATTCCCTTACAGGTGAGCTTCGAAAAGTGCTGCTTACGTCCCCGCTCCACCCCGGAGAAGCTGTCACCCCCAAGTCCTCAGGAGTCGAAGGTGTCCGCAGCATCCCCGCGGCGCATCATCAGGACTGCCGAGAGGAACGCCTGCATCCGCGCCGAGCTGGAGAAGGGACGACGACAGAGCCTGGATGCTCTACTGCATGATACGGGAGAGAAGGTCAAGGAGATGTTCCAAGGTTAGTGGTTTTTATACAGGTTCTTTTAAACTTTACATGTGGTTGAGAAATTGGTTGGTTGGTTTTAAATCCCAGACACATTTCTGACTTTATGAAGTTATGTTTGTCATCACCAGCTGATATACTTTTCACTAATGGGTACGGGTTTCCTTTACCATTGAGAAGGTTTAGGCCTTAGTCCACCACGCTAGCCTAGTACGGGCTGGTCGACTATATACCGAGGACATTCTTACTTCTTAACAACTTTTTAAGTGGTTTCATCGCAATGTTTTACTTTAACGTTAGAGCAAGTGATAATTCATTGTGAACATAACTTCGAAAAGTCAAAGGTGTGTTCCTGCGGTTAGAAAACGCGATCGCCCATATTCTCGACCATCACTACTTACCTTCATACTGAACTCATATCCCCGGTGCTGTAATCCATGTGTATAATTCCAGGCCTGTCTCTGTTCGGCGAGCGGCGCGGCTCGGCCTCCGCCCCGCGCACCCCGCGGCGTGCGCCCTCCCCCCGCGCGCGCGCCTCCCCCGCACACCGAGACACCTCCTCACACTCCGACGAACGGTACTCTGACACCGACAGCCTCGCCAGGTACACACATACATCTACTATGTAGTATATACCTTTATACCTAATGCCTTTTACTATACACCCTTAAACTCCGTCCTAGTACTGAAATTTTCTTAACAAAAATACCCAAAACACTGCCTCCATCCCTTAACCGGACCACCAAATAAACAAAATAGTACTCTAATATATATGCCACCATTTTCAGCGTGGAGATGCTAACGGACGACCAGATCGCGTCGCTAATGTTAGACGCTCAGTTGGAAGCTGTGTGCGAGAGACTCGCCGGAGTCGCCGTCAGACGGTCGCCAGAAGGAAGATATTGAACAGGTAAGACAATTTAAAAAATTATCATTATTAGCCCAAATTCGTCCCACTGTTTATAATAGGGCCATTGTTTAAAATAGATATGGTGTGCCCAGGATTTACACTTGCAACCGCCGAGATTATACTAGATCGCGGTACTACATATCCAAGCCATCTCGAGGTTTTTAAGATTACGTAAGCTGATATAGACACAAAAACAAATAATTCATTTATTTTCGTTGCAGATAATCCGTAGATAGAACAAAAAGGTAGTAACAATTAGTTGTAGTAAATGGAAACTCGCTTCATCAACCACAATAACGTCGACATTACACATTCCGAAGGATAGTATAGTTTAACAAAAAGTACAGGGACTATGCGACTTTTTGTCGAACGATTTTTAACAAGCAAATCGTGTTAATGCTTATACGTGAAAGTATTATGTAGACCAAGGCCAAAATTCTGCAAAAGGTATACAAGATTACATTGTTGGGAAGCAATTAAAAGTATACTTTAAACCTATAAAGGCAGCTTTTAGTAAATATAATTCTTTAGAAATAATATTACATATCTGAAGTTGTTCAACTGGATGATAAAAATCGTTCGCGACAAAAAGTCGTGTGACACCCATTCACAAAACTAGTCTAATAAAATACTTGCCTATGCATAATATAAGTACATTGCCTACATAAAAGTTAATTGTTCGTAAGCATAATCTCGGTTTGTTATACGCAGTTTAGGCGATATGAAAGTTCATATTAATCGATATTGTTAATATTTATTGAAAATCTCTATTGTAACTTGAAAATCTCGCCAGAATGGCTACTATATTAAAAAAATGATTTTTACATGAATACTACAATTTACGCTGTTAAAATCGCTAGGAAAATAAAACTGAATTGTATCAACAAAATGTAAACGCCAATTTGTTGGTGTAAAAATCATGACATACAGTAACTTTATTATTGTAATTAGTCAATTTGAATTAGGTCGAGTGATTTGTGCCTGGAGTAATTTAAGGGGTTTGATATATTGGTTACTTATTCTTAGAACCCCAAAAATACACAGCCTCTGTTAAGATCATACTGCGCTATTCCAATGCTATTAACTAAAAACAGTATACATAAAATGAAAATTATTAATGGATACACTTTTGTCAATCTGTGATTAATATTACAGATAAGAAAATGTAATCTTCAATAATGATTACATTTTGCACATTTCTGGCTTGAGAAAATGTTATGTATTACCATATAGAACTAATTCCACCTCAATAAACTTAATATTTGGTGGATGGTTGACTTATATTTGAGACAGACTCAAATTGTGAATCTAATGTATACAACCATGTTCCAAGAAATATAAGGAGTCGCGTGCAAAAGTTAGTTATAAAAATATACTATGCTTATAAATAAGTCGTTGAGATCTTTAGACATTGTAGGTTGTTAGAAAAAATGTTAGCAATAAGTGACATGATAATAAATTGTACTGGAGTTTATAATATGGATAAACTGGGTTGTTGGGCAAAAAATTTAAGAAGTCGCTACTTGTTTCATTCACTCAATATTTTTTTTTAATTTCTACATCTTGATTACACAAGAGTACTATAAATAAACATATACACATAAGCCATTTAAACTATGGAGACAAAGACCAAAATTATCTAGTTAGTGCAGATAGAAATGAACACCAAACATATAGAATTATTTTTAATAATGTAATTTAGCAATAAAAAGCAATAATAGGTTTAATGAAATACATAGATTATAATACTTACTGATAAGTCCTAAAAAACATTCCTATTTTTGAATCAGATCTCTCTATGGTATATACAATTTTTTATTCGTCAAATTTGGATAAAAGGATTCTAAGCCAGTCTTTATTTTTTTAAATTACCAGATTAAAAACTCCAGTACATAAGTTATTCTGTAGTTAGACAGAATGCCTAAAATCACTTGCCTATACAAATAATATTATATCTAGATTTAATAGGATTAATTATTGTTTGGGATGTGAAAAAAAGATTTCTAAAGATTTGTCTAAAAAAGTACATAAACTAGGGCATATACTTTGATCTCAAAAATAACAATATGGAGTCTAGAAATATGTCCTGTTAATTATATTTACGATATACATGTTCCCTACAAAACACAAAATAGTGATGAGTCCATGATACAACATCCTTTCTTTATCCCTTCATCTTCTCAGGGATTCAGTCATGACAAACTGTTTCCGTTATAGTTGAAATAATTATTTATTTTGGGTCCGATATATGAAATCAAACTAATACAGATTTGTTAAATATTTAAATCCTTTCAAGTTACTAAAACCAGAAGTTAGTCCACCCAGTACTAAGCCATCTCTGAGTTTTAAGTTTTAATAAGATCAATCAAATTTACACACAAAGTACAAATATGTGCCATTCAAAATTCATCAGGCTGTGATATTGTATGCAACTTTGCATGGCAAATGTCTCAAAAATAATTTTATTTACAAATTCAACAATAATATACAAAAATTCAATAAACAATTTTGCAATATCTGTAACACTTGTTTTGCTAACCTTACTTGGATGTGATAGGGGAAAAAATCTTTAAGATGTATTTTTTTCACATCCACTTAATATTAAGTATAAGTAAAATGTGCATTTTATATTAATTTTGATACTGCAGTATTATTTAACTATTATTTATCTCATAAATATCCGCCATTTTGCATGTACAGTCATCATAAAAAATATTAGATCTCACAATTTCTTATTAGTTTTTATAATTGTAATAATGTTCTTTCCAAACAAAACTTTCATAAAAATAGTAAAGCTAGGAAGTCAATTATGTCTAAATTATTTTGATGACTGTACATAACCCGCCAATTGTATGTAATATAAGTTAAAGATTTTGTTTAATACTGTATAGAATGAATACTATTTTATTTTTTACATATGGTAACAGTGAATAATTCAACTCAATTATTTGACGAATTGGTATCTTTATAGTATCCATACCAGTAATAATTTAAATTTCATTGCAACATATTATAAATTCTGGAAAAACATTACGGCCAAATTCAAAATACCTTTATGTTTATTCCTCAATGTCGTTTGAATTAATTCGCATAATACACGTGTGTACGTAATTATTATTTAAGTCTTCCAATGTGTTTGTTGGGCCCGTTACGTGTGGTGTTTTCAAATTTTATTTACACGGCGTTGTACGTGTGTAGATCGGCATTGTGTATTGTGGATGGGAGAATCGACCATAAATTATGATAAACAATTATTATGTTAGTCAAAGAACAAATTTTTAAAATATTACGTATATGTATGATGTTTTTATGCTTTATATTAAAATCTTAACGTTGTATTTGTTTTAAAAATATACATTAAATTGTTTGAAGTAGCAGCCAGGTTTTTATCGCTGAATTATTTCCATAGTAATATAAAAAAAAAACATGATTTTTGGTCGATTCTTCATCAAAATTGTTAAATGTTATTGAAAAAAATCATTAGTGACTAATATGACGTAACTGGAATACTAAATAATTCAAAAACCTTTCCTAAAATGAGTGGTCACAAAGACCGTTTATACAAACTGCCGTAATCCAGATATGTCATCTAAATATACGCCATTAGAGAAAACCTTGTAAAAATATCCTAGTGAATAGTGCATAATATACGCTTAGTTGATTCGCACAAAACAACGTCCGATAACATATTGTCAAACGGATCGCATTCACCAGATTGCCTGTCGTTAATACTAGAACTAGAATTTCATATGTGTGAAATAAATTGTTAATTAAAAAACAGGACATCCAAAAATATTTATTTCCGTCTCAAACACAGCTTTTGCTAAAAGTAGGACACAAGTAGAAGCTTCCTTCGAAATATAAAAGCAAGTCTTAAAGTAATATCCGTATATTTTATTTCTGAAATTTGTAAAGTTTTTGGCAGTTTTAAACTACTGTGTATAATTTAGAGGGAATTTTGTATTGGTTTTTCTAAATCATATTATTAGCAAATAAATGTTAAAAATCATGTTAATAATTGAAACATTGTTGGATATACCATTTAGTGAATTATGTTGTATGTAACATTAATCTGTTCCGTTAAATAATCTGTCTAAAATTGCTGCGGGTTATTAATACATTAAAAAATATTAAAATACTTATTAAAACCACTGCTTAATTTCAACTGTCACAAATTCCTTCCGATTCCATTGAATTTTATTGTCATAAGTTCATATTATGTTGTACGCTAATATTATTGTAAGTAATTGAATTGGAACTGCGTAAATGTTACATCGAATAACTGATTTTGGCAGGTACTATAATAGTCAATTGTAAAACCGTTCAGGATTTGATTCCCACGAGGAGAAAAATATTAGTTCGAGCCAATAATTTAAGACCCTGTATCGTAAAACTAAAGGTATTTTTTAAGTATTGGTAGATTCCGGTACCTACTATGAATTTTAAGTGGAAAGAAAGTTTCGGAATGGAATAAAACATAATATCTCCTAACGTAAAGGTTGTGATTTATTTATGTGAAATGTAATAATCATAATTTTAATATGAATAAGCAAAAAGATATAAAATATTTATTATTTTTGTAATTACTGGCAAAAGTTAAAATGGGAAAATATACATCACATTTAAATGAATTAGAAGAACACGTTATGGCAAAACAGCAGTCTTTCTCAGAAATTATAAAATTCAAAGAAATATATTAAGCTTGAAGGCAACTATGTAGTTTTTATGACATTGATTCTTATAATTCAGATAATAATGTAATTAACACTGTATTTTCTTGATTCATATTTTTCTTTACTAATTCATTAGCTTTGAAATAAACTCGATGTAACATTTGCGTAGTGTGGGCGTGTCCAGCGATAGCTTTAAAACGATATTATGTTCGCTGTATGTGATATTAAATCTGTACAAACATTAGCATTACATTGTGATATGCATATGCGTTCCCTGGGTTAATGTTGACCACGTCTTTTCTAGAACTTTCTAAAAAGTTCCAGTGACAAACATGGTTGCAAAGAGAAGTGATGTTATTCGACTTACACTTAATGTAATAGTCAAGTATTGATAGTCGATTAAGCCTCTATTAGTTAAAATATATAATGACCTAAAATGACAATTGTAAAAATATAAAAACAATTTGAATTTTGTTAATGTCGGCTGGGTCAACATTAACACGCGAGCTGTTATGTACATATGTGTTGAGATAACTCGCCTTCACATAAATAAATAATATAATAGTAATTGGTGTTTTATTTGATCTTGGTATGTATTGACAGATTGCAGAATTTATGTAAGTCTTCATGTATTTGTTTGTGGTAAGTAATAAGTTTAACTTTTCAATTTGTTCTTTAATAAGGAACAGTGTGACTTTCTGTTAGAACCAGTTTTTAAATTCAGAGATCGTCCTCCAGTCAATTTATATATACTCAGCCTATCTCCGTCCACTGCTGAACGTAGGCCTCCCCAAGTAAGCGCCAACCATCCCGGTCCTGAGCGGCCCTCATCTAATTATTATAATCCCCCAATTTATATATTTTTTTTAATTTTAATAGTTACAATTAAAAAAAAAAGATGTGGGTAGAATTTTTTTTTATCGCATCTAAAATCCAATGGGGGGTAATCATCACTACTAGGACAATCTTTTCCTGGTATCTAATATAATTTACAAAATAAAACTATGTTAAAGTTTTAACATTTTATTCATCACAATGGTTTACAACAGAATCCATACACAGTACAAGGACGGAGAACGCGTTCCTCAAACAAACTGCAAACGTAATATGTAACTTCAATATCTCCAAACGTTTACAAAAATACTTCACAATTTTTGGTTGTAATTTGGCGCTAAGGTAAAGAACTAAACAAGATAGAAGAAAGGATGTCACACTTCACATCTACGAACGAATCATTGGCGAATATTATTTGAAAATTATTTATGTATACAATTAAGTCTAAAATACCCTAACATTCTATGTGTACTGCACAGAAAAAAATATTTTAGTTATTCTAAGTTCCGTCGAAATTGCTGATTTTAAAAATTTTCCATATTTTGCGTATTTTTTGTTATCAATCATTAATGTTAAAAAAATATGTAATGGTAAATTAGGAACGTTTCATGTAATCGGCCTTTTTTCACGAATGTTCGAATGTAAAATGAAAAAAGTATCTTACGATCGCAGATGTGAAGAGTGATTAGTACATAGTCAACAATAAAAAAATATGAAAAACACGTTTTTACACGTTAGGAGGAGCTGGTTGAGCAAAAAAGGTGTCTAAACAAAGGGAAGCATAGTTAAAGATACTACCGCATTCTAAATGCATAAAAGTTTAATCCTGTACAACTACCCTACAATAATTTACGAGTAAGGAATTGAGCTATATGGAATATTTTGTAATGCGGCGACAATTCTACCATAATAATTAACCTACAAAGGGAAATTACCCAAGAAAAACGCGGATAAAAGCGAACTCAATTTAAACATTATGGGAATTTTGACAGTTGCCTTTATTATTTTTTTGGTCGTATTTCTATTATAAATTAATTTCAAGAGTTACTTGAAAATTAATTCAAACAAAAATCATTTAAAAATTGTGATAGTCTTTGCATGAGATTTTTATGTTTTTGTCACTTTCTATACTGTAAGATTTTTTAAAATTAAATTCGCTTATATCTCGTGGTCATAAATAACAAATAAATCGACTATGACTGTGGATTTCAACAAACAGACTCGCTAAAACTAAAATTCCAATAGTTAACTAATGCTAGGAAATTGAACATATACATTTTAATTTATAACAAAACCTGCACATTGGACACCAACAAAGAAATCAATGAATAAGTGTTTCCCACCAGAGTAAATACGTACAAATAGTATTTTTTCACATAACTGTAAGGAATATGGTTTAATAAATGTTTCGGAAATTGGCAAGAAATTTAGTTAATTATAACCAGAAATGTATTCGGTTACACAAAATACATTTTGTAATATCTGTTCATATTTACTCTGTGTTGCAAAATGAACAAAACATTTTGTAATAAAAAAAAATAAACACATGGCATTTTTAAAATTTATAGTTTTGTAAACAAAGTGTACTTAGAATAAAACCAAAAAACTTAACATTTTGTTAGTTAATTTTTATTTTGAGCTTTCAAATAAAATATGCACGAAATTCCAATGATAAAATATTCCCAAAACTAAACAGTAACCTAAT
The DNA here is from genome assembly GCA_030295005.1 of Cephonodes hylas. Taxonomy (NCBI): domain Eukaryota; kingdom Metazoa; phylum Arthropoda; class Insecta; order Lepidoptera; family Sphingidae; genus Cephonodes; species Cephonodes hylas. The sequence goes on from AP025383.1 coordinate 2,288,562, forward strand.
AACCTCGTTTCGCTATAACATAAATAATGAAGCTTCGTAAAACCAACAGTCATTTATCAGTCAAAAAATATTAAGTACATATACACGTTTATTTTTATTTTATTTCATATTTTACAGAAATAACATCACAAGAAATATACAAAAAGCCAAAATTCCTCCTATTTTTTAAAACAAAACTTAATTTAATAATATTTTAAAATAACGGATGAGTAATAAATAAAGCAATAAATAGCTACATTAAGCCTATCGATTACGGAATAGTAACAATTAAATTATTTCGCTACATATACACATTATTACAGTCATTAATACTACATATGGTATATAAATAAGGGCTATTGTTACTGACATCAGTTAACAATATAATGTTAAAAGAAAGTCGTTTAGACATCAGCATGACAAGAAGCTGCGTTATTTCCACAATTTGTTACAAAAAATATACTTTTATTTGAATTTATTGAATGTATTCAACCACCAGAGGCTAAGCTAGTAATACTCGGAAACAAATACTTTTTAGAAGCTAAAATGGTTTGCTCACTGTTCTATACCTTAGTAGTAGCCTAACAGTGTCCAAAGTGTATATTCCAAAAATAATTTTAATGATAATAAAAATATTATTTAAATATTACTAAAATGGTCATTTCTTAAGTTTCTCTACATCCGTACCAAAAATTCATTACAATTTTTCTTTTAGCCTAGCCAATACATATTTTTATGTTGTTATGTGATCAGTAACAATAGCCCTTGTCTACACTGTGTACGATAACACTACAATATAAAGGCTAGTTGTGTTTAAGTTTCAACCGGTGTAGTCACAATTGACTTAATACAACATTTTCACGCACCCTGTATCAAGTACTAACATCACCTTGCAGCGCCCGCTCGCATTGCACTAAAACGAACACTCTATATAGACATTGGCAGAACACCAAGAAGGTTTACAAGTTGTGTCAATTAACAATAAAAGGAAATAAAATAACACTAAAACCTTTTAAGTTTTTAGGGACTGCAAATACGTGGCTAGTATGAAAGATTTTTATATTACTTTTTCCAACATTTTTTCTCAGAAGGAAATTCGACAACAATGTTGTTGGTCCAAATAGTTTTAGTATCTTTTTTTCATCTTAGTTAAAGAGATGGAAAAGTGCTGCAATATTTATTTAAGTTACAACCCAAAGTAGTTATTTATATGGCAAAGACTACAAATAAAAAAATGAAGTTTGGGTAAAGGTCCAATTACAAAAGTATAACTCTTGGGTCCCTGCCAATGATACATTATGATCTCTTATTTCATTTGTGCGTATGCATAGTATTGCATTTTAGAACTCTAGTCAACGCGAGCGGACCATCTTTAACCACTAAACAATTAAACATGAATAAGTTACATTTAGTCGTATAATAAGGAATCAGTTACACATATCATTTCTATAAACTGGTCATTACATACAAAACACCCAATTAATGTTATAACTTTGGTTTATTTGTGGGTGGCACTGTATACATCTAAACAATGTCGCTCAAAGCGCTCGTAGTCGTGAGCGATATGAGCGACACTTTTAATGTACAAGAGCTCTAGTGTTTGGAAGAAGCTACTCAAGACCGTAAAAGCGTTGAGAGCGTTTTAAGCGCTTTGAGCGCTCGCCGTTCTCCACGCTTGTAAACTGCTTAAATTTATCTACTTAAGAAGGCTACAAAATAATTGTACTGTACAACGATTCAACATTAAAAATATCATTCTTCCTAATAATTATGCTAAGTCAATACAAATTTAAAGCTACGGGATTCAGCAAAATATCAAGTTCGCTACAAATTGCATTCAATAATTAGATTATTTTCGGATTTTTTGGACGAAAAATAGCATTAAGCAATTAAATAGAGTATAAATTTCACCGAAAGTGGTAAAGATGACAAATCTCCAAAAATAATATAATTAAATGTTATGCGTTCAAAGTCTAATACAGGAGCTACTTTTGTCTTTACATGATAAGATTGGTATATTATCAGCATTTTAAATCATTCAACATTAGCCCATAAGGTGAAAAATTTTTACAAAAAAGAACAGACTAGATTTTTTCTTTGAGCTTACATTAGAATAAATAAGAATAAGAAGAAAAGTCGCATAACTAGAACAGTCTTATGGTAAATCTTCGGTTGATTCCAGTTCTGGGCACTTATTGGAAAATTTGAGATAGTAATAACTAAACTCTTCAATTTAAAAAAAAATACTCATAACAAACTTTGATCCTTGTATCTTAATGTGGGGTTAGAATTACGTATGTGACTTTTGGATGTATTTATTACTATTTTAATTTTAAATTATATTTTAGTGGGTTGTATACTAATTTGGTAAAAGTGATCAAATTTGGTGTGTTTCGTTTGAGGAATAGGTTAGTATTAAATAAAAGTAAACAATAACTTCTATTACAATGGTTTAAAAATGCTGATAATATTCCAATCAAAAAATGCTTAAAACTATATAAATACAATAGAAGATACATTTTGTCCAATAAATTATCTTACACAGTAGAATCGATAACGTACATTACCATCATTGGCACAATTTAATACTATCGATATAATTGAATAATAAATTGTATTTCTTTTTTTTTTGGTTCGTTTTTTAAAAAATAATGTAACCTCTCTTTTAATCCAACATCTTTGTCAACATTAAATATTTAGTCGATTAATCGGTCAAATATCGATTTATTCAATACAATAAGTCGGACAATTTGAAATTAAGGCTGAGGAAACACATATAAGGCTTAATTTAAAAAAAAAATATTTTTATTTAATTTACAGTCTCTTTGCAAATTGTCTATGCCATACTCATTTAGGGGTCCATTCCTTTAAGCTCGATAGAGCTGGCGTATTTTAATCGCAATTTTAAAAAAGGTACACTAATGCCATTTTGTCTTAAAAATATTAGAATGTAATAAAATTATAAGCATTAGATTACAAGGGCACTCAACAGCACCATACTATTCAACAAAATTGAGTGCCTTACTTTATCATGAGATCAATGTCAGTTAGTCAAATTTCTAATGCCAAGTCATACGTATTTACTCCCAATAAGTCCATTAAAATAAACTTTTTCAAACCGGTTTTTTCTCAAATATGCTTTTAATACTAGACGATGCCATTACAAATTATCCAAATATTTTTCATCATTTTTTTTTTCACTACTCGAATACCCATAATCTTTACAAATATTTTGACCTCACCGTTGGCAGAAAGTAGCAAGCAGACTCCACTCCATTCGAGTGTTGTCTATGGTGTCCTCACCGTGGTTGTTATGTTGGCAGTTAGTTGGTGAGGGTGGCGAGGTGTCAGGGCTGCGCGGCGGGCTGGTGGCGGCACTGCGGGCAGGCGGCCATGCGCGCGCTCCAGCGCTCCACCTGGAAGGTGCCGGCCTGCGCCCCGAACTCCGAGCGCGCCACCTGCTGGCACGCGTGGAGCACCGCCTCCGGGTCTGACAGCTCATCTGTGGGCGTTTGGAATATAATATAGTGTAGTGTTGTGTAGTATAACGTAATGTAGTTTTTTGTAGTGTATATTATCATCATTAACGCGATGACGTTATTATTTTATTTTTTAAATGGGAATAAACAGGGGATTTTAATAAAATGGGAATAACTATAATATTAAAGATAGTTTTAACAATTATCTTTTTTATAATTTATCAGCCCATATATGTTCAACATCTGGAAATGAGCATCTCTTATAAAGAGAAGGTTTAGACCTTAGTCCAGACCGCTGGCCTAGTGTGTGTTGGTGGACTACACACGCAAGAAATCACTAACAACTTTATTGTGTGTAGTGTACTAATATAGAAGCCCAAAAGCGTTGACACATTAATTATGTGAAATCTAGTTTATACTTCATAATTTTTATTGTGGGGTCAGGATTTCCTCATTGAATGTCACATTGCTTTTGTTTAAGAAGGATTAGATTATTATACTAAATTTTGTAAGACAAGCTGGGCTTTTGGGCTTCTATGGGAGTACTGTTACTGATATAATGTACTGTAGTATAATGTAGTATATAACGTAGTGCAGTACCGATGGCGACGTGCGCGGTGAGCACGACGTGGTGCGTGGAGAGCGCCCACGCGTGCAGCGAGTGCACGTGCCGCACGCCCGACAGCGCCGACAGCGCGGACACGCACTCGCGGTACCTGCCGACATTAGAGCACTGGTTGGCAAACTTTGGCAGGCAAGGGCCAGACGTTAACAAATTTATAAAGACGGGCTCGCACTTGTAATATTTATCTCAGATTTTTAAGAAAAAAAAAGGCGAGCCGAACTTGTGATGATTTACTTCAGATTCCTAAAAAGAAAGTGCAGCACTTCCTACAACACAGCCTATGCTAGGTATTTTTAAATTATTTTCAAAATATCCACGTGCCGCAGTGAGGCCACGGGTTGCCTACCGCAAGTTTAGAGCAGGGGACTACTCTGTCAAGGGTATTTTATAGCAGAATTTGGCATTGCGTGGTGTGCAGTAGGAGCGGTGCACACTCACCAAGAGACAAGAAGTAAATAAGGAACTAAGAACGTTAAATAGAATGAGATTAACTCGAACTATGGACTTTATTTCTACAGACACTTACCTGAAGTCCTTGGGCACGCCCTGCATGAGCATGTTGAGCGCATCCCTGACTACTCTGGCCGAGGTGAGCAGCACCAGCAGGCTGAACAGGAACGTGCAGATTGGGTCCACCACCTTCGCTGCTGGCTGGAATATAATAATTTGTAGTGCCACGTGTAGGTATGTAGTGTGGAATAAATTAATTATAATTCATAATTTATTAATTCATAGTCACTAAAATGTGACTTTTAATTATAGTCCAGCAAAAAGAAAGCTCATAATTAAATGTAGTCTTTAGACTACAAATACTGTAAAACACACGAAGTTATTAGAGAGTAGAGTAAGACTTACATAGAATTTGATGAGAACAGAGGCTAATAGAACTCCACAGCTCTGGATGAGATCGCCTATGACGTGGATCAAAGCGGCGCGGAGATTGATGTTACTGAAAGTGATATTAAAATAAAGCTAATTAATTACAAACAGAAGCAGTTGAGACTAAGTAATAAACAACTCAAGACATAGTACTTCAATCTAGAAAGAAAGACATTTGTTAATCAACTTGAGGGGCCTTAATATTTCTATCGCCGGAATTTAATTTCAAGAAATTATTGGATAAAAAGCAGCAGTCCTGAATATGTTTTATTTTCAAAGTTGGCACTTGCCTCATAACATTAGTAGAGCGGGTAGCCGACTTAACTATTTGAATCTTACGTTTATGTTAGTAGAGTTGCAAAGCTTTTTGAATTTTTCGTTAATAGTGCAAAGTTCGTGTATTACCAAAGTTTTGAAATGGGGTGTCACGCTATTTAGATCCCCTCCTAACCCAGTGCTACACAACACAAGACGTAATTTATGGATGGCCCCCTATGAAAACACCAGTAACTGACCGCGCCCTCGCCCCGACGACATTGGCCTCAGCACTGGACAGGTCCTTCATGCTGTAGTCTCCGTTGACGAGTCCATTGGCGTGCTTCGTCTCACGAGACCGGTGGAACAGCTTGAACCGCGGCCGAGACTCCTCGTGGGCATGTGAGTGGGGGCACGCCGCCCCACCGTGGGTGTGGTGGTGTGCTGGAGGAGAAAAAGGAAGCAAAACGTTAAAATGAGAAAAAAAAAACAAAAGTAATGTTGAGAATATCGGCTTTTCATTATCACATTATTAGGTCATATATGTCCCCTGATGACCATTTTGAGGGTTTAGGTCTTAGTCCACCACACTGGGCTAGTGCGGGTCGGCTATCTGACTTTAGCTGTCGAATATTGGTAGATGTTTTTTAAATGTCCACGTGAGATCAGAAGTAAATAAAAACTTTAATTTCCTTTTTAGATATTTAGATTAGATAGTTTCCTTTAAGGGGTTTTAGAGTGCCTGTACCCAGGAGTGGAAAGTGTATTGGCTGATGGCCATTATGAAAAAATATGAATAGTACGGACATGTCATACAAAGCATTTCTTAAGACCACTATACAAACCAAAACCCTAATGCCCCCCCTTAGGCACTCCATACATACAAAATAACGTTTTCAAAAGCTCCTTATAGAACCCATAAAAGGCCTATTTCCCTTATAGTCCCTCCATAGCAGACGATCTTACCGATGTCAGACGCGCAGCCGTGCAGCACGACGGCGAGGATGACGTTGAAGCCGACGCCGCAGCCGGACACGATCATCATGATGTCGGGCTCGATGTTGTACTCGCCCGAGTGCAGCCGCGTCGCCGCCACGTACACGAACACGCCCGTCAGGATCCAGATCAGCAGGACTGACACCATCGCTCCTAGCACCTCTGGAATTCAAATGTAACTATGGCAGCTGATAAGGTGTTTTACTTTTTTTAGGGCATCGTACAGCATTAAGACTTGGCTTACTCTTTCTGCTTCCTTCCTAAGGAAAGAGGCGAAATAGCCTAGAATAAAAAAAATGGTTGGCAGCAAAATAAGCTTTTAAAGGTATGAAATTTTTCTGTTGGATGCAGAAATCTAAACATTTATATAAATATGCACCGTGTGATCTAGTACTTAGATAGTCACGATAACTCTATGGAGTAAGGCCTGAACCCTACCAATCGTAAAGAAGTCCCGTGTTCAGCAGTATGTATGTCCATACATATATGGGCTGATAATGAAGCTTTCCTCAAGACATCATCGTGATAATACAAATACAAATCCTAATAAGATCTACATGGAATACAATGGAAAGCAAGCAATGAATAAAGCAGGTTAATTGTAAATTTAACTTTTAAACATACAACAAATAGCCAGTACTCACCAGCCCGCTTGTATCCATACGACATGTGCACATCAGGTTTCCTCTTGGCGCAGTGGAAGGCGAGCAGCGCCAGCGCGAACCCGCCGCAGTCGCTCAGCATGTGCGCCGCGTCCGACATCACCGACAGACTGCCCGCCAGGTACCCGCCTATCAACTCGCATACCTTGGGGAGGGGTTGAAGATGTTAGGAGGAATGTCGATGATGTGACTATTTTTGTAGAACACATAATAACACCTTGGGGAGAAGAGACGGTTGAAGATGTTAGAAGTAATGGAAATGATGGTATTGTTTTTGTAGATGATTATGTGAAATGAAGTGTTTATTGAGTCAATCAATGTCAAATACACCACATCAAGTGATTTGCATGTGCGCCGCGTCCGACATCACCGACAGACTGCCCGCCAGGTACCCGCCTATCAACTCGCAAATCTAAAATGGCTTCAGCGTTTCTACACATACGGATAACTTTTATTATAGGTATCAGAAACTACGAGTGAATTTTCGGCTTCACAAACACTCAGACACGAAACAAATAGGTACTTATGCAGATAAGAAGTTATTGTTGGTATCACTTAGCCAGTTCTAAAAGAATAGTTAAGACCTCTTCTTTATTAATGACTGTCTCCTTACTTCAACAATTTTTTTAACGAATTAAAGTTTTAAATATAAAATGTAGATCCGAAATTAGCCAAATAATATAGTCTTGTTTAATTCCAAACGAACAAAGCTGCAATTAGCAGCTTATAACTACAAACTCGATCTAATTTGCTCGTACCTCACTTTGCAGAACATCCATTGTTAAACATCACTCAACATTTTTGGGCCGTTTTCCACGGTAATAAGCTTGGAATTTTAAAATCTCAACGCGAAAAACAATGAGCTTCACAATCGCGCTTCTATTGTTAGGGTAATGAGTAGGGATTGCAATCCAGCGGCGTTTTCAATCCAGCGGAATTTTTGCTGGATTGACCTGAATCCAGCTGGATCCAGCGCGGATCCAGCAAAACGTGGAACGAAAATAAAAACATATTTTAAAATCAAGCTTTTATTATGCACGAAAAATTAAAAAAATAAACTAAGAAAACATTCCTACAATTCGTAGTTTTTTAAACTTTATAAGTAACAATTTACAAAAGTGTTCGGTTTATGAGTAGAAGTATGATACATAAACATATATTATCTATAACTAGTATATTATTATTCTTATGTGATCTAAAAGCTTGTCGCGGCCGAGGTCTTTGCATTAACGAAATTGCGCGACAAGCTTTTAAATCACTTAAGAATATTAATATACTAGTTATAGATAATATATGTTTATGTATCATACTTCTACTGATAAACCGAACACTTTTGTAAATTGTTACTTATAAAGTTTAAAAAACTACGAATTGTAGGAATGTTTTCTTAGTTTATTTTTTTAATTTTTCGTGCATAATAAAAGCTTGATTTTAAAATATGTTTTTCACCGTTAATTTATTTTTAACTTTTTAGTTGGAAATATTTCTAAGTCTATCCATTTCGTAGTCATACCGAAATTCAACTCAATCGGTCCATGGAAACTAGTGTTCCTATGGGCACCTTCCAACTTCTCATGACTCCAGATCAACGATACCTTGTTATTATGTTGTCACTAAAAATACAAAGGCATACCAAATTTTAGCTTAATTGGTCCACAGGAATCGGAGTTCCTATATTCTTCTTCCAACTCCTCATCAGATCAGCTTCATGATACCATATTTTTGTATTGTTACCGAAGTTACGAAGGCACACCAAATTTCAGTTCAATTGGACCACAAGAATCGGAGTTCCTATGGGCATCTTCCAACTCTTCGTCAGATCAGCTCTATGATACCTTGTTATTATATTGTCACTGAAATTACATAGGTATACCAAATTTCAGCTCAATCGGTCTAAAGGAATCGGAGTTCCTCTGGGCTTCTTCCAACTCCTCATCAGATCAGCTCCATAATATCATATTTTTGTATTGTTACCGAAGCTACGAAGACATACCAAATTTCAGCTCAATCGGTCCACAAGAACCGATGTTTCTATGGTCATCTTCCAACCTCATCATCAGACCAGCTCCATGGTACCATATTATTGTATTGTCATCCAAGTTACGTAGGTATACCAAGTTTCAGCACAATCGGTCTATTGGAAGTGGTTCAAATCTTCATTGCAAGATTTGTAAACATACAAACATACATACATACATACATACATACATACATACATACATACAAAAGTGAAGTTAAATAAAAGCTTGTAAAAAGACGACATTTTTAAGACTTTTTTTATTAATTTGTACTTCTTACGATAATCTTTGAAATCTTCCACTCATTTGGTGATATCTTATATTAATTTGCTTTGGTTTTTTGATAAGTTGAGATCAAAATAATCAACATAAATTAAATAACAAACATATAACCTTATATTCATATAACATTTAAGATAATGTTTCTAAGTAAGCACTATCTTATTAATTATGCTTATGTTTAATGATAGGACGGTTAATCAGTAGCAATCAGTCTCACAAATTCTTTTAAAATTAACTTAATTAACATTCTTTTAAAAAAAGACCGTAACAATAACACTATTTTAATTTTCAATAGTATTTTTGTATCAAACAAAAAAGCTTTGAAATAATCTTCTCTCCGCTCGTTAATCCTTGATAATTAAGCAGTTTAAAGTCTGACGATAAGAGACTACTTCTTTTTTTAAATTCTCTGAAAGTAAGACCTTAGAAAACAAATTTTATCTATAGTCTTATCTCCCAACCTGCTTCACACAGAACTGCATATGTAGCCGGCTGCTGAGAATGCCCTTTCGGCCTCTACACTGGTCGGTTTTAAGGTCATTAAATATTCATAAACCATTGATAAATGTTCACTTCGCACTCCTTCGCTCTCATAAACGCTCATTTCTTTTTTCAGGATCTTTTCGTAATCTAATTGACCACTTGGCTTTTGTTTATTAAAGTTCTCCTTTTCTCTTTTAAGTTCTATCTCAAGCTCTAGCTCTAAAGTCATTTTAACGGGTTCTGCGTCATCATCTACACGATCTTCTTCTATCTCCATGGTAGCTTCTTGCACCGGCTCTACAATATATTGTTTATTTACTCATTTTAACAATGTTTTTATCTCCTGCCGCATCGCATTCTTTTTTGGCAATGGAAAATAGCCAGGCTATGGTGACAGAACGGCGAGTTGCCGCGCCGATTCGAAAATGGCGGCAACTCAAAAGTAAACAATAGAAATTGATACGTTTGCGGATCCGCATCGCTGGATCAAGATGTATGCTGGATCCAGCATGTTTAAAAAGGCGCTGGATCCAGCTGGATTGCTGTATGCTGGATCCAGCAATTGCAATCCCTAGTAATGAGGTAACAGCTATTACGCATTTGGACATGAAGTGCACGACAAAAAACGACAAAACCAGTCTTGTAGAAAACAATAGAAATACGCCGAAGACTGCATTTGTTTTGTGTAATGTTATTGAGGATTATGACGTAATGCGTTCCGTCAATCAATAAGAATTGTAAATTGTTAACTTAAAATGCTGTCTTGGTTTTATAATTTTACTGTAATGTTACTGCATTTACCACTAGTGAAAGTGCTGGAGAACATTTGCAATAATACATAACCAAATTAAATTTTTAATTTCCAAAGCAAAAGCGACAGAGGATATGAAATTATTGTAGGACTGTTCCCAAAATTGGATATAATATTTCAGCATATCTACACATCTCTTAATGCTCCCAAGAGGATCAACTATCTGCAATGCAATTTTATACTAATAGAATTACTTGGATATGTTTTTTTTCCATTGTAATAATGTAAAAGCTGTTACCATAAAGAAAGCGCACAACACGAGAGCGGTAAGGAGCTGAGGTATGGCACTGGGGGGCTCCGCTTGCGACTTCCAGTGGCAATGCTCCGTGTCGGGCGCCGGCGCCACCGGCACGTCTGTGTATGTCTCCTGGAACAATATAATAACAAACCTCACTTGTTAGATCCCTTGGTGCTGTCAAACAAGTCTTGATCCTCGCATCGCTATTAATATTTGTGTGATCGTCAATTGTTTTACGAACAAAAATATGTACTTGCACATATATGTAATTAATGCAGGAGTCTGGTTGTTGTAAGTGTGAAGTAAATCCTAGATTATTCCCAATACAAAAATCTTTAATATTGATGAAGGTCAGGACTACGTGTTAGTACAATACGAGCTAAGGAACTTTTGTTAGAGAACTTATACATAAGGGGATACGTTTAAGATTTAGTCGTTTACTATAATATTTTCAAGATGATTTATTAAATCACCTAATGGGCTTTGGTCATGACGCACATTACCCGTGCAAAAAAATCTTCCGTAATACATTTTTTTCTATATCTCATTTTTAATGCATTAATACCATCAGCATAATGAATTATCCCAATCCATTAGTAAATATTGTGATGCGAGTCAATGCGTCGTGCTAATCGAAGCGTGGAACTGTCGTAATCAATTATGTACACCGCGCTGCTATCTGAATAAATAATAAGAATTATGTAAATGTTACCGAGAGACGAGATTCAAAGGCATTGTACTTTGACATCAAATTTAAAATACATAACGGTCATAAGTCAGTAAAGGAAGCTGAAATACCTAATGTTGATTCGTTAAGAATTGAGTTTCTTAAACGAGAGGGTATGGATTTAATCTTCGGTAGTTGGCCTAACACCAGCTTGCGAAACGAGAAGTTGCGGTTTCCATCCCCGGACATATAAATGTTTGAGTGATTCATAAATATTTGTTTCGGGTCTGGGCGTTTGTGAGATCGAAAAGTGTCTGGTACTTTCTGATGACCACGACACAGGACTAGTATCCTAGTGCGGGGTCAAAAGTATGTATATGACTGTTAAGTGTATTTATTTATTAGAAAAAAAAATGTTTGTGACTGTATCAGTTACAAAAGACGCAAAAAAACGAAGGATCTAAGATTTTTACCGTAGACTTAAAGTCACAAACAACATGACCTTCCATGCATACTAAAATTGATTATTTTGTATCTGTAGAGTTACTATTCAATTAAAATGTTAAATACATTTTGTAAAAATAACGAAAGCATTACAAATTTTATCAATGTGGTACTTGACATATTCGCTTATTACGATATCGCTCTTAACATTTTAATTGCATACCAGTTTGTACTTGTTGATCGGTCGGATGCTTTCCATCGAATGGATTTAAAAATGTCGTACTGAAAATAAATTAATCTGCAGTCGGAATTACGTTATATTTAAAAAACAAAGTCGATTAATCGACTGTTTTTTGTCGACAGTCTATTCAAAATCTGCATCATATATTTGCATACATATACTCTATTGTCGAAATTATTAAGTGCCAACTATTGCCAAAAATATTATACTTAGTCATAGATCGAAGTCACACATAACTAAATTAATTTTGACCAACGGGTTGCAGATAAACTGTCGCTATCTGCGTTTATGAAATAAATGTGTCCATATCCGTTCACTTATTTGAGGCCATACCGAAAATGTCTATAAAAATCTATAATATTGACAAAACTTGTGCACTGCCTTTTAAATAGCATTTTAAGACTCCACGGCCCAGTATTGACTTTATGTCTATAAACACAGTTGCAAAACTATCAAACACACACATATACCTCACGCCTATATTCCCTGAAGGGGTAGGCAGAGATGCATTTCTGCACCCACATTTCGCCAGGTATGTATCAGTCCCACGTAGTAGGGGGCGAACCTATTGCCGTTTCTCGGGCACATTTCCAGACTCCGTGCTGCTATTGAGAATTTCCTAATGGAAAAACCCAATAACACTCTGCCCGACCGGGGAATCGAACCCAGGACCTCTAGATCGCACGGCACATATTTGTACCGCGAGACCACGAGACATCAAATACACTAAATAGAATAAACTTATAGCCTCAGACTTTCAATCTTCGCTCATTTAACTACTATTATATGGTTTGTTTTGTCCTTCAACCTGGACTAAGTTAGCGTGTTGGACTGAGGCTTAAAATCTCTGTTATAGAGGCGGCCCGTGACCAAAAGTATACTAGCAGACCAGAAGACCGAAGTAACAATTTAAATAAGTAAAATTTAGAAGACCGTAAATCTTAATCCCATAATAATTTACAAGCCACTTTTTATAGGTATCGAGGACTGCAAGAGAATTTTACGTTTCATACAGTTACAAACCTAGACACAAAACAAATACTTGTTGGCAGAAAAAATATTTTCGTATGCACTGGGATCGATTTTTTGAACGAATATCCCCTTGGGTTACAAGCCGAACCTTAACTTTATGAATGTATTTCTAGCATCAGTTCTCTTTTAAGTATATAACTTATAGACACATACAAGACTACAATATACATGTTATATATTTTTAAATGTATAGCATTGGCGTTTACACATAAAAATATTACGAGCTACGACTATTCGTCTTCTACCGATCCGGACGGGGCAGTACCCACACTAAACCAATATTTAATTGGTCCAAAGACCGTTGACTTAACTTTTCAATCCACCGATCAAGTTTGAAAACTAATTTATTTAATAACTAAGAAAGCGATGTTGATGACATAATGTACACTTTTCGGCATTTTATTGTTAGGTTCTTATTAATACCTACTTTGTTATCGCTAACTATTTAAATAACTGCCTAATCTTCTAGAAGTTTTTTTAAGTGTAAATCTTCCTTTTTTATCCATAACATAGATGAATAATTGTATATTGGTATTTGGATGTCTTAGCGTAAAATGGTGACTACAAGCCAAACCATAGATTTCCAAAGCGGCCAACGGTGACCTTGGGATATAAACAAAGAATACATGATACATTTTAATTAGATTCATATATCTTGTATATCGTATATAAAACGTGTACATTGTCAGTTCACTCACATCAAGTCTCCACATTCTGGCGCCAGTCCAACGGCAAACAACAATTTTTCACAAACACTTAGTCGCGGGATTATGCGCGGGTAAATTGAAGTTGTTTTTTTTTTTATTCATTGTTATGTTGCCAGTTATTGACAGTTGTAATCTATGGTATATTTAATTGGAATAAGTATTTTTTTATATATCTATACTAATATTATAAAGAGGTAAGGTTTGTGAGTTTGTATGTTTGTAAGTTTGTATGTTTGTATGTGTGTGACGTTGTAGAAAGTAAACTCGCGATCTACTGAACCGATTTTGAAAATTCTTTTACCAATAGAAAGCTACGTTCTTTGTGAGTGTCATAGGCTATATATTAGTCCGAAAAATGATAAGACTTTTTTGTTGTAGCAGGATTTGCGAAGTAAGTCGGAGAAAAAACGGGCGAACGAAACCGTTTTTTGCAAACGCTGCCTTACCCATAGGAGATATATAGTTGAGTCCTAGAGAAAAGTTGTAGAGCTTGATAATATCTACAAAAAAGTCAGCGGTAGCATATGTCTAACTTTTAAGGTTGATTCACTATAACCTCTTTTATGCTAACTAAATTTGTTATAAAATAAAGCATTGTTTGTGAAGGTATTTTTATAAAGATTATATTAATGCTTATCCAAATAAATGCGTTATTCAGTATAAGTATTAATTTTAAAAGAAATTTGCCCTTTACATCATTTAATTTCGATGAGTATCTTAGAAGATATCGCAGTTTCAAAATAATCATCAAGCGGGCAATAATTATGTACAAGGCGCCGAACGGCGCGTTACGGTTTCACGTTTAAATAATTTTACTGATTTGTATGATTTTTGGTATGGGCATAAATAGGACTTTAAGGAGTAAAATAGACTATAACTTATTTTCTTTCTGAACTCAACCCTGTAGTCTACGCGGACGAAGTCGCGCGCAACAGCTAGTAATAAATAAATACATTGTAATGAATAATTTAGTTTAATCAATGTTTAAAAATTAATCGAAAAATTTAAGTAATAGAAGTTACTTTTAGGACGCCATCTGTAGTATTTCTATTATTTTGTCGTATTGATGGTGAAATACGCACTAACATTATTGTGGTAAAAAAAAAATAATGTTTTCCTACGAGAGAACAATATTTATATTTATAATAAATAACGTACGTTATTGTACACCATATAATAAAAACAACATTACCTATATCAGAAACATCTAAATAAGTTAGTGCCACAATTAGGGCCTTATCGCTATCAGCAATTTGTTCCAGGCAACCGTTAGGAGATCGGAAGCATAGAGTATTATTTTATTAATTTATTTGTTTTAAATATACTCGCTAAAGGCAAAATATAAGTGCCCTGTCAAAGACCTACATAATATGGCAGATTTTTCTTATTTAAGCACTTCGCAGACCCTTTAAAAGATGTCATCGAAAAGAGCTCTTAATCAAGCCTAGCACTTGTTGATTCAAAACCAATTAGGTGACATCATACCGATAGATCTAGACCTCACGTGTGTCCTAGAAACGGGCTCCGGACTCGCCCCGCTTAATGTAATAGGATGTACGTCTCAGCATACAATAGACCTACTATATAATTCTACTGTACAATTGAGAGTGGTCTTAGTCCACCAAGATAGTTTAGCTTGAGGGGGCTGAGGAATTGTAGATGTGGGTTTAGTCATCTACGCAATGTTTTCGTTCAGAGTTTATAATAATTCACACCCCATAGTCACATACACAGTTCGGACCCCACATTGGCATACAAGTCCTGCATCGTGGATATCAGAAACTACGAGAGACAATGCAATATGTACATAACTTCGAAAAGTCATACTTGTGCGCTTCAGATTTTCATTTGCTTACCACGATATTTGCGGGTCGGCGACTACATTTCTGAGTAATTACTGATAATATTTTTAGATTCTTCCTTCAACTTTAGAATGAGAATTATGTTCTGTGTAGTCATCATCACATGACACTCTTTGCTGGAAATATGTATAATGATTTTAAATGCGGTCTCTAAGAAGCGGTCTGCATATAACCATGTGCCGCTAATTACTGACCATTAATGCACTGTTGCTGGACAGAATGGCTTTAGGTAACTGAAATGGAGATTTTTATATTAACACGACAAAATAGCAGCTTTGACAATGATTTATTTATTTATTAACTCTTTAATGATTTTATTATTATTCACACTAAGAAATAAAGAACAAAACTACAAGTGCAACGGGCAGTCTTATCGCTCAAGGCGATCTTTCAGAGACAACCATAAAATAGACATAAAGAAGTCATAGAAAGGAGTCAATGTGAACTATAAAATTTAAGTGCAGTGAGGGCAAAATGGACAGAATATTATTGGTATTATTGTTCTCTCATTGTTATTTCTTTTACCATTTACTAATAAAGCATTGTTAATTGATAAATTCGTAAAGCAACAATTTCTATGACTTTGGAACCGTGACTACCAATTTCATTCCTGTCCAATTTTTACGAAATATCTCAATCTATATACTGTGTAATTACTTGAATACAATTCTAACCATTTGCAATTAACTAGGCTAATTCATTCGTTCTTTCAGTAACTGAGTCGCGTGAGAGATTCATATATTAACAAGCATTAGCATTTCACTATTGGGAACAAGTTTATGATTGTGTGGATGGACTAAAGACCAGAGCTCGAAATTTGGGTTCAAATCAAAAGTGTGGATGACAATATGCAGTGCCAAAAATTTATCAATCACTTTGCATTGCAAAAAAGGTGTGGCGGTACCTACTTCCGTAGAAGCCCAATTGCGTTACACGTTAATTGTGTAATAGTCTAGTTTACGTTTGTTTATTGATGGCTCAGGATATTCTCATTTATAATAATGTCAAATTGCATTTGTTAAATAAAGATTTAAATCTTAAACATTCTTATTCAAATTTCAGCTAGCTTGCCGCAGTCACAAAAAAGTATTTTGAATCGTTAATAAAAGCTTGATATATCCATACGACGCCTTTTTGGTAGCCTAGTAAATTAACGACTAAGAAATTATTTTAGCTACTAAATCTCTTTTTATTATACGCAATCTTCTTATCAATATAATCTTACATAAATCAGATGGTAATATCTTCTTTAGTACATAAGTTATATTATTTGCTACTACATATGTTAAATTAAATAATATCGTACAGTAAACGTATTATGTGGGTTCTCCTTGTATATACTGGTTCATAGTTTATCTACATATGTATATACCATAATAATCTGCGATAGAATTGCCTTGAGATACCGCCATTTGTACTTTATCCTTGTCGAGGTAACTGATATCTATGGTAATAATATATAGTACCAATCTAATCTACTTTGTTTATGACACCTTCTGTGATAGAGTTGGCTAAAGATCAGGATGTAAACCTGTGGTCTCGCGGCACAAGCATATGTGGCGAATTCTATAGGTTTCAGGCTCAATTCCCTAGTCGAAAAATGGTCACTGGTTTTACCATTAGGAAATCCTCAATCAACTCGTAGTTTAAAATATTTCCGAAAAAAAAACGCTACAGGCTCGCCCTTATTACTTGAGTGAGTGTGTGAGTGAGTGAAATGTGAGTGCAGAGATGCACCTCCACCTACCCTTTACAGTGTACCCCTGGGGAATACAGTGTAAAGTAGTAAAAACGTAACCTTACGAGTTATGTTTTTATTAAAAACATTTTATATGCTGTTAAAACAGCCGACTCATCCACGATGTGAAAAAAAAAACTTAGGTCGCAATTTCGATGCGGCAGTAGTCCCATAATTTTTTATTGATAAACAACGGGATGTTGGGTTGCTATCGGGTGGATTTCGTGTGGACGCCGCGATAACTACGTGCCAATATTGCGCTCGTTACCAACTAATGAGGTTGCTTTATATAACTTATTAGCATTCCGCTTATCCTAGTGCTAACATTGTAAATATAATTACTTAACGGAATATCGAGATGATGGCAAACAGTATTATAAAACCGTAATGGTTTTTCATTAATTATAGTCCACTTTTTTCCTGTCTTTGTTTATCGTTTGCGCAGATATTAATCAACAAGCTTTTATAGAACGCGCTACAACAAAAATACTTACAAAGTTTAACGATCTACTTATAAAATTATTATATAATTTATATGATACAAAAGCTTGTCGCGTGATTATGTACTCGTATTTATTTAGTTTGAAAATTTCAATAGTTAAAATCAATCACATGAAGTTCAATTCGTCTCAGTTCGGTAGCCAAACCCCCTAGCTTTCAATTCGCAAGCTGATTGCTTGTAAGCAACTGGGCCACAGGCTATAAAAAAACCTTAAGTATAGGAAGCAGGAAGCACTTGTCCAGCGGACATTCCTACGGGCTGATTTTACGTAGGCCTCGACATTTTATGCTAAAGATTTTTGCGATGCTATCAATGATTAGAGGCCGGCGGGTTTGAATCGCCTGGGTAAGCAAACTACTCCATAATATGCCTTGCATAAGTATATAGATTTTCTCCTCGTCTCATGGTCTTGCGGTTCAAGTATATACATATAAATCTCTATATCTATAGAGATCCCAGGTCCTATTTCAGGCCCAGGCAATTTGTTTAGCATTTTCCATTAGGAAATTGTCAATCACATCACAAAGTCAGGAGTTTTGTCCAGAAAGGGGCAGTAGGTATGCTCCTTATTAAGTGCGACGAAAACATAATTGATGGAAAGTAGGTGCAGGATTTCTTAGGTGTGTAGTCCGCCAACCCGCACTAGGCCAGCGTGGTGGACTATGGCCTAAACTCTCTCAAGTGTAGAGGAGACCCGTGCTCAGCAGTGGGCGTACATGGGTTGATGAAGAAGAAGAAGAAGAAGGTGCAGGAACGAAGCTTTACCAACGTATTGGAGGTGTGAGTTATGTAAGTACATAGAGGATAGATCAGAAAGTTGTTGTTATGGAAAGTTGTCGTTCGTTCGTTATGGTACACACACATACATTTGTGCGTACATATTGATAGTGTCGCATCGTCTATGACTCACAGTCTGCAGATTACTCTGTTCCAAGCGCCATTCCTCCGAACTAAAATGTTTATGGTAGGTTGGCTGTAATTGTATTTTTGTTCAGTGAAAAATTAAAAATAGCATGTGCTACTGATTAGCACTGATGCATACATAAGTTTGCTGCTTACTATAGTCCACACACAGCATGAAATCTTAACTATATTCAAGTTATTGTTCCGCATAAAGATCATTTTTAATAAGTATCATCATCAGACGAACAACAAAAATGTTATAACAAGGAACTGGACTGTAAGCACAATACTTCACTACTTAGTATAAAACAAAGTCGCTTTCTCTGTCCCTATGTCCCTTTGTATGCTTAAATCTTTGAAACTATGCAATGGATTTTGATGTGGTTATTTTTAATAGATAGAGTGATTGAAGAGGAAGGTTTGTATGTATGATAACATCCATTAAATATCAGCATTGCACCCGTGCGAAGCCGGGGCGGGTCGCTAGTTCAAATTATAATGTTAAGAGACATAAGACTACCTTTTATGGTCACTTATTATGTATATGTAATGTAAATTATGATATACACTTTGCATCAGTTATTGATTTATAAATATGTAACAAATTAACACAAAAATAACTAAAACAGTTTGAATGACCTTTAGTATCAGCATAGATATTATTATGTTGGGAAGGACTTATTAATTTATAATTAATTGCACATGACCAGGGCCCAACTGCTATCTTTGATATAATATTTAGACACTATTTCATTGTACCATTTTAGCCATATCAGTATCAAATTATAACATACATATGTAGATAATGATATGATATGTGGCACAGTACACATACATAATCTATTATCTAGCTTGTTATCACATTACATTATTTACCTTGTCTCTGTACAAGAAATATTACTATTTTTCCTTAAAAGCAATTTTATCCCAAGAAATTTTACATTTTTTTATTTTATTGACTTGTTTTATACATCAAAATATTGCTGACTAAAACAAAAATAGATAAGTAATAGGACTTCAACTATTTTTCATTGCTGACAATGCATATGTTAATGCAATAAAAAAAAATATAAGGGGAAAAAACTTAAGTTAATAACACAAACCATTCTAAGGTTGTTTTGCTATGAGATCCTTTAACAAATAAAAATAGATAGTAAATTTGCCACGGATTAATTTTTTCAAGTAAAAAAGAAAGCCCTTACCAGGTACAAATCTAATACAAATGTCTTTCTTGGATAAAAGTCTCAAAATAGGATAAAGAAGAAAAACAATCTAAACAAGTTTAGAAAAACAGTTTTTGTCCTTTTTTCTGACATTGAATGTAGGCCAAGACCATGCACAGTTTTTTAAGCAAATAGTAAATAGTAGATTTCATACTGATAATTAATTTGGCCTCTACCTAAGAATTTTTTGTTTACAATAGTGACCTAGTAACTGATTGACCAGATGCGATTTTTTTTATCTTTATGTTATAAGATTATATTATATATAGTTTATTGTGTAGATCATACATCCGACAGTAGTCACGCGCGATTACGTTAAATAATGGTAATTAATACGATAAACGCGCACCTGAAAAAATACTACAGACGCAAAACATTATAGTTTGCAAAACAAACATACATTTATATCCGTCCGCATTACTTTAAAATATTACATATGTAATAAAACCGCTATAAAATATTTTTATCATCATCTTTTTCACAAAATTTTCACAATATTTTCCTTACCTCGGACAACAAAGGTGCTCTGTCCAGATGCTCTGAAGAGGCAAATGCCGACTCAAAATACGCTCCTCGGCTTCTGGACTCATATCTGGAGTTCCCGTCGTCCCACATCCTAGCTTCGAGCTCGTCAGACATTCTGGCGCCCGAGTGTCGCAAAAAATAAGCAAAAAATCTTTCACCTCACTAAACACACATATTTACGGATATTCCACAAAATTTGACCAAGGTTTACAACGCGGTTGGACCGCTTAATTAGTTTATTAACATTTGTCAAAGAAATAGACTTTCATTCAAAACGAAATTTAATAAAACGCTGATAATAATTGCCGAAGAGCGAACTACAACAGCTAGCGTTTTCCTCGAGTCTCGACTGAACGTTGTGTGCGTTCTGAAATGTTAACCGCGTTATTGACATACATACTTTCTCAATAATACTACGACAAGTAATTACATTCAAATTACATATGAGGCTTCCTCATAAAATATATCATTTTTAAACATTTAATATTATTGTTAATACAGTTGTTTATATATTTTTTAACTTAAGTATTTCAAGTATTTTTAACGGAATGGCCGGATAACGTTTAAAAACGCATTTAGTTTGACAGTTAACGATGACAGAAATCGATAGCATTGAAGGAATGAGTTTGAATATAATTTTATTTTGAAACCGGTAGTGCTATTAAAATTCTATGCACTAATGTTTTTGTTTTCATCTTCTTCCTGGATAAATTTACAATAAATTTAAGTATTCTTTATACTTTGCAAGTGTTATAGTATTAAATAAAATGATTGTAGAAAAAGAAATTTTATATTAGATTGTTGTTTTTAGCTTTCTATTACTTAGCGCGAAAAAATTGTGATTTGTATTATTTAAAAGTTTTATTCATGTACCTACTGGCATTCAAAACCTTTTAAATATTAAATAGAGATTAATAGACAATTCATGATTATTCGTAACCTGCACTTTCAGATTTTTGGGTTATTCATTAGATGCTGGACTATAATATAGCTTGGTATCTACATGATTCTATTCAGACATGTTTAACAATACTAGCTTCACTGCGTACCAACATCCCCTCATTCTTTAGGATGTATATAAAATATTATTTCATTAGAAAATCATAACGATAAGTACATAATGTTTATTATTTACGGTAAACGATGACTAAATCTAAATTCTGAGAAGACATTTACTTCTCTGATTATAATTATGCGTAAGATTTTTTTAACAATGAATTTTAATTATACTGAGTTTTGACGGTCAGTTACTTGCTCTTTCCATTAGGAAGTTTCAGAAGCGGCACACAATTTGTATAATATATTCTAAAAGATGGCAAATTCCGTCAAAAGGTGCTCTGGTTTATTTTCTTAAATAAAAATGGGATGAAAAAATTAGTAACTCAATGCAGGTATTTCTCATTTGATTTATATTGAGATTTGCCAAAGGCCCTGTTACCCTCTAATAACTGCAAAAGACTGGTACTCGGGGCCTTCTTTTGTACTGGACGCGTAGCAATTCCTACCCGTGTTACGTAGGTAATCGGGCTCTGAATACGGATCATACTTGGCGTAATATAGGTTCAAATACACTTGTATTCTTCCTTTCTGTTGATTACAGGCTTGAGTTTGTGTGTTATGTTACTCATATGGCATACCTTATTTAGGACGGTTTGTGCTAAATAAAACAAAATTAAGATTAAACATTTATTGAAATATAATCACTTTCATAAAAATTACATTATAAATTAAACAACCACATGATGTTGATCGAAAATCTAAGTTAACATTAAAAATATCTTATAGGAAATAACACTGCGGGGACAAATATTATAAGTATAAAAATTAAGTTTAACACTGAAATTTCTAGGACATGTAACAAAAATTAAATTTAAGAGCATTCTTCGTATATACACACCGAAATAATTTACGTATTCAAAAATCCATAAGTACACTGAATACATAAATAATCCCTGATTAATTGAAAAAAAATACAACTGGCTGTTTTCATCGACAATAGAATTATGATTATACTCTACCACAAACACGGAACGAAAGCAAAAAGTGTGCACACTGAATGACATGTATTCTACAAACACATTAAAAATATTTAAATGGAGCTATCACATATTATAAATGCACTGAGGAATATTTTATCAATGCATGCTTATCTATAATAATACTAAACTAAAAAAATAACTAATTATAATTAATACAGTAGAGAATCTTTTATTCGTTTAATTTAAAATTGAAATAAATAGAAATCGACTAAACATTTTTTTTTAAACAAAGACAATTAGTCATAACGTCTAATAGGGCAAAGGAAACAGTGCTTCAGCCTATTTTTTTTTTGTATTAAAGATTCTCCTCTGTAGCATGCATCGATAAATATCATTGAAAATCCATTCGCAATGTTATTTCTAAAGATATTGCCGCGTCGTCATCGTAGTAAGCCCTTTCCCTCGACATGCAACCTAACCCAAGCTTGCTTGCATTGATAACAAATGTGCTCTAAGGCAATTTATTCCTTCATCATCATTTATTTACATGACTGTAGTATGAAGGAATAAAACTATTTTACTTCATAATATAATTTTGATAGTACCACCTTATATAAGGTTTAAAATTCAGTTTTGTCTATGAAAGTGTGTTTCAGGAGAAGACTACACTGTAAATTTAAACAAACCAGTATATATGGTTTTTTATTGATTTGAGAATAGTATTTTACTTCACTGGGCAATCGGTACTATTCTTAGAAATAACCAAAAATGTATATCTCTATTATAATAATTAAGTACTTATTTCTGTTTATAAATCCAAAAATCACGGAGATTTTTTTTTTGACTTAAAGAACCACATTATTTATCAATGCAAGCACGTTTTTACATTTGATATTTAAATCATCCAATTCCTATTGTATTCTATAAATTCCCATCATCCGGAACCAAATCTTTCATCACAGCCGCGTTGCAGTATAAACCAATAGCCAATACTTAAAAATTATATTGATTAGAGTCAAAGGGAAACATCATAATTATTATTCTTTGAGGATCAAAACGCCGAAATACAACGAATTACCGACGAATGAGGTTAGAATTATAACTGTTAAACCTTGTCAAAAAGCGCGGGAAAACAAACTTGAAATGACATTTCGAATACCTCACTCTACACCAGCGCCTCTAGTGGCAAACTTTAAAAATAATATTTGTAAAGTTTACATTTGACTGCAATCAATATTCAAAACACATTTTTAATTTAAGTAGCAACAAAATATCCAATACACACTCACCAATGGAACATTATAGAATAAATAATTTTAATATCTCATTGTTTATACACTAAGCAAAATAGTAACGCGATATTCGGTCGATGAAAAATATATGTATGTACTAGGAATATGTTTATATTTGTACAATCGATATTGAGTCGATAAATTGACACACACGAGCCAATGTGCAAATGACAATACTCACAAAATCTAAGTATCAATTTGGCCTTTTTTTTTTATTTGTTAAAAAAATGTCGTGAGTCACCCCATGGCAATAATTTGCTATTATATTATCTATAGTTACATATTTTCCGGTGACATTCCTTTTTAAAAATAATAAAAATATATATCAAATATATTTAAGACTATTGCCATGATTAAAAAATACGTGATATTGGAAGTCCAAAATATTTAAATCTATATCATCGAATTAATCTCAAACTTGCTATTCGCTTTTTTGTTACTCGTCCACTTAAAATAGATGTTTGCAATAAAAAGCTTTTAAGTTTTTTACCTCTTCGCCGCGTTTTTTGCGCTTTTTACTAGCTTCTAGTAAGTAAGGAATTTTACGAGATAGCGACCTAGATTTTATATTTCACTTTCTTCTCTATCGAAAGTTTCACAAGCACGAATTAAATATCTATACTCGGTGAGCTTCAATAATTTTTAAGCAAGGCTGGTGCATCAAGGAAAATATATCATAAAATCGATTTTTTACTAAGACAAAATTACGTACCTAATATCAATTTGTTATCGACACTTTTTCATCGACGGCATTGAGAAAGGTTCCGTGAATCTTAAAATTCTATAGAAGATTTTAAATCACTTTGTATATCGAATTTCAACTTTAACGCAATTCATAAAGTAGAAATAAGTTTTTGGTAATATCGATACATTCGTTGAAATATCGATTGACACGTTGTTTGTACTGTGGTCGATAAGGATTCGAAGTCGATATGAATGCCTTTTTGAAAATGAATGTTTAAATAATTGTCGTATATTATTTTACATTTTGCTAGTTTGATGTATGAAAAACTCATGATCACATTGGCTTTAAGAAAAAAAAAAACAAATTCAATCATTCTTACTCAACATTACGTACTCCGTTTACTATAAAGCTAAGCATCCACTTAGCTATTCTCCAGCCAAACTTCCACTCAGCATCCAACATGTTATCGACTTTCAGGTTATGGGCGCTTCCTTATCGACCACAAGTGTAAGGTGTAGTTAGGTGTTAGAGGGCGGTGTTATCTACCGGCTACACGACGATGATGGGCGGCAGGTCTGCGATCATAAAGAGTGCGGCACCACCGCGCCCCGCGTCGCCGCCAGCCCCCCCGCGTCCAGCCGCGGCCAGTCCACGAACTCCTTGCCGTGTCTGCGAAATATTTATTCATTGACAGATATCTTGACAGAGCCGTAGCACAGTTGGCTATTTTTGTTTTGCGAAATATGAAACCGTGGTCTCGATTCCCGAACCGAAACAAATCACTGGCTCACTATTATAAGGTTCTGTTACAATTTAAGCACTTCTGTTTCACTCATAGAGCCTCGTAGTATTCATAGCTAAATAAGCGATAAAATTGTAACACAGAATTTTACAATAGCGAGCCAGCAAAATCTTTGCGTAATCCACAATCGAACCATAATAATAAGCCATAATTGTGTCTACTGCTATTTTTACCGATTGCCGGAGATAATTTTTTTTAATAATATACCTCTGCTCAGTATTAGCGCTCCTTCCTTGGAAAACCCAAAAGCCTAGCTCGCCTTACAAAATTCCTAATAAAAATCTTTGATCTTTAAATGTTTTTAAAAGCAATTTTACATACGAATACGAACATCCTTACCCCACAAACGATTTTACGCTAAACATTACACAATTAACGTGTAACGCTTTTAATCTTCTCAGCAATATTCACTGCTTTCCCCCAGTCGTAAGTCTATCTAGTACCAGAAGTGGGATACTCACTTGAATATGAACGAGAGCGTGGCTCCAACGGCGGCGCCCCAGAACATGAGGTAGAGCAGCACCTCGCTGGTGTACCGCGACGGCAGCGTGGCGCTCGCGCAGAACATCGACACCGCTACCAGCAGCACTGAGGGGAACTGCAACCGACAAGCATTAGTGACATCATGAGGGATACGGAGCGGATAGAAAGTATTGATCTGTACTTATGAGTGGTATCGAAAAAAAAGTATCGATACTACAAAGTATTTTTATGTATTTTTATTTATACCTGTCGAAAAGTACTCATTGAGTAAAAGTATCGAATACAAAGTATCGAGCACAAAAGTATCGGTATCGAATGAACATGTACTCGATACCACAAAGTATCGATACTTTTTACGTGGATTTTATTTGTCGTCAAACTGCTGCCAATTTTCCCGATAACAAGCCCCTCCCCCCACAGGAAAGCCTATATGTGTGTGAGTGTGTGTGTGTATTGTCTATGTCTATGCTCACTGTAATGTATTTCCAGTCCCTGTCGCGGCGCAGCGGGCACGGCACGGTGTTGCCCTCGCCGTCGGCCACCACGTACTTGCCCAGGAACAGGTCGATGGAGTCCTGGAATGGGACATGGTATAATAACCGTTATCATTGCTGGATACGGGTCAGCCTTACTTCCGAAAAAAGTTAGATCATAGTACACCAGGCTGCCTAGTTAGGGTTTTGTCGGTTTGCACACCCAAGATTTTTTTAAGAAC
The DNA here is from genome assembly GCA_030295005.1 of Cephonodes hylas. NCBI lineage: Eukaryota > Metazoa > Arthropoda > Insecta > Lepidoptera > Sphingidae > Cephonodes > Cephonodes hylas. The sequence goes on from AP025383.1 coordinate 2,315,069, forward strand.
TTTCATATGTTTTCTTGCGATATTTTCTCGTTAAAGAAAGTTTTAATTCATCGTGAATAAAACTTTTAAAAATTCAGAGGTGTGAGCGTGCGGTTCGAAGCCTGCTAACATAGAAAACAAATATTTTACTGAGGGACAACTCGCCAATAACAGGAAGTCGTAATCAAAAGACATAAGATCACAATAAAAACGTGACAGATTTTATATTTCTATAGACCTGAACTTAAAAATCTTGCACATTTTCGTCTTTTTTTTTTTACTTTTTTATGACTATCCGAAACCATGAGAATAAAAACTTATTCCAGTGCCTCACCTGTCTAAATCCATCGCTGAAGTTGTTCTTGTAGTACCGGGTGAGGGAGTTGACGCCGTCCCGCACGAGCCCGAGGTGGGTCCGCTTGCCCGTGCGAGTGAAGTCCGTCTTAAGCGCCCCCGTGCCCGAGTACTGGATGGAGATCATGTCCGCGTGGTCGGCCCATACCTGCCCAGATATATATGGCATGATATAACTTCACGCTAGTATTAGGAAGTAGCTAGAAGTACCCCCAAACATCACCAGGTAATTTGTCAGTCCCGAATGTAATAGGGGGGGTAAGCCTATTGCCGTCTTTCGGGCCCATCTCCAAAATCCGCGCTGCAGAGAATTGCCAAATGGAAAAACCCGACAGAACATTACTTGTGCTGCGAAACAACGAAGCTGTCTATTTAAAATTTATGTTTTTATCTTATTTCGTAAATTTACTGATAGGTCTGTGAGTTATATAATTATGACTAAAGCACCTATGACTTAACCGTATCCGTTTCTTCTCCACAACATTGATACATTCTGAAGCGACAAAACTTTAATTTAAAAGAACTTATAAGCTTTGAACTGACTAATGAACATCTTCACCTGACTGAGCATTCTAGGGTTCGGACCATGTTAAAGAGCGTTTGGCCGGATGCTGTACAACTATCCAGGTGTTTCATGGTATATGGAGTATATCAAGGGACATGTGCTGTTGGTATTATCCAAGCTATACGTGATATGAGTCCAAGGCTGACACTCACCGTGTTGAAGAGCGTGTCGAGCGGCGGGTGCTGTTCATCTGGCCTGGCGACGGCTAGCAAGGCCAGGGCAGCCCGCAGCTGCAGCCGGGCCAGGAGGCTCTGGACCACGTTGGTCCGGTCCAGGCAGTCCACGCAGTTGGTGCGGAACACCCCGCTCTGACGCAGCAGGACTGTTCCCCCGCGGCAGAGGAAGTATCCGAACTCTGTCTGATTATAGAAGGTAGTAGGTTATACTGGTGGACTATGAGCTGAACCTTGTCAGTTATAGAAGGGACCCGTGTTTAGCTGAGGGACATATATGGGCTGGTGATGATAGTGACTACTTCCCAAGCATAGACAACCTCATCACGTTGGTTAGAAATCTTGGTTATTGCTTAGTGCAAAAAGAATATTAGGTGATGATAGAAAACAATCATCATCCTGACTAATATCAACATCATTATACTTCATTACTTTATTGCATAAGGTGGCTGTGGACTTCTTAGCCAAGGCACATGCTCATCAGCTAACTCAGCTTCCTTAAGCCTACCCTAAAACCTTCAGCAGTTAGTTCAGTTATTAGTTCTTAGGTAATACTTTTCTAACCTTGTACCACCAGTTACTGTATTGCCTCTGCCAAACGAGATTAACCCATATCATCCCAAGCATAATTAAACTACTTCGATTTGAATGAAACTTTAAGCACACCATCTTGCCCTCTTTATTCATCATCATCTACATCCCTTTTTTTTAACCCACTGCTGTGCATAGGCCTCTCTTCTGGCATGCCATTCGTCTCTGTCTTGGGCCAGTCGCATCCAAGATGCCCTCTTTATTATTACTACTTAATTTTTTTTTTTCATCGTCTAATATTTCGGTCTTCCAAGCCTTCACAGCTACCCCTACCTGTTCGTGCGCTATTCTGTCGATGAGCACGTTGAGCCTGTAGTAGCGCATCCCGCGGCACTCGGCGTGGAAGTCGAAGGGCTCGTACCGCACGCCCGGGAGCGCCGCGGCGGCCACGGCAGCGCGGTACCCCCGCTCCAGGGCTTCCTCCTTGCCGTGCTGGTCGATCTGCACCATGGGACACGGAAAATAGACATCTACACCCATTAAGAAACGAGTATCGTGGTCTTGTGGTACAAGTAAGTGCCACGCGATTTAGAGGTCCTGGGTTCAATTCCCGAGTTTTATTGGATTTTATTCGGAAATTCTCAGTAGCAGAACGGAGTCTGGAAATATGCCCGAAAAACGGCAATAGGCTCGGCCTCTATTACGTGGGGCTGATACATACCTGGCAAAATGTGGATGCAGAAATGCACCTCTGCCTACCCCATCAGTGAATACAGGCGTGAGTTTATGTTATGTCTTTGCGTCATGAGTATCAGAAACTACCAGAGACTTCTCGGTATTACTAACACCAACAACAGCGACAAGCAAATAGATCACAAAAATATTAGTGCCGGTATCGAACCCATGACGTTTCGTTTCACACGCAATTCATGCAAATACATTTTTCACATTCAATACACATATTTCAAAATCTTAAAATTTTCGCCCATGATGGATGACGAGTTAGGCGGACTCCATTCCTACAGCATTCTCTAACAGTCAACCTTTGGATGGTACAAAGATTAAAGATAGGAAAGACCAAGAACTCACCAAATTCACCAGCACCTGGTTTCCGTATCTCTGCTGCTGGTCCCTCAAGTGCTTGGTGTAGGCCGCCACGTGGTCTTCATGGGCAAGGGTCACGGGCGGCTTGTACCTTATATCGGGGTACTGGCTCCAAAACAACGGGATCGAACCCCTGGTCTGAACGTAGGAGGACTTCTCACTACCCACCTCTACTATCTGCTCGGTCTCCACGTAGTTGGCAACGTTGCCCTATGATGAGTATTAAAAGTTATACAAATGTAAGTATGAAAAGTAATGTAAATGTAAGTATGAATAATAAAATAAGATGGGAATATCTTCCCGAAGTACGAAATGGGAATTTATCAGTAAGCTGATGATGGAAATATGTGCTAGTTGTTTACAAGTTTGTGGCTAAGTGAATTGTTTTTTCATGGAATCTAGTGGAGAAACCCATGCTGTTCAGAAAATGTATATTGATGATTGTGATTACAGATTTCAATGTAATCACATTTATATAAATCGATTGTATCTCAAAAGCAGGGCTGCCAGCAAATAAATCGCAGCTATACGGTTTAGTATTTTGCAGTTATACAAAATTACATCGCATTATACATAAGCATTCTATGCAGCTCAGTTCTTGTTTTTTTTTTTTTTTTAGGATGATAGGTAGACAAATTATTGATAAAATGCCTTAGTATCGTATAATACGAAGTGGTCTTGGATACAATAGCCCATCCGATTATACAGGATTTGTATCCAATTATACAATCTGGCAGCCCTGCTCAAAAGGCTGGTATGAGTATATCGAGCGATAAGAGATGGGAGTGTCTCATAATTCTTTATTTGGAGCCGTCTATTAATCACGTGAGGCTCATAAGAGGGCGGATGGGTATGGCAAAAACACGAAATATCACGACGCCACTCCGCTTCGTGCAGTAAGCTACCACGCGTATATATTACACTTTTAATCTTGAAAATTCACAACCACTGGCTCACTATTACAAGGTTGTATGATAAAATTTTAGAACTTATTTAGTTATGAATACCACAAGGTCCTGTGAGTTATACAGAACCTCATAGTATTCATAACTAAGTGTTATGTAATCTTGTAATAATAAGCCAGCGAAATGTACCCATAGAAATACTTCAAAAACCAAATTCCATCTCACCAGATCCTGGCCCAATACTTATCTCACAAAACCACCCCTACCCCTTAATAATTCCCCCATAAATCCTGTTCATCATATACATAATAACCTCGTAAAACCACCACTACCCTAACAATCCCCCCATTAATCCCGTCCATCCTACCTGAGCATCCACTCCTCGCATGAAGAACCTGGTCCCCGCGCGGTCGACGCAGCGGCGGGAGACCAGCGCCCACGTGATCTGGCGACTGTTCACCACCAGGGAGTTTATCGACACAACTGCAGTGTTTTAAGGAAACTTACTCTTTTATGGAACCATATAACCCCACAGTTCTGACTGAAAGAGACTAGTCTTGGGACGTGGGTATCAGAAACTAATAATAATAATTACAACCAACAGCCACATACATAGTTCCTGACCCCACACTAGGATAAGTCCTGTGTCGTGAGTATTAGAGACTACAAGAGCCTTTTTTGGATCACACAAACATTTGCATCAATGCGAGGATCTACCAACCCAGTAGTAGTAGTCCGCCAACCCGCACTAGGCCAGCGTGGTGGACTATGGCCTAAACCCTCTCAATGGTAGAGGAGACCCGTGCTCAGCAGTGGGCGTATATGGGTTGATGAAGAAGAAGAAGAAGAAGAGGATCTAAGCCGCGGCCTTTCGTTTCGCAAGCTGGTGTCTAGTCAAATTCACCACCGGGATGTCAAAAAAATGTGAAAACAAAAACCTATTTTGTTTCATATTGTTTCCGGTCCTATTATCGATCTATAAAAAAACCTTGCAACTCTACATGAAACTCATATTCAATTACGCAGTTATCATTAAAATGATTACTGTAAATTAAAAAGGATACATCCTTCTATGAGCGGCAATGCGAATCTTGAGAACTGTTCGTGTGAAAAGTCCTTAAGCAAGTGACCGTTCCACAGGAATCTGGAATCAGCTCGGTTCGCCATTGACATCTGAAAGAGAAGTTTATATTACTAAATACATTCAAATACATACATAGGTCAGATCCCACACTAAAAGATTCCTCTTAGCCGTACAAGAGGATCATGCCCAGTAGTGGGATGTAATCTTACCTTATGGAAGTCTGGTCCTACTGAATGCAATCGCTGCAACGTGTGCGTCAAGTCATGTCCGTAAGAGAAGTAAATGCCTGGTGTCTCTAGAGCTGCCCTGATCATCTTCTCATATGTGCTGTTGTCTTCTATCTGCAATACATAATAGGGGTGTTATGTGACATACTTAATTGAAAATTAACTATGGCTAATTTAATTGAATAGTGTCCCTAAACAAAATATTTAAAAAATGACTTTTTTCTCAGTTTTTGATCATGGTCTGTTTAAACTCTGTAGAAAGCCTAATGCATAAATTATTATATTTTGTATTTTGTAATCGTATTATGTAAACACACCATAGTCACAAAATTAGATTGACAACAGTTTAAGTGACTATCACCGTTTTTTCATCATCATCATCATCAATCATCATCAACAGCCTTTCACGTCCACTGTTGGACATAGGCCTCTCTCATGGCACGCCACTGGGCTCGATCTTCGGCCCTCCTCATCCAACCGCTGCCAGCTACCTTGCGAATATCGTCACCCCACCTAGCCGGAGGGCGTCCTACACTACGTTTGCCGAGCCGTGGTCTCCACTCCAGAACACGTTTCCCCCAACGGCCATCAGTTCTGCGACAGATGTGACCCGCCCACTGCCACTTCAGCTCACTGATCCTTTGGGCTATGTCGATGACTTTGGTTCTCTGTCGGATAGTATCATTTCTGATCCTATCCTTCAGAGAAACTCCCAACATAGCCCTTTCCATGGCTCGCTGAGCGACCTTAAATTGGTGGATTAGTCGCATCGTCAGTGTCCACGTCTCGGCTCCGTATGTCATGACAGGTAGGACGCACTCGTTAAAGACTTTTGTCTTGAGGCATTGCGGTATGGGTGACGAAAAGACTCGACGAAGTTTCTTAAATGCTGCCCAACCCAGCTGAATTCTTCTATGGGTCTCCTTCTCGAAGTTGCTCTTACCTACTTGTATTGTAGAACCAAGGTAAACGTACTCGTGAACAACTTCGACAGTTACTCCGTCAAGCGCAATCGGTTCCGGAATAATCTGCCGGTTAAACATGACCTTGGTTTTATCCAAGTTCATCCGGAGACCGATGCGTGCTGAAGAATTAGCCAGATCAGACAGCATTTGCTGTAAATCTTCAACGGTTTCAGCCAAGATGACGATGTCGTCTGCAAATCTCAGGTGTGAGATGTACTCGCCGTTTATATTTATGCCGCGCCCTTTCCAGTTCAGCGTCTTAAACATATCTTCCAATGCATTTGTGAACAATTTCGGGGAAATAACGTCCCCTTGTCTCACTCCTCGATGCATTGGAATAGGTTCAGACTGCTGGTTTTGTACTCGGACGGTCATAGTAGCAGCGTCATACAGACATCTCAACACCTGGATGTATCGCCAATCAACTTGGCACCGTTGCAAAGATTCCAGAACAGACCAGATTTCGATAGAGTCAAAGGCCTTCTCGTAGTCCACAAAGGCAAGACACAGGGGCTGATTATACTCTTCTGTCTTCTGTATAATCTGCCGCACTGTGTGTATATGGTCTACGGTGCTATATCCTCTTCGAAACCCGGCCTGTTCGGGAGGTTGGAATTCGTCGAGTCTGCGCGCGAGACGGTTCGTGATCACCCTTGAGAACAGCTTATAGACATGGCTAAGCAAGGAGATGGGCCGATAGTTCTTCAATAAGGTTTTATCGCCTTTTTTGAAGAACAGGACGACCATACTCTTGCTCCATGCCTTTGGAGTTCTCCCCGAAAAGAGGACGGAGTTAAATATGCGCTGGAGTTGTATCAGCGTGGGAACTCCGCCAGATTTTATGAGTTCCGTTGTAATTCCATCCTCTCCGGGGGCTTTTCCATTTTTAAGCTGCCCAAGAGCGATCTCGAGTTCGTCAAGGCTGACTTCTGGCAGGTCTTCGGAAAAGTGGCGGGTCAAAATGGCTCTCGGGTCTTCACTCGCGGGTGGGGGACGGGACGCATGTGATGCGTATAACTGACCGTAAAAGTCCTGAATCTCCGCAAGAATCTCCGGTTTAGCAGTAACGACTTCTCCACTATGTTTTCGCAACATCGTCAGATGGCTTCGATTTAGGCCTTGAACAAAGACTTTTGACCCCCGATTTTGCTCAATCGCTTCTTTAATACAGCGTGTGTTCGAGCTTCGGAGGTCACGTCTTACTAGCTTCGAAATCCTTTTGTTCAAGGCCCGCCGATCTGACGGAGCGATAGTAGAGTCTTCTCGTCGGTGTTGCAATAGCTGCAGAGATTCTGCAGAGAGTTCGGACCTCCTACGGGTATGTTGCGTCTGACAGAACTTCGTCCCCTCTTCCCGGAGGATACCCACCACATTTGCGAGTTCCTGGTCAATGTCAATCGTGGTTTCCAGGGCAGCGAAACGGTTTTCCAGCTTTAATTGGAACGCTTCAGATCCTAGCACGGATTGGAGCAGGTTTGGTCGGAGCGTGGACTTCATCAGACGGGCTCGTTCAAGCTTGTAGTTGATATTTAGAGTGCCTCGTACAAGTCGGTGATCGCTTCCGGTGTTAAACCTAGCGATCACTGAGACATCTCTAAATATGCGCTTTTTATCGGTCATGATGAAGTCGATCTCATTTTTGGTCATAGTGCCACGTCCACTTCCGTTGGGGCTGCTTTCTAAAGAAAGAGTTCATTAGGAAGAGCCCTTCTTGCTCCAGGAAGTTGACGAGCATTTGTCCCCTATGATTTCTGCATCCAAATCCGTGTGGTGCTACTACCGTTTCGCCGCTTGTTTGTACTCCCACTTTTGCATTAAAATCCCCCATGACAACGTTGAAGTGGGCCTTAGAGGTGGTATGTAAGGCTTTTGAGATGTCTTCGTACACCATCTCTACTTCATCGTCCGAGTGAGTCGAGGTCGGTGCGTACACTTGGATGACTTTGAGGCTATACCTCTCCGTTAATTTGATCACAAGGTACGCCACCCTCGTCGACACACTGGAGATTTCGATAACGTTGTCACGGAGGGTCTTGTGGACCAGGAACCCGACACCGCCTTGGGATGGTTGGTCTCCCTCCCTGAAATACATGAGATGGCCCGACTCCAGGGTTGTGGTGTCCTCCCCCTCTCTTCGGACTTCACTCAGCCCCAGAATATGCCATCTCATGTTTTTCAGCTCCTCCTCCAGTTGAGCCAGATGCTCGTCGAGCCGTAGCGTGCGTCCATTATACGTGGCCAGGGTCAGACGTTTTTGACGGCCTACCATAACCCGGAGATTCTTTGCACCCCCTGTCCCGCCGGAACCATGACCGCCGTCTTGGCCAGGAATAGCGGGACTACCGGGAACTGGGGGCCTTTGTGCGTGCTTTGCCATAAGAGGTTATGCCCATAATCGCCACGCTGGGCAGGCGGGTTGGCGATCGCAGTTGTTTCTCGCACCAGTGACGCCAGTGACGTTTTTTACACTTGTATAATTAATAGCACCATTTTTGAAAAAAAAAAAATGGTTATATGGTAAACAAAATATTGTTACTTACCTGTTTATTAGTGAGATGTGTAGTAGATCTTGCATATGGTATAATATCCGCTCCAGCCAATTGAAATATTTCATGACCGTTTAGTTTACCCATCTACAAAATCACATAGTATCTATAAGACATAAGTGTCTGTTTGAGTGTTTATTAAGGAAGGAAGATATGAAATTTCACATTGAGTTCTGAACTGAAAGCTAAATTAAAAATCTTTTTAATAGATAAGATCAAAATTATTTTTATGTGGATTCTAGAATTCTAGGCAATACTTTTAGACACAAAAAAAAATCTTTTGTGTGGGAATAGAGTCTGCAGCATATCAATTTTAAATAAAATTTAGAATGTCTCAAATAATAAATGTAACATAGGCAAGTTATTATAGGGAGGACACCTGAAATTTTATCAAAAATAACAATTCTTTTACTTTATTCTGCCTTTTTCGTCTTACACTGATAGAGAGGACCAAGGTTTGATTTTCCGATCAAACTACTAGTTACTAGGCTCTTATGTTGAACTAAAAACACTGTTAATGATTAAAGACTACTCTCCCTACTTTTTCAGTAATTAAAGTGTTAGCATAAGTGTATAATTTACTTACCAATATCCTATATTTGGCTACAACTATATATAGACCGGATACAAGCTTTATGGATCCGAGGAAACCACATACTGGCCGGTATGCATTGGCAGGTATGGGTATTTTTACCAAGTTTATATCTGAAAAAAAAATGTATATATATCATTAAGAATTTCATAAATATATTTTTAGATTATTGCATTGATTTTTTTTAAGAGTGTTATCAACACTCATGAAATATATCACAGATTATAACATCACAAATATAAGAAAATTATATTTATTCATGAATATTTTAAAATATTTTTTTGTTCCCTGTAAAATTTACAACAATGACTGCTCTTACTTAATTATTTTTAGATTTTTTTTATGTTTTAAACAAATGAACTTGAATCACATACCAAGGAGGTGTATACCCACACTTATCTATTGATAAAGGCTTCATAATTCATATTATCTACAATTTCTTACACATCATTAATATACACATTTACAATACCTTTAGCATTTATTGAAACAGTGATTTACCTTTCACAGAAGCTTCGCCAGTTATTCTATCAATGACCAATACTTCTGTCGGGTTTATTGTTGGCTCGAAATAGAACTTATCAGATGTTGTGTATCTGAGAAAAAAAAACAGCTTTTAAAGTAGTTACTAAATAAACATGTGCACCTGTGTACTTCCATAGAAGCCCAAAAGGGTGTAATTAAATGTGTAACATCTAGTTCATATTTGTTTTTTGTTATTAAAATATTATAATAAATATTTTATTATTTATTCCATTAGGAAATTTTCAGTTAAAGGTGTAGGTATGAATGTGTATACAAAAAGACAACTGGATAATTTCATAGTCATACAATGTTGAACTGAAACATCATTGGCTAAATGTTAGTGTAGAAATGCAATGATTATTTTTTTGGGGATACAGGCAATGTTTTTATAATTGAATGTTATATTTTACAACACAAGCATTTAAAAAAAACCTAATCTACCTTTAGCAAAAATAATTAAAAATCAATTTCCATATTATATTTGAAAAAATTATAAGTTTCTTATGTATTAAAATTCAAATTTTATTTAGCATTTCTTCTAAATATAATAAATTCATTGTAATGACTATACTTGAATTTGGAAGATATTGAAAGATTGGATTGGAAGAATTTGGATGTTTATAAAATGTATGTGTCATAAGGAGACTATGTGAATCGAAGAAGGTATATAAAAAGGTGTATGAATACAGAAGTATCAGGATGATAGTTTTTGACAAACAATAGTCACAGAGTACCTTATAAAATTAGAGTTTGTATATGTTTGTATGGGGATGTAAAAATACTTCAATTAATAAAAAATATTATGTATTTTTTATTTACACAACCACTTATTTACAAAAATACTATTTTACAAAATAAGCTGAAAAATAAATATACTGTTATATGAGGTATAAAAAAAAGGTGTTAATAACAACTATTAAAATGTAATATTCATAACTTAGCAGCCTGAGTAGAAGTGATATGGTTTCCTCTTGATATAAATACAAGATAATTGAATTTTACCACCTCAGCTGATGGGTGTAATGAAAATGACGTAATTATTGTCTTAAGACTTCCATAAGCGATTTTAAATCACTTGGGCAAATACCTATGATGATAAATTGATTTATAATTTTTATACATAATTGTTTCGATATATTAATAAATCTGATATGAAATGCATGATAATATTCATGATTGGTATTTTAATTCATTTTTCCTAATAATAGGTACGTCTTCGTGAAAAAACATGACTTTTTATAGATTGAATTGACGCCACCAAAAGAAGGTAATTACATTTATAGTGAATACGTGGCTTGACATAGTTCATGAATTTTATACTTACAATTTAATATCATCATGAATTAGCAGTTGATCTGCCATTTTAAATGCCTATTCAATAATTAAAATTTGATTTTTCTTGATTCTGTTACATACACTTGCGGAAAAATGACATGTATGACATGACAATAGTGATGTGGCGAGGCAACAAATTGTTTTATTACAAAACAATAATAATAATAATATTTATTTCTTCCTAAATGCTGTGTTACAATAAAAGAAATTCTTAAAATCTATGCCATATTACATAATTAATGTATAGGCATAAGTTTTCTAAGATATCTCACACTAGGCAGAAGGCACTAAGCATTACTATCTATTTTATTATTTAGCTTTGAGAAAGTTTAATATTTTTATTTCTTTCTTCAAATAAGATAATATTTAATTTATTCACAAAATATGTGATGGGCCAAATGAACGAAAAAATATTTCTAATTACATTCTTTCCAATGCTCAAAATATAAACTTTGAAAAATATATGAAAGTCAAACGTGATAATATGTAACATGCGAGTTTGAAAGATAACCTCATCAAAATATTACTCAAGTTATAAAAACTATTTTTATTTAAAGGAAATGTTATTATATTTAATATAATAACAATGAAGGTAGTCGAGGGACACCCTGATTTTATTAAAACCATTGAAGATGGAGAAGAAGTGGAGGATTTTTCGGAGGAATCCGATGAGGAAGTGGAGGTTAGTGCAACACGTATTATTTATTTTGAACAAAACTCCTAGTCAAATCATTTATTTCATCTTAAAACTAGTCCATGTTAATGAAATAAAGCTCTATGTTTTGTTTAAATATATTTCTTCCAACATAAGGCCATTATAACACGGAAAAATGCATTACATAGAAAAATAATCAGACCTTACAAAACGTTTGATTTATATGGGCTTTTTACAGAGACACCCTAGATTTGTTTCATAGTAAAAATTTATATAAAGCTTGAAAATTATAACAACTCTTATTAATAAGTTGTAATATGAGGCCTATAGAATCAAAACCAGCTAAATGCCAGTTGGAATCAAAGACAGTTAAATACAAATTTATTCAGTCTGTACTAAAATATTGTGGTATTTTTATAATTTAAAATTCTGATTTTTAGTGGTATTCACATTCTTTATAAATCTCTTTTAAAATATAAAATATCATAGCCACCTAAACAAAGTTATCGATTGTTGTAGATTACTGAATATTTGACTCACTTGGATTTAGCTGCCCTTGATTTTATAGGCCTCATATATTAAATCCGTATGGGCTACTAATTTAATGTAATTGTGGTTGGATGTGTACTATTTTATCTCATTACGTCCTCTTGTACAATTTCTGTATATAATTTCTGTTGGTTAATATAAAATAGTAAAAAAGAATGGAAGTATTTATCAATTATATATTTTTTAATTTTCTTTTCAGTATCAACCATCAAAGCAAAAAATTAAGAGGAAAGCTGATTTTAATCCAAGTTTCCAGTTTGTTGCTTCAGTAGAAGAATATAATAAGGTATGCTAAAATAATTTGCCTTTATGCTCTAATGTCTAATTCTCTTGAATAATATTACAATCATTGTAATTGTCTAGTCTTGTAAAATGGTAGGTTATTAGTTCAAGAATGTGAAACAAAAATAATTCTAGCTTGCTTTCAATTCCATTTTGTTTTCTTGTTTATTCCTAGGTGTCGGTATATTGTGTTACCAAGTATATTGTAGTTTACAGTTCAATTAAGCAGTTTAAATCTTTTTATTAATATTACATAAGACAAGGTCGGACAAGAATGGATAAAGGCCTAAACCCTCAGTTTAAGAGCAGGCCTATACCCACCAGAGGGATATATATGGAACAATATTGAAATAAGACAATGTATTAGGTCGGCAACTAAGTCATTGCGGATTTCACTCATAGACGGCTTCAGTTGAATTTTTAGGTTTGCTGGCGTAGTCCAAGTGTATAACACATTTTGTATTTGATAGTTGGCAATTCAGCTATCAATCAATAAAAAAAAGTTTTTTGATCGGTTGCGTAGTTTTCGTTTGGTGTTCGTTGAAAAATGGAAAATGTAAAGGAACATTATCGTCATATTTTGCTTTTTAATTTTGCAAAGGGAAAACGCATCGCAAACTCACGAAAAGCTATGTGCTGTTTATGGTGGTAAAGCCCTAAAAGAACGACAGTGTCAACATTGGTTGGACAAATTTGGTTCTGGTGATTTTCACTAAAAGACGAAAAACGCTCTGGTCGTCCAGTTGAAGTTAATGACCACTTAACCAAAGTAATAATCGATTCAGATCGTCACAGTATAACTCGTGATATAGCGGAGAAGCATCATGTATTACATACATGCATTAAAAACCACTTAAAACAACTGGCTATGTTCAAAAACTCAAAAATCCGCGATTACTTAGTTGCCAACCCAGGTTCGTCGCCATAAACAGCAAATGATTATTTGTGACCTTGCGATGCGTTATCCCTTTGCGAAAAAAAAAAGTAAAATATGACGATATTGCTCCTTTTGATTTCCCATTTTTCAACGAACACCTAACGAAAACTACGCAACCGATCAAAAAACTTTTTTTACTGATTGATAGCTCAATTGCCAACTATCAAATAACAAAATGTGTTTTACTCTTGGACTACGCCAGCAAACCTAAAAATTCAACTGAAGGCATCTATGAGTAAAATCCGCAATTACTTAGTTGCCGACCCAATAATATACTTAAAATATATTACAGAACCCATGGGATGACTTACAAAAGTATGTGCGTCGCAATGTGAAAAGGACTTTGGATGAGAAGATAGAGCAGAGGAGAGCTGAAGTGAAAGTAAACGGCAATGCCGAAGCAGTTGATACTGACTCTGATGTTGACAATGGTAAGTTACAAAAACCATAATCAAGTATTCCTATTATCAATTTTGACATTATTTTATTTAATTACATTGAAAATAGTAAGATACACCATCAAGCTTACATTCATTCTTTGTAAAATAAACAAAAAAAAATATTAATGCACATTGTCCATCATTAATATTATACTAAGTAATGGCCTCGAGGTTTAGGCGCGCGGTCGAGAATCTCGGCGGTCGCGGGTTCGAACCCCAGGCACACACCTATGACTTTTCGAAGTTATGTGCGTATTCACATTGAATTATCACTTGCTTTAACCGTGAAGGAAAACATCGTGATGAAACCTGCACACCTAAGAGTTCTTAAGAATTTCTTAGGTGTGTAGTCCGCCAACCCGCACTAGGCCAGCGTGGTGGACTATGGCCTAAAACCCTCTCAATGGTAGAGGAGACCCGTGCTCAGCAGTGGAAGTATATGGGTTGATGAAGTGAAGTGAAGTGAAACTAAACAAAAAATATACATATATTAATGCACATTGTACATAATTTATGTTATATTAATTAATATTGTTCTTTTGTTTCATAGATGGCAATGTAGATGAGCTAGAAATATCTGATGATGAACTCAAGAGAGATGAGATCAAAACCAAGGATAAGAAACTCAGTAAAAAGCAAAAATTAAAACAGGTGAGCAACTTTGTCCATACATTGTTTGAATGCATATAATATTTATGTCAGGCTATGCAATCTACCAGTTTGTGACTGTGTATAGATGGACTGTGGGTTTTGACACACATCTTTTCTTTTTAAAAGTTATTTCACAAAAAAAATATTTATTGAATAAAGAACATTATTATTTTTTAATTTCAGTTATGTAGTTAATAATAAATATCACACAGATTAACTACCCAGCATTTTATTTTATTCTAACGTAACTCATGGCTGAATCCTTGGGCAAAGTCGAATATTTGAAAAATAAATACTCATTATATTTTAACCTGTACAAATAAATTTAATTTTTTCTCTTATAAACTTATCAGGAACTTGAAGATGACGAGCAAGGAGCCAGAGTGGAGTATGACTCTGATTTCTTTGAGGAACCTCCTCCGTATGATGAGAATGCTTCGTTCTACATGATGAACTTATCCCGACCGCTGCTGAAAGCTATAGGAGCTCTCAACTACGTACATCCCACACCTATACAGGCCGCTACAGTACCCATAGCTTTGTTAGGTAAGGAAAATTATACTCATTACAATATATATACTGGTTTGATATAAATTTATCATCAGGTAAAGCTGAGGGGGACTTGATGCGCTTTGCTTTAAACCCAATATGAAGGTAACCAAAAATATTATTGATGCAAAAAAAATCATAATAAATAAACCTTATGAGTGGAATAATAAATAGAGATTTATCTGTGTCTTTATTTACAAATAAAAATTCCAATTAATAATTACTTACTAACTTATCTACAAATAAAAGTATAAACGTAATATCAAATCACATGATCCCTAATATTTATATTCCCACAGGTAAAGATGTATGCGCGTGCGCAGCTACCGGTACCGGTAAGACCGCGGCGTACATGCTGCCCATATTGGAACGTCTGCTGTACAAGACCAAGGGAGGAGACATGGTCACCAGGGTACTGGTTTTAGTACCTACCAGGGAACTTGGCGCACAGGTTAGTCTATTTGTTAAATATCAACTGCCTATAGCGTCAAAATTAATTAGCTTTAATTGGCTTAGCTATTATACCAAGTCATCTGCTTATAGTCTAGCGACTGATTGCCGATTGTAATAACCGAAAAAAAAAAAAAAAAATTGGTTTAGCTTGCCTATCATACACTGATTACCTTGTCTTCATTTTACCACAACGATATTGGCCTATGCATAGAATAAGGTTACTTATGACTATAACACCAAAGTACTTTTTATGTTTTTATAGAGTTAAACTTATTCATATATTGCACTAGTGGGGGTAGGGGGGTAGGGGGGTAGAGTTATTCGCGTCCGTAGGAACTACCTAACCACTTCCCTACACGTGCCCCCTGGGTGGTGCTAAATGAATAACAACGCCGGGTCTCGGGCGGCGGTTAATTAACCTGTCCAAACCAGCCTAACCAGCTTGGTCTAACAGTGAGAGTAGGAAATGACTCTCACAAACCGCAAACCTGCACGCAGGATCGGTAGTCCTGGCTTAATTGTCCGGACTATGAAGAAGACAACTTCTATAAAAATTACCCCAAGTCTACGGTGAGACTCGTGCCAAGAGACTGCATGGCTGGTGGGAGACCAGTCGCAAACGATCCACTTCGACGGACCTGGCAAACGTCGTCGTATTAGCCTTCTAGGGAGAATAGGCGTCACCTTCCTAGTGACCTGTTATATCGGCCTTACTCGTGGGACTAAAATGAACCAATTAAATACAAATAACCCTAAAAAACCGACCAACCCTAACAGCATGATCCAACAAACCTTAAAGGAAACCATGTTCATTCGGAACAGAAGCAACTCGACATCGTCACTGCCAGCAAAGCCTAATGACTGTAACCCCAACCAACAAAACAAGGAGAAAAACATACTGGATTCACAGATCGACACGCAATCTACCAACGTCAACATAACATCAGACCATGAAGAATGGCAAAGAGATGAATTTCCCACCAGGAGAATGAAAAGGAAAGAAACAAGTCCAACCCATAATGAAGGAAATAAAAAACAGAAAAATTCTCCAGACTTTATGATCCCTACACGCAATACTTTTGAACTACTTGATACGGAGCCTACGAACAAGACCAACACTACAGATAAAGTATATGTACCAAAGCCGGAACCCATCTTTGTTACTGGTGTAATTAATGTAAATTCTCTCAGGGATGTATTAAATAATTTTGTAACAAGCGATCACTACCTTATGACCACACTTAGATCTGGACACGTTATAAAAATTATACCTAAAGACATTCAAACATACAAAATTATTAGAGAACATTTTATCGCCAACAATATCTCGCACTACACTTATCAGTTAAAAAGTGAAAAAGCTTACCGAGTGGTTCTACGAGGACTTCACTCTTCTGAAGATACAACAGAAATATCTAAAGAACTAGAAAACATTGGGCATAAAGTAAGACAAATAGTCAACATAAGACATAGATCAACAAAAGAACCACTTCCTATATTCTATGTAGACTTGGAGCCACAACAAAACAATAAACAAATATTTGACGTCAAACATTTAAACCAAATGAAAATTACATTCGAGGCACCGTATAAGAAAAAAGAAATTATACAATGTAAAAGATGTCAAAGATTCGGCCACACAAAAAATCAATGTTTTAGACCTTTTCGATGTGTCAAATGTGGTAATGAACATCCTACAACACAGTGTATTAAAAAACCTGACACTGAAGCTACCTGTGCAAATTGCAATGAAAAACACCCCGCCAGTTACAAAGGATGCAAAATCTACAAGCAATATAAAGAAAGAATTTTAAAAGTTGCTACAAAACCAAAACACAAACAATCGACAATCAACCTGGAAAACAACAAAACAGATCATCCAAAACCTCAACATCAGTTCCAACAAACAAATCCAAATAAAACCTATGCTGAAATCACTAAAACCGGACAACAAACTCTACTTGCACAAAAAAAGTATGAACTGAATAACATGGCAAACAACGACTGCAATAATCCTATTAGTATTGTGGAGACCATGCTTGAAAAACTACAACACACAATGATCTCAATAGTGGAAAAAATGATGGATAAAATGTGGGACCGCATGGTCAAATTAGTCAGCAGCCTTACAAAAAAATGATCCCGAACCTCCGAGTCGTAACTTGGAATGCCAACGGCTTGACGGACAGACGTCAAGAATTAGAAACTTTTCTTGAAATCGAGAGGATTGATATAGCATTAGTCTCAGAAACAAGGCTCACATCTAAGTCTCACATCGCTTTTATTAACTATAAAATCTATACAACAAACCATCCCTCCGGAAATAGCCACGGAGGAAGTGCAGTTATCATTAAAAACAATATCAAACACTATTTGATGGAAGAATATCGCACAGAGAAAATTCAGGCCACAACCATAGTTGTCCTAGAAAAACACAGTAAGACTGTTTTCTCTGCTGTCTACTGTCCTCCCAGACATACAATCTCAGTTCAAGACTTCAAAGCCTACTTCTCTACTCTTGGTAAAAGATTTGTAAGTGCTGGCGATTGGAATGCAAAACATCTGCATTGGGGCTCCAGGTTGACTACTACAAGAGGACGGCAACTACACATAGTAACGCAAGACTTGAAATTGGATTACTGGTCTGGAGGAGAACCCACTTACTGGCCTACTGATAGAGATAGAATACCTGACATGCTCGACTTTTTCATAACGAAAAACATGGATGGTAACTACATAACAATTGAATCTTGTACCGATCTCACTTCAGATCACACTCCTGTAATTATGAACGTTAACTCTACAATTCAATTACTAGAGCCTCCCTCAAAGATATATAACACTAAGACTACGAGCTGGGAAAAATATAAAGACTTAATAAAATCAGAAATCAATCTTAAAACAAAAATCGACAGCATAGAGTGTGTAGAAAACGAGATTGAGAAACTAAACATGCTCATACATAGAGCAGCCAGCTTAGCGACGACTAAAAGAAAGGGCCAACCACCAAAAAATAACAACTATCCAAAAGAAATAAAAGAAAAAATCATGAAGAGGCGACAATTAAGAAAGGTCTGGCAAAACACAGGATATCCAATTGATAAAACTGCATTTAATAAATATTCCGAAGAGCTTAAACGTCTTATCAGCAATGTAGAGAACGACAAAATCCAAAACATGCTTCTAAACCTCGATCCAACATCTGACACTAACTATTCGCTGTGGAAGGTCACCAAAAACATTAAGCGCCCAAAAACACATATACCTGCAGTCAATAATAATAAAGGAGGATGGGCTAGGTCTGACCTCGAGAAAGCTACAACATTTGCCGAACACCTAAGCAATATATTTCAACCACACCCAGAGAGCTCTTGTGAACACACAGAGGAAATAAAACATTACTTAGAATCACCAAATCAAATATGTTTACCATTACAAAGCACTAGCCCCAAAGAAATCTTCCAAGAAATTAAAAACCTGAAGGAAGGGAAAGCGCCCGGATATGATCATATAGATGCAACACTCTTAAAGAACTTACCATACAAGGCAGTAATGAAACTTGTCCACATATTTAATGCTTGCCTAAGACTTGAGCACTTTCCTGGACAGTGGAAGATAGCCCAGGTAATAATGATCCCCAAGCCTGGTAAACCTCTAGAACAAACAAGTTCATACAGACCCATCAGCCTTCTGCCAGTCATTGGTAAACTGTTTGAAAGGATACTTCTCAACAGAATAAAAGAACACCTAAATACCGTACTACCGCAACACCAATTCGGATTCCGAGAAAGGCATGGGACAATCGAACAAGTTCACCGCATAGTTGATATTATTAGCAGAACCTTAGAAAATAAATTATACTGCTCTGCAGTGTTTCTGGACATCAGCCAAGCTTTCGACAGGGTATGGCACGAGGGCCTCATCTTCAAAATCAAAAAGTCACTCCCACACTGTTTTCTCCAAATACTTAAATCATACCTCAACAAGAGAAGCTTCCAAGTAAAATGCAATGATGACAGTTCTGAGCTCTACGAAATCTACTCTGGTGTCCCCCAAGGTAGCATTTTGGGACCTGTCCTGTACCTTATCTTCACTGCAGATATCCCAACGGATGACCAAACCATCACAGCGACATACGCTGACGACACTGCCTTGCTGTCCACTCATAGCGACCCAGAAACTGCGTCACACACTCTGCAAACTCATCTAAATAAAATAGAATCATGGCTTAAGCAATGGAGGATCAAAGCAAACGAAACGAAATCTGCTCATGTAACCTTTGCTCTTAGGAGAGACACTTGCCCTCCGGTTGAGTTAAACAACACAGAAATACCTCAAACAGATAATGCAAAGTACCTGGGAATGCATCTGGATAGAAGGCTCACATGGCAGAAACATATCTGGGCTAAAAGAAAACAACTAGATGGCAAACTTCGCAGTCTTCACTGGTTAATCGGACGAAGCTCGCAACTAAATAACACCAGCAAAATGTTGATATATAAAGCAACTCTGAAGCCAATCTGGACTTATGGGATACAATTATGGGGAACAGCTAGCAAGAGTAACATCGATATACTAGAAAGATTCCAAAGTAAAGCATTAAGAACAATGTTCAGTATTCCTCAATGTATAAGCAACAAATACATGTATCTCGACCTAGGCATAAACACTGTTCGTGAGGAAATAGTCCAGGCAAGCCTGAAATACCAGGAGAAACTAGCAACCCATGCAAACACACTCGCACAGACCCTAAGTGGAGAGGGTGGACTTCAGTACCATAGACTGAAGAGACAAGACATTCCCAGTCTTGCTCAAAGATTTGACTGAGACTGAGCCAAGAGGAGGGTTTGCTGGAAAGTTCAGCAATTCTATGGCCCTCGACGATTACAATAAAAACAGGACTTGTAGTCCAGCCAAACAAGTGGCTTATTGTTCATAAAACAGATTGCCATGGCGCAGAATATACATAAAAAATAAAAAAAAAAAAAAAAAAATAATTGCACTAGTGAAGTAATAATAATCATACCTTTTGTTGTTGTTTAAATAACAAAAGGTTACTGATAATTTTGTGGCCAAAATAAGTTTAAATCGCTGAGAAACAGAAGTTGAGATTTTGCGCATATAACTTTGTTCTGCGCATAGGTCGATATATGCACATTTAATGCACAGTCCCTTCAGTGTCTACAGTTTACACTGAACTAGAATGGTAAAATGACCCACTGGTAAGTGCAGTATGGTCGAAATGTAGTGTTGATTGTAAAAAGTTTCATTACCGGCTTTAAACCCACTGCTTATAACTAATATTATATTTGCCTCAGGTACACACAGTGACGCGCCAGCTAGCTCAGTTCACGTCAGTCACAGTGGGACTGTCAGTGGGCGGTCTCGACGTCAAATACCAGGTCGGTAAATTTAAGTATATTCTGAATGACTTAAAATAATTTCAGCTATATTTTTACATACACTGACACGGTGTATGTAGAAGCAATTGATAGTTATGATCCAATTTAAAAAAGTTTTCGAGAAATGATTTTATTTATCTCTCGCCAGACACAATTTCAATAGTTTTTTAGCGTTTCGTAGTTCAGGTCTTGGAATCTTTATGGTTTCGTCCGTTCTCAGCCTACTTTCCAAACAATTAGTGAGAATACACAAAATATATACTTCCCCGGCAGGTGGCGCTGCTGTCAGCATATCGCTTAAAGCTTTTCCAGATAGGACGACGTCTGCCAGGACATCGTAGTGTATCATATACTATCATACTTACACTGTGTATGTATATAAAATATATTGTATGTTCTTCCCACAGGAAAGCGTGTTGAGACGTAACCCAGACATCGTGATAGCTACTCCGGGACGTCTCATAGACCACATCAGAAACACGCCGTCATTCGGACTCCATTCTATTGAAGTGTTAGTACTGGATGAAGCCGATAGGTAAGATTATTATTTTTTGTTTATTTGGCAATTAGAGATGTAGGTGATTGGACAAAGTTGTTATGATGTATATTTTATTTTATTGCTTCGTTGGTTCAGCTGTATGTAGGCTCTCTATGTGACCGATATGCTCCAGGTTCGATTCCCGAGATGTGCGTAAATTTTTTTTTTAAGTTGATGTAGAAATACATTACTGCATAGTCTTTCTTTCAACCTACAAGTTCGGCCGATGACTTAACAAAAATTGCGGGAAAATGGATACAGGTGGCTTCCGACGGACCACTTTCGAAGTCTTTGGGGAAGGCCTATGCCTAGCAGTAGACTTCTTTTGACTCGTGACGATGATGATTCCTTCTATTTATTTATGACTCTTACACATATATTTGTTATTCCCACTAGGATGCTAGATGAGTACTTCGCAGAGCAAATGAAGGAGATCATAAGGCAGTGTTCGCCTAAACGCCAAACGATGCTGTTCTCAGCCACTATGAGCGAGGAAGTGAGAGATTTGGCGGCCGTCTCGCTAAAGAAACCGGTCAAACTCTTCGTAGACTCCAATAAAGATGTCGCCTTTAACTTAAGACAGGAGTTTGTCAGGTAGTGTGGAAATTTCTATACAATTTAATATCGATAAAATTGTTTTATATCGATACTAACGAGTAAGGAGTTTGTGTTAATACTAAGTTTAATATGAAAATATTTTATGCCACGTTGCTATTATGTGTATGCATGTGATGCAGAGGTAGTAGTATAGGGTTTAATTCTCGGGATGGTCAAAAATATACAGGGTGGAGAATAGTCCCGTGCCCGGCAGTAGGACGTATGGGCTGATAATGATGATAAATTATAATCATGACTAAAACATACTGCCGAGTTTATTCTTCCAAAATTTCTATTTTTTATTTTCTTTGATTTTTATAAGACTTATTTAGCCTACGAAACCATAGACAACACCCGTCTATACTTTCGCATCCGGACCGTCGACCCATTTTGTGCGGACCGCAAGAATGCAGCAATGTAACAAAATACCTTTGTTATTTCCTTCATTACATTTGTTTAAAAAATATTTTTTCTTATAAATAAAATGTGTGGACCACGACATTTCATTTCTTAAAACGGACCTCGAACGAAACTAAATGGTGACCCTTATATGGTCCGTAGGATCCGTAAAGAGCGAGAGAGTGACCGCGAGGCTATTCTGGCGGCGCTGGTGTGTCGTACCTTCAGAGACCGCGCCGTTATCTTCGTGCAGACCAAGAGACAGGCGCACAGGCTGCACATCGCTTTGGGACTGCTCGGGGTCAAGGTAATAACATTTTGGCGGTTATGACCCGGCTAAATACAAATTGTGATTGGAAATTAAAATGGGTATTAATTATAGTCTTAAAAAAACATTAATGCTAAAATACATAAAAATAAAGTTCCCTGGGTTGGGGCTTTGGATGATTTTTGATAGTTTATTATATCCAAAAAAGGTCTCTGTATTATATTTTATCACTGTTTTAAATATTTACTTATGTAACAATTATACCCTTTCAACATCAATCAACCCCATTTCCTCAAACAAACGCCTTTTCCACCCAGGTGGCGGAGCTCCACGGAGCCCTAACCCAACCTCAGCGCCTGGACTCCCTGAAGAGGTTCAAAGAG
The DNA here is from genome assembly GCA_030295005.1 of Cephonodes hylas. Taxonomy (NCBI): domain Eukaryota; kingdom Metazoa; phylum Arthropoda; class Insecta; order Lepidoptera; family Sphingidae; genus Cephonodes; species Cephonodes hylas. The sequence continues at coordinate 2,338,057 of AP025383.1, forward strand.
GAGCAGGCGGACGTCCTAGTGGCTACCGACGTGGCGGCCAGAGGGTTGGACATACCCGGCGTCAAGACCGTGCTCAACTTCACACTGCCTGCCACCCTGGAACATTATATACACAGGGTAGGGGCATGTTAGTTATGAGGACAGGGGAGGGATTTTTTAGATTTTTTTTATACCTGAATCAAATTAAATGGCTGTCATAATCTAAAATATTAGAAATAAAATAAAAATACACTCAATTGCACGAGTCAGTGTCGACCGTGATGTCACCGTACTACGCTGTTTCGATTAGCATCAGGTGACCGCGTCAGATTAACATTTTTCTCCCATCTGACTTTGCCTACCCAGCGCCGCGCCGCTAAAGAAGTTTTCACTTAACTTAGTGATGTGCGTCGAGTTTTCAGAGTTTAACGATAAATATCGTTATTCTAAAAATATTTGTCAATTTTTGTATCCTCAGTTGGGTCCCACTAGTGATGAGCGACGACAATAATTATAGTTTGACGATACATATAAAAATTTTACACTCATTTTACAATTTTTGTCCCTCAAATTAAATCACACTAGTGATGTACCCTAGCAAAAATAGTTTACCGATAAACACCGATCTCATACAATGTTCCCCTCCCAGGTGGGTCGTACAGCCCGTGCGGGTCGCGCGGGGGTGTCGGTGTCTCTGGCGGGGGAGGGGGAGCGCGCGCTCGTCCGCGCCATAGTGAAGCGAGCGCGCAGACCCGTCAAGTCGCGTCTAGTGCCGCCCGATATCGTGGCCAAGTACAGGGAGAAACTCGCCGCGCTGGAGAGCGATATAGGTACAGTATTACGTTACTATTCTTTTTACCCGACTTCAAAAAAGAGGTTATCAATTCGTCTATAAGGTTTTATACTATCAGGGCAATTTCAACAAATAAATTCATTCAACAATCACATCGCTATCATAATCAGTGGTGGTACTTCCAAAAGCCCAAAAGCCCAGCTTGACCAATAAAATTCCAAATGATAATCTTTAAACTTTTTTTATCTTTATTCAACCATAAGCAACTTGACACATGAATGAGATTATCCTGAAAAAAATATATAATTACTCGACATTACAGAATTAACGTGTAACGCTATTGAACTTCTATGGCAGAACCAGCACAGATCATAACAGGTTTTACACATAAGATACGGAGATAGCCCTTACGGAGATATGCTCCACTAATAGTTCCATCATTAATCTGTAAAGATTGAGTAAAAAAAGATGGACTGAAGTACTCCCGATCCTCCATAAATATTTATAAATTACACATTTACATTTTACCATAACAACACTTACTAAAACCTCTTCAAACACAATTTCAATAACTACTTAATTCCATTACAGCCGCAATTCTCGACGAAGAATACGCCGACAAACAAATGAACAAGATGGAGAAACAGACTGCTAAACTGGAGACGGTGCTGAAGAAGGAAGAAGGGCCCAAGTACGAGCCCCAGCGGCAGCGCGAGTGGTTCCAGACGCCGCGGGAGAAACGGGAGGAGAAGGAGCGACTCGCCCTCACACAACATCCAGGGAAAGGTACACTCACTTTGTACCCATTTATTTCATCTCTATCAACTAATATACGTCCTAATTAACCGTTGAAGCAAGTGATAATAATTAATTGTGAATACACGCATAACTTCGAAAAGTCATAGGTGTGTGCCTGGGGTTCGAACCCGCGACCGCCGAGATTCTCGACCGCGCGCCTAAACTTTCGAAGCCATCAGTGTTCTATCTCTATTTCATCTACATCTTTTGATTTATAGCTGAACTTTTACACCCAATATTTGAATAGGATGTCGCATGTTATTGCCACCTAACAGGGTATGATAGGCCTTCTAAGAATTGTCATAAACATAATTAGAATAGCTCAATATTAAAGTGACGATACGCCATAAACTCACAAAAAAAATTTGTTGTTTAAAATACAATAATTAAACAGCCATATTCTAAAATTTTCATATTATTTTTCCATATAAATTAAGTTTCCTAGTAGGGTAAACCACCCAATTATTGGCACTTTAAGCAGCTACTTCACAAAATCGGTAAAATTTGTATGTAAAATATTTTTTAAACAAAGAAAAAAGTATTTCTATGTGTCTTCTAATCATTAGAGAATATTATAAAGTACTTGTCAGTAATAAATTAAATCGTTTTATTTAATAAAGTGTACCTTTTTAAAAAAGTGCCTAAAATACCAATTGCTGGCATAGTCAAACCTTTCATTGGCAGTGATTATTACCAATTATTGTCACTATTCTTAAAAAACAAAAAAATAACTGTTAGGTCTTATAAGTCTTTTAAAATGTAATTTACGATATCTATACCTGTTTAAAGATAATATGTATCAATTACAATTTGTAATAAACAAAATAAAAGCCTTTGTTGAAAGGAAAATAACATTTACTTGTATAGGAACATAGCATATCAGTTGTACCGCTTATTTTTAAATATGGTTTTAAACTTTTCATAAAATATTAAAAGAAAACAAATAAAAAACCTTGTAGGCTTAAACAAAAGAGTAGAACAACTTTTTTTTTTAAGCGTGACTTTTCGCTTTATCAATCTCATCAGCCCATATACGTTCCACTGCTGAGCACGGGCCTCCTCTACCATTGAACGGGTTTAGGCCATAGTCCACCACGGTGGCCTTGTGCAGGTACCCGGACTACACACCTAAGAAATTTCTAAAAGTTTTTAGGTGTGTAGGTTTCATCACAATGTTTTAAGAAAGTTTGAAGCATATTTTTTCAAATCTTCTTTTCTCTTCGGAAACCCTTTTTGGCTACTAATTTTATCCAGTCAACAAAAAGTAGTTCTTCTTCGTCAGTTGTAGACGGACCGTTCTTAGAGCCGTGGTCAGGATGTTTAATTCTGAATTGTATGGTAGTCCGCGGTACGCTGGAGGTTTTTGCAGAAAGTTTTAAGGTCATGCCATTTGATACTTCGTGTAAAGCTTTTTGGAGGTTATCTTCTGTGTTAATCTTAAAACATGTTTTATTATATTTTTCTCTTGACTACTTGTGGCTGAGAAAATAATAATAATTGGCACCTTTGTAACCAATGTTTGACACCCGTGCCATTGAATGGATTTTACATAATTGGCAGTGGGTCAACATTTGGATTGGTGTACCTAAAACTTTCGAAAATATTTTAAATGCAATTTACATTAAATTTTGAGACAAACAATGTATATTTTTTAACAAATTCAAATTATTTTAAATACCCTTATATTGGCATGAGTGCCAATAAAATGGATAAATTGATTTTACGCATACCAAATGTTGCCACCCCACAAATAATTAAATGTTGGCGATTAAATTGTAAAGCAAGGCTTAAAAAAGGCAGTTAATATATTTAGCAATAGGACACAATGAATATATATAGGAACAACATAACAGGTTTGCAATTTTTGTTAAGATTCTGATAGCTCTTACCTTAGTAAAAAAATAATCTTTTGAATATTTTTGACGCACAAGTCGTGGCTTGTCAAACAAATGGCTATTGCGCCGTTATATTTTAATAAATAAAAAGTGTTCGTTGTCAGTTGAGTAAAGAAAGATACTACTGTTTAATTTCTACAAAAAAAATTATAGTTTGGCTACATGAAATCTTAATTTTCTTAAAAAACGGAAGCATGCCAATAAATTGGTAGAGTGCCAATGATTGGGGGTTTTACCCTATATAATGATTATTTCAAATTGCAGACGCCCAAAAAACTAAAGGTAAAGGCAAGAAACGTAAGCGAGACGACGACGACTCCGACGAAGACATGAACAACAAGAAGAGGAAACATGTGAAGGAGAAGAAGCCGAAGGATTCTGCAGAAGAGAGAGTCAGCCGGGAGATGGAGAAGGTAAGTTTGAATACAAACCGAAAATAAAATAAATACACCCAACAGAGACACACATAGTCCTGACCCCACACTAAGATACGAGTCTTGTGTCGTGGGTATCAGAAACTACGAGAGACTTTTTCGGTCTCACAAACACCCAGACCCGAAACAAATATTTGTGGATCACACAAACATTTGTCTCGGTGCAGGGATCGAACCCGCGGCCGCTCGTTTCGCAAGCTGGTGTCTAGCCAACTGCGCCACGGGGGCTGTCAATTGGTGGGGAATAATCGACTTTATTAAAAAAAAAATAATATGTTATGCATGGGGTCAGAACTATATATGACTGTTTGGACTTAATTTATTTCTAATTTCAGGTGGCACTCCTCCAATCTCGTCTAGCCAAACGCAATAAGAAGCAGAGACGCATCAAAGCTGTAGATGATGATGATGACCGTCCCTCCCAGCAGTCTAAAAACAAATTCAAAAGCAAGAAAAAACAGAGCAACTTTGCCGCTGACCTCACAGATACTTCCAAAAAGGCAGCCAAGAGGCTAAGATATGACGCCAATTTGGTCCAGAAGGGCAAAGCGCCACATCAAAAAGGCAAAGCTTTCAATCAGAAGGGCAAAGGCACCCCAAAGAAGGGGGCAAAGGGACCTAAAGGACAAAAAACACAAAAGGGTAAAGCATTTGGGAAACCTCAAGCCCCAAAGCAAGGTGGTCGTAGGAAAAAATAAATGTGCCTTCTATTTTTATTGGTTGTTTTATTTCTTACAATCCAGTGAGGTTCCTATAAAAGTATAAAAACGAAATAGCAGCACGGAGTCTGAAAATGTGCCTGAAAAACGGCAATAGGCTCGCCCCTTATTACGTGGGACTGATACATACCTGGCGAAATGTGGGTGCAGAAATGCATCTCTGCCTACCCCTTCGGGAAATATAGACGTGAGGTATGTTTTTTTTTTGGTATAACATTAGTTGAGTTCGAGCTGGTAAAGTGTTATCTATCAAGCTTAGTAATTAATACAAATGTTTTTATATATATGACATGCAGCCTGTATCGGATTATACCTAATCATTTATCATAGAACTCACTTTTTTTAATTGTAGAAAGTTGTGAGATCCATCTGATACCAAGTCGATTAATTTGACGACGACGTTGTAATATTAAGTTATTACGTAGTTAGCTAACCTAACATTTTAATCATCACCAGCCCAGTGGCGTAGCTACATAGGGGCTAGGCGGGGCAGTGCCCCGGGGCCCTCAAGCTCAGGGGGCCCTCGAATCCTTACTAGAAATCTGGTCACCTATTTTTAAGAAAAACGGCAAAGAAAAATTAAAATACATATTGACGAATTAACTGCTGATCACCGATTTCCTAATTTCCGAATTGACATACATAAACTCACGCCTATATTCCGTCATGGGGTAGGCAGAGGTGCATTTCTACACCCACATTTCGCCAGTATGTATTCAGTCTAACGTAATGCGGGGCGAGCTTATTGTCGTTTTTCGGGTACATTTCCAGAGTCCGTGCTGCTACTGAGAATTCTCTAATGAAAAACCCAAAAACACTTTGTCCGACCCGGGAATCAAACCTGGTAAAGGTCCTGCCTTTAAATCTCACGGCACGTAATTGTACCGCAAGACCACGAGGCAGTCAATAAGATAATAATTAAGATTTTCAATAATGTACTGGGCACAGTAATATCTCAATTATATACACGTTTTATTGGTATTAGTGCTGTCTGTCATATATTCGATTTTCTAACGCAAACATTTTTATTACATGTTGATGTTGCAACATTATTACAAAAGGAGGCTTCCGATCGTTCCCGGTGGAAGCCATTGGGGGAGGCCTATGTCCAGCAGTGGACGAATATTGGCTGCGGATGATGATGATTACAAAAGTGTGACGAATTCCAAAGAAAATATTTAGATATAATAGGCCCTAATTTTCCACTGCATTTTATTAATATTTACCACCTAGTTTTACCTCAACTAAGTCAAGAATGAACTGTTTACCAATTATGTAAGGAAATAATGAGCAAATATGGAGTGATTGAATGCGACCTAACGGAAGTATTTACAGCAATGTTATTTTTTTTTACAATAACTGTCACTTCTACAGCTGCTGCAGTCATTTAGCAAATTAAAAATAATCAAAAAAATATTTAAGAAATAATATGGGCCAAACTCGACTCGCTCAACCCGACATTTATCGTTAATAGCAATTGAAAACAAAACCACATCAAGCCTGGATTTAAACGAAGTCATTGATATATTTGTGAAAACTAAAGCTAGGAAAAAATTGTAAATATAAAATATAAATTCAATATATATAAATTCATTTTATATGCTGATGATAATAAAATTTTTAAAGTTATTAAATCCTTTGATGATTGTACCCATTTACAGAGTGACCTTGATAATTTATATAACTATTGCCAAAACAATTTATTGTCATTAAATATAAAAAAGTGCAACATTATCACCTATTCTCGCAAAAAAAATAATATCCTGTTTAACTATAATTTAAATAATCAAAAAATCGAAAGAGTCACACTTGTCAGAGATTTAGGTGTATATCTGGACTCGAAACTTTTATTTGACGCACACGTAGAAAAAACTGTTGTTGTAGCATATAGCATGTTAGGCTTTATATTAAGAGTTGGTAAGGATTTTACCAACCACTATACAACTATTATATAACTCTTTTGTCCGATCCATTTTGGAATATGGTTCTGTAGTGTGGAATCCACATTATCATATATTAGTCAACTTGAACGGATTCAAAATATTTATTACAGACATTAGAGATATCGTGCTAACCAAGAAGAATTGCTAAATTATGTGAATTTTTCACTTGCGGAACGTAGAGTAATAAGAGACCAATTGTTTCTGTATAAAATAGTTAATGGCCACATTGATTCTCCAGCACTCTTGAATCGATTATTATTCAAGTATGTCTGGGCGTAAAAAAATTACATTTCAGTCCACAATCCCTCGAACTAATTATGGATCCAACATGTTTATTCGCAGGTCGACAAATGATTATAATTTGCATTTCTCCGAAATTGATTTATTTTTTGAATCGCTAAAAAATTACAAAAAATTACTTTTCTCCAATGTTCCTAAGTTTAGGTAATATTATAAAACATCTTTTTATTATTTGTACTTTTTTTTTTGTTTTTGTATAATATTTATTTTCGTATAATTTATTTCGTATAATTTATTTCGTTATTTTCTTGCTTGTTCACTTGCTTCTGTTTTATGATATAACTATAAGGGGAAATTGTTTATGGATTGTGTGTTATATTTTTGTTATATATTTTATAATAAATAATAATAAAAATAAAAAATATTTATTGAAGTTTAAATAATGACATAGAGAACACTTAAGGCTAGTTTAATAATAAATCTTATTATTTATCGAAGCAAAACTTAAGTGTTTCAGAAAAATTCTGGTGCCCAAATAAAGATTTAACTTGTGTATTGGGCACCAGTGAATTACAATGAGGCATTGATCGTTTTATACTTCAATGCAGAAGTAAACTATGTGAGAAATAAAAGTTAAAAACAAAAATGACACAAACATAATATTCATTAATTTAAAATTTAACAATTAAGTAAATATGTGTAAGGTACATATTTGGCAATGTTGCTACAGACGTAAATGTACATAATTAGAAAGTTATAATGTTCTCCGTTTCAATGTAGTCTTTACTCAGAAGCAGTTGTTTGACCTTACGCTTACATTCAAAACTATTTAGTGAATACACATTACACTGTTTGTTTATATAATTGTATATATGATTACCCCCAATATTGAACCCACGTTTAGCTAGGGATGTATTATATGATTTAGTAGGACAAACTGCATATGCACGGCGCTTCTCCAAAACATTGTGGTCAAAAGGTAATGATGAGTGTTTTCTTAGTACAATGTGTAAAATATATAATTGTCTCACAGTGAGGACTTGGCAATCTCTGTATAATAGACTTGTCGGGAATTTATAAGGCCTAATTTTAAATTGTAATTGTTCTGTTGATTTCCCTAACAAAATAAAATAAATAAATAATTGTTGTTTAGCCAGTTGGTAGGCCCGACCTTTATACATAATTATAATAAACCCTTGAATCTTCTCTGTTACGTTTCATAAGCCAAAGCTACACCAAGTATTATCATCATCATCCCCCTGCCCTGGTCCCAATTTAATCCTTGGGGTCGGCGCAGTATGTTTTCTCCTTCCACACATCCCTGTCAGCCGTCATGTCTTCATTCACCCCTTTCTTTTTCATATCTTCAGCCACGCACTCCATCCATCTCTTCTTTGGCCTTCCTCGGCCCGCCCATCCATCCACTTTCATATTCATCACCTTTTTTCCTACATATGATTCATCCCTTCTCATAATGTGCCCATACCACGACAGACGGTTTCCTTTCATCTTTTCTATCGCAGGAGCTACTTTCAGACTTCCCCTAACGTATTCATTCCTCACTCTGTCACTCCGTGTTATACCACACATCCATCGCAACATTCGCATTTCTGCTGCATGCAGTCGTCTTTCATCCGTCTTCTTCGTTGCCCAACACTCTGATCCATACAGTACGACAGGTCTTATAATGGACTTATATATTCTGCCCTTCAATTTGAGGGGCATTCTGGGGTCACATATTGTGGATGAGACCTGCCGCCATTTCATCCAACCTGAGTTGATTCTCTGCCTTACGTCCTGGTCAATGTCTCCGTCGCTTTGCAAAAGTGACCCGAGGTAGCGAAATTCGGAACAGACTGGTACCGGTATTCCACCCAGTGTGACGGACACAGAACTTGAAAGACCGCCGTAGTCGCAAAACATATATTGTGTTTTGGTTTTGCTGACTTTTGGTTTTGCTGACTTTAATAATTGTAATTTTTGCTCTTTAATATTTTTATTGCCTGCCCTGCAGCAGTGTACATAAAATACCTTAAGTAGCTTAGCATTTTTAAAGTATTTGTATATTTCAAATTTTTATTTGATAAATTCTAATCAGTTTACATAGCAGTGGGCCCCATTTTTTAATTTGCCCCAGGGCCCTTGGGTACCTAGCTACGCCACTGCACCAGCCTTTCACATCCACTGCTGAATATAGACATCTCCTATGGCACACCACTGGGCTCGATCTTCGGCCCTCCTCATCCAACCCCTGCCAGCTTACGCCTACCTAACAACTTATCTATATCAATATTTAAAACCATATATATTTTAATTAAAATGCCCGCGCAGTGTACTATGGCCTAAAGCCTCTCCGTTATGGAGTAGGACCGTGTCCAGTTGTGAGACATATATGGGCTGATGCTAATCATGATAACTTATAAATAATGTAATTGTTAATTTATTACATAATTATTATTTCTGATGTTACTGTTTGTTTCACATTATGTGTAATAGAGAAGCCAAATTAAATTAGGTTGTCATTTAAATTTTTCCGCTTTAAAAAATAAGGACTCTTCGATTTCGAGCCACCGACAATTCGTTTTAATTTTTCATATGGATGTGCTTTAGCTTTAAGGGTTTAGCCTTAGCGTCTATAAGTGTTCATAATACATGCTTAATTACCCAGGCAACCAACTCTTTGATCGGTATCAATGAATTTCATTTTCTCATCATTAAGTAATATGTATAGCAGAATATACCTAGAGGGTAATGAAATGACGTTCTATATCGTTACATAAAAAAATTTTAAAATTGAAGGCTGTGGTACAAACATTTAAAATATGAACTTTAGACATGTTAGTAAAATTTAGTCGATTATTAGATAATCGACTTTTGTTCGTTATTTCATCGACAACGGTCAAAGACAAAAAAAGTTTGGTAGAAGAAAAGTGTGGCGTCTTTGAGCGGATGTTGTTTATGATCGACATTTTCCATAGAATGTAATTTCGGGAAACAAATTATAGGAAAATTCTTTTATTTACTCATTATTCTTAATGCATCTTTCGAAAATTCGAAGAAGCAAGCTAGCACAGTGTGTGACAAATAAAAATATCCGTGCCGTGAATGTTACGTATGCGCGATAAAGCCAAATTTTTTTTCAACCATTATAGCGGGAAATCTTCGTTGTGACGCGCACAAACGTTGATTATTAACCGCGAGGGCAGCAAATGTGTCGTAACTACTTTGTTATGTGCCTATTTAATTTTTGACGGCGGTGTAGTGATATAGTTTACTAAAATTGACAATGTCGGATGAAATGGCGGTGAGTGATAACGTAGCAGGAGACGAAGATAAATTGAACGCTGGCGACGCGCCTGATAGTGTAACTGAGGATGCAGACAGTGTCCCAGAGTCACAATCGGAGGAAGCTTCTCCTCAAGGCATAGAAGAGGCTACAAATCAGCTAGAAGGTAATATGAAACTTTCACATAACCTCACAATCATTATGATGACACACTTAAAGCATAATCTATCCATATTTGTCAATGTTATTAACTTTTAAAGGGTTTGAAGCGACCAAACTACTTTTTGAAGTCAATTTTGGGGTGTATCAGTAATTTATATCCCTCAAAATGTCAGTTTAGCACTCTTGTTGTATTGTAAGCAAACAGAATTCAATATGGATACTAATATGATTATAATTAGATGCTTGTTATCGCATACTCCCTTTTAACGCAATAGCGATGCATTGCGAACTAACAAAGTTGCTTGCATAAAATATTCATGGCATCGAAGAACATTCTCTGATAAAATATGACATCACTATTATGTTTATGAACTTTTTACCTGAAACACTCATGGTATCCTGGCTTTAAGTACTGTTGTTTGTAACGTAACATGGCAGTGGTACAGTTATGGTAAAGGAAAACATTTATCCTTCACTTTATAATTATCATTCCGGCATATGAATTAATTATTTACCATAAACTCATAATACATAGAATTTATGTTATTTACAATTTTTGTTGTTGTGAATTAAAATAAACGGATGATTATTATTATGCTAATATATATTTATCAATATTTTTCAATTTTAAATATCTTATAAGGAGTAATGCAGTTTGCACAAAAGTTTATTTATTCTGTAAACTGTTATGCAAAAGTTATATTTCCTTAAATGGTAACTAGAGTGTCAAATGATGCATGTGAAGTTGTGAAAATGAAATTTTAATGCAGTTAAAGTTACTTTTTTCACTTTGGTTACACTTTGTGTACCAATTCATATTGTCTTGCTTCAGCAAATTTATTTTTGTACCATCCAACTTTTCTTTTAATTTAGATTGTTAATTTGTTTAAATAGCACAAGAAGCAGAACTGAAAAGGCTTGTTGTAACATACATTTAATTTGTTTCTTCACGATTCATTACATGAGAGTATTTTTTGCAAGTATTTTCTTATTGACACATGAATGTCAATATTTTAGTCTATTTTCCTTAAAGTAATAATACATGTTTTAAAAGTTTTTTATATTTTTAATACAATTGGTAAAGACTTTTGCTTGACCATTGTAAATAATTTTACTCTCTCATCTCTTGTTTTATATTTCTAACTTGTTGTATATAATTCACATGTTATATATTATGTTAGTTAAGGCCAAATTTTCATTTCAGTACATTGTTAAGTCTGTGTAACTAACACAAACTTATGTTTATTGTGTCAATAATATTATTATGTATTATCTTATTGCTAGTTTGTAGCAACCAATTGTATAAAACAAAACCTACATATTATTTGCCGAATCAAGTAATTATTGAAATGTTTGTATGTATGTTGTAACAATGTACAAATTTTTAAACAGCATTGTAAATTTTCTTACTGCTCCCTTTTTTTCTACTGCCATTGTTCATTCAGTTTAAAAACCTAGCTATTGTGTGTGAATTGAACATAGTGATCAAACATGTCTAACATCTAATATATCAGTTTGCTAATATGATATGAATAAGCAGTGATGGCCTCGAGGTTTAGGCGCGCGGTCGAGAATCACGGCGGTCGCGGGTTCAAACCCCAGGCACACACCTCTGACTTTTCGAAAGTTATGTGTGCATTCAATTTGAATTATCACTTGCTTTAACGGTGAAGGAAAACATCGTGATAAAACCTGCACAGCTAAAAGTTCTTAGGAATTTCTTAGGTGTGTAGTCCGCCAACCCGCACTAGGCCAGCATGGTGAACTATGGCCTAAATCCTCTCAATGGTAGAGGAGACCCGTGCTCAGCAGTGGGCGTATATGGGTTGATGAAGAATATGATATGTGTCTTGAAGTCTTACTAATTCTGTCATATCACACACCAAGCTATATATATATGGATATTGCCATTTATGCTACTTATAGTGATTGTCAATATTTTGTTGCAAAAACTTGGAAGAAAGCTATTAATTTGATTACATAAGTCCAGTGGTGGATTAACACTTCATCTGCCAGTATACTATTCAAATTTACCTGACTAGGCTAAAAAATTCTTTGTTTTTAAATTAATCTGTACCTATTTTATGAAAAGTTAGAAAAACAAGTCTACTGCTAAACCCCCTAAAATCTGCCGCTCAATGCACCAGTCTCCTAAGCCTGCTAATAACCACTAAAGCATAAGTCACTGGCATAACATAATAAAGTAATAGTTATGATTTATAACAATACAATACTGGATAGCAGTGTCTGTTTGCCAACAGCATAATTGTTCTGAAGTGAAAGTTTAAGGCAACAATTGTAATCATTGTTTATGGTATAGCTGACTGAAATAGAAAGTTAGTTTTTGTTCAAAGATCTTGTGCTAAATGGTGCCAACTCAGAAATATCTGCTCGTAATGTTTGAACATTTTGTTGATAATAAGAAATGGATCCACAATTAGCAGAAATCTTAAAAAATGCATTCGTAAAATTATTTTTATCTAGGTAATTTATGGCAACCATGTAAATTTCAGTCATTTTAATATTTCATATTTATATTCAGATTAAATTTTATACTAAACAAAAATACAGTAAAGGATTACATTTTACTAGAATTAATTGATAATTATATAGGAAAATCGATCGATTGTAACATATTATGAATTCATTAATTTTCCTTTAGTTCATACAGCCAATTGTTTAGAATCAACTAGAAATTATTAATTCATCCTTGCATTATTATAGTAGAACCAGTAGTCATAACCGGTGTCATAAATGTAAACTTTAGCTGATGCATTTACAATTTTAATCAACATAAAATAATCATAAATTGAACACACAAAGGATTTCAAAGTTATAATTTTTTTATTTTTTAATTGCAGATAAATTCCTGGAATATTATAGTTCCGAAATCACTTACGTATCCAGATTGAAGCAGTTACCTTTACTTTCTTTACATAAATGGTGTTTTTGAAGTTTAGTGCATATTGCTAGTTTCTCTAGAAGTGCTAAAATGTATATAGGAAATGACAAGATTCTCTAATGCCAATGACTATAATCATGATGAGGATAAATTTTTCCCCAAAATTTATGGCACAGGATCGCATTTTTGATAATAATTGTCGATTAAATGATAAATATCATGTACAAAACTAGATTATTTATTTTATGTAACTTTATTCACTATGAGTGAGCACTGTAAGATATGGCATTAATTCGGAATATTGTGAAACCATTTGTTTATATCTATATTAGTTATTGTCTGCTCTCAATGTCCTGTTGATTTGCAACACTGTTGATTCATTAGTAAAGCAAATGAAAAAGTAATTGCAGCATTGCAATTTTCATCTGAACTGAGAAAATTTATACAAAAAATATGAATATTCAGACATTTGAATTATTTACACAATTGCAACAAAGTTTATTGACTTGAGTTTTCCACCTAATGCCCTTGAACCAAAAGCATTAACCCATTTGTGGCCAAGCAGAAACTACAAGAACAAATTCAGAAATTTCTTTATTTAATCATAGTTGGGGATACAAATAAGTATTAAAATGAAAAAAAAAATAAAAATTATTTATAATTTTGAAATTATAGGGGTGTGCCCAAATTGGCACAATGGCCACTTAAGGGTAAAATAGTGTGCAAGTCTATCGGATCCTATTATAACGGATAAGTCCACCAAAACGCTTTAGAAACTTTTTCTTTAACATATTCGCTGCCGTCCAGTTGTAACCATTCGATGACAATGATATCTGACGAGTAACATGATGATGAGGTGATTGTCCAAGACAAAATGTAGCTATACTTCCGCGAAAATATAACTGATCCATTACATCTTCTTTAGGCGTAGCTGTAATGGTCACGCATTTGGTAATGCCACATCTATCATGTGTTTGAAGGGAACCCACCTCCATTTGTTTGCCATGGACTTCAACTCCATACAACGATATTGATTGGGCCATTTTCAGCGAACCTAAAGTATCTCATTATTTGTATCAAATTTATACTCGATCTCTGTTCTTTCAACGTTTCTTTCATACTACTCTCGTTTAGTAATTGGTCAATCGAAGATGGATAAGTCTAAGGATAAGAAGGAGCCAAGGAGGAACAATCAGCCTGCCCTGAGGTAAAGGGGGGTTTGAATCCCAGCACGGTATCCCCTGCATGTCGTAAAAGGCGACTCAATTGTTCCCTTGGGGTCGCTGGACGTGCTGCGGGGGCAGCGCGTCCTCAAGTGACTCCAAGAGAGGTGGCGGCACTTTGGCCTCTGTACATCGCGGGGCCCCCACCCACAACCGGGGCGCCCGAAACAAGGTAGAGGTTGCTTAACTGCGTTCCCTTTGACTCCGAGGCGGCCGAGACAAGTACGTCTCGGAGGCGCACCGGGCGCCTGTGGACAACGGTGACCGCCTCTCACTCACGTACCATGGTCGCCCAACTCGGCACGAAGATAGCCACCGGGGGGTTTTGGCCGGTATGCCGGTTTAGAGACTGTATTAAGGACTCAGCCCGTCACTAACAACTGCGCAAATATGACGTCGCCGCGCGCCGGGTTGGAAGGCCTGTGACCCTGATATACGCTTCCCGCCCCCCACTGCCCCCGGGCTGGCGGGAAGTAGAGCCATAAACAGCTTTCCCCTCGAGAACAAAAGAAAGGAGGCACAATCAGCACTGACCAATTTCGTCCAATCGCAGGTACATCAGGTGCACTAGCGGTGGTTTAATATTTGCGGTCTTATGTTCGTTTCCATTGGCAGTTCACTATCACTGCTATCCTCATACTCAGAAAGAGTATCTACATTATGAACACCTAAATACCTCGATTTCTCCTAGAACATGAATTGGCAATATTGAAGACATTTGTTCATTATCAAAACCATCTCCTTCGTCAGTATCAATAAAAAGTTCCAATGGAATTATAGCCAAATCATAGTCCAAGCCGTCGTCACAATCTTCGAGGATTGTATTTACCTCTTTCTCTTATCCACGGCAATTGTTACTGACACTATAACGTCGTTAGCAGTTTCTCCTTATGATATGCAAAAATAACACTTGTGGCCAGTGTACCCAAATTGGCACAGCAATGTTTAAGACGCTATAAAATGGTAAAAAATGAATCATTATTTTTTAAATTCTGTTTATAAGATAGACAATTTATCGTATTTGAATAATAATAACTATTTACGATGATAAACTTAATATGCAAAATATAATAATTGCAAACAGTCAAGTACCTCGACAGGTCCTTCAAAAGCAAAATTCGACCAATTATTGTAATAAATCTATAATATATAACTAAATTGTTTAATATTATATGTAATCACCACACTTTCAACTATCCAATAATGTGAGAATTTATTAACTTACATAAATACTTTTTTCATGTACCCTCAAAAAGTAAGTGTTCCCAAATTGGCACGGCGGTCAAGAATGGGTTAAGCAACATTTATTGTATTTATTTATTTTATTGGTTTTAAAATTACTTTTTAAAAGTGACAACATCTAGTTTGAACTGATATTGACAATTATGAACTCAGGAATGAAGAAATTATCGTAATTTGCTATGGACCAACTGTAGTCTGTGGTATTATGTTTATTATAAGAGTTTTTAATATTAAAATTAAATATTTTCAAGATTTCAAAATAATCTTTTAAGATTAGTACATAATATAATTCTGTGGTTCTATTGCAGATCTCTTGACAATATTTAGAGTTTTTAACTTAATTTCTTTCTACAGATCCTCCGGAATCAGAAAACACAGAAGATACAAATGATGACACACCAGAAGAATCTATAGACGATCAAGTTGAGACAAATGATGATGACGATGATGATGCAAAAGACAATCTTGACATGGCACAACCAGTTGACTCTGATATTAAAGACATTGAAGAAAAAATGGAAGTAGATGATTCTGCACCTGAAATGAAGCAGGAGATTGATGATGATGAAGAAGCAACGGACGAAACCGAACCAGAAGACAAAGATGAAGATGATGTTGATAGTAAAAGAGGCATCAAGCGAAAGATGTCCGAAGCTTTCAGTGATACTGGGAGCGAAGAGTTTAAAGGCTTTGACACTGCTGGTGTTGAAGATAAGACTGAAATGTATAGTCGTATTGTAGGTGAGTAATAACCTATTTTACTAAATTTTTATTTTTATCTCCCTGGAAAACTATCATTGTCAAAAATCATTGTCAGCCAATAGTGGTCCACTGCTGGACATAGGCCTCCCCCAATGACTTCCACCAAATATATGAAACATGCATATAAAACATCCTTTGAAATAAAAGTAAATATTCTAGTAGTATATCACAGTGCAAGAATCAAAGCTATATTTGTAACTGTTTTTGGTGTATTTATTTATTGTTTATATCACACAGAGCGCCTAGAGGCAGAAGTGACCGCGGCCACGAAAGACTTCGTGCCACTGAGGGTCATCATGGGTACTCCCACGACCCCAGTGCGCGCCTCCAAAAGACCGCGTAAAGATACCGGTAAGTGTTATAGTGATTTTGTACCTATAGGATTTAGTTTTAGATGGAGACTCAAAAATTCATGCTGTACTTTTATATGCTAGATCTTGAATAGGAGTCAAGTCTAATGTAGGCCTTATATACAATCATAATTAGCGCATATATACGACTCTCTGCTGGACACTAGCTTCTTATACAACCAAGACGGTTTAGGCCTTAGTCCACCACGCTGGCCTGATGCGGTTTGGCAGCTTTGATTCTAAACGACGGTAGTGATATTTTTGGATGTGTAGGATATGTTTTAAGTCCCTTTTATTTAGATTTAGGCTGGAATAATTCGACTGTCTAGTAAATAGCAATTACCTTCCATTAGAAGCAACAAATGTGATAAGTGGAAAAACTGTTATTACTTGGCAATATTTGGTTGCTCGTCGCACAGATGTGTATTGTACAAATCATCATCAGCCCTTATACGTCCGTCCCACCGTTGGGCACGGGCCTCCTCTGCCATTCAAAGGGTTTATGCCAATATAAAGTAAAGTAAATAAATAAATATTGAGAAATATACTTTTCGTAAACAACTACTTTAATTTACACTCAAGTAACAAAGTCACAATTTTTACACGTTTCATTAACAGGTCTGTTACTAACACGATTTGAATCAAGAATATGTAAGTTGAGCGCAATAATACTTAAAGCGTTATATTTATGCAAAAAATAGTTTTATTCTATAAAAATATATTTAAAATCTTTTTGTTAGTATAGAGGAATGTCAGTGCATGAGGTCCAATCGTGTTTCGCCTAATATTATAGTAGATCATATATATGTGTAGATTATATGGTTAAAATGGTATATGTAATGGCTTTACATACCGGTTAAATATATTTTTTTTTCAATTAAGACAATGTTTTGGTTTTTTAGAAGAAGGGACGTGAAAGTAAGACATGGGATTAGAGCTTTTTAATGGGATAATAACGACCCTAGCATAATAAAGGAAGAAAATAAAGCATGCATTAACCCCCTTTAATCTAGACCACGGTAGGCGTGTAAAGTCATTTTTTTTACATATTATAGAAAAAAAATGGTATTGGTCCCATCAAATAAAAAATATATGAAGGTCTGACATTTTAGGAATAAATGAAAACTCTAAAAAAAAAAAATAACTCATTCCGAATTATTACTTTTGCAATTTTTTTTTCCGCGATGGACAACGCTAAGAAAATAAACTTAGTACATTACTGTCCTGCCTTGGTGTTGTCGCTTGGAAGCGGTTCATTTACGCTTTATTCAATTTTACGTAATGTTTTTATTTTAAAGCATGAATGGATGTTGAATATGACAATGAATAAATTTTGAAAAAAATATATTGCAACATGAAAATATAGCATAAGTTTATTTCCAGATGGATCGAGGCCGTCGTCAGCAATGTCTTCGAGATCGGATGAAACCACAGATGTAAGTTAAATATATAGATTTTTTGTGTAAAGAACCGAAACTAACGATGTTATTTTTGGACGTAGATTCGTTTAGGTATTTTTTAGGCGCATTTAGGGCGGTTTTGCGGCATCTCAGGGCCAGAAGTGCCCTAAATGGTCCTCTGTCGCCCAGCGCACCGTTCGATTATGGACCCCTCCAAATTGTGAGGATTTGAGACGCCCTCCACTTGCACTATTTGGACGTTCACTTTCTGTGATCGTCCGCGACAGTTAAGAGGCCACACTTTCTGCCACCAGTCTCGGGGTTGCTATCCTAGGGTACCGCCCCCGTAGTACGCCCAGCCACCCCAATTACTCCTGCTAGTCGCCTCTTACGACAGGTAGAGGATTCCGTGGCAGAATTCTTACACCCCCAATCCACAGGGCGGACTCCTTACTTACCATAAGCATATCCCTATGTATGTTATCCAGTCGTCGTCCCGTCCGGCGTCGCTGTCGTCCCCGGCGCAGCGCGGGCGGCGCTCGACGACGGAGATGTCGTCGCCGCTGCTGCGCGTGCCGCTGGAGCGCGGCTGGCGGCGCGAGCTCGTGTACCGCGCCGCGCTAGACACGCACAGCCGGCGGAACGCAGACATATACTACTACTCGCCCAAGGGGAAGAAACTCAGGTCCACTAGGGAGGTGAGATATATCACCATATAAATATAAATAATCATCATAGGCCGTATAAAATCGCAGGAAGCCTCTGGATGCAGGTCATTTCCGATACAACACTTTGGGAAATCTCTGGGGGAGATCTATGTCCAGCAGTGGACGTCTTTTTGATGATGATGATGATGTTGATGATCAGCCATCTGTCACATTGCTGGGTACGGGGCTCCAATGCCATTGAAAGGGTTAGAACATAAGTCCAAGTAACATAAGTATATAACGCTCATATTATTCAATTTATGACCCTTAGAACGACGTGAAATGTAAAGAGTTGTGAAAATATCGATATTTAAATCGATTCGAATCGCAAACGTAAAATCAATTAAAATTGATGAATCGATCTTTTAATATTGTTTTTAAAATGCTTTATAACATTAAACATAGTGTTGTTCAATAAACGAACTCATTGAGGAGAAATAAAGTATTGAAAATAAAATCAGTCCCTCAATTTTTATTTACTTAAAAATTTAAAATAAATAAATAGCATCATTGTATAGAAAACTTTGTTTCCAGGTGGCTGAACATCTCGCAGGCACGGGGCTTACATTGGAGAATTTCTCTTTCTTCAAAGAGCCCCTGGGAGTTGATGATCCTGAGAAGGAAATCATTAGGTAATTATTATCCTTAAAAAGATGCTGATTTGACTATTATTAATAAGTACGAGATTACTATTGACCAAATAACGAAAAAGGTAAAAATTAAAGAAAGGCGCAGACCACGCGTCACCAGGTGTTGTCGGGGCACGGATGCTTCGGCCACTACCTGTGTCGGGTGGCTATGAAGGAGGAATCGGCCGTGTGTCACCACTGTGACAACTGCCCGGACGACACAGCCCAGCACACACTACAAGAGTGTCCAGCCTGGGAGGTGGAGCGCAGCGCTCTCCGCGCTATTGTCGGTGACGACCTCTCGCTCTCGGCCGTCGTATCTTCTATGGTCGAGAGTCCGAGGTCGTGGCGAGCGATGCTCTCCTTCTGCGAGTACGTCATGACGCAGAAGGAGAGCGCGGAGCGGGATCGAGAGATCAACGATCCCGCCCGCCAAAGACGTCAGAGAAGGAGGCGCCGGGTCAACAGAGATAATTAGACCCGGCGCCCTGCCCTGTGGCAAGGGGGCGTTAGAATCTCACCACGGTATCCCCTGCCTGTCGTAAGAGGCGACTCAAAGGGGCCCTTGGGGTCGCTGGGCGCGCTGCGGGGGCGGCGCGTCCTCACTGAAAGTGACCCCGAGCGGGGCGGCGGCACTGTGGCCCGTGTACGTCGCGGGCGCCCATTCACAACCAGGGCGCCCAAATCAAGATAGTGGGGGTGCAACTGCGCCCCCTTCAAATTCGTGAAGGCCGGGACGTTTACGTTCCGGAGGCGCACCGGGCGACTGCGGTATAACGGTGGGCGCTTCTCGCTCACGTTCCGTGGTCGCCCCACTCGGCGCGGTGATGGCCACCGGGGGGTTTTGGTCGGTATGCCGGTTTAGGGATTTTGTTAGGGACCCAGCCCGGCACTTACACCTGCGCGGACCTGACGTCGCCGCGCGCCGGGCTGGAAGACCGGTGACCCCGACATACGCTTCCCGCCTCCCACCGCCCCCGGGCTGGCGGGAAGTAGAGCCATAAACAGCTTTCCCCTCGATAACAAAAAAAAAAAAAAAAAAAAAAAGACCACGCGTCACGTTCTTTTTCGATATTGAATATATATTTTCGGATTACTCTAAAATAATTTTATCTAACAGTCTTAACGGGGCAAAAGTCTCGCGCTTTTTTGTAATAACATTACTTAGGACTTTATTCTAAAAGAGGTTAGTAGTCGTCATTAGAAACTTCAAAAGGCTCTTGTATTTTTTTTTAAGTCAGCCTATATACGTCCCACTGCTGAGCACGGGCCTCCTCTACTATTGAGTGGCTTCAGGCCTTATTCCACCACGCTGGCCTAGTGCGGGTTGGCATAAAAATAAAAAGTCTAGTCTCCAATATAAAAATAATGTATGTATAATGTCCAGAGACGCGAAGTTGATCCGTCGCGTGGAGTCCCCCCCCGCGGCGGCGCCCGCGCCGGTGGAGGGCAAGCGCACGCCCAAGCCCAAGCCGCCCAAGGGCGCCAGCCCCGAGCCCACGCCCAAGTCGCCGCCCGCCAAGATTAAGGTGATTATATTATGATAATAGGGAATTTTGTATTATTAAATTGTCTTAGGGTGTTTTCAGACCGTTGCGTTCAAGAAAATCCCGGCAAAAAATACAAAATACATACTTTCAATACCTATATTCTAGGGATGTGTGATAATTTTAGGGATGGGTCATTCCCGATTTTTGCGTCAAGGAAACGTAACAGTTTTTTTTTGCGTTGGTTAACTAGTTACAAACTAGTTGAATTCGTCAACTAGTTAATATTTTTAACGAATGAATTCTCCTTTTTTTTCTGTAGGAATTTCATCTGTGACCTCCATGCGACCTATGCCTTTTAATTAAACTTTCGTTCATTTCTTCATCGTCCACGGTTGATACAACGCCCATCCCTAAATCATTTACACCTCGTGCAACATATAAGCTACAATAACTATCTATATGTTAAGCAGGTGAAGTCAGTGGGTACTCGTCTGAGCGGCGCTGCGGCTGCACCCGTGCCCGCCACCAAACAGCAGCAGAAGAAGCCTGCCGCGGCCGCAGCTGCACCCACGCCGGACAACAACAACTCTTCAGCATGGAAAAAGCCCAGGTACTCTACCAAATACTATACTGCCATTTGCAGTAGTAATATGCATGACTATACTACATATGTTTGTATGAAGTCGGTTGTTGAAAAGAAAATTTGTGAAATTTATGGAATATAGAATGCATATTTACTAATACAAGTGCAGTGTCATCATCGAAATAATAGAAAGTTGTCTCATAATATTTAGGTTAATAGAAACAATATATCGAATCGGCATTATCGATATTAAAATATTTATCCTTATAACAAGTATGAGACAGCTTATAGTTATTATAGTTCCATGGTTTTTTCATGTTACTTTAGGAGAAATAGGCAATTAATATGGAATTAGTTTTTAAGTGAAATGGTTCAATCGATTATTGCGCTGTAAAGTGCGTTATAGTATTAAGTATATCGTAAGTTTAAAATGTGTTTGATCTTACCAACACATCTTTATTTATTCTAATAATCTGCCCATAGCTGAGTCGATCGTTTAGCTCATTGATATTATCGATAAATTAAGATATCGATATTCCCCCCCTAACCTGTCACTTGAGTTACAAAATGATCTTCGAACGCACCCGAAGTTGATATTGTAACCTTTGCACGATCGACCGGGTTAAGTTGTCGAGAGGAGGGTTAATTCACTCATCATTCACTTGCCCAGTTCCCAATCCTATTTGTTTTTTCCTTCCAAACATCTCTCTCAGTCGTCATGTCTTTAGTCACCCCTTTTTCTTTCATATCTCCTTTTACCCCATCCATCTTTTCTTTGGCCTTCCTCTGCCTATTCTTCGACATTCATTACTTTTTTATCAGCATACGTTCCATCTTTCATAATATGGTCATACCAAGACCAAGTTATGGAGCTCCGTAACCGTAAGATGTTATGGAGCTCCGCAACCGTAGCTAACGGATAATCCGAAATAATTACATATCCATAACCAAATCCGAAATCGATACAACCTTATTCCTGTATTCATATCCTAATCCGAAATATCATATCCGTAGCATCCCTAACTACGACAGACGGTTGCCTTATCTATATCAGGAGGGTTAATTGACGGTGTGCAATTAACCCTCCGTTGCGGGTACTGAGCGCGTGCGAGTGTAGTGCGTGTGCGGGCCAGGGCGCCGGAGCCCCCCGCGAGCCCCGCCCCGCCGCCACACCCCCCGCCCGCAGCGCCGGCGCAGACTCCGCCCCCAGCGCCGCCTGCACCAGTGCCCGCTAGACCACCCCCCGTGCAGACTGCTGCTGACGTGCCTGTGAGTTATTTTATGTTATATGTAGTTGGATATGCTGTGAGAGTCTGGTTGCTAAGTTGGTTGGCAGAGTTGGGCATCAATCAATTAAGTTTTAATTGAACTAATCAATTGACTAAAAAATTAATTGCAATTAAATTAATTGAATTTGAATCAATTGCAATTAACCATTAATCGCGCGTTACAATTGAATTATTTAAACTAATGCACATCAATTGCAGCTCGCGATTAAATTATTGCAATTATTTTTTTCAATCGATTGATGAAAAAATTAAAACTAACAATTACATGTTGCTATTTTGTACGGAAAGGTGGTCCGCAAACCTTGTAGATGTTTAACGATAATTATCTCATATACTCTTTATGACTGGGTAGGGACACTAAACTTAACAAATCCGCACACGCATGTACCCAATACTTAAACTAATACTTGGTAAAAAAATTAATTGTTAATCGTTAATTGTCAATTTTTTTTTGGCAAAATAACTAAAAATTGATCAATTGTTAATTGTATAAAACCTTGATTAATAATTAATCAGTTGTTAGTTGCTGTCACTGCAAATACAATTAATTAATTGTTAATTTTTAATTGTTAGTTCAATTAACATTTGCCCAACACTGTTGGTTGGATATCAGCTTATGAAATGTGAGACGTCGGGTTAGATCCCAGCATCGGTAGAAATGCTTGTGTGATCCACAAATATTTATACTAAAAAGTCTTTGAAGTTTCTGATACTTGTATTTTAGTTTGGGGTCAAAATTATGTAAGTCTGTTGAGTTAATATATTTATTTACAATTGTGGACTGTAATGTTAGTTCTCTAGTTAAATATTACATTTTAAACAAAGTGGAAAGATTAAGTGGATGGTATACCTAGTCCTTCATTTGTATTATTTATTTGCTTAAAAATATATATTCTATGATCTGTATTTTTTTTAATCTTTTGTAAAATATTGATAATTATTGAACTTTTTTTATTTACAAATGTTGTGGCACTAATCCTCCACCATCCAGAACTAGTAATTCCAAGTGTCCCCAGGCGTCGGTCCCCGGCGCGGGCGGCGTGGGCGGCGGGCGCGGCGTGCAGCAGCCGTGCTCGATGTCGTGCGGGCGCGGCGCCGTGCCGTCGCTGGCCTGCGCCGCCTGCCTGTGTCTCTACCACCCCGCCTGCGTGGGGCTGCGGGGGCCACTGCACGCCACCACGTTCTTATGCAAGGTGAGTTACTATTAGTAAATTAATAGCAATTATTACAAAAAAAAAATTGATAATGAAACTGTTGTATATGAGAAAATATATTTGGGTATACCAACACTTTTAGTACCTATCGTTGAAGCCTCGTCGTCTCGAGTCGATAATTGTAATGACTGGGGCTCTAATCTAGGGTAGATGTTGAAAAATGAACTAAAAATTTTCCATTTTCTTGTTTTCTAAATTTCGTAGTTGGGTATAAGCTTCATCCAGTAATTGAGCAACTTTTATCTTATGTATATGGAAACAAAATAACCCTCAATTTCTCCCCAGAACTGTCGCAAGTCATCGTCGCCGCCCCTAGACCCGCCGGCGCTGGTGCACAAGTCTGGCGTGCCGCCCCCGCGCCGCCCCGCACCCACACCCACCCGCCCGCAACGGAGGGTGCTGCTACGGATGAAGGTAAAATAAACCTTATTTTCACTTCTGCTAGGTCGGTTTTTATAAGTTAAAATTCTGCACTGATATCACATTTCTCGTACGAGAGGAAAGTGGGAAGAAACTCCTGTAGTGATCTTATACTTTGGATAGTTATGCTGGTTTTACGGTTTTATGGCATAATGGTGTACCCATGGGTCAGGTCTATCTGAGCGTTGAACATTTCTTGGCAGTAAACGCAAATAGAATGTATACTTGACTTAATTTTGTCGACTGCTTGCTACTATTGATATACCATGGTCGAGCTATACCATTTGTACGTAGTCCATTCTGACTGCAACGTAAAAGCTCTACGACTTATTATATAATTGTAATATGTACAGGCGGCGGGTAGCGCAGAAGGGGAGCGGGTATGGTCCGTGGCCTCCAGTGCTCCTTCCTCAGCCCCCGCGCACTCGGCCCCCTCCCCCGCGCCCCCGGCGGCCACGCCCTCCGCCGGCACGACGTGTGTGGGCGGCGCCATGTGGCGAGGGGCGGCGCCACAGTCGCTGGCTGTGCTCAACGGAAGACGCTTCGTGGTCGTGCCGCGGTCGCTAGTGCAGGCACACTCGCACACGTGCGTACACACACAGACACACACACACACTAATTATATATTTTTTTTCTTAAATTATATTTAATTTATCCAAAATATTTTTTGGTTAAAAATACTCCTTAGTGTAATTCCTTTTTTCTTTTTTTTAGCTAGTAAAACATGTTTTTTCTTTGAACACAACAACCGGTATTGTGTATAAAATGTTGTATTTATATAAAGTGTTTTTCATGTTTTCAGATAACAGCAGGAGAAATGCGATCCGGTGTCGCAGAACTTTGACTGATATACGCATATTAGTATAATTTGCACATTTATTTGCTTGAATTCAGCTGAAAAAAAAAAACAGACACAGATAACTGCAGATAATTTTACAAACTAGTAGTAATTGCCAGCAGTCACACTACATTTTATTGATAAAAATACAAAAAAAAATCGACAGTAAAATAAAGACGATATGGACGCTGGTTAAACAAAAAACATTACATAATGTAAGGCTGAAAGATCAGTAAAAATTATGAGGCTTAATATGAAATAACAAATCAAAAGTTTTTCAGGATATGAACATTTTGAAAACCTTTTTTTGACAACACAAGTTAAAGATATTAAATCTGAAATGTCAACTCAAAAGCTCTAAAACGATTGATGCCTACGCCAGGTAATGTAATACCTAACACATGTACCTCAGTAAATATCAGGGCGGTATATTATTGTATTTAAAGGTTTTACTTAATAATTAAAAATCATATTTCCTTGTGGTATAAAAACTGCTACAGCGTATTGCCGCAGTTATATTAGGTCTATATTATTTATATATTTTACATTCCCTTACATTGTTATAGGCTTTAAATGTCAAATCTGAACATTTTTTGCATCCTGTGACTCATCAGATTGGACATTGTACATAGGTACAAGAGTCCTTAACCACTGCCAGTTGTTTATCAATAACGAAAATATTTTATATCTATAATACGGCCAGTATAATTTTAATATCTTCTTATTAAAATATCCAGTAATAAATTGATGAATAAATATTTTAATTGACACCCACGGTACACATATAGGAAACAGTAATATAAGTGTGAATGAATAGCTGCCTTACTCTTAGCAATATTTTTCAGACAAATCCATTTGCAAATTGTTATTCCATACATAATGTTCTGAAATGTTGAAAGGTTTTGAATATTGTGCGCTGTTAATGCTGATGATAGTTTAAGAATATTGTAAATCATTGTTTTAGCTTCAGTATATCAAAATCTTTTATTTTAAAAAACTTCACAATTATAATAAATTTTTAAACATAATTCTCAATGGAATGTTAAAAATGAGGATTTATGTGCAACTTCTCTATAATAGAATCATAGACTCAAGTGATCTCATAATTTTGGACCCGATTTTAAATGTG
Source organism: Cephonodes hylas (assembly GCA_030295005.1). Lineage (NCBI taxonomy): Eukaryota > Metazoa > Arthropoda > Insecta > Lepidoptera > Sphingidae > Cephonodes > Cephonodes hylas. Next base: position 2,364,484 of record AP025383.1, read on the forward strand.
TAAATTTGAACTTATTACATAAGCTAACACTTTTTAAAACATTATGATTAAAATTTTTAAAAAGTATATTCATGATTTTATTATGATTTTTTAAATGCTAACACCATAATAGCAAGTGGTAATATGTGCCTCTTTATTTTTTCGTGACTGCCTATACCTTTTTATTTTTAACGTTAACTATTTCCAATACATTGTAACACATAATGATTCCAAAAAGATATGTTTATACGATCCTATTTCTTTCCAAAAACATATTTCTTTCTTTTTTTTTGTTTCCCCTTCAGCTGCCATCAGTCGCCAGACATTTGTCAGCTGAGTTTTGGGTACTATGAAAAAAAACATTTAATTTTATTTAAAGCTCATGAAGTATTTGCATATTGTTTATTCCCGTATTTCAGATAATACTAAGCTAAAACGATGAATTGAATATAATTCTAGTGCCTGAAGTTGTATATGAACTGTTATGTGCGATTATTTATACTGTGTTCGTGCAAAAGGGAATGTATCGATACTAAGCTGAATAAAATAGTGATTTTGTAATGTTATTTATTATTATTGTAATGTGATGTTGGTGGAAGAAAATCTTAAGGTAAATTGTGCAATTTTAATTTTTTAGTTTTACGTATAAGGAACGGAAGTGGCATCGGACAAAGTGGAAAAAATACCAACGCATTTAATGGTGTTTTATTTTTTTTTGTACGGCTAGTAAAATAAGCAACAATTTTTGTTGTTTTTTTTTTGCTTATCGTACATCCAAAGTGGATTTTTTCTTAAACTGAACCAAGAATAATTTTAAACATCGATTGAACCATTTCATTAGTCAAGTTATACAGAGTGTAAACAAACCGTGATCGCAAACGTAGACAAGTAAAAGTTACAGTATTTTTAAAAGCATTGGTTCGAAAAAAAAACTATTAGTTTTACTTTTCGATGACGATCTATTTACGCCCTCGATAAAGTCAATTGACACGGTTTGTTGCAGTTAAATAATAATTCAATATAATATCACGTTTCTATATAAATTGTCGATTTAAAATATTGTATAATATGTATCATCGTACAGCGCCCCCTATATGACTGTTTGTACATAGTATTTATCAATAATTGTGTGTCGATTGTGGGCTCTGTACGATAAAACTATATTATTTACTACCTGCATTCTGGTTATTTAAAATCATAACTGAATATATTTACATCCTTGAATCGAATGCATTCCGTCAATTTTGTAGAGAATTTTTGCTTCCTCATATGTCATATTCATTTGATTGTTGCTAATTCACGTGGATTAGTGTTGGATAAAATTTAATTTACTTAAAATGTAATTATATATGTTTTTCCATGATTACTTTTATAAAAAAATGTCCAATTCTGATTTTCATGTATATTTTAGTTAAGGTTATTTAAAATACTAACACACTCACCATATTTTTCAAACTCGCGACAATGTTCACTAATCATTGACCAATCTGAGGAGAGTGATGTGATTGCCGTTGCAATACTTTTTGGAAATTTCATATGCTCTTGTGTTAGCATAAAACACAGTCAAATCCGATTATAGCGACATTGTTTATAGTTATAAAAACTTATGGCAAGATCCCGCCGGAATCTATATTCACTAATAACAACCTTTTATAACAACTATCGAATGTAACTTTCGAAATATATACTCCAGCCTCAAAGTCAAGTCAAATCATCTTTATTCAAGTAGACTTTTGCAAGTGCTTTTGAATCGTCATTTTAAAACTATTTTTTTAAACGATTGCCCCTTCGAAACGTCGTTAAATACGGTTTCGACTGTACATTTCAAATTAAATGTTTATCTGAATATTTCCGAAAAGTACCCAACCAGATATCACATCACCATCCAACCGTGTTCACTATACTAAGTATATCCGTATGACACAGCGAGGAGCGTCGCCGCGGCCGGCTGGCGAACGGCGCGTCTTCCCCGCCCGCCCCCGCAGCCCCCGCGCCCGCAGTACTGTCGCCCGCCGCCCCCGCGCTGTCGCCGCGCCGCCGGGGCAGGCCGCGCAACGACGACCAAGACCACTTCACACCCTTCTATAATAAGGCGCAGCATCATAACTATAATGTGGTCGTGCAGGTTAGTTGTTTATTTAAAAAATAAATATATAGGATAATGTCAGAAGAAACTTGTAAATTTTGCGATATGAATAGATTTCAAGGTCACTTTTCAAATGTGCTACTACCCTCATTATCCATGTGTCACGTTCTGTTATATAAAAATTACCAATATTCCCCCGTGTCCTTTTTATGCACGGATTTAAACTTACTTTTATGTTTACAAAAGGTATTAGTGAGGATGACATAATTTGTCACATAATTTGAAATTTTATTCACGAAATACTTAAATTTTCTCTAAGTTCTACAAAGACCAACATAAGAGTCCTGTATATAACATGCAATGTACGTTCCTGCAGATATTCCAGTACCTGGGCATGCGCGAGCTGGCGCAGTGCGCGCGCGTGTGCAAGCTGTGGCGCGCGCTGGCCGCCACGCCCGCGCTGTGGCGCCACGTGCGCATGAAGAACTCGCACGTCAGTACACACACATTTATACTCCACTATTAGAATTATCAAGTACTTTAGCGGTGAAAAAAACATCGTGGCAAAAACTGCACACCTATAAATTTTGTGTGTTATCCGCTAACCCCCACCCGGCCAGGGTAGTGGACTAAACCCGAACAGGCACGGGTCTCCTTCACAACTGTTACATGATGACACTAAATTGTATCACCATATTTCCAAATAATCAATAATACAAGACGTTGACATATCAATAACACTTCGACGCTGTCGTACGATCTATAGTTACAATCATTATTCAAATTTTGACAAAGCTTTCTACGATAAAGGCATCAGAATTAAAATCTTGAAATATAAAATCGATATTTCGATAAAGAACCAATCATGGGATTTTGCTCAAATTACAACATTGCCGTATAATGCCTTCACAATTCATGATGCCTAGACCATCTTGAATAAGTTTGTAAGATTTACCAAGTGTAAATAATTCACGACGAAGTTAGGATCATTTGTCAGTAAAAAGTTAATAGTATGTGTGTGTGTACTAGGTGAGCGACTGGGCGGGTCTGTGCTCGGCGCTGAAGCGGCACGGCACCAAGCGGCTGGACCTGCGCAAGATGTTGCTGCCGCAGAACGACGCCGTGTTCTGGGAACAGTTCGCCGAACACATCGCCGTCGTGGACACGCTCGAGAGGTACTTACAAATATAATTCTCGATAAGGAGACAGTAATGGATTCGAATTTATGGCATTTAAGGCTTCCATTTCCATCTTTTTAAAAAATCGACCAGTTTTCCTTTCCCTTTTTCCACAAAAGATCAATTATATAAACCTTTAGTGTGATATGGCATATGACCTATAATTTTCTTTTATGGACAGTTTCACTTTATTTGGTAATCGTGTCTTCATAACATACATTTCCCAGTGCCGTGGTTTGTGCCCTATATTGTAATAAGGCGCCCCTCTAATGATATTCCCGTGCGTGCAGGCTGGAGATGTGCCGGTGCCCGGCGGCGGCGGTGGAGGCGGTGTGTCGCGCGCTGCCCGGCCTGCGCTCGTTCGCGGCGCTCGCCATCCGCGACACGCGCCTCGACCCCGCGCCGCTGGCCGCGCTGCCGCTGCTGCACGAGCTGCGCCTCAAGAGCCTGGCCGGGCTCAGCCTCGAGCGCGACCTGGCGCCGCTCGCCAGCCTCTCGCGCCTGCAGCACCTCTCGCTCACTTCCATCAAGGTAATGCACCACTCAGCCCGCTGCACTGACGAGTACACTACACGACGGATATAAATAATACATCATATTACACGTGATGTTCGCAGGATCTCGGCTGGTGCGCTTGCGAGGTGGTTGGCTCTCTGCCGTTACTAGAATCGTTGGAGCTGGGCGAGTGCACATTCCGCGCGGAGTTCGGCTCCGCCTTGGCCCGGCTGGCGCGGCTGCGGCGCCTGCGCCTGGAGCGGGGCCCGGCCGCCCCTGCCGCGCCGCCGCTGCTGCGCGCCCTCGCCCGCCTGCCGCGCCTCGCCAGCCTCGAGCTCGTCAACGTGGACGTGAAGGTCGGCTTCGACGACGCGCTCGCCGAGTGCACCAACATCCAGCGCCTGCTCATCATCCCCACGTACGTGTCGCAGTCCGCTACCACCAACAAGCAGGTGCTCGGCGGAGTGCTGCGGCTCAAGGACACGCTCACGCACCTCATGTGGGGCGTCACCATCGAGCTGCTGCGCGTCACCGAACTGTTCATCGACCAGTGCGAGCAGGCGGGCGACGCCAAGAAGCGCGACGTCGGCGAGTGCATCCCGGTGCTGAAGCCGGTGCCCGGCTGCAAGCTGCCCATCGAGCACCACCACGTGGCCGGCCCGCCGCAGGTGGAGATCCTGCCGCTGCCCACGCTGCAGCGGCTGCTGTCCGCGCAGCTGCCCAACACCAAGCTGAAGCTGCTGCGCATCCCGTTCCACGCGACGTGGCGACAGTCGCTGGCAGACTTTCAGTAGCAGCCCCTGCGCCGCGCGCGCGTCCCTCCAAACCCCCCGCCCGCCGGCGCTATTCTGCTCGTGAACATTTGCAGCGAAGACTACGGTTGCTAATGTGCTTCTGTGTCCCGTGACTGGTGACTAGTGTTTACGGACTTGGTTATTCAGTGCCGGTACTAGTGGAAGAGCGGACGCTCGTCGGTTAACGAACGCGAAGAGAGAGTGCCGTGTAGTGCAATGCGACGCTTGCAGTTCAGGTAAGCTGAACTTGTTTGGGTGTTGCACAACTGACAGCAGAACGCCTCTGTGTCACCATTATTTGAGCCCTGAAACAATAAAATTTAAAAAGGTGACCTCTATATATCCTGTTTGTGAATATGAAAGATATATTGTGTTATCTATAATGCAGTTTGTAATTTTATGGATTAATTTGTTATGGCACTATTAATATTTTTGTGGAGAATAGGTACTATATCAGCAAGAGCTCAGCATGTCCTGCTGTAGTGGCAGTACAAGACAAAGCCTGCCTATACACGCACATTGACCATGAATAGAGTAAATAATGTCTTGTATGAACCAATGTGCAATGACTTGTTTTAACTATAATAGTGTTGGGCCACTTACAGTTATACACCTGGCTGTAAGGGATAAAAATATTTGTTTTACTTAATTCAAATTTGTAGTGTATTTGAATCATTCTTAAGAAATGAAATAGAAGAAAAACCAGCTTTACATGTGAGCACACATTGCAACACAAGCCCTATTCATTACCTATGTCCATTGCATGATACAGTTATTAAAAAAGGTAATATCTATTCATAAAGATTATTTCTATTCAAATATACTGTTTGAATAAACTTTTGTTTTAATTTCATCTTCATGGTATGATTATATTCTCAGGAATGATCCAAGTACATCCTTATAAGGCTATTTTAAGTCCAATACACACTCAGCATTCAACTATCAATGTTTTGTTTTGGGCTTAAAATGCACTTATGTTGATACACCCCTTTTAACTAACTTCATTTAGTAGAGGTATATAAATGGTGTAAATCTCAAGCTACAATAACAAAGTAAATAACTAAATTGTTACCCAATATATGTTGCAATAGCTGGAAGATTGTTGTATTGAATTTTTAAACATTAGTAAAGTTAGTATAAGCCACAATAAAAACTTAATATTCAATTAAAACCAAAGCTATCGGGATTTAATTTATGGAAGGAATTCACATATAAACAGCATAAAACTAGTTACAAAATTATATAAACTCTCTAAATATTGTCCAGGTTTAAACATTGGTGAATATTCATATTTTCATCCATTTTTTAAAAGCACTTGTAATTAAAATTGTTTTCTACATTTAATAATGTTTTAGACTGATTTGTTGAAAATACATGTAACGAAGAGTTCAAGATATACATATAATGCATTAAAAAGTGCTACTTATGTGCTTTGTTCTTTGTAAGATTTTTTTTTCAAGTAGTTGTTATATGTTGTTATATAATTCCTACAATGTCAAAAATTTCTTTTACTGCTACATTGTTGGGCGTATAGCACTTATGCACCTATTAATTTGTATTTTATTTATTATTCAAATTAAGCTTCAAAATGCTATGGGTCTTACCAATAATTGGACATAACAAGCAAATATGGACATATCCAACATTCAAAGTAAGACCTATGTTTAAAATGATCATGTCCTAAATTATAGTATGTGATATATTATAATTTTTGTATAATTTTGAAGCAAATCATAGTTTGTGATGAATTTTCAGAACTTGTTTTGTAAAAAGTCTTGGTTTGAACATTTATTAACTTGCAAGTTTTCAGATTCTTTTAACATTAAATAAAGTCTTATTTGTTTGTTGCCTCCCACATTTAGTTTAAAAAATGTTTTCTGTTTGCTTTAATAATACTAAAATGTTAAAATGTACTCCTATATTTTTTCATATTTCGCTGTCTTTTTAAAAAAGGGACTAAGACTTTTTACAAAACAGCCTATATAAAATTCTGCCTCCAACTATACTAGTGTATAGTACTTAGATATTTTTAATGTTTATCTTTTTTAATTTGGAAAATTATAGTATAAAATACCAAACATTGTTTACCATGTGTAGAAATATATTTTTATGATAAACTAATGAATTGATTTGTTATTTTACTTTGGCGGAATTAGATACTTTGGTACATAATGATCCTATTTTTTTGAACATTACTAGTGTTGTAGATTTAGTTGGCGTACCCATTAACACTTTATGCAAAGAGATCTCTCCAGATCTCTACAAATAATGAATTAATATTAAATGCAAGATGTGGAAATTTTAACACAATTGTGCAATAGGATTATATTTTATAATCCTAATTTCAGTCGTCACTATGAATGTAAACATAAAATATCGACACAGAACGTTTCTATATACAGGCAATTTCCTATGCACTCTGGAAATCCATCTTTGGAATAGGCCTATGTCCAGCCGTGGACATTATGTGCCTGACCACACTGACCACATTCTTCTAATAAAACGATGATACAAACCTAGAAAAATGTATAACCTGACATCCCCAGAATCATATTACGATTTCGCCTTGTTATATGCAATTTAAAAATACCATAGATATACTTAATTAGTAAATTATTTTTGCATCAGCATACTCTCAGAAATATTACAAATAGCATATTTAAATCAATTCTATTATGAGAATGTATTCGCAGAGTACTTGATAATGAAGATAAGTAAGACTCATTTAAGAGATCGTTATAAATGTAGGCCCAAGCAGGGAGGAGGCGAAATATGCTCTCCAATGACATAAATAATGAAAAAATATTAATTTTAATACGAAAAAATATAGTTGTATGTTTGTAAATATATGTGTAAGGTCTAGGTTTAGTGATAATTCAGTGCCTATACAGTACATTTTGGGTCTGAGATGCGTTTTATTTTTAATTTTCATGATTTTATGTCGTGAGGTTGTGTTGGTATTAAGAATTGTAAAAAAAACGAAATGTCTATGATAGAGCAATTGCTCCCCAACGCAACCTAACTTCGTAAGTTTTAGATAGTAATTAATCTTGGATATATTATTTTAAACGCATGTAAAGTACATTCTTTAGATTCTAAAATTATGAGAACGTCAAGTTTTCAATATACCTGTTTTTCAAGATAAAGGATATTTTAACGGAATTAAACAACATGGGTTAAATTATTATAGGTATTAAAATACCATGTTACCTGAATTTGGGAACCTTATATCGATTGCAATAAATAATGGTTGATATCGACCTAAACATATTGTAGTGTAATATTAGTGATTATAGTCTTAAGAGACAGACGCATCTTGTATGGCAGTGTTGGGCATTAATCAATTAAATTTTTAATTAAACTAATCAATTGACTAAAAAAATAATTGCAATTAAATTAATTGCAATTGAATCAATTGCAATTAAACATTTAATAGTGTGTTACAATTATTTTTTTTAATTAATTGATGAAATAATTAAAACTACCAATTAACTTTTTCGCAAATTTTGTTAAAAAGGGTGCTCCGGTTCTACAACCGGATACATATACCCTTGACATATTCAAGTATTAGTAAAAATACTTGATAAAAAAATTAATTGTTAATTTTTAATTTTTTTTTCGTAAAATAACTAACAATTGATCAATTGTTAACCGTATAAAACCATGATTAATAATTAGTTAGTTGTTAATTGCTGTCACTGCTGTTAACAATTAATTAATTGTTAGTTTAATTAAAATTTCCCAACACTGTTGTATGGTAATGTTATATTATTTTGGCAGATCGACCTTGTGTGTGTCCTGTATAAAATGTATTTTTCTTGAGGACAGTGTTGCAATATTGTTGATAGTAATGGTTGTCTTATACCTATTAATGTAATATAGTTTGTGGAAATGTAAAGCATATTTTCTTAAATTTAAGTTTGTAGTTCGTAAGGTTGGTAGAAACATCTCGGTAGGTTGGCAACACTGTTCCCCCGAATCAATCGCGCTCCAGCGCACGCAACCGAGGTGATCTTATTATTTTTAGATTAATAATAGAAAACAATAAATTTGCTAGTGGCGACTGATAATAAATTGTTGCCAATATTAATTTGTTTTTTCTTTCACCTACCGAAATAACACGCGAGTGACTTCAACGAATCAAATGCAATAAGTATTAGATACGCAATATACGGTTTATTTTTATTTTATTTAAATTATAACTATCCACATACATACAATCCAGCCTTCATAATTCAAGACTTAAAATTAAAACTGTTTTCAGTTGTCTCAACCGTACTACGTCGATTGTAAACCTCGATTTTAGGTACATAGGTGAATTGTTAATAACGCAACCAATTACTAAAAAAAAAAAAACTTTAACAAAAACAGAAAGGCCGACTAGAATTATCAAATAAAACCATAATTGTAATATATTGTTTATTATAAAGAATATCTTGCTAATAAATAGATTTCAATCTTACCTTCTAGTCAATAAATGTATATTACCCTAAAGATATACAGTCTACACACTTGACAAAGTTTATATTGACACAGATGGAAAAGGTTCATTAATTTGTAGCACCAGAGTATTCAATTAACTGCTATAATTTTATATTCATCTCAATTAGCTTTACTAGACCAGGAACTGTAAAAACTAATAACAATTAGACTTGGTAACTCTGTCATTTTTAACAAGAGAAGAAATATTTTTTTTTGTTTTGGATTACAAAAAGGAATACAAAGTACACTTATGCTCCCAAAAATAGCTAACTTCACTATAAAGAAGGAAAGGCAGTACAAAAGCATCTCCGCGTATGCTCAATTACGAATCCACCTAAACAAAGCATTTTTCAAAGAAAGAGCCAATTTTTTGTATCTATCGTAAAATTAAAATTTCAAATTTATCAATTAACAAATTGGATGGATAGGTTTGTATGATCTATCAGAATCTGAAAGCAGTCGAGAGAGATGTGTTAAGCATAGAAATATATCCGGATATTAAAACATTTCATTGATTAATGATTTTAAAATCCACTGTTTTAAACTGATTAATATACATAGTATATTTTGGTTAACTTTGATCCTAAGACCATATGAAGATCTCATTGTGTTTAGAAATTGCATATAGATATATATAGCTTTTCTAATATTCTCAACTTAGCTGATATTCTAAGCTTGTCCAATTTCCATAGCTTAGGTAATTACTTCAATGTTTTCTATCCGGATACATGTCTATGATGTGTGTGTGTGGTTCAGTTGGGCGTGGCGTCGGGGTGTCTCTCGAGCAGCATGGCGACGCCCTGTCCGCCGGCGGCGCAGGCTGCGATGAGCCCCACCTGCCCGTCCTCGCGCACCAGCCGGTTGGCCGTGTGCATCGCCAGACGCACCTGGAACGTACATGTGATATATATACACATACAAGGTGTCCAGATTGTAATCGAAAGTTGAGGAGGGTAATAGCCACGGTTTATGTTATGTTTTTTAAATATTTGTTGTGGTTGTATGGAAAACGTTAATGTTACTTTTTTCGGTATGTTTACCTAGTTGATCTAGCCATAATTTTGATCATAGTCTGTGTGGATCCTGTACAGTCACTTGTATGTGAAGTCAAAGGAGTATTCCTATATTAAGCCAGACAGGCTTAAAACTGATTGGGAAGGGAAGATTTGGCGATTTTTTACAAACTTTGAGGTGTTATGTTGTTGCTAATGATATAATAGAAAACATGACGACATAGTCCCTAGATCCTAGGATCTCTAGACCATACTGAACCATTTGTGTAATGCAGAAGAGGTTTACTAATGTTTTCTAATTTTACAGTGAGGTTGAACTCCGGGTAGGAGCTGTTAAGTAACCGTTAAAAATGTATAAAATAGGTCTTACCCCAGTGGCGGCGAAAGGATGTCCGATAGAGAGCGAGCCGCCCCACTTGTTCCACTTCTCAAGGTCGGGAACGCCCACCTGAAATAATAAATACCCATTCATATACACAGTCCACAATTGTTGGTAATGTATTAACTTCGTTATATATTTTTTTATAAGACTTAATTTAAGTTTAAAAAAATAATGATTTTTTGTTGTGGTTTTGTTCTTTTCGTTAGTCAGAAATGAGAGGCAAGACTTGTTTGCCAGGTAAATTTCTAGGCTTTCTCAGATGAATCACAATATCCGATACTTACTTTAGATTGGCGTCCGAGATAGTTCTGTGCGAACCAGTCAGAGTCCATCGCCTTCAGGTTGGCCAAGATTTGACCCTGGAACACACAATTTCATCATTTTACCATTTGTCCTACTCATCGACAAAAATATTAAAATAGCGCCATCTATTGACGTGAGGCGGTACTAAACTAAAGGTGAACAGAACCTATTTAATAAATTTCATTTTTATTTCCAATAAATATCTCCAATAGCAATTCATGCTTAAAACTCACCACTATTATGTTAAAAATACCAAAAACTAGTCTTTTATATCACCTAAAAACCCAGACCTAAATAAACTTGTTGGTCACACAAACATTATTCTCCTTGCAGGGACTGAATACCTAATATCACTCAACTGTGGTACAAATCTTGTCTTAAAGTTTGGAATAAATCTTGTCTTAAAGTTTGGAATAAATCTTGTCTTAAAGTTTAGAATAAATCATGTCTTGAAAAACATATTGTACTCACAGCGAAAGCCTCGTGTATCTCCCAGGTATCGATGTCGTTGACCTTGAGCCCCACTTTGTCCAGGATCTTGGGGATGCCGTACGCGGGGCCCAGCAGCAGCTGGTCTACTGGGTCCTAGAGATATATTAATATATGTTACAAATGTTTAATAATGCATTACCAAACCTACAATATTTTACTTGGTTTTGTTTAATCAGGATTGCTTGATAAATCATTGAGAAGTTGCGTAAGAAATACACTTAAAAAATTATTCTGGTTTTGATTATTAAAAAAAAAAAAACAGAAACACAACTCAACCCAGGAATTGCCTCCAGGACGGATAATACACTTTTATGTCCTACAAGCATGATGCTCTCTTTAATCAGGCATCATTATCTTGCAAATGGAAATAGCTATTTTTTTAAAGTTATGCCATACAAAAATATGGATATTATAGTAAGTTACCTGTGCGACGTATGTGAAGGCACGCAGGTAGGCCTTGGGCTTGAAGCCCAGCTCCTTGGCCTTGGCCTCAGACATGATCAGGCACGCGGACGCGCCGTCCGTCTGAAATATACATACAACATTGTTTAGAGATATTCTGTAAAGTTGTTTGAACCAATATGAATTATACCAATATGAAATCTTTTATGATGCCTGAGAGTTACTGGCCTCTCATACAAACACCCAAACCCGAAACAAAATTGGGAGTCGTACAAATATTTGTCACTCATAAATTTTTGATCCCCAAGCTGTGATGTTAACCAACTTTGCAAAAAATATTCTTTGTTTTATATCGCAAAATTATCCTATTACATTCCACTGATGAACAAAGGTCTTCTCTAAAACTGAGAGGGTTTAGGTCTTAGTCCCTAGTCCTTATACTGTGATTCTAAGTTAGGCCTTAGTCCCTGTACTTGTAGTGTATAAATAGTAGTAAAGTGTACTTACGAGGAAAGAAGCGTTGGCTGCGGTGACGGTGCCGTGCGGCTTGACGAAGGCGGGCTTCAGCTTGGCGAGCTGTTCGGGAGTGGACACGCGGATGCCGTTGTCCTTGTCCACCAGGCCGTCCTTGCCGTCCACTGGAACCAACAACATTGGGATACGGTCAACCAACAACATAGGTATACTTTGAACCAACAACATGGGTATACGGTGAATCAACAACGTAGATATCGTGGGAATCAGGTCCAGACAGCGTGAAAGTAAAAATGAGTCAATTTTAAAGTTTGATCATTTAGTAGTTCTTAGGTCTTTTTTTGCAGGTAAAAGAGTGAATTTTAATAACCTCACGCCTACATTCTCTGAGGCAGAAGTGGATTTCTACATCCTCATTTGGCCAATAATAGGACGCTGGGCTATTGCCTTTTTTTAGGTTCATTACCGTTTTCAGTGTTGCTACTGATTATTTCAAAATGAAAAATAACACTGTCCAATCCGGGAATTGAACCCGAGCATCTCTATGTCGTAAGGCATACACATGTGCCACTAGGTCACGGGGAAGTTAATCACGTTCTGTATACACCCTGCTTACAAAATTCAGATATATTTAATTTCACATTCAGCAAGTTTTATATGTACCTTTAAAGGGCACGAGGCATCCTATACTCAAAATGACTTCCATTACCATTTATTTACTCCAAATTCATCAAATTCTATACCTTTAACAGGCACAAGATCGGTGAAGTACCCCTTCTTCTGTGCCTCAGCGGCGAGCATGTGGGACCGCAGCGCGTACTCGTCCTGTTCCTGGCGGGAGGCTCCGAACGCGGCCGCCAGCCGGTCGGCGCTGTGCCCCATCGTCTCGCCGGACGAGAACTCCGCCACCGCTGGCAACTGGACATATCGACTTCATCACCATCATCATTATCATCATCATCAGTCAATTTAACTCTACTGCTGGATATAGGCCTCCCCCAGTCCCTTCTCTGGTGGAGGTCACTGGGGAAGCCATCATCAGCATCATCAGGCAAAATGGTGCTGGACATAGGCCTCCTCTAACGACAACCAAAGGGATCGGTCGGAAGCCGTCTGCAGCCATCGATGTCCCTTGACAACTGGACATACCGACAGTTGTATCATCATCATCACATCTTGAGGAAACCTGCTAACCTAAAAGCTTTTAGTTTTTGTGTGTAGTCTGCCAACCCGCACTAGGCCAGCGTGGGCTAAACCCTCTCAATGGGTAGATAAAAAACGAATAACGAATTCTACTCATTGGTATATCATGTTTAAAGTCTACCAATAGACCAAGACCAAGAGTTGATGAGTACGTACCTCTGGCATGAGGAAGTCCGGTCGCACCGAGGCGATGAGGGAGAGCCTCTGTGCCGGGGTCTTGGCCTTGTTCATGCGCAGTAGAAGAGAGCGCATCTTGCGCGAGTGGCGGATGGGCACGTCCGACATGAACTCCACGCCGCCAGCCACGATTATATCGTACGCGCCCGCCGCTATCATACCCACGCCTGCGAATATGGAATAGGTTTTAAATAAAATGAAATACAGTATAATCTTTGTTTACCGGTAATGACATAACCATATTTTTATTAAACTCCCATATGAAAAAATAAAGAGAAAAAAAGTATAATCTCACTACTCCAACACTCTTAAAAACGGGAGGATGCCGGATTAATGAAATGTTTCGATCACACAATCACTTAATCACACACCTTTGACGTTTCAAAGTTATGAGTGTATTCTTAATCAATTACCACATATTTTAACAATGACGGGAAAGATCAGGAGAAAAACTGTACGCCTAAAAGGAGTACCTTAGTAAGTTCTTAGGAAATTGTTAAATGTCCAGTTCGTCAACCTGCATTAGGGCAGAGTGATGGACTTAGGCCTAAATTTCTCAGTTATTATGGAAGCTATTGCCTAGCAGTAGGACCCAAATGGGCTAGTTTCATACATGATCACCAATACCAGAAGCTCTAGGTTTTAAAGTTGTATAAACCATGCAACAACGTAATAAAACTTTAAATGAATTTATATTACAAAGTCCAACAGAAAGTCCAAAGTCAGATTCATTTGACGTAACGTGTCTGAACAGAATCTGTACCATTTGGTATGACGTTCACACTGGGAAATTGGAATCCGCCATCTGTTTGGATGGCATGTGACGTGGTATGTCAAGTGATCATGTATCCGTCAGCTGAGTTGGGATGTAGGGGATAAACTTAAGAAGCGGTACTTCCATAGCAGCCCAAAAGCAGCACACGTTTATTAATTCATTTCTAGTTTATACTTGCTTCTTGTTGGTCAGGTTATTCCTATTTATATGTCAGATTGCTTTTATTAAATAAAAATTTAAATGTTAATTTGTTCGAAATTTTGTTAGACAAACTGGGCTTTTGGCCTTCTTTGGTAATACCGCCATTGGAAGCTGGCAGCAAGTTGACATTGCAACAAGGCTTAAACGAAGTAGCATTTTACTGGCGAATCGTAATACAAACATATTGAAAAATTTATAACAACTTTATAGTTGTACATTGATATGTAAGCAACAGACTCACAGTTCTGACCCCACGCTACGATACGTAGGTATTAGAAATTACTAGACTTTTTGCTTTCACCAACACCTAAACCGGAAACAAATATTTGTTGGTGTGCACAAACATTTGTCCCTTCGACTCACAAGCTAGTGTCTAACTAACTGCACCACGAGGCCGGTAGCCGCTTTTCTTATTTTCACACATTTCTATCACACCAAATTACTAAGTCTAGGTCAAGTATTAGCACTGACCGGTGGTGATGGCCTGGTTGGAGGAGATGCAGGCCATGGTGACGGTGTGGGCGGGCGTCTTGTCGCTGAAGCCGGCCGCCAGCGCCGCCTCGCGCCCGATGTTCGACGTCTTCACCTCCTGGATCACCGTGCCGTACACTATGTAGTCGATCAGGTCCTTGGATATACCCGTCTTCTGCAGGAGACCGCTGTGGAATGGTATAGGTCAACTTTTTGTTCACATTTGTGTGTGATCGAAAACTAAGGCAAGTAATTACCATCAACCCATATACGCCCACTGCTGAGCACGGGTCTCCTCTACCATTGAGAGGGTTTAGACCATAGTCCACCACGCTGGCCTAGTGTGGGTTGGCGGACTGGGCAAGTAATAGCTACGGTCATTACGAATCCTTTTTTTTAAACCCAATGTATTTTAAAAAATAGTTTAAGAGTAACGGATCAAAAGTACTTGTGAATCTTTTTGAATAAAGATGATTTGACTTCGACTTTTACTGGCTTAAAAAATCCCGACAAAAAATTAAAATTTTGACGTTTTCCTAACCACCACATACATTTTATACCTGCCTTAGTTTTCGATCACAGTCTGAATACACCCTGTATACTGTACACCTTGGTTTAGAGGTAAGGTGTGTACTGTTTATGATTTGGGAAAAATGTTATAAGTTGGTTTCTAACAAGAAATTCTCTGTAATAACATAAAGTCTTTGAATTTACCTGAAAAACGACCATAGTATCACCACTTAAAACATGGACTTTGGATTAATCTGGTGAATACCAGAACTTTGACATATAGTATAATAAAGTATAGTCTACTAAATTTCTTACTGACCTATTCCAATTGCCAATTAAGACGATTATCATTAGGAGTTTATTAATAGAACAAAACATTGTACTGAGATCATTCATGTGATTAATTCATGACATATTGATATTCCTAGTTACATAATATCTATTTCAATAACGCCATACCATCAGGTATCTTTTTTGAGTCAATAAGAAAAGTCTAGATGACTATCAAAAACTACCGAAGACTTTTTGGTATTACAAACATAAACAAAATTTTTGTATCACACTAAAAATTTACTCATAGCCATAGAATTCACTGGAACTTGATTCATAGCTAGTAATTAAACATCTACAATAAGATGGCTGTAATCTAATGAGGATAGATAAAAAGTACCAATGAAATAACAAGTTTTCAAGTGTATTACAACTACTACCTTATAAACCATGCGGCATAAGTTATAATATATTTTTTTTAATTACCAATAGCAGTAAGAAGCCTAAAAATGCGGCTTGTAAACAGAAATAGTCTTCTTTCTCTAGTAATTAATATGTACAGAAACATTTCTTTACAAATACACATTTTCAGGGAATAGAATATAACTTACACCAGGGAATGTCTGGCAAGTTCATGAGGCATCATCTTGGCATAATCAGTGAACGAGACAAGGAATGGTGTCCGAACACCGTCAACAAGAACAACATTCTTTCCAGATGGGTCTGGCAGTGACTTCTTTTGCTGTAATGTTGGGGCTACACTCAGTGCTCGCCTTGCTGTGTCTGTAAACAAAAAATTTACAATTGAAGTAAAGTTGTGGTGCTATGCTACTACATATTTATCATGGACTATAGTATAAATGAGCTATTTCAATGGGTATGGTATTGCTGTGTCATCTGGAAAATGGTGATATTATTATTACTATGGCTTTATGCTAAAATATAAGCACTGCAAAGGATCAAAAATAGGTTGTATTAGGCACAATCATCATGCTACAAAGCTTAATAAATGGGTTCATACAATCAATTTGTTTTTCTTAAATCTAATAAATATGTTAAATAAGTGTGTTTCACAATTGTTTGGAAGTATGTAGGTGAATTATAGCAGAAAAATTATTAAAATTCTTATTTGCTGTAAGATATTTTAGACATTTTGCAGTACTGTTATGAAGGGCGAAAAAAATATATCAGGGGTCTTTTATTTTCATCATCAACAGCCCTTGTGTGGTCACAGGCCTCCTCTATAACTGAGAGAGTAATCTAATTTTATGGCTAATGTTGAATTGATTTGAATGATGCTTGGTATGTCACAGGAATATAGAACAATATAATATTACATTTAAAATATAATATTTGATTTACAATTTATATGTTATCAATGAAAGACCCCTCATTAGTCGAGCTCCCTATTTCCAATTGTGTTTTGTGTCATTCATTTGTTTTTATGACTGAAAGTTGTGAATTTTCTAATTGGTACTTTACGATGGATACAAAAGCAATAAAATGGATCAAACACAGATTTCCATACAACCTTACATATATGTATTATAGTTACAATAATTGACTTAAAAATTACCAATTTCAACAAGCAACTTTCCTAGCATTCATACAGAACATACAAGACATTAAAATTAATGAATAAAAACTTGTCTGAGAGTAAAACCACATAGTGTAGACATTGTTATGATCATAGAAAAGTCCATGGATTATATTTACATCTTACTTTCACACTTTGGCAACAGTTAACGAAACATGAAATTAATCTTTGGCAATAATTTCAGGTCCAAAGTTTACTTTATCAAAAGATATGTAAATACCATCAATAATACCGGAATAAATCATGATTCAAATAGCTTAAATTTACCATTGATTATTATTCAAACAAAATGTAAATTATAAATAAGCCTAGATAATGAAAATTATAAAAATTACATACCAAACTTTAGTGTTGATGTGACATGGTTAACTTTTACTAACGATTTTGCAATTTGAGATGCCATGATTATGTCTAATCTTCTGCCGGTGGGCACTTAAGGCAACGGTTATATCTAAAACAATTAATAAATTATACTAACAAGTGTTAATGGGAATCTAAACTTATAAAAACTTAAAGAAAGTTGGACTCTGACCCGCTGTACAGCTTAAAAAATAATGTTGCCTGTAAAAAAAATAACAAATTGTAAAATTATTTTTTAATTGTGATGTGTATTTCTGAATCCTTTCTATTTTTAGAGACGTTTGTTAAGTAGATGAATCATAAAAATCAGTTAAAAGCTTTTTTTACATTTTTAGCAACATTTATTTGTAGATTGTACTCAACGGTTGGTTTCAATAAACAATGTAGATGCAGATAATAATCCAGATTGATTCAATAAATTAGTCTACGAAATTAATTTGTGTGCTTGAGTGATGTTTAACAAGATATTTGAATTAATTGAATGATTGATCATTATCTTGGCAACATTTTATTTGAACTGTCACCACGTGCAACATTTGCGTTTTGATTTTACATTTTTAAAACTTAAATAGAACAAAACAGACATCACCAAATAAATTACTACCACAAATTCTATGTTTAATATTCAGAGTTTAAATTTATTATAAAATAAATCAGTTAACAAATTTGCGTTGCAATAACTTACAATTTAAAAACCTTTTTTTCCAACGTTTTGTTAAATTAATCAAAATGAGGGTATTTTATAAAGTTGCGACTTTCAAAAAAAATTTAACCGTTTCCTTCTTTCATTATCATCCACTCGGTCTGCAGCCACGTGAACTTGAAATCTAATTATTAATAATTTTAAATTTAAATATTGATCGCCATACCATTTATTTTTATCGATGTGTAACGTTTAGTATTATAAGTAAGTAATTAACATCTAAATATCTCAATAAGAAATGTAATATTGGTTTGCCACGTTGTGCTTCATGCTTTTTTTTATTTGCCAGTAATTCAAAATGAAAATAAAATACATGATATTTTTTGCGATGTGCATAATAAGTTGTGGCACCGAGTTTGCTGATGAAATGCAGACTTATGAAAGGGAATGTCTGGGTGAGGAGAAGTTTCCCTGTTTGTCTGGAGGGTGTATAGAAATGTCGCAACACTGTGATGGCATAGCTAATTGCGAAGACGGTTCAGATGAAAATTTCTGCCGTAAGTATTTTATAATACTTAACCCATTATTGAACAATCGCATACCTAAGTGTATATTTTTTTAGAATATTCATTGTACATATTTTTGAAGAGGTGTACAGGGTCTTATTTTTCTACCTACCATAATTCGCCGGATGATTTTATTAAGCCTCACATGATGTAGTGTATATTTCCTAACTCCGTGTTGCAATTGAGACTTTTGGAACAGAAAACCAACAACACCAAATTTCCACAGAATTATACAAAGTACACCTGTAATTAATGATTAAAATAAGATTTCATCTCCTTATATCAATAAAGTATTATGTTATACCCTTCGTTAAATATTGATCACATATTTCGATTACTGAACCCGGACGATATTAATATTATTGAAAATGAAATAATTGGCAGTATTATTTGCAGGCTATAAGGTCAGAATCTACGCATTTGTCATATCGATGTTTAGATTTAATTTCCCGCCATTTCTTTGTGTGTAATCAATATTCATATGATTTTTTTTTTAATTCAATGGGATTCGTGTTTAAACTTTCGAACGTTCGAACGTCTTTCGTATTTTCTTTTCTTTTTTTAATGTAAAATTGTTCTGAATTGGAATATTTAACTTGTTTAATTTTATCAGCGGAAAACAATTTGGACGCGGAATTTTGCAACGAAACACACCAGTTCATGTGTTTGGATAATAAGAGGTGCATACCGAAGCTGTGGATCTGCAATAATGAGACCGAGTGCGATGACGGGAGCGACGAAGTCAACTGTACTGCGCTTGTAGAGCCAAACGCAAATGTATGTACAGACTACAGAGCGTTATGTTTGTTAAATACGTTTTAATATCGAAGTTTTAATGCATTGTAGTGATATAAAAGTATGTAGATTTTGTAAATAAATTTTATAATATTTCGAGTGAGACACTAGTTTTCGCGTTCTAACTTAAACTGATAATTCCTAATATCGGTTCGGATCATAGTATCGGATTGCCGGCCAACAACTTAAAGATGATAGCAGTTGTATTAATCAATTTAAAGAATTCTTTGTATTTCATCTGATAAAACGTCGTTAAAAGAGTATGTAGCTAGTTAGCCTGTATACTACACACAGTTCGGATAGTAGCCAGTTTAAATAAGTAATTATTAATCTTTTTAACAATTATATTATTAGACTGCGTACAAGAAACAATTTAGGCTATTGGGATAGCGTAATCAAAGAAAATTAAATAATTCATTACATAGTTAAGGTTTAAATTATGAAGATAATCTAAAGGTTTACCAATTTTAGTCTATGTATAAATCGTATGACATACTCATCATTAACAATCCTCAATAACTCCTCAACAATTAAGAGGGTTTAGCCCTCAATAAACCAATCTTGCTTAGCAAGGGTCGGTGGACTACTCACCTATGAAATTCTTAAGAACTTTTAGGTGTAAAGGTTTCCTTATTACGTTTTCCTTCTCCTTTAAAGTACCTATGAAGATTCATTATGAATAACTTGGAACGTCAGAGGTGTATGCCTGGTGTTTGAGCAAGCGGATTTGAAGCTTTTTATGTTGCAGATATTCTGGTTCCTAGATATTATAATTGTCTGTTTAAGCGTTATTTAAAATATTATGTACTACGTTATTTATGTGCAGGCCACGTGCAAAGGATTCGTGTGTGATGGGAAGTGTGTGTCGAGGCTATGGGGCTGCGACGGCGTCTACGATTGTGAGGACAAAACTGATGAGAACACTCCGGAATTGTGCCGTAAGTACTGTTTGGATAACATTTCACAGGTGGTGAGGTCCCGGCAGCGATTTTTAGACCGGAATTTTTCATTAGTGGAACTAAATAGTATGGGCTATTTGTTAATGGAATAAATATATAGGCTAGTCCCAAAAGGTGGCTTAGCGGATTTTTCCTTGGATTAAATGTGTATATTGAAAATATTTTTATTTTTCAAAGTTCTTAGCGCAGTTGGCTAGTTAATTTGTGAAATGAGAGACCGCGGGTTCGATCCCCGCAGTGAGGCAAATTTTTGTGTGATCCACAAATATTTGTCTGGGGGTTTGTGAGTTCGCAGAGTCTCTCGTAGTTTCTCCGAAAAGTCTCGTGTCTTAAAGTGTATTTATTTATTTATTTAGTAATGCATATTATTCTTTTCGTCAATTTGTAGATCGCGATAGCAACTTCGAGCAGATATTCGACGGGTGGTATTGCGAGGAGTACGACTGGGGCGTCGGGTTCGATCGGTACTACAAGTGTCTGGACTCGTCGTTCTGCCTCCCCAGCCACATGATGTGCGACGGCATGCAGGACTGCAAGGACGGCAGTGATGAAGGCCCCATCTGTATCAACTGTGAGTATTTACTTCATTTTTGGAGGTAATTGCGTTAGTAAAGGAAATGTTCTCGATCTGAATGTGTAATGGCGCCATCTATTGACGTGGATGAGAGTTTTTGAGTTGTTAGTTAAAAACTATTGAGAAAGTTTATGAAGCATTTATTTTATTTTCATAAATGAAGATATATGGAAATCTTAGAGTATGATGAGAGATCATGAATAAAAAGAGCAGTAAGGAGGTTCAACATTTTTTGAAGACTTCTGTTAATAAGGGTTGCTAAAGTAGTTTACATAGTTAACATAGGTAGAATTTTGTAGTTTAAACACAATTCAAAAACCTCTAACTTTCATCTCAATTCTCAATCCATCACATTATCCTATATACTCAGCCTATCGCCATCCACTGCTGAACGTAGGCCTCCCTAAGAAAGCGCCAACCATCCTGGTCTTTTGCAGCCGTCATCCATACTTACTCTATGTCCTCATATTATAATTAAGATAAGCTGGTCTCCTTGTTTAGGGCACAACATGTGTGCAAACTTCACATGCCACGGGAACAATAGCAAGTGCACACCAGACAGGAAGGGGCCAGTATGTCTGTGCGACAGTCCGAAGGTCATGGGGTACAACTACGTGAGCCAGCGCTGCGAGAGCCTCAACTGTGAGCAGGAGGAGCCTTACTGTTCCCAAATATGTCATGGCATCGAAGTGGGCATGCGGTGCGAATGCGAAGAAGGATATGTTAGGGATCGATACGAGTATTTGTGCTATGCTACAGGTTTGTTTTCTAAATATACCTTCTTAATTGCCTCGTGGTAGAAGTAGGTGCAATGCGATCTAGAGGTCCCGGGTTTGAAGGTACGATTGGGAGATTCTTACTAGCAGAACGGAGCCTCCAAATTTACTCGAAGGCTAAAGGCTAGCTGACTTTGGGTCTGACTGGAAAATTTGGATGTAGTAAAGCGTCTCGACTAACCTCGACGTGTCTTTCGCTTCACAATGCCAGTAGATCAAAGTTGTAGAAATGACTTTAAGAGTTCATATCTCGCCAGCAAAAATAAATGATTCCATCATGTATTTCAGGACCTGAAGCGATGCTGTTCATGAGTACTCCCAACAGTATAAGTTATCTGAAGATCACGTCTAAGGAACTGGTTACGCTGTCCACCGGAGTTAAACATGTAGGTATTTTATATTACTTCTTTATTTTTTATTTATTTATTTGCTTTATTGGACACCACAAAAATAACATATTATAGAACTAATTACAAAAATTTCCAAGAGTGCCACAATGGGCGGCCTTATCGCTATTAGTGATCTCTTTCAGACAACCCATAAAAAAAGAAGTTAACAAAAATAAATGGGTGGTCATGGAATTACAAAAAGGGAAAGAAAAAAAAACAAAAAGATAGAAAACCAAGAAAAAAAAAACAAAAATAAATAAGGTGTACACAACAAGATCGGATCGGATTAATTATATTTGGTGTAGTGTGCTTTGAGTCTACTCTTAAAACTTCTTTCATCATCTTATATTCACACCATCTCTTGTTCGCTTTAGAGGGAGTAAAACCTTAGTCCAACCACCAATACGGTAAATGTCACGAAGAATTGCCATGAGAACTTTTAAGTCCAGATTTCCTCATTATATTTTTCGTCTCCTTTTACCTCTGTGATACATAGTGAATATTTTACACAAGGCGGACCTACGATTTGGTCAAAATCGCGGGAGGTTGCTGGATACAAGCCGCTTCAGACAAAACACATGTGAAGTCTTTTGGGGGGGCCTATGTCCAGTAGTTGACGTCTTTTGGCTGTTAATGTGTGCGATATGAATATTTTATTGCTTAGTAATAGTATTAAATGTGATTGCTTGAATTATTTGCGAGTTCGAGTTTCCAAGTAGACTTCTGACTCTTCAGAAGTTTGTTTATAAAAATGATTGTGCCACAGGCCCACGGAGTTTCATCAGATGGCACTTACGTATACTGGGTGGAGAAGGCTCAGGGCCACCAGTCTATCATGAGGGCGAGACTTAATGACGTTGAAAGGACTAAGAAGGTTAGTAATGTTTAGATCCTTGAAGAAGGATAAATCAAACTTCTGAATTCTTACTCAATGTCGATGTTGACATACGTGACTCTACTTACAAAATTTGGTAGATTCTTATTTTGTTTTATACTCCATCTTAGAAATTACATTGACCGCGATCCACAAATATTTGTTCCGCGTCTCGATGTTTGAGAGACCGAAAAGTTCCTCGTAGTTTCTGATACCCACAATGCAAGAAGTGCATATAGGTATATATATTTTTTGGGATTTTTATGTTAATTATGCTAGCAATAAAGGCTTATTTCCTTCATTATCTTAGTGACGGGTCTGAAGTATGCATCATCACCATTTTCCCGTCCTGTTCCCAATTTTTACTTAGCACCGGTGCATTATGTTTTATCCTTCCACACATCCCTGTCAGCCGTCATGTCTTCATTCACCCCTTTCTCTTTCATATCTTCACGCACTCCATCCATCTTTTCTTTGAGTCAGGACTATGCATGTGTTGTATTAATTTATTTCGCTGGCTGTAGGAGGATTCCGACCGGTCCCGGTGGAAGTCTTTGTGGGAGGCCTATGTCCAGCAGTGGACTAATATTGGCTGATGATGATGATGATGATTCATGGGTTTCATCTGCTAGGTGATCATCGGTCTTGGGTTAGAAGACCCCGGGGACATCGCCATCGACTGGGTGGGCGACCACATCTACTTCAGCGACGCGGAACGGGGCGTCATATTCGTGTGCTACTCCGACGGTACCAAATGCACGACCATACACACGGATACCAAGAGTCCTAGGTTCGTCACGCTGGATGCCAGGAATGGGTAAGTTCGATGAAAGTTACCATTTAATTAGACACCAGCTTGCGAAACGAGCGGTCGCGGGTTCAATCCCCGCACCGAGACAAATGTTTGTGTGATCCATTAAAATTAGTTTCGGGTCTGGGTGTTTGTGAGACCAAAAAGTCTCTGCTACTTTCTGATATCCACGACACGAGACGCATATCTTAATGTGGGGTCAGGACAATGCATGTGACTGTTGTATTATTCCTCATGTTTGCTATTATTGCTGATTAAACTAGAAAATCTTTTTTGGTTGAACTCTAGCTAATGTTGGAAACGATGTATTTTGTGTGTATTTATTTTTTTCCTCGTTTTTACAATGATTGATGATTAAAGTTGAAGAGTTTGTTTGGTTGAACTCTGGAAAAACACGGAAAAAAAATCCTTTGTTTTTTTTTCTTCTTGAAAACAGTGTGACTTATAGCTCTGTATTTTACATAATATATGATTGTTGGGTGTATGAATATGTCAGGGTGATGTACTGGGCGGACTGGCACGGGCGCGCGGTGATAATGTCGGCGCGCATGGACGGCTCGCGGTCGAGCGTGTTGGCCGACAAGTTGGCGAGCTTCGCCACCGGCTTGGCGCTGGACGCGCCCAACAGCCGCCTCTACTTCGTCGACTCCAACATCAGGGTCGTGTTGCTCACCAACAATAGGGTTTATGTGAGTTGCTTGTGTTCCTTATAGACTTGAAGGAAGTGTTTAGTCTTTTTTTAAATTACGTGTGCCAAAATATAGTTCTCATTTTGGAAACAACAAAGAGATTATTTTTTGTTTTGGAAACTTAATTGAATTCTCTAAGACTTTGATGATGGATTTTTTTGATATTGATTAAAAAAAAATGTTTTCTTATTCATTGATAAAGTGAAACCTAAAACTAGAATGGAGTAACTTCTTAGCAAAATTGGTATTATTAGCATTAAAAGTTTAAACACCATGAGTGTTGCACTATTGTCAGTATCAAAGCTTAAGATTGTAAAACTTCAGACACCCTAACATTTGAACATTATTTCAGACACTGCTTGAGGAGCCAGCCCATCACCCGTTCTCGGTGTCGGTATTCGAGAACACGGTGTACTGGAGCGATTGGACCTCAAACTCCATTCGGACCTCAGACAAGATCCATACTAGGGCGAAGAAACACTCCATGATGGTGACTATGGACGGACCTATAGTAGGTAAGTAGAGTAGGGTCCACCCTGTGGATTGGGGGTGTAAGAACTCCGCCACGGTATCCCCTACCTGTCGTAAGAGGCGACTAACAGGGGAAACTGGGGTTGCTGGGCGTACTGCGGGGGCGGTACCCTATGATAGCAACCCCGAGATTGGCGGCAGAGGGCGTGGCCTCTTAACTGTCGCGGACGTTCACAAAAGGTGAACGTCCAAATCGAGTAAGTGGAGGGCATACCAAGCCCTCCCAATTTGGAGGGGTCCATAACTGGACGGTGCGCTGGGCGGCAGCGGATCATTTAGGGCACCTCTGCCCTGAGATGCCGTAAAACCGCCCTAAATGCGCGTGATGGTCACCGAGAGGTTTTAGTCGGTATGCTGGCGTAGCCAGAGACCCCGACATACCCCTCAGGGCCTCCCCCGAGGTACCGAACAGGGGAGCTTAAGGTGCTTTCCTCTCGTAAAAAAAAAAAAAAAAAAAAAAAAAAAAAAAAAAAGTAGAGTAGGGTTGGAAAACTACTTAATCATTTGAAATATTTTTGTTACATGGGCTATCGGTATTGGTAATATACATTTTTGGCTCAAGTGCGGATCCCAAGTTTTAGCATAATACAGGTAACCAAGACCTCACGAAATTTAATTTAAATACGCGTTTGTAATGTAAAACAAGAGCCGTATGAATGTTCTGTCGTACTTCATGTAAAAAATCATCTGTCCCTCTCCGTCTGTAATAGTATGGCGTCTTTACTGCGCCATATTGCCCATATGAGATATTTAAAAAACAATTTTTAGTTAATTGACTCAACTTTTATTGTAATATCTTTCATTTAATATTTTTTTCACATAATGAACTGACAGTTTATTTAAGGACATGCCAGTAAAAGTTCTGTTAAAATCGGTCCAGCCATTTCTTAAATTAACCTAAAGAACAAGACAAACAATTACACAGGTCTGCGAAAAAAAATTTTTTGTTAGCTGTATTAGATATTTTTACTGAATTATATGTTTTAAAGTGCGCTGATTTCAAAAGTGATGGCCATTTTTTTATATCACATAAGGAATTTTTGCAAATTCCAACACAAAATATTGGTTAAAGCACTCCTTTATTCAAAATTTTCAAACAATAAGTATTTTATTTAAAGCAAACGAAACATTATTTTGATACATATACTTATTCATGTTCTTTATGAAACCTCTTCTTCTTTTCCTTGATACTTTGACGAGTCCTTGTCCGATTTTTATCTTCAGTTTCTCGCTTAAGCAGCCAACAGTAGTCAGCAAGCATAGTGACATCCCATCGCTCTTGGTACCTTCTCTCGATATCACGCACATCCTGGTGAAATCGCTCCCCCTGCTTCACTGTAAGCTCCCAGGTTTTCAGGAAAATAGTCTATGTGAGAGTGTAAAAAATGAACCTTCAAGCTTATCTTGCAGCCTTGAGCTTCGTATGCTGCTAACATCCGTTGCACAATGGTTTTATAGTTAGGAAGAATCCTAACCAAGAATGGTATTTCCTAAAAACTTTCGCACTACGTCCTTGAACGATACCCAAGCTTCTATTTCCTTCTCATTCATAGTTTCCACAAATGAAGGGTCCGTTAAAAGTTTTCTTATGTCGGGGCCGGTGAAAACTCCCTCTTTCAACTTTGCTTCTGACAGCTTCGGAAATTTTGTACATAAATATTTGAAAGTCTCCATCCTTTAGCAGCGATTTTGTAAATTGTTTCATCAACCCCAATTTGATATGAAGAGGGGGCAACAAAACCTTTTCTGGTGGTACCAAGGTAGTGTTTATAACATTTTTCTCTCCAGGTTTTAAAGTTTCTCGGGATGGCCAATCACTTTTTTCCAGTGCTGTTCTCTGGCTCTACTATCAACCTGTTAAAACATTCCCAGTCTCACCAACAGCTCAGGTTGTTTTTCTCCATTATCAAATAAAAATCATATGGGTTTATTACCATAATTATTATTATTATGAACATAGATACTGCAATATACATAAAAACTTATGTGATATAATAATTTGAATATTTTTTATGTTTTTGGGAGGTCAAAATCTGTAAGAAAATGTAAAAAAATCCTATGCAGTTTTTTGGTCGCAGACCTGTGTTATTAAAAAAAAACATTAAAGATATTATGCCGGCACCATGATGTAGTCCAGGATCTGTGGTTCATTTTTGCACTTGATTACTATCAAGCTGATTTTCTGTGGGTAGTTTTATTTTATTATTTAGTAGTATGTATGGACTAACGTGCATGAGAGGATAATGTCGTGGAGGAAGCGAAATAGGTGTGTTTGGACCGCGGCATTTGGCGCTCTATAGTCTCTGCCTACCCTAACGGGAGACCTGAGTTTATGTATGTATGATAGACTAATATTCCCAGGGATGCACATGTACCACCCCTTGCTGATGCGTAAGTCCCGCCACCCCTGCGCCGAACATCCCTGCGCGTTCTTCTGCCTCGTCACCTCCAATACTACATACTCCTGCGCCTGTCCAGACTACATGGAGAACGTCGACGGACACTGCCAACGTAAGTAGCTTCTCTAGTATACAGGGTGTATTCAGACCGTGATCGGAAACTAAGGCTGGTGGTAGGTAAGGTGATTTGGTGTTAAAAAAATCATGAGAAAAATAAAAAAATAGGTTTCTTTACATAACCATCGGTATTAAATGAACGTTATTTGCATGGAAAATGGATTTTTTTTCTTTTGTAATCATATTAGATATTACCTGCATCAGTTTCCGATCACGGTTTGAATACACCCTGTATGTTATATCCCTCTCGATTGTCCTCTAATTTAACTAAATTAAAAGCTCTAATCTGTTCAACTGCTAACTCTTTATGACCTTCAAATCCTTTGATGTAGAATTCAAAGCATAAATATAATATCTGTTTCCAGCTAAGCCCGACTACCGTCCCCAGTACCTGGTAGTGGGCGGCGGGCAGTTCTTCACCAAGATCCAGTACGACGTCCTAGGAAATCCTGAGAGCCACGCCACGCAGTTCGACATCGGCAGGGTCCAGGCCATGGCCCACGACAGCTTCAGAGGTAGCCTTAAGCCACGGCCAGTTTGTAACCTAGCTTTTGGGCATACTTTGTGACCAATTTATATGTTAGGGAATTATGGAAAATCTTTTTGGCAAATTTCAACTGTTTCAATTTTCGGTTTTGGCTATGTTAATACGAGTAGATTTAGACAGTAAATATTACTTTGTTGAAAGGTACATTTTGAAAACCTTATTTAGCTTATGTATATTATTTGAACTAAAAATTGACTCGTTTTTACCTATATCAAAAATGTTGACTTCAGCACTTAGTGGAAATTTGTTTACAGAATTGTCGGCATGTTATCTTTTCCAGACGTGCTGTACATCTACGACGGGCAGCGTCGAACCCTGGTCTACACGAACATGAGCTACTTTACGCACGGGAAGACCAACACCCTCATCTACTACGGGCTGGAGAACGTTGTCGATATGGACTACGGTAATTTTTGATACATTTTCTCTTTACCACAAAGTTACTACGTTAGAATTGCCACTAGCGAAAGTTCGCGGGATTGATTTTTAGAAAGTTTTCAATAGATTTTATGCCTCTTGGTCTACCTTTTCAATATAAGGTGAAGTGAGGTATTTGTTGTTTCCTAATGCTGAAATGATTAAACCAATTTTAATGAATTTTGGTATACAAGTAGGTGACACTCTGGATTAACCAGCCTTATTAATTCCAGTTAATCAAAATCAGTATATAATTAATCATCACCTACTTTACGATGAAGGAAAACATCTTGATGATCCTGCACACCTAAAATTTCCTAAGAATTTCTTAGGGGTGTAGTCCAGCAACTTGCACTAGGCCAGGGTGATACTAAAGCCTTTACCCTCTCAGTTATACAGGAGTCTTACCCAGCAGTGAGATGTATATGGGTTGCTGC
The DNA here is from genome assembly GCA_030295005.1 of Cephonodes hylas. NCBI lineage: Eukaryota > Metazoa > Arthropoda > Insecta > Lepidoptera > Sphingidae > Cephonodes > Cephonodes hylas. The sequence continues at coordinate 2,393,652 of AP025383.1, forward strand.
TGCTGCTGATGATACTGAGGATGATTTTGATTTTGTTATTGATGATAATTGTGATGATGACGATGATAACAATGATGTCGATGATGTTGACGATGATGATGCTGAAATAAGCATGCAAATAAATTGAATGTTGTACCACAGACTACGTGTCGGACTCGCTGTACGTGCTGGACGCGGGCCGGCGCTTCGTGGAGGTGGTGGCGCTGGGCTCCAGGCACCGCGCGCTGGTGTACAAGTTCACGGACCAGGAGATACCCATCGCCATGTGCGTGCTGCCCGAGTACGGGTGAGTGACAGTGGGGGTTTGAAACTGACATATTGTGAGGACATAGGGAAAATATAAAGGGGGTAAACAGATAGTGATTGGAAACTGAGGCAGGTATTAGTTGAGACGATTACAAATGCCCTGGCGTTAAAGGAAATCGCGACAAAAAATAAAAAAAATACGGTTTCCATACAACCATCGGTGTAGAATGTGTACGTGGAAAACTTTTTTGTCGGGATTTTCTTTAACGCCAGGTGTTTGTAATCACCTTAGTTTCCGATCACGGTCTGTATAGTCCACTAGTCTGTAGAAAACCAGCATTGTGGACTAGGGCCTAAGTCGTCTCGGTTGCACCAGTGGAATTCAAATGGACTGATGATAATGATATAGAGGAATCAAATTGCAATTTTTTTGCTAGGAAAATGCTGGTGGCAGTTGTTGAGAGTGAAGAGGACAACAGTATCCATATAGACAGCATAGGACTGGATGGAGAGGGGCGGAAACATGTACTCATGAACAATTTGAGGGGTGAGCAAAATATTATAGCACTTATTTTCCTGATAGGCAGAGACCAAAAATAATAATATTGAGTATAATATTTAGTCGTGTTGAACCTGAAATAGTATGTAGCAAAACTAACAACGCATAGCAAATATACAGTGTGTTGTGAAATGACAATGATGTGCGTAGCTGATACAGGGTGTTGTCGCCAGGTCCCCACGTGCGGCTGAAGTACTCGGCGGCCACCGACCTGGTGTACATATCGGACGAGGCCAGCGGAGTCATCGACCACATGCATCCTGAAGGTAGGTCTGCTTCCATCTCATACATGGTCCACTGCTGGGCACCGGATTATAGCAGGTTGCTAGACACATCTAAGAAATTCTTACTATTAAGTGTTTAGGGTTTCAGGTTTCCTTCCCCAAAAACATATGAATACATTATTGAAATTATGCAAAAAAATACTTCAATGTAAACTAAAAAATAATGAACTAAACAATATACAAGTAGAAAAACGGACAACTGGCGGTCTTAACGCTCAAGGCGGTCTTTTAGAGACAACCTTTTGATGGAAATAAACACATGATTGGAGGGAGGGTAGTTGAATAATCTCATAGATCATGGGAAAATTTAAAACTTGAAAACAATTTACTACAAGGCGACGATGCTGCTAAATTAAATTACAGTTTATACCGGCAGACAGTGCTGCTACTTATTTTTCACGGCAGTATCTGGATTCAGGTGATTCGTGTCATTAATAAACGTGTCAAAAGATGGCGGCACAGCCGTCCTACATCGCGCTATCGTTTTGATTCCGCAGCCTTTATAAGGCGCCAGCGGACACAATATTTTAACTATTTCATATTGAAAAATTGAAAAATCTTACACGATTCTTTACACTACCTTCACGTATAATAATTTTTTTGTAAGTGCAAACGCACGCCTAAATACTTAGAACAATCACGTACCACAATGTAGGGTGTTGGGTAGAACACTATGAAAGGTACCGTGTTTTAGCGTAATTACACTAGTAATTCATCAACTAGTTAATAATTTTAGTGAATGAATTCTACGTGAAATTCCATCTGCGAATACCACAATCTATGCCTTTTACGTAAGCCGTTAATAATTAAACTAGTTTTGAGAATCTATTATCGGGATTATAGGGCGTGCTAAGGGGATAAGCCCTTGCAGAGGATGTGAGATCCCAAGTTTAGCGGCAGAACGCAAGGTCTCTGAAATGTCACAGACGCTCACAACAAAAGTAGGTCCAAAATAGTTCCTACATCCTAAGTCATCTCTGAGCGGGCGCAGAGAGAAATATTGACTGACTTAGAATGAATGAACGAATGGATGAACAAATGAATGAACGAGTGCACAAATGAATGAACGAATGCATGAATGAATTAATTGTTTTAATTTCCCAGGCACTGGTCACGAGAACTTCCGAGAGCTGACGTCGACGATCACAAGCCTGGCTATCACCGACGTGTTCGCTTTCTGGACGGACCGAAGGACCCCCAGACTCTTCTGGGCTGAATTACATGAAACCATGTACAAGATACGCCCGAGAAGAATCGAATTGTGTAAGTTTACAATTATAATAATCATTATTCTCATTATCGGCCAATATAGATAATATGTTCCACTGCGGGGCACGGACCTCCACTGCAACTGAGAGGACAAAATATCGATGCTATAAGAGTCCCGAAAAAAAGTCCTTGCAATCAAACGAAATCTGTCATCTTTTGATTATAGTGTATAACAGCATAAGTAATAACTTCACATTAGTAATTCGTAGTATCATACGAGATAATAGTTATGGAGTAATATTTTTTTTATTTTTAGTGTCAATATCTTTGTAATCTTAACTATTATCTATTTTAGTTTTCAATCACTTTCTTTTTACACCCTACATAAAAAATAATCTTACTTCCAGCAATATTCCCCAACAACACCCAATTGCTAATCCAAGCGACTTCCCTTCCCCCTGACCCCAAAAATCCCCTCCTAACCCACCCTTGTAAAACCGACCACCCCTGTTCCCACATCTGTGTCCAGACGTCCCACACTGTACCCCACAAGTACCCCGTCCACTTCCACTTGGGGTACAAGTGTCTCTGCCCCCCGGGGCTGCTGCTGGTGGATGGGGTCTGTTCCGAGCTGGTGCAGTGTGGAGACCCCGACCAGCTGTACTGCCATAAGAGCAACCACTGCTTCCACAAGAACGGGAGGTGTGATGGAGTCCAGGACTGCGGACATGGGGAGGATGAGGAGGGATGCGTTTGTAAGTAAGCTTTTATAGTGATGTTTTTTGTAATGTGAGCTGTGTGTATTTTGACCCCTGGTTGATTTGGAAATGCATTTTGATTTCAGTTTTGAGGGTAATTGTAGTTAAGAATCTTGGTGATCATGACATTAATTAAATCAGTGTTCAAAATTTGAGCAAAACCTTTACGATAGTTTTGCTAAATCTTTTTCTGCAACCATATTATACCAAGTTTAGCATTCTGATGTTTTAGGCAATTTGCCAGACTCCGTGGTAGGTACGGCTTTTTAATCAAGTAATATTTTTGTACCGCAACACGCAAGACATTGAGACAATAAAAATTACTATCGACTACTATCGACTACAAGCAACTACAGCCAACTCAATAGAAATGGCTAGTTATTTAATCATTCCCACATTTTCAGATGAAGTAGCTAAACACCCGTGCAACGGCCACGAGATCTTGTGCGGCGACGTGTGTGTGGATAAAGGCATCGCCACAAGTTGCGCGGCGTACGAGAAACTAAAGAACAGTGGTAATTATAATACTTAAGAAATAAAAGGATTTGGGTTTTTTGTTTTGTCCAGGGTTAAGTTTGGATTTATAAAACTTTAATTAGTTGACTTTTAGTACCTTCAGTTTAATTTATGGGCTCGATTGCTTATTTTTATAAAGTTTGAATTGGGGAAGGTGGAAAAGGTGGTTTCAAAATTTACTCTTAACCTAACGCCGTTCATTGTTGTACGTAGGCCTCCCTAAGAAGCGCCAACCATCCTGGTCTTGAGCAGCTCTCATCCCCGTCATCTGTCATCTTTCTCAACACGTTGGTGTCTCCGAAGGCACAAAACTGCAGCTCTGGTTTAATAACATACTTGTAAATTGTAATTTAGGATAGGAAGAGTGTGGTTTTAAAACTTGTCACGTAGCCCTCCTTAATTTGTGGTACCCAGTCTTGTCTCCGGAGGCCCACAACTGCAGCTCGGGCTCCGTGCCGTGCCAGGAGTCCCCGCTGTGCGTGGAGCGCTCGCAGCTGTGCGACGGCCGCGCAGACTGCCCCGACGGCAGCGACGAGCTGCCACACCACTGCGACACACTCGCCTGCTTCGATAACGAGTTCATGTGAGTGTTCATCATTATCATCGTCACTGTCATCATCACTATTATCATCATAATCAACATCACTATCACCATCATAATTGTCATTTCCTCAACCTCCATCACCATCCTCAATATTATCATCATCATCACCAGCATCATTATCATCTCCGCCACCTCCACCACCATCATCAATATCATCATCATCATCACCACCAGCTGAGTTTTGAAGCCATAAAATGTAGATGTATTGCGTATGTGGTTCAGGTGCACGTCTGGCTCCTGCATCCTGAAGACTTGGAAATGCGACGGCGATGAGGACTGCAACGACGCTTCCGACGAAATTGGATGCGGTGAGTATTTTATGCAGTTAGTAATTAATTTATGATTCATCATCATCAGCCTTTAATCGTCCACTGTTGGACATAGGCCTCTCCTATGGCACGCCACTGGGCTCGATCTTCGGCTCTCCTCATCCAACCGTTGCCAGCCACCTTGCGGATATCGTCACCCCACCTAGCCAGAGGGCGTCCTACACTACGTTTGCCGAGCCGCGGTCTCCACTCCAGAACACGTTTACCCCAACGGTTGTCGGTTCTGCGACAGATGTGACCGGCCCACTGCCACTTCAGCTTGCTGATCTTTTGGGCTATGTCTATAACTTTTGTTCTCTGTCGGATAAGATCATTTCTAATCCTATCCTTCAGAGAGACTCCTAACATAGCCCGCTCCATCGCTCGCTGAGCGACCTTGAGTTGGTGGACCAGTCGCACCGTCAGTGTCCACGTCTCGGCTCCGTATGTCATGACAGGTAGGACGCACTCATTAAAGACTTTCGTCTTCAGGCTGAATTCGCAATTTATGATTATGAAGTTTTTTATATTTCTTCTGTGTTATGAACCAATTGACATAAGTTACTAAAAAGTAATGATGGAAATTAAATTAAAATTACAAAATACATCGTTCGCAAATTCGGTCGTCTTTTGTCTTCAATTTCGCAGTCTGTTGCTCATTCACTTCTGGTTTCTGGTTTTAGAAACGGCAAATAAATAAAATATTCTCAAAATTATTTCACTTTATCACATCGTTTTCTATTTTTAAATTTCTCTAACTGTTTTCTTTTCTGATGAACATTACCAAACTCTCGTCATGGGTTTCCAATAATCTGCACAAATATATATTCCAGAGAACATGACGTGCGCCCCCGGGTTCTACCAGTGCCGCAACCGCGAGTGCATCGAGCTGAAGCGGCGCTGCGACGGACACCAGGACTGCTTCGACTTCTCCGACGAGGAGCAGTGCGAGGAACCCATCATCTTGGAGGTCAAGGTATGGGATATTTCTTCTCATTGTATTTACTTGATACTACCCTTATATTGATAACCTTAACCTTGCCCCTAGCTTAGATTGAGAATCTCGTTGGTTTAGGGTTCAAACCCCAGGTAATCCTCCAACTTTTCGAAGTTATATGTTTAATAATCATCATCATTATCAGCCTAAATACTGTTAGACCTCCCACAAGAAGTTTTCTCTCAAATTGGTCAATGTGTTTTTTCATAATGAATTATCACCCACGTCAACGCTGAAGGAAAAAAGTTTGTAGTCCACCAACCCGCACTAGGCCAGCGTGGTAGACTAAGACAACCCTCACAGTTGTAGAAGAGGCCCGTGCCCAGCAGTGGGACGTATATGGGCTGATACTATGTATATGTTGATACAGGATGAGGAGCCACGATGTCCTGAAGGAGAGTTTGCGTGTGAACTGAACAAAAGCATTTGCGTTCCACATACCGCTCGGTTCGAAACATACCGTATTTAAGTGTTTGTGACGTCTGTTGTGTCTTATACTAGTCTTTGTCTTGTCTTGTCTTGTCTATGTCTTATGCTAGATACAAAGGAAAATTTTTAGTGTTTCTGGCTGTGTATATGTATAGGTACGGGGACCAATAAAATTAACATAGAAAAATTTATAGGTACTAAAATTCAAATTAACAAAAGTCTTCGTATGTTGTTTCGTTGTTTCTGCATGTCAACAGCCTCGTTACGAAGTTGATTAGATATTAGCTTGCGAAACTAGAAGCCGCGTACCGAGACACATGTTTGAGTGATCCACAAACATTTGTCTCGGTTCTCAGTGTATGTGAGGCCGAAAAAGTCTCTCGTAGTCTCTAACACAAGACTAGTGACCTAGCGTGGTATCAGAACTATGTAACTGTTA